>VHKM01000007.1:2505000-3977500 GCA_007210695.1 Neogobius melanostomus | reverse complement strand
CTAATACACCTTGAACTTTAGCACATTTTGTCATGTTTACAACCATAAACATAAAGATTTATTTTGAATTTTTTACTGAAAGTTCACACACAAGTAACAGACAACTGTGAAGTGAAAGCAAAGTGATACATGATTCTGTTATATTTCAAAAAATAGAAAAGTGTAGCGTGCATAAGTATTCATACAGCATGAATTAATACTTGTGGAACCCCCTTTTGCTGCAATAACAGCAGCAAGTCTTCTGGTGTATGACTACAAGGTTTGCACATCTAGAGACTGACATTTTAGCCCATTCCTCTTTACAAACAACTCAAGCTCTGTCAAATTAGAAGGAGAGCGTTTGTGATCAGCAGTTTTCAGGTCTTTCCACAGATTTTCAATAGGATTAGGTCAGGACTTTGACTGGGCCATTCTAACACATTAATATGTTTGTTTTTAAACCATTCCATTGTAGATTTAGCTTTGTGTTTAGGCTCATTGTCCTGCTGGAAGATGAATCTCCGCCCCAGCCTCATTCTCTTCCACAGCTTTATCCCTGACCTCTCTGGTGTGCTCCTTGGCCTTCATGATGTTGCTTAGTGACCAATACACTCTGACCATAGCTCTGAGGCCTTCACAGAACAGCTGGAATTATACTGAGAGTAGATTACACACAGGTGGCCTCTATTTAATGGTTAGGGCAAGGTGTGAACATTCTGCAGTCATTAGGAATGTTATAAAGGCAATTTAATGCAATCAGAAATGCTGTATGAATACTTATGCACGCCCCACTTTTCTATTTTTGAAAAATAACAGAATTGTGTATCATTTGCTTTCACTTCACAGTTGTCTGTTACTTGTGTGTGAACTTTCAGTAAAAATTCAAAATAAAATCTTTATGTTTATGGTTGACAAAATGTGCAAAAGTTCAAGGTGTATTAGTACTTTCGAGAGGCACTGTATTTTCCACTATATTGTAAAGGCCAGTCTCACATTAACTGTATTATTTTTGGCAGAATAATATCTCATAATCATGTCTCTGCACATGCCCTCCAAACAGGATATGAGGCGACAGTAAACAGGCCAAAAGCCTTTGATGCGGGTTGAAAAGTATTCGTAACTTTCGAGCCGTCGTTTGCAACTTGTTTATGAAACCGTACCACTTCCTCATGCCTCTCTCTGGAATCAGACAGAAAAACAAAAAGAATCTGAGATTAAACAAGATTGAAAAAATGTCAGTGAACCGGTGCAGAGCCTTCTCAGGAAAAGGGTGAAGACAGAAGAATAATAACAATTATGAAAGTGTTGATAACCATGTATATATCGATGGGAAATGAGTGAGATAAACTGCTCTATAACTTTATCGTCTGCTCTATAACTTTACCTCCTCTCTACACTATGTCACTTCCTCAGCAGCTTAAACAAATTCAAATACAAATAGGTTTTCTGACCAACAGTTCTTCATTAAAGTGATGGTCTGCAAGTTTGTAAAGTGAGGAGAGATAGAGTTGAAATTTAAAGTCCTTCTTAGTTTGCACAATGAGGAGAGCAGGAACATCATTTCAAAGTAAAGGATCCCCTTCCCTCATCATTGGACCTGACAGAGCAGGGGTTGGTTCACAGGAAAAGCTCATCTCATTGGTCGATGCGGTAGGATACCAGACTCTGATTAATTTCTGAGATCCGAGAAGGGAACTTTATATCAAAATGCAAGACGACCACCTGGTGGGGGTCGATTTGCACATTTTATAACATTTGCAAAAATGTAGACTTCCAGACAATCATTTAAAGATGCAGTATGAAACTTTTGTGTGTGTGTGTGTGTGTATATATATATATATATATATATATATATATATATATATATATATATATATTATATATATACTGTACACACACACACATATTTGTCTTTTCAGTGACCCAGTAGCTGTATGAGTGGTTAGCATAGCGCCTTCACTTTCCATCCTGATGGCCTGTAGGACACTCCATGGTCAATTGTTTCTTTAGGTTTTCACTGCTGAACCGTCTCCATGGGTGCGTATTCATTCCAGTACGGAAACCTACCAGAAACCCCAAAAAACCTGAAATACAATGGAACTTTTTTAATACATAAAAAGTTGCATTGTGCATCTTTAAATTTCTGCTTCACTGAAATAAAGTAAAAGTTATCGAACCCCATCCTGATCTATCAAAGAATGAATACAAACACAATAGCTGCTTCTTCTTCTCATAAAGAAACAGTATCACAGTTGCACATGTGCAAAACTACACTTGCGTCCTGACTCATAACAATCATTTCCACATACCAACAATAGTACAGCAAATACCACAAGGGTGTGTAACACCCAACTGTCCTCAAAGTGAACACTATCAAACCTCTGACCTTTGTATTGAGACCAGACACTAAGGTGAATGCTTTGACAGGACTTTAGTTTGAGCCCCGGACTCGTGCCAAAAGAGCCAAAGACATACATATTATGTCACTTTGCATGTAATGAGCCTGTCATATATTAGTTTCACAGTTTAAGTTGAATAACAGAAGTGCACTTTTTCATGATATTCTAATTATATGACGAGCACCTGTACTCGGTTACATTTACTCAAGTACATACTTAAGTAACCTTTTGAAGAACCTGTACTAGTTTTATGGTACTTTTTACTTCTACTTGAGTAAAATTATAATGAAGTATCTGTTTCTTACTGGAGTAAAAATAATTGTTACTTTTTCCACTGTGAGTAAATGCTGAATCGTCTCGTGCTCCTTGTTCTTTACGGTTATTTAGTTTTTCTGTATTTTCTGCCATTTTCTTGGAATGTTTCAAATTCCACATGATTTTATGTTTTGCTTCTCCCACAGAGTTGTATTGGCCCCTGCTCTCCATTTGACATATGACATCACCACACTGTACATGAGCGCTGCCGTCCAAGTGTTTAGGAGGACGCTGCTGCTGCTGCTGCTGCTGCTGCTGCTGCTGCTCTTTTCTCTGCTGACCTGTTGCCTACAGTATATCTCTGTCTTTACAAGCGTTCGCTGCAGAGATCCATGTTTGTTTACAGATCATAATAATGTTGCCACGTTGCCAGTCCTCATGTGTAAGTTAAGCGTGTCGTTTCCTTCATACTTTGCATACTTGGCGACACAACCTGCTCACATCGACCTCTCAGTCTGTAATTAAAGTAATGGTTGTCTTTTGTCACAAAATGAATCCACTATTTGCACAGGTGTAGTAGGCATTCGTTTTTCAGCAAAGAAAACAGGATAACAAAGGATTAAAAAAAAAATAAAAATGTAATGTCATATCTCTCTAGTAGGCTGTTTGTCAGGATAATTGTTGTCCATGTAAGAATTATTTATGTAAAACAATAAACAATGTTAAGGTTTTTTTTCCAATATGTATTTTGTATATTATATTTGTTTTTTCTGTTTGTGTAATATATGCTAATTTATTTGGTTCATTGATCTATCTCTCCATTATATGATTTTAACTGAATTTAGGCTATCGAATTGAAATGGAATTTATTTCATTCTTTTATTTTACTATTAAGGTTATTTTACCCCTGCATGCCTTTTCCGAGTGCATTTCCTCCAGTTCAGCTTTACCCAAATCTAAGAGCTTCTCGACTGGAGAGCAACAGTGTAACGCCTCATTTGAAAGCTAAGACCTACAAAACTGATCCTAACTTTTTTGTCTCGGTTTAGGCGCGTTTTTTGTCACATTTTTGAAGCGTTTTTGACATGTTTTCATTGCATTTTGTAGTGTTTTCCTTTTTGCCTTTTCATCATTTTTTTCGTCACTTATTTGTCGCTGTTGTATCACTTTTTTGTTGCATTTTCATTCTCGTTTTCATCGCTTTTTTTTTCCCGAGAAGCTTTTAGATTTGGGTAAAGCCAAACTGGAGAAAATGTGCTCAGTTCAGGTGGGGGTTAAGAGGTTAATATCCGTTTGCCTCTTGTCAGCGTTTCTCCGTCTTTTTCTGTTACTGCACGCGCCGGGCGCCCTGAGCGGCCGAGCTCTCTCGCGCAGCGCGCACGTACATGTACACTGTAGGCGAGCGCCGAGCAGCTCCATGCAGTTAACTCCACCTGTTTCTTTGTTTTAACAGTTGAACTGAACTCATGTCATGTTATTTTTGACTAAATACATCTATCACATCTGCTCTTCGAGGATCCTTGTGATGAGGATGTTGTTTTGTGCAGACTACGGCTCAAAGGCCTCAATCAACTTATGGTCATCCATCTTCGCTGCTTTCCTTTTGGGACAAGTGAGGAGGCCCACAAAAGAGCCGCAGAGTGACTTGAGGGAGAGTCTCTCAGGGTAGTGTAGCTATATTTCCATGTTAGGTGATATTCCTCTATCGTTATGAAATAGGCACCTAATAATAATAATAATAGCATAGTAGTAGTAGTAGTAGTAGTAGTAATAATAATAATAATCATAATCATAATCTTAAACTTGTATACACTCATATAAATAATCATACAATACTGGACAATTGTTTATTTCGTGAGTAATAATGTTTTCTATACATTTTCGGACAGAAATCGTCTTCGCACCGCGAGCCGCAGACGAGACAAATGCACTTGAGGCGCATTTTGAGTTTAGGAGCGGAAACGACTGCGGGCTGAGGCGCGTGCGATGCGTGCGTAACTGCCCGTGTGCGTCAAACAGCACCCCCTGCTGCTCGCGGAGTTGAACTTCAGCGCTTGGCCCTTGGGGATTCCTGTAAATCACGTGATTACAATAAAACTAGGTCAAACTCCGAGGTCTGGCTCGTGGTGCAGACGGAACTTAAGACTCTTGACTCAGCACTTTAGGTTGATCACATGGAATTATGAAACAGTGGGATTAACTCGTGTGCCACACAACTACTCACTGCAGTGGCTTTTTCCTTTGTTAGCTTTTTTTTTTTTTTTTTTTTTTTTGCTCAATGATTAAAACATGGTGACTAAGTTCGTCTAAACACCTGCTGTGAAGTTATTAAAGTGTAACAAAAGCACATGACTCACAGTGCACATGTGAAACCGTGACGTGAGGAGCTTTATATCGTTATTTATGTTTTGGAGGAGAGACAGATCATTGATTATGAAAAGTGAAGCGTTACAGATCTGAACATTTCTCTGATTGTTTTGATCTTTTCTTTATCATTAATGTGCAATATGAAGCTGAAATATAATGATCGAGTGCCGCAACATATTCCTTTGATTTATAATGCATATGACACATCAGACACAATATCTGCTGAAACATAGTTAACACAATTATGTTTAGGATTTTAGCTCAAATTTGACCCTCCTTTTTTTTTTTGACCAGGGAAAACAAAGAAGAAAATTAACTTTCTCCCTTTTCTCCACCATTTAGCGACCAGTGCCGTTTTTCTCTTCTACTTTATTTGTGTGTGATAAATATAGAAAACGCCCCTTGTATAATGCGTTACCGTCTGTGTCTATGTATGTCACTAACTTAAAAACTGAAATAAAAATAACTTTCTTAAAGGTGCACTATGTAAAATAAAGAGTTGGTATTAATATGTATATTACCTTTCAGTGACCCGGTGGATGCTTGGTTAGCATAGGCATAAGTTCTTTAAGGACTGGTGTGGACATGTCCCCAGGGGTTAAAGTGGGCGGGAACGGTCGGGGACAGCGTTCCCGCACCTTCGTGTGGCAAGAAAACAAAACAAAAAAGTTAATGATTACGACTTTGTCATTTTTGCAGACATACGAAAGTCTGCCTGTGAGATAAATCAATGCAATAAAAATACTAGGTCGGGCCAGGGGTAGGAAAGGCGTTCCGGCACCTTGGGTAGTTTTTTTGTTCATTTGCTGAAGCTGCGCTGGACAAAAGTCCAGTTTTCAGAGAGAAACGGGAGAATCATAAGATCAGCAGGTCAGTCCGCTCCTCATGCGCGCGGGTTTAATGCGTCTCAGCATTTATCACGAAATCATGAACTTTATGGACATAAACTAATCCATAAACGGAGTCTACTCTTCCCAAGCTTTAGGCCGCTTTTATTTCATATCAATCAGCCTCATATTTTCGGTTTTACAGATACATTTAGGAAGCATAATGAAGAGAAAAAGGTGCAGCATTACGGTGCTCGGTTACGGCACGATGTCGGCCTTTTTCACAAAGTATGTGCTCTGATCTGATCCTCTGAATCTGTCCGCGGATTAAAAGTAACAATAGAGTCATGAATCCTGGCTAAAGTTGAGTCTTTAGACTCGTCTGGACCCTCTGTCTCCTCCTCACTGCTCAGCGCGATGAGCAGCTACAGATGGAGGAACAACAGGGGTGGAGCTGACACGAGCAGCAGAGGGACTGGGGCCCCATAGCAGAGGGGCCCCACAGGGAAACACTTACACAGGATTTTGACAGTACATAAAAACAATTAATACATATATAAAATAATAAAAGTAGTCTAAGTGCAGCTATAAAAATCAGTGTTGCTTTTTTTCTTTTTTTGGGAGGAAATTATAATCATAAAGTATCACTGTATACATATGCTGTTTGAATTAGCAAACAGCATATGTTTGCCTAAAATGCACCAGATTACACTAAATTGTATCTGATTATTAAAAAAAAGGTTTAACGTGTAGGACTGGCTGTTGCTCTAACTTTCTGGAAGTAGCTCAAATAAGAGCACACATAAAGAAGAGTTATTCTGTGAAATGGTTTAAAACTTATTTTTAAAATAAGTAAATAAAAAGTAATATAAAACATGGAATATACACACAGCCTTTCATATATCGACCTAATGTAGCGTTCTGAGTCTTCGAGATTAGAGTTCCACCACCTCCCAAAGTCCACTTTAACCACTGCATGTCCCCACCAACTCTGGCTCGGCAGGGACAGTTCCCACCAATATTTCACAACTTTTCCTGTCTGAGCATTTACATTTGTGGAAGTAACTGGAGCGGCAGCGACTGTGCAGAGTTCAGAGCGTCTTCGAGCCAAATGCGATGATGCACAAATGTTTTAAAGTCCCACTGCTCCCCCGTATAGGGGACATGTGGAGATCTTCTCATTGTACGATCTTTCACAAAAGCATATGGACACTTTTGGCGTGGAGAGAGGACGGTCAGCATCACCTTTTGTTTCATGTTAATATTGGTGAAATATTTGCGGACATTTTCGGGTTGTAACTGAGCTACAGTCTGTTTATAGAGCTTCTTTACAAGCACTGCATTTACATGCAAAACACACAATGTCTGTAGTTTAATTTGATCAGATGTTTTACTCGATCAGTAAATAGTTGCTCTTTCCATTACTCAGTTTTATTGAGGAGTCAATAAGGAGGAGAGCGGTGTGTTCCTTCATCCCTGAGCACAGCGGTGAGGGGAGAGGCCCACTTAGTTAGAAAGATCACTCAAACAGCCGCTGGGTCACTGAAATGTCAAATACGCACTAATAACAACTTCTTTTTTTAACATAAAAACTTGCATAGTGCTCCTTTAATTGAATTGCTATTCAGTGAAATAAAACTATGATTATTACTCACAACAGATGTTGAGGATAAAAATGACCAACTTGCATCTAGTCCCTTTAAAATCCAATCCTTATTATGACTTAGATTTTAAAGGGACTAGATGCAAGTTGGCCATTTTTATCCTCACTACTGCCACCTCAGGTCTTATGTGTAACTACAGTCTCTATATTAAGCTCGTGCATGACGGCACTTCAGATCTGAATGAACACCTTATTGAGTGACAGTGAAGGATTTTAGAGGCAGTTGTGGTGAACAGGTCTGGGCTCATTCTACACATGAGGACATGGCTGGAACATGTAGGGGGAGGAAAACACTTAATTAAAAAAATGTAAACTCCATATAGTCCCTTTAAGGAAAGTAACTGTATTCTAGGACACATGAAAGAGTAACTATACCGGAAACAATTACTCAAAATGAGTATTACTGTAAATCCAATACTGTCTATACAAAGGATAAATCAATATATTCCATCTGTATGCTACTGTATATGGCACAACTCAGTTCAACTTTAAATGTACTGATAAGTCTTACGAGGAAAGAAAAAAGGTATTAGCCAAGTGCAAATCTACCCATATGTTTATGACCTGTATTGTGTTATGCTTTTTGTACAGTGTTTTGTAATTGTCTGTCACGGGGACTGCAGATGGGAAATGAGCTCCAAGAGCTATAATCTGGTACAAAGCTTCTTTCATAATGCTCCTGTGCATGTCCCTGTCAAATAAATAAATAAACTAAATGTCCAGGATGACCATCAGAACTTTCCCTAAAAAAGTGTCCTTGAAGAAAAAGCCCGAAACATCAAGGAGAGTGACAGAGGGAACCAGCGCGTAGGAACATGTACATTTTAAGACGGGGTACTAACCTTATACTGCATCCCCACTGAAAACTGAGCAGAATTAATGCAAAACAATCATTTTGTCATTTGGAGATTTGATCTGTTTTTCCATTAAAAAAAATTATATATATATATATATATATATATATATATATATTATATATATATATATATATATATATATATATATATACATATATATATATATATATACATATATATATATATCTGCCTCTGTCTTATTAATAAACACATGAATAACAGCTTAATCAGATGGCTTTCATAACGACTTGAAAAGAGGTCAGACAGGTGCACTCTTTATACAGCCCTGTTTGTTTGGAGTTTCTATGGCGCGTTTACCTGAAGGCCCGCCCCCACAGATCCACCGATATCAAAACGCCCAACTCATAAAAACAACGGGAGGCCTGAACATGATAATGCAGTAGTAGTGAGTGGATATATGGCTGGTTTATTGTTTTTGTCTTATTTGCCTGTCTGTTCAAATATTACACTTTGTGCAGCCACTTGGAACAATCTCTTGATCACCACGTCTAAGATTCCGACCAGACGTGTCCAAACCTTTTTTTATTTTTTATTTTTTTGAGGGCCACATACTGAAGTGTATATTTATTTTTCTATTCATTTGACCTTAATTTAACCTGTTAACTCCCACCATAACTGAGCATGTAAACAAGAATGAAAACGCATTTAAAAAAAACAGCAACAATAAAGGCAACGAAAAAGTGACACAAGGAGAACACAAGGAAAAAATCTTCGATGAGTTTTGTAAGGCCTTAGCTTTCAAATGAGGCGTTGCCCTGGCCCATATGCTGTGAGCTCCAGTCGAGAAGTGTTTAGATTTGGGTAAAGCTGAACTGGAGACCATGTGCTCAGCTAAAATGGGGGTTGTAACCACAAATCATTCAGGCTGGAACCCTCGACGTCGACATTCAAGCTTACAAAAGAATTTTAAGTTTGAATGAATTTTGGACTTTGTTATGGTTAGCCTCTTAACCCCTGAACCTCCTAACCTCTGAACCGAGCACATTTTCTCCAGTTTGGCTTTACCTGAATCTAAAAAGCTTCTCGACTGGAGCTCACAGCCTGTGGGCCAGTGTAACGCCTCATTTGAAAGCTAAGACCTACAAAACTGATTGTGACTTCTTTGTTGCCGCATTTTTGTCACATTTATGTTAAGAGATTTTAATATCTGTGTATCTGTCCCTCAGTCCAGCATCTTATCTCTCAGTGCAGATGATATAAGGTCACATGACTGCCTCATAAAGGAGAGACGATATTCCAGATCTCTCTTTTATTGTGTGCTTCAGAGGCTCTTCTTGCTTCTGTGCTGTTGCTGACTCTGCAGTCCAACCACAGACACACTTTTTGTGAATGTTCTTCTATCAGAGCAGCTGCATGACAGATATCAGCAGCTGGTGCAGAGTGCTGTAACCACCGACACCGAACAATGACTGCACTTGTTACAGGACTGACTGTCCATCGTTGGGGCGTAACTTTAGTGAGAGTATATGTTGTCTTTAAATTACACTTCAGTAATGTCCTGCGTGACCCTCATATAACCAGTGAATATTTAGCCCAGTTAAATGTGCTAAGTTTCAGATACACAACTTATCGATTGTTGAACAAATATTTTAGTAATCGATTAATCCTTTTCTGAAATGTGTGTATTTTTGATGGAATACTACTTTGCTTTGAAGTTAGGGTATAAAGTGTTTTGTACATTGTACATTTTATAAATATCTGTCGTATCTTATCCAATCAGAAAGCAGAATTAGCCCCAAGAGCCTCCTACAAACATTCACTTCAAGTTTACTCCATCAACATGTCCTCAAGCGGCGCTGTTTTGTTTTGTCAAAAGTTTAAAAATACCCAGATGCTGGTGCAGTTCTACACGGCCATCATCGAGTCCATCCTCACCTCCTCCATCACCATGTGGTACCCCGGCGCTACAGACCGGGACAGGCACTGACTGCAGTGTATTGTGTGTGCTGCTGAGAAGGTGATTGGCTGTGAGCTAACATCTCTCCAGGACCTGTTCACCTCCAGGACCCGGAGGTGTGTGGGTCGGATCACAGCTGACCCTTCTCACCCTGGACACGGACTATTCACCCCTCTCCCCTCAGGCAGGAGGCTACGGTCTATCCAGACCCATACCTCCCGCCATTGGAACAGTTTTTTCCCCTCCGCTATCAGACTCATGAACAAAAAACAAGACCCACAACTCCTCCTATAGCCCTATAGTTTAAAGTTTTATAGCTTATTTTTATCTAGATTCTGTTATATGTTTTATGTTGCACGTCAGCACCAAGAAAAATTCCCAGTTTGTGAACCTGTTCTCAAACCACGGCAATAAAAACGATTCTGATTCTAATTCTGTTAGCTAACATGAAGAGCCTCTTGTAAAGGAGATGCACATCTGACCAAGTATGTTTAAATAATAATGTGTTTAATATGCCGTCAAATTAGGGTCTGCTTTAACGTAAACGTAAAAGAGGTATTGTAAACGTAGCTTGTCAGTATTTTAATCGTAAAGAGAAAACTGTAAATGTAACTCTAAACTCCATAAACGAAAAAAGTATCATAAATAGAAAAAAAATATTGTAAACGTAAAACTTTCATTTACGCTTCTTCTTTGCATGCTTCACTTCACAAGTTACGTTTACAATTCACAAGCTACGGTTACGATACATTTTTTTCTGGCCCTTTTTTTATGGGGGCGGGCTCAACGCTCATTGGCTGGAGTGACAGGATGTGACGTCATCACCATAAACTGAAATCAAACGCACACTACAGACTCTCTCAGACAAAAAGGCAATAATCCCGGGAGTTTTTCATTCATGTGAAATCCATGTTTAATAAAATGTATTTGAGTCATATTTATCCATAGATGTTCCACTGTCTTTTGAATTTAGTCGTGTTTATCGCAGAAATACATTATTCCCGAATTTTAGTGAACTTATCGTAGAAGTAGTCTCTCATTCTGCTGGGGTTCAGAGTTCCGACACACTATATAGTATACAGTCTACTATATAGTGCCTATATAGGGCCTTTGTAGTGAATGAGGGGTTAGGGACTAGGGTGGACATTCGGACACAGCCTCTGTAGTGTGCGTTTGATTTCAGCTTATAGTGATGACGTCACATCCTGTCACTCCAGCCAATGAGCGTTGAGCCCGCCCCCATTAATAAAAGGGTCCGAAAAAAAATGTATCGTAACCGTAGCTTGTGAATTGTAAACGTAACTTGTGAAGTGAAGCATGAAAAGAAGCGTAAATGAAAGTTTTACGTTTACCATTTTTTTTTCTTTTTTTTTTTTCTTTTTTCGTTTATGGAGTTTAGAGTTAGATTTACCGTTTTCTCTTTACGATTACAATACTGACAAACCTACGTTTACAATACCTCTTTTATGTTTACGTTAAAGCAGACCCTAATTTGACACCATAGTTTTAACGGCTGAAAGTTTGATGTTTGTGATGGTGATGTTTGTTGATGGCTAAGGGCCTCATACCCAGGCGTAATGTTGTCTACTCTGAAGCGGCTTCTTTGAAAACCGGCTTGTTTTGGCCTGTACCAGTGCCGGCCGTTTGGCACAGTGCCGATAACCACAACAGCTCTGCCCAGGATTGTAAAGGCGCAGCAGAGGCTGCAGGCGTTTACAGTGAAGCACATGACTTTGACTAACAGCCTGTGAGTTTCGTTTCTCTTGCTCATGGACAGAATTTCCAACGCAGAGCTCGGGAATGTGTTTTCCAAACTGCTGTGGTAACATTAAGCCAACAGTTCTCTGACATTTTACATAATATAGATGTTACAACTTTTGAACAGTTTGAGCTCTTTCCACATTCAGACTTTTGTTTGGTCATTTGACACCGTTGCAGATGTAGCATACATACAGATTGTGCTTTCTGCCATTCGAAGTGCAGTATTGTTTGTATTCAAATTACTCCACACACCTGCCTTTATTTAACAGGGGAATTTGATAAGCAATGCCGTGAATAGACTATTGTTTCTCCCCCTTCCTCCTGCAGCGTCCACAGAGCTTTCAGTACTTTAATTCCAACTGTAGACATAAGTTAAAAGATCCATCCAAATTATTCTAAACGAGCGGGAGATTTTGTGTGATTACTTTTGAGTTTTATACTTAACAATATTTTCAACTGATTTTTCAATATTTCATTCCTAAACAAAAATGCGGTATGATTGGGCTAAAGCAGGTGATTGGGGGAAATGCAACTTATAGATATTTATTATTGTGTTATTGCTATATTTTGATGTTTTCATATGGAAATATTACCCCATAAAGACACTTTTCGTCGCGAGGTGTCTGGAGTTTATTTTTTATTTATTTGTTTTTTTGCACCGCAGAATCTGAAAATGACATCAATTATTCTGTATCAGGTCAGGTTTTTGTTCTAAGTGGTTTTAAATCTGATACATCTTTACTCCGGGGTTGCTTTATTTCAGTACAATTTTCATTTGACACCAAATGACAAAAGTTCCTTTATCTTGAGGGACAAAATCGTAGAGAAAGGTTTATTAGGAGATTGTCTTATTGTATTTTTTTGTATTATAATTTTTTTTTTTTGTCTTATTACTGAAAAACAAAATATGTAACACTTTGATCAGGGGGTTCGGGTTCGGAATGACAAATGTGATGCAAGTTGTGTTTCACTCACACAGATCATATTTTTAGAAACTAGAAGGTCTTGGCTTTCAAATGTGGTATATCATTTTGGGGGGGAAAAGTCTGTTTGTCTGTTCTGGTGGAATGAAGTTTATTTTGTCCTTCAGTATGATGTAAAGTAGATAATTGTGTAATAAATTAACTTGTTATCAATCGTGAACAAGCAGAAAATGAACACAAACAGCTTTGTCAAATGCTCGATTTACTCTTTCATCCTTCGTATATTAAGAAAAAGGAACACATCTTCACTGTGAGAAAGTAAAACAACTTCCTGTCCTACAAATCGACCTCCTGACTTCTTCAAGTTGTTTTTTCAGTCTGTAGATGGTGTGGTTTACTGTTGGCAAAGAGCCCCTCCTCAAACTCCCCCGCGTTGGGAGCAGCCCAGGCCTGACTGCTCACGCTCATGTGTTTGGGAGTGGGCCAGTTTTCACTTCTCTCAAAACGAAACTGCGCTGAACGTTTTTGTGAATGAAGTCACTGTTGTTCTGATTCATGGAGCTTAGTCAGCAGGGGCCATGTGTGTTTTTTTAATGTGTTTTTGACTCATACTGGGAAAGCAGTTACATCCAAATCACTGGATTCAACTCACCAGTGTTATCTCCCTCTTCTTATGCAACATTACTCACAACATGAAATGGCAGGTTTTTCATAAACTTGCTTTTTAATGGGTGTAAGACCATTGAAATTGAAAAGGAGAAGCTGCGTTTTATGCTAACTTATGCAAACAGTTAGCAAGGTGGCTAGTCCGGGAAACTTTTCGGAGACCGTTAGCCTCATAGAAATCATATAGAAATGCCTTTAGCTATTTGAGGATACTAATGCGTACATTTTGGATTGTTCATAATCTGCGATGTTTGATAATGCTAATGCTATCGGCCATAGGGAAAAGACATGAGCAGGCTAACGGATTCAGAAACGTTTTGGCCTAATTAGCCTATAGTTAATTAACATTTCAAACAGTGCTTTGTAGATGTGGTCCGTGTTAAAACAGCTACTTTGAAGTGTAACAGGTTCTCTTTTGCCAACGAGGCAAATCAAAATCAAAATATGATGTGCTATATGTATCATTGATAATGTGTAGAGTTAAATCACAAACGGGTATGTTGTGTGTACATGTGCATGCCGTGTTCCTATGCTCTTGTACTTTGCTCCTTGTAATATGTTCTTTTGTACTATTATGATATAATTTTTTACTGTAATTTTGGGGATGGGCGCTCATAAGCGTTTGCTTCGGCCCACTCTTTTTGAGCAGAACCTCAACTGCTCAAATGAACAAATAAAACTAGCCTGCTTGCTAACTCTACGTTAGGCTCAAACCATAGACATAATAATAGACTCCGTCTCCTCACTCGTCCCTGTTTTCCATAATGACCACGTTTGAAAGGGAAATCATGGCGGATTTACAAACTCCACCTACACTGCTCTGACGGGGAATGTTCCTAAAAAGGGCATAAGGGCGGGATCTTCACTGTAGACTTGGCTCACTCGCGGGGCACGTAGTTCGGTCGTAGCCACGCACGCGCCATTAGCTCTGATACTATCGGCCTGTCAATCAAAATCTGGCCCTCATTAGTATACAAGATTTCTATAATGTTCTTTACGAAAACCAACCTGGTTTCTTTAATTGTAACTAACCCAGCGGTATTACAGGTGCAATATCTAGCTGTAGAAAGTTCCAAAAATTTAGAAAGGAGGTTATAGTTTCTTGAAACGTGTGGAAAGTGCAATGCTTTCTAATGGAAAAAACTAGCTTGTTTTGCTGCCCATACTGTATATGGAGGTACTGCAGCGACGCAGTATAAATCAGAGCAACCAGCGGCCATTGGATCGAACGCCACTTCTTTTTATTTCTAGCATTAGCCTGCTCAATGTTATTTTTATAGCCTATAGCAGTTAGCATTAGCCATCAAACATGGCAAATTATGAACAATTCAGATGTTTTAAGCTGTTTAGGTGAGGTCAAACCCTAGATTGTAACCATTAATGTATGTACAGACCTTTTGAGATTTTACATTATATAAGAAGTAGTGTCTAAAAGTGTCCTCTGAGCTAAATGCTAATTCATAGTCAGTTAAGTCTCTGCTTTTTGTGGGTTGGATACACATCCACTGGCCACTAAACATCATCTAATTATATGTTAAATAAAGAAACCATATACATGCCATACTTTAATATAGGGACTGGCCTCACTGTTCGTTTGTATGGGAGTTTGTAAGGGGAAAATATCTCTTCTGGGACTAAGAAACTGAAAGATGGAGAGGCTGAGGAGGCTGATTCTTCTGTTGCTGTGGACATGGGGAGTATGAGGATTGTGGCTCTGTTGAAATGTGATAGCTGTGATAGCCCTTAGTGGCCATGTATGTCTTGAGAGATAATTGGTGTCAAGTAGGGATGGGCATGTCTCAATAACACAATTTGAAATTTGAAAATGTAAAAGGTACACTGTAAAATGTAAACTATTGTTCCAACTCTGATAAATCTTAGTTAAATCAGAAGTTTACAGTTGATTTGAAGTTGTTGATTCATGAAACTCACAGCTTTAAATCATCACAATACGAGAGCTTCAATTTAGTTAACCTTGTTCTTATAGATATATATAGAAAATGTTACCATTTAAAGGTCATTTGAATCAATTAGTTGATATTAAATAAATATTAGCTTTAAATCAATTGCACAAGAGTTCTATGAATTGATAACAATCAATTGCTGCAGATAGTTGATATAGTATATATAACTGTATGAAGCAGTTACGTCAACCTAAGAATCCAAATGAACTGAGTTGTCAAAAGGAGTTTAACTGAATTAAAGCTCTCATATTGTGATGATTTGGAGCTGTGAGTTTAATGAATCAGCAACTTCAAAACGACTACAGTGTAAACTTGTAATTGATTTAATTTAAGATTTCTCAGCAGCCCTTTTAGTTGAAACAATAGTTTACATTTTACAGTGTACCGATAAACAGTCGTATTACAGACCATTGTGCGTCACTGAAATAGTAATCCTAACGCATGAAAAACACAGTATTATTTATTGTATTCATATGAATTTAGTTTAGGGCAAATGTAATTGGTGACCACTAAGAGGTATTGTTTTGGATTGTTAAAAAAGCTTGTAGATTTTTTGTGTTACATTTGAGTGAAGTATGTGTAAAAATGTACTTAGATGTCTGTCATATAATATTCCAGTCCCATCTTCTAAAGTTCTTAGGAGGGCACTGTGACATTAGTGCAGTTAAACGGAGTCTGCAGAAGCACGTGTTGACTTTGGAAAGACCCACAAACACTCTCCGTTTTCCCTTTCCCTTCTGCCCCTCCCTTTCTACAGACTGCCAACTTGTGTCATGAGTTTGTTTTTCTGCAAGTGTACAAGCTTTCAAGCTGCAGGGTCCTATTCCCAGCGCTAGTGGCTTTAGGTTTACATGGTCAGAAAAATCAGACAACTGGACTAATCAGACATTTAATGATCTATACGTTCTCAGCTCTTCTGGGTGAGGTGAAAGAGGTTGTGCTGGGAGGGGCTTTTTATGCAAATATACATTTCCGAGCTCTTTACCACGTCACAATGTCGTTCTCTCATCAAAAACATACCTTGAGTTGTGTTTCTTTTGCATGTTTGAGTCATCTTCAAATCTCCTGTTCACACTAAGCCCGCCCCGCGGCCCTAGTACGTACGTCACTGCGCTTTACTTACCTCCCGATCTCAGCCAACGCAGGCCTACATCGCAGAGCACAGACGGGCGTAAAAACATCCGCCGAAGCACTGCTGCAGAGCAATGCTTGGAGACTAGTCCAGAAATGTCCTGACAGTTCACTGTGGAGGTTTGTTGTGAAGGGGAGTAACTGGAGGGAGGGGCTTAGGGGCAGAGCGCTTGTTGAACCAGGAAGAGTGATGTTTTTGTTTTAGCCGTTTTAGAACAACATAGCATTTTCAAACGTTTTCATTTTCAAAAGTGTAAGAAAGCGATCAAGACGTGCTTGGAATTCTTACCAAATACCTGCAAAAAGTATAATAGGCCTACCCCTCTTTAAAGGTAAATAATGTAACTTTTTATGCTGAAAGGAAAGAAATATTAGTTCATATTGGCCTTTCAGTGACCCAGTGGCTGTATGGACACATTGGCTTTCCATCACAGCCGCCTCTATAACGTTTCTATGACACTCCAGGATCAATAGTTTTCAGCAGTGCAAACCGATGCCAATATGCACGTCCGATATTTTTGACCAATACATTTTTTGATAGATTTTTCCAAATGTCTGGACTATTATCCTGTGAAAACATAAATCCTTGGCCACTCAAGCAGTGTCCGATTTAATTTTATTACTTTAGGTGATTCAGTCATAGGTTCTGTCCCAGCTTTGATTAGTTGCTGCTGGCATTAGCATACTGCCATTAGCATTAGCATACTGTTGTTAACTGCTGCATTTTTTGTTAAAACTAACTCAACAATTTAATTCTCCAGGTTCTGTGCTTCATAATGACATGCTGAGGCTTAGCAAGAGGTGGGAGTATTTGTTTTAAAGCCCTAAAAAAAACAGAAGTCTCTATTGTTTTCGGGCCAGGAGATATTGGCTTTAATCGGCATTAGATCGGTCGATGTTGTAAAATACCCAAATATCGGTCAACCTCTAGTCCCTGGGCGTTCGAGAGGCCACCGGGATGGTCAATACGCACTAATATCTACTTTTGTCCGCATAAAAAGTTACATAATGTACCTTTAAATGTGCTGTTGCTCTGCCAATGAGCCACATGGCAGGACAACATTTTGCATTCTGCCTCTCTTTTTATTTAATTATAAATGATTCAGTATGTTGGGGGGGGGGGGGGGGGAAGTAAGTCTAGCCCATTCCTGTGCGGAGTTATACATTTTTAAAGGAATAACCAGAACGCTCACTCCAGCCACACCGTGGGAGCTGAATTTCGGCCCATGACCCAATAAGAGTTTGACAGCCCTGCTTTAAACTCTTCACCTCATGTCACGGCGCTCGGAGACAATGCAGACACGTCTCTCCAGGTCACAGGCCTCAGTGTCTGACACCAGGAAAAGCTCATAAAACTTGCATTTTGACATCTCACTACAATGTGGGAATTTATGTCTCTGGTGTCTGTGAACGCGCTGAACCCAGGACCCCAGTCTTTGATGCTAACATCTGGGGCCTATTTTCAATGAACATTATTATTAACATGATTAAATCACACACAATAAAAGCCCGTTTAGTACAACAAGTCACTTTTTTTAAGCAGCTGTTTCTCACTGTACTTTTTATTTTAGTAAAACATTTGCTTTGCGGTCCAGACATGAAAGCTTGTATATTTAAAGGCACAGGCAACCGTTTTTCCATACTGAGCTTAGACGAGTTGATGCGTACCTGTTTAGTTTAGTTTAGTTTATTTATTTGTTTGAGCAGTTAACCTGCTCAAAGGGAGTGGGCTGAAGCCAAAGGCTTATAAGCGCCCACCCCAAAATAAAAATAGTAACATTACATTTAATATTTACAAGGTAGCAAATCATAAACAAAGGAACATAGGACAAAGTAACAATAAATGATGAAGAATAAGACAAAAACAACAGCAAAATAAAGAACAAAAGAATGTGCTACTTTTATGTTATAAAGGTGCATTCATACATACCTGTCTGGTCTTTGTGCGCCCCCTCAGTCACGCAAAACGACCAAAGATGTTGTTAGCATTTGGCCTCTCCCAGCATATTCCTATGGCTCCAAACAGGGGTGAAGTTGGAAGCTACCACGTTCTTCCACAGGCACGCACAAAGACCAGACAGGTACGCATTAACTCGTCTAAGCTCAGGTAAGAACATATCTCAGTATGGAAAAACGGTGGCCTGTTCCTTTAAAGCGATAGGCTATGTCTGAATGCTTCTCAATTAGTGGGTCGGAACCATAGACATATTATTAATAGAGGGTCATTTCTCACTCCTTCCCGTTTACCACAATGACCACGTTCGAGGAGGAAATCATGGTGGATTTATAGACTCCTCCTCCCCTGCTGTGACAGAGCATGTTCCTAATAATGGCAAAAGAGCGGGATCGTCACTGTAGACTCAGCCCTCACGGGCGTGGCGTTCGGCCATAGCCGCACCCGCACCATTAGCTCTCATGCTAACGGCCTGTCAATCAAAGTCCGGCCCGCATTAATTATGCAAGATTTGTAAAATCGACGAAAACCAGCCTGGTTTCTTTAATTGTAACTAACCCAGCGTTATCACAGGAGGAATATCTAGCTGTAGAAAGTTTATGAAAATTAGAAACCAGGCTTTAAAGTCCTTTTTAGCGTGTCTAAAGTGCGCTGCATTCCAACGGGAGACTAGCAGATAAATGGAGGTACTACAGCAATGGCGGACTATTGGCGGCCCCTAGTGTCGTGGTCGTAAAAGCAGAGCAGCCATGGTCCGAACGAAGTTTTTTTTCCAGGGAACATGTCTTTCAATATGTGTCTAAAGTAACGACACCTGAGTCTGTTACTGTTACTGATACAGAGTTGTTTTGATCATAAATTGATTTCATACAAATCTATTATGCACTAATTTGTGGGGAAATGAAGTATTTGACATTACATGGTGGTGGTGGGGGGGGGGGGGGGGGGGGCACTAAAACGTCTTGCATATGCCCTGCTCGGGATGGCGTTATGACATCCAGTTAGACTCCGTGTGTGAGTCTGAGCGCTTGTTGGCCCCAGAGACACTCTCCGTTTTCCCTTTCCCTTCTGCCCCTCCCTCTGCTACTGCTGCCTACTGGTACTACTACTACTATTACTACTACTTCTTTTTCAACTATTTTTATTTATTTTTTTCAATATAATTTCTAATTTGCTGTAATTGAAATAAAAGCTAAATTCTTCTAAACATCTCACATTCGACTGAATGTTCATTCAGGACCGGTCAAAGCTTTTTATTGATTTTCTTCTATTTTAAGACTATTTCCATTGTAGATTCTAAGGCATTAGTTTATGAATGAACTCATATGGAATTATGTTTTAAACAAAAAAATTGACATAAATTCTAACATAAAATCGCCACCTTTTGCTTTGTTTACTGCTGTGCACTTTTGACAGTTTCTCCATGAGCTTCACGATGTCGTCACAGGTTTGGACTTCACAGACAGTCCAACCATTTCAGCGACAAGGACCGTATGAAGCTCACGGAGAAAATGACAGCTATTTCTCCTTTTATTGTGTCCTCCACAATCCCGCATGTAAATTCATAGTTTCATGTCTTCAATGAGAATCACACGATGGAAATAGCGTTGAAAATAAAGAAAAGCTGATACTTAAAAAGTGTTTCCAAACTTCTGACCGGAACTGTATTACTTTAACCACATTTGATACATCATATATTTCTCATTCACTACATTTCTATAAAGTATAAAGTTACAATGCGCCGCAGACATTGTCCTACGCAAAGAAAAGTATATTTGCTGCATTTAGTAACATGGCGGACACATTCACAACAATCATGAAATCATTTGTACTTTCTAAATTCGATAAATTACAGATAAACTAAACTGTTTTGGAGGGTTCATATTTATTGTCTCTTCATTTATTATCTGGTGGTAAAATGATTGCGGGAGAAAGGTGCAGGTTATGGCTTAAATAACCTTCCGACGTGACTCTCCCGTAATTCCGTGGGAGGATGGTGTTTTTGGATTGGGGCCTGAGGCGTTGGGATCACTTGTTCAGTGAATCATATACTAATTTACAACTGCTTATCAAAGATACTTTAAATCATTGCCTGACATGACGGATGAGGCTTCTCCTTTTCTGGGCCCGAACACACAGATTTATGGCTTCAAACAAGAAACTTTCACAAAGCGTGTGTTAAATTATGGACTTTTCGCACCAATGGATGCCATGTGTTGTTGACTGTGGTTTTGCCCAAAGCGCTTTGATCAAACTCTAGATAGGACATGGCCATGGTAATACGCTGGAACGAATGGCAGTTCTGGCGGCCATCTTGTTACTGGCCCTTCTAACCCAGTGCAATGTAATCAAATGGAAACACCACTTATTTCCTTGATACTGTTCTTGTCTGTTTCAGTCTTTGATCATTGTGATTGACCTTATGTCATATCTGGAAATAAAATAACGGCTTTGCAGTTTTTCAAATGTTATTCCAGTTTTATAGGACACACAGACTTTAGCTCCATTTGTTTATGGATTTTCCTCTGTCAAACACTAACAAAATGTTATATCAAATATAACATTTGTTTCCCTCTTTTAGACAGTATTTCTGTACCTTTAAATACAACATGAGCATTTTTTTTATTAAACATGGGACAGTGATACAGTAAATGCTAACCAATGAACCCTGGGAATAAATGGAATAATTCTAATACACAATACACTCTTTTTCCCACAACGTATATTTAAATGAATCTCAATAAAATGCCTTTAGTAAACTCCACTATCCTTAAAGGGACTAGATGCAAGTTGGTCATTTTTATACTCACTACTGCCACCTCAGGTCTAATGCGTAACTGCATGACGGCATGACCCGAATGAACACCTTTTTGAGTGACAGTGCAAGATTTTAGAGCCAGTTGTGGTGAATATGTCTGGGCTCATTCTACACATTAGGACATGGCTGGAACAAGTAAAGGGAGGAAAATACTTAGTTTTAAATGGACTCAACTTATATAGCGCTTTTCTACCTTTATCAAGCCCAAAGCACTTTACAGTAAGGAACCAGTCACTCATTCACTCTCTCATTTATACACCAATGTACGCAGACACTGGAGGCAAGTAGGGTGAAGTGTCTTGCCCAAGGACACAACGACAGTGTGCATTTGCGGGAGCTGGGATTCTAACCCGCGACCTTCCGATCACAAGACAACCTGTGCTACCATCTGTCGCCCCTTTAACATTTTTAAACTCCGTATAGTCCCTTTAAACTTAGGTTTAGGGTTAGTTTGGATTAGTTTAAGCTAGTGTTGTCCTTGTGGAGATGATGTCATTTCCTGTTGAGAAGTAGAGCTCCACTGATCATATGCCCCTCCATCCAGATCCTTCTGGATGAATTGGAATAGCACTCAGCGCAGCTTTGATCACGTGGATTTCTCTTAAGTGGCTCAGACACCGAGGATCCTTGCGACTGAGACACACCCAGGCTGTTCCCTATATGACATAAGCGTGAATTCTTTTTTGACTGGGCACCCACTGGGAAAAACATGGTCTACTGCTATATAGTGTGGACCTGTGTAGTGAATGAGGAGTGCGGGGCTCGGGTGGCCATTCGGACCCGGTGTTGCTGGACCTAGACCTGACCAACTGCAGTGACCCCACATCAGAACAGTTGGTTACATCCAGGTAAAGGACACTTTCCTTTCCTGTATCCGTGGTCCTTTTGTAAAGAAGAAGCCGCCTGCATCTCCTTTATATTTTTACAACTACACAATAGGTCTTAACAATAGGTCAGTCCATTTACTGCCCTCTTCCAACTGCCAGCCACTGGATTGTCAGGTATCTTAGATAAAGATGATTAAAAAAAAGGCTGAACTTTGATTTCAAGTTGACCAGGAAGTTACCACTCTGTTTACTTTAGACCACAGTCTGCGCCTATTCATAAAAGGAATCCACTTTAAACCTTGCTGCGTGAATCTGTGGGAAGAATATATTAGGGAAGATTTGATATATTCTGACATTTACGAGTAGCTGAAGTGCAAGTAACAATGCAGAATGTAGTCGCTATAGGTTTTCCATCAAATATTTTTGTGCAAGAGATGTGTTATTGATTGTCCATGGAACTGAGATTAACCTGCGAGTGCATTGTGGCATTGCAATTGCCGGGTATCTTCGGGGAATTCCATACTGTAGCTATTACTTAACCAGAAACTCCAAGGAATTCCCTTCAGTTTAAAGTTTAATGGTGCTAAATATGGGTTTGGCCTTTCTTACTACTCCAGAAGAAGCCAATACAGTTTTCTCAAACCAAGAAACAAATTACAAACAAGTTATTTCAAACATTTATTGTCAAAGGCATATTTACATGCATTTGCATTTTGAGCAAACTTCACCTCCAGAGTGATTTGTTTACAGCCTATGTCTCTGCATGGAGTCTTTGATGGAAAGTAACTGCGAGAACAACATAAACATAATCGTACCTGAATGATAACTGTAAGGAGGGAAAAAGAGGTGACATATTGGTGCACTCCCTGAGTTGTTTATGTAAAAGCAACCTTAACAGTACTGATAACATTTTAGCACCAAAAGCTCAAGAAATACACACAGCAGGGCCTGTCCCATTTCCCATGTAAAGTAAAATGTAATAAAAGTCTTGTTGGACACTACTTCCTGTCGTATATTAGAAATAAAATAAGATCATAAAAAAAATAGAGAAATTGTAATTAAAAAAAAGAAAAGATCTCAGCTATTTTTTAAAATCTCTTAGCGTCAAATCAATGTTAGCCTTTAGCTTCCAGGCTAAAACAGTAAGTAACAAGTATGTAAATAATGGTGCGTTCCAGGCAACTGGTAAATCTCTGACCTGCAGCTCGAACTCATAATTACAACTTGTAAACTCGGAGTTGTTCAGAGACCACCGAGTTTGGATACGAGATGAAGACAGTAATGGGGGCCCCTAGTGGAGGAGCGCCAAAACCACTGCACCGGTGAAGTGGTAAAAATAACAGTTACCAGTTGCCTGGAACGCACCATTAGTATTTACATAGCCTACTTAACATGTTCGACAAAACACGGCTGACTCCCCTTGGAATTAAACAAGGACAGGAATTACAGGGAACGGTTGTTTCCCAATAGCTTTGGAAGTTAGCATCATGCAGCTAACCAACAGTTTAAACGCACAGAGTGGCACAGTTTTAGCCCTTCCTTGTTCAATCAAACAAGGTATTGGTTACTTTTAGAGTTTCGCTACAGTTTGCTGCTTTAAGTTTAGGTCACAAACATCAAACTGTTGGGCCAGGGGCAGCCATAGCAGTTAAGATTGACATAGCTGCATTTTAGTCCCAGTTTGACTGTACATTCCCCAAGTGTTTTCACAGTCCATTCCGCCTATAGATACAGATGGAATCTTAGGAATTGCCCGTATGGTCACTGAATAAAGATACGGAGACATGGAGAGGAGCAAAGTGGTTTAGCAGCCCATAAATACTTTAAAAATGGACAATGCCTCCAGGAATCTAATGTTAGCTTCATGCTACATATGCGTTATGTAGCACAACGTTAGCTTCGAGTGCAGTTTTTTTTCCAAGAGGGTCTTAATGCAGCCGAACCGACTTCACCTCAATAAGACGCCTTTAGTTAGGTTTAGAGTTAGTTTGGTTTAGGTTAAGCTAGCACTGTCCTGTGGAGGTGACGTCATTTCCTTTCCTCCATCAGCTGCATCCAGATGTTTCTCTTTTTTTTTTTCACTTCTACTGAACAATTTGCTGTGAAGAAACATCCACATGGACCCGGTTTTGGCTTGACTTTATTGGTGTGTGATAAATATGATTATAGTCCGCCAAAAAACAGCTAAAAAGCTAGGCCCCTCGGCTAGGCCACATCCCCTTGTTCGTTGCCGCCTGTATCTATGCTATAGTTGCCCGGACTGCTTCAGGCTGACTTGGACTATTTATATCAACCTAGATTGGCCCGCACAGCCAAAGTTCTTCATTTTGCCGACACACCTCTTCACATGACATCTGCACAAACCAGTTTTCTGCATTGGCATAACAGGAACACTTTCGAACAATGTGGGCAGTCCAATCCGTGACTGAGGAGCAAGAACTCCCATTTAATAAAAGCAAACCAGCCGCCCAAAGTTCTCAACCTGAATCAAAATAAGACACATAAGCTTATAACTGTGGTTTTCATCGAAATTCAAAAGTCATTTTACAATTTGGGGCATTAAAGCTGCACTAATCATTTCCTCCAGTGTTCAGGCTGTGATAATAAGCTGTTAGCTGCTACCCCATATCGTTTCAAGCACGCACAATACCACCCGCACATCCCAGTTAGTTAGTTAGCATTACAAATGTAAATGTGCTATATTTAGATCATAACTGCACATGCGGTTGTGTTCTGTTTCCCACACAAACTTCTGTGTATAAATATAGACCAATGCAAAAAAAAAAGGATCTCTTGTAGACATTTTTTCACTACAAGACGGAGGAATAAAGGTTACCCCAGCTTTAATCCATCTTCTCCCTCTCTGTTCATGATGACTTTCTTCTTGTGCCACAGGTCGGTGTCACGCCCCAGGGCACAATGGCAATGCGATGCCAGAAGTGCGGGGTCAAACCGACAGCCCTCTGTTTAGCGGGTAAAAGTTTTTAACCACTGCACGTCTCAGCCTGGCATCTTGTCTTTGCTTGCTTCAAGAGCATGTTTAAGTCCAGTCGAAGTCCAGTCTAGGCCAGACACGCGGCCATTTTATGGATGGAAAAGCGACATCTGTTAACGTGTCGAAGAGCCTTGGTCTTAAAGGAACGACGGCTCATCGAACGTGAACAGAGTCTGGGGGGCGGGGGCAGCGAGGGGCTCCACATCACCGCCGCGGGCGGCGCCAGAGTGGGGCTCAGAGTGGTGTAGCGAGGCAGCTCCTCTATTTCCTCTCCTGCAAAATGACACAGGAAACAGTGAAGTGTGCGGTGATCTAGCCTTCCCCATCTAGAACAGGATGCACAGTTTATACAACTACTCCAGACTAAACTCCTGCCTAAAGGTCTTAGGATGTTGGGCAGTGTATTGGACATAGTACTTAAAAATATATTAAAGGTGCATTATGCAACTTTTTATGTGGAAAAAAAGTTGATATATTTGTGCATTTGATTGTATGAGTGGTCAGCATGGCGCCTTTACTTTCCATCACAGAGGTCTACTGCAGGATCAATTGTTTTGTAGGTTTTCTCTGGTAGTGGGCCCTCTCACCAGAAAACCTACAAAACAATTGATCCTCGAGCATTGTAGAGCAAAGTAAAGGCAAATATCAACATTGTTTTTATGCAGCTTTAATTTTTCTTCACAAATATACCAAATAGTGAATAAAACAATTAGCTGTATATTTAATGACATAATCATAGTACAATTGGCAGTGTATTTGACATATTAAGTTTCAAAATATTTTCATCAAATAATATTTATTTTATTATTTTTTTGCGATAATCATATATATGCTGTACAATGTCGCTACCAAAGTTGACCCATCTTTCAAAATAAAATAAAAAACTTAAATGCCCTTGTTGTTAAGTATGTTCATTTTTAATATTTTCATTTATTAGCAAATCTGTAGGAAGAAAATCATGTTAATAAAGTTTTATGTAGTGATTATATTCATATGACAACCACAATTGCACCTGCAGGTGTGTTTTCTTAAGAAACAGGTTGTGCACATGGAATGTAGCATGGCATCTTGATGCTAACTTCCTAGGCTAGAATATAACCGCCTTTTCCTGTCTGTGTTTTAATCCCAACAAACAAACATTTAAATAGTGTTTGGCAGAAAATATGCAGCTGTTGAATAATTTGTTTAAATATTTGCAACATAATAATAACTTTCCTCAGGATGTAAATACTTGTGCTTTAGCCTTGACGCTAAAGGCAAATGTAATTTCTTGCTAACGAATGTTAAAATATCGCCACAATCTGAACGAATTTTTTAATGAAACACACTCGGCTTGATGTTTAAATTTGCGTCACTTTAAAAAAAAAATTAACCTTACTAATTTATGTTAAAATGTGGACATGAAGTAGTCTTTACCCTACAATCGCCAACAGAAAGTTAGCCAAAAACCTTAAGGAACCTGTACTGCAAGGCTAATATTGCGTCTGTTGCATGCCTAAACTACAGAACCTTGACTTGTTATTACTGGTCCCATTTACCTGAGGAGGTCTCACTCCACTGGCTGCCTGGGCTGGTGCACAGTTCATTGGCAGGAAACCCCTTTCCGTCTAAACCGCTGCAGCATGCGTCTTTCTCCGCAGGCCGGCAAATCTGAAAGCGCAACACTAGATGCTCAGAATCTCACACAATGTGACCATTTGGAGGAAAATCTCAATTCTTTCTGACAAATATTACAATGGGATTTTCTTCACATTAACAGTAGCTAAATAACAGCCCTTTCTAGACTACATGTGGAAGTCAAATCATGTTATTTAAAAGAGACCCATTTCAGATCAATAAAATAAGCAAATAGGGGTATTCCTGTCAATGAAAAGTGCTTGTGGTCTAATGTAGAACTTGATAGCTTAGTCGTGCTTACCGTGATTGTGAAATTGTTGAAGTCATAGTCGGATGAGTCTGTGGCAAAGACCCAGAAAACAGTTTTAGTATTGGCTTTGTACCATGTGACAATGTTGTTTTGCTTGTTGGCACGAGTCTGTGTAATCTCAGAATCGTACACTGTGACTATTTTCAGCAGAATCTTCAGCCCCCCCCCCCCCCCCCCCCCCCCCCGGTCCTTTAAGGTTGAAATAGTCATCCTGTACCTGGGCTGTGTTCAGGAGACACTTGGAAGTTATATCTGTCCGACCCAACCTCGATGGTCTGCGACCAATCAGGGACTTCGAAATCCATTTTCAGATCTGTAACACAATCACATATGGTTAGTCAAAATCTACCATCATGTACCTCTACGGTTGTTCTTTAGAGTCAATGTCTGAGTAAAGAGGTATACCCTGTTTTGTCACATAATGACAATTTGGAATGACCATAGACAACACCAACAAATTCTAATTTCTACGTACAAAACGAGTAGCAGTACAAATGTGGATCAGCGGCAGAGTTATATGAGCTTTTTGTTTATTCACGCAGCAATCTCTCATTTACATATCAGACCTGGGGCCCTGATACTGCAACACATGCAATCCCAAATAGTAACAAAGTAGGTGCAACATGCCGACAATAGCGACCGTATATGTTATTTTCTAGTTTGTGCTCACTATTTAGCATCTGTCTTGATAATTGGCCTCATTAGTCGCGCTGTATCGGACTGTCATGGTGAAGAGGGAGCTGAGTCGGGGGCAAAGCTCTCGATTTACCGATCGATCTACGTTCCGACCCTCACCTATGGTCATGAGATCTGGGTAATGACCGAAAGGACAAGATCGTGGATACAAGCGGCCGAATTGAATTTCCTTCGCAGGGTGGCTGGCTCTTCAGATCGGGTGAGCTCAGTAACCCGGGAGGAGCTCGGGGTAGAGTCGCTGCTCCTTCACGTCGAAAGGAGCCAGCTGAGGTGGCTAGGGCATCTGTTCCGGATGCCTCCTGGTCGCCTCCCTCGGGAGCTGCTCCAGGCATGTCCTATTGGGAGGAGGCCTCGTGGAAGGCCCATGACACGCTGGTGGGACTATGTCTCTGAGCTGGCCTGGTGTCGCCTCAGGGTCCCTCCAGAACAGCTGGAGGAGGTGTGCGTGGATTGGGAAGTCTGGGCATCTCTGCTGAGACTGATCCGGCCCCGGATAAAGCCGAAGAAAATGGATGGATGGACAATTGTACAACGAAAATGCATTGATCAGATGGAGGGTTAGTCCATCTGATGGACCTGCTGCGACTCTATGGGCCAACCTGACCAGTGTTTTTTGGATGTAGGAGAAACCCGGAGGGAACCTATCCAGACACAGGGAAAACAGGGAAATTCCTGTCAAGGATTCGAACCCAGGACGTTCTTGATGGAAAACAAGTGCGCTAACCACAATGCCATCATATTGCAATGTTGTTTTTTGGTTTTTGTATTTTTGTATTTTAGTATTTTACTCCTTTCCGTTTTATCCAATTTGCATACTGGATGGAAAGTAAAGAGTGTACACTTTATGTAAGCTCTCTGCTGTGTCTGTTGCTTAGAACTGAAAATGACCTTGCTGCTTTCTGTCCACGGTGCTGTCCACGATGCTCTCCTGAGTGGGAGCGCGGTCGAGAAGTGATTGCTCAAACGGACAGTTTGAGGACTCTTCATAATCTGAGTCTGGTTTCTCAATCTTGATCTGCATACACAAAAAAAATGTCAGAAAGGACAAAGTGCTTTACTCAAGATCCAGTGGTGGTCAAAATATTTTTTATTACTATACTCATTTCATAACTTTTTTTTTCCTTTTTAAAGGTCAAATATACTGTGTGTCCAGTACAAGTAAACATTGCACAGTGAAGTAATCACTCAAGTTGAAGTACTGAAGTATGTGCCATAGAAAATACTTAACTATTTAAAGTAAATTACACCAGTTAAATAATGACTTTGTGGCTTCAAAAATTATGAACGCCGTGCCCAAATTCAACCCCTGTATGGCAACAACACAGGGTCAAATCTTCTTCCTAGTTGTGAGTCAGTGGCAAAGACAGTCTATCATCACACCGCCACCAACTGTTCTGGAGTGTGCATCATGTACAGCAGAGGTCACTAAACGGCGGACCTCGGTCCGGATCCGGACCCATGCGCCAGCCTGTCCGGACCCGAACCTTGGATCCGAACTTTGGACCCGACCGTGAATCCCCTGGAGCGAGCAGCTGCGTGTGCACTCTCTCTCCCTCACTCCCTCTCCCTCTCTGACTCCAAAGTGTAAACTACAGCCCAGATGAACAGAAAGTCCTACATCTTAGCTCCATGACACTTGTTACATTTTTAGAAACGGTTTCGGAATGACTGAAATACGGCTCGCTAAAAAAAAAAGAGCGGAGGACGCCCTAATTAAATATGCACGCGCGGTCGTAATGCGCAAATAGCGCGGCTGTTTCCCGATCGGCAGGGAGCAGGTCTGACTTGGACTAAGCAGGGCTCAGTGTGTTGAACTGAGCAAAGAGCAGAACACATCACTGTCAGATATTATGTGCACATTGTGTATAATAGAGGCCAAGTAGCCTATGCACTCTGCTATTTAGGAGCCAAAACTTATCTTTAGAGCAAAAAAACAATAACAGGATTCATTAATTGCATTATTTTCAAATCACAGTAATAGATTTAATAAAGGCTTAAAAATCCCCATATAACGTTGAATTAACCCCGTATGTTCCGGACCTTTGCTTGACCTTTTTTTTTTCAATTCGGACCTTGGTGAAATTTAATTTGTGACCCCTGATGTACAGCTTTAAATAGGACAAACACGCAGCCAGCTTTATACCTTTTACAGAGCCTTTTATGGAAATTGTATTTGTACAAATGTCCTTAAAATCTACATTTGGTGGCACTTCACGGTAATGCTATAGATAATCAGACAGAAATAGGAACCAAAGTAGTAAATGTGTCTTACCTTTCTTTTCGATTTGATTTTGTGTGTCTTTGTTCGTCTATCTGTTAAAACAAGACATTAAACATAAATCCAATGTACGACAAGGAAAGAACCCTGAGTTAGGAAACCCCCGATTACATCTACTTTGTTGCAATTATAAACTCCCTGTTAAGTCTGTGCTCTCACCTCTAGGTTTGCGGGACTCCGGCAGCATCCTGAAGACTCGCGTGGCCTCCTGACCTTTCTGGACGCTCCTGCCTTTGACCTCCACCACGTCCGGGAGCGAGTGCAGCGCGCAGCGGAAGTTGGCTTTCCATATTTTGGGGTTGCACTTCTGACCCACCACGTATTTGCCTGCAAAAAAACAAAAACGTTTGTTAGTCTGTGAGATCGCCACCTGCAGGCGTACCAAAACATAATTCACCAAAGGCTGGGAAGTTATTTTTACTCAAGTGGTTGGAGCACTAGAAGTAGCCTACTTCTATGTCTCAGCACTTTTTACTTTTACTCGAGTAATATTTTAAAGCAGCAATACTCTTTGATGTGTTTTGACATGAAAATGTATTTACGTATTATCCTATTGTTAAGTGAGGATGTCATCACTCTACTTTTGGGTCCAATGGAACTTAAGAACCTTTCTCTATAATGGGATTTTGCTGATTTTAACCTTCAGCCCCTTTAGTTCTATACAAGGCTCTTTTTAAAACCACTGATCGCACCAACACTCTGGATTTTCATTAGTAATGCTTTTCTCACATTAATTATCAGGCATATTATTCCCAATCTGCATTTTGCAGAGAGAAATTGTGACATGCATCTTTCTTATTAGGTGTATAACAGTTTTGGGCCTTTTATTTGTTGTTATTTCAGCAGGAGATTTAGATACCGAACTGACATCACACACAATAATCAAGCTACTTCCATATCCACACTGTACAAAGTTCCATAGCAAAAACAACAACTTTATCTTAATCTCCTTGCTTTTTACTTTTTTACTTCTACTTGTGTAAGATTATTCTAAAGTAACATTTCAAGCACATATTTTGGCCCCACTACCCAAAATTGTTCACTTATCCCAATAAAAACATGTCAATCATGGCAGCTTACTACGTTTAGCAGCTATTTATAAGAAAATGTTGGTTCTTTGCACTTGGGACAACATTATTTTGCCTGTATGTTTTCCCTCCTGCAGTAATGCTCCCATCCATCCTAAAATAAAACCCGTACTGCCGTATTCAGCATACCAGCCATGCCTCTGAGATGAGGTCACCGCCTATTTTTACACTACATTTTTACTTGGAAAACTGTTCGGCAAATTCCTCACGTTGTAAGCACCGCAGTGATTAGGGGCAAGGCGCGTACGTGCAACGGCGGTAATGTCACCTGTGTGGATGGCCCATTTCTGGAAGAGGCAGGCGTCCTTGGCCATCTCCCAGCCGTGCCTCGCCGCGTGTTTCCAGGGCACACAGAAAATGGTCTTTTCCTTAAAACACAGACACAAAATACATGTCTAGTCTTTTTAATGCAACACACAGTATAGGACTGACACCATCTGATAGGACAAGCGGGGAAGAGGGCCTGTTGAGTGGACCTCGCCCTATACCCGCAACAGCTCAAACGCCCTGTCTTATAACTACATATATAGATGACTTATTAGACCATGATTAAACCAAATGTTAATGATTAATAAGTGTATAAATGATTATAAACTAATACTGCAGTCAGTTACTAACAGTTAGTTAAGAGTTTTTTGTGAGCTTTTCTAAAGTGTACACTAGTTAGGCTTTATTACATATTAAAGTATACTGTCTTGCCCCACATCAATCAGAATCAAGAAAAGACACAAGGACATTTTCGCATTGATGTGATAATGTTGTGGTTGATTGGGCCAGAAACCATAAACTAATACACTTTTCCCTCTGGCACTAGCCCAGCACTTGTGAAGAGGTTATGGCTGCAATTACAACCTGACCATCATTGGTTAATTGGCACTGATAGACTCAGTACTGTTTTGTCTTCATACAATTCCACAAAGAGTTTAAGAAAAAACAAATATTGTTGGCTACTGATCCAATAAAAATAAAATAAACAACAAGCCATGAGACACGAATACAGAATATACATTTATATTTAAAATGACTCTATAAAGCTATAAAACGTGCAATGAACTGTACAAAATAAATACATTCAAAAAAGAGAACAAAAGTACCAAAACATTTAAACATTTCTGCAGCCTATAGAGGGCGCTCCAAGAAAGAAACAGACATACAGCCTAATTTGTCCACTTTAATACAGCATAATTTACCATCCTGAGAATACCCTAACTGTGCAGTGTAAACTCTCTACGAAGGCAGCAAACAGAAAGACTCATAAAATAAAATTAAAATAAAAGAAATAGAAGGCCCCCAATATGGCCTCATGCAAGCTGACAACCTTATGGCTAAATTCTTTCAACAGGCCAACAGCACACACCTGTTTTTGAAATAATATTAGTTGTACATGATGACAACTTAAAGTATTGTATCTGCTCTCTTTGATTTTAAGGCCAGACGCTGCAGATGAACGGTTAACAAAAACATGTAGATCGAATGGCCATTCACATAATTCACAATTATTAGAATGTTCAATAATAAACAATATCAATGTTATAAATATCAGTGTACTCAATAGACTAGAGTCAGTCCTTTATCTGCCAGCGATGGCATAACAAAAGGTAAAGTTTGTCAAACGGCCCCGCAATGTCCACGGTGTGGTGGGAATGTGCAGAGGCGGTTTCATGAGGGGACGGGGAAATGAGTGAATGGTAAGCGGAGGCCGCAATAGACGAGTTGCGAAGGCACGAAAAAGGAGAATACAGAGAGGGCGCCTGCTAAGGAGCCTCCTACCAGCCCGGGTTTCAGTTGGGTTCAGTTCAGTTCATGTGGTTCCGATCCAGGCATAAAGATTCAGTTGCTCAGTTCAGGGCTCTAAGCTCACCATCCAACCTGGCCTGTATAAAAGACAGGACCAGTCAAGTATCTAGTGCACACAAAACAGATAGATTCGAATACACTAATGCTAAATAATACTTGCTGTATTTAAATAGCAAAGTATGCTTCTTATTGTACAATAAATAATCCAATACGTAAATCCGATTAGAATAAATCATATAATAATTGTTATATTACAATATACATTACTCTAATAGTATCAAATGTAAAAACAGCATCCATAAATAAGTTGCATAGCAGACACAGTGGGTGACTAGACTGCATCATGAAGTGCATTGGATGCATAGCACCTATAACCATTAAAGCAAACAAATCATTAAAGTATATGCTAAAATAACAGCATACATTCAAAAGGAAAACAATCGGGACCATTGTTTACAGTGGTCATGTTTCATTTGGTTAACTATATTCAGCAGTGTTGGAGAGTAGCACCTGGGAAGTAGCAAGATCTCGGAATATAATAAGTATTAATGCTTTTTAATGCATTACACTATGTAGGGCTTTCATAATATATTATACGTGAAAAAATAAATAAATAAATAAAAAGAGGAATTGTACACAAATTGATATTATAATGAGGATGGTAATGACAACTGGGAAGTAGCAAGATCACGAAGTATAATATGTACTGCATAGTAACGTGCCTTTATAACAGAAAAATAGTGACTTCCGGTAATGTTACCAAGGTTTGGCATTGGTAACATGCTTAAATATATTATATTAAGGGTTGCCTTTTGTTACTTGCTTTGTACTAAACATCGTACATGAAACGAGATCGTGGTTGTCGTTGTGCTTCGTTTCTGTTTTCTATATGAACATTTCAAACAATGCTTTGTAATTTGGTCTGTGTTAAAAAAGCCGCTTTAAAGTGAAACTGGTTCTCCTTTGACACTGATGAAAATCAAAATATGTAAATGCTATCTTGTAAGTGTTGTATTGATTCTGGGGGTGGTGGCCGCTTATAAGCTCTTGCTTCAGCCCACTCCTTTTGAGCAGAATGTTTACTGCTCAAATGAACTAATAAACTAAACTAAACTAAGAGTACCTGAATACGTATTTAGAATAGTAATTTTGTATAACTGTGTTCTGGTAAAGTTACTCTTTCATCTGAGGGAGTTTAGAATACAGTTACTTTCCTAGTATCAAAGGGATAGATTACAGTTAATTAATAATTCAATTTCAGTTTCATATTTAGTTTAGTTTAGTCTATTTATTTGTTTGAGCAGTTAACCTGCTCAAAGGGAGTGGGCTGAAGCCAAAGGCTTATAAGCGCCCAAAATAAAAATAATAACATTACATTTAATATTTACAAGGTAGCAAATCATAAACAAAGGAACATAGGGCAAAGTAACAATAAATAATGAAGAAGAATAAAATAAAAACAACAGCAAAATAAAGAACAACAAAAGCATGTGCTACTTTTATGTTATAAAGGTGCATTAATACATATTATACTCTGAGATCTTGCTACTTCCCAGTTGTCATTACCATCCTCAATATAATTTAATTTGGGTTTAATTATCATTATTATTATATTTGTTTAATTGAGTTATATGTGAAGTGTGATGTGAAGTATGATGTAAGCCCTGCATAGTGAGGTGCATTAAAAAGCCAGGGTGTAGAACGGGCCAGTTGAAGAGGGCAGAAACTCCCCATCAACAAACCCCCACTCAGCTGCCCTAACAGCTGATTTTGTAGATGATGTTCCTATGCTGAGTGGTGCATTAAAAGACAAGGTTTTGAGCCCGTTGGGAGGGTCCCTCTCAACAGATTCATAACTTGCCTTATTTAATATCAGTATATTCATAAATCTATGTTATTTAGGGCTGTGAGCATTTGCAAAGTGCTTTCATGCATTCTGAATTAGTGTAGCTGCATTTTTAATATTTTTAATCATATGCCACTTTTATGCATGGTTATAACGCAAATCAATGTGAAAGCATTCTAAGTATTCAGAATACAGTACTCTGATTGGGCAAAGTAACGTAATATGTTACTAAATACATTTTAAGGCAAGTATTCAGTATTCTGTAACCAATACAATTTCAAAGTATTCTCCCCAACACTGATATTCAGAGAAACCGGGCATAAGTGGATGCTAACCACTCCATTCAAACTAATGCAGCGGCTAGGCTACATAAAGCTTAACAAATGCAGATACATCATACTCAAACACTCCCTCGCTACGACCCACGGCTCCGGTGGTCTGCCCCTGCAGTTCGACATTATTACATTTTAGTTTAGAAGGCTTAGGTTTAAAATTAAACCAGAAAAACTATGCACATACCTGTAGCAAGCTCACACAAGCGTGTCCCTCAAGCTCTTACCGGTAGCAACCCACTCCCGGTGTTACACTGAAAACTGCATGACCGCCGAAATATGCACCCCCTCTTACCGCGCACAGATGAAACAACGACAGGAAGGTTTAGGATTGTCTCTTAACAATTATAGCCCATTTCTGTGTATTTATTTATGTAAGACTGACTAACCATAGCTCATTTAACCAGAAGAGATCTTTTTTTTTTTGTATGTTTATGACTAGCTTGCTAGTTTCGTGAAAACAGGAAGCGACCTCCCTCTCTCCTTGTACAGCTGAGCTTTTTGCCTTTATCTGCGAACTGCATTTTTGGTTTCTGTGTATGTCTTTGCCGTGTTTTTGTGGAGGTTTGGTGGATTTGTTTACTTTGAGAGTCCAAAATGATCCTGAAGAAAGCAGCTTTTTAAAGGTAAACAAAATGCTAACTTATCAGCTAAACCCATTTGAGACCTACAACTTTCTTCTTCTGAGACACTGAAGAGGCACCAAGAGCCCCCACATCTGCAGCACACTCGAGGCGTCACAAGAGGATCTACAGGAAACAAGTAAGGGACAAACGAGAGACGGTGAAAGACTGTTGTGAAGCGGAGGGAGGAAGAGGAAGGAGGAGGTGGAGCTGACTAGTGCAGGACACCATGCTCTGAAACAGTGACAAACCCAGGAGGCGTGGCACCATTTCAAAGGATCAGAGGAGACAGAGGTCAGCCTGCCAGGTTTCTTCGGAGTGCTACAGTTTCCCCGACCTCCAAGGTCACTATTTCGTTGTACGCTTGAACAATGACAATAAAGCACTTACTTACTGCCAGGGTCTGTTTGGTCGCGTTAGGTCACGGTGTTTTAGATCGTCTGGTGTTAATTTATCTGGTGACACAGCTGGATCGTCAGCTGTGTTAGACTACCACGTCACCTAACTACACTCAACAAAGCTTATATTTCATCTCAAACAACATATCCGATTGTCTCCTCAGTGCTCACCACTCCAATGCACCATTACCTTGACATTGATTCAGCAAAATGGACGCTGACGCTCACAGAAAAGCTATGTGTTCGGTTGAAAGTAGACGAGCATGTCCCAGTTGATTCAGCCAAACTGTCTCAGCTGCAATGCAAATTGGGAGCAAAACAGCTGTTTGTGGGAGTGTCCTTCTTTATGATTTATGGTTTGTGGCCCAATCAACCACAACATTATCACATTGTCAATGCAAAAATGTTAGTCATCCTTGATTCTGAATGATGTGGGGCAAGACATAATAAAGCCTAAATAGTGTACACTTTAGAAAAGCTCACATATACTCTTAACTCACTGTTAGTAACTGACTGAATAACTCATGCACTGCAGTATTAGTTTATAATCATTTATACACTTATTAATCATTAACATGTGGTTTAATCATGGTCTAATAAATCATCTATATATGTAGTTATAAATGGTTACTTCATGATTATTTCATTATTAAATAATTATGAATAAGTGTTAATTATGAGTTAAGCATTAATTAAGTGTAGTAGTTAAGTAGTTACTAACTGTTAGTCACACTTAATTAATGAATTGTTCATGATGAATAAATGTTAATTCAACATTTATTAAGTCTAAATAAGGTGTAGTTATTATAAAGTGTTACCAATAGTATAATGTTCATCTTTGGACAGTGGTGCTGACATTGTTATGCTCCATTCTAAACATTATTACTTATTATTGTCATTCATAATAATAGTGATAATATTGGTAATGATTTTATTATTTACACTTTATAAATTATGATCATTATGGACATTATGGTTTGTTTTATTTATTTTACTTTTTTATTGTTTAACATTTATGCTGCTGTTGTAGCCTATTTTACTTCATTTCATTTATTTTGTATTCATCTGATATGTTTAAGTAGCAATATATAATACGTACACACAGTACATACTGTATCATACTGTTTATTCTTATATTATACACATACACCCCCCAGCATAGCGCTAAAATATGGGAGGGATAGGGGGGTTACAGGACGTTTTTTAAAGCTTAAGTTAGTCGCCAAGTGAATAGCGCATGCGTCAAACCTACAGGCGTGACGGAAACGCGTTAAATTGCGTTAGAATTTTTAACGCGTTCAAAACTTTGTAATTAATTAATCGAAATAAAGGCGTTAAAGTCCCAGCCCTAGTATTATATATTGCGAACATTGTTTTGTTTTGTTTTTCTTTCTGTCATTATATTTCTTTCACTGGGTGTTAAATAAACTGAAAAAAGCTGAATTTTAAACTAGCTAAAAATGTATTATTTATTGATTGCAATCCTGTTCTGTGTGGTTCTTTAAAAATGAGTTTGTGTGTGAGATGTGGCGAACCAATAAACTTGCCTTGCCTCGGATGTGATTTTTCGTCTGGATCCATCTTTTTAGTCTTGCATTAATTGGAGGCGAGATGAGCCCTGGCTTACTTTAGATTGAGTCCTGGTCTATTAAAGAGGGAGTGGACGGTGACTTCCCTCCTGTATCAACAAGGGCTTGTGCGCATGTAGATTAGAGCATGTTTTGCCTATTTCTCCAAGCCGTGAATGAAACACGATCTTGTCTGCCCACAGATTCTGACAAAATACTAAATAGCGTTGTTTTCTTTTTCGATACCAGTACTTTAACGTTACTTGGTTTTTGATACAGATACCTGAATGATACTAAAATATTTGTCATCTAGACTAAACAGAACAAGAATGCGTGAAAGATCTGGAGATTTATAATATCGGGTTCATCTCCAGTGTCAAGAAATGTGTGTGTGTATCCTTTAATGCTGGACCAACAGGCTCAAAACTTGGATCTAAAGATATAACATTTATTTTTCCGGTACCTCCTTCCGATACTTTAATCTTTCTATCAGTAGTACCTAAACCAGACTGTGTATACTGTTCAGACTCCGATACCAGACTGGTATGGTTTAATTGTACCCAGGCCTAGTGGACATTATTATCTTTTCACTTTTTACTGCAGGCCAAGTGTTTCTGTTATTACATAAATACCACTATTGCAGTCATTAGGAATTGGGCCTGACATCAACACCACCGACAAAAGCCAAACATTGCATTTTCAGGTCGAGAGCGCTGCCCCGGATCCAAAATACCAAGTGGTTTACTGTAGAAACAAATGCTCCACAGGCAAATACAGACGAGCTGTTGCAGAGTCCCTCAGCCACTTTCCCTGTGTATTACCATGTTTTATATGTTATGACTACTCAATATGTATCTTGTAAACCTCAGCACTTTCTTCTTGGAAACAATTTGGTCCCTCTCATAAATAATACAAATGAAACACATTTCCTGCTGCATGTCGACTTTACAAACGTGTTGTTTTGGTAAACTATTTGTGGGAGAAAAGCCTGGAACGACAATGGTAATGTGTGACTCATTTTATGTGTAAGGCAAGCCTGGAAAAGCCTTGTCTTTTTTCTTTTTTTTTAAGTCAGAGTTATTATGCCTCTACTTCTCTGGCAAGTTTGGCTTTTGCCCACGTGTGGTGCCACGGTTATAGTGTAGAGGCATCCCCCAGCGAACTGATATGAAAGCAAGCTCCTCTCGTCTTGTTTTAAGGCGGAGTGAGTTCGTAGATGCGATAACATGAAATAAGTTTGATCAAAGCAATGAGGCAGACTCGCACCTTGTCTAGCCAGCGCAGCCCGGCGATGGCGTTGGAGTTGATCTGCCTCACGAGCCACGGTCTCATCTTCTCGCGTGCAGGGACATGTTCTGCTTTCCTGTAGAAGCAATCGAGACATGACACTTGTTAACCGGGTCGATGGCGCTGCGTGTCGTGTATTTTAGAGTTCACCGACGCGGGGGAGGGCATTAGCGGGAGTAAAAACAACATTACTGACTGGGTTAAATGCAGAGGACACGTTTCCCTACGGGGACAATAAACAAACAAACTGACATGCTAACCTGGTCTCAAAAGTCGAGGACAATAGCAGTGAAAAGTTGATGCAAAGGCGCGCGTAAAAGTGCAAGAAAGCGAGTTTGATTTCGGCCGATTACTGGAAAGCACTTTTACGCGCGCCTTTGTTCCGCGCGGCGTTGGGCACATTACCTTAACACGCTGGTCGACGAAATGTTCAAGTTTACAAGTGGTTAATTCCGAGCGTATCGCCGTAATGTCCGCAGAGAATTGTCTTATTGTGCTGCCGCTTCTTCCTCCTCCTCGCGGTCTCTCGCCGCTGTCTCGTTCCGACTGGCACGTCCGTCCGAGGATGCAGGTGCTTTTATGACACCGACTCCTCGCCATGGGTAATCCCCTCCTCCCTCCGGCGGCTGCGCCATGCGTCTCCAGAGCGCGCCCTGGACAGAAAACAGGAGTTTGAAGAGATGTTTACGCACAACAGGCACGCTTTGGACAAGATGGGAACGCATTCATTTCCACGTGCTCATATTTTGACGTCTTTATATCCATCCGTGTTTTGTTGTTTATTTAGTCACTTGTCTTCCTGTGTGCCCGCCCCCGTTGTTACCTTTATGTGTTGTTTTGTTGTTTCCTTCGGTGTGCGGCCACAGGACAGGCAGGCAGGTGGCAGCACGTTGACGCGGAAAACACCGACAGCTCCATGAGGCTAATCATTCACTTTTCACACTTGGGGCCGTGCTGTGTGAGCGCAGCTGATCCCGGGGGGGCTAACTGAACGAGCCTAGAGCCCCGACCTGGGATCATCACTCACCGAATTAGAAGGTCAAGCCCTAGGTTTATTTAAGGCAGATTATATAAAATGTAAAGAGCCATCAAATCCACTATTTATTAAACATAAGTCACTAAAATCATATGATATAGTTTTGACTTTAATATCCTTCAGAAAACCCAGGTTCAGTTCTAAAGCAATCTGTTACAGTGACAGGAATTAGTTTATGGAATAAACTTCGGAAAGAAGTGAAACAGTGAGGAACTCTCCTGCACTTCAAGAAACATAAAAGCAAAACAAATGTTAAAGTATGAAAATGAGACTTGGACATGAATAATGTGAGATATGTGATTTGAACAAGCATGAATACAATGGTTCTGTGTTTTAATTATTGTAAATAACTGAATACTGTATAGAATACAAAAACATCTGTAAATACTTTAAATATATATACAGTATGTATGTATAAGTATATGTGGTTGTTTTTAAAGATAGCATGTAAAGTGTGAAGTAACAAAAGGGGCAGATATTAGACTCGTTCTTCTCCTCTGCTCTGTTTCATTCATTCTGTATTGGCGGTTTTGTTGTGATTGTAAGATGTCAACTCTAAAATTAAAAAAGAGTTGATATTAGTGCGTATTTGACCTTTAAGTGACCCAGTGGCCTTTATTTTATTTCAGTTTTTTTAAGGGTTTCTGGACGGAATGTATATGTAACTATAGAAGCCAGTGGCCCTGTGCCACTAAGCCACTAGGATGCACCAGTTTGGTAGAAGTTTCGGACGTGTGTTTCCTTGATAGATGAGCCCAATACTCAGAATATATGGTTCAAAATGTCCTTTATTTTGCCGTGTAACACGGTCAAAAGACTGTTTCTCCTCACAGGTGCAACACATCACACTTTCATCACCTCTCTTAAACAGGCAGAGGCCAAACCCTTAACACAGCAGCGACACCTAGAGGCCAGGTGGTACATTTTGGCCACTACACACCGGCCCCTTAATTGTCTCTGCATGAGCCAGAACAATTACACATATTACAGTGGCTAGAATGTACAAAGTATAAAGTACTTTAGCTTTACAATAAAATAGAAATGCATTATATTTTACATGTACAAAACACTTTAAGACTCACAAATGAGCAAGCATGATATTTAATGTCCTGAATTTATTACTTCCATCATTTCCTCTTGTATGCTTTTGGTCTTTTAAGGTGAAAAAGATCTTGAGCTTCTTCAGAAAGCCTTAAGACCAAGAGTACATAGGCATTACAAGAATGCAAGATCCTCTCAACTCCTTGTCCAGATCCAGATCCAGTAAACACCAACAGTAACCTCACATCTCTTCAGTATGCTCCTTCCATCCACATTCGAACCAACATCAGGGAGGCCTGTCCTGACCTGTCCTTTCCTCAGAGGGCTTCGTAAACCCTTTCCCAATAGGGTTTCCACAGCACTTGGCCCTATACCTTCGCTGTGAGCCACATTAGAGGAATCCACAATGTTAGATGGATTTTGCTTGCCATTGGAGATGGAGACATGTTGTTCCTGAGATGGAGTAGGAACGTTTGAGAGCTGAACAACAATAACTGGAGTAGTTTCTTTGCCTGAGGCTGGGAGGCTGTCATCAGCCCGGCTCCTGTATTGTCACAAGGCGTGGCAGGAGAGATGGTCTGTGGGCAGGTAGAAGAGGCAGTGGAACAACTGGGTTATCTGCTTTAGTCTCTTTTACTAGAGTCAGTTTGCTTCCTTTCTTTTATGCTCACTTCCTTGAAGACAGTTTTATTTCTTCTGTTAGACTTTAGTGAAGCAAGTTTAAGATTAACATCAGCCACTTTGATTTCAAACTCAAGTTTTGTTGTTGTTTATTTGGTAGGGACAGTGCAAGTTAATGAACAAGCCACACCGGATTGTAGCCTTGGGCTAATTTCCATCCGTCGTCCCCCATGCGCACTCTCTAACACACTCTCATTCATCCTGGCCTATTGTACATGATTTTAGTGGTAGGGGAAACCGGAGTACCCGGAGGAAACCTACGCAGACACGGGGAGAACATGCAAACTCCACACAGAAAGGCCCCGTCCTTGGTGGGAATCGAACCCGGACTTTCTAGCTGTGAAGCACGAGAGCTAACCGCTGTACTACCGTGCCGTTGTTCTCTTTTCCTCTTAAGAACTGTCATTTGCTCTTCAAGCTCATGCTTTTGCTTTAGTGCAGCTTTCCGAACCAAAAGTGCAGCTATTTCTGCTTTAACTTCCAAACGGGCTGCAGCAATAGATGAGCTCAGTCTTTTGTGTGAAGACATTGTTTTTTAGCACCAACTCATCCCATTCACATAAAAGCTTATCCTGTAGAGTCCTTTTTCAAAATAGTTGACAAATCATACATGTCTTAATGAGATGAGCATGTCCATTGAAGTCCAAAGGTGGAGGCACTGTCCAGATGGCAGTCAAGCGCTGGCCTTTTGCTGTTGCTCCGTTCCCCTCTTCTTTCTGTATCCAGAGTCACGACGCAGCCGCCTGCCGCTTTTCCTTTAGCAACAGGAAGATCCACAGGAGACTCAACTTCTTCCCATCAAACAGAGAAGTCTTTTGACTTATATAGAAGCCAGTGGCCCTGTGCCACTAAGCCACTAGGATGCACCAGTTTGGTAGAAGTTTCGGACGTGTGTTTCCTTGATAGATGAGCCCAATACTCAGAATATATGGTTCAAAATGTCCTTTATTTTGCCGTGTAACACGGTCAAAAGACTGTTTCTCCTCACAGGTGCAACACATCACACTTTCATCACCTCTCTTAAACAGGCAGAGGCCACACCCTTAACACAGCAGCGACACCTAGAGGCCAGGTGGTACATTTTGGCCACTACAGTAACCATGGAGACGGTTTCATCAGCGGTGAAAAGTACAGGGCTCGGTACAATTATTATTATTGATTCATTTTCTCGATACCAGTACTTTAACGATACTTGGTTTTCAATACCGATACTAAAGTATTATTGTTCATTTATTCCATTTAAGTCTATTTCTTTTATATTTGTATCATTTATTTGAAACATCAAGTCACTTCCTCTAATGCTGACCCTGGACCAACTGCATCAAAACTTGGATCGAAAGATAGAAGATGTTGTTCGGCACCTGCTTAACTTTTCTTTTTTTTTCCATCAGAGGAAAGACCAAGTGCGGACATGGACTCAAAGTGTCTGGCCCAGGGGCACAATGTCAGAGTGATGTATTCAACAATGAGTTCCCCTGTTTCTGTTACGTTGCCTTGTGCTTTTCATTCAGGCTGTTTTAAAGTAACAATGCCCTTATGTTCATTTCACATATTTCATTTCACGTATTTTTGTTCTTTAGTTTATTTATTTATTTATTTATTGAGCAGTAAACATACTTCACCTTTTACAACACAACACATTCACATTATTCAGTTATAGAAGCTCAAAAAAAAAAAAGGAGTAGGTTGAAGAAGCTTACATACGCCTACCCCGTAATCAATGTAATAAACATTTACATTTCTCGGTGATACAGCACAATCCGTCTGTATCCAAAATAAGAATTCAGAAAATATGAAATTCCAGAATTACATTTACTCAAGTACATGAACTTGGGTAACTTTTAGAAGTAATTGTACTTCTTAGAGTAGTTTATCCATACAGTACTTTTAACTTTTTTACAAATACATTACATTTTCCACTGCGAGTAAAGCAACAAATGCTTCATTTTGATCTGTTAAATAGATGCATTTGTAGCTCGTCATGTGCACCTTTATCTTTACAATTTGTTTGTTTTTCTGTATTTTTCTTTTACTTGAATCAACCTTCCACTTCTGAAAGCACTACTCCTACTTGAGCAAACATTTTGGCAGCCTGCCCACCTCCGTTCGATTCTGAAGAAAAGCTTCAAAACAGCATTAAGGACCAAAATGTACCTATGGATTACTACAATGAATCTTCTTTAAGTTAGTCGTTAAATAGACATCAGACAACATTTCATCCTCAGCTTCCCATTTACAAAATATTGTTGAAAGAAAAGAAAACTCAATGAAGCAGCGTAATAATATCCATAATCAGGGGCACGTACACTTCATCATGCACCTGTTTATGCAGCAATAGATATGAAGTTCATTTTCCATAGACAGACACACACACACCGCTGCCTGTACCTGTTAATGAATCATCTTTTATTGTATTGCAAATACATTATCAACTGTACGACGAGCAACTTTAACTTTACACTTATCAGTATTGATAAGGAACGACACACTTACTTGTACAGAGTCCAGACTGGTGAAATGTATGTCACCAATGTACTTTATATCTCAGATTCGATCATAAACTGAACTAAGGAAAACTGCACAACTATATCAATGCACACATTGTCCATTTACATTCCGAGTACCGCCTACCTCACGGATCCTGATAATACTTTTTACAAAGTGATCGACTTTTTAATTTTTTTATTTTTATTTTATTTTTTTACATTTTATTTTCTGTTTAACTTCTCCTTTTATTTTATTTTTTTTATCTTTTGGGAAGCATTGTGTTTGTTTATTGCATTTGTTGTACTGTCACCTGTCTTGTTTTGTTTTGTTTTATCTTGTCTTGGTCTTAGTCTGTCAAAGTGTTGTTATTGTTTATTGTTGTAAATGTCATAGTTTGTGTGTCTTTGTCTTTTTCAATAATTAAATAAAAAAAAAAAAAAAAAAAAAAAAAGTGATCGACTAAACCAGTGGCCCTTAGTGATTTATGGCTCTTTACTCTTTTTAATTCAACATTTTAATAACGCAGCCAGATAACTCACAATGTCTAAAACGCGATCGATAAAAGACACTTTTTAGATTTATATAATCTAAAATGACAATGGGACTGATATTTACGCTTTGAAAAAACGTGTTTATGAATCACATCTTATAAAAAAGAGGCTACAACTGTCTGTCTAATCCTTTTCAGTGCATTTAGCTTTGACTTCAGTGCAGAAAGTCAAAGCACGTTTCACTTGTGTGGCCTGCTCCACTGTTGGGCTGATTCTTGTGTTTGTTTGGGGTCAAATTGACTGAGAAAAAAAGATCCGGTTCTTTCACCGTAAAGAGCCGCTCATTCAGGAACGTCACATCACTAATGCTCTTGAGCTTCTTGTGGAATTGGCTCACTTCGCCAGAGATGGTAGCCTACTTCTCCCTGCAAATGTCATCATTCTGCATAATTATAGCCAGAGCTGCTTTAAACTTCCATCTCTAAATAAAGATGTGGGACACTGTTAAGAGTAGATAAAATATTTGTGTTCTGAGAGTAACATAACTTTTAGTCAAGCCATTTTCTGTTGTTGTTGTTGTTGTTGTTGTTGTTGTTTTCATTAAAAAAAAAGAATAAAAAAATACCTGTTCATTCAAAGACAAAATACGAGTTTTGTATCTGGCGTGTCATCAGAAAAAACATACTGCAGCAGTCAGATCGCATCAGGTTGTCGGGTTTGTTTTTATTGCCGCAGCCAAAGTCCGCCTCTTTCTGTCGAATCGTCACAGACATTACAATACAGTAGTGTCACGCGCCTCCGGGCCCGGGACCTGCCCTTTCAAATAAACAGGCCATTTCTAGTAAATGCTGCAGTCATTCCACGCGGACGATAGAGGGCGCTCAGCATTGACACGGCACACGTGCAAATGATGACGACAGAAAATACAAATCGTGCTTCTTTTAAGATATAGCATTATAAGAAAAGAAAACGAAATCGATAATTAAAATAAAATAGTTAATTAAATGAAAAAGGAAATAAATAATATGCAAACAAAAGAAATGGTTTTGTATCAGCAACTTTTTTTTCCCGATGACTTGCAAAGTTGCTGCATTGGCAGAACTGAGTGCAAGCAACAACCAGCTGTAATGCACTTATTGGCATAAAAAGAAGAAAGATTCCCAGAATGCCTGTGTCACATGCCTTGAGCAGTTGACACAGGCTGCATAAAAAGGTATCATTGTTTCTTTGTTTTTTTAAATTTTTTTTACATTTTCCTGTGGTGGTGGCACGCTGAAATGACCTAAATGTGCTGAAGCTAAACCAAGTTGACCCAGAGTAAATCGTACAAAGACCACGTGGTGTTTTATTACTCAAATAGACTTTTATTCAATACGATAAAAATATACAATATAATACAACTCTATGTACAGATTGTGAACACATGACAGTGGGCGCAGTTAGAAGAAGATCCGGCGAAAGAGCAGACCAGGGACGATGTGAAAGTACGGTATACAGTGGTGGTTCTCGAGCTGTGGGGAGATGCACGAGTCTTTTTGCAGACTGCTGGATTTTAGACGCATGTATCTAGATCTGGTTCTCTCCTAGTTTTAGTCCCATCAGATTTCTCCCAATTTTGAGTCTCTAAAAACTGGTTTTAGTCCGAGTTAAGTCCGGCTTAACCCTGATTTTGGTCATTGTTTTGCGAGCACTAGCCCAGAAGTGGTTTACACTGGTTCAGTCCATGTTTAGTGTCCCTTTCTTTATGCTTTAGTCAATGTTTTGGGGGGTAAGGGGAGATAAATTAATGCATTTTTCAACTTCAACAACCACAGATATACATGTATCTTCAAAAGCAGACATAAATTATCAATCCACAATGAAACTGGCTTTAAAAAACATCCATAAAGAGTAGCTTAAACACAGTCGTTTGGACTGACATGTACAACATCCAGTGTAGAAGAGGTAATGCTACAAAGAAACTGCTCTGACTTCAGTGTATCCACAAAACCTTGGACATCAGCTTGCAAGAATTAGTCAAGGGATAAAGATGAGCGCATGATCTTGTAGTTATGTTAAGCTTCAGACGCACAGTCGCCGTCACGTTTTGGCGGGAAATGGAAACGTGAGCGTTGCGGCGCAGCGGAGTTCAGAAAGGGAAAGCTCTGTTTTTGTGCGTGGAATAGTCTGTAAAATGATCATCAATGTCCGAAAAAAAACAAAAAAACTGCTCCCTCCTCGGTGTCAGTAGGGGAAACTGAACGGGAAGTAGCTGTTCAACGTTGAGTCCGTTGTCATCAAGAAATCTGTGTCTAGGTTGGTGTACTGCATCTCCTCTAGCTCCTCCACTGCAAGACAAAAACACAGGCGAGACGTCAGGACACGCTCTCTATCGTGAAACCCCTGTCCAGTTTTGGAAGGAGAATTAAGGATTACATCGCCGACAATGGTATTTACCTGAAGAACACTCGCTGTACTGGCTGCCCGGACTTGAGCGTTGCACTTCATTGCTCAGGATCTCATTGTTGCCGAAAAGAATTGACTGGTGCCTTTCTCCCTCCATTTGTATGCAAATCTGCACGACAGAGAAGCACTCAATTAGGAATACGGCCAAACATCTCAAAACTTGTAATTTTTTTAATTTTAACCAAGCAGATCAAGACAAACAATGGTGTTCCTGACAATGAAGAAACGCAAACGTGATATTAACGTGGGAAGCGCTCACCTCGATAATTTCGTTGTCGTCCGGGCATGAGCTGTGAGGTGGCGAAACTTGAAACTTCCTGGGCAGCTCGAACCCGGTAGAGGACCAGAAGGGGACTTCGTTGTGGTCCACGTATGAGGCATCTATGGAGAAAAAAGGGAAAGAGAAGAAGTGTTAGCACCTAAAGGGGTCAAAGTAACTGCAGGTATGAAAGCATGATGGAATGAGGCCACTTCCTAATGTGAAGCGACTAGGTGGTTATGGCTTTGCATCGTACCTGGCTGCTCCCTCTTCACACTGCTGTCCACGCTGCCGTCCCTGCTGATGTCTATGCCGATGTCCCTGCTGATGTGCTGCGCAGAGGGGAGGTGAGTGTGCGTCGGGGAGGGCACGTAGTCGCTGTCGCTGGACTCCTCTTCGTATTTCACCTTATGATGCCGCCTTTGCTTGGACACTCTGCTTTTCCTGTCTGCGCAAACGCCAAAAACACACACACAAAACCTTTAGACACAGTAGGCAGATGTAACCGTCTCAAAATGCTGATATGTTATGCCAAAACGAGGCCAAAACTGGGCGAGGTTGCAGCATGTTGGTTTCCTGTGTGACATTCTCACCTCGTGGTTTGTTGGTGACAGGAAGCATCCGGAACACGCGCACGGCTCCGTGGCCCTTGTTGACGCTCTTGTCTTTCACCTCCTCGATGTCCGGCAGTGAGTTCATGGCGCAGCGGAAGTTGGCCTTCCACGTCTTGGGGTCGCAGTCTTGGCCCTCCACGTATTTACCTGCACGGGAATGTTTATGCTTTAGTCATGGTCTTTTGCACAAGATTTCGACTACGCTTCACACTTGGCTTAGTCCTAGTTTTAGACTTAGTCCTATAGAGTGCCTCACCTGTGTGCAAGGCCCACTCTTTGAAGAGGGAGGCGTCTTTGTTCAGCTCCCAACCCTGCCTCGCCGCGTGCTTCCAGGGGATGGAGAACATGGTCCTCTCCTTAAACACAAAGATGACAAGAGATTGAAAACTTCCATAAACTGCCAGTTAAAAAGTCATCAAGTTGCCACGCTATTTGTTTATTGCAAGAGCGAGAAGTGTGTGCAGCGCACAGCGCAAGTAATGGCTGGTAACTTCCACGCCTATTGTTGCCAAAACCACATCCTTGCATCTGCGCTACAGCTCAGCGTGTGTCTGTGTGTGTTGCAAGTGCACTTATAAATCAGTACATATTACATCATCTTTACCTTGTCCAGCCAGTGCAGCCCGGGGACCTTGTTGGACTCGATCATACCCTCCAGCCATGGGCGCATCCTCAACCTTGAAACAGGCATGATTTCCTGCACACACAAAAAAGCAAAAGGAAAATCGTTTTAGATAAGGATAGGAATTGAAGAAGAAAAAAAGTCACTGCCTGTGATTTACAACTGGAGGAGAACAGAAGAGTTCACGGACGGGCCACGGAGTGATAGTACTTAAATCCTGCTACTTCCTTTATTCAATTAGATTTAAAAAATGCATGCAGGGTAGTTTTGTATGCAAGTTTCTATCTAGGCTATGTTGTTGTTGTCGTTGTGCGCAAAACGAAGCGGATCAAGAAGTGTTTCCCAGAGCAAAATAACTGTCAATTATGTTATCGATTCACGTCTAGAAAACAGCGAGAAATTGCATAAAAAATAAAAAGAGGCATGACTTGAAGTTGTCTGAGGTACTTACAGACTTGGTTATGATCCGCGAGTGGACGAAGATAAGGTTTAGTCCGTGGGACAGGTGCTTAGAGTTGGTAATGCTGAAGGTTCTTGTGTATCCACTAAGAGACCGTTTTTCGCTCTGAAGTCGGAGGGAGGTAACGCTTCCATTTATACACAGGAGCGGGTATTCCCCTGCTCTACTACAGCGCCTCTACTGGACACTGTAAAAACAAAGAACAGAGCCAACAAAGTCTGCAAACAGCCGCTTTAATGTAAGACTATTCCGTGCGTAAAGACGGGCTAAAAATCAAACGAATACGCGCGTTTTCACCCCACTGTAACGACGGGTTGGTTTTATTTTATGTTTTTGCTTTAATTCGAAGATGGAGGAAATGTCAGGCTTGGTTCTTTACTTTTTTTTTGCAGTGTGGCGGAGCATGCGCAGTTTGCATCACCCTCAGTAGCGCGCTTGGGCCATTTACGGGAAATCAGACCGCTGAGGAGAAGACGGAAGGAGAGGCAAGGGGCATGCAACCGGCTGACAGCACGTATGCCCCCCCACACACACACACACACACACACCCCCACACGCCCACGTGCACAACTGCTGTCAGGTTTGCTGTCAGGTTTGGGTTGTAAAAGTTGTGTAGTTTTATATAGAACCTGTGCAGACAATAAGCTGCTGAATGCACAGAAACAGCTTTGCAATCATTTTTATTTCATATAGTCAGATTTACACACAGAATGAACAAAGTATCCGCCAGTGTTCCCCAGTTTTGGGAGTCATTGAAGGAATTGCGACAAAGTGAAGGCCTTCAAAGCATTACAGTTGTTTCATTTATTTTGATCAAATTTTCAGTATCCATTTATTAGTTTGGCCCAATTTGTCTAAATCCAAATTTGACTCCTCCTCGGCTTAATCTAATGTTTCCATTGTTGTTGTTGTTGTTTTTGTTTTTTTGTTTTTTGATAAAGTGATAAATGCATAGATTTGTTGCATTCAAGGCGTCACAAAACCTTCATTTTGCGTAAAAGGCACGATATGGTGACCTAACTAAGTGAGTGCAGGTGAAGGGTTTTGTGGGGACTTTTTCCCATTTACAATATAAAGACAGGCACCACCTCGCCCTCTTCCTCACCCTGGAATGATAGGAGTGTAACAGCGCTGACAGTGAAGTGCCCGGTTTCCTGGAAATGCTGTAGTGATTTTACTTGCCTATGGGGGCGCACCGTCGCTACTGTAGCCGGCTGCTGAGGGAAGTATTCTGTGCAGAAGTATTATGTTCTAACCCAGGGGTTCTCAACTGGTGGGTCGGGACCAGAAAACATTTATTTTAATATCTATGTTAAAATGGCAGTTATCGGGGGGTTTTAATCATAATTTCAGCTTTATGGCTTATTTAAGACCTATTCATCAACAATGTTTGAGGAAAAGACAATATTTGACATTATATTTTACAAGTCTATGTCCGACCTATGTGCCTTGTTGTTTTTGTATCACGTACCAGCATTAGTGGTTCCCAAAGTGGGGTCCAGGGCCTCGGAGGCACTGCAGAAAGGGCCTACAAAGCTTGTCTATAAAACAAGTCTATTGAAAAGTACTAAGTTGAAAGGAAATGCATTCAAACTTATTACTTATTTACTATTTAGCTGCTGCCGTGACTATAGTTATCTTACATGTAACATAAACAGTGGGATCCTGGCATTGACAGTGGGGCCTTTGGGCACGGCTGGGTTATGGTATGGTTACTTTCATTCATAAGTATCCAAAAAGGAACATCCGTCAGAAATACTGGCTCTGCGGTTAATGTAAGAAAATAACTATTCAGGGGGGGAAAATTATGTTCGGTTACACTTTATTTTACACTGCCTTGATACATTGTACTAAAGTAAATTTAGCACAGTGTTATCTGATTTGTAACAATCTGTAATAACTAGCACCTATGTAAAACAGAGCTGCAGGGGTCGTGCATGCGACTGATTACGGATTAACTAACATTGTTATTACTCATTTTGTAGTCATGTATAAAGTACATGGGTTTTTCCATAATGTAGATGCCAGCGACGGATTGTGCATAGAATCCATTGTTGCTGTTGTCGTTTTTTTCTTTGTTGTTTTGTTGTTTCCTTTTTACATAGTACTATTGTGAAATGCAAATGTTGTATTGATTTTGGGGGTAGGCGCTCATAAGCTTTTGAGCGGACTGTGTACTGCTCAAATAAAGAAATAAACTAAACTATACCTCCAAACCACGAACACATATTATTCCACTGTGTATCGAACCCATACACAAGTTATTACACATTTGTACACAGCACATTACATTAGGCAGGTACTATGTATCAGGGTGCCAAAGTGTTACATAGTTTTCTATTTAACCTTTTAACAAGGCTTTTTTCACACAAGAAATTGGATTCGAACACAAAACATTTTTTGTATTATTATTTTTAATAATTGTGTTTAAGTTGTGCGTAAATAAAGGCATACGGTGCGTATAAAAATAGGCAGACTCGTTTCATATGTGTACACGTCATTATGCAATACACAACACGCAAAAACAAAAACAAAAAGATGACAGATTACTACTGTTTTGTGCAGCCCAATGTCATACGCGTTTCATCATCTTTAACAGCGAATAACAAACGACCTGGACACAACGGGATGATATTCCCCCAACTCTCCCAGGCCTCCTGCTCCTAATGTTTGCTATGCACGCTGGGAAACTCCACAGACTATGATATAATTCTTAACGGCTCCGTTTGGAAATCTCCCTCGCTTTTCCCTTCCCCTCTCTCCTCCCTCCCTCCCTCGGCCTGTCACGTGGAGGCGCCGCGCACGGGAAGTCCCAAAAATGGACAGCTCTGTGAAGTGGCCAATCCGTGAGAGCGGAGTTTCCCCCGCAGTCACCGGGAGAGCGCTGCCCGGGCTGTTGACACTCGATTACTCCATCCAAGTTAGGAGAGTTAGAACAGTAATAATGGACTTAAGGCCTGTACATATTATGGATTGTTCATTAGGCCGGGGTGTCGATCTCATTTGGAGCAGCGCCTTTTTTGATAGAATAGATATTAATTTAACTTGTTTTAAATAGACTGCACAATTATACGCTCCCAGGGGTTTTCATAAGGCTACTATTTGTTGCACTTAAAATTAGTAATAACTCAAAGGCTTTTGTAATAAGCTCATGTTAGCTGATAATTCATGTATTACCCAGTAATGACCAGAGGCGGGTAGTACTCATTAACTCAAGTACAAGTAGCCTACTTGAGTAACTTTTTGAAGAAACTGTACTTAATAATAATATCAGTAGTATCATTCAGTACGTTTTACTTACTTGAGTATATTGTAATAAAGTATCTTTACTCTTACTTGAGTAAAAATATAAGTTACTTGTGCCACACACACGCGCGCGCACACACACACACACACACACATGTAATTCTATCTTAGTGAGGACACTCATAGACATAATGTATTACCCAGACCCTAACCCTGAACCCTAAGCCCCGAACCTTAATCTTAATCCCAACCCTAACCCTAATCTAAACCCAATTCTAACCCTAACCCTAAAACCACATCTTGACCTTCAAACAGTCCTTCAAATAAGTGAGGACCACCCAAAATGTCCTCACTTTCCAAAAATGTCCTCACTCTGTTGGTTAAAAACTCAAACTGGTCCTCACAATGTCGTAATTACAAGAACACGCGCACACACACAGAATAAAAAAGAAAAGACAAAACATCCGTTGCTCTTGTTGAAATAAGAATAAAATTAATGATAACTACAGACTTCTTAAAATATTAATATAATAATCTAATATACATTTTTGTAACTATGTCAGTCTCCTCTCCCAGCTGCAGCCCCTCCCCTCACTGCTATGGCCCCTTCATCACTGCCGAGCTCAGGGCCCAAGGAACATGCTTCTTCTTGCACTTGACTTGTCACTAAAACTAATGGAAAGAGCATAACAACTATTTTTGAGTAAAACATCTGATCTAATAAAACTACAGACATTGTGTGTTACTACCGAACACAGGCTGAGAGGGAACGCTGCCAGGAAGAAGCTCTTACTCCAAAAGAAACATAAAAAAGACAGATTGGAGTTTGCAAATGCACACAAGGATAAAGACTTTTGGAGACATTTCCTGTGGTCTGACGGGGGAAAAAATTGAATTGGCCATAATGACCATGTTCAGGTTTGGAGGTAAAGCCTGAGGACACCATCCTAACTGTGAAATGCGGGGGTGGCAGCATCATGCTGTGGGGGTGTTTTGCTGTGGGAGGGACTGGTGCACTTTACAAAATAGATGACATCATGAAGAAAGAACTGTGGAAATACTGGAGCAACATCTCAAGACATCAGCCAGGAAGTCAAAGCTTGAGCGCAGATGGGTCTTCGAAATAGACAATGGCCCAAAGCATACTGCCAAACTGGTTACAAAGTGACTTAAGGAAAAGTCAATGTTTTGAAGTGGTCATCACAAAGTCCGGATCTCAATCCAGTTGAAAATGTATGGGCAGAGCTGAAAAGGCATAGGCACGCAAGGTGTGCATATGTGTCTTTTTATATAGTGTACTGTATGTAAACATCTGGTTCCCACTGTATCTGTTACAGCTCAAGGGAAGCAAGTTTGTGACAAAAAGATTTTGCCTCAACTATTATTATTTATTTAAACATTAAACAGTGCCTTCCACAGCACCGGACGGGACGTCATCACAATTGCTCGTATGACATACATTCTTGTAATCAGAAGGCAGTAAGGTAAAACAATTTTAGAATATCTGGCTGTACTCTTTGCAGTATAAATATAGGTTCAAAGTTCAAAACACTAGCTCTAAACCTCACCAAAACAGTCTAAAACTGTAGAACAAAACAGAAGTACAGATGATGACATTTGGCTGTTTTTTCATCAAAAGTTCCTTCAGACCTTGTTTGAGCATGTTTAAAATTAGTTTGGACATGTTCTTATTTTCCCCAGAGTGTTTGAATTTCCTTCAGTAATTGATTTTTGCTGATATATCTGTTGAACGCCACTAAGTTGTGCTAAATTAACATATCACTTCTTGTGTCCTGCATACAGCTGCACGCAGGAACTGCTCCGAGGTTGTTTTCACATTTTCTGGCATTTTTAGGGTTGCGCGCACATGGATTTCTTAGCCATTCTCTACTATTTTTTTTATACTTTGTTTCAGTGAAATGGAAATCATACTCTGCAGTGGCTTACACATACCTATTTACACATTTGCAGCAGTCCCCAGTTCAGCTACATGTGGACACCAAGATGTAGAGTCTTCATAGTAGGATTTACTATGAAACTTGTGAACTACCTTACGATTTTGTGCCACGATGAATGTTTTTCTTTCTCTACAGAAGAATGCTACAACTAAGCAGTACTTTGGCTTTATTTGTAATGATGACCATATAGTGCTTGTGGCCTTTTAAGTGGACATAACATCTCATCTAAATGAACTACATTTGAAACACAAAGGACAAGGTAACATAGTGTGAGACCTGATGACCGCTGTCCACTCCTTTGAACGGTGCTTGGGGATGTTTAAAATTGACATTAGAGGGCCACATACCCATGTTCCTACTCTTCCTACTCTTCTCCTGCAAACTAATGGAAAGCACCACCATGATCATCTTTCCTTTTTGGAGAAGAACATTTCCGCCAATGCTTTGAGGCCTTCAAAGTGGGCAAACAGCTGCAGTTCTGCATTACATCTCCCTTCCTGGTCACATAGTACAGTTCTCAGAAGAAACAAAGTGCATCTTTCTATGGGCAAGCATAGCAGGTCTGTCCTGAGCTTATTGATCTGCAGGAAAATGCAGCATTGCAGGGGTTCAATGTGACAGTGCCACCTTTTGGACCAAAATGGTCACAGCAAAATGCTTTCCTTCCATACAAAGAGGCCCCATTGGGGTTCTTACCAGTGTTAATTTTGTCGACTAAAATGTTTAGTCTTAATTTTAGTCAAAGTGATATTTTTGCTGACTAAAACTAAATTTAAAGTTTTTCATGAGAGTAAAACTATGACTAAAATTGAAAAGATTTTTTTGACTAAATCTCAACTAAAATGAAATTACATTTTCGCCAAAAGACTAAGACTAAAACTAAATTAAAATATGTTGTCAAAATTAACACTGGTTCTTACCATGTTTGGTTAAACCTGTCACTGTGAATGTGCTTTCTCAACCATGAACATTATAAAGAACTCCCATGGCAGCTGTCTGAGCCATGTACATTTACATCAGTCCCTTCATCTTGCAACAACATCAGGTGTACCACATTTGAGGAAGCTTACTGACAACAAGGCAAGGCATGTTTATTTATACCGCGTATTGCGTACACAAGACAACTCAATGCTGCCAACAGGTGTTATGTCTCTCATTAAAACTTTCGAGTGCCTGATCATGTCGCTGGTTTTCCTCTTGATGGATATTTTTCAAATGCACTCTATGATCAAATTATGCATGCATTTTGCATTTTTACTATTTGAATGTTTACTGTTTTATTGCAACAAGCACTTTCGATTGTTTTGTAAAACAATGCATTTTTCAGACCTTTGACTTGTGCCAATTTTCTTTTTCTGATCTTTTAATTAAAACTTTGAGAACCCCTGATGTAGACCATACACAGACGGAATAAACCTGCTTTTTATATGGGTCTTTAGATCGGTCCACTTGGGGCTTATTACTGTCATTTCAATACAATTACGAAAAGTGTAATCACAAACTGCAAGCTATTTGTTTATTTGTTAAACTCTCTCTTGTCAGCTGTTCAGTGATGGTTATGGTGATAATGTGGGACACCTGCGGGGGATAAGAGCGTAGTGTTGGCCTTGGGATCAGGATGTGCCGTGATCCTCCTGCGCCATCTGTTAATGAGGATCAACTCCGAGCCGCTACATACAACAGAGGGGGGTCTGTGTTCGCATGAAAATGTAAATAGTCCATAGTTTAAAAGCATATAAGTCACAGAAATGCCGTTAGCTATCTGTACAAATGCGCACTTCTACGGCCTCCCGGACCTGTTTGTATTGGCCAAGGTATGACATGTTCATTTCATGGCATTTTGAACATTTATGTGATTTTTCCATCATTAATATATTATAAGATGATGTTTAGTGGCCGCTGGATGTGTATCCGACCCCACAAAAAGCAGAGACTTAACTGAATTTAAGCTAGCATTTAGCTCAGAGGACACTTTCTCACGCTAATTCTGATCTACAGTAAAACCTCAAAGGTCTGTACACTCAGTAATCATTTCTAACTCGGCTTTGACCTAAATATGGTTGACAACAGCTGAAAACGCCTGCATCGTTCATTATTTTGGAATGTTTGAGGGCTAATGCTAACGGCTATAGGATAAATACATTGAGCATGCTAACGGACTATGAAAAGTTTCCGGACTAGCCAACATGCTAACTGTCCGCATACGTTAGGTTGGAACAAAGCATCTCCTTTTCATTTCTATGCTTAACACTATTAGCTAATGATTAGCAACTGGCTGAAAAAGCATCTTTTTTTTTTACTTTAACTTGCAATTTAAAGCACTATAAACCTATTTTATGTATGAAATATTTGTTTGTTATTGGTACATTGTGAACCTGTTTTGTACTCACTATTTAACCTCTTTTCTCCAGCTTCTTGATAAAAATGGGCCAAAATAGTGACGAAAATGAGATGAAAACGAGAAAACGTCCTCTTCCTCCTGCAGCTCCCTCTGCTCCACAACAAATATATGCACTAATGTAGTAAGTTATTATGCATAATGCACCTTTAAGTGTTAAGTGTAAGGACTTTAAGGGTGAGAATGCAACATTTGTGAAAAATCCAATAAATAACAGACTTTTAGCACTTCATTCTGTGGTGTTTTCCATACAAAGAGTATCTATTTGTAAATTAAACAATTAGTAGTTTGTACTGAGTGCTGATATTGTGTTGTATTTGTTGTGTTTTTATCGAGGCAGGCACAGAATTTCTTGTAACACTTGACTAGTTGGCTTGCTTATTGCATATGTTAAACACTGCTTCTCCTTTTAATGTTTTAATGTTTTAAGGCCTAGTTTATTATCTGTAATAGCCTAATAACCAAGCCTGTCCACAGGAAACAATGACTAGTCTTTTGTCCACACCAGGGGCTGAACCAGGACTAAAATTGCGGCCCCGCTTGTGTGAAGTGACATATTGAACACAGAAATAGTATTGCTGTCTGTTTAGCCTTGATGGACACTTCCCTTCTCGAGCCACCGCTCAGAGTGAACCACAGTTTTAACACCGTGTGATGGAGGAAGTTGCCGTTTGGGTCAACTTCATTTTAGGTACTTTACAGCTGCGCCTAATATAGACACAACATTTTACGAAAATCCCACATGAACGGCAAAGAAAGTATAGAAAAATACCATAACACCACAACAAGAGGCAGTGACATGACAATTTAACCTGAAAACTTTCGCCTGGAAATAAATCAATTGCCAAAGTGCAATAATTTCACTTTTCTCTAGTGATTTAAATGACGACAACATCTCCACTTAAGTAGCACCTGAAAACACCAGATTTTCCAGTCTTGCACTTTTATTCAGAGGGATTTTTCAATAACTATTTCATTCTTTGACCCTGATTTTTAAGATGTCCCCTGGCTTCTTTTAACTAGTTATTATACTTGTATCATTACTAGTCAAATTTAGAGATGCATCAATCCAGCTTTTTGCTTCCGATACCGATACTGGGGGTTTGAGTTTCTGCCGACACCAAGAGACTTTCTTAAAAGGAGCTGCTGTGTGAAAAAGGGATTGTTCCTCTTTCCTCCACCATTTTGAGATCAATAATGTCTTATCTTTTCTTACAGACGAGATCAATTATATCTATGAATAAACTAATGGAAATTAAACGATGATCACTGGGCATTTATACACTAATATCCATGGCTATATGATAGGCTTTTAGGTTGCATTAACATACTGTAAACACCTCACATAAAGTGATCTGATCATTACAACTCATAATACATGTGTTAGATCAGTTCATCTTTAACAACATTTCATAAACTAAAACACAAACACTTTGCTACTCAAGCAGAGGCAGATGATTTTATTTAAATACTGTAGCCTGCTTTAGATGATTCCATCATAGTTTCTGTCCCAGTCTTGAATAGTTGCGGCTAGCATTATCTAAACTGTTGCTTGCTGCAGAATGGCGATCAAAGATATGTTTGTTGATGTTGAAACTCAGCGATTGAACTCTCTTCAGCATGTCCATATTTACTTAAAAGAAGTTGGTGATAGTTGTGTTTTTAAAACAGTGCAGAGCCAAAACAGTTATTGGTTCAGTATCGGATATTAGGAATCGATACTGGTGTAAAGTTCAGGATTGTGATGTCATATCGCTAAGCATCAAGGGATTCACAACAGGCTTTTTCCACAATAAACTAATGCAGATTTTAAAGATAAAGTACTGGAGTTATTGTCAGCTAATGTTGTTCCAGAGCTTTTTTCTCCATTTTCTATGCTGTTTTCAGCTAATGATAGTCTATGGACAAAGTTTGCTGGCACCCACACACATGGCAGATCTCCATGGTAACAGTGGATCTATAGCATTCCATCCTGAACTCTATTTTTTCCTCAGGCCAAGGTTAAGATTTCTGGATTGCTTGATGAGTCTATCATCCACAGTAAAAAAAAAAAAAGTTTCACCCAGGTGCTCTTCAGATTGGGGATCAAACAGTTTCTTCTCAACAAAGACTGAGGCGCTCCATGTGTTTAGAAAATTTAAGAAGCCTTTATTAATTCATGGCTAACATTTAAAAACGGCAAAGCATTTCGGCCTCTCCTGGCCTTCATCAGGGCATGTGCAGCTTACATTGTTTTTTTTAAGCAGCTATTTGGTTCCTGTATCGGATCGGTGCAAACCTAGTCAAATTGTCGTCTTCTTCAGCTGCACCATTAAAGAAAAACATTCTTCCGTGTATCTATTAATGAAGTGTTCAGTGGCTGTAAAATGTATCCGGCTGCTGGAATCAGAAAGCGCAGTATAAAGATTTCACCTTCACCTTTTCCCCCATAGTTTATCTATCCACCTCTCGTAGTAATATACTGTGAGTGACATATATCCAGTGATAAACCATCAGTTATAAATCGGTTCATGCTCTGCTCATGTAAATATACAGGTGCTACATGCATGCAAGTCGATGAAAGGCGCCGCTCCTGAGAGTGAGTACATCCTGGTCATTTATCATTCATCATCAGTTCATACATAAAACGGTAACAGCAGAAAGACGTTCCTCATGTAACCGTCAACGAGGCCTCACTGTGGGCGGTGAAGAAAATAATACTCAGCAAATACAGCTGTTGGCCAGTGGTGCCAAACCCAGGCCCAATACATTGTAAACATTCAAGTTTAGCTTTAAAAACATTTGAAGGTGAGACACTGCAGATGAATACATTTAGAGATATCAAATTGAAGATTTTGCTGTAGATGGCTGATATAAATATGAGAACTAAATGTGTATGTATTAATATAAAGATAAGACATTCCATGCATACAAATAGCCAAAACTGCAGATAATTTCAGTTACAAAATCGAAATAATGGGTAGGGGCAGGTTTAATAGTTACAAAGTTACAAATTTGCTTAATTTTTTTCGAGGGGATTTTGGATGTTTTGTTTATAGTTTAGCTAATAACACTACTGTTATTAGCTTATTCACACAGACTCTCCTCAGTGAATGCATTTATAAGCTGCCGTGGGGGTCAGCCCATTAGTCCAACAACCCAACTATTCTGAAAAATGTCCCATTGAGTAGGGATTTAAAAATAAAATTAGGTTCAGGCAAGAGTACACTGACCTTAAGGTTAGGGCCAATGGTTATGTAACGCCCCCTAGGTTCCGATCACCAGGGTCCAAGGAGACCAGGACAATGAGAAAGGTTAAGTTTGTTTATTTTGGAAAAAAGCTTTAAGAGTTTAAAATTGATTAAAATTGATTGGGGGGGAGCAGGCAAGTCGGATGGGGTGCAGCTGTTGGTTTGGGGGAGTAGGAGGAACTTAATCTTGACATGGGTGAAAAAACTTGGGCTCAGAGAAGGGCTCTTTTCCAGGGGTCCAGGCTGAATGGTCGGCATACTCCGCAACATGGCTTCTGGTCTCTGTGCTGGTTTGGTGCTACGACCCCAGCAACCACACGCTGTCCCAGCGGAGCAGCCGACATGCCCTCAGACTGGCCTGGACCCTTGGTGGACAAGACCAAACAAAACAATGAGGGAGAACAAAAGGTGCACAGGTCCTTTCATGATTAAAGTCCCACCCCTAATAACTGCCCACTTAACTTAAAGACATAGCCATTGGCCCACTGCAAATAAAGAAAAACACCCACAAAAATAACCACACCCAACTTAAAGTGGCAGTAAGGGAGATACGTCATATCCTGTTACAGTTATATATGGCTCTCTAATCCACAACACAACTGGGTTAGAGATGTCGGACTAATGGCACCTCTGCTCAATGGTAAATATTCGGACTAAGGAGACGTCAGACTAATGGGTTGTTGGGCCAATGGCATGGCACCCTGCCGTGGACGTTAGCACTAGCTGCATTAGCATTAGCGAATGCAGCTAGTGATTTGCCTATTTATGTATGTATTAATTTATTATAGAATCAAGTTTATGACTGTACTACAGAGATGGTACGGCCTTACAGCATGACCCAATATGATACACTGAGATGCTTTTGGACGGTGAATCCAAATATTTCTACAGTTCTGGCTCATTTACACTGATGTGACACAGACACATGTCCATGTCAAATCAAAATACTTAGGGCTTCTTTTAGACCAAACACTGACATTCAAAAAACATATTAAAAAAGTAACCAACACAATTAAATATTTAACATTTCCTCTCTAAAGCATATGAGGAACAGCCTGACAGTCGAGGCGGCTTTCACTTATTTCAACGCTATGATAATTCCTCACTTTACTTCCTGTTTATCTGTTGGTTTATCTAGCTGGTCGCAGGCAAAGGAGGCCACGCTCAAACCACTAACCACTATCTGTGTATAATCAGGCTTTAAAGGCACTTGACAAAAAAACACTTCGTTATCATCATTGCAATATCCTGAGTAAGTTCAAACTGCTCAGTTTTGACAATATAATTCTATACAATAATCTAAGAACTATATTCAAAATCACTAATAATACAGCTCCGCCACCACTGAAGAACTTTGTCAGACTTTGTTCTGAGCAAAATAAGAGAGCCACTCGGTCCACTGCAAATAAAACTGTGTAATCCCAAAAAGATTCTCAGCCTTTGCACAATGTGCCTTCTCATTTGGCTCCATTAAACAGTGGAATGAGCTTCCAGACTGTCTGAAACTGTCTGTAGATCTTAATAGTTTTACTCGAAATTTGAAAAAGTATATTTTAGATCATCAATCGTGTCTGTAGGGATTGTAGGAATTGTTTATATGTTTTTCTAGAAGTGTACAGAAAACTAATGTATTTTATATAGTGATTTTATTGTAGATTAGATTTATAGATTATAATTGTAATGTTTTTTGTACTCACCTGTCCAGGGACTGCAGATGGAAAATAGCTACTTTGCTAAATCTGGTACAAATCATCTTTTCTTTTGTAAAGACTAATGGTTTTGTACCGTGTCCCTGTTTCAATAAACTAAACTAAACTAAGTTCCGGCCGTTCTCTCTCGTTTGATTACAGATATATTATCGGGGGGGGGACTTAACTCTGTAAAACAGAGTTAAGTCATGTTATATGCCTTTGTTATGAAGCATCTGTTAGCATCCCGCTGCTAATGACAAGACTAAACCAGGTCTAAACCAGAACTTAACAATTGCCAAAACAAAAGGTTAATTATTTATACACTATTTTACAAAACACTATGTAAATTGGGTCAACACGCTGCACACGCTGTCAGACCAACCTTTTTATAACCAGTGGCACTGTTTGGTTTGGCGTTGTTGTGGCTGGGGAGAGGTTGTACTTTGTGCATGTTGCTATATGAACACACAGACAGGCACCTGTCACCACAACTGGACCTGCTCCACCACAGATCACTGTCTGGTGAGTCTGGACACTACCTTTGACTTCAACATGCTTTTCTAAATTGACTTTAACCGCATTCACTCATTTTGTTTATTAATTTGCACGTCAAATTGTCTCGGGCCGGCTCTGAGTCAGCTCCAAGGCAGGTTTGGCTGGAGCAGAAGGACCAATGTAACATGAGGCGTTTGGGGAAAGTTGTCGATACATATGTTTGTTGTAGTAGTAGGGATTTTCCAAGAATAATCGACTGGACTGGGTAGGTTGAGTTGAGAACTTTGAGGAAGTCCAGTTCACAATATTTGAAAAAATCGACTACATCACTGGTATGAATAGTAACTGTCAACTATTTATAGGGGTGGCAATACTTGAAGCAAAGAGTGTTTCAATAAGTATTATTAGTCATAAAGTTTGCAGCTTCAAAAACACATTTTTGTCTGAATTAACCCTTTGTATGGCAACACGACGGGGACAAACCTTCTTCCTTGTCGTGAGTCGGTGATGTTCAGTTGTTGATTATGGCGACACAGTTTATATGCACACTTCACTTTCCGTTTATCATTCTGCAATTCGATTTATAACTGGAGACAAATACAGAACTCATCATTGTTTACTGTATGACAAAGTCGGCTGGTCTTCCCTGACAAGTCGAAGAGAGCAACACTGCATTTTATTTATTTATAAGAGACTTGTTGGGAGGCTTCCTGATTATCTCGCATGTGAACTCAACTACAGCTCAAGTAGCTACAACACCAGGTCACATGACTGTTTAGTTCTGAAAAATGGACTCGTAAAGAGTGACACGGGAAAAAGAGGCTTTACTTATTACGCTGCCCACAAATGGAACGAACTACAAACGCTTTTACAATTGAACTCTTTAGTGCCTCTTTCACATCTAAAACGGTTAATATTCGATATGTATAAGAAAATTGTACTTGCTTTAATTGATACTGTATTGATATTGTATTGTTATTCACTGTTAGGGCGCTCATGAAAAGAGAGTCTCGTACTCTCATTGGGCCTTCCCTGTATAAATAAAGATAAAATAAAAATTAAAAAAATGTTTGACTTTACATCTGCACAGCGCCACCTACAGTTTACAGAGTGTGCATTATCTGCTTTTCAAGTAAGCTAAACGTGTGGTCAAATGTACCTTTTACTCATTTGACAAATGTAGTGGAGAAGAAAGTATTATATTTCTCATTCAAACATAGTGGCGTAAATGTAATAAGTGGATTCAGCATTTCACCGAGGACAAAGCATGCTGGTCCAGGTTAAAGGTCAGGACTACCCAGCTCGTGTCCCAAACTGTGCACATGACTGAGTGTGACACAGATATTGATTATTTTGAGCATTGAAAATCAATGTTTTAAAAGAATTTTGAAAGAAACGGGGACACAGTGTTACTGAGGAGAGAAAAAAGAACTTGTGGTCCTTGCTAAACCAATAAATAAATAAAAAAGAACAGTTTGTTTCTCGAAGACAGCGTGTACTCAGTCACTGATTACAACGGACAGCGCCATTTTAGCGTGTTTCCCGTTGCCAGACATCGCAATGGATAAATCAAGAATTACCCTACATTTGGCATGGAAAACAACATGACAAATGGCCGAAGTCAGGTATGACATTGTGCAGTCTGACATCACTGTAAATGCAAACATTGAGCTTACTAGGATACACATTTTAAATATTACTTGTTTTTTCTCAAAAAATTGATCTTACTTGCAAAAACATAGTATAGAGCCTGTTTAGACACCACACTTGGAAAGGGCATTGAGAGGCACTGGACCATTTCAAGTAAACTCTACTTTATTCTGTTTTAGTGCTATACCATGCCAGGACGCTAGGTGGTGATATGGAGCACTCCAGTCAGTTTGTACTGCACCCTGTAAGTGCAGAACTAGTATTTTGCTCCATCCGAAACCAGTAAATTGGTAAGAGGTCTTACGCCAAACCGGATGTGCGTCAGCGTCCGCCATGATAAGATGCGTCCGAATTGGGCTTTCAGTTAAGAAGGAGTTAGGGAAAGTGGCCTGTATGCTAACTATCATAGCCACTTTAGCATAGGGACCTCTGATGCTAACTTACTGGCGATTAGGAGCTATGTGCCATCCCATAAGCCACTGCGCCAATCTCCCCGCCCCCCTCGCACCCACCCTGGAGTGATTCATGCGCAACCACTGTTGATTGATAGGTGCACATTTAATAATAATAATTAAAAAAAAAAAGATTCTGCACAAGCCAAACTTATAAAAGTGACTAAATACATGATAGAGTCACCACAGCACATTCACACGGTTTTAAAGAGCCTCCTCAGTAAATGGCTTAAATGAAGGCAGTTTGTGCTTTTGCTTCATTTAGTAGAAACTTAAGCCACATGGTTAATTTGCATACTGTAGCGTTATGAAACTGCTGTATTTGAAACTGCTTTATTTGGACACTATGTTGTTGTTGGACAATATACAGTAGGTGGCGGTATGCGCTTTTGTTTGGCCTGCACTGAACTTTAAAGAAGAAGAAACACAGCTGTTGGTGATGTCACTTCCCCTTCCCCTGGGTATGGACGGTCGAATTGGTCAAATGCTGCTGAAGCTCTAGTTCACTAACTGCATAGAGATCTAACAGTTGACCCCATGAAAGGTTAAGGATTAGTTGCTAGTGTTAGTACTTATAAATATAATAATATTTATAATATTTTTTTTTTCCATATTTTGTATGAAGTTGAAAAAAAGCATAACTGAAATACACTCTCATAGTCAAACAATGTTTTCATCAGGCTCAAAGAGTTTCTGAATTCTCATGTAAACCTACAATATCCTTTGCTGTCCACAACAAATCCCAGACTATGTTAGAGAACACTGGCCCACACCGGACGTAATTAAGTGCTGCAGCAATTTACAAAGGAGTTGTGCGTCTTTATTAAAAGATACAGTATTCAATGTTATGTATACAACATTATGCAAACACTTGAAATTAACAATATTTACTGACTTGACTTTTTTAAACTTTGAAAATATTTTACTTTGCCTGCATTTGTTTTTGCTTTATTTTTAACTGCTGAGACGTCACACTGCTGTCCTCTTGTCATTCTGCTTGTGTAAAAAATTAGGACACATGTTAATGTTATATTTATCTTTCAACCTCAGTGATGTCCAAACTCACACAGTTCTTTCCATTTTAGGATTCTGACTGCAAGTGCAGCAAGGACACGAGGATTCAGTCTGTGGACGATCATTCTGGAGGGACCTGATGTTATTGACAATATTCACCTTATCTTTGGGACTTTGTTGACACAACCTAGACTAAGGTATAATGCACTGTAGGCCTTTTATCTAAAATAGCACAGATATTTAATGACCAGGTTAAATCAGTAACATGGAAATGTTTTCTGCTTTATTTAGGGGTTTGTAGTAGATTCTCAGTCAAAGCATCTGAACGACCATCAACAAAGGAGCAGCTGTAAACAGTCATGATTTTCTCCCAGCACATGAACCAACAAGTAAGGGGTTTTCTGCATTGTGTAACTAATTTGAAATAACTTTGATATTAAGTGAATTGACTTTTGGGTATCTTTTTTTGTTGTTTTGTTTTTTTTAAGTGCCAGGATGCCACAATGCAGTCCTGAAGTCTCTGCTAGTCTTGAAATTGACACACCACTTGCTATTGATCTGCTCAGTAAGTATTTATTTTACTCATGATCTTATACATTTGACACTGTTCAGTCAAAATAATGTGAATAAATAAATAAACCTATATGTGAATAAGTTTATTTCTGTTACAACCTCTGTGATATTTCTGATGCATCAGATCTTACCATTTTAATAAAACCTGTGTTCTTTTCACAACAGGATTCAGAGACGTGCCAGACTTCTTTTAACTGCAGCTACGACACATGAGACCTTCAGCCTATGCTGAAGCTTCTGGTGGGACCTGATGTTATGGACACTATTCATAAACTCAAATTTTTCACCATATCTTGGGGACTTTGTTCACTCATTATGGACCAAGGTATGAAGACAACAGTTTACTGAATTCTGAAGAGACTGTTCATCTGCACCTGACAACAAAAGATCTGCCCCAAACAACTACTCTTGAGGAATTTTGGATTAACTTTGTGCAAAAGCACTATTTTGAAAAAGTTAAATTTCTAGTCTAAATCATTGTATCTTCTTCTATGTTTAAACTCTAATAGTGTCTATTTCAGTGCAATACCGCTGTTTGAAATACATCGCAATACGTCTTTGTTTTGATTCACTGCTCAGTTCTAGAAAATAAATATTCAAACGATTTTGACTTGAAGTTGATACTGCTAATGCCAGCTTAATACAAAACTTTACCAAATATTTTAATCATTTATTTTATTAATTGTATTATTTAATAATAATGAAGTTTTAAGATGTTTTATTGATGTTAATTCCCAGTTCAAAAATAACTTTCTGTTCAAGAGTAATAAAAGATATTATTTCTACTCAAGTGTGTCCTGTAATTTGCAATGTGTGAATGATATGAAGTTAAGTTTGCTAGAGTATTGCATGCAAGTCCAGTTATTGTCACTTAGACAAACTTACTATGTCCAAGTTAGCACTACTCGGATATACATGGTTAACCAAGTTGACTAAACTAGTATATGCATAGTATACTGTATAAGAAATGAAAGTGTAAAATAAAATGGTATATCCTATTTAGTTTAACTAGTGTACCTTGAGTTCACAATACTTATATGCTGACAGTATAGTTCAATTATGTAGACAAGTGTTCCTGAACAAGATATTTCTTGGGCATCCGGTTTCCTGGTTTCTACCAAGTAAACTTTACTTATTACAATTTACAGTGTAGCAACACGTAGCAACCAGTTAAGCGTGGTTTTGGCACAACAGAAAACAGGCCGCAGCAGCGTCACTTGTAACTTCATGTTTTGAGAGGAATTTCCATTTAAGCAGTGATTAAAACGAGACAAATGACAGTATTACCTCCTGAGCGGCAGGGACAGATCAGATCTACATCATGACACCGTTTTCTTTCAGCCACAAGCTAAACTTTTCTAAACACACTGTGCTCTGACAAAGCAAAAACACTTCACATGTCAAAGATCTTTACACAGTACGAGCACTCACTATGTCACTAATAAATTACCCAAACTTTACCAAAATGTCTAATACGGAAAACAAGTACATTGAAAAAATACATATTTTAAAAGGAAAAATACATTTATTCGCTAAAATGTATTACTTGAAACCAGTTTTAAACTCCACTTATTGCTAGCTGTTGCTTTTTATGTAATTTTAGCTGTAAAACAATAAGAAATTTCCAATGAATAGGATAAATTATTTTCTATTGGGGGCCCCGAGAGAATTTTCGGATCGACAAGGGGGCCGCGATGTTCCGGACTTTGGGAATGGCTGGCCTATATCTTTCTTGATGTCACTTCTGTGTTGTGTTTTTCTCTTGGTCTAAAAGCGCTAGTTTCTTATTCAGTCATGGTTCAGTCCTGATTTGTAACCGGTGTAGTCTACGTCCCGGTTTAGTCCTCAGACCTGCCGCAGACCGCGGCTGTGCCTAAGTTGGCAGTGTGTTTAGAAAAGTTTAGCTTGTGGCTGAAAGAAAACGGTGTCATGCTTTTATCACCAGTCGTATCGACTACTGTAATGCCCTGCTTTCTGGTCTTCCCAAAAAGAGTATCTCAGGTTTACAACTTTTACAAAATTCAGCAGCTCGTGTCCTGACAAAGACCAGGAGGCAGGACCACATTACACCGGTTTTAGAGTCGCTGCATTGGCTCCCCGTGTGTTTCAGGATCGATTTTAAAGTTCTCTTAATGGTTTTTAAATGTCTTAATGGTCTTGGTCCTTCTTATCTTTCAGAACTGCTTTTACCTTATGAGCCTTCGCGGTCCCTGCGCTCCTCCGGCAGGGGTCTCCTAGTTATTCCTAAAGTCAACAGAAAGACTCACGGCGAGGCGTCTTTCCAGTATTACGGCCCTCGCCTCTGGAACGACCTGCCGGAGGAGCTCAGGACCGCAGAGAACGTTCATGTATTTAAGAGCAGGCTCAAGACCCACCTTTTTAGTTTAGCTTTTAACTGATATTTATTTATATTAACTTTATTTATCTGTTTTAGTTCTATACAATTATTTCTTTAGTTCCACTCTTTTTTATTTATGTATTTTTATTTTATTTATTTATTTTTATCTTGTGCTATTCCACACTTTTAGCCGAGTTTTAGCTGTTTTAATTTATCTTTTATTTTTAAGTTCTCCCAGTGTTTCCTCTGAGGGAGCCCTCTGCCCCGGGAGTGCTGGTTGGCTGTGGCCGTGCGGGCGCTCTCCTGTGGGTGCCTGGATGGAGGTTGGACGTCTATCCTACACCTCCTCCGGGCGCCCTGTGTTGGCGCTCTGTGGCTGTGGCCGATGGGCTGCTCTCGGTGCAGACGGCTCCTTGGATGGTGTTTCCTCTTTCGGTTCATCTGTACTCAGCCTTATGTACCCCACTTTATGTCCATTTTTACTTAAGACTTTTAACAACTGGGCTGTCTGTATGTATATGTGTCTGTGTGTCTGTGTGTGCGGGTGGGGTAGGGGGAGGTGGGGGTTGTTGTTATTTATGTATATTTGCTGGTGGGGACTATTTTAATGATTTTTTAAGCACTGTAAAGCACTTTGTGTTACATTTAGTATGAAAAGCGCTTTATGAATAAAGTTTGATTTGATTTGATTTGATGATGTAGATCTGATCTGTCCCTGCCGCTCAGGAGGTAATACTGTAATTTCTCTCGTTTTAATCACTGCTTAAATGGAAATTCCTCTCAAAACATGAAGTTACAAGTGACGCTGCTGTGGCCTGTTGCTTTCTGTTGTGCCAAAACCACGCTTAACTGGTTGCTACGTGTTGCTATGTCAGACTGCACAATGTCATACCTGATTTCGGCCATTTGTCATGTTGTTTTCCATGCCAAATGTAGGGTAATTCTTGATTTATCCATTGCAATGTCTGGCAACGGGAAACACGCTAAAATGGCGCTGTCCGTTGTCATAGTAATCAGTGACTGAGTACATGCCGTCTTCCAGAATACAAACTGTTCTTTTTTATTTATTTATTTAGCAAGGGCCACAAGTTCTTATTTCTCTCCCCAGTAACACTGTGTCCCCGTTTCTTTCAAAATTCTTTTAAAACATCGATTTTCAACGCTCAAAATAATCAATATCTGTGTCACACTCAGTCATGTACACAGTTTGGGATACGAGCTGGGTAGTCCTGACCTTTAACCTGGACCAGCATGCTTTGTGCTCGGTGAAATGCTGAATCCACTTATTCACATATATTTATGCTAATACGTTTGTTAAGTAGTGACGTCACAGCTCTACTTCCGGGTCCGCAGATGTGCGAGAAACTACAAAAAACTTAATACCACAATCAATTTTTCTGAAGCTCAACAGAGAGTTACTGAACATGTACTTATTTATCAGGCCCATTAGCCAAAATGCTGTACCTACTGCTATAAAAGTAATATTTACCAAAATCGGTACATCCGGGTTAGCGGATAAAAATGCTAGTGGCCCAGCAGCTATGCTAAACCCGGAAGTAGCGACTTTAGTAAATATTACTTTTTTAGCAGTAGGTTCAGCTTTTTGGCTAATGAGTCTGAGAAATAAGTAGGTTCAGTAACTCTCCGTTGAGTTTCAGAAATATTGATGGTTGTTTTTAAGAGTCTTTTATGTTTTTTTCTCGCATATTTGCCCGTGTGCTAGGACCCGGAAGCGGAAGTCGTGATGTCATACTTAACAAACGTATGGTAATGAGTAGATGTGACCAATTGTGTTTTTAGGCCATTGTATTTGCACTATACATGCGTTTCAGTCACGTGACTTCTGTAGTTCTATCCGCCATTTTGAACACCGCTGGCTAGTGCAACAGTGTATCTACCTGCGTCTCAACTATTGAATTCAAGATGCTACATCAAAAAATTGCGAAACCTTGGGATTTGATCCTTATCAACTGTCTGGAGATTTTTGTAACGCCACTTAAAACCAGTGACAGTTTACTGCATCTAACTTTTGCGGACATCTATTTGGTCCATAATCCCTCTCCATACACCGGTGAAGCCCTCAAGGCTTTTAAGAGCAGGAGGCCTATCACTACTTTATCTCAGGATAGGTTACGGATAACAATATACAGGTGAAGAGGCGCAAAATGTTCTTGGTCACAGGAAGGGTAAGTAATAAACAAACGATTGCCTTTTGCGAATGTTAGCATGTGTCGGCACTCGTCTCTCTCAAGCAAACAGTTAAGCTGTGGGTTGTTATTTTGTTTTAGCCTACTATCGTGTTTATCGATAGTTTATGGTTTTATCAGCTATGGATCGGGGTAACGTTAACAAGAGAAGTGTGTTTATGTTGTTCTACGATGGGCAGTTCACAGGGTCAGTAGGCTACATGTTAACCTCTTACCCCCCGCCTTAACTGAGCACATTTTCTCCAGTTTGGCATTACCCAAAGCTTTTCGACTGAAGCTTACTGCCTAGGCCAGAGTATATTGATGTAGGTAAACGGATTGTTTGTTTGTAGCCTAGCCTTACTTGAGTTATATTGTTGCAACTGTTTCAACGGCGGCCGCGATGCTTCACTTACCTGAAACAAAATGCTCACTGCACAGCTTGGAGCAGGCTGTTGGAGTCCGCTGGTCTCTCCTGATAGCAGTTATCCATTTCTGTCGACGAACTGGGTCTTTAGGAAACTTGTAGAAAGCGAGTCCCTTTTTTTGAGACAGGGCATTGTACATCCCATAGCGCAACAGGTGGATGGCATAACTGCGGTGTTCGGTGTTTCGGTATTCAAAATGGCGGCCAGAACAATGCGTGATGTCACGGGAAACGCAGCTTTTTTTCTGACCCGCACCAACCCGACCCGCTGTAAATCAAACTTGACCCACTCGAACCCAAGAAAAGTGTCTCAGTTTGCCAACCCGACCCGAACCTTGCACACATTAAAAAACACGACTCGGCCGAATCGGCGGGTTGACCACGGGTGTCGGGTCGACCAAAGCATCACTATTGCACGAGTTCGCATTCTCCCTCATCTAAGTGACCAGACGTCTCCGAGTCTCTTCAAGCCTGTTCTATTTGGACACGGCTGTGGCTGAAAACAGCTCCTGGCTCCTCTGAAGATAAAGGTTCTCTATAACAGACAAAGTTTGAGCACAGAGATGAGATCTGAGCAGAGGAGTTACTGTGCTCAGAGATGGGACTTCTGTCTGTCTGCCCTCCCTGCGGTGCTTCACTCACATGTTCCTGCGCTGTATGATGAGCGGACCGACGCACTCGTGTAAACCCTCTGCTTGTGTTTGTGTAGGCTCTCAAAGGAAGTATTCATCGTGGTGTTTACAGTTTACAGGCCTGTTCGCACCGACGCAATCATCTCGGGCGAGCAGGTTTTTGAGTCCCGAATGAGTCCCGCTGTCCGAGGGCTTGGGGTGAACATCATGGGGCATAGACAGCGGCCTGTGGAGCTAGGGTGAAGCTGGTCTTGAGCAATTGGCGTTACCGACTGGAAGGAGATGTTTTCTACTGTGGTTTGTAGTTATTGGACTCACTAAATGTTAGCTAGCTCTGGCAAGAAGTGGAGTTTTTAGCACATGTTATAATGAGGGAGAAGTGAGAGCTAGTGTCTCTTTTTGGTGCAATGCCAGTGCGATATCCTCCAGATCAAGCTTCATCATGCTAGCAGCACTAGCCAGATAAATGCACAAACTTGAGGACAGAAAAAGAAATAACTATAATTAACTATAGATGCACAAACGTAGATGGACCGGTAAAGTGAGCTTTGCCTTTGTTCGACTCAGCACCTTCTTCACCATGAGCGCTGATTCTCCTCCCAATCTCTGCAAACCGACAACATCACTTATAAAACATGGTGTCATTTTGAATCCCTGACTGTAGAAGCTTTCCTGTGGCGTGTAAAAATAAAACAAGTCTAAAACTGTTCCCTGTCATCACATTAAAACTGATCATTGATAGCCATTGATGTTCTTTTTTTCCTTTTTTTCCCCTGTGTCGTCATAATCTCCCCATCTCCCTCTCTCTCTCTCTCTCTCTCTCTCTCTCTCTCTCTCTCTCTCTCTCACTGTGTCATCCGTTCTCGGAGGTTACTCTAGTTCACTGGGCGGGGCTTGGATGCGAAGTTACTCTGTGTCACAGCCTCCAGCAGCTCCTCACAGGCCTGCACCGGGCGGGACACGCTGTTTTTAATAAGGATGCAATACCCGACATGATGATGGGAACAATAACCGAATGCAATTAACCTCATCTCGGTGTAACGTTGGCAAATACGCAACGACACAGTGTATTAAACATTTGTTTGTCTATACTAATATGTCTATGGTCTATGCAGCATTTCCTCATGGCAACAGAATAGCAAAAAAAAAAAAAAAAAGAAAGACCAAAATGACAGCGTAGTACGTAGGGGAGTTTCGTTGGCTGTATTTCACAAAAATGCACGTGCAAACCCTCTATAACAGAAGCAGACCTGAGGTTGCTGAGGATGCCTAATATTATAAGCATGTTGACTTAATTTATCCTATCATTAGAACGCGTTATTCAGACACGCCTCAACGGCCCAACTCACGCCGCAACTCGACGTTTTGACGCAAACAACGGGCTGTCTGAGGACTATTGATCATCATAGCTATACGAAAAATATTTTTTTAATTAATTATTATTTTATTTTTTTTATAGCAGGGTGTGCCAAGCCGGTCGCTCAATTGTGTGCAGTCATCAGTCCACACGACGCACTCATAGATGCTGGAAAGATGCAGCTGTGCCCTGGAGGTTGTCTTGTCTGTCCCTCTCTTTCTCTCTCCCATCACTCTCTCTCTCTCTGTCTTTAAAAAAAATAAAAAAAATAAATCCGACGTAAAACAATCGGACCACCAGCGTGTCCCCTCCTCCTCTCTCCCCCGCTGCGCACCGTGTCTCATATATGCGCGCGCCCTCGCCCTCCTCCCTCCTCCCTCCCTCTCTCCCATCTCCCTCGCTTCCTACATCCTATCCTCCTTAATCTCGCGGCTTGTCGGGGCTACTCTCGCTGCCGCCGTTGCTGCAGTCTCTCTCCCCCGGTGCGGTTTTCCGTCGGCTGGCTCGATGAGAAAGACATGCTGGCATTCGTTTTGGTCTCTGGGTCGCTCTGGATTATATTAGGTAAGTCCCTGCAGTAACTTCCCATACCCCTTTTATTCGTTACTGGCCGAGCGGCGTCGGGAGGGATGGAGGGAACCGCATGCATCTGCCGCGACGTAGCCTACTTGCGTGTTGCCAGGCGACATCTTCTTCTTCTCCCCCCCCTCGCGCTGCACCGGCTCCTATAGCGTGTGACTTTGCCCCTCGCCACAGCCTCTCCTAATGTCAAACCTACTTCCTAATCCGAGCCTCATTTGATTCAACCCTTTTTGTCCGTCCATCCCTTTTGCATCCTCGCGGGGCAACGCAGTTTGTAACGTTTCTTGTTCGAGTGCTATGATTCAGGGGTTTGCTGCTTGCACGCTTGCTCTTAGCCAGGTTAGCGGATATAACCTAGCAAGATGACATGCCACGCGGTGCAGTCGCTAGAAACGTCTCATAAATGCGCCGTAAGACCTGGCGTTTGTTGTGCTGCAAAGAAAAGGAAAAATAAATAAATAAAGCAGTGCCAAATAGCGATTCCAGCGGTCAGAAAGCAGAGGTCAGGGCCGTAATGTATGAAAAAAAAACGTGCGTTTACACAGGCCGAGGTCGACATTGTGCGTAACGACACCCGTGACACTTTAACACATTTGGGGAAAGCGAAGCTTTTGGCTCGTTTTTTTGGGGGGGGCGGTGGGGTCTATTGTTGAATGAATGAATCTGTGTGGGCCCAAAACGCCGGCGGAAACGTTGCAGCAGATCGTGTCCTCCATGCCTGTGCTCGCAGTGATGGAGGCAGAAGGGAGGGAGGGGGGGGGGCTTGACGTGTTTCGAAGCCGCGCCGCTGATTGGCCCAGGAGCTGTCCAGTGCTGAAATCCCGAGGTAGATCCTGCAACGCATGCGGCCCGCCGGCTCGGGAGACTATAGTGCGACACAGGAGAGGTGGCTCTCCTCCTCCAACCACTGACCCAACCCCTCCAGCTCCGGAGGTCTATGCGAGGGCGTTGACCTTTACTCGACTTTATAAAAGCAGCCGGTGAGGATGCGATACAGCAGAGCTGCGGTCCAAACGCATCGTCAGTGTCAGAGCCGGACTGTGCACTGACTAAAACCATGGACTCAACCCAGGCTAAGACGGCATTAGACTTAATAGACTATATTGCCGGACTAAACACGGACAAACCTTGGTTTAAACCAGTGTTTCCCAACCAGGGGCACTGGACTAAACCATGGGTAGACCAGGTCTAAACTAAACTATTCCAGAACCGATCTTTTGAATAAACCTGGACTAAAAAGCCAGACAAGACTTATTGAGGACTAAATATAATACTAAACCAAGTCTAAGCAAGGAGCAAATGAGGACTAAATCATGATTAAACCCATGTAATGCATCTCTGATTGTCCCAAAACACTTTTACACTCATTTCAACTGTATTGTTGAAAGCCTCCAGAAGACAAAAGTAGCCATAACGTCAAAACCAGGACATGAAAAGGTCCAGACCAGTTTTAAACCAGGACTATGGAGGAGGAGGGGTCCGGCCTGCGTCAGTGGAGGGCACTTTATTGGATGTCAGCACTTTAAAGCCCAGTGTAATGGTTTAGCAGAAAGGCTTGGGAGGAGCGGGTCGTGTGTCCTTAACTTCGCCATTTACGAAGACCGACTGTGCTGTATGAACAGGGCAACGTCCTCGAGCAACTGTCTGAACGCTGAATGCTTTGTTTTGTGTTTTTTTGGATTAAGCGCGTTTTGTTGGATTTGCATGTCGTGCGTAGCTTATTCTGTTTTGAAGATGGGTTAATGACGATTGCCAGTCGTTGTATTTTTGTAAGTCACGTGACAAAACGCCACCCAGCATTATCCGGCCGCCATGCTGGATAATGTTTCTAATGCAAATAATGTCAAACTGAACCTGAACTGATATCACAAAGCTACTCATCCATCCTACTTTTCTCACTTTATTACTGTGACAGAAAGGCAACAGGAATTACTACTAATATAAAGCAATAGAAATCAACCTTGACTAAAAGTGAATAAAAGTCGAATTTTCCTCTACCAAGCTTTAATTGTATATCACAATTAAAGCTTGGGTACCTGACTTTTTGTTGTTGTAGAGTAAGTTTATTTTTCTTTATTTAAACAGATCTTGTTGCATTGTCTTCACCTGTTTATTGCGTGATGGAGGATGGAGGTAGAATCCAAATCAGTGCAATTTGTTTTGAGGATGTTGCCCCCTTTCTTTACTTTGCCCTCACTCAAAGCTGTACGCAGGCGTCTGTTATTCAACCTAAACTGTGAAACTAATATGTTAGACTCATTACATACAAAGTGACATATGTATAGCCTTTATTTGTTATAATTTTGATGATTATGGCTCAGCTTGTAAAACCCCAAATTAAAAATATTTTTTTATATTATATTACAACAAACAAAGGCTTGACATATGTCACTTTGCATGCAATGAGTCTATATCATATATGAGTTTCACAGTTTAAGTTGAATTACAGAAATAAATGAACTTTTGAACAATATTCAATTTTCTGAGTTTCACCTGTAATTAAATTGCTTGAAACAATTTGGATATGCAGGAGGGATTGTGAGAGCTAGAAATTAGTTCTGGCCAGAACTAAAAAAAAAATCACAGTTCATCAGGTACCTCAGCTTTAAGGTTAAAACAGACCTTTTACATTTTTGTAGCTGCAGCCAATCCAGATGACATTTAAAGTCAAACATTTACACAATAAATCACACACTCAGTATACAGGATGTACAGTTTGTGTAATGAAAGAGAAGTGAACTACACTGTCAAACTAAACCACTGAATCTGTTGAGATTAATGCATGATGTGAGTTGACTTAATTAACAGTGAGGGGGGTCCATCAAAATAGTTTGTACCTCGGTCCAGAATTTGGTGCGACACCCCTTTGTCCGTCGCAATAATAATATACCGTTAATGTTCAAAGAAAAAATACAATTTTGTTTTTTCAATGACGCATCTGTTTTTGCCTTTAAACTCGTCTCCTAAGCCACAAAACACAACATCCTCCCCAGTATCCCCTTCCATTTCCACATTTGTCTGCTAGCGTTAGCATGACAGCGCTTTGTTGTACACCTGTCGCGGTCTTTACAAGCCTCATCAAAAAATGCGTGGCTTGATAGTTGGTGCACCTGCCCTCAGGCTGTGGGGGTGTGCGGACGCTCTTCACCTGTGCACAGTCCTCCTGCTGCTGCTTAGACATGCATTATTTACCACAATCATCCCGAAAGCGCGGCACATGGAAACCTAGCCTTTTTCCCCTGCTCAATCTTTTATGCAGGAGCTACCGGTGGCGGTGGCGTGAGCTTGGCCGCGCCCACTGATGACACACTCTCGGTCAATCCATCAACTTTTTGTTGTTGTTGTTAGGTCTGTTTAATGTTGGGCAATATTACATCCATATTACATCATTATTATGTCATGCTATATCGTGTAATCACTGAGTTCCTCTATCTGACTGAGATTTAAACACTTTTTTTTTGCTAAGACAAACAAAATCACATGGCAACTTCAAATTGTGCACAAGTTCAGTTTGTTCCCTGGCTTTAGAGTTGAGAGACATTAAGTTAGAAAAACATTAAGTTACAGAAACGTTTTCATGTGAGTCTAACAAAAATACTGAGAGGAAGGGACAAAAATACAAGATTCGGCATATTTTCTCATGAACTAAACCATAGTTCAGGAGAAGCGGCGTTCAGTGCTAACGTTTGCGCACAGTTAGCAAGCTGGCTAGTCTGGTTTGTTAGCCTGCTCAGTGTATGTTTCGTGTAGCTGTTAGCATTTAGCCAACATCGCGAATTATGAAAGATCCAAATGTTTTCAACGGTTGTCAACCCATCGACCACATAAATTAATGAGATTTTACTTTAGATAAGAATTAGCGTGTTAAATTGTCCTGTTAGCTAAATGCCCAATCATATTTAGTTAAGCTCTGCTTTTGGTGGGGTCAGACACACATCCAACATACACGCTAAACCCCATCTTATAATATGTTAATGATAAAGAAACCACAGAAAGGATATAAATGCCATGAAAAGGACAAAACGTTCGTCTCCATATGCTAGTGTTGCGCCTGTCTCCCCTATTCATTGTATTGGGGCTAGAACGCTAAATGCAAACAGGTCCGGGAAGTGGTTAGCTAGCAGAAGTACGTACACATTTGTAGGAACAGTTTCAGATAGCTAACGTTGTTACTGTAGTTTCTATGAACACTTTTAGTTGTTTGTTGTTACATTTTGTAAATTGTGTATTTGTTGCCTGCCTAAGGACTACAGATGAAAACTAGCATCTCTGCTATAGTCTGGTATCTTTACAATGCACATGTGCGGCTGTTCATTAATATGCACTGACCCTATCAAATAAATACATAAATAAATAAATTAGCTTAGCCGGCAACTGGCTGTTGCCCTGACGACCTAAACGTGGGCCGGTCCCAAATGTAAAGCGCCCGGGCTGGAATGACGTCCAACACTTCGTGATGGGAAATGCATCATCATAGCTTATGGTTTCTACACTCCTGTTTCAAACTGGAGGGAGACTGGAGGCCTGGGGCCGTAACAACTCCTGTTTACCTGAAGATAACTTTCCATTTTCCTCCGGCTGTACCTCCCCAGCTTCCGTAAGAACAACAGAGAGTGCTTATTATAGGCTTCTGTTGAGTGGTTCTGTGCAGCATCAGCAACACTCTCTCTCTCTGTCTCTCTCCAGACAGCTGAATATGCTTACACTTTGACAGTCCAATTCTATGATTTTATTTTATTTATTACAAATTATTATTTTTTGAATACAATATGATAGTCCCTGACTGGTTATGTCTATCAACATTACATTCGATACCAGTACTTTAACGATACTTGGTTTATGATGCCAATACCTGAACGATACTTATTCCGATACCTATACTAAAATATTGTAATGACTAAAAGTTAATGTTTGCACATTATTAAGTTAGCAAAAACATAACATTTTGTACATCTCAGAGACTTGAGTGATTTTGGGAAACATTGTGGCTTCTTGCGATATGGATATTGCGTCACCTACTGCGATAATGACAATTTGGCCATATTTAGTGCAACATTATTATAATCATCATCGATTAAGTCTCCTGCATTGACTGGAACCGGGATTCAAATCCAACAGCCGCCGAGACGATCACAATGGAGTCCGTCTGAGATTTGCCATGCAAATGTCCAATGCAAATCCATGCGCTGCTGCTGTGTGTCACTGTGCCGGCGTCAAGGAGAGGATGAGAGGGGGAGGGAGGGGAAGAAAGAGGAGTGGCTAGACAAAGGTGGTGTGATACGGCGGCCAGGGAGGGCCAAGTCTCACCGCACTCGAGCCTGGCTGCCTGCCTTTGCGGCTTAAGCCAGGCACATGCAGCAGTTTGCAAAGGGAGATTTATGTTCGCTTTGGGGCGCACTAAACGAGAAACGAGTCAGGCTTTGTCTGCAAGTCGCACTGTTTTAAGGTATTGCGGCGCTTCAAATTAGACGTTGACTGATATGGGTTTTTCTCAGGCCGATATGCACCGTCGTTATTTTGGGGCGATATTTAAAAATGTCTTGCCTATAATCCTGTGTGAAGCTTCTAAACTGTAACATGTGTCAGTGTTGAACTGTGACAGCAGGTGGCGCTTTATTAGGGGTATAGGGCTGATTTATTCAGGACATTCATGTTTAGTAGGTTCTTCAGTGGGAGCTCATTTGAAAGACACAAATCAGCAGATTCCAAAACAAAACAGGTAAGACTCTATCTCTTATGGTTCTGAGATGACAAGCAAAAATCTGCAACATAAACATATGAAATGGTGGGATTTACAGCTCTTTTCTGGGAGCCGAGTCTTTGGGATCAGTTCATACCAAAGAGCCGTTCAAAAGACTGGCTCTTTTTTTAACATAACATTTGAATAACACCAGCTAGATAACTCACCATATCTAAGACGTGATCAATAAAAGGCGCATTTTTTTTATTGGAACCATCTAAAATTACAACGGGACTGATATTTAAAACGTGTTTGTGAATAAAATATTGGGCCACAAGCAATAAAAAGAGGTTACAACGTCTGACAAATCATTTTTTAGTGGATTTAGCTTTGACTTTAGAGCACAAAGCTTTCACTTGTGTGGCCTGCTCCGTTGTTGGGCTGATTCTTGTGTTTGTTCGGGGTAAGATTGACTGATACAAAGATCAGGCTCTTTTCACAACTGAGATCCGGTTCAAACCATTCTCCTTAAAGAGCTGTTCGAAAAGAGTCATGAACGTCAGATCCTCAGAGGCGTACAAACAAAAACCTGCCACAGTCATCCGACCAGCACATCGTTTGGAGTATTGTCTCCACTTTTGGACGCCTTTCTGAGACATTTATGTGACCTTAGTTCATATGTGCTGAGGGAGAAAACGTTGAACTTTGTGACAGTTTGTTGTTTCATGTGCACATATATGAGCATTTACTTGTTTCCAGTTGATTTATGGCACAAAGTTCAATGTCTTCCGTCAGTGTGAATGAACCAAGATGAACTCGCTCACAGGTGTTCAAAAATGGTGACAATATTCAAAGGCAGGTGTGTGGAGTTGTTCATCTGAAAGGACCAACAAAAGTGAATGTGGCAGGTGTGTGGGGACTAGTCACTGCCAAAGAATGATCAGGGAAAACATTTGCACATTATCATTTTGAAGATTTATTTCAAAAACATGGACTAGCCAGGGGAAGAAAACCTTTTATGGGAAACACAATTTTTCACTCTTTTTAGCCGTTTTCTTGGCGGGCTATAAAGATATTTATCACGCACCAATATAATAAAGACAAAATCAGGTCCATGTGGATGTTTTCTCACCGAAAATTGTTCAGTAAAAGCGGGAAAATCGGCACCCGTAGCTAGCGTTAGCATATGTAGCATGAAGCTAACGTTAGTTTCCCGGGCTTTTGAAGTATTTATGGGCTGTTGAACCACATTGCTCCTCTTCATGTGTCTGCATCTTAATTTGGTAGAAAAATATATTCATCATTCAGCGTTTGTTAAAGTACTGGTGGAGAAATGAGAGAAAGTTCATTTCTCCCCCCCCCCCCCCTCTTTATGACGCTGAGTTAAAGACAAGTGATTGACAATGCTTTCTTTTTTTAACGATTTGACCAAAATGCTTGATTATTGATCGTCTTGTGCTTTTACGTGCTCTTAGTTTGAAAGATCAAATAATGGTTGGTTAGTTAGTTAGACACATGTGATGTTATACAGTCCAAATTAATTACATTGGAAAGAAGCTCCATGCAAGCAGATTAACAAAATCGCGGTGAAAATGGCAAAACTGTGTGTGACACGTCGGAGATCATGCTATTTTTATAAATGATCTCGATTTATTCTTTCGAAAATGAAAATAATACATTGGATAGACATGAGGACGCACTGTAGACGACAAACGAAATACGTTCCTCCAGTTTATTTAACAGACACGAATTCTTCCAAACCAAACTGGAGGTCTGTTACTGTTTCGCTGTAACTGGCCGATTATAAGCAATGAAGAGTACTGAGCAAAATGAGATTGTGTATTTTTGCTTAAATTTTCGGAGTATTGCCCCGGCCTAATATGTTGTCAGACTTTTGCTTATGAATTCAGAACCGTAAACAGATAGACCGCTTACTGTTTTCTGTTTTGCAATCTGCAGTTTAGAACAACCATGACAACCCCCTGAAAGACGCATACTGGTTCACCTCTATTTCGCCACTATTTCTAACGATAAACCAAACCCGTATCAGATCAAACTACATGATGATTATAGAGCGCGCCCCACTGTAGACGGACTGCACAATGTCACTGCATCACAGCGGCATGGCCTCAGAAGACAAATGATCGCTATATATATATTGGAGTTTTTTCTGAACCCTCCGCTGTATGGATGCTAGGGCCGGGCAGTGCGTGCAGAAATAGCCAGCCGTGTTGGGAGTGAGGTCACTGTTGGTCACCGGTCTTAATCTTCAGGGCACGGCGCTAATCACTGGTGACGAGCTCGTATGGGCCGATGGGCGGGACTTAGCACGCCCGGTGTTCACATTAACGCGTGTGGTATTGTCTTTTAGTACTGTTCTTTGCATTTCGAGTTGGTTCTTCTGTTCTGTTCGTATAATTCCCATTCACTTCTCCCATAGATTTCATTAAAGTATATATTGCTGTACAAAGCAGGGCCGGGGTGAGTGCATCAGTAGGTACAGATATAGTTCAGGTGCTCTTTGGGGACAAAACCTGAAACTGCAAGAAGAGTTAGAGCTGGGTGATATGGACCAAAACTCATATCCCGATATATTTAGGTTGAATATTGATATACGAAACATATATCCCGATATTTTTTCCGCAAAGTGAGAGCAGTGAAATGTAATGTTAAGTCAAAGCCAAATACGAGTAGATTTATTGAAAACTCACTATAAAATGTAAACATAAACACTGTATAACAAAGCTCCGTAAGGTCCACATTTAAATAAAAAAAGGATCTTGAATAAAAATAGCCTATAAAATAGGTCAATCTTTTTCTGAGGGCAGCATTTATATATAAAGAGATAACAAAATTAAGTGCTCAGTTTAAGTTTAACTACTTTTACTTTTTTAAACATCAGCTTGAGATGACCTGTTTCTTTTTGTTAACTTAACTTAGCTTATCTGAATTTGAACTAGGGCTGAGAGATATATCGTTATCGATATCGAGATATGAACATTCAAGACTGCACTCGTTTGTATTGTGATGTTTTTATTTTTCTGAAAATGCTTGGTTTTCACCAAACCCGTAGTTATATCGTATCGTATATTGAAATCGAGATATCTGGCATAAATATCAAGATATGAAATGTTGTCCATATCGTTCAGCGTATATTGAACTTTATCAATATACGCGATATGGTCTAATTCCATATCTCATTTAATAATATATCAATAGATCGGCGATATATCGATAGCCCTAAGAAGAATGCAATGTCCGAGCACGAGGGACCCACAGTAAATGGTAACCCCATTTAAACTACATCTCAGAGTGCCTCAAACATTGCATTCTTCTTGCAGTTGTATATTGCTTTATATATGATCATTGCGTAGTCCTATATTTATAATTTTTTGGTTGGGACAGTGCATGTTTATGTTACTTTATGGTCCCCGTAGGGAAATTTGTCCTCTGTTTTCGTAGCCGTAACGAGCAGTAGGCGACCGCAGTGCCGCGCCCGGGGACCCATCTCCAGATGTGGAGCCAGGCTGGTGGTCAGAATCACCTGGCTGGAGGATTCACCTATTGTACATGTTTTTAGTGGGAGGAGAAACCGGAGTACCCGGAGGAAACCTACGCAAACTATAAGCCGTGCCGCCCAGACAGACTAACATTAGTGCTAGGACTGAACTGGAATGAAAGAAAAACAAAATCAGGACTAAACCCATGCTTTTATTTCCCGAGTTACATTTGACAATAAGCCGCCGTAGCCGCACTGTTTTAAATTGATTTCTATGGCTGCTTTGTTGTTGGTTCACAAGGCTCCACACGCGCCTGCAGGAATGATTTGTTTTCCCGAATTACATTTTTGTATCGCTCTGGGACCACAACTGTTCGCTACAATAAAGTTTTCTCTTCTGTAATCCGTTCCCCAGACTCACTTTGCTGAAATGCAAGCTATATGAAGCATCTTATGAGAACTTTGGCCAATGCAGCGTTCTAACATGAACATCCCATGCAATCCAGCTTCTTTTTTTTACAGTTGTATATTGCTTCATTCACACAGTTTTAAGTAATTTCCTTGATTTGTTGCTTCATAGATAGTGAGGGGTATTGTTAAGGATTTCACCATTCTACATCCCTGGCCTGTCATGGTAATTACTATATCGACGTATCGTTCAAGAAATAACAGATAAACTATACATTTTGGGCTCAATATTTATATTATTGTCTAAAGTAATACATATTTTTTTATCCAAAGTACGTTGCGTTATATTGTATTTGATGTTCATGAGGGATATTTTTAGATTGTCATTTTTAAGCTTCAGAATTAGTTTCTGTGGCATTTAAAGGTCTTCAATAATATCGTTCATTGCGTTATTTTCCTGCCTAATATATCGAACTACTATCGAAACTTGTGTGGATTTAATTGAGAACAAGTGATTTCATTCTTTTATGGCACTAATAGCCCCGGTCCTTAAAACACTTCTACTCAAAGAGTAGACCCTACCTTGAACTCTTCATATTTAAACTCCTACTAACTGAGGTTGAGGAAATTGCACTGTCTTGGTAGATTTGACACTTGTTGGTAGATTTTGATTCAATCAATCAATCAATGGTTTTGTATAGCCCGATATCACAACAGGAGTTGCCTCATAGGGCTGCACCGAACATTAAGGCAATAAAACAGAGCAGTAAATAAGACAATGTAAGTTCAGGTGACTCAAGTATCCAGGCAAACATAATGTCCAAATAAGCGTCAGCAGTGGTTGGCGACGAGCGGCGCTGGTGTCCCTGTCCTTAGACTCTCCAGCACGGCAAGGAAAAACTCAAAAACCCAGTGGGAGAAAAGAGAAACCTTGGGGAGAATCACAGAAGGAGAGATCCACTCCCATGGACGGACAGGCTATAAAGACCCAGGGCCAATGGAGTCCCTTCAGCAGACGGGCCAGGATCGAAGACCGTCCAGTCCTTGTTGTCAATCCAGTAGGCAGGGTTCCTCCGTTCAGCCGGGTTCCTCCGCTCGATCTAGACAGGCACTCCGAGGGGGAGTGGGACAGGAGACACCATGTGAATAGTAATGAACAGACTACAGATAAAATAAATATTGTATCATAATGAGACAAAGTTTGCAGTAAGAAGAGGAAGAGGATAGCGCTCAGTGTACCGTACTTCCCACAGCAGTGTTTCTTCTAAGGCAGCTTTACTTCAGGCTGTGGGTTAGAGCTTTACCTAACTGACCTGATCATAAGCTCATTCGAAGAGGTAGGTTTTGAGCCTAGTCTTAAATGTAGGCACTGTGTCTGCTTCTTTAATGTTAAACTGGGAGTTTATTCCATAAAACCGGAGCTTGGTAGCTAAGGCTCTTCCTCCTACAGTGATTTTGGAGACCCGAGGAATCGCTGATTGATTGTAGTTTCTGTGTCGGCGTGAACATTCTCTTACTTCACCTGTGCTCTGCAGTCCCCTCTTGATTGGCCTCCCCTCGGCGTCTCCCGGTCACCGCGTTCGTCCCCCTGCAGTTTGTTGCCTCAGCTGAGGACGGAGCAGCACGTCCCTGTCCCCGTCGGCCAAAATCACCCCATGCTGCACGGAGAGCTCAGAATGTATCCAAATATAACCCCCCCCGCCACACACACACATCACGACCTCGCATTCCAATAAGAACCGGCTGAACCTAAATAATGGATAGACCCAGGTTTAAATCTATGGTTTATTTGTGACATATTAGTAACAAAGGTTTTTTTCAGAGGGGATTTGGATCTTGTTTAGTTTTTGAATAAGCGAATCATAAGTGAAAAACTAAAATTCAAAGCTGAATAAATCAGGCTGGGAATTAGATATTAACCTCTTAACCCCTCCTGAACCCTAGCACATTTTCTCCAGTTTGGCTTTACCCAAATCTTAAAAGCTTCTTGACAAAAAAATACTGACAAGTTGGTATCCACGTGTAGCACGAAAGGCTGTGACCGAGATGACGCTGTAATCCAATAAGGTCATTTCCGTTGTGGGAGAAATGCAGACAAAGTGACTAAACTTTAGGGCCGTTTTCCCCAAATTACAAAATGTGATGATGCAGCAACAATGCGAGGAAAAAGATTAGTTGTAGGAGAAAATGCACTTGGTTAAGGCGGGGGTAAAGAGGTTAAGAACATCGCCACGTTAGTCGCTCCTACAGACTCCACACTTTACAGACTCCAACTTAATATTCTGAAGGTTTTCCCTTTTCACCATCAGGCTTCATTCTCGGCTTCATTTTCCGAAAGGTCTATGGGCAAAATGAGCTTTATTCATCAGAACATTTTTTACAGACCTCTCTCTCCCTGTGGGTCCTCTTAATTTGCGCGTTATTGCTGAAGAACTGGGCTACGACTAATGCGCGGTGTATAATTATTGAGCTTGATTAATGGTGGCGCTTCTGGCTTAGGGTGTTTGTATTGCTCCGCGCCAAAAACATGCCAGACTGTTCCTCTCCCCAGTCACCATCTCTCTCTCCTCTCTCAACCCCTCTCCAAATGTGGGACTTGATCTCGGCCCTTGCGTACAGGATGGCTGCACGTCGGCCGCATCTATTGGAAACACTACCTCATTCGGGCCGGTGTCCAGGCAGGAAGTGAAATAACAAACCTCGCAAAACATGACAAACCAGGGGAAACTATTTAAGATTTTCAAATACACATTATGTTCTTACTACGTTAACACTGTTCTCGACTAACCTGTCACACAAATGGGTCATGTTTATAAATGATAATAATAATAATAATATAATAATAATGCATTATTATTACTATATAATGCATATATAGCGCTTTTCTGGACACTCAAAGACGCTTTACATTGCACTATTCATTCACTCCATACTTGGTGGTAGTAAGCTACTATTGTAGCCACAGCTGCCCTGGGGTAGACTGATGGAAGCGAGGCAACTAGTCTGTGCCATCAGCCCTCCGACCACCACCAACCACTCACTCACTCACTCACTCAATACATTCGCCCAGGCTTCCTAGTGTTACTAAACGGTCTCCATCAAGTACCGACCAGGCCCTTCCCTGCTTAGCTTCCAAGGTCTGACGGGATCAGGCAGAGCAAAGGTGGTATGGCCTATATAAAATATTCATAAATTGGTTGCCGATACTCTACCTTTAAGTCATAAAGAGCGATGACCTACAGTGGCCTGAGCGCTCGAAACACATTAGCGCGCTCCCTCAAATGAACTTTGGCTAAAAAAGGCCCAGTCAAAAAAAAAAAAAGGCCCAGTCATTTCAAGAAACGGAAACAGCTGTTCCCACGGGCCACATTTTTCTACCCAGCGTGCTCTGCAGAGGCAGCCGACAGGAAGAGGAGGAGGCAGACAGGAACTGGAGTGATCAGGTCATCAGCCGACTGACAAACAATGTGTATTATCCAACAAACTTGACTTCTTTTGTAGTTGTCAGACTGCACTCGGTGAGTGAATCAAGACGGAAAGTGACTTTGTTGTGTTTCCACTTCTATAATGTTTGGGTTTTGGTTTGTGCTGAGCTCTGCGATGTCAAACCGGCACGAGGATCTGGTTTGTCTGTTCCTATAACCACTTCTTCTTTCATACACTTCAGATCAGGAATGTGTTTCTCTGATTCAGCGTTGACAAACACTGTGTGAAACTGATGACATTTAACCCATCACCGCCCAGAATGTGTAAAGCAACAATAGCCATCGCTCACATCTCACGTGAACACTACAGGAATGAAGCTGCACCATGAGGAACGCTCACACTTGAGCCAATGTGGGCACTGTCGGCCTTTTGGCTGTAAACTCTTCAAAGGATCTGTTGTGCATGTGTTTTCCTATTGCTATAGGAGCCCATAGACATGAGTAGATGTGTTCAGAGATTGGTCGCCTGCAGGATTACCGTATGCCCTCTACAAATTGAGCAAAGATCCGCATCACTCATTTGCACATCTCTCCCTCGCTCTTTTTTTCTCTCTCTGACCCGACTCGACTCGCCGCTCATCGGTCTCCCCTCTCTCTCTCTCTCTCTCTCTCTCTCTCTCTCCCTCCCAATTCCCATTATAATTTTTCATTCAGTTCTTTATTCATGATACAAAGCGCTTCATGCAGTTTTAGGAGGTTTGTTCTTCATTCACTCCACACACGGTGCTGGTAAGCCACGTTTGTAGTTTCCCCTGGGGCAGACTGACAGAAGGCAGCACACATCTGCGCCAATGTTCCCTTAGACCACCACCATTCACATCATTCATCCTGGCCTATTGTACATGTTTTAGTGGTAGTGGAAGAACATGCAAACTCCACTCAGAAAGGCCTTGTCCGGGTTAAAAATCATCACTGAGTGCATAGACCTTCTGACTTTTTATTTCATAACCATTGGCGTGAAAAAGTGGCTCCACGAGGGAAGTGCTTGGCCACTAATGTAATATCCTTGTGTCCTTGTGTGTTCCAGAGTTAAGTTTGACGCTGATGGAGAAGATGCAGGCACAGGAGCTCATGACGGGTCTGCGGGTCCCAGAGATAGAGGACTTGGGTCACTTCGTCCGCTCTCTGCCACCTCGACGCTGGTCGGCCTCGGAGCCCTCACCGCCGTGCTGGCCTATTGGTTCGCCACGAGGCCGCGCCCCCTCACGCCCCCTGCAGCCTGCAGCACCAGTCCGAGGAGGTCCCGGTGAGATGAATAAGTAAAGGATCTTGGTCGGGGGAGGCGGTGCGGTTTTGGGTTGAAGGCGGAAACCGGAGTAGCTGGAGGAGCCAGAACTTGATATAAACTTTTGTGCTCACTGCCCACTGTGACTAGTCTTTTCCAAAAGCTACGAGCCAATTAGACATTTTGTAAGCCATAAGTAAGTTAAAGATTTTAGTGTAAAGTTTGTCACATTAGCCAACATTTCTTGCTGTAAATGTGCTTTTGATTGGACTTGTAATTAAATAGTTCAAATGTCGTAGCAAAAATGATTGTGAAGATTATTAAATACTGTTTAACACTGGGAATACCTGGATGACAAAGAGCCTAGTGCAAGGGTATCCACGCTATATTCATCGAGGGCCGCCTGTCGGTGTAAACGGTGTGGAGGGCCACAGATCAGTGGTCAATGCAGTGAAAACCCTTAGCTGAGTTCCTTTAGCAGAGTTTCAACCCCTGCCCAACACCTTATTTAGGCTTTGAACCGTAAAGCCAACTCTTTCCCACAATCAAATTTTAGTTTTTGAGGTTATACTTGTGTGAATTATGAAACTTGTAGTAAAATGGAGCATCCTGGCAATGTGTACCAATTCAACAAGAAGCCCGAGAGCCACCAAAAATTGGTCTAAGAGCCCTATTTGGCCCCTGGGCGGCACTTTGGGCACCCCTGGCCTAGTGCTTTTGCTATTCTGTACCAAATTAGGAGTAGCCTACTCTCGGAATTCTTTCTTCTATAGATGGTACCAGAACACATGATTCATTTTGTTAGAGACACCATTATATGGAACATGTAGTTTTAATTATTAATTAGGGTAGTTGTAGTTGTATTTGGCTAGTTAGCATGCTTTACACACAACTAATCACATTGAAGCAATACATTTTTTTCCTAGTAGCCAATAATTGCAGCCTTTACCACTTGCTAATCGCAACCCATAGAAATAAAAAAGGAGAAGCGACATTCGTTCCTAACGTATGCGGACAGTTAGCAAGTCAGCTAGTTCGGGCAACTTTCAGTGTCCGTTAGCCTAGACAATGTATTTTTCCTACAGCCATTAGCATTTAGCCACCAAACATTGCAAATTATCCTCATTTAAGTGATGTCAAGCCTAGTTTGAAATCATAAATTAATATACCGGTGTTAAATACAAATTAAAAGTGTCTACAAAAAAGTGTCCTCTGAGCTAAATGCGTACTCAAATTCCGTGGAGTTTTTGCTTTTACTGGATTCACATCAAGTGGCCATTAAACTATGAGGATGGAATGTTCGATTTAAATCAGGTCCAGGATTCGACGGCTAACAAAATGTGCGCATTTGTAGGAACATGCTCAGATAGTTGAAGTATGATTTCTGTGATCGTAACCAATGACGTGGCACTTTCTCTTCCACTGCAGTTCTATTACTATAATTATGATCAGAAATGAGAACCAGAAATGATGGAAAGACTCGGCCAGAGGTTTATTTGTAAAAGTTTAGTTGAAGTAAACCTCTCTCTCCTCAGACCGAAGGAGGGGGCGGCGGTCTATGATGGGCGAACGGACCAGGTTGTTGACGCACTACCACGACGACGCTCGCACGCTGTATGAGGTGTTCCAGAGAGGACTCAACATCGCCGGTAAGAGAGAGAGAGAGAGAGAGACAATTTTGCACCGGTCTTCGTAATTGACCCTCTTGATGTTTTACAATTGCACAACAGAAAGAAAAGGCAACTTGTCACATAGTAGGTCTATTGTCAGCTGTTTTTAAACATTGGACATGGCAACTCAAACCCTACAGGGGCTCGGTGGGCTTTCTGATTGGACACTTAAAAACCAAAAGAGCAAAGAAGTGAAGACAACTCGATGGTGTTGATTGTAAGAAACCTAAAACCGACAGTTCTTGATTTATTATTGTGTCTCTTGCAGGTGACGGGCCGTGCCTTGGCTCCCGTTTGCCCAACGAGCCTTACAAGTGGTTATCATACAAAGAGGTGAGTGCTCATCAAACCTCGCAAACAGAAGCACATATATATCTATTTGAGCTGAAATAACATATATTCAGATCTTTAATTAACGTTAGCTTATGTTATTTTTGAGGAATGGTTATGAGGCTGACGACTTCTGACAAAAGTGCAGACTGAAAAAACTAGTGTCCTTTTCGCTAAATGTGTATTCATGTTTATTACGGTTGGGTCAAAATATCGTTTTGCAAAATATCGCGATACTTTTTGCCAGATAAAGTATCGACATTTTCAATACTTTTATGAACGGTTGGGCTTTTCATCGAAGTTTAATCAAAATCGCAATCCCTTCTTTGGTCAATCTCAATGTTCGTGATGGGACTTTATAATCGACTGGTTTACAGCCGCAGAAACAGAACCTAGTTTTGGAATTTGGAGATAATGGAAGATTTTTGTGTTAAATGAAACGGGATGAAAACATTTTTTAATTTGAGCTGAGGTTTGAATAAAAGTTGTGTTTCAGTTTGCAGAATCTGTCAGTTAAGATCATGAATAAGCCCCTCCATGTTTAAGCTAGCAGTATTGGTATATTTAACAGTATTTGATATTGACTTTTTTCAGAGGATATTTTTAATATCTAATTCTTGCCTAATTTATTGCTGAACCCAAAAACAAGGCCACATTAGTATTGTTATAGATTTTGTTTAGTTTATTCAAAGACTAAACAAAATCCCTCTGACAATAATAAACAAATATATCCACAAAATAAAGCATGCCACATTTTTATGTAAAACAAAAAATGAAGGCCTATTAAGGTAAAAGAAATCCTGACTTCCGGCACAAGAAAAGAAACCGAACCCTGACTACTCACAACACTTCATGTTACAACAAAGGTTTGGAAAATACTGTACACTTGATTTCATAATGCTGTAGGAGGGCAAACTTCCTAGGAATCATTCAAGTCCTAAAATAGCACACACATTTCCAGACTTCCTGACATTTCTTGCCTTTGGTGTTGTCAGTATTGCATCTTTGGCTGTGACAAACAAACTTCCCACAGAAATCTGCGTGTCTGGACTCGTCTATGGGCCTCAGGCAGTGATCGTGAACAGAAACGTGATGATGCAACCAACTGTGTTGAAGTGAGCAGTCACTTTAAATGATAGGAAAAGTTGGGTCATACAGTTCGGCTGAGTTAGACAGAGGAGCTTTGATCTATTGCATGTATAATTGGAACTTTATCTTTCCTTCACGTCACAGTGCATTTTCCTGCAACTGGTTTTCCAATTAATAAGATAAGATAATCCTTTATGGATCTCACAATTGAGAAATTCATACACAGAATTTGTCAGAAAAGTCCAATTTCAAAATCGAGAGATTTCGGCCAGTGATGAAGGTGCTCTTTAATAATAATAATTACACTTGTACTGCGCTTTTCAAGCCTGTGTTATCAAGTTTTTCATAGCGCCGCATATTATTTATTCCTTACTCTGTGGTGGTAAGCTGCTACTGTAGTACAATAGGTTACTCCTCCAGCAGGCGATCCTGACCATCAGCGCCACATCTGGAGACGATGCCATGCCATTGGTCCGACATCTCATTAGTCAGAAAATTGACCGTTGAGCAGAGGTGCCATTAGTCCAACCCAGTTGTGTTGTGGATTAGAGAGCCATACCATTGGCCCTAACCTTAAGGCCAGTGGACTCTTGCCTGAATCTAATTTATTTTTCAACCCCTACTCAATGGGACATTTTCGGAATAATGAGACGGCGGACTAATGGGCCGACCCCCTGGAGACGGCTCTCCGGGCACTGCACTGCAGTCGCCCACTGCTCCTTACAGGTCGCCTGAGTGGCATTGAAGTATATCTTAACCCAGTGTTTCCTAACCAGGGATACTCGGGGTATGAACAATTGACTCAAGGGGTGCACGAAACAAAAAAGGTTGAGAACCACTGCCTTAACCCTTAGTCACGTCTGCCCTTGGGGTAGACTGACAGAAGCGAATCTGCACCACCGGCCCCTCTGACCACCACCGACCTGTTGTACATGTTTTTAGTGGTGGGGAGACTGGAGTGCCCTGAGGAAACCTAAGCAGACACGAGGAGAACATGCAAACTCTCGTGTCTGGGGATTGGGACTTCTCGCTGTGAAGCACGAACGCTAACCACTGAGCCACCGCGCCGCCTTTGGTGTTTATGGAGCCAAAAAAATATGAAAGAAAACTGGCACTGTTTCTGCATCAAATGTCTCTATTAGCAATTAAAAAAATACAAGGAAAGCCTTTGATTTAGGCTTTTTAGAATAGCACATTGGCTACTTCCTGCTAACTTCCTAAGGCAATGACCTTGTATGGAGATTTAGTTACTTACAACATGTTTAAAACTTTAATACTTCAGTGTTTATAACTGTAGCTGTTTTAGCCTTGAAGCTAAAGATAAAGGCTAAAGTTAATTTGACGCTAACTAATGGGAAAATAGTGACACAATCTGAACAAACTAGGCTTTATCTAAGTTTTCTTCTGTTTTATTATTTATAGCCTATTTTATTTTAAATTCAGTCGATACCCTGCTATGGCCAACAGGGAGTTAGCCAAAAACATTCAGTGCACAGACTTTGAGTATTTGGAAAAGTGCTTATTACAGTTATTTATGGCATGTTCACTCCTGTTTGCGGTTTGCCTTATAAGGGCTGTCTTCCTGTGGCTGTCTCTCAGGTGAATGCGCGGGCAGAGTACCTGGGATCCGGCCTGCTGCACCAGGGCTGCCAACCCAACCCCAGTCAGTTCATCGGAGTGTTCGCCCAGAACCGCCCCGAGGTGACCTTCTGATCAACCTTTTTCTTAATCTTTCCACGCAAAGCCGTCCTCGCACAAATCTGGATCCTTTCACAGTTTCTCCCAGTCGCTTTGGCACATTGTTCTGATAACTGATCAAAACAAGCAGAGTACAATATAACAATCGCATCATCTGCTCAAAATGCTTAGTAAATAAATCAATCAAATTAATTCTGTCAATAATTTGTCAGAGTCTGAGAACATAAAGGTCTTTGAGCTCTGTTTATGAACATCAAAACACACTATAGTGCACACACTATAGTTTCAGTGCACACACTGAAACTATACTGTAGTGTGTGCACTATAGTGTGTTTTGACATAGCATGTTGACATAGTATGATCGAAATAGTATGATGCAAAAAAGTTTTTGAATTGAATGCACACGCCATTTATTGTGTTACGGAAACTAGTTTATTACAAAGATTCTCTTTTACATCACTATGAGCTCTCTGCACGCGAGTGACACGTGTCTCCAAGTGTGATCTCTACGGAGGTCGCGGTCTTTCCTCTCTCTGTTTCCCCTTAGCGATGTCTTGCACAAATCAACAAACAGTTCAAGAAAACATCACTGACAGTGAGATACTGATGGAAGTCACTGGCTACATGTTAAAAATATTACTTTGGATGTAAATACTGGAACCAAGCAACATTTGTGTTCATACGTTTGTGTGTGTGACATCACAGACAGTACTGTTGAGAGTTCCACTGATAAACACAGCAAAACTGCAACTTTATCTGAATCTGCTGCTGAGATAATAATAAAAGGCCAACAACTGTTTGACACTGAATCTCACCATTTGTCCAGGCGAAATTAAGATATTTTTATATTTAAAATAAGCCTTCATTGTGTATGGAAAACATCATTTGATAATTGATGCCAGAAAAGCATTACTCAAGAAAATCCAGAGTAAGTGTAATATTACTGTGTGATCATTTGTTTATAAAGAGCCTGTAGTCGGCTCTACAGCAGGTTCGAATCAGCTAAATCCCATCATAGTGAATTGGGCTGAAGTTACGTTGGACCAGGAAGTGGAGCGATGACATCATCACTTAAACATATAGAGAAGGACTTTTTATTTATACTAAAGACAGACTGATTATTTTTGAGTGGCTCGTTCAAAATCTTGGTGTTATTTCAATTGTTATTTAGTGTTAGTCGTTATCGTCATGACAAAAACACCTACTGTGATGAGCAGGAAGTTTCCTCCGGTGAAGTCTGACACAATGTTTTTAACCTGATGCTGTGACTGTCCATCAGTAACTCACTGTAGTCTGTAATCTGAGATTTTCATTTATTTGGACAAGACACCACTATATTTTTTTTATTGTGTGGTTTAGCATTTCATATGTATACATTTTTTAACGTTTCTGTTATTACACATGATATTTGTTTTTTTGTTTTTTTCCCCACTTGTGTACAAATAAAATCAACAAACAAAAGAGCTATTACATGCCTGATGTACTGACACCACTACTAACTCATAGGGAAATAACAGGAAGAAGAGCAGCACCTCCTGAGGATTCTCACTACAATATGACATGAACAACTGACAGAATTTCACAAAACAAAGTAAAGCATCTACTGTATACATTTGCAAAAACGACTAAAGGATTTGAAGGTTGTCCACGTAGTTTGGTAAATTTCTGACCCGAGAACTGCACCAACGCCACTGGGGGAAACTTTAATACAACAACAAAATGGCTCTGTTATTTGCAAACGCAACTAAATCAGTTTTCCAGAATTGTTTCCTGACGCCTGTGCCCTTCTCTGCTGCAGTGGTTTATCTCAGAGATGGCGTGCTACACTTACTCCATGGTGGTGGTCCCTCTGTACGACACTCTGGGCCCGGACGCCATCCGCTTCATCATCAACACAGGTATCAGACTCACTCCACAGCACGACCAAGTCACAAGAAATCACCAAACTTTATGCTCGCGATAGCTTTTTTTGGTCTCGATTTGTGTCAAAGTCTTTATTTTTCTCCAGCCGAGATCTCGACGGTGATCTGCGACCGAGTGGAGAAGGCCCAGGTGCTGCTGGAGAACGTGGAGAGGAAGGAGACGCCGTGTTTGAAGCGGGTGATTCTCATGGACACGTTCGACCCGGAGCTGGAGCAGAGGGGGAGGAACTGCGGCGTGCACATACAGCAGCAGTTGGAAGTGGAGGTATTGGCATCTCGCTGTCAAAAATCATTAATCCTACACAGAGCTCGGGACACTTCTGCCGTCATTCCAAACCCAAGTCGTTCACTGTCTTACATTTTCTTGGTTAGATCGTTCAATATCAGTCTGAATCTAAAAGTTCCTCATTCTCGGTTTCCGTGGGTGTAGCTACTGTCGGAGATCGGTGCTAGTATTAGAAAGTTGGTAAGCTGTGGTGGATATTCTTGCCTCTTGTTGCGTTGCAGGGATTGGATGAGCTGTGTTACGGATCGGGAGGCAGGTCAGGGGGTTACGGAGAGCACTTCCTGGTAGAGCCATGGGAGGGGCTATGCACTTGTACACAGAGGCAGTTATGGTAGCAGTTGTTTTGGGAGATTGAAGATTACTCACATATATGTGTATGACTCACTCGAAACACAACTCTAGGGTCAGCGTCGGGGAGATCTAAAATGAATTTTGTATTCCACTACTTTGTCCAATCATAGTACTGTATACTTAAAATACCTACACATTTGTTTACACGTAGATCGTTCGCTCTAATCAACTTTTTATGAACTTTAGAGACATAAACTATGTGGGAACACGAGCTGTCACAGCTGAAACCAGACTATGAGACTCACATTAAACCTATGACTGAAAATGGTCCAGTTAAAGAATTTTCTGACCCGTGGCATGTTGGCCAAGTTTTCTCTACTTAACCTCTGTGGATATCTTCTAATTCTGCGATCTTTCACAAAGACTTTCCTCAGATGTGGTACTTTAGGCTTAGAGAGTGGATTGTCAGCATGAAAACACGTTTTGTTTCATGTTGATTGATCAAATATCCGCAGAGAGCTTCACATTTTCAGATTTAACAGAGCTCCAGTCTATTTATGAAGCCTCATTACATGCACCGCATTTACGCAGAAACATGTCTGTAGTTTAATTAGGTCAAAGGTTTTACTCAAAAAACATCAGAAAATAGTTGGAATGTTTTTTTCCATAACTAAGACATGTAAAATACACAGTATTCAGACCCAGCTCAGCTTGTGTCGCCTCACGGGCTCGGGTCATGTCACTCGTACAGTGTGAGCAGGTCAGTCCTGTGTTTACAGTGTAAACATCTCCATGGGCTGAGGCTCCCTCGTATGAGAGTCAGTCACATTTAGCATGTTCAAAATGGCCCCAAACATGTCTCGCAGTGTAAGCCCAGTTTTAGTCCAGGAGCATGTTCCAAACACTGTTTTTTAATTCAACCTTGAACAGCCAAACATGTTCCTGAGCTGCGTGAGGACATCTTTTCAAATGTTACGGAGGCCGATCATTTAGAAAATCATCTTGAAATGTTGAAATAAACCGCTTTGTGAAACGAAAACTTGCCCTGGAAACCAATGGCTCAGAGCGACTTCCAGCATCTCACTGGAAATTCCCCCATCCTCGTTTCTACATGAGCCACCCAGGAATAATAAATGCAACTTATGATTGAAACAGGTAAATTAAACAGATATAGGGCCTTTAATACCTTGCAACCCTGGCTTCCCTCAGCAGTGTATCAAACACACTATCCTACAGAATAATAATAATAGAGGGCCGTCTCACAATCAGTCAGGGGGCCAAAAACTATCGAAGACCCCTTCACTACGGAACCAAAATGATATTACTCAACGACAAAGGGAAACAGTTTCAGTAGGTCCAGGCCCTTTAAACAAACGCTACTTCTTGTGCAATAAGCATTTCCAGTAAGTGAAAATCTTACTGGAAATGCTTACAGCCGTGATTTCAAAGAATCACGGCTGGTTGGCTTTAGCACAGCAGACACATGCATGAGGTGTTGTGTGCTACATATTTCACTCTGCAGGCCCAGGGTTCAGTGGATCAGACCAGACTCTTCAGATGCCTGTCATGTTTTACATGTTTTACACGACTGGCCGATCAGGTTACGCCGGTGACCTACAGGAAGAACATTGAATAATACAAAATCTTGTTAAAAAAAAATCCTCCTGAAATGAGCTTTGCATTGTTGTTTTGCAGGCACTCGGCAGAGATCACCACAGAAACCCCATTGTAAGTATTTATTTTCATGTTGCTACAATTGACACTACAGTTCAGTCATTTTGCGTGACCATATGGCACTCAAAATGACGCCTTAAGGTCATTTGAGCACACAAAATGAGTCAATGGCGTTGTTTCACTCTTAATAAGAACATTTTCTCCCATAAACAAACTTAACTTGCTCTGTAAATTAAATGTTTGTGATGTGATGCAAGTAAGGGATAATATATAGAACGCTGGTCATTATCGGGAAAATAAGTACCGACAGGGCGAACTGGACCAAGTTCGCCCAAACTTGTTTCTAGCTCTCACAGTCCCTCCTGTGTAGAAAATACCATAACAATCTATTCAAAATATACAGTATTCTTCTGAAGACAAAGGGAAACAGCTATTATAAAATGTACTCACAGTGTCACAAGTAACTTTTTTTTTACTTAAGTAAGAGTAAAAATACTTCATCACAATATTACACAAGTAGAAGTAAAAAGTACTGGATTATCTAACTACTCTAATAAGCACCGTTTCTTCAAAAAGTTACATGTAAATGAGTACTACCCGCTCATTTTTACACATTCAATTTCCTATTTCCATAATAAGGTTTCAATGTTGTTTTCTCACGACATTCTCTTACCTTAATTTACCTTTTTGCAGGATGAGATATTGAATGTCACAGACCATGAAGTGCTTTGCTGACTGATTATTTGATACAAAACTTGGCCGCGATGTTTATCTGCCCAGTGTCACAGCGGTATTTACAAAGTGACAGCAGAAAGAGCTGTTGACACATTTTTGGCACTGAATTATTCACCTTTAGACCATTTCAAAACAGCGTGTCACCAGTGTTGTGTTTCATGAGATATTGTCAAGTAAGGCTTTTTATTGGCACCATCAATGTTTGTGTGTTTGTTTGTTTCCTCACAGCCGCCCTCGCCAGACGATCTCTCCATAGTGTGTTTCACCAGTGGCACTACAGGTAAATCCAAATCATTTAATACAATTACTATATTGTCTACAAGACAAACCAAGGGCCAGCTTGTCAGTGCTGCATGCACTTTAAAAAGTTCAAGGTCACCTTAAAATGGAAGACAGGCACACAAAAAAACTACCACCAAGACGGAGAAAATTTAACAAGTGAAATGGAGGGAACAGTGACAAAGATCCAGGGTTCATTCATTTCTCCTCACCAGGGTCTTGTTTTGATGATGGGAGAGTGTACGGCAAATCCCAAAGATTCTCAATGAGGTCAAGCACTGGGCTCTGTGTTGGGTGATCTATCTCTTGCTCCCTGAACCACTCTTTCACAATGTGACCCTTTTGAAACCTGGTGTTATCATCTCAGAGTATGAGCACACAGACCTCTGCCCTCTATTTTTAATTACATTTAACATGTGTTTCTATAGAAAAACTGAGCATAACTTCTGAGCTTAGGTTTCTTTCATACCTCCACCTGTACTGTACAGGTCAAGTCATTTTGAAGGAGTCCTCGGTGTGAAAAGTCTACAAACGACTAGTCTTGTACTCTGAACTATCTATATCAGTGGTTCCCAACCTTTTTTCCTTGAAGCCCCGCTGCGCGTGCTGTAGTCCCCCCTCAGTCCTAAACTGTGGCTCCCACAAATGCATCAAAACATGAAAATAATTGTATAATAAGTATAGATTTCAAACAAATAAACTGCAATTGAAGTGTTTAATGCACCTGTAGACGTTTCTCAGTCATATTTGATGATTTTTAACAGTATAATTTGACCTGACCTTCTGACCAGGTAAAGCTCTTGGGCCCCCTGCAGTTGGGAGCCACTGTATTATATGATCCTATATTGGATCAGATGTGCTTGGAGTGTGTGTTTGGAGGCATTTTCACTCCTTTGTTTCCAGTAACAGTTACACAGCACTTTGTTACATTTTGTGTTAATGCACTTTTCAATCTGAACACTTTGACAATAGATGTCAAATGGCATTTGGTTTATAAACTTTGGACACATGACTGTTTACACATTTTAAGGTTTCACTTATCATAATTACTTACTGTATCACTTACTTATCTTGACAAAAGTGGATCGATATTATCACACCCCCACCTTTTGCGACTCATTTCAACCTTTGTATTCAGCTGTTTGGACTTTTTTGTGTGTGTATTTAATAGCAAAATGCTGTATTTCTTTTGCAGAGTTCAGTTGATTTAGGAATTGATCACAAGTCTTTCTATCAATCTTAAATAGGGTTTGGCAAAGGCCTGCGACTCACTGTTGAGAGGTGCTGGTAAAGACAACTGAGGGGCAAAAGATAATCCCCAGACAACCGTCAACTTTGAATTGTAAGGCGATTTTGCCTCCATGATTTTGTATTTCTTTTAAACTGATTTAGGGCAATGCGGTTTGAAAGTCTCTGATGTAGCATAGTTCTCAAATGCAGCGCATGCAGTTGAACCACAAAGTCACCTGCCACCCGCCACTGTGGGTTAGCGTTTTCTTTGATCATTGGAGGAAATATCTGTCGAGCGCGATCAGCAGACTTGTGACGATGCCGAGGATATTCACCAACTCCTCTGAGGGAGATCAGCTTCGGCGTTGTTTCATTTGGCTAACGATGGCTAGTTAATGAGCCTGATGTAAGCGACCACATGTTCTGAAGAGTTGGGCTTTTCACATGTCCAGAATCACTTTCAAAGGGGGTATAAATATCCGCAGTAAAATACTAAATTGTACAGAGAGCTCTACAAAATTTTGCAAGGTCTTACAGAGAATTTGCTGGCGTCTCCCCCTCTGAATGTGGCTTTGTTTCTCTTATTGCTTCACCCTCGGTCATGTCACTTCCCTTTTCCGCCACGGCATCGCTGGGATATTTCTGTGAAAAATGTCAGCGTTGCACAAACACTTATTCTAATAATACCCGGCCTACATGTGGAAATCGGGTACATCCAGATTTGCAGCAGTAAAATGGGGTAAGAAGTTTGGAAACGCTCTGGCCTTGTCATCTGGACCAGGGATTCCCAAACGTGAGCTCCCGGGGAGAGGGTGCAGGTTTTGTGTGTGTTTTTGGGGTTCGTAATAAAAAATAAAAGACATCTTAGACCATAACTAGATACAGACATGTTAAATTAACTTAAGTGCTGGACTTCGGTAGAATTTTGATGATAGAGAAATATTATATGTTCTATTCAACTACAAAGTTGTAGGCTCCGAAGGTTATTCTAAAAGCCTTAAAATGCACTCTCCAGAGCAGTAGGTGGCGCTGTGCAGATCAGTTGTCAAGTGCCCCTGCCTCAGGACGAGGAAGAAAACCTGTCCCCGTCGTGTTGCCGTACAGAGGTTGGAATTCGGGCTCACATTTTGTATTTTGAACACTTACTTAAACTGATTTGTACTTTCTACTTTGAATACTTGAGAGTTTTATACAGCAAATACTTCTGTACTTTCGCTCAAGTGCAAATTAGACTTTACTTTGATTGAATAACACATGATCAGTATTTTCTGTGCTTAAATCAAGTACAGCGAGTCATATTCATGCTCAGATACTCTGTTTACTCCATGTGTTCACAAACATTCTGTCAAACAGATGAATGAAGGGAAATAAATGTCTTTGTTCAAAAGCAAATAGATAGAGATACAACGGGCAACTTTTGAGCTAAAAAATCAAAGACAATTTTACCCAAAACAATCGTCAGAATTTTGTATTTTCAACAAACTTGTACATAAAAATACTTGGGCATCATTTTCAAAGAAATGTAGATCTGTCGCAACTTTGAATCCAGTTTAATGCCTTCATTTTGTCCCAGTTCATTTAATAGCTTGTTTTTTTTCTGGTTTAGACATGATTCAGGTCTATTTCAATCCCAGTTCAGTCCTGATGTGTAGTTGATGTGTAGGCCTGGTTGTGCCTGGAAGGTAAAAAAAAATAGAAGAAGAAAAGAAACCATTGCAGGTCATATGAGCACACTGGGATACAGACCGCTGAACAGCCCCCTCTGCTGGCACCACGGCCACACAGCGCCCGGGTTACATAATCGGCTTCAGACACCGCAACTTCGACATTTCTTTGAGCAGAAATATAACTGCAGGGGTTCCACAGTGGAAAGGGGAAGTGACACTGTTGAAAGGTGAAGCAACAGGAGAAAGATCAGACCCGACTTCAGGGAGGAAATTAAAAGCAATGTTTTCACACGACAGGCTCATTTTTTTTATTGAAGCGCATTGGGCAAAAATGTCCCACCAGAAAAACATTTTCCCCCTTGTTTTTTCCCCCAAAGAGTCACCAAACATTGAAATATGAAGAGACATTATTTATTCATGTGAATGTATAATAGGGCTGGGTATAAAAGTATCGAAAGCAGGTCCAGAGACAGCATTAAAGGAACTTGGTTATTTTAGCTCAAATATATTTGTTTTTAAATTATTCCCATGCATTATTCACACATTTCTTGACATAATAGATTTGCAGATCTTCACACATTATTTATATATTTTCTGCTTCCAGACGACAAATATATGAGTATAGGTATCAAAGAAAGTATCGTTCAGGTATTGGCTTCTAAGAAGCTTAAACCTTTTTGCAGATGATACAACAATCATACTCTCAGGTGCAGACTTACAGCAAATGGTGATCGAGATTACGGAAGAAATGGATAAACATTACGAAAACCAAAGCAATGTTCTTTGGAAATCGTGTAATGAATGTACAATTACCAGTTAAAATTGGCAACGAAACTATTGAAAGAGTCTATGAACATACATTTCTTGGTGTAACACTCGATCATAAAATCAGCTGGAAACCCCACATCATAAAAATTAAAACTAAAGTTGCAAAGATTTCAGCCATAATGAATACATTTAAATATATCATTGACAACAAAGCTCTATATACTATATACTGCTCACTTATCCTTCCCCATTTAACATATTGTGTAGAGATCTGGGGAAATGCGTATAAAAGTAATCTTGACCCATTGTTTAAAGTTCAGAAAAAGGCAATAAGAATAATCCATTTAGCTGGATACCGTGAACATACAAATCCTTTATTTTTGAAATCAAAAATAATGAAATTTGAGGACCTTACTGAATTTAAGATGGCACAAATCATGTTCAAAGCCTCACAAAAGTCGCTTCCTGAAAGTATACAAAATATGTTCTGCAAAGGAGAAGTCAAATACAACTTGAGAGATAAGATGAGCTTCGATAAACAATACTCCAGAACAACCATGAAAAGTATGTGTCCCACAAGACGTGGTGTTGAAATATGGAATAATCTAGATCAAAACATCAAACTTTGCAATAACCTGGTACATTTAAAAAAGTTTACAAAGAGTTTATATTTCTTATATATGAGCTGTAGCACATTCTTTTGTTGTTGTTTTTTTACTTTGCTGTTGTTTTTTTATTGTTCATTATTTGTTGTTACTTTGCCCTATGTTCCTTTGTTTATGATTTGCTACCCTGCAAATGTTAAATGTAATGTTATTGTTTTTATTTTTGGGGTGGGCGCTTATAAGCCTTTGGCTTCGGCCCACTCCCTTTGAGCAGGTTAACTGCTCAAACAAATAAATAAACTAAACTAAACTAAACCCAGTATCGTTAAAGTACTCGTATTGGAAAAGTAATAATGTAACCGTGCCCAGTCCTAATTATAACCATCTGAAATCCTTAATCATTTGATCTGGTAATTGTGAACTCATCTCTCATGTTCGGATTTTCATTTTTCCCCCCCATTTCCGCAGGGGACCCGAAAGGCGTCATGCTGTCTCACGGAAACGTAGTGGCGGATTTCGCAGGATTCCTCAAAGTCACAGATGTGAGTACAGGCACCTTCTCCAGCAGACTCTTGGGAATCTTTGTCTTTGCAATTAGACGTCCGATACTCTATATGTTTGAGTATCCAGATTCATGAGTCTTCCTCAAGGATGAGCTTGTATCAGGGAGTTTTTGTCATGTTTTTTGTCTCTCGTCTCTTTATCTGTCATGTTTTTATTTGTCATCCTAGTTTTCATCACTATTTTGATGATTTTTTTTTTTTAAGCTTTTAGATTTGGGTAAAGCCAAACTGGAGAAAATGTGTTCAGGTGGGGGTTAGGAGATTAAAGGTGCATTATGTAATTTTATTCTATTCAGATGGTAGAGCAGGTCGTCTTATGATCGGAAGGCCAGGGGTTCGAATCCCGCCTCCGGAAGGTGTACATTGTCGTTGTGTCCTTGGGCAAGACACTTCACCCTCCTTGCCTCCAGTGTCTGCGTACACTGGTGTATGAATGAGAGTGTGAATGGGTGAGTGGATCCTTGCTGTAAAGCGCTTTGAGTGCCTAACGAAGGTGGAAAAGCGCTATATATAAGTTGAGACCATTAGACACACTTTTTGCTAAAACATAGTTAACACAATAATGTTTAAGGTTTTGCTAAATATTTTACACAGTTTTCTTTAGTTTGGCCATTTTTGTGATGTTTATAGTTTCACTTCCTTATTGGACACCGACAAGAAGTGACATAGAAGAAGGTAAACAATTTTAAACTGTTGCCGCGCCGACCATGTTAAGTCAATGAGAAATGAGTCAAACTGCTGTGGAACTTTACCTGTATCTATGTCACTTCCTGTCAGCAGCTTAAAAATTCTAATGAAAATAACATTTATGCCCAACATTTCTTCATTAAAATGGCTGTTTTTCTTAAATGAAATGATAATCATGCAACCGATGTTGTCCTTCTAAATAAGTCATATTTTCCAAAGCATTAAAGCCTGTCATATGCACTTTAAAGGTGAATTATGCAACTTTTTATGCAAACAAGAGTTGACATTTGTGCGTATTTGACTTTGTAGTAACCCAGCGGCTGTATGAGTGGTCAGCATGGCGCGTTTACTTTCCATCACAGTGGCCTCTACAATACTCCAGGATCAATGGTTTTGTAGGGTGTCTGATGAGAGAAAAACTTCCAAACAGTTGGTCCTGGAACGTCCTAGAGACCACTGTGACGGAAAGTGAAGACGTCACGCTGACCATTCTTACAGCTTCTGGGTCACTACAAGGTCAAACTTGTAGGGGTTTTTTCACATAAAAAGTTGCATAATGCAGCTTTAAACAGTAAAATGTCAGTGTTGAACTGTGACAGCAGGGGGCACTTTATTAGAGGCATAAGGCTGATTTATTCAGGACATTCATGTTTAGGGGGTACTTCAGAGGGGGAAAAATGTCTATATCTCTTATGGTTCTGAAACGATAAGTCTGTAACATATAATATATAAAATAGGATCCGACTTGGGGCTGATTTTCACCGCAAAGTTGCTATCACAATTGACATGACATTGACCTCCATTGGTCATGTCGATTCAGTATCTTTGCTTGTGGGGAATCTGGCCACAGAGTGGTCAAAATGAGCAGGCAGACTTGAAAAACATAATTCTTACCAGGCAATATTTATTCTTCCCACAAAAGAAACTTCTCCATGACTCATATCACTTGCATGAATAAAACAGTCCACTTTTGTACCTCTCTGACTTCAAACAATAAGTTTAGCTGGTAAGTTTTAAACATTTTACATAAAAACAAGTTGTGTCCAAAATTATAACTGTTCAAATCAAATTAATAAACACAATGCAAACCAAAATCATGTACAAAAGGAAAATCAAAGCAAAGTTTAAACCAATTTCCCCCCTGCCACATGGTTCAGCCTGAGATTTTAAAATGGCTGACAAAGACCACACCTTCCCTTTGTTCCAGCCATGTACAGGTAAGTTGGTATACAAATAAACAAAATTTTAAAACAGACAATGTGAAGTAGGGATGGGCAACATGAAGCTTCATGATACACCAAAGCATTTGAAGCAATGGTGCAGAAGCTTTGAAACACAGTTCGAAACAGACTCCACAGTGACATCAAGAGGCAATGTTTCAGTACTACAACATTCACAATGGTTCAGCCGAGAGATGAAACACTACACCAGTGGGTGCTACGGGGCTCAAGCATTCACCAGCATCTTTGGCTGTTTTTGTTTTGTTATTGTTTCTTTTGCTTTCTTTCTTGTTGATTTCGTTGTTTTTGTTTTTCAGTAGGCTTATGTGTGAGTTAATGTTGTTGCCCTGTGCCCTTTGGCTATTTCAGTTATCCTTCATTCAGTGTATGCTTTAAATCAACGTAAACAAAGAAAAAAAGACACCCACGTCTTTGGGCGAAGTTGCCTTGTCAACAATATGATTCAATAGATATAACCTGTAAATCACGAGTGTTGTTTGATTCTCTTCTCACATGCGAGCATGGTCGGCCCATTATTGACTTAATAATGGGGTTTGTAAGATCAAGACTCATCTATTTTCTTTGGTTCGGTCGTTTGATTTCAAACATAAATCAGCACCTATGACCATCTTATTCAGTATTGTCGCTGATAAAATTTGATTAGACCTACGTCTCACATAAGGTCAGCCAATACTACAACTACTCCTAATAATAATAACAAATCAGTCAAGCTTTTATTTGCACATATTAAAACGGCCACAAGTACATATGTGCCATAATTTTGAATTCAGTGCTTCTGATGAAATCTAAATGTGTCTGAAATAAATCCACTTTTCATGAGGCTATTATTTGGTGTGTGTGTGTGTCTGTATGTGTTATATTGTCATAAATAAAGACTGAAGGGGTTTATAGTTTCACATTTCAAGATATTTATTCAGAAATATAATTTTCTCTGCTTTGGAAGGACTTAGCCTCCAGCTTTAGAAAACACTCTCTCACAAGGTACACTTGTCGCTGGCATACACAAGTATTTTTTTGAGAGAATGAACAAATGTGGGAATCTCTCTCGCCTCTCACAAAACCCACAAGGGAGATAGGTTGAGACAGGTGCGCTGTTCTGTGGTTCATTGAAACTCCTGTCAATCAAATGCGTGTTCGGCACGGGTGCCCCCTAGTGAAACACTTGCAAAACAGCGGGGTTTCGTGAAACGTTTCTCAGATCCAGTCACGTGACATGCGCGGTTTGTTTTGAAGCAGTGTTTTGACACGCATGCGCCATGAGACTTCGACACGGTGTCGAATCCTGTGGTTCAAGACGGCCATCCCTAATGTGAAGTGTAATCATTAACTTAAACAAATGATATGGCAAATGAAACAAAGTGTCCTAAATATATACTGGGACAAACTCACTTTCTCACTTTGCTACTTGTTTCCCATTCACTGATTCTGCTGTTCTTGAACTTTGTGACTGTAACGTTCCCTTTCCTGCAGCGTGGGACAAATGCTTATCACAAAACAATGCTCCAAAATGATAAGAGTACCATTCATCTGCTAACACCTGCACTGCATGGAGAATCATTCCTATGTGGATGACCTGACGTCGCCTAACTGCTTCTCTGCTCTTCCGCAGACAGTGATCTTCCCCAACCAGGACGACTGCCTCATCTCCTTCCTGCCGCTGGCGCACATGTTCGAGCGGCTCATCGAGGTATGAAACAAAGTCCTTATTTGTCCCGCCGGGAGGAAGGGTTCAGGGGGCGGGAGGGCGTGTGGGAGTGTGGGAATGCGCGCCGGAAGATGACAGGGCCTGTGTTTAATGAAAGTCAGCTTATATGATCCAAGTGCTGCGTTTATGGCTCTCCGAGGAAATGTTGCATCTAGGGATGTCAAGATTAACCGGTTTTACGATTACCACGATTATAAAAGGACGCGGTAGGTTATCCGTAAGAATTTCAGAAGCCACGGTTTACCGCGGACATTTTTCACGCTGACGCACGAGCCGCTGCACGCCATAAACAGCGCGTAAACTCACCTGTAATTGAGCGAGGCAGAAGGACGCTCTCCTCCAGTGTTGTATCCACCCAAAAACTATTGAAGTCAGCAGAGTGGGACCTCTTTAGGATCCAAAAGATGACCAAGCCAAGGCGTTGTTGTTGTCGATGGAACATCCGTTATGCAAACCCTGTCGTCAGGAAGTTGCAGCAAAAGGCGCTGATATCGGCTACGTCGAATATAAACAACATCTTGGAGATAATCCGTCGCTGTGAATGTCCAGGTCAAGGTAACGAACTGCATAATTCCCAAAAAAGTTGTCCAAATGTTCGGAAATAGCCGCCACAACTGGCTCAGGATGTAAACAAAAAGCTAACGCGCTCCGCTCTGCTTCAGCGTAACAGAAAGGAAAGTGAAACCGCGCACATGTGGAAATCAGCTGTTCAAAAGAGTCTCCTTAGTCATTTTGTAACACGTTTCATTCTTTGTTCATCAAAACATCTGACAAATAATTAAGCAGCAGCATAACTTTGAGAACATAAAACCTAGCCTAGACTGTGGCCTAATAATATATAGTAAAATAATTATGATAATGGTCATTATAAAGAAGTAAAGCTGACATTGTTTTGTATTATTCAATGTAGGCCTATTTAGTTTAATGCAACACAATCTAAAGCATGTTTCATTTTTAGAAACAGTGAATGTTTACAAGTATTAAAAGGTTTTAAAGACAAAACCTAAAAATATCAGTTCTATCCTTTCATTCGGTCAATAATCGTGAATAATCGTAAATCGCAATATTTCTCTCACAATAATCGTGACTCAAAAATTGAAATCGTGACACCCCTAGTAGGGATGTCAGATTAACCGGTTTTACGATTACCACGATTATAAAAGGACGCGGTAGGTTATCCGTAAGAATTTCAGAAGCCACGGTTTACCGCGGACATTTTTCACGCTGACGCACGAGCCGCTGCACGCCATAAACAGCGCGTAAACTCACCTGTAATTGAGCGAGGCAGAAGGACGCTCTCCTCCAGTGTTGTATCCACCCAAAACTATTGAAGTCAGCAGAGTGGGACCTCTTTAGGATCCAAAAGATGACCAAGCCAAGGCGTTGTTGTTGTCGATGGAACATCCGTTATGCAAACCCTGTCGTCAGGAAGTTGCAGCAAAAGGCGCTGATATCGGCTACGTCGAATATAAACAACATCTTGGAGATAATCCGTCGCTGTGAATGTCCAGGTCAAGGTAACGAACTGCATAATTCCCAAAAAAGTTGTCCAATGTTCGGAATAGCCGCCACAACTGGCTCAGGATGTAAACAAAAAGCTAACGCGCTCCGCTCTGCTTCAGCGTAACAGAAAGGAAAGTGAAACCGCGCACATGTGGAAATCAGCTGTTCAAAGAGTCTCCTTAGTCATTTTGTAAACACGTTTCATTCTTTGTTCATCAAAACATCTGACAAATAATTAAGCAGCAGCATAACTTTTGAGAACATAAAACCTAGCCTAGACTGTGGCCTAATAATATATAGTAAAATAATTATGATAATGGTCATTATAAAGAAGTAAAGCTGACATTGTTTTGTATTATTCAATGTAGGCCTATTTAGTTTAATGCAACACAATCTTAAAGCATGTTTCATTTTTAGAAACAGTGAATGTTTACAAGTATTAAAGGTTTTTAAAGACAAACCTAAAAATATCAGTTCTATCCTTTCATTCGGTCATAATCGTGAATAATCGTAAAATCGCAATATTTTCTCTCACAATAATCGTGACTCAAAAATTGAAATCGTGACACCCCTAGTAGGGATGTCAAGATTAACCGGTTTTACGATTACCACGATTATAAAAGGACGCGGTAGGTTATCCGTAAGAATTTCAGAAGCCACGGTTTACCGCGGACATTTTTCACGCTGACGCACGAGCCGCTGCACGCCATAAACAGCGCGTAAACTCACCTGTAATTGAGCGAGGCAGAAGGACGCTCTCCTCCAGTGTTGTATCCACCCAAAAACGATTGAAGTCAGCAGAGTGGGACCTCTTTAGGATCCAAAAGATGACCAAGCCAAGGCGTTGTTGTTGTCGATGGAACATCCGTTATGCAAACCCTGTCGTCAGGAAGTTGCAGCAAAAGGCGCTGATATCGGCTACGTCGAATATAAACAACATCTTGGAGATAATCCGTCGCTGTGAATGTCCAGGTCAAGGTAACGAACTGCATAATTCCCAAAAAGTTGTCCAAATGTTCGGAAATAGCCGCCACAACTGGCTCAGGATGTAAACAAAAGCTAACGCGCTCCGCTCTGCTTCAGCGTAACAGAAAGGAAAGTGAACCGCGCACATGTGGAATCAGCTGTTCAAAAGAGTCTCCTTAGTCATTTTGTAAACACGTTTCATTCTTTGTTCATCAAAACATCTGACAAATAATTAAGCAGCAGCATAACTTTTGAGAACATAAAACCTAGCCTAGACTGTGGCCTAATAATATATAGTAAAATAATTATGATAATGGTCATTATAAAGAAGTAAAGCTGACATTGTTTGTATTATTCAATGTAGGCCTATTTAGTTTAATGCAACACAATCTTAAAGCATGTTTCATTTTAGAAACAGTGAATGTTTACAAGTATTAAAAGGTTTTTAAAGACAAACCTAAAATATCAGTTCTATCCTTTCATTCGGTCAATAATCGTGAATAATCGCAATATTTTCTCTCACAATAATCGTGACTCAAAAAATTGAAATCGTGACACCCCTACTCCAGAGCCACGCTTCCTACAGTCTACCCCAGGGCAGCTGTGACTAAACACGTTTGGGGGCCTGTTAATATGAGTAATTAGGTTTGCCTTTTTTTTTTCCTCCTGTGACTCTGTCGGTCTCCTCCGGATGCTCTGGTTTTCCATACCGCTAAAAAACGTGCACAATAGAGTCCTGACACAAGACCAATCCTTGTTATTTGTGTAAGCACTTGACAGTAAATTAACGAGTGATAGACACATCTGTTTAGCCCCTACGATCCAGCAAAACCCTGACGAGACACAAACAACACCAAACTGCTCGTACAAGTTTGGTGTTGGTGTACGAGCGATTATAAATAACTGCCCGCTGTTTACAATGAACACCTGTATCATATGTAGTTGGCACAGAGAGCTTTGTTTGTTTTTCAGTCCGACAGAGGAAACCACCTAATTTCCCAGCGGCCCTGTTGCAGTGCAAACATAGCGCGTCTTTCTAAAAAGCATTGGTGCAGTTACTGAAAGGGTCTTTTTTTACACAATGTAGCGTGTAATGGGAGATGTGTCGAGTAGTTGTTGTAATAATATTTAGGTTTCTCTTTTTGAAAAACACTGTTGAAAGTTGTAAACCGTGACGCCTGACGCTGATGACACTCTGATCCATTTATCACTGACGGCGGGATGGTGTCTGGATGCAAAACAATTCCCTGCAACTTGACGCAGATGAAACATAGCTGCCAAGTGTCCCGTTTTTGGCTAGAAAAATGTACTGTATTTTACTCCTCTTTCCCGCCGTCCTCCCGTTTTGGGATTACCCTGTAAGTCTCCCGTATTATAACTAATAATAATAAAAGATTCCTCTGCCTCTCCAAACTGATTTCTGCTACTAGACTCGGGAGAAATGGCTCATGCCTCATGCAGCCTGCAGTGGTCTTGGTGGCAGTTGTCGCGAGGTTGCATAGCTGTCAAGTGTCTCGTTTTGGCCAGGAAACTATCGCATTTTACCCCGTCGTGGAGCTTGGGTGTGGCGAGGGGATGGCTCGCACCGGGTGCCAGAACATTTCCTTTATTGTCCAAATCCAAAACGGAGAAAGAGAGGAAGTGTTATTAGTCACCCTGAGGCTCGCGCTCACTTTAAAACCAAAACATAAGGTCAGAGATTCAGGGGTAATGCTGCCACTCAGTAAATCTATCAAGTAATGACTGATGTATCATAAATCATAAAGAACTTTCGCATCGCACTTTTCATTCATTGATGCAGGGAGATACCTTTTGACGTTGAACTAACACAGAGGAGTGTTTTGGGGGGTTCAAGTTCCCAATCCTACAACATTTGACTTGCAAAGCTCTGTTAGTCCAGTGCTAACGTCTCTGCTCTGTCGCTCAGAGAATACATTTTATAATGGCCTTACTTGTGTTCAAATCTTTGCATGGACTTACAGAGACCGTATTTATTGTTTTCATAGTCAATGACTACTCTTACACACCCAGAGGTTTTCCAGTATATACGATGGTTCTCAAGCCGCCATCTGTTCTGGGTTGTGGTGTTGAGGACGCTTTGTCTCTCACCTCTCCAGTCTTCATCAGCAGGTTATGATCTTTTTGCAGAAGGCTATATTTCTATTGAATCTAGTCGGGAAAAGACTTACCCTGTTAATGTGATTGTCATTATATGTGGTGAAATATCACTAATGGCCTCTCCTCGTCTGTGGTCCAGTCCGTCGTGTACTGTCATGGAGGAAGGATCGGCTTCTATCAGGGAGACATCAGGCTGCTCTCAGACGATATGAAGGCTCTGCGGCCGACCATCTTCCCCGTGGTGCCTCGCCTGCTCAACCGCATGTACGATAAGGTAAGGACTTCAGGGTATTCACCAACAATCGACAAACACAGCACAAGTATAGAGATGGGGGCAAGGAAGTGGGCCAGAGATACAGACGGCAGCTTTTGAATTGCCCATATATGTTCATGTTCGAAGCAGCCAGAGGAGGAAAACAAAAAGGGTTAAAAATGGAACTTTCTCCCATTACTTTGAATAAAATGCTGAATTATAAATATATATTTTCTATTAAGTAAAGACACAAAGACACGGAGAGGAGCAAAGTGGTTCAACAGCCAATTAATACTTTTAAAAAACGGACAACCTAACCAGAAAGCTATCGTTAGCTTCATGCTACATATGCTAACGCTAGCAACAAGTGTAGTTTTTCGCTTCAACTGAACAATATGCTGTGAAAAAAAGGGGTTTCTCCTGCCTGGGCTGGGCCACGCCCCCTTGTATGACGCATTGCAGTCTGTATCTAGACTACAATATTCTTCAAGTGTTGGGCAATAAAAGGAACTAATTAAGTTACCGTAATGTTCACACTCTTGAGCTGAATATAGGCCGCACTAGTGATGCGCGGGTCGGGGTTTTTACAGCCTGCAGGGACGTTATTTCTATTTTTACCATTAAACCATTAAAAATGACGCGTTACAAATATAAGCCGTCTGAATGGACCACGGCTTTAATTCCGTACAATAATGTGCTTGAAATAAACGGGACAGACGTGTTTAGTTTTGTTGATTTATTTGAAGGACAGTGTGCAGTTGCATTAAAAAGATGGTTGCACCAGATGTAGCACGATACTAATTTCCATCTGTAGTCTTTAAAGGAATAGGCCACCATTTTTAAATACTGTTTACGTGACTGAGGGCACACGTGAAGACCAGACAGGTACGCATCAACTCGTCTAAGTTAAGAACATACCTCAGTATTTAAAAACGGTGGCCTGTTCCTTTAACAAGGCACATATTAACATACATTCATAACAAAAGGCAATTTACAAATACAAGTGCAATACACAAATAAGTGTGCAATATCATCAAGTTACAGCATTATTTAAGGTGCAGAGATATATAAAGTGCAATCGTTTTTTTCAAAGTCCATAAAACACATAATACAGTGCGGTAGCTATCAAATGGTTCCCTCGAGGGGTTCTACCTGGATGATTGAGATCAATTTTTGTTGTAATAATATATAAGAATATTTTTAGCGACAGAATCTAAATAATCAAGCCAGGTTTAAATGTATGGTTTTACTTTGTGACTTATTAGTAACAAAGACTTATGGATCTAAAAAATCTGTGAAAACTTAAATTTCGCCTTGATTTTGTGGTTCAAAGCTGAATAAATTAGGTAGGAAATAGATATTAAAAAATCCCTCTGAAAAAAACTTAAATGCATTCTTTAGTCCAACAGAACCTAAAGTTTTGTAACGTGGGCATATGGGGAAAGGAAATGACCGCATTTGGATTTTCGTGCTCCACGTGGATACCAAACATGTTTTTATTTGTGAATGAATAAGCGGCTTCTTCTCTGTGATGAAAGTTTGTCATACGGTGATTTCGGATGTTACGTTTTCTGATGCAGCTCCATCTTTGTCTTTGTAGATTTTCAGTCAGGCGAACACCCCAGTGAAGCGCTGGCTGCTCAACTTCGCCGCCAAGAGGAAAGGGGCCGAAGTGAGCCGAGGCGTGATCCGCAGCGACAGTATCTGGGACAAAATCTTCTTCAGCAAAATACAGGTACAGTCGTCATTATCATCATCATTATCATCATCATCTGTAGCTTCTCCTAACGCACTTTTGACAATGAGCTTTGACATTGTCTTTCAAGGCCAGTCTCGGGGGGAGGTTGCGGATGATCATCACTGGAGCGGCCCCCACTTCTCCCAACGTCCTGGGCTTTCTCCGGGCAGCGCTGGGATGCCAGGTCAGAAAAACACCATCAGTACATTTACGGTCTTTTTTTTTTTCTTTTTTCTTCTTAAGCTGATATCCTTAAGACAAAAAAAAAAATGGTTGCACTGATTTTGACTGACATTTTGACTCACCTTGAATAATGTTTGAACCTAATATCTATGGCAGCACTTGGGCTGGGCACCGTTAAATGATACCAGTCTGGTATCGGGGAAAAAGGTTTAGGTACTGCGGGTATCGAAAAAATGAAAGTATATAGTAAATATTAAGCATTGATGCAGTCCAGAGACAGCGTTAAAGGAAGTGACTTGGTTGTTTCAGCTCAAATAATCTTTTTATCTTCAACTTTTATTCTAAATTTTTTTCTTCATTTTGCCTCAATTTTTTCTCGTTTTCCCAATTTATTTTCCCCACAATTTCTCCCACTTTTCCCCCATTTCCCCCCCAAATGATCCCCCTTTCTCCACACATTTTTTGACATTGGAGATGAACCCGATCTTGTAAATGTGCAGATCTTCCACACATTATTGTTCTGTTTCCTGGTTCTAGACGACAGATATTTTAGCATAGGTATCGGAAACAATATCGTTCAGGTGTCAGTATCGTTAAAGTACTGGTGTCAGGGGAAAAATGTAATGGTGCCCAGGCTTAGGCAGCACTATCTACTGAACAAAAATAGTTTCTAGTTTAATCCTCCAAAGTCTCCAAACCGCACCATCCTGTCACACTTTCAGTTGCCCTGCTATTAATTTATAGACATAGAAACTCACAAAGCCATAGTTTGCACTCTCACAAAGATATATAGGCAGATTAACGCACAGCTTGTAGGAGTCACCGTATCCTTGACCCCGTCCTGACCCCATACGTTTGTGATGACAGGTTTACGAGGCCTACGGTCAGACAGAGTGCACCGCCGGCTGCACTTACACCACCCCTGGAGACTGGACCTCAGGTAACTTCACTTAGCGACTATAAACCGGCTTATCTACAGTCGATCATTCCAGTGGAAGTCAAACAGCACAACCCGGGCTTTATCACATCTCCACAGCATTTATCGCCTGTATTTAGATTTTATATTCTGTCACAGTAACTCACTTGCCACTAGAGCTCTAGTTCTCTCGACAAACATTCCTCTGACATAGGGCCTCAATTCTTAGTTATCCAGAGTGTTGTTGATTTCTGGAGATTTTTATTTTATTTTTTATTCATACAGTCCTTATATTTGAAGAGTTTAGTGGTGTTGTGCTAGTACTAGGCTAGTGCATGTCTATGGTAACTAGTAGCCTGCATTAGAAACCTCTTCAAAATCATCGGATAGTCCTCCAAACGTTATCTGATTTGTAGAAAGCTCCTTTGTGAATTCCACATGTAGTAAACAAACTACTGTAGATCGGGTAACCTAGCAGATCACTCCGCTGCTGGATAGCTTACAACCAGGAAGCTGATGCTTTTCAAATGTAAGTTATTTTAAATGCAGAATGGTTACATTTCAAACAATATTCAGTGAAACACAGACATTTATATGGGTAGTCTGGTGTTATAAGTGATTTGCCTCAGGTGCACTGTGCTTGGGTCAGACTGTTTTTAATGCAGGCTACTAGTTACCATAGACATGCACTAGCCTAAGACTAGCCTAGCACTAGCCTAGCACCACTTGAGGACTGCATGAATAAAAAAAAATATAAAAATCTCCAAAAATCAACAACACTCTGGATAACTAAACTACAAAACTGATGGCTGACTGGCTTTTTGTTTTGTTGCTGCCGATTTTTTGTCACATACTTGAAGCGTTTTTGTCTCTATTTTTTAATCGCCTTTTTGTTGTGTTTTGTTGCTTTCTCACCTTTTATTTCCCCCGTTGCTTTTTTGTGTGTTTACGTCAATTTTCCGTCTCATTTTTGTCACGTTTTTTTGTCGCTCTTTTGTGGCTTTTTTGTTGGTTTTTCATCGCTCTTTAGTCGTGTTTTTTTGTTGTTTTTTCCGCCTTTTTATTGTGTTGGTTTTTTCTACACGTTTTTGTCGCTCTTTTGTTGCATTTTTCAAGAAGGTTTTAGATTTTTAGGTTTTAAATTCATGTGAGAAAGTCGTCTACAAAACGCTGAACTACTGCGACTTGTATCTGCTTTGATCGAAAAAAACCTATGAAGTTTGGCTTTTTGTATAAGACGATAAGTGGAAAAAGAGACGATATTAGCTAAATAGTGTCGGCTTCATAACAATCAGCTAAAAGTCATAAAAGGGTCAAACGTTTTCTCATCTCCGGAATTCGTCAAAAGAAATTCCCAGTTTCCCAGTGAGATACGAGGTTCATGTACAGTTCTCCACTCTGCAAGTGGCTTTTACCATCATTACGAGTGCACATGAAGGCACCATTAGACTCAAGGATCATTATTGCAATCGTTCACTGGATTTGATCAATGAGCTGAAGTTTAGCTGATGTTATAAAGTCAGCCTTTTGATACAGTGATGTGAGCGCGGCTGAACCCAAAGCACAGGAACAAACTGGGTCCTCCAGCGACAAGACAGAGTCTGGACGAGGAAATGACGCTCACAGCAGCGGTGAAAAGTTCACTAGCTAGCTAGCACATTTCTACGGTAACAGCTAGCCTGCATTAAAAACAGTCTGGCGCACTCCACAGTGCACCTGAGGTAAATCTCGTATAACACCAGACTAACAATATAAATGTCTTTGTCGATCATTTTAACCATTTTGCATTTAAAATAACTTATATTTGAGTTGTAAGCTGTGCAGTGGCGGAGTGATCTTCTAGAAAATAGTCCCTAAAAATGTGATAATTCATGTGATGCAAGGTCAGTTTTATTAAAAAATTATTCTATTTGCCTAGCTGTTACCGTAGGGATGCGCTAGCCTAGCACTAGCCTAGCGCCACTAAACTCTTCAATATAAGGACTGCATGAATTTTAAAATATATACATCTCCAGAAATCAACAACACTCTGGATAACTAGGAAATGAGGCCCTATGTCAAAAATCCTGAAATATCCCTTTAAGGCGAAACGCTGCAGGTGAATAGGGAAACTTTTTAAATGTAGAGACATCAATTTGAAACTTTTGCTGTCGATGACTAACCTAAATATGAGGAAAAAAATGTTTGGTAACTTTTTTTTTGTCATTTTATGCTTTCATGTAACAATAAGGCCTTTATAACTAAAAATGCCCAAAATGTCCTTCATTTTTAGCTATGAAATCTAAAGAATGGATTGAGCCAGGTTTAATAATAGTTAAGACTTTTCAGAGGGGATTTTGGATATCTAAGTCCGTTTTTTGAAATTCAAAACTCCATAATAAAAAAAAATCTCTGGAAAGTCCAAGACAATAATGTGTGAAGTCTGTAGGAGCGACTAAAGTGGAGATGTTGCACCGATATGAGAAAAATGTATTTTGAGAAATGGCTCTTGAAGTTACAATTTCCCGAATAAATCTATGAAGAGACATTGAATCTGTGAAATAATTAAACATGTTATTGTAAAGATTAGCTTTTTTGTTTTGTTTTTGTTTGCAGGTGAAAATGTATATGTTAAGAGACCTGTTAAGCTCATAACCTGAAAATTGAACAAATTTCAATTTGGCCTGCAGAATCTCCTCTAAAAAAAAGACAAAATCCGTTAACTCCGCTTTACTTCAATAGTCCTTTGCTTGTATTTTTTTTCTATAAAATTTATTTTTTGGGGGGTAATAATTATTTTTTGTTTTGTTTGTAGGATTTTTAATTTGAGAGTTCATTTTACTCTGTTTGGATTGGTCTGGACTGGGGGAAATACAGTATTTTACATGATATAGAAGAAATGTCATGATTTCTTTGGATCGCAGCTCAACACTTTAGGATGATGTCCCAGTTAGACGAATATGATGAACACATTTGGGAAAACAAATAAGAGTTTCGTAAGAAAACTGCCTCGTAACCGAGTGAGACAGGTTTAGTCCAATAGATAAAATCTCAGTTTAATCAGAACATAATTACTATTGCCTAATCTGCTGCCTCACCCATTGAAGAAAGAGCTATTTATAACGCTAACCTTGCAGCTGTGTGTGATGCGTGCCTACGCAAGATCCGGCGTGATTATTTTTCCCGTAACTCTGCAGCCCAAACGGAAATGCTGCGGGCCTCGTTTCGGTGTTGTTGTTTTTTGCCGTCCACTTGGACTTTGTCAGCACATGCCAAAACCAACACCATCGAGGAGGGCACGTGGATGTGTCTGCCTCTGTCTTTCTCTTTATAAGAAAACAACCTGCCGGAGGAGCTCAGGACTGCAGAGAACGTCCATGTTTTTAAGAACAGGCTCAAGACCCACCTTTTTAGCTTAGCTTTTAACTGATATCTATTTATCTAGTCCTAATTATAGAATATACAGTGCCTTACAGTACTAATACACCTTGAACCTTTGCACATTTTGTCATGTTAAAAGTAAAGATTTTATTTTATATTTTTTTACTGAAAGTTCATACACAAGTAACAGACAACTGTGAAGTGAAAGGAAAATAATACATGATTCTGTTATATTTCAAAAAATAGAAAAGTGAAAAGTGGGGCGTGCATAAGTATTCATACAGCATTTTTCTGAGAGCATTAAATTGCCTTTATAACATTCCTAATGACTGCAGAATGTTCACACCTTGCCCTAACCATTAAATAGAGGCCACCTGTGTGTAATCTACTCTCAGTATAATTACAGCTGTTCTGTGAGGGCCTCAGAGCTATGGTCAGAGTGTATTGGTCACTAAGCAACATCATGAAGGCCAAGGAGCACACCAGAGAGGTCAGGGATAAAGCTGTGGAGAAGTTTAAAGCAGCGTTAAGTTATACAAAGATTTCCCAAGATTTGAACATCTCACGGAGCACTGTTCAATCCATCATTCTGAAATGGAAAGAGTATAGCACCACTGCGAACTTACCAAGACACGGGCGTCCACCTAAACTAACAGACCGAACAAGGAGAGCACTGGTCAGAAATGCAACCAAGTGCCCAAGATAACTCTGGAGGAGCTGCGACGTACTGCCGCTGAGCTGGGGGAATCTGTACATGGGACAACTATAAGTCGTACTCTACACAAATCTGGCCTTCATGGACGAGTGGCAAGAAGAAAGCCATTATTGAAAGGAGGCCATAAGAAATCCGTTTGAAGTTTGCTAGAAGTCATATGGAGGACACAGCTACCATGTGGAAGAAGGTGCTTTGGTCAGATGAGACAAAAACGTTTAGGGTTGTAAACATGACAAAATGTGCAAAAGTTCAAGGTGTATTAGTACTTTCGCAAGGCATATATATATGTGTGTGTGTGTATAGATGTGTATGGGGATATATATATATATATATATATATATGATGCGGGGCGTATTGTTTTAAATGTTGTAAAAGGTAGCACTTGTGATACCTTTTGGTATGAAAAGCGCTTTATAAATCAAATTTGATTGATTCATAATAATCTGTGCCAAAGCAAACAAGCGCTCGTGAACCGCCAGACTAGTCGGTGTGGTTTAGCCAAAAGAACAGTTTATAATAACAGAGTTCATGCATGGAGACGTGACATGGAAAGAGCCCGGTAAACACTGATACGTTGGAGTGTAGCTTTGTTATTTGAGTGTGAGGCAGGCTCGTAATATGGAAATGGAATGGTTAATGAGTGACCTCTGGGGTGGTATTGTTTAGTATACTCAGTGATTAATGTGCACTTTGGAAGGTGGTGGAACTTTAATCTAGAAGACTCCGAACGCCACATTAGGTCGATATGTGAAAGGCTGTGCATAGAGTGCATGGAACAGAAGGGGTTTTTTGTTACTTTTTATGGATTTATTTTTAAAATAAGTTTTAAACTATTTTACAGAATAACTCTTCTTTACGTGTGCTCTTGTTTGAGATACTCTCCGAAAGTTAGAGCCAGTCCTCTCCAGGAAATTTTTGATTAATCAGATAAAAGTTTGTGCAATCTGGTGTATTTTAGGCAATGATATGCTGTTTAAATCAGCCTTATGCAGTGAGGAAAATCAGAACTGTCAACATTACGATTACTTTCCTTAAAAAAAAAACAAAGAAAGAAAGAAATACAAGCGACACTGATTTGAAGCTGCAATTAAAGTACTTATATTATTTAATCTATTTTTTATTTATTTTTTATTTTTATGCAGCTACTGTCAGAATCCTGTGTAAGTGTTTCCCTGTGGGGCCCCAGTCCCTCTGCGGCCCGGTCAGCGCCGCTCCTGCTCCTGTACTGCTCCTCACGTTGAGCTGAAGAGCAGGAGACACATGATCCAAAGACCCCAAAGACTAAACTTTAGCTATAATATTATATAGAGGTAAAATTATTTTCTTTTAGAGTACATTTTTTGGTTTTGTACAGAGAGATCATGGACCCAGTGATTGATATTAATGATCATTTTTGTAATTCATAAATGTTCTTTTTAGATACGACTTGTGAAAGTGTAATGCAGTTAATAGGAAAAACTGGCTCACATTCTAGAACCTGCAACTCAGAAATAGTTCCCCCTCACTTGGTGAAACAGATTGAACCTCCGACACCCCACTTTCGAACCGAGCGCATTCTCTCCAGTTCAGCTTTACCCAAATCTAAAAGCTTCTCGACTGGAGAGCAACAGTGTAATGCCTCATTTGAAAGCTAAGACTTACAAAAGTGATCATAACTTTTTTTGTCACATTTTTGAAGCGTTTTTGTCGTGTTTCCATCTCTTTTTTGTCGATTTTTGTTGCTTTTTCATTGCTTTTTTTGTTGCCCTTTCGTCGTGTTTACACCAGTTTTTATCACGTTTTTGTTGTTTTTCCGGACGTTTTATATCGCTCTTTTGACACTTTTTTGTCACGTTTTTGTCACTTTATGTTGTGTTTTCATCCTCGTTTTCATCGCTATTTAAAGCCAAACTGGAGAGAATGCGCTCGGTTCAGGCTAAATAAGAGGTTAAATACTGTCCAAGCTCAAGAGAAAAGGCTTTTTCTCTTTGTGCACCAGATGATTGAGTTTGTTTGTTTGTTTATTAATTTATTTCAACAGGGACAATGTGCAAACACATTAATTAAAGATGCTTTGCACCGATTTAGCTTGAGCTAGTTTCCATCTGCAGTCCCTGAGCAGGTGAGTCACAACATGTACAATATAAAATATATTTAACCACTCAAATACAAATATTCATTCATTCATTCACCCGTTACATCCATCAGTCCACATAGAATCATGATAAAAATACTACATAAAACATCACTAAAGGTCATATTTACATTTACAGTTATCGGTGCTGACATGACTGGTTTTCCAACAGCACTTTTTTGCATTACGAGAGAAATCTTTCAGGTCTAAGGAAAGTTTCAGATTCTGTGGGAGTTTATTCCATTCTTTGATGCCTTTGAATGAGAAGGATGTCTGCGCAAAGGCTGAGCTACGTTTAGGCAGTCTACAGTCATTGTGACTTGTGGACCTGGAGCTCTGGTCATCTGCTCAGAACAGAGCTGGACAAATGTTTTCAGTGGTGGAGGTGCAGTATTATTCAAAATTTTAAAAACTAATCGCACATTTGCGTACACAATTAAATAATTAAAGTTAAACATGCTGTATTTTCCAAGGATCAGACAGTGATGGTATCTCAGTGGCTTTTTGTCCAGCACTTTAACAGCTTGATTATATAGAGATTTTAGAGGTTTTATTGTTATGTCACTCGTCTGTGACCAACAAGAAATACAGTAATTAATATGAGGAATTATCATTGCCTTCAAATAAATCTTTGCGCATCATGAGTCAGTATATTCCTAATATGTTTAAAAACAGACAAACTGTATTTTACTGTGTTGCCGATTTTCTTAACATGTTTTTTAAAACTAAACGTTGAATCCAAAACAAGGCCTAGATATTTAAATTCCTTCAATACTTTTATTTGACTCTGGTTTACATAAATGTATGGGAAGGAGGACTTCAGTTTTTGAGTTTTGGTAAAATACATCGCTACGGTTTTATTTACATTAAGTGTAAGCGAGGAGGAGGAAAGCCAGTTTGAGATGTTTCCCATGACATTGGTTAGTTTATTGGCTACACTGGCATACATCTGTATGTCCACAGAGTAGTGAACACCTTGAATAAAGATTGACTCTTCCCAGTTTCGATAGTTTACTGTATATGGTTTCTTATCTACATAGCAAAATATTGCACCCTCATGAACTCTTACCCAGTATAAAAGCACATATTGATGCATCAAATATTGGCAATATTTCAAAGCAAAATGGTTCAGCACTTGTTTTTATGAAATGATCCTTAGATTAAAAAAAACAACTAACGCTGTCAGTTGCTCTTTATAGAATTATAATTGAAGCTTCCGTCAGCGCTTTTGACTCAGACAAATTCCGCAGCGTGATGCCAAGGAGCCTCGCCCTTGTTTGTGAAGACGCACCTTTTGTTTCCACGATTTCGGATTCTGAAGGCCGTTTACGGGAACAAGTTTATCTACAGAGAACAGGCCGAGCAATGCTGACCTATATCTATTATTTTATAGGCAGCGGACCATGAATAGTTTGAAAGTCATGGATGAACGATTAAGTTGTTGGCGCAGACTTTCAGGTGGAGCCATGATGATTAGAGTTGCACAGATCCAGGGGCAGTAACCCTCACTCACTGACTGAATGTCTAATGAGCAAAACAATGTTGGCCTATACAGTTTAGATGGAAAGATAAAAGAAGTCATTGTTGAGTTTCTGTGGGGCATTAAAAGTCATGAGATTGATTTTGCCAAAATGAAGGATTTTAAAGTCATTTAAAGGCATTACCCAAATCTGAAAGCTTCATCAAAATAGGGACAAAAAAAAGAGTCAAAAACACAACAAAAAGCAACAAAAGAGCGACAAAAATAAGGCAAAAACACGACAAAAAAGCAACGAAAAAGCTTTTTTTTTTAAAACAACGAAAACGCATCAAAAAAGTGTAATAAAAGGAGTTTTGTAGGCCTTAGCTTTCAAATGAGGCATTACACTGTTGCTCTCCAGTCGAGAAGCTTTTAGATTTGGGTAAAGCTGAACATTTTTAGGTTGAATAATGGCAATGCTCAATTGTTATGTTTGCATAAGTTCTTTGAAAATCCGAAAGTTATAATCATACACATTGAGCCGCAGTCTGCTTTTGAATATCAAAATTTGTTTGATGGAATGTTTGTAAATCTGAACCCTAACCCTATACGCAGATTTATTTTTATTTTTTTGCGATTGTGGCATTAAAATAAATGGTTGGGCATTTAAAAGCATTGAATTTATTCTTATAAGGAATTTTTCCCATAAATGTTACACTGGAATAAGTCCAGATTCTTCATTCAGATTTCAGAGAAGACATAATACAACCTGCAAAACCAGTATGAGAATTACACGCACTTCCAAAGACTTCATTACTTGTCATCATTTGTGATTAATCTTTCTGCCCTCGTGTCAAGACAACGATGACTTATGTAATTATTTCTGTGTTATTTCAGGACAGAACTCATTATGTGTTACAGCCTGCACTTCAGGCAGGAAAACGGGCTTCCGTGCATTCAAACTGCAGTGTAGTGTCTCCCCCTACTGGTCATTTCAAAGGCATCTACGGTACATGTTTGTACTGTGTGTGATATTCAGATGAAGAAATGTGCTTTTTCTTTTCTTCTCCTCAGGTCATGTTGGCGCCCCGCTGCCCTGTAACCTCATTAAACTGGTGGATGTTCCGGAGAAGAACTACTTTGCCTCGAAAGGAGAAGGAGAGGCAAGAAAATATCTACCTTAGATTTGCAAAACAATGGTTTGCATATTACATGGAAATTTAGGACTGAACACATTCCAATTAGATTTGAATGAAGTGTAGGGCTATTGATATGAGCCACTAAGTTCAAACACATCCATATTAGAGTTGCTCAAGGAAAGTGGATAACATTTTCAATAGAAAATAGTTATTGCTTTTTCTCCCGTCAATCAACGTTTTCCACGGCCATAGTCTCTAGGAAAAGGCAGCAATGACGCTGTCTCTGATTCGATGATGAGGTGTCAGCAGTGAGCACCTTTGTCCCACAGACGCCTAGTACCGACTTTGACGTACGCTGCTGTGCTAAAACAGAGGGAGACAGTTTAGCCCCGTTTACACCTACTGTTAACGTTTGGATGTTGCGACTGCAGGAGCTACGGAGCAGGAACGGGGCGGAGCTACAGGCAGCTGAAGGACTGGGGAGAACTAATACCACCAGCTTTAAAAGTGTGGACACAGATTAATATAAGCCATATAATAAAAAAAATCTAATGTTCCTTTTGTGCAGGGGAAGAAAAGTGGGTAGTTGCACCCCTGATTGCCGTTGATCTATCGCTAATAATTATCATGTGTGTATTTAAAAAGCCTATTTCGGGTTGAAGACTTTAACAGGATGTTTCTCAGTCGTCCATGGGACGATCTTAGCCCAATTAAAACTCAGAGAAATGTTAAAATCTCAACTGCTGCGTGACGCCACACCCCCTCAGACTAAATGCTTGATTACAAAGTAAATCTGAATTTATGTTTTGTTTCATGGCGAAACCAACTTAACAAGTATTTTACTGGGTTATGGATAAATTTCAACAATTAAATTGAATGTTTTAGATCATTCATCCCTATCTTGATTTGTCATATAAATCACACATTTTCCTACAGCGTTCCTGGCTTGTGCTGTGGCACACCTGGGTGTAGTATTTTCTGTGCTGATTGTTTTTTTGTTCTTTTTGGGTGTCCCTCAGGTCTGTGTGAAGGGACCAAATGTGTTTAAGGGCTACCTCAAAGATCCAGTGCGAACGGCTGAAACACTGGACCCAGATGGCTGGCTGCACACAGGCGACATCGGGAAATGGCTCGAGGTGCGTGCTATGTTCACAACAAAATCTCTCTCCCCTCATGAGTCCCAGACCATGTTTCGCTTGGAGTTTGCATGCTCTCTCCATGTCTGGGTGGATATTCTTCTGCTTAAAATAACTTATAATAATCATACACATATTTGATTGTAGAATGGAACCCTGAAGATCATCGACAGAAAGAAGCACATTTTCAAGCTGGCACAGGGCGAGTACATTTCTCCAGAGAAGATCGAAAACATCTACATCAGGTGTGAACCAGTGACACAGCTCTACATTCACGGAGACAGTCTACAGGTGAGAGTGGGTTTTAATTAATTAAAAAAAACATATATTATAACTGAGGCGTTTCCTTTGACTTCATTTCCAGTCTTGTTTGGTGGAATCGTTGTCCCAGACCCAGAGGTGATGCCTGAATGGGCCAAAAAGAAAGGAATGTCCGGCTCATACCTGGAGCTGTGCGCAAACCCTGTGAGTACTTGCAATTACTGAAGATACTTGTACCCAGATAATGCTGTGTTACTGGCTTTGTTTCAGGACCCGCCTGGGTCACCTACGCCTAGGGCCGGCCCTGCTTTGTTTAATGTGTCTGTGTGTGTGTTTATCCTGCAGCTGTTGAAGAAGGCCATTCTGGAAGATCTTGTGCGTTTGGGGAAAGCTAGTGGCCTCCACTCCTTTGAGCAGGTACATATTTTCATTGCACATTTGGGTAGACTGATATTGAACCGAACCGCCAAACTTTGGACAAATACTCTACCGACTGAGCTATTTCTACTACTAGATATTGGAACAGCACACCAGTTGAAAAACTGTCTCATTTTTTTATTCTATTTTTTCACACTGTCAAGGCAGACTATTTCTCCATATGGGGATTGTAAACTTCACAATGCATCTTTCTCACATTGTGGCCTTGACTTTTTTAAGGAAATATAAGGTTGCCGGAAGTTTTTTTTTTTTACCAGTAGCCTGATTTATTGAGCTTTAAACCTCTCCAAACCTTGGAAAAAGGTCAATTCTAAAACTTTTTCCAGTAATAACCAGTAATAATCAAAGACTAAACGTATCCAAAATCCTCTCTGGAAAAAAATTGTATTTAATATTTCAGTAAAATAAACCTAGAAATTTAAACTAGTCTAAGCAAATTTTACACAAAAAGGGCTTATTTTTATATTAAAACATTAATCCAAAAAAAAAACTTGCCATGCATTCCCCCCTCATATTTATGCCAGTAACGTTTCAAACTAATATCTCTAAATGTACACTTTTCCTCTGTTCACCTGCAGTGTCTGGTCTTAATGTTGCATCTACACTATGCACATGGGCAGGGGATTCAATTCAAGACCGCTTTTTGATGAGAGAAAGGTTCTACCAGCTGCTACCAGAGTCGTTTTCAGTCGGTGTGTCCTTGAGCAAGACACTTCAACCACATGTTTCACCGTGATGTGTGATTGTTTGATGGGTTGTCGATGCCGAATGCTTGCTGTCCCCAAATGACATCGTTGAAGTTCTAAAAAGTGCTGCACAGTATAGGACTGAAGCACCACGGTATAGCTCAGGTGTAGCTGGTGGTTGATTCATTGTGCCATTTGGCAAAACACTTCACCCGCCTTTTGAAGCACTTGAGTGACTTGTGACTACCAAATGCACTACACATAAAACGCCCTTCTCCTGTCTCCCCCCTCCCAGGTGAAGTGCATCTACATCCACACCGAGATGTTCTCCATCCTGAACGGGCTCCTGACTCCGACACTGAAGGCCAAACGCCCGGAGCTCAAGGAGTACTTCAAAACCCAGATCGACCAACTCTACAACAGCATCTCCATCTGAGAGTCCGAAGCTCCTCGCTGTCCTCCTCCTTCTCCTCCTCCTCGCGAGCATTTTTAACACTTTAAGACTCTTTTCACTCTCGCAGTCTTTCGGCCATCTTACCAGCACCGGAAACAAAGAGCTCAGAGGCTAAATATGCTCGATGGAAAACTTGGACCTACCTGCTCCAATCACAATCACCTAACGCTCTGTCCCCAGCAGCAGAGCAAGTAGTCGATGACATCCCTGCTGGAAGTCCGTATACGATTCCTCAAAATGGCTTGAATTCTGAAAGGCGTTCTCATGGTTTTAATCTGTTTTTATTTGCATTTTCTTACTTGGCCCGTGTTATTTGTCTTGAGCACAACGTCCTGGAGTTTATTTAACTAGGAAATAAGTCCCATTGAGATTGGGTGTGGGGACAATACAATACTAAAATGATGATACATTTCTGAATCAAGCCATTTTAAGCTATACATTACTTCCCGCGGTGTTGTCACGCAGTCCTTTTTTTTTGTACATCATCTCCCTGTTTGGGGTTTTATCGTCGCTCCAATCACCTGCTAGAGTTTGCCATGTCTTCATTTCACAAGACCAATACCAAGACAGCTTTGAGCCTGGCCACCCACGATGGTAGTACACATGAAACCGATAAATAACCTTAGACAATGCAGTCAGAAAATGGTCTCAAGTACTTCAAAATAATATGCATCACTACAAGTAAAACAAATAAATAAAGTGCTGTTGTGGAAAATACTACCTACAACTTTGGACAAAAAGTCAGAATTTTAACACACAAACAGATTTATTCGGAGTCTTGCTACGCCAAAGTGATTAAACGAAGAATCTTAATTCGAGGGAAGCGACATTCCCGGGTATATGCTGCTGTGTCACAAGATCAACAATATTTTGTACAGCTCAAAACATGCCAAACCTGTTCCTAAAGATTGGCTAGACACCAATTATGTTAATATGTAGTTATCAAAATAAAGCAACCAAACTATAGACTAAGATTTAACCTAGTGCAGTGGTTCTCAACTCCAAAATTTGGTCGTGGAACTATTTCCTGTCGATCGCGACCCTTAAAGTGATAGTCTGTAAGGTTAAATGTTTTACCAATGTGACATATTGCGTATAACTGAACTGAACTAAACCTGCAGTTTGACGTACCATAAGTGATATTCAATACTTCTCTTTATTCTGAAGCCCCTCTATTTGCTGATCTCAAAAACTAATCAGAATCCCCCCCGGTGCCATCACTTTGACCAATGAGACAAGCTTTCCTGTTAACCAGCCCCATCAGGTCCAATCAGGGGAGAGAAGGAGGAGCTTCGTCCTTTGCTTATGAAAGTAATTTTTCTCCTCATTTTGCAAACCGCTGTAGAAGTGGCTTTCAGGACCAATCAGGTCTCTCTTCTCACTTTTTTTTTTTAATCTTACAGACTATCACTCTAAACTGTACTTTTAATGATAATCAACATAAAAGTTCTGGAAAGCCCTTCCTTAATCTGTGAAAGTGAGTGTTTTGATTTCAGCTTATTCAATGCCTAAATCATTAATAAAATATGGAAACAATTCTAGGCTACATCGCCATGGTGATGAGCTGGTGATGTCCCGCTCCCAGCAAAGCGTCGGGTCAGGCCTGAGGAGAGCCATTAACTGTAAAGAGGCATGTTTTACTGAAGCTATTACAACAATAACAATACTAACACAACAAAACCCAAATAGTTGAATTCTATCCACTGGATGAAATTCTCCGCAGTGTGGCTTTAAGTAATTCGAAAGGGCCAGGCAATAAAAAGACAAAATATTAAGATTTACCGAGACAATTATACGTGCAATTAGAAAAGGACCAGTGTAGAAGTAGAGAGGTGGACCGCTCCTGCCTTAGCAATCATAGTCGTTGTTTTCTCGTCTTTCTTCTTTCTTTCTTTTTGCGTGCATGCCCAAAAGCAGCAACCTTTTTTACTTTACATCAAGCCACTTTTTTTGCACCTAACGTAACGTAAATTTCAGGTTTTAACAAGAAAGAAAAATTTCACACGATATTTCACATGAAATGATGCAAAACCAGGGCTCGGGGCGATGCATGTAGTTTGCCCGACACTTGCTGGACATTTGACTTGAAACAAAAAATAAATAAAAACAAAAAAAGATGATTGTTTCCTTGTGGCCATTGACATCAGGACGGTGTATAGCTTTGTCATTATGAAATATGCGACGCGAGGGAAGTACAGGAAATACTGGATGACTTTTAATAATGAAAATACTTTTGTTGAACGGTTTACACTAGAGGTAATGTCTAGGACGCTTTTTTGATTTTCTTTGTTTGATTTTAACTTATTCTCCAGTTGATTGCCGTCCCAAAGCGTAAACAAATGGATGTAAATAAAGGACAGCTAGTTGTTAGCATATTTATTATTTGGATCAATTGTTTGAATGGAATTTGACCTCTTTTTTTTTTTTTTTTTTTTTTTTTGCGTGTAGTGAGATGAATTTCAAGTATTTATTTATCTATTCCGCTGTAAAAAGAAAATCAGCACCATATCCTTGTAACAGTTGAGTGCAGCAATAGGGGAAAAGGAGGGGCATTAAAAGTGGGGTTGTGGAAATAAAACTGGAATGATTTTAAACTTGTTTGTCTTGTTTGGGATCATTTTTAAACTCTTTGTGTCGAATGTATAGCATGGCCTACTGATAAATCCATCTAACATTGGTGTGTTCACATGCTTGCAAAGAGAAGAGCGAAGTATTGGTGGATGATTTGTCAGATGGAGGATTTCAGTATTCAGAAGACTATTAGAATGCAGCTGTAGAAAAAAAAATTAAAATAAAAAAATAAGAGCCGCAGAGCGGCGATTATCGGCCCTCGCCGACCGCCCTGCCCGAAGCTTCGCGCCCTTTTGTCTCCCTCAATCTAAAATTACGGTATTGCTACTGCCATTATGTTTGTGTAGCACCCGTACAACCACTCTATATAGGACTTACCCGAGAATGATGGGTGCTTGGGTTCGGTTTACTCACAGGTGGATACCAAAAAGGTTCACCTATTTAAGTGAATGTTGTCAAACAATACCAAACTAATAACTAGCCTATTTAAAATAATGAGACCAGAGCGAGAGTACATTTAGGCAAACATTCAAAAAGCCATATTTAATAAACTAATTAATTAATTTTACAATTGGACAAAAAAAAAGAAAAAGATGTAAAATAGCCTTAAACCTAAGGTACATTTAAGCCTAAAACTAATTTGCTACAATCTAAATGTTCCCTTGAGTTACTGGCCCCTTTAAACCCTGTAGGTAAAACCTTTAAATCCAAATCCCTTAGCTTGTCCCCAAGTGACAGCACCAACAAACGTTACAAAGGAAAAATGGAACACTGACAAAAAAAAACGTGAACTGTCTCACGCGCACACACTTAAACAAACGGTCTAAACTGTACTTTAACGGTGGTGGGCCCACTCACACACACACACAGTACTCACGGCTCCGGAGCATCTTGACCTAAGTCAAACCACCTTCGTTGCAGGCCTGTTTTACTTGTGCTAACCGCACAGCGGGTCGAACCCTCTCATAGGTTTGGATGCTTGAGTGCGTTGCAATAAAACGATGTCCGTTGTCCGGTGCCTTGAGCTCGAGCCAAGATAACGGTCACACTGGTCGGATGTCTTGAGCGCGAGCCAAGATAACGGTCACACTGGTCCAATGGCTTGAGTGCGTTGCAACTGAACGATCTCCGTGGTCCGATAGCTTGAGTGCGTGGCAACGGAAAGGTCTCCGTGGTCCGGTAGCTTGAGTGCGTGGCAATAAAACGATTTCCGTGGTCCGGTGGCTTTAGTGCGTTGAAGTGGAGCGGTAACGGTAGCTCAACGTCAGCCCGCGGTTGCTTCTGCCTCGCTAACGTCCGTCCACACAACAGTCCCCTTGGCTCCTCCGGTCCCACGATCGATCCTAGCTCACGAAACCGTTCCTGCAAGGTGAAGGCGACTCACACGCGTTTAACGAGCCTCCCGCTCCGGGTTGTCACGGTCCGTGAACTCCGTTAACGTCCACTGCTCCGGGAGAAAACACATCCAGCTGCTCCGCTCAGGCCCAGGCGCAAAGACAATGTCTCCTGGAACTCTTTTTTTCGAACCCCTCCCTCGAGTTTAAGAACACACCCCCTTCACGAAACAACAACCAATCACTATCGACTATTAAATGTATAGCTAGAACTGACCAATGAAATGGCTGACCATACAGCACGAAAAAACTAAAACAAAAACAGTTGTCTCCCGTTCCCATAGCAATAATATGAAATTAATTAAAAGGACACGAAACAACATAACTTGCTTAAACTTACAGTTTAATCTGAACCTAAAGTGACCTATATTTAAATCACTAAAAATATTAATGATCCACTATCATATAATAATGAATATTAGGACAATCACTATAGAAAAGTAATTAATAAACTACTAGTTTAGCGATTAAAGATGTGTTAAGGATTTATATTAACCCCTAATGTTCTGGTAATGCCCTAATATTCCACCGGGCTACACCCTCCCCCTTCTAAAAGGTTTTGATGTCCTCATCAAAAGGACTTACAGGACTGTAACAGCCCGAAGCTTAAGGGAAGAGGTCGAATTAGAACAAGTGAAACACAACGCCATGGGGTGGCACCAGAGGGTTTGACAGGGGCTTCGCCTGGAGTCTCTGTAGATTCCACTTCCCACCAACACTCCGTGGCTTAGGACAGTAACTGGATGCTCACAGGGTTTACCAAGTTCATCATAGCTCAGCTTGACCACTGGACGAGTGACTCTCTTTGAACGTTCCACTTGCTGAATTTCCACTTCATTGCTTTGACTTGAGTTGTGCTCTGCTCCCCCTTCTAAACCGTTGACTTCTGGATCAGCGTTGGGAGGCAGGCTTGGAATCTCACTGACAACTGACTCTGCATCAGCCTCATCCTGAGCTTGTCTTGACATGTCATTGACTGGTTGAGATTGGCTTATTGACAGCTCTGGGTGTGTCTGGAGCTTGTCCCAGTTGATTTCCCAGTGTCTTGTCCACTGTGCCTCCTCATACTCAGACTCAGAGGACATGTCTTCTTCGTGGTTGTTTGACTGTAGCTGTTCTTTTGACTTTTGTTGTGATCTTGTTACATGTCTTTGTGGTGGCTGCTCTTCACCATCGTCCACAGGGAGTCTCACGAGGTAACCGATGGGTAGGAGATGATTACGATGGATGGTCTTCTCCACTCCCATACCTCTCTCTGGCTTGATCTTGTAGACTGGTACGTTTGGCAGTTTCTCCACCACAACATATGGTAAGGGTCTCCATTTGCATTTCAGCTTGTGTTTGCCTTGAACTCCGAAGTTTCTCAGCAGAACTCTGTCACCTTTGTCCAGCACTTGTTCTTTGACGTGCTTGTCATGTGCTTTCTTGTTTCTTTGGTGGTTCTTGTCTGAGGTCTCCGTAGCTAGAGTGTAGGCTCTTTGGAGGTCTCTCTTGAGTTGTATTACATACTGATGGTAGGACTTGGTCTTTGGACTTGTATCGGCCACGCCAAAACAAATGTCAACTGGTAGACGAGCTTCTCTGCCGAACATTAACAGATAGGGCGAGTAACCAGTAGCTTCATTCTGTGAACAATTGTAGGCGTGAACCAGTTGACTGATCTTTTGACTCCACTTTTGCTTCTGCTTTGGATCAAGAGTGCCCAGCATCGACAAAAGCGTACGGTTGAATCTTTCTGGTTGAGGATCCCCTGCGGATGGTAAGGAGATGTTCTTGATTTTCGAATGCCTAACATCTTCAGGAGATCTTGGATCAACTTGCTTTCAAAATCACGCCCCTGGTCTGAATGTATGCGAGCGGGAAGACCATAGTGCACAAAGTACCGCTCACACAGGATCTTGGCTACAGTGATTGCTTTCTGATCTTTGGCTGGAAAAGCTTGAGCATAACGGGTAAAATGGTCCGTCACAACAAGGATGTTGGCATAACCTTGAGAGTCTGGTTCAAGGGACAGGAAGTCGATACACACAAGGTCTAGAGGGCCTTGGCTGGTTATCTGGTTCAATGGAGCGGCTTTTTGGGGCAGGGCTTTGCGGGTGATGCACTGGCCACAACTTTTGACATACTGCTCCACTTCAGCTCCCATCTTCGGCCAGTAAAATCGGTCTCTGATTAGTTCGAGTGTCTTTTCTATGCCCAGGTGACCAGACTCGTCATGTAGGGATTTCAAGACCATGGTGACATACTCTTTGGGTAGAACTAGCTGCTGCACTTCAGACCCTTTTCTTTGAACATTTCTGTAGAGCAGGTTTTCTCTGACGACAAGCTTGCTTACTTCTTTGTTGAGCAGTGTTGAAGTCGGGTTGTCAGAAGAGGCAAATGGTGGACCACCACTCAGTGACTGTTTGACTGGAGCAATAGTGGGGTCACGATCTTGGGCTTGGACGAGGTCTTTACGACTGAGCTGCGTTAATGAACCAAGATCCAGCCGAACTGGGTAGGCGAAGGACTCAGGAATGGCCTTCGGGGACACTCCGAGTGACTCTGCGACGGTTGTGGACTCTTTGTGGGTTTCTCTGCACTTGATTTGTTTGCAGAGAGCTTTGACACAGTCCGGAGATACACTTTGCCACTCTTCATTGGTATCGGAAACAGGGTTGCGAGAGAGTGAATCAGCGTCTATATTGCTGCTGCCTGGTCTATACTGCAGGGTGAAGTTGTAGGTAGACAGGGCGGAGAGCCAGCGATGACCCGTTGCGTTGAGTTTGGCGGTCGTGAGAATGTATGTGAGTGGATTGTTGTCTGTTCTCACAGTAAACTGAGCTCCATATAATAGTCGTGGAACTTGTCAACCACAGCCCACTTGAGTGCCAAAAACTCGAGCTGGTGCACTGGATAGTTCTTTTCAGAGGTACTCAGCTTGCGGCTGGCGAAGGCGACTGGTCTTAACCCTTCTGGGTACTCTTGATTGAGAACTGCGCCCAGGCCTTGATAACTTGCATCGATGTGAAGTATGTAGGGCTTGGTCGGGTCAGCGAACGCCAGCACAGGTGCGGTTGTGAGGCAGTGGATGATCTTTTGGAAGGCCTCTGAGCAGGACTTGTCCCACCGGTCACCGAAGGGCTCTTTCTTTTGTAATAGATCTTGTCTGGTGAAGGATTGGATTTTTTATTCTTTTGCGTGGGAGGATAACCTTTGCACAGCTCGGTTAGCGAACGCACGATGATGGAGTAGTTCTTTATAAATCTGCGGTAATAGCCACAGAACCCCAGGAAAGACTGCAGAGATGTGAGGTCTGTAGGCTGCTTCCACTTGGTCACAGATTCCACTTTGGCTGGGTCTGTGGCGATGCCATGCTCTGAGACGATGTGCCCAACATAGGTGACTTGAGGGCGACAGAACTGGCACTTATCCAGGGACAGCTTAAGGCCAGCTTCTTCAAGGCGGGTCATGACTTTGAGGAGTCTTTGTTCATGTTCCTCTAAAGTGTTGCCAAACACAATCAGGTCGTCCAGATAAACAATGACCTCGAGCATATGCATGTCACCAACAGCCTTCTCCATCAGTCTCTGGAATGTTGCAGGTGCACCAGTAATTCCCTGCGGCATCCGCTCAAACTGGAAGAAACCCAGAGGACATATGAATGCTGTTTTTTCTTTGTCCTCGTCAACCATCGGGATCTGATAGTAACCGCTGCGCAGATCCAACACCGAAAACCACTTGCTGCCGGACAAACAATCAAGGGCGTCGTCAATGCGAGGCACGGTGTACTGATCTGGAATGGTTCTGCGGTTCAGGGTGCGGTAGTCGACACACATGCGAAGTTGGCCATTCTTTTTACGTGCAAGGACAATCGGTGAAGCATATGGGCTCCTTGATTCCTTTATGATTCCAGCAGCCAACAGACCTTGTAGGTGACGCCGGAGATCATCCAAGTCAGCAGGAGCAATGCGACGAGACCGCTCTCTGAAAGGAGTGTTATCGTTGACACGTATGTGATGCTCTACTCCTTTGGCCAAACCAACATCCCACTCATCTGTGGAGAACACATTGGAATGCTGAGCAAGCTTTGTACTAAGTCGCTCTTTCAACTCTTTGCTGATGGGGGAATCACTCAAATTAAACAAGGAGGGGTCCATAGCTGGAACAGTGTTTGCATTGGAGCTTGGTGTATCTGTCACAACGTCAGCGACATGCAAATGTGCGATCACAGTCCCCATAGGAATGGCAGTTGGCTTTAGAGACTCGTTGCGCAGAAGCACCAGGAACTTGTTAGGGTCTAACATCTTGGAGAACAACACTGTTGGTTGGACTAGAACACTTGGAGGGAGAGCAGGTGAGTGAGCACGTTCAGTGATGAGGATAATGTCTCCAATGTTTTTCTTTTCTTTGACTTTGCAGATGGCAATGTGTTCTGTGCCAGGGGGTATTACAAGAGGACCAGGACCTGTCCACTTTACTTCAGCAACAGGTAAGTTGGGGTCGTCTTTAGAAATCTTTGTGTCAGGAGCAGGTAAGTAGCTTTCTTCGTGCACTTGGACTTTGACTGACTTGACGTTTTCCATGACTTTCTGTGTGGCTTTTGACTGAAAAGGCCGGACACCGCTGACATTGGTGCCGATAAGAACAGGTATTGTCTCGGAACAACGAGGGTCAGGACACACCAGCGCCAGGACAGGAACAGACTTGACTTTGTTAGACTTTGACGTCTTTGGCCATTCCAGCTCAACTTGGATGTAGCCTTTATAGGGGTAACTGTCCTTTGACTCACTTAGGCCCATATGGATAGACCGGTCACAGGGTTCAGCGGGATGTGTGGCAGGTTTTCCGCGTACCAGCTGTCAAAGATGATGGTAACTTGGGATCCGCTGTCCATGAGCGCGGTGCAGGGTTGCCATTTATATTTACTTGGGCAGTAGAAGGAGGTCCGACGAGACCTTCTGGCAAACTGTGGGTCCGAACGTTGGCAGAGCTTCTCTTGACGTTTGCATTGTTATTCTTTGCTCTGGCCTCGTCAGGTCTCTGGTTTTGCTTGGACTTTCTTTGAGCTTGCAGGAGTTTCTGTATTACTTTGGGATAGTTCTCAGGAACGACGCATTTAGTTGCAACGTGCCCATCTTCACCACACCGGTAACAGAAGAAATCACTTGAGTCTCGGGGAGTGAAAGTTCTTTGCGGTTGGGGCTTAGACTGAGTTTCTCTTTGTCGGGGCTCAGTGGCTGTACTGTACTTGGGCTTGACTGACATGACTGAGACTTGCTTTCGGAGTTTTACGACTTCTTTCTTTAGAGCTTGTACATTTCGGTCTTCAGAGCTCTCTGTTGTGGCAGTGACAGATGGAAAAAAGTTTTCCAACTGACAACTTGGCATTGGAGAGGACGTAGTGAGCTCACATACTTGAGTTCTGAGTTGGTGTATTTCTGCTTTTAAATCTCTGAGCTCAGTGTCTGAGGTTACCGTGGCACTTTTGGCATAAACAGCTTTGGACGGCTGTAGTCTGCGGCGCGAAGCTTCATGCTCCTCTTCCTGCCGTATCTCATTGAGTAGCTGCAGGAACGTGGGAGGATTGTCACGTCGTTCTCTCAGTCTGAGATTCAGGATCATTAAGTCAGATCTGGTGGCCCCTTTGATGAGCTGGTCGAGGCGAGCGTAATCTGTGTTGTCTGCCTCTATACCACCTTTTTGGACGACTTTATTTAGGACTCGCTCCATGCGCCTCAAAAACTCGGACAGTCTCTCACTTGGGTGTTGGCACAGCATTCTGAAGGTAAAATAGAGTTCTTCACCGCTTTCTGGGGCACCAAACGTATTTTCGAGAATGTCCAGGTATTCAATAGACGTTGCGCTAGGGTCATTGAATCGGACAGCTTGCAGGACCTCTAGTGCAGGACCTTTTACACTTTCCATAATCCTCATCCTCTTTTCTCTTTCAGGGCGTTCACATTCCTCCATCAGGAGTCTGGCTTGATCAACCCAATTTTCCAACTGTTCTTCTCCAGAGGGTGTGGGCGTAACCCCTGAGAAGGTTCGCAGTCTTCTGAATGGGTCACTGCTTGTGGGCTTTTGTGTCTGTTGGAAGATTTCACCAACAGCTTTGATGATAGCCTCAGGAGTGGACGCTTGCAGTGGGGGCAGAAGATTGGAATGAGTTTGTGGCACATTTGGACCATCACCGGTTGACTCATTCTCCGGCGCAGAAGCTCCAAAGATTCTCCATGGCACAGCAGAACCCTCGGGAAATACATCGACAGGAATGGCGTTTGTATTGACCTTCTCTCTGCACTCACACAGCACAGTTAGACTTTGAGAATGCGGGTCAAACATCCTTCCTCTCACTTTGACTCTCCCAAGTGCTTTGATAGTCTGCAGTGTTTCTTCAATGGTATTTACTTCAGCTTCTGGAGGAACGTCTTTCAACAGCAGAGCTTTGGCTAGGTCTATGCCTTCTCCAACACACCAGTTCTTCAGCTGAGCCATCTCCCCGGGTTGTGCAGTTACGATGATCACTTGTCAAGACTAAATTTGATTGGCTTTAAGTGATATAAGCGTTTAAAATGTACAGTGTAAAACTAGGTTTAGTTAGTGCGACTTTAACTTTAAGTAAAGACTAAGGAGGTTTAATGTCTAAACTACGCTTCTCTGGGTCAAACTAAGTTTAGTGCTAGTTTATTACTATTTTAGAGCTAAATTTACCCCGTCCGTGCCTCCATTCTATGTAGCACCCGTACAACCACTCTATATAGGACTTACCCGAGAATGATGGGTGCTTGGGTTCGGTTTACTCACAGGTGGATACCAAAAAGGTTCACCTATTTAAGTGAATGTTGTCAAACAATACCAAACTAATAACTAGCCTATTTAAAATAATGAGACCCAGAGCGAGAGTACATTTAGGCAAACATTCAAAAAGCCATATTTAATAAACTAATTAATTAATTTTACAATTGGACAAAAAAAAGAAAAAGATGTAAAATAGCCTTAAACCTAAGGTACATTTAAGCCTAAAACTAATTTGCTACAATCTAAATGTTCCCTTGAGTTACTGGCCCCTTTAAACCCTGTAGGTAAAACCTTTAAATCCAAATCCCCTTAGCTTGTCCCCAAGTGACAGCACCAACAAACGTTACAAAGGAAAAATGGAACACTGACAAAAAAAACGTGAACTGTCTCACGCGCACACACTTAAACAAACGGTCTAAACTGTACTTTAACGGTGGTGGGCCCACTCACACACACACACAGTACTCACGGCTCCGGAGCATCTTGACCTAAGTCAAACCCCCTTCGTTGCAGGCCTGTTTTACTTGTGCTAACCGCACAGCGGGTCGAACCCTCTCATAGGTTTGGATGCTTGAGTGCGTTGCAATAAAACGATGTCCGTTGTCCGGTGCCTTGAGCTCGAGCCAAGATAACGGTCACACTGGTCGGATGTCTTGAGCGCGAGCCAAGATAACGGTCACACTGGTCCAATGGCTTGAGTGCGTTGCAACTGAACGATCTCCGTGGTCCGATAGCTTGAGTGCGTGGCAACGGAAAGGTCTCCGTGGTCCGGTAGCTTGAGTGCGTGGCAATAAAACGATTTCCGTGGTCCGGTGGCTTTAGTGCGTTGAAGTGGAGCGGTAACGGTAGCTCAACGTCAGCCCGCGGTTGCTTCTGCCTCGCTAACGTCCGTCCACACAACAGTCCCCTTGGCTCCTCCGGTCCCACGATCGATCCTAGCTCACGAAACCGTTCCTGCAAGGTGAAGGCGACTCACACGCGTTTAACGAGCCTCCCGCTCCGGGTTGTCACGGTCCGTGAACTCCGTTAACGTCCACTGCTCCGGGAGAAAACACATCCAGCTGCTCCGCTCAGGCCCAGGCGCAAAGACAATGTCTCCTGGAACTCTTTTTTTCGAACCCCTCCCTCGAGTTTAAGAACACACCCCCTTCACGAAACAACAACCAATCACTATCGACTATTAAATGTATAGCTAGAACTGACCAATGAAATGGCTGACCATACAGCACGAAAAAACTAAAACAAAAACAGTTGTCTCCCGTTCCCATAGCAATAATATGAAATTAATTAAAAGGACACGAAACAACATAACTTGCTTAAACTTACAGTTTAATCTGAACCTAAAGTGACCTATATTTAAATCACTAAAAATATTAATGATCCACTATCATATAATAATGAATATTAGGACAATCACTATAGAAAAAGTAATTAATAAACTACTAGTTTAGCGATTAAAGATGTGTTAAGGATTTATATTAACCCCTAATGTTCTGGTAATGCCCTAATATTCCACCGGGCTACATTTGTTTGTTTTTAACTTTTTTCCCTAGGGTCTTAGTTTTAGGATTTTTGGAATCTCAGTATCTGACAAAGTTTTTCTCAGAAAAAAAAGAGGTTTTTGTGGGGGGGTTTTGACAACGCTGAGCCCTCCACGCTCAATTTTGACATTATACAGAGAAAAAATTATATGAATTTGTATCACACTATATCTGCAAACTGAAGCATATTTCTACATTTTACTTCGGGTTGCGGCTGTGCCGCAGAAAATCCACAAAGGTACTTTGGATAACCTTTGGTTCCTCACTTCTCGCTGAATTATGGAGTTTAACATTTTTCCATCAGAATAAAATGGGACGTTGTGGTCATCGCTACGGCAACACCGTGAAAAATATGGCATGGGTGTGACTGACTTTTCTGATCGGAACGACCAAATAGAATTTTGTGTCAAATTATTTTAATTTTCGTAAAAGTAGAACAGGAAAAAACTCTCGCACACTGTATACTTGCAACACCAGTGTTCACACCAGTGGCCATTTTGCTTGACGAAGGCCACTGGCCGAAACGTTCATCTAATAAAGGAACACTGGTGTTGCAAGTATACAGTGTGCGAGAGTTTTTTCCTGTTCTACGTTTGGCCTTTATGCCTTCTCTTACGCACCTGTTTCAAACAGATGTGCGAAGTTAACCGTCTTTAATTTAATAAGTAAAATTTGTACTCTCCATATACTTCCTATAGGGGGCGCTATCGTGCCCAATTTGAATTTTGCCAGATGAAAGTGTTTAGGACTGTGACTTTAAAAACTGATAACAAAATGATCAAAATCGGGCTTCAGCCATTTTTTTAATGCTTCACCGCATAAAAAACGTAAAACTTAGAAAAGTTATTTGGATAACTTTTAAAGTTCTACTTCTCAAGATTATTTTCCACCCAAAATTAGCTCATTCCGATAAACGCTCTAGGAGGAGATAGATGTTGTACGAAGTGAAAAATAAAGGCAGATTCCCGCCTCCAAAATGGCCGACACCTAATATGGCGGACGGCGTTGCCGTAATATTTTTTGCTCAACATGTCATGATGCACGTCTGTACCGACTTTTATGATTCTACGACAAACTCATTTTTGGCCATGTCCTATCTCGCAATGTAAAAAAAAACGGTATTTTTGAATTTCAAAGCAACACTGATTTTTATAGCTGCAATTAGACTACTTTTATTATTTTATATATTTATTAATTGTTTTTATGTACTGTCAAAATCCTGTGTAAGTGTTTCCCTGTGGGGCCCCTCTGCTATGGGGCCCCACTCCCTCTGCTGCTCGTGTCAGCTCCGCCCCTGTTGTTCCTCCGTCTGTAGCTGCTCATCGCGCTGAGCAGTGAGGAGGAGACAGAGGGTCCAGACGAGTGTAAAGACTCAACTTTAGCCAGGATTCATGACTCTATTGTTACTTTTAATCCGCGGACAGATTCAGAGGATCAGATCAGAGCACATACTTTGTGAAAAAGGCCGACATCGTGCCGTAACCGAGCACCGTAATGCTGCACCTTTTTCTCTTCATTATGCTTCCTAAATGTATCTGTAAAACCGAAAATATGAGGCTGATTGATATGAAATAAAAGCGGCCTAAAGCTTGGGAAGAGTAGACTCCGTTTATGGATTAGTTTATGTCCATAAAGTTCATGAGGAGCGGACTGACCTGCTGATCTTATGATTCTCCCGTTTCTCGCTGAAGACTGGACTGGACTGGACCAGCGCAGCTACAGCAAATGAACAATAAACTACCCAAGGTGCCGGAACGCCTTTCCTACCCCTGGCCCGACCTAGTATTTTAATTGCACTGATGTATCTCACAGGCAGACTTTCGTATGCGTGTGAAAATGACAAAGTCGCAATCGTTAGGCAGGTAAACTTTATACATGTTGATTTGGTGCTTGTATCCCACTTTGACATGTAGCCCCTTTAGTCATAGGCTACATATTGCACACACACCTAATTTTAGGTCATAATTAAGCCTAAATAAAACCCTAAATAAAGATTGGGGGACATGCCATGTTCCATAGTGGAGATAAATCTGCGTTTGCTATCTGGCGCCCTCCTTGCGCTGATTCGGCGCAGGTGTTGCTAGGCGATGCTGTGGAAAGATGTGACGTTTACGCTTGTTTATTGTTTAGATTTCGTAGCTTTAATGATGTAAAATGTGCGTTTAGGGTAAGATTTGATTAACAGTGACATAAACGTTTAGATTTTGCGATGGGCCGACCAAAAAACTGCATACCAAAAAAGAAGGGTCTTGGAAAGAGGCCAGACACGCCACAGAAATCATCACTGTCCAGAAGAAATGGTAAGAGAAACACACAACGAAAAGCCCGAAGAAAATGTCCTGAAGCCTAATTCTCTTGTCAGCTCAAGAAATTACTTTAAACAAGATTTTAGCAGCAGGTTTAGAGTCGTCCATTGCTGTAGTAATGACCCCCCTCCCGTTATTAACCTCTTAACCCCCGCCTGAACCGAGCACATTTTCTCCAGTTTGGTTTTGCCCAAATCTGAAAGCTTCTTTAAAAAAAAGAGAGAGAGAAAAAAAATAAATGAATGAAAAAAGCTTAGAATATGCAACAACAACAGGGTAACAAAACGTTACAACAAAAGCCACTAAAGCACATCAGAAAAGTGACAACAATTGGTAATGAAAACGCAACAAAAAAAGCCATGGGAAAAAAATGTTTTTGCATTGGTGCATTGTTTGTGAAGACGGAGCTCTTTCTAACCTACTCTGGACACTGCCTGTTCATTTTGCTTACGATAATGTCACGGATGCGCATTTGGCTCTATTAGATCCTTGTTTTGGCTACGAGAGGACTATTCAACCTTCCTAAAGAAGAGTGCACTCGCCAGAAGTTGGAATTTCTTTCTGGGATTCAGCTACTATATCAACCAACCTGATGGATGCTTGGTGAACCTTGGCCAGAATCAAAGTGGATTAACTTTTATAACCAACGCATTCTCATAACCCGATGGGGAGGCCAGACTGAGCGGTGAGTCAATCAAAACGCCTGTTAGCATATGTGTTAGCCATTTATGAAACTGTGTCAACATGTCAACTCCTTATAACTGCATTATGTGAAGTAACTTCACTTTTTGCAGCGATGTTTATATTTATAATACTTTATTATACGGCCCTTCACAATGCAAGTAGAACGCTCCATTGATTTGAATGTGATTTCCCAACGTTCTACCGGTCATTATTTTTTGATAGAAGACCTCTGAAAAAAATAATGACCGCTGCCTATGGCAACGGAGTTCGTGCTTGTAATACAGGTCTTTCATATCACTCCGCGAGTAGTAGTAGCGGACAGGCGGACACTATCTCTGTCCCCGTCCCTGCGAGAGAAGTTGAGGGAATCACTCGTGAAGTTAACGGGAGTCCGACGTTCAACTTACTCAGAGATTCACCACCATTCCTCCTCTCCAACTGCACCTTCAACTAAGTAGCTAGGCTAGCAATAAGTAGCTAGCTGTGCTGCTACTAGCCTCGCCACACTGCCTGGAATCAACAAACGTTGCCAAGCAACGCGCAAACTTTTGGGAACTATTTGCCGCGGAAATCATTAAATAAACCTTTCTGTCTTCATAAAAGTGTATGAAGTTTATTTGTGTGTGTACAGTTGTCAAACAGCCGTATAATGACCGGCGTTCTATACATTATCCCTTACGTAAATGTGGAATGAGCGGAGAGAGGGGCGGAGTTAACTGAATCGAAGCGTCTTGTCTTCCGGGTAGAGAAAATACCCCCCAAAATACTTGTATTTCTCTCAAAAATGAGTACTCCATAGTGATAGAGGTACAATATATCATATAAATGCCTATACTTTACTTTGGAATGGCTAAAATAGCATGATACAGAACCTTTAAAGCTGAACTGGAGAAAATGCACTCTGTTAAGGCCGGGGTTAAGAGGTTAACCTTATCGGTATTTACAGAGGTGGGTAGTACTTGGTTACATTTACACAAATGTAATGTACTGGAAAACTGGAAAAATGTGCTCGGTTTTCGGTGAGGATTAAGAGGTTAAGTAACTTTTTGAAGTAATTGTACTTTTGCAATAGTTTTATCATACAGAACATTTTACTTCTACTTGAGTAATACCAAAATCTGTTTCTTATTTTGGTTCATTCTTCATAATGATATATTTTATATGTTTTATGGGCTTTTCTTTGCAAATATTATCATTTTAATCTCATTCATATCATTTTAGACTCATTCAATAAGTTTATTTCAACGTATTGAAATAAACTCAATAAGTTTATTTCTCAACTTATTGAGAAATAAAATAAGTTTTATTTCTCATCATTCATGTCACCACTAACAGTTACTCAGTACTCAACATTTTGTCTTTGTTTTCTGTTTACACAACATGGAGGCTTGAAGAAACCAGTGTGGACTACAGCCTTTGAAACACTGCCAGAAGACGCCGAGGTCAAGCTCAATCCCGTCCAAATTGTTCAACCAATCCCAGTGAGTGTGAGCTGCAGACACTGCCAAGATTATTCTTATTTATTTTGAATTCAAAAGTAGCACAAACTAGGGGTCATCAGGACGCTCAGACATAGAGCTAAAGAGGTGCCTACCAGTGCAGAAGAAAGACCAAAGAGGAGAAACATGTCCAGAGAGCCCTCTCAGACTGCGGCTATCCTAACTGGTCTTTCACTAGTACCTTCATTGAAGATTGCCACACTATGGTCAGTGACAGAGGCGGGTTTTACTCCGTTACATTTAAGTATGGCCATCCCGCCGTTACTCTGCCTGATACTGTCAGATCTCTGAGGCTAAGCAGGAACGCCCTGGTTTGTTCTTGGATGGAGACCGTTTGGGAACATCAGGAAGCCTGGGTGAATGTAGTTGGTGAGTGGTTGGCTGGTGTTGGTCAGAGAGGCCGGTATTGCAGACTGGTCGCCTCGCTTCCGTGTGGCTACAATAATAGTTTACCACCACCAAGTATGGACTGAATGAATAATGTAATGTAAAGCTTCTCTGAGTGTCCAGAAAAGTGCTATATAAAACCAATGCATTATTTTTTACAGTACATGGACTTAAGTTACTTTGTGAAGTAATTGTACTTTTGCAAGTAGTTCAGAATACAGAACTACTTTTACGCTCAATCAGTTACTCAGTACTCAAGTAAGTGAAATGTTCTACTTGTACTTGAGTAATACTACTTTAAGGTAATGTCACTCTTACTTGAGTACGGTAAATATTTTGGCGACTCTACGCACCTCTGGTCAGTCATGAGCCTGTAGCTGGTTGGCCTCCATTGTGCTTAATGTCTTTTTTTTTCTTTTTTTTTTAAATCCCAGTGGCAAAAATGAATGGGCTTCCAGAACCCTCTGAAGAGTGGGACTGTTTTTAGCATAATTTTAACATACTGTATAGTGGCCATGCAAGTTTCACACAGGACTTGGGACCTTTTCTATGAATGGGGCTGAATAAGTATTAATATAATTATTATATCTATGAGTGGAAATCACAAGAAGAAAGTTCATTTTAAATTTACATTTTCATTTCATTTCATTACATTTTGAACAGATGACAAAGACCAAATAAAAGTTCCAAAGGGCCAAGACCTAGTAAAATAAAATGCATGGCACGGTGGATTGTGTTTGGCATTGAATATCCCACCAGACGCTAAATAACTTGCTTTGTTTTGTCTTCATTTGTCCGTTAAACGAGCTGACTTGGACACCGGAGCGGTGATTTCAGAAGATGTCTCTCCTCCCATCCTGGTCATCGATACGTCCTGCAGCTCCGACAATGAAGACTCCTCAGTGTTTGACTCTTCCAGCAGTCCACCGTCTCCTGAGATTTTCAGAGAGGAGCTCTACGGTCAGTACTGTTAGGTACATGTTAGACACGATGTGTCAACAACTGTGAAGGGGGACATTAGGCAGCTGTGATGGTCAAAGTACTAGATTTCATGACTTCAGGAAAAGTACAAATACTACTGCTCAAAAAGTAAAAGTTGCTCAGTCAAATTATTAAGTACAAACACTGAAGTATTTGCTGCAGAAAATATTTAAGTATTCAAAGTAGAAAGTAAATGTGTTTGAGAAATCTGTCGAAACAAGTGCAATTATACTAATAACTTAAAGGGACTAGACAAAATGTAAAAATTATGTATTTTGTACCCCCTACTTGCTCCAGCAATGTCCTAATGTGTAGAATGAGCCCACACCTATTCACCATAACTGCCGCGAAAATCCTGCACTGTCAGTCAAAAAGTTGTTAATTCAGATCCGAAGTACCATCGTCATGCACAAGCTTAATATAGAAACTGCAGTTACACCTAAGACCTGAGGTGGCAGTAGTGAGTATAAAAATTACAACTTGCTAGTCCCTTTTAATGACTGCTAAAACCTTAAAATTGCACCAAAATCCCTCACCTCGGCTGCAACACGGCACACCTTTTTAGGAAAGTTTTTGACTATTCACAAAACTTGTTCTTAGCTGAAAACGTTCCTCTGTAAGAACAAATCCTAAGAACACTCAGGAGGACTCTTGCGTCCAAAACAATCCCCAGTTCTGTTCACGATCACACTCCTGATGGAACCCAAAATTCAGAGTCATTTATGATTATAATGAATACACAGTAAATGAACAATAGGTTGCATTCATTTCTAGAATTCTATTTAATGTGAATTGGCCCACAAATTAGAGAAAATAAGCAATAAACTAAGACTAGAAATCCGCATAAAGACAGTTACCATGGTTACCACCATATAATTTTCAGTTGCCCTCCACCTCAATATTAAACTATTCACCTTATTCTGGAAGTTTGTGTGGGCCATGAATTGTGCCCGCCCTTCACTCCTAATAGTTTACATAGGACTGGAGAAGTCGAGATGAAATCAGTTTTACACGGACACAAAGCCGTTTTCAGGCCATGCAGAGAAACGGTGCAGTGTTGACTTGTCGGTGCAAATGAACATTGGACATTTACACAAATCGACTAAACATCAGTTTTTAGCGGCGAACATTTTCCCTCGTTCTCCGCTTAATGAACGGGCTTCGCACTCTACCGGAAGTATCAATACAATGGAAGTGCTGATCCGTTAGCCTGGAAAAGTCACCGCTGCGTCGCTTCCATTTCCCACAGCGGTACATGCGCAAGCAAACGGGAAGCTGAGTAAACCAATCAGCGAAGGCCTGGCGTCTGCAGTTGATGTCGTGTTATTAGCGGGTTTGCGTTAATATTAGCGCAGGATTATGAATCACGAAACTCCCCTACTGTCGATGTGTTTTTGGTCATTTACCGTTGATTGGAGACACGCTTTCTCTCTTTCGTGCATCGTTCGTAGATTGTTATTGAGGGACGTCCGCGTCCCGTGAGTGACGTTTCTCGCTAGCAACACGTCACGGCAAATAAACAAATCTGATTGCACGGGATCGTTTTGATTTTGCGGATACAGCCAGTGGGGGCGGGGGGTCCAGACTGATCCCCCGCTGTATAAAAAATACAGAGGGGAATCATTCTGGTCCCAACAGGCTACTGATCCGTGGCAAAAAGAGGCAAAAGTGGGTGGGGCGGAATAAGGTGAATAGGCTCTTTAGAATGTTGTGATGTCATGTGAATGCAACCTATAAAAACACAAAATTACCAGGAAAGCCACTAAAGTCCGACCCACAAAACATAATGCACAGGTTTCATGTGTTTGTTAACAGTGGAGCAGAGCACTCTCCGTCTGAACGATGACCTCTCAGACCTCGATTTCCCCATAAAGAACTCCACTCTGCTGGAGCAGAGCCAAGCGGAGACCATCCTCGCACATCTGCCTCCAAATCTGTCCACCATCAATGGTAAATCCTGCGCTGGGGAAGATATGGTATCAAGTTTGTGGAACCCAGGCAAGAGTTATTTCTGACGCAAAGACCTAATTATGTGCATTTCCTCTGGTGGGGTTGGATCCAGTTTGTAAGTTTCTCCTTTGGCCCAAGACCATAGTCTAAACCATTCTGGTTTTGACATCCTTTTGCAATGAGGTCCTGCCATGAGATCAGATCATTTTGTTCAGGAAAACTTATTTTCACAACAGCAGTACACCACACGAGAAAACAAATCTGTCAGTGGCACAGTTTGCCCTGCCCTTTTCTTGCTAAACTATTTTTTTAAACTATTTTATTAGAAAGTAAAGAGTTGTTTGCTGTGTTTACAGAGGCACCTACAATTCTGTCTGAAAATGGTGATCTGAACATCAGTCAAGACAAGAGGTCAGTGATCTTTTAATGCAGGTCAGAGTGACTTCTCACATTGCACATCAGAAGTAGACTGACTTGATCATAATCTTTTAGTACCAACAAAAACCCTCCATACGGCTGCACATTAACACCAGGTCCTACTTCAGGTAAATTGCTCTAATTAATTTGTTTGAATTTCACACAAAAGTAACATTGTGTTGTTTTTTTCTCCTCTTGAAGACAAAGCATCTGAGACTTCGTCTGTAAGTATGCTATCTGGATTACACAGTGCATACTGTTGTTGACACCTTGCTCATGTATGAAAGACTATAGTGAGTGTGAGAGGTGGAGTATGATGTATGAAGTCATTGGTTACAATTCTTCAGAGAAGATATAGAGGTAGAAGGCAGCCACATCTTCACCAGACCACCTCTATAAACGCACTGGGCTAGGCTGATGCATTATAACTTTATTATTCATTTTAACATTCAGGTTCACATCAAAAAAATAAACGTCAAGAAACAAGTGAGGTTCCGAACTCTTTTGTTCTCTGAGGAAAACATCACAACTCCGAAACACAAGATCCAATGTCGTAAGATTATCCCCAAGCAGTGCCCTCCATCCAGTCCCCTTATTGAGAACACTGACGATAAATATGACTATGTAGATGGAGGTACATTCTTTGACTTTTCCTGTGACTCTGAACGTGACATTTACTTCCAGAAAATGAGAGAGAGATGCATAAAGCTGCAAGGTTTTGTCTGGGAGCATTGAGGCCAAAGGAGTCCACTGTGTTCTAACAGTTAAAGATACATAAACTGTCAAAGAGCTATTTAAAAAAAACTGTTCTTCAAGTGCATATGACAGGTTAGACTTGCACTACAACATTTGTTTCCTAGTTTGTTTTTGCTGAGTTTTATCGTTACGTCTATATTGGGAATGAGTTGTGAGACAAAAAGAGGTAAAAATTCTGTAGCTGTCAACTGTTCAATCACTGTACACCCATACTGTACATGAAATTACATATTATATAGAACTCTGTGACATAAGTAATTATTACATTTTCCACAAAAGGTCACCTTGCAAATATGTATAAATCCTCTTAATTTCAAATATTGGCATTGATTTGTGTGTCATTTTGTGTCATTTAAATAGAAATGCTATTCTGTCTAATTGCTGTTGTGAAACGTAAAAAACTTAAATGTTTTGTGTTCCTGTGAGCTTGAACTACTTTACCAATACTATTTGTAAAATGGCCACTAGATGTCAGTCCTCCTTTGTATGAACAAAGTTGTTCTTGTTTTATGTATGTCTGTCTTGTCAGGCAATGTAGTTTGTATTCGTATACTTTGTGTTAATGTTATTGTCACATTGCCGTATTTTCTTTTATTTGTGATATAAATTTGTGAACTGAAATAAAAATATTAATGTTTTTCTTTTTAATTAAATTCAATGCAGACAATTTTGTCAATTCTGTCGTAAATTGAAATTTAGTTTCTCCCATCCATACATGCAAAAAGACAATAGTAAACATAGCTTTATCGTAAACATGTACGCTTTCCGGGGTCGGCAGGGTAAAGGAGAGTTCAGCTTTCTGACAGCCTAGTGGATGAAGTGGTCTTTCAGTCAGTTGGACCGGTCACTTGTTGAGACTCTGTTACTAAACTATAATATGGCTTTTTCACAGATTTATTTGTATTAGTAACTCTAGAATGAGATTGTTTGGTTTCTTAACCCCACTATTTTAAGATGAATTAGGCTACCTCAATATTTCATTTTGAGATGTATTAATGTATTTTAGATGGAATAACTTCCTTCCCGACATAACATGACCCACGGGTGAATCCTCTCTAACCACATGACTGGGACAAAAATATCAGCCAATCGGAATTTTTGAAGTCGAGTCCAACCAATGAGAAAATGGCACACGGCTCGGGTTACCAGGCAGGTCCTGACTAATACCAGTCATATGACTCTGTGCTGCGTGACGCCCATAGACACAGTTTCAAGGAACAATCGCTCTCGGATTTGATTTGGAGAAGAGCTGGTAAACACGAGACCTCTTGTACCGAATGTATTTTGGTACACGATGCCTCCGACTCTCTTCCAGAAACTTTTCAACAAGAGAAATAATGCATTTTCCTCGCCGCCTCCGAGATGTAACAAAGACGAGCCTGCGTTCAGGTAAATGCACTTTCACCAAATGTGCGTGTTTTTCATGACTGTGACCGTGTTGTAAATATGGACGCGTGGCGGGGCTTTAAGCGCAGGGGGAGCTTTTGCGAGCTTGAATTGTTTCAACCCAACATATTTTAGCTTGTTTTGCGTGAGTGGAAGTGCAGGAGATGTGCACGACGTGGTGGTGTTGTGCTTCTTATTGCTGGGGTAGCCTGCTAATGCTAACAGCAGATGCTAGCAGGACAGATGCACGCGCTGCACACTCTTAAAACTTTGTTCCTAATTGCAAATATTTGTCTGCTTTTAATCAAAGACCTTTTGATTGAGGCATTTCTACGGTTCTCCCATATGAAAAAATAGTCACGTTTACTGAAGTTACAGCGACTTTCCTCTCTGTTACATAATATACGGTGCATTATTTTCTATACAATAGCTCTACAGCAAGTGAATAAGTAATAGAATCCCAGGATAAAATTTAACCAAATGCCATTTTGCTACAAGTTTGGCTTAAAATACCGTTCAAATATAATTTTATAAACCTTAAACTTTGGTTCTCTTATCAATAAACCTAGCCCATGCCAGTATTGACATGTTCCTGCAGAGCATAAGACATGAGGATAACGTGGTGCAACTACGGTCACATGAGCCAATTGTAAGCTACTCTATTTTGTATGGCATCGGGCAGTGCCTTTTGACAACAGAGCAAGACAGTGTGTGCGTTGTACTTATTAATCGAAAGCTATAGCCACGAATACAAAGACTGTGTGCACGCTCGGTTTTGACATAAAACAACGTGCATCCAAAAAGCGTTATCGAGAGATTCCCATATCAAACGGTGTCCCGTTGCAACACGTTATACAACCGCTCTACTCCAAACTGTTAATCACCTTATGTCATTTATTTGACCTACCTTTTTAAAAGGGGCACAGTATTATTATTTCACCTACCTTTTAAAAGGGGCACAGTGTTATCAGTGACAATTATTGTTGGCATACGTACTCAAAGTCTGACCTCTCAGCAGTGTGTTGGGCAAAGTACACATTTAAAAATATATTCTATATTAGTGATTACAGCTTTAAAAATGTAATAATTTTATATTACTGTTTCAAAATAGTAATCATGCCACTGAGCTAAAGTGCAGTCACATATTTCTTTTCCTTCGCTTTCCCCATTCTCTTGTGTTTTGTTTTGATGACATTAACTACACGCAACTGCAGATCTTATACACCAGTGTCCAACTGGTGTGGGGAGTTTGTCATTTTTCATACATTTAAATGCTCGTGTAACTCGAGTTACTTGAATTGAAATGACTATTATATTCCCGTATTTTGTGTAAGTAATATGTTATATTCCTTAGTTACTGAAAAAAGTAATATATTTTTGTAACACGTTACTTCCAACACTGCCTCAGTGAGTTTACTTTGTTGACTTTTTGATCAGTCTTTCTTTACATACATGTGGAAAAACTTCAGCAGTTTGATAAGCAGTTTGTCCAGGCTTGCAGGCGTTTATATTTGTGACTTGTTATTGAAGCTCCCTTGGGCTAAATTCACCTCTGACGTGGCTCCAAACGCATCATGGAGCTGGTTAGGGTGAGTAGAGACACCTTATATCCTCCTGAGTTGTAGTTTCCCATTGCTGCTGCTGCTTCATCACCACCACCTCACATTCTGGGTCAGGGTCACCACTAATGTAAAAGTACTATTTTAGAGTTTAAAATGAGGCTGCAGAGCAATTTTGCTATTTATCTAGTGTGATATCCATCACCTAGACACTAATTTCCATTTAACACAAATTCAGTGCTGGCTCTTTCAGAGCTTGTGTTTATAGTATTCCAAAAGTCCGGGGCCTAGTTGTGTATTAGCTTAATTTTTTTCCTAAGTGCCAGTTTAGGTCTGGTTTAGTATTAGTGTTTAGTCTACTTTAAGTTCATATATTCACACAGGAAACAATATTATTGATGACCTTTTAATGCCACAGTCCACAGAAACTAACTCTAAAGCCTAAAAAAAGCAGAAAAGCTTTGTTTGTAAAAAGTGCTTAAATCTTAAAATATCCCACAACAACCATGAAATACAATAAAACTTATTGTAACTTGTAGTAATTATCGTGACCGTCCTAACCAAATGTCCTGCCCCTGATAATCTGTTAGACACCAACAATGCTATTTTGCAGTGAGTTATGAAAATAAAGCATTTGGAAAAGGACCCATTGTATTTTTTTGCCTCGTGTTTGGTCGTCTGTGGTAAAAGCAAAGTAGTATCATCTTTATTGTGTTTTGAAAATTAAAAAAAAAACCTTCTTGTAAATATCCTCAATCAAAAAGTCCCCAGATTGACACTTTTTGCGTTGTGTAAATTTAAGACTGTCTCACACACTTTTTGCTATTAATTTATAAGAAATGATTAAAACATGTACTCAAGAAATATATGAACTAGCTAAATATATTTAGTGCAACCATGAACGTAATAAAAATCCACAGTTGTGAGGTTTTTGAATGATGCGCTGATGCTTGTGTGCTGATGCCAGGAGGACCACCTTGCGCACTGCAGCCTGCAGCGTGTCTGTTTGCTGTGTCCCTCGCACACACATTACCCCGCCTCATTATCAGTGAACACAGGGCACCTTTATGGCCTTGGACGTGCTTTGGCACACAGCGGGAGCAAAGTGCAAGTGGCGGCACAGGGGCTGAACTCAACCAAACTCCAGCTCGGATGACTTCCTGAGCGAGAGTGAAACAGGGCTGCATGATAGAAGAAAAAAGACGCATTGGATAGTGGAGATAATTTTGTTTAAATGCAGTATTTTGACTAAAAAAGTTGCTTACAATGGGGGGCAACATCGATCTGCTGTCTGTCTCCATTTGCCTGGGAACAAGATAAATTCCAACCATGGCTTCCCAACATCAGGGCAATTTAAGTATAGTCTCTCCCTGAAACACATTTCCCAAGGCTAATTCAGTATATCTCATCCACATGCATGCACGGTCTGGAGGATGGTTTCAGAAAGCTCTGCTAGTGAAATGCACAAGTTAGTTTGGTCTTGGGAGTCCAAAAGTTACCATCACTTCAATTAGGAAAAACCCTTTACCGGTGGGTCATTTTGAGCAGGGGGTATGTCTTCCCAGTGTGATGTCCTGCTCTGGTTTGTTTGACCCATTTGGCTACAGAGTCAGTGGTCATCTCTCAGCCTCCTCAGCCCTCTCCTGTTTCTCACATGACCAGATCCCGCCGCATACAGTACATTTCACGGATCCTGGCTGGAAATAAGGCGCAGAGGGCAGCCAGCCTGCCTGCCAACAGAGGATCGGGATTGTGTCATCACTGCATCAAATTCTCACTTAATGTAATGGAAAACCAATGGAAGTTTTACAGTAATAAATACACAACATAAAAGTACCCATAAGTAAATGGCCGGAGCAATTTTGTGACCATTTCTTTTCAAACAAGGCACTGTCTGAAGCCAGAAGGTTGTCGGGTGGCTGTCAGATGCCAAAGCTGCCTTGATCAAGCATTGTTCAAGCAAAAACAAATATCTGAAAACATTCAAGTGCCTGTCAAGTGTGATGATGTGTCCCAAGATCAACTTTCCATGTTGCATGATGGGGACTTGGGATCTTCATGGTTAACTGTTACTAATTAAGTAAGCGGTTAAGAGCCCCTTGCCCTGTTAACTGCCAGTGTCGGCTCTGCTGTGTGCACTCCTGATATATTTTTTATCCAGGAGAGCTTCATTCTTTTAAGTCTACTTTTCAACATAACGGTATTATAGTATCACAAAATGTATGAAGTTTAACTGACACCGACAGTTGGTGTCTCCAGCTTTCTCCCACATCAGTTCGCACTCACTTGTCCTTCCACCACGATACAGGCAAATCGATTTAACATAGCGTTGGATTAATCTTCATGGCATGTAAAAAAAAAAAATGGGAACAAAAGTGTGACAGTGCAAAAGGAATTTAAAACAGGAAAATTAATCAGTTGATCCTGTACTGTAACTTGGGCTGCATAAAAATGACATACCTACTTACTGTAGTACAGTAGTTTATACAGTACAAATTGTTTATGTTGTTTAAAGGAATGCTTAGTTGATGTTTCTATTTTGCGATACACACGTGCATCTACGAAGAATGAAAAAAAGAAAAACAAGGCGCATGTGTCGGTGCATGTTTCTACTCGCGTCCACGCGGACTTTTATTACAATCCCTATTTGAATGCTTTTAATGATAAGAAGTTTAATAATCGTGTCGTTATTAGCCTTGTTCAAATATAAAACTACATGCATGCACAATGCACAATCATATAGCCTATTTTCTTTACTACTACTTAGAAATCAAACAGAAATGATAAAGAACGGGAAAAGGGGACTGGTCAATGACACAAATTGGTAAATCTTATCAATACCCCCGCTGTTTGTTAATTGTTACAAACAATGCAGTACCATGGAAAACGATGGTTCAATACCAATGGCCGCTGGCTGCTCTGCTTTGTGACCGCAACACTGGAGGCCGCCATTGCTCCGCCATTGCTGTAGTACCTCCATTTGGCCGCTAGGCCCCATTGAAAAGCATTGGACTTTAGACACGTTAAAAACAACTTTAATGCCTGGTTTCAATTTTTTCGACACTTAATATGGCTACATATTCCTCCTGAGATAACGCTGGGTTAGTCAAAAAAATAGAAACCAGGCTGGTTTTCGAACAAAATTTTTTTTTTAATCTCCTACTTAACGGAGGTCGGACTGTTGGCATTGGAGCTGCGCGAGCTACACGTCACGCAAGGGCCGAGTCTACAGTGAGATCCCGCCCTTATGCCCTTATTAGGAACATGCTTCGTCAGAGCTGGGGAGGAGGAGTCTGTAAATCCGCCATGATTTCCCCCTCGAACGTGGTCATTGTGGTAAACGGGGAGGAGTGAGGAGGAGCTGTCTATTCTTTTTAACAGTCTATGTTCAATACAATGGAAACAAACAAACAAAATGTTATTTATTATTGTCCATTATTATTATTATTATTTTTATTTATTTATTTGGTGCATGCATGTAAACACACCACACCGGATTGTAGCCTTGGGCTAATTTCTATCCGTCGACTTGTCCCCCATGCGCACTTTTTTCAATATCTCATCTTGTGGGACTTATCTCGGCGCGCCCCTAATTATTTGTGAGATATATTTGACTGTATGCCATCCTTTCCAGCATTAGAGCAATAAACTGTTCCTGTTCTCCTGTTGAATATGTCCATAAATGACATTTGTAGAAGCGTAAAAGTGACCAGGGCAGGTTTGATCATCGCATCACAGCATTAACTGGGGGTGTAGGGTATAGCCCTGTCTTCTCACGTTCGCGTTTGGTACGGCGTCTTCCTCCTCTGCACTCGCTTTCGTAACTCTTCATGTCATGTGAGGTTTCATCAATCTCCCAACTGTCAACTTTGCAAACGATCACATGCTGCTTTCTCTGTCACTCAGATTCACAAGCGACTTAAATTAGCACAGCAAGCATGCGCCTTCGCCTGCAACCGTCAGCTTTTAGACAAATTGAGTACTTGCATGTTTTTTGCGAGTAGTTGAACAGTAGCGTTAACATTTAAGTCTGAACTGCTAAACTAATACAAGAACGGTGATACAGTTGCGATTGCCACCAACTATTCAAATTCCAATACCAATTTCTCTGCACCCAGTTATCCATCCTTTGCTTCATACCGTACGCGCTTTCTTTGTTTTGTGTGCGAATACTTGCAGTCCTACCTGCAAGTATTCGCACACAGGCGCATTGAGTTGCCTTGTGTACGAAATGCGCGGTATAAATAAAGTTGCTTTGCCTTGCCTGCCACAGTAGAGTAAAGATGCTAGCTGTCATCGAGTTGCTATCGGGGGGGGGGGGGGCTCTCACGGGTCTTCTGACTGCAGGGTCATGGCATTGAGATTTTTTTCACGTTAAAAAAACAGCCGCGCACACATGTTGTAGTAGTAGTGGCTTCTGGCGTGGCACCTGTCGAAGCACAAAAGCGTTCAAGCTACGTCTATTTTGCTAAAACTTTGGGTTGCCAAATGTGTCAGTCCTCGGCATGTAAAGTCTGTAAGTTGTTGCAGTGAGCAAGGAAAGAGAATATTTAACTTCTCTTAAACTGCTGGTCAAAATAATAAATGCCAGTAGAGACAGATATTTTTCTTTTCAATGGATGTTATAATTGCAGCCTTTGCAATTTACTAAATGCGACCATAAAATGTGTTGAGTTGAAGGCGTTAACCAGCGTCACTGGCGCAGCCACTCGATATATGCTACATACTAGGCCTTGCACATAGCGAGAATGACTGGGTCACATTGAACAGGCTTGTATGGCTGTTTATTTCATGTTACATATTAAGGCGGAGATAGTAACTCGGGAAGACGACAAAAATGCATGGCGCGTGATGTGGAAATCTAACACGAAGGTTGGAAAAGTGTTTAGGGCCCGGCTAAAGGAAGTTGCACACAGTCCCGAAGATTACTATGATCGCTTCTGCAAACAGAAAACGAAATGTTCTGAGGTTCCTTAGCAATCTAGCGAGTAACATCGTCATCGTGATTTAAAATCCCGGTAGGGTGGGGTACTGTTAAATGATAACAGCATGGTATCATTAAAAACGTTTAGGTACTACTACGAAAAATAAATACAAATATTTAAAAGAAATTGTCTATTATGGATAAACTAACATTATTGCTCTGTTTTTTGGTTATATTATGAGTAATATACCCCTGGGTACCCTTAGGGCTCCATAGGATTAAGCACAACGACAAAGCAGCTGCTTCACAAAGGAAATGTACCAGCACAGTAGCGCTGTTTTGCTGTTTTTGCATTTTGTTGTGTAATTATTCATTATCCACATTATTAAAGATACTTAAAAATATGGTTTGTGAGGTAAAGTTTCAAAACAAACCTCAGCTCAAACGTTAAATGGCTGGATGCTTCCAAAAACAATTGAGAGCAGCCACAGATCAAATTAGAATCCCGTTGACATTTTTGCTTTAACAGCCCAGCAGTCACTCCCAGTCACAGCACGGCAGTCGCTCCCGATGAGACGTAGTCATATGAGCTCGCAGCTGATAATCATCCTCATGTGATGCTGACTCAAGAAGAGCACAATAAAACCAGTTCATCTTGTTCTCCAGACAAGGTGCTGGGAATGGCACAGTTGCGAGATGTTAACATACCATGTTTAAACGGTTTAGTAAAATATCGCACATCTATATTTGCATAATGCAAGTTTTTGCAATATTGTGCATTAGAGAGTCAGTCATATTCAGTGTGACAAAAAATGTAAAACTAGACGAACAAAACATTGACTGTGTGTTCAGAATTAGCCTGTAAACTTTAGGCGCACTGTTAGGCAGAGGTTTTCTTTTGGCCATTGTTTAAATGAAAATTTGATTTAATTAGTTAATGGAAATGACTGGAGTAAAAGTACTTTGTTTTATTATGTTTCCTGTATTCAGCATCACACTCCTGAACAGTGTGAACCGTGCGTTGACCTCTGTGCATTTCTCTCATGTGATGCAGGTATGTGGGTAGTCAGGTCTGGAAGTACCGCAGGAGACTGTAACTACTAAAAGAAAGACGTCTCAAACGAGAAATCTCTCTGCAGGCTGGTCATTAGGGCTACAACTAACCATTATTTTGGTAATCCGTTCATCTACACATCCTTTTTACGATTCATCGCTTAGCCATGAAATGTATTGTATTTTTATTTTTATTTTTCAAACTTTTTACATCATAAAGCAAAGGCTCACCACTTGAGGATGATGGAGTAAAACTTGAAAGTGAATGTTTGGAGGAGGCTCTTGGTGCTTGTTCTGCTTTCTGATTGGATAAGACACAGACAGCTCTTTATTGAATTAACGATGTTCAAAATACTACAAACCCTAGCATTAAAAACAAAGTAGTTTTTCATCAAAAATAAAAAACTTTTCATGTCATTTTTGCTCTATGTGAGTCTGTGTTTACCAGAAAACGATGATTAAAATAGTTATCAACTCCTTCAATAATCGATTAGTTGTTTCAGCCCTATTGGTCATGAGTTGTAAGTATAAATTTTGATTATTATGATCACTTTTTCTATACTTATTTCACAATGTGCAATCGAAAACAACTTTTTATCTGGTCACTTTCACTTCAGACAAATATTTCTCTACAAAGCGTTCTTGAAAGTAGGACTGCACATTTTTGCTTGTACTCCAATCGAATCAAAGATGCAATCCGAGCGGTCACAATCGGCTAATTACAAATACTGCAGTTCAGACTATATAATGTCCCTTCGGAGAACAAAATGTAGCTTATTACGTCAAAAAGGCTTACCCTGAAGTTTTATTTATTTAAATTTATTTGAGCAGTAATCTGCTCAAAGGGAGTGGGCCGAAGCTTATAAGTGCCCACCCCAGTTTAACTTTAGACTGTCAACAACATGCGATTGTTGCAGTTCATATACCATAGCAGTTCCTCCACCATAGACCACACGCTTCTCTGGTTGTATTCAATGAGATGTGGAAATCTCAATAATCTTGTGTGAAACACACATTTATCAGCATAAATAAGATATAGCAATGTAAACATTTTGAGATTTTTTTTGTTTGCATTTAGAACATAAACATAATACTTCCATTTAGAACTGAGTTTACAGTGCAGATCTTTTTTTTTTTTTCCCGCAACCCTTGGAACCACTCAGCCTCCGGTGCTGCTTTGCTTTGTAATTATAAATTGTGGATATTGATCTGTAGATATTGGATTATTAAACAAACAAACATTTCATGAGGATTTCGGCTATATCAGAGCAGGTCTGAAGATGTTTATCAGTTTACGATTTTTTATTGCAAACATCTGCCATAATGCTAAACTGTTAGCCGCTAACTGTTGCTGCCTCTGCTGCTTCAAACATTTGCGATCTCTTGTTCATGTGTTTGTGTTTACATGGTGCAGGGGGCATGTGGGGGTGAGAGGTGAGGGAGGTGCGGCGCTGGTCTCCTTCTGCTGCACAAAGTTCACTGCCGTTTGCGAGTGTGGCGCATCTAGCAATGCAATGTGGGAATGCAACAATGCTGGACCGGCAAAACGGGATCGCTTAGAGTAGCTTTAAGTACCTTGATGCAGTGGTATATATGCAGCTCAATGCTCAATTGCATAAAAAAGTAATAATAGGCTATATTTAAAAAAAAAAAGTAAAATTGCAGACTGGATCGCAGTATCTCAGAAAAAACACAATTAGGTTTTTGTGAAAATTGTGCAGTCCTACAGTGTGCACTGTTTGCAAAAGGGCCAAAATCGATGCTGCTCGATTGTTTACTTGTGTTGTCTAATCCTGACCAAAGGATGACATGAAAAGCAGTGAAGCAGCACAATGAGACAAAGGACTCGGAGTAAGAAACAAACACAAACAACTGCACAGTAAGTCTCTTGTCTCTCTCTCTCCTCTGCTAACTGCCTGCGCTCGGTCCAAGCACCGATCACCTGACTATCTCATGTTGTTGTGTGAATTTAGTCCAGTGCTATTCTTAGTCGGCTTTTGGTGAGAGGGAGACCGCAAAAAGGAAGCGAGAGAAAGGGGAGAGGGCTGGGAACAGTCTGGCACTCCGCTCGCGATGATGCCCAGGTACGACCCGCTAACACGCTACACTCCGGAGACGTGGCGGTGGGCACGAGTTTGCAACCTGTAGCATTATTTTTTTTCTCTGGCTAAATGTCAGCGCTGGGGTTTGTTTGGGGAGCGCATCTGTGAAGGGCATGTTATGTAACTGGGATTTTAGAGGTTTGTAGCTCATGGACGATTATGTGGAGAAGATTATTGTGTTTTTTCCCATCTAGGAGCATTTACACTTGGGAGAAGACTATGATTTTAACTGCTAAGCTAACACAAGGAATCACATGCCCTAAAATTGTCTACAGAGGAATCGAGTATGCTATAGCTGCAAGACTCCATAGAATTAACAGGAAAGTTACAAGAATAAGAGCGAGCACTTCTCATTAAATTTATTTATTATTTCTTCCATTTCGATTTACATTCCTGCTGCAGAAATGCTTGGGACTTTTCCATTACTTAACCAGTTATCATTTTGGAAACGCATGTCTATGTGTATGAAACTACAAGGACGTTTTTATGGGGGAATTATTCTATTCGGGTGGACGGTTCGGAGCTGACGCGAAGCATTACAAGCATGTAGCAGCCATGAGGTCATGTGCTGCTTTTCTGAATGACTCTCCTCTCCTCTGAGCACTGTGACAGTCACAAGCTAACGGCATGAGTGCCAACTTCCTTCAACACTGCAAAAACAACAACTAAAAGGATCGGATTAGGCTTTATAAACAGACTGGTTTAGCTTGCTGGATTGATTATTAGGTTAGGGTTAGATTATTACTCATTAGGTCGGCTATTGTGCTCTACTGTTGAGAAAATTGCCAGTGATCACTGAGATCTTTCTTTGGATACCAAGTTTTGAGACACCACTATAGAAATTCACTTGATTGTCGCTGCTTAAATAAACAACATTTTAGTTAATGAAATGTCCAAAAAGAAAACTTAAAAGAACAACTTTTTAAAAATTTTTAAGTCCAGTAAATCTCAATTATCCACACAAAATCAAGCAAACTCTACGCAATCAGTGTGGCCTTAGAACATCCCTGCAACTAAAGTTAGTTTCTGGTCAGTTAAATTAATTTTACTTGCTATATTTATGCATAGGAAGCAGTGTCAAAGGTGACAGATGGAAATTAGCTTGGTACAATCATATTTATTCTCAAGCTTAATGAAATTGTCCTGATAAATGAAATGTCCAGTGCCTCCATGATGATAAGCCAGGGGTGTCCATACTTTTTCAATGGGGGGCCACATATTGAAGCGTACACGGGGTGAAGGGCCATAGATCGGTGGTCAGTGCCGCAAAACCTTTGACTAGCAGAGGTTTAAATTGTGACCCCATACCTTTTTTATTTATGCTTAAAACCTTCATGCCAGCTCTGTCTCACAATAAAATGTTAGTTGTTAGGTTAGAATTGTGTAGAATTATTACATTTCAAATAAAAAGGATCATCTCTGATGCCACCAATTTTGGTGGCATCAGAGATGAGTGACCCGGGCCGCACTTTAGACCCCCTGAGTTAAGCCATTCAGACTGAAGCAGGGGCTCAGCGAGGACTGCTACATCTGCACTCCGCAGTTTGATTGACATCATTTTGATCGCAACTTTTAGGAAAATGGTCCGTGAAATCGGGCACTTTAGCCTGCAACAATCACAAAAATTGCCTGTGAAAACCCAATGCGGTCCCTGTGTCAGAAACTTTGCTTTCTTGGCCGTAGAGCGCAGTAAATGCTTTGTACCCTTTGTTCTAAAAAAGATCTTTATTTATATAGGGCTTTTCACAGACATGGTCACAAAGCGCTTTACATGAGACAATTGTACATTCACTCCATACTCGGTCGGGGAAAGCTACAGTTTCCCCTGGGGGAGACTGACAGAAGCGCTGTCACGACTGCACACATCTGCACCAACGGTCCCTCTGACCACCACCATACATTCACTCACACACAGCATTCATCCTGGCCTATTGTACATGTTTTAGTGGTAGGGGAACTGGAGTACCCGGAGGAAACCTACGCAGACACGGGGAGAACATGCAAACTCCACACAGAAAGGCCCCGTCCAGGTGGGAATCGAACCCTGGACCGTCTAGCTGTGAAGCGAGAGCGCTAACCGCCGTGCTACCGTGCCGCAAAAAAAACCCCATCAGATTAACTTTACAATTGCTTTCTTGGTTTTGTAGGTTGAATTTTGTGCAGTGTTTTTCTGAACTCTTTGCCTCTTGCCCTGACTCCACTGACCCCTTTAAAAACAAAGGGTCCAGTGAAGGCTGCAGTCCACAAATGATATGCAGATTCGCCGCGGCTACATCCGATGTCAACCGAGTGCTATTGTTCTTCCCGGCAAAGTCACCGTTCACCAACATTAGGATTGTTTTGGTTTTCATTTGGTGTCAACAACAAAACTAGTTGATGTCAACTATTATTGAAACGCGTTACTTTATATTTGTTCAAATAGTTTCTTGTGATTCAGGCTAAATATTTGCCACAAAAACACTCATGTTTTGAAAAATGTTTGATTTGCTTCAAACCTGGCATGATTATTTTATTTGGCTCCAGCTAGGGTACCGAAAAAATCGCAATTAGGTTTTTTGTCAAAATCGTGCAGCCCTAGCGCCAGCTTCTTCAACATGCTAGATTTCCTTTGGTTCAAAGTTCTGAATCGTTTGATCAACATTTTCAGGTTTCTTCTTGTAGGTTGTCCTTTTAGGTGTAAATCATTTCAGTATATTTTTCTACACAAAATAGCAATTGAAATCTCAATGTTAATTGTCGTGATTAGCAAATCGCAAAGGCTTTCTTTAGAAGTACTTGACTCTGAGACAGCAATCGGACAGTGGTGTATATGATACAGTAAGGTGTTCCATCCTCGCAGTCGGACATCCAAGAATTTTGAATCCCCCCTCAGCTGGGCTACGAAGGTGAGGGGGCAAACATCAGGCAGCAGGTCAAATGAAAGCATGGGTGTGATTACTGTAGAAGCTACAATACTACAGTAAACCTCGGTGATTGGAACCAAAGTAGTATGATGGAATGTAAAATAAAGACACCATAACCCTATATTAAGTTGTAACAAACAAATCCAAAATTGGAAGGAACTAGGGGTGTCCATGGTTAACCGATTAACCGCTAAAAAGTGCGTAACCGAGTAAAAGCATTTTGCTCGGTTAACTGCCGTGTATAATTTTCTGTGCCATTGAAAATACATTTTTGCACCACCAGAGAGCTCCCAAAGATTTGTTCACGAGAAGCCGTCATCGCGCATGGCTAGCTAGTTTAACTTTTCAATATGAAGCGGGCCATAAACAGCACAGCATGGGAGCGCTTTACAACCGAGAATGACGGATCAAAATGCAAGTATTGCATTGCAGTGCTTAGATATACTTCAACTTCAACAGCCGACACCCGGGCATCACTTAGGAGCTAGGTAAGCTAAAGGCACAAAACTCGCCTTTCTCGTTATTGTTAAAACGTGGTGGAGAGATAAGTGGTGTTGTTGTTGTACGCATGAATGGCTGTTTCTTTGCACAATGTTTTAAAAAAAAAAGCGTGCTAAATGACTGCAGGTAAAATAAATAAAATACTGTAGGGCCACGTGAACGGTCGTGAGGGCCGCAGTCTCAGCAGTAGGACTGTCCCCGACCAAAGATTTTCTTGGTCGATCAAAAACATGCCCTGAGCAGCGATTAGTCGACTAAAAGGAGGCGTGGCAGGACGCTGACCAAACTACAACTTTTCTGACCCAAACTGCACTCATAAGACATAAAACTTTGAGAGCTCGTGCTTTAATATTTATACATCGAAGCAACGTCAACGGTGCATGTATGTGTAAAAAGTAGGGCTGCCAACTTTGGTCGTTTAGTCGACTAATTGGTCAATGCCGTCGTGGACCAAGATTTTCATTGGTCGACTAAATGCACGCCCTTTTGCAACGATTGAGATGCTCTCAATTTGCATAACACCAGAGGCCTGTGGCAGGTCTATCTTTTACTTTGGGCTAATATGTCATTATAAAAACAGACGTATCAAAGTTTTACAGACAGAGTGACGTTTGAATTGTTTGTGTTAAATGCTTTTGCTAAATAAAATAAATAAAAACACAAAAAAAGAAATGAGGACGGGAGAGGCCTCCTGCGTGAGCATAGGCAGCTGAGATCAGCGCCTATGTGTCTTTGCGAGATGTTTCCTTCAATAGGCCAGACTTCTACAGTTGTTTAATCCACAAATACCCTGGTTCTACAGTGAAATAGCCAGCGGCTCTACTAAAGCACATGGGAGAACGAAGCGAAAGTGTAACGTCAGGCTCCGCAGCTCATGGACCTGCTGTGTTTTTCTCTGCATCATTCTGGCCTTTTCCGAGATGAATAAGACGAGGAGATCCCCGTAACGTGAAACGATTCATCACTACACCGTGCAGCGCAAAAGTCGAAGAAATGAAGCGGCCTGAGAGGACGTCATACGGAACCACGCGGCCGGCGCATTTCACAATAAAGCACATGGCTCGTGTTTACATTACGCCGAAACAGAGGACCCAAAGGACATTTGAGAACAGGGACGATGATAGAAGAAGAGAACTACCGCTTTATTTGGATTACATGGATGTATGGACAGCACATGTACAGCAGCAGATGCAGGAGTGAGGCAGGGAGCTGGAGTCTGAGATTAAAGGTGAGATTGATGTGACTTTTTTTACACATAAATCCACCGTTTACCTTGCTTCTATGTATAAATAGTAGTTACAGCACAAGCTCCTAAAGCTTTATATCTTATGAATGCAGTTTGGGATATAATTCTATACGTTTGGGTCAGAAAAGTTGTAGTTTTGTCAGCGCCATGCCACGCCCCCTTTTAGTCGACAACCCCATGTTTAAAGTTCACTGCTCGCTCCTACACCCCTGTGGCGTTTAAAGATGCCGGGTGATTTTTGATTTACGCCGCCCCATTAAAAGTGACAGAGCCGGAGCTTGAGCCGGACACTCGAGGATTTGCCCTGATCTGATCACGGAGCTGGGCCCAGAGCTGGGGCTAAATGTAGCTCTTTATTTAAGACCAGCGCGCCTCATGTCATTGATAGTAAACGGTTTGTTGATGTGGAACAGTTAAGCCCCGATTTCTTTTGCCAAGCGCTCCACACAGACGGGTTCAGTATTTGTTTGTCTTAGTCCCAGCAGCTGTGCATATTGGTGCATCGATCTCTACTAGGTATAAACCATGGCATACTTTGGTCACTTTGGAGAGAAGTCCACTCTCTAAGTCAGAATAGAATAGTTTGTATTGCCATTGTTTGAGAACAGGTTCACAAACAAATTTTTCTTGCAGACGTGCAACATAAAACATGTAACACAGAATTTTGATAAAAAGTAAGAGCTCTATAAAACTTGAAACTATAAGGCTATAGGGGGGCATGCATAAAAATATTAAATAAATAATATACAAATAAAAAGTAAAATATGGTAAGACGACAATAATTGACATAGAACAGCAGCGGGATTATATTTACAGATGTGTAGGAGTATAAAGTAAAGTGATGGCAGCAGTGTGGACACTCCACACTGTGCAACAGAGCAGGGGAACGGTGGGGCTCTCCACTGTCTTCTGGGCGTTCTAGTTGTTGTGGCTGCACCAGGAAGTGTCACCAAACTTGCTCTGATCCCGTCAAGCCCTCTCCCCTGGGCAGAATTTGGCACATTTTCATGGTTCAATTATGACTTTCTATTTGAACAGTTTCATTTCAATCCAGAAGTAGAGCTCCACTGAGTGATAGGTATTTTCTACAGTAGGCACAATATTTGAGGTTCTACCAAAAGGGTTCAGAGGTAGTTTAAAAATCAATGTTTTCACCAGCTATTGAACACATAGCTTTTCGACGCATTGGTCAGTGGGCACCCCTTAGCAATTAGGGCACCCCTGCTTTTTACACTCTTGAATCAACATCTCCACTTTTGAACCGCAAAAAATAAGGTGACATGTTTACAGATTTGTTTTTTCACTCATAATTGGCTTATTTAAAAACTAAGCAAGATCCCAAATCCCCTTTGGAAAAAAACTTTATCAACAAAATAAAACGATAAATTTAAATGTGGCTTGATCCATTATTGAGATTTTGTCACTGAAAATATTGGCAATTTTTTTTAAATGCATAAATTTGCCCTTATGAAAACAGACAGCGTTTCGAAGATGGCAGTTCTGTGAAACAAGTGAACTGTACGGAGCCTGTTGGATTAGAGTCATGTGCTGGCGCTGCAGCGTTAACTTGTCAAACGGGTCACTGCTCTGTGTGTCCCAGAAAGACTTTCAGCTGGCGAACGCTCAGTTTTTGTCATCTCAACATGATCTACGTCTTCTATGTCAGCCTGGGGAAAACAACACTTTAATAAAATACAAATCAGGACAAAACTAAACTAGGAAAACTTAGCTAAAACTGAGCCTCTTCATATGTTTTAGTAGGCATGCTTTTTTTTTTGTGTTAAATTAGACTGTATAGCAAATAATGGGTAAATCTTTAGTTTTGCTCCACTGTCTGATCTCAGACCCAGCAGTGACGGCCCGGGCTTATTTTAGCATCTCATACGAACTCATGACGTGCATTTTATTTAATCAGACGCCTCTAATCGCAAAGACCCGCTGTCCTTCACCTCTTGGACAAGTGTCCACAGCAGTGACGACAGTGTTGGCAATGGTGCAGCTTCATCATGGAGCGTATGACCAGCATAAAACAGGACTATACTGAGCCTAAACCCGGTTTCAAAATAGGACTGAACAGGACTGAAGAGAGGCTGAAAACGAGGCTAAAACAGGCTAACCTTGGACCGAAGCGATTGACGTGGCTTAGGTTTTAGTTTAGTTTAGTTTATTTATTTGTTTGAGCAGTTAACCTGCTCAAAGTAAGTGGGCTGAAGCCAAAGGCTTATAAGCGCCCACCCCAAAAATAAAAACAATAACATTTACATTTAACATTTACAAGGTAAATCATAGACAAAGGAACAATAATGAGGAACAATAACATAAAACAGCAAAATAAAGAAACAACAAAAGAATGTGCTACAACTCATATCTTAAGAAAGCTACATTAGCACAGACTAACTTACAAACTTACAAAACAACATTTGAACTGTTTATATAATTAATTGAAATGAAGCACAACTACAGCAACGATCTTGTTTCATGTACGATGTCTAGTACAAAGCAAGTAAAAAAATCATTAATATATTTCTTTCAGGTTGTTACCCGTGCCAAACATTACGAGAGTTACTTTTATGTTATAAAAGGTACATTAATACATAATACTCCGAGATCTTGCTACTTCCCAGTTGTCATTACCATCCTCAATATAATTTTAATTTGGGTTTAATTATCATTATTATTATTATTATTATTATTATTATATTTATTTAATTGAGTTATATGTGGAGTATGATGTAAGCCCTGCATAGTGTGGTGCATTAAAAAGCCAGGGTGTAGAGCGGGCCAGTTGAAGAGGGCAGTAACTCCCCATCAACAAACCCCACCCAGCTGCCCTAACAGCTGATTTGGTAGATGATGTTCCTATGCTGAGTGATGCATTAAAAGACAAGGTTTTGAGCCCGTTGGGAGGATTCCTCTCAACAGATTCATAACTTGCCTACCCTAATTCTCAATTTGTAAATTTGAGCACTAGAATGACAACCGTTCCAAGCAGCAACACTCTTCCTTGATTATAGAGGAAAAAAACACACATAATTGTTCCTACTGCTCCCCCTAATGGCAACGCATTTCTTCTTTGTATATTTCATATTTGTATAAGTCTTTTGTTTGTATTTATATTTGAACAGGTTGATGTTTGGACATCGTTTCAACTCCATCTCCAGTAGGGCTGAAACAACTAATCGATGACTAATCGATTATTGAAATAGTCGACAACTATTTTAGTAATCGATTAATTGTTTTCTGGTTCACACAGACTCAAATAAAGCAAAAATGACATGAAAATGTAGTATTTTTGATGAAAAACTACTTTGTTTTTAAAGTTGGGGTCTGTAGTGTTTTGTACATTGTAAATTTCATGAATATCCGTCTGTGTTTCATCCAATCAGAAAGCAGAATTAGCACAAAGAGCCTCCAACAAACATTTACTTTATGTTTAGTCTAAGTTTACTCCATCAACATGTCCTCAAGCAGCGCCACTTTAGCTTTATGTGATGGAAAAAATTGAAAAAATACAATTTTCCTACAACATTCACAGCCAATCGATTACAAAATAATCGTTAGTTGCAGCCCTAATCTCCAGTTTATTCCACAATTGTACACCATTAACTGTTGGACTAAAACATTTCAAAATTGAGCTATGTTTCTGAGTCCTAAAGTTTAATTTATCATGTAATTCATAACAACCAGTACGTTCTTGGAACCTTCTTTGTATTTGGCCTGGTAACAGTTATCTTGCTTTGTATAACATCTGTACTGTTTGGAACTCAACAATGTCACAAAACTTCATAATCTTTGATTTTAAAAATAATGACTTTGTGTGGTCCTAAAACCCAGCTTTATGAATTACTCGGATAACAATACTATTGGTTTTAATGTGTTTTTATAAGTACTACCCCAAACCACAGTACAATAATATAAATAGGGTAAAATCAGAGAACAGTATAAGATATGTAGAGCTTTGATGTTTAAAATGTGCTTTGCTTTTGCTATTTCTGAAATGCTTCTAGAAATTTCCGTAGATATATATTTAATGAGATTTCCAAGTAATTCTATCGTCTATAATAACACCAAGGAATTTGATTTCATGCACTTGCTCTATGACAACACCCTCTATCTGAATTGCTTCCTGAGTAGTGGAATTACAGTTGCCGAATATCATCATTTTGCTTTTACTCAGATTTAGAGATAATTTATTTTGTTTGAACCACTTATTGACACTTTTGAGTTCCAAGTTAACAATCCGACACAGTTGTTTTAAGTCGTCACCTGATGCAAAATATTTGTATCGTCGGCAAACAACATAAATTTAAGTATTTGAGACGTTTTACAAATGTCGTTAATGTACATATTAAACAATTTTGGACCCAGAATGGACCCTTGAGGTAAACCACACACAATTTCTTGACAACTCGACTGATAATCACAGATTTTCACACATTGTTTTCTATTTTTTAAATAACTGATAACCCACTGTAGAGCTACCCCCCTAATCCCATAATGTTCTAGTTTATTAATTAGTATATCATAGTTTATTGTATCAAACGCTTTACTCAGGTCAATAAATAACCCTATTGCATATTTCTTGTTATCTACAGCATTAGTTATTTCTTCAATTATATCAAAGAGCGCGTGTGAGGTTGAGTGATTATTCCTAAAACCAAACTGATTGTCCGAGATTAAATTACACCTTTCAATAAAGCTGTCAAGTCTAGAGTTAAAACCTTTTCTACGATTTTAGAGAATTGCGGTAGAAGGGAAACAGGCCTGTAGTTTGTGAAGAGATGTTTATCTCCTGCCTTGAACAGAGGAATCACTTTTGCTACTTTCATACCTTCAGGAAATTGTCCAGTTTGCAACGATAAGTTACAGATGTATGTTAACGGCTTAAGGTGCGTTCAGACCGAACGTGCGTCCACGCTCCGTCAGCCTCTAGTTGGACGCCAAACATTGCCGCTTCACACTCGCGAGAAACGCCTGTTTGCTGGCGCGTGAAGTTTTGCAAGCGTCATAATTAGGAGGCGTGTCATACAACTCAGGCCGAGCGCAAACCGCGATGATCAACTTCTTCTCCATGCTGCAGGTCAGGGGCGCAACTACCGTAACTACCCCCTCCCACACACACATGGCTCTTTGATGGTTGTTTCTTTTTTTTAAAGAAAATAAATACCCTCTGAATTGACTTTATTTTAACGAAAATGTCACTATTTCACACAATATAACATCGATATTTCCCTCTATGGAGTTCGTTATCACAAAAACAATCACACGGCCGATTAAAAGCTTCTGTTGCTTCATTCACGTAACTTTTCCTCCTCTCCCTCGCGCAAGAGGGGAGAAACCTGTTCATATCGTTCACTGTAAAGACTCGTTCAAAGAGCCGTATCGTTCACGACCGACACATCACTAATTGGCGCCCCGTCCTTTCGGCGCCCCTATGAAAGGCATATATTGCGTATGCCCTTTTTGCGCCACTGCTGCAGGTAACAGGTGACGCTTGTGCTTACTATTTGAGCCCAGTCCCTGATTGGTTAACAAGGCGTAAATGAACGCACGTGTAGATTGTGATTACTTGAGTGCATGAAGCAGTGGGCGGGGCATCGCTGCTCTGTACCGCGCTGTTCTCACTGGTTTTGACGCGCGTTAATCCTCATCTGCTCGCATTTGCAACGCTTCATACGCGCGGACATCTTTGCTTACATTTCGAAGCGCGTCGAAGCACGTCTACATAGGGTTAACATGGAAGTTGGTGGCGTGTCAGCGTTTGGTCTGTACGCACCATTAGAGAAACAGTTTTTTTTAAAGTTTTCATATCCATGTCATGGTAATCTGTCGAGGTTTTATTTTTACACCCTTTTACAATGTCCAGTATCTCCTTTTCCTCCACAGGATTGAGGAACAAGGACATAGGATTTGTGTCCCAAATATCAATTTGGCAACTTATCATGGTATTTTAGCACAATACTTTTTATACCGCTCTTTATACTTTGACAAATGAATTACTTTTAATCATAGGTTGTATGTGTATCAATTATCACAAAGGTTATCGTTATCATGAGCCATGTATCGCGTAACACATCGAATCATGAGTTACCAAGTTCCAACTAAGGCTGGGACTTTATATGATTATACATATTGCGATACAATATATTTTAATGCATCAAGTATTATGATTTTCATTACAACAAACTGCAACACCCTGAATGAATTTAATAAGAAAGCACAAGTTTACTTTCCAAATGGTCTATATTATTTAAACATTTATGAAGTGAAGTGAGACTTTATTTAATAAAGTGTGTATATATGTGACTCTTTTTGATTAAATCAATCTCTCTAAAGCTTGTAATAACACAAAACCATGTGGAATATGTTTTCTTCTTCGAGTTGTGTATCAAAGTATTGCTTTCCGATACAGTTGGGAAATTTTCCATGGGTATTAATGGAAGTAGCTTTAAAGTCAACTTACTGTTTTATGTTTTTTAACATGAAGCTGATTCAATACTTTGTTATTGGAATCCCCCTGATGCTCTATAGCCACACTATAGTGCATTGCTCATTCTATTTGGACGCTGTATAGTGTGCACACTCCAATGCGTGTGGCTGTTTAACTGCTATTTGAGATGCAGCTATGGCATGAATAGCATTGATACAAATACAGTAAGACTTTAATGTTCATTACTGGGATGCCATCAGCAGCTTAACCACTTAATGTACAGTACGTCCGTGTGAAACGTTTTGACCGCGAGTAGAGCAGCTTGGCCAGAAATACAACTTCCTCATTGTGTTGCGTGTGAGCAGAGTGGCAGCTGGTGATGTAAACTCTAGGTGGGGCTGCACAAGGTGTTCATTCTTTTGTTTGTTTTTTTACTATCGGATCTACTAAATGCATTTACCACCACTTGTCAGACTAAAAAGAAGCATGTAACCACATATCAGCAAATACCCACGGAACAAGCATTACAGACCACTCTTATTCCCAGAGCATCAGACCAACAACAAGGCAAAAGTTTACTCTATAGACGGCAGTCAAACCGCTATGTAACATTAGCAGACTACGAATCAGCAGATTACCTAACAGTGCATTTACCCTCAGCATAATGATATGAGAGCATAAAGGAGTCGTTTTTGTCCCGCTAAAGGAAACGACAACACTGAACTCGTACAGATGTGAACCGTGGTGTAAACATTGACTTACCTGTAGCGTTCAGGAGCATCGCGTCCCCCTTGCGTCTGTTTAGCCTTATTAAAAGTCAATTAACACATGGCAGCTTCCCCACTTCATCTTGTGTCCCCAGTGAAAAGTCAAATTGCAAAAAAAACGAAGAATATCTGTATAATCCACCAGTATTGGCTAGTTTCCCCATAGTGTTTACAGAGACCGCGTGCGCCATGCGAGTGAAAGTAACCAATGAGGAGTCTTCAGCGTGGTGTGCGTGCTCTGTGATTGGGTCCGGTAGTGTATGTATGTGTATGTGCTGATCTGTCGATCACTGTCATATTCATGCGTGTTCTCGGGACTAATCAGAACTATCCCTTTTTTTTGTTCTTGTGGTAAAAATCGTGATCAGATGTATAAAACTACAATGATTATACACAGTAATGGCATTAGACAATTAGTTACGATATGAAATTAACTATAATAAATTAAAAATACAACTTATTCATTCTTCTTGTCAAAAAATGACAGGAGGGGCTAAGGCCACCTAGCCCACTGATACCAGCCGTGCCGGCGTGTGAGTAAGTGAACAAGTCGACCAACAAATCAGTGGCTTGGTGTGGTCACTGGCATTTAGTGTGTATCAAATCTGGAAATCTAGGTTAAGGTTAGCCAACCTGGGGACCGCTTGAATATTCGAATGGTTTCAATCGTTGCGCTGCCTTTGCGATCAAACTGATTGAACTGTCTTCTCGTCAGCCCTATAGCTTTAAGACTCTTTTGTAATAGTGACGTTCTTGTGTTTGGTAGCTGGCCCGTTCCCCAGCTGGAGCCCTCCCAGATCCGGCTGATCGTGTACCAGGACAGCGAGCATCGAGGCAGGGTTGTGCTCTTCGACTCCCACGCCAAGAAGAAGGGACCAGAGGACACGCCCATCACCGTAAGACACCGTTTCACATCATTTAACCTCTTAACCCCCACCCTAACCAGTCAAGTCAAGTTCAGCTTGACTCAAATCTACAAAACCCATCGAAATGCATCCTTTTCCTCAGTGTCGTCATTTTTCAAAGGGACTATATGGAGTTTAAAGAGTTAATATTAAGTATTTTCCTCCCCCTATATCCTAATGTGTAAAATGAGCCCAGACCTGTTCACCACAACTGCCTCTATAATCCTGCACTGTCACTCAAAAAGTTGTTAATTCGGGTCCAAATTGCCGTCATGCACGAGCTTAATTTAGAAACTGCAGTTACACGTAAGACCTGAGGTGGCAGTAGTGAGTAATACAATGACCAACTTGCATCTAGTCCCTTTAAACTTTTTTTCATTGCTTTTTTTAATGCTTTTTCATCATGCTTTTGTTGCTCTTTTGTTACATTTTCATTCTCGTTTGTCTCATCTTTGTTGTTCTTTTGTGGCTTTTATTGTCACTTTTTTGTCCTTTTCTGTTTCTTTCTTTTGGCTTTTTTTGTTGTGTTTTTGTCACACATTTTTGTCTCCTTTTCATCGCTTTTTTTCCCCAAGAAGCTTTTAGATTTGGGGATTTTTCTTTAACGCATTATTTTCTCATATTATCTTTTCCGAATTGCCGTTAAAGATGTAAATAAATGATTCTGTCTGTCTTCCCCGAGGTCAGATGACGAGGCTGTGAGCCCGCGGCCTCCATGTTTAGTTCGGTTACGCCGGTTTGTCCGGTGCTTATCTCTGTAATAATAGGCTCAGCTGACTGCCTGTAATCTGCGTTCCATCTTCCTCACATGACACCGGCTCCTTCCTCACTAGACGGTCCACTCCCTCGGTCTTAAGACCGTTTTAGACATGTTGGTTTAACCAGTGGGGCCTGTTCTTGATTGGGAATTAACGTTATACATAAAAAATGATGGAAATATACGTCTCATTATTCGTTTTGTTTTCTTTTGTACCCAAGGCCTACACGTCTGAAGTTCTGCCATATTTGCAACAGCCTGACCTGCTAGACTTATTGTGTGCCATCTTTAGGAACATTAAGATCTGGCTTTTGTTGATGATTAAATGAGATAAAGAAGTTTTGTCAGTGTCGTGTGAACTCCAGCTTCCATTTTGTGTTACGATCATGTAGACTTGAATATACCTGGGACAATCCAACTTCATAATCAATGGTGGATGATTTTCAGGACAGATAGGGATGGGAATCGGTTCTGCTTGAGCAATCCATCGGAACTGTATGTCTCCTTTGATGCACCACTACTTCATCACAAATAGGGATGCACATTTTCTCATTTTTCTTTAACCTCTTGTGAATTGAGCACATTTTGTACAGTTCGGCATTACCCAAATCTAAAAGCTTCTTGATACAAATTGTCAAAACGAGGATGAAAACGATGCCACAAAATGACAGATCGTCGGCTCTGGAGATCGGAAGACGGTCCAATATCGTCATATTGCCCAGCCTTACTCTGCAGTCAAGAAGCTTTTAGATTTGGGTAAAGCCAAACTGGAGACAATGCGCTCCGTTATGGTGGGAGGTAAGAGATTAACCGATAGTCGGAGTCCTTAACGGATAATAATTCATTAATTGTTTAAAACGCGCACTGAAATGTAACCCTTGGCTAAAGTGTCCGGGCGCTCATTTAAGGAGCACCTGGATATGGTTCACGCACACATCGCTCCACATTTCTCTCCTGGAGTGCTCTGATGCTGAGCTGCAGTCAGCTGTTTGTCCGAGGCAGAGTCCAGCTGATGTCAGCGCACGCCCTGTACCTCTCCAAACTCCCATTGAGTCACCTTTCTCTCGTTAGTTCATGTGCGCCTAAGATTGAGAACATAAAGTAAACACATGAGCTTTTATATCACCATGTCATATCACTCCCTCTATGACCTTTCTCCCCGATTTCACTTAAAGGATATAAACTGCACAGGACCCGACCGAGCCACAATGATCCATGCTCTCCCTTTTGTAAAGGCAGGGCTTGTCTTCTTTCTCGAACATCTCTTGTCGCGTGGGACATATGTATTGCGCCGCCTCATCACCGTGCACTAAACGTGTATCCCACCGCTGTCGTCATTACACCGGGCTTCAAGTTTAACGCGGCCCTGTCGTATTTTTGTTTCTACTCGGCGTCACGTCAGATGGCAGAGGAAGGGCAGGTGAGTGCAAACTGATATGAGAGAAGCTGGAGACGCCAACTGTCCGCTGATTAGAAGAGGAAACGTGTCGCTAAACCTCATACATTTTGTGAAATGGCTAAAATAACATTATGTGGAAAAGTAGACTTGAAAGAACTCGGTTATCGGTTGCTTAATTAGTAACAGTTAACCGGTTAATCAGTTAAAACTTGAACATCTCTAATCACAAATGCTGTTTTAGGATCTGCGCTGCAAGTCGCAACGAGTCCGTCTGAATCTGTCCACTCTAGAAACGCTCATAAACAGCTGCAGCGTCGCAATGAAGATTCAAAACGATGACCACGTGCTGAAACATGTGCTTCTGCGCACATCGCACAGCAAAGAGAAACATGTGTCTCCTGCGCCTCTGAAATAAACATTTCAGCTTTTAAGCTGCTTAGTGTTTTGTACGATGGGAAGTTGCTAATTGAAATATGAAACTACAAGAAGTTTTGGTTTTATTTATCTGGAATAGATAAAGAACCAGATTGAGAAAGAGAAATGATCAGTGGCTTTGATATGGATAAAAACGTATCTATTCCCATCCCTTATGACAGAAGGCTACTTTGTTCAAAAGGTCAAAGCAGGATGCATCCGCCACGAATCACGAGTTATCTCTTGGTCTGCGTGAGGAACGGAGAAGGAATGTCATGATTAGTTCATTTCTGGTCACATGGAGGTTCGGATGATGATGTATGCCATTGGGAATGCCTCTGTTACACAGGCGTTCTGTGTAAGTTAGTCATTCTTCCAAATAGTTAATTGAGACCAGGTTTGAGTGACGACATTGGAACAAAAGGGCATTGAGAAACCCATTTGTGTTGTTTGATTTTATTGCCAGCCTCTGTGATATTGGACAAGACACTATGCACAAATGTGTTCAGTGGAGTCAAAGGCGCAGATCGGTAGCACAGTTTGCTACATGGCAACTACGGAAACGTAAAGTGCGGTATTCCAGTGAGAGCTGTGGTGGATCTGTCTGCAGCAGAGGGGAAGGGAGGGTTCATGAGAAAGTCATATGACCCGCAGTCACATGCTGCTGTCAGACTGCGGTGTGCTCCCTCACGTATGCACTGCTCTGCTGAGTCAATACTGTTCCGTGTGCTCCGTACGCCTCAAGGAAAAGATCTCACTTCACAGAGCTGAACTGCAATTTTCTTTTCACAACTTCTCTCTCTGCAATTTTCTTTCTTTTAATGTGAATAGCTCTGCAGTTTTCACATGAAGATTAGGTCCACTGTGGTCAAAAAGATGAAGAAACAAAACATTCTTCCTTGTAGTGGCCTGTCCCAAATGCATTCCTGCCAAAAAAGGAGGCACATGACTTCCCTCGCGCTGCTTTTAGTCTGTTGTTTACATAAGTAAAACCAGGGTTGGCTTTCACTGCTTTGTGCCTTCAGAAGTTTTAAATAGCTTTACCCGACTTTAGGATGTATGAAATTGCGTTAGAAATAGTTAAAATAATTAGAGATGCCGATATCCGATATTAACCGATACCAAGAGTCTTCCTTTAATGTGTCTTTCTCTGAGTGAAAAAGTGAAAAGTTTACGTCATTGCAAGATCAAGAAAGTCTTATCTTCTCTTGCAAATGAGATGTTTCATATCAATTATGTCAATGTAAAAACAAGGATCACTGGACTTTCCTACACTAAATAAATACCCTAAGGTAAATAATACTATCAGCTGTGGCCGATTTTATACTTTCTGTCCCAGCCTTAATTAGTTGCCGCTAGCATTAGCATACTGTTGCTAGCCGCGGCATTTTGCGCGGTGATCAAAAATACATTTGTAGAGGTAGATGTTTTTAAAACGGTTAGAACCAAAACCGGTATTTTTTTTTTTTTTACTTTATTTATTTGAGCAACAGATGCATACAGGTATAGTATACATGTAATATTTACAGAAATTATTAACAACATAACAAGTATATGTGCTGCTCAAAGGGGGTAGGAAGAAGTTAGTTATAACTTATGAGGCCCTACCCCTATCGGTTCAGTGAAAAAAAGAAAGGAGGTCTGATACACGATATCTTATTTTTCCAGTATCGGCTCCGATACCAGTGTCGAATTGATGCATCCCTAAAAATAACAGATCCTTGTCTGGTTATCTTAATATTTTGTCTTCGATTTGTATATTGAAGGCACTTTGGACAAAAAATGCAAAGCAGAAGAAGCTACATCGACCAAGATCCTTTGCTCGGTTTGTGTTTATTGCAGTTCTTCGGTGTCAAGTCTAGATGGCTTCTTTTGCATTCTTTCTAACACAACTGTTGTTTTAGCATTGTCCACATATTTTGCATATTTACAAAGTAAAATCAATGGGTTCCTGTGCATTTTCGCAGAGCGCAGAGTGCCATGCGAAGGTGTTCGGAAAATTCTGCCAACTCCGGTCAACAGGGGGCAGCAGCAGCTCTCTGGACAGCTCCTCCACCGAGTCCAAGGTAAAAGCGAGTCGCATAATCATAGCGTATACATAACAATTTCTACACAGACACATTTATTTCTCTTGAAAATACCAACAGACTAGGAACTAAGTTGGAAACGTGATACTGATGAATTGTAATATTAGATCATTTTGTCACATTTTGAAAGAATGTGTTAAATTCTGTGTTTTCCCAGGGCTCCAAGAGTTCGTCTGATGGGCGATGCTGGGGGAGATGATGTTTGGCTCTGTGGCCATGAGCTACAGAGGGTCGACGCTAAAAATCCATCAGATCAGGTGACTTCACTGTGGAGGGAGGGTAGTACAAGAGAAGCCATGTCTGTGTAGCTTCAATTACACCATATTGTTTTATATAGAGACCGTTTTATCATATTTTTAGCGGTAATGTTTGATTTTCTTGACCCTTGCATAGTGGGTGGTTTTATTATAAATATTTAGTAGTAGTTTAGTAGTGGGCGGCACGGTAGCACAGCGGTTAGCGCTCGTGCTTCACAGCTAGAAGGTCCGGGTTCGATTCCCTCCAGGGACGGGGCCTTTCTGTGTGGAGTTTGCATGTTCTCCCCGTGTCTGCGTAGGTTTCCTCCGGGTACTCCGGTTTCCCCTACCACTAAAAACATGTACAATAGGTCAGGATGAATGAGAGTGTGTTTGAGAGTGCGCATGGGGACGACGGATGGAAATTAGCCCAAGGCTACAATCCGGTGTGGCTTGTTCATTAACTTGCACTGTCCCTACCAAATAAACCAATAAATAAAAAATAAATTGCCTATTTGCAGAATAAAGTTTGGGTGTTTACTCGGAATGAGCCGAGATCACTTACTGTTGACTACTTTTAGTGCTTGAAGTAATATTTAGACAACAGCTATCTAAGAAAATGCACTTCATATGTTGGTGTGCAGAATATGAACGTGGGATAGTTACAGCGGGGCATTTGAGGAATGATGAGGTCAGTCCAACTAAAAAACGAGTTTTTCTGCGCGCCATTGAAAAGCATTAAAAGTCATTACATTGGATTGAAACTATTCAAATCAAAATGTATTGGAAAATAATGACATTGCTCAAAGTTTTTACTGTATAAATTGCCAAAATGGCCATATTATGGTTTAAAAGTAGCCAATTTTTTTGGCAAGAAAGTCATCCGTTATGTACTATTCTCTTCCCTTTGTTTGATCAAATGTTTGCACATCTTAAGGGATGAAAGATACAGATTTATTTTTTTAAATTAAAATATAGTATTGGGCATTTAAAATGGCACTTAAAGGCACCTGCCTGTATAAACCCTCGGTAGATTTGTGTCTAGATCTAAATCTACCGCTCCTCCAATTAACTTTTTAAGCTTTAAACGCTATATGATTATTAATTATTACAATCGCAATAGGAAATTTAATCAGAATGCACCGCCAAATGTATTATCTGTGTTGTAATATAAAACTTCATGCTACAAATATAGCCTATTTGTATTACTTAGAAATCAAGAGAATTGACTAATTGAATAAGAGCAATTGACCTTTCGCCAAGCCCTGCCCCCCTTAGTTACTGTTACTACGCCCGACAAACAATGGTAAAATACGGGTAGCGCAACAGATTGCCATGCATGTCAGTGACCTTTTTTGAAGCAATACCGCTGCAATCTCCTCCAGATCGAGGCAAAAGGGGTCACAGTATGCAGTGGAGGGATATATTCAAGATATTAAAACGATCCAACGAAGGATAAAGGACTATTGGCACTAAAGCTAGAGGCAAGTCTCCAGAAATATCAGAGAAACCTTCTGATCTCTTCCTTAAATGCAACAGCACAGCCTTGTGGACCAGTCGTGCTCTTGCACTGCCCGGTAAGGACCTCTTATTTTTTTTTTTTGTATTTCTAAAAATAGGAACATTTCTCCGTGCATTTCTCCTGTGCGCTAAAGTTAGCTAACACTAGCTAAACCTACAGGTGTCACAATGACAATCAGCTATAACCATCAGGACCGTGACAAAATACACAGTACTTTTATCATAAAGGGAGACAAAAACACGTGAGACTGTAGGGTTGTAAAAGTTCATCGCTGCAGTTAAAGTTACAGCTCCAGTTTGTGTAACGTTATGTGTGACTGTCAGTAGCTAGATGTTAGCATGCTAGGGTTTTAGCCTGGCGGCCTTACCTTACAGCAGACGTATGCTTGTTTATTTTGGAGACATTTAGCTGGGCGTTGGCCGTCCACATTGTTTGATCCATTGTAGGCAGTGCTCAGGTTGTGTTTTCGCTTTGGGAAGGGAAATAACTGGACTCCCTCTGACACACTCTTGCGGTACCTAGTGTCCGATTTACATCCTCCATAGGCAGATGGCTTTCACCATTTTGCTTCTTCTTCTTTGTCTAGTGGGTTTTTGGTGGTTAGCAGTAAAAAAAAAAAGTCCATCTGCTCAGTGCTCATTGCTGGTATGTCCTATTGTTTTGCATTAGAGATCTGCAGCATGACGGACCTAGCTTCATAGTAACGGTTGCTAGGATATCTGATTGGACAATTACCGTTTTGTGGCGTGGTTTTGCGAAAGGTCAATTGTCTTTGAAACTACATGATATTGGTATATTTTCTCAATTCCCATCCCTATAAAATTGTTAATTTTGTTGCAAACAATACAATAAAATGGCTTCATACAAGGGAAAGGGGGGTTGTATCTTTGGGGGATCAAGACTTGCTAGTGTTGTACTTTGAATTCATTAACCCATTTAGGCCTAAAACGCCTGGATAAAAATGCCTATAAAACATATTGGCGATTTCAGAAAAGACCCCAAAAACCTGAAGTTTTTCTGGAAATTCAGCAATTGTGTCAACGCCTACTAAATGATTGAGTTCACAGCCTCTGTAGCAGATAGGAACACAATTCAAAAAGTATTTGAGAGCTTACACTTGTGGCTTTCCTGAGAAATTTGATTTATTTAGAAAACCCCTTCACAATAATAAAATATGTAAAAGTGAAATAAAGTATATAGCCCTCTTATACTAAAATATATATATATACTAAAAATATATATTTTTTATGTTATACCTTTTTGTAATTTGTCTTTTGAAGTCACCTAAAAAATGTCTAGCAGCTTCTCTCTAAACCCAAAATGATATCCACTCTTTAAAATACTATTTATTTAATAGTTTTATATAGAAACATGTGGGAAATAAGTATGATAATTATTAAGCTATAAATAAATAAAAAGCTGGAGATTGGGGAGGGCAGAGTATCCTGCTCCAAACAGCTTTCTCTAAACACAGCAAGGAGGAGGAGAAAGCCCCTCCCCTCACTGCTGCTCAGCACTGTCAGCTCTCCCCTCCTCTCTTCCTGCACTTGACTTCTCAATAAAACTACGTGTTAGAAAGAGCATAACAACTGTTTTCTGATCGTTTTTGAGTAAAACCTTTTGATTGTATGACACTATGAACATCGCTTGTTTTGCACGCCACGTGTTGCGGCGCCGCATTTACGTGGAAGCACTATACACGGACTGTAGCTGGTGAAAAAAGTGAATATCGCCGCAAATATTTCACCAAATTACACGAAACAAAAAGTGTTGTGACACTGACGCTCCCGCGCCTCTATTCTGTTGCATTTTATTGGCTCAAACAAAGGCCGACAATTGGTGCAAAAACACCCTTATACTCGAAATTTGACGTATACGCTTCCCCGGCCTCAATGGTGGAATTGCGCATGAGCGCCCCCGGCTTTAATGGTAGAAATGCGGCAATGCTTTCCCAGCCTAAATGGGTTAAAAAAGAAGCCGCTAATAGTTGAGGTAATTCGAAGGCATTTCTCACTCTCTTCTCTCTGTTCCCTCTCAGATCTCCCCCTCAGCTGATGCTCAGTAAGACATTCACGGCGCGGGAAGGCAGCGTGTACGGCAGCCTCAACACGTAAGCCCAAAATACTACCTATATGTCAATATGAGACATTGGACTGTGGAGTCGAGAATAAGAAAGTAAGTTGTAGTTCGAGCGACCTTTTCTCTTTTTGTAGGTTGCAGGACAGCCTTGAGTTTATTGGGCAGGACAACCACAACACGCTCCGACCAGACCAGCATGCGGGGCACAGCACTTTACTCGGGAACATCGGTAAATGGAACCTTTTCTCATCCACTCATCCCCTCTTGTTAAAAAAACAAAAATGAAATGTCAATTGCTACATTTCAGGAGATGTATTGTTTTTACTTTGCTCAATAAACCAGACTCCCAACCGCCCTAAGCTCCTGCACTCTTGGAAACCCCTGGCCCGGATTTGCTAACACGCCGTTTTAGTATTTCAGAGGAATCGAGCCTTATCCATTCGCAAAGCTTCAGACATCCCCGTGGTTTTGCAGGAGCTTAAGTGAAAGAGAGTGAAAGCCTTTCGTTGTCGGGGAAAGAGATGTTGACTTTAAGGCTCTTAGGAGATTTCACACTCGGACAGGTTTTCTTTATGTCTTTGTTAGTGTTTTCTTCAAATAATGGTCAAATGTTTATATACTTTCCACAGTTAAAAATTGGATCCTTTCCAATACCTCCAAAAGGATGTGATTAGACAAACCGTAAATTGTAAAACCTGATGGAAAGGGGAAATGATTTGCTGTGAAGTTGGTTCAAAACTAGCTCTTGTGCTACAAAAATGATTCTGTTTGCTAATTTCTTAGTAGAGCAATTCAATTCCATCATTGTGACTGTACCCAGCCCTGTCATTGTGACATTGTTAAAGTACTGGTACTTGAGCAAATACCACAAGCCTAGCAGAAGACATAAACTAATATGTGATATTTAAAGTTTTGACGATCAGCAGTTATATTTGTGAAAATGGCAAGTTAAAGGTGCACTATAATATGTTGATATTGGAGCGTATTTGACCTTCTAGTGACCCAGAGGCTGTATGTGTGTGCGCTTTCCATCGCGGTGGCTCCTATTATGCTTCAGGATCAGTTTTTCTCTTTCAGTTTCTGGTGGTTGGGATATGTAATGGAATATGTAACCATGGTTACGGTTCAATCAGCAGTGAAAACGTTAAAAACAATTGATCCTGGAGTGTCCTACAGGCCATTGCGATGGTAAGTAAAGGTGCTATGCTAACCAGCCAAGCATCCGCTGGGTCACTGAAAGGTCAAACGTGTATTAACAACAACATGTTTTGCAAAACAAAGCTAACTTATTATATTAGCAACTGGCATTTGTGCTCGACCACTCACTTCAAGAACAATGCATTTCTTGTTTGGAAAGTATCCAACACAAATCCATTACTTTAGTAGATGAGATGTACAGTGAGGCAGAGAGGTGAACAGGATGTCATGACCCAGTCCAGACCGGTTTATTTTTAAAGAAACAACCTTCTGCTCCCATTGATACGAATTGGGGGCTACTTTGCAAACATGCCTTATGTATAGAGGGTCTGTCTGTCCTTTACATGTTCTATTGTTGTGTCAAACTTAACAGGGGCATCCCATTCTCCTGTTAATCACTAACCAACATCCATGTCTTTTGTCCTTTTTTTTTTTTTTCTTTTCTCTCCCTCTGTTCCTTGTTTTTCGTTCGTTTGCGCAGGATTCTCTCAGCTGTGCAGTCCCCGTCGGGCCTTCTCTGAACAGGGCCCTCTGCGCCTCATCAAAAGCGCCTCTTTCTTTTCAGGTTGGCCGCTTTGAGAAAAAACAAAAAAAAAGCAACAAACAACTGGCCCTAACTTCACTGTGTGGCGGCTGCATGCATTTGTGAAGCCTGTAGTTCTGCCATAGCGTTTCTGTAAAAAATGGGTTTCTACATGAGTAACAATGGCTCGGTACTAGCAGAGACTTGCAGTGTTATCCTCAAACAAATCAGTGGTTCAACATTAGTCCTAGTAGAAGCCTATAGTGCATCTGGAAAGTATTCACACCCGTACGCTTTTCCAGCCTTAAGCAAATGGGAGAACCTTACAGACGGACAACGAGTTTGAGTTTTAATTGTAATTAATTTGCAAAACATTCTTAAAAAAAAAAAAAAAAAAGGGTCATTATTGGGTATTGTGTGTAGAATGATGAGAGAAAAACTAATTTAATCAATTTTGGAATGAGGCTGTAACGTAACAAAATATGGGAAAACTGTGGGGGTGTGAACACTTTCCGGATGTCTTTCAAGTCCGATTTTATTGCCTCATTGACATAAAATATGATTTTTTTTCTACTCTAAGTCTAGATTCTGCTTGTCGGTCATTTGAACTCGTGTAGAGATTCCTGTTTTACACTGGTCGGTAGTAGAGGTATTGCGCACTGCATGGCTGTGGTGAAGCTTGCACTTGGGGAAAACGTGCTTTTGAAAACTCTGGGTCAGATATGAGCTGGATAAGCCCTACGTCAAGTATTGGATTGTGGTACAAACACATGGTTATCATACTTCTGTGTGTTGTAAGTAATCGTAGCTTCAACTGGCTCGTTGCGTCACTCCAGTCGTGTCTGACCCGGGCTGCGTGCGTGTGTGCGTGTGTGCATGTGCGCGTGCGCAGCGTGTGGGTGTGTTACAGTGTTCACCTAAACTTTCTGACCTCTTCACTTGAGCACATTAACCACTTTTTCCTTTTCATTTCTCTGGTCTAGTGCTGGGTTGACAATCTTAAATTTCAATCTGGGTGAAAGAATGTGTTTTCTGTAAATATGAAGTTTATTTGAAACGTGTCGCACATCCTGGTCCAGCAAGGGAGAAAAAGCTTATTTAGTGTCAAATATTGCGTAGTGTAACCTAGCTAAAATTTGATTTACGACTAATAATCAACTTTAAGATGAAAGTTTAGCTAGTACCGCTAAAAGAAAGCAGTGTATGTGTAGTACAGGTATTGTTACAGGGTCATAAGCCTGATCCCCTAATCCCATATCCATATTCATTCTACCATAGTTGGTCACACGCACAAATTCCATTCAGTAGATGTGGCCATGTACGCAAGAATGCTTAATTCAGCTTTTTTATTTCTGCCCAAAGCCTAAAGTAACCTTCTTTCATACAATTCAATCTAGTGCTGATATGCAATTTAGCAGCCCAAATTAGAACAAAGTTGATTAAGTGATTAGAGGTTTTTAATAAATATTGAGAGAGAACTGTGAAACAATTTTAAAGTTATTTAAAACCATCTTTTTTAGCATAAATGTATGACTTGAATGGTAAAGCCATGGGAACAGCATGGCTTCATTCGGTCGATCTCACACTCGTGCTTATTTGCCTGTTCCACTTATTATCACTTCATGAATACAAGGTTCAAACAGCGACGCCTGAGATTAAATGTACTTATGCAATTACACGCCGTCCTCTCCACAGCAGGAGGTGTGAAAAGGCTACATCCAAGGGCAACTTAGTTCATGTAGAATCGCTATGACGATCCCTCCAACCAAAATAAAGTACACATTGGTACTGTCCAAAATAACAGTTCATGGTCAGCAGCAAAGTCACAACTTTTTTTTTTTTAGAATATTTTGTTTAATTTCATAGTCTTACACGGAAATTAACTTAAGGTTAACTAAGCACATTTTCTCCAGTTCGGCATTACCCAAATCTAAAAGCTTCTTGGAAAAAAGTGTCAAAATAGCAACGAGAATTAAACAAGGATGAAAATGCAAAGAAAAAAGTTACAAAAACGCGACAAAAAGTTGGTGAAGGTGGGGGTTAAGAGGTTAAAAACAAAAGCCACGATAAAATCTATTTTATATGTGGTTTCACTTAGAAATTTGACTTCTACGTCTTTCAGAGGAGAGATATCATGCAAATTGCACTTAATTCAGATTTTACATTATCAGCTCCCTCGTTCACATCAGGAACAGTTTTTCGGTCATGTCTTCTGCTACACCGAGCAGATTTTCTGGATTTTGGACCTCCCTCCACCAAAGCGAGCCATACTGATACTCAGTTGGCGTGAACAGACGGCTGAACTCTTATTTGTCAGGGGAAAAGAAGACGGTCCTGTTTCAGAACTGTCTGCAGAGGGAGCTTCAGGCCAATTCGAAATCCCGACAAGCCCTACTTTTGACGTTTTCTTTACAATAAACGTTATTTGACATTGTTACAAGTAAAATAAACGCTACGGTACCCAAAAGTTTGTTTTTAAGCCTTAATGCCACTTTAAACATCAACAACGGTATGAACAGGCTGGAGTCCAATTGATAATGTCTTCCCTTCCCTTCCCGTCATACTGCCACCCAGTGCGTTTCTCCTGTTCTGCCCTCATTCCTCTTGTGAAATACCGTTATCTATGAAGCTCCACTCCCCCGGCCCGCTCGCCTGTGCCCAGCTGTCTGCCTACAATACATTTTAGGGCTCCCTCAGGTTGGCATGGCATTTAGTCGTGACTGTTATGCAACGATGTCTAAAATACATTGGCAACACACACACACATTGAAATTTATGAAGTGAAGGCCGGGCAGCGCTCGTGAATCACGTTGAGTGGCCCTATCCAATTGCTGCGTTTGTGGTTTTGCGCCTCTCTCATATTGAACGGCTCGGCCATCTTCACCATTTTACCCAGAGTGTTTACGAGAAAGACATTTGAGATCAGTCAAATTGCTCCCAGTGTATTGTACAAAATTTTGGCAAAGCTGGTTAATGGCATAACAAATCATTGTGCAGTGTTATTTTCAGGATTAAAAAAAAGTCCTCGTAACTTTGCTGGGGGACATCACCAACTCATCTCCATGATTTTGACTAGAGTTAGCCATAGTTTTCCATGGTTTGAAAAGGGGAATTGATAAAACAACTGCACTTAGCTCTTAGATGTTTCTGAAAACTACTTAACATGTTGGGTTTTATTCGTATTAACGGTCTCTTTTGGTCTAGGTCACAGTCGCCCGATGGACATGCCCGGCAGAGGTCTTCACGGTGAGAGGGACAGTGGCATCGCCCGCTCAGGTCAGTCAGACTAACCTGGGATTAACCCGCAGCTCTTAAAAACTCTGACCCGCATTAAGACTGAGGGGTCAGAGTTATTTCGGTCATAGTTTTTTGGATAATATCCCTGTGAGTTCATGGTCTCCTCTGTCAGCAAATACAATGTAATGTCCAATCATTTTCTCTGAAAGGTGTCCAATAGTGGTGACCATATTCAAAAACATGGCCATGGTGCAATTAAAATAATACAGCGAGGTATAACATTTGTCTGTTTTCTGTTTGGAGATTTTCCTGGCAATATTTCTTCAATATTTATCTACTGGAAACACTACCCGAGTCTACTGAAATGACTGTTATTGTGGTGTTCATCCTTAATTTTTGAATGCTTATTCAACAATAATTTGTGGTGAGAATGATATATATATATATATATTAATATTAATATTAGGGCCGGGACTCGATTAAAAAAATTAATCGAAATTAATCGCATATAAATATTTGACCTGAGAACAGTGAGAAGTAAGTTTTTTCATAAGGATTTTTAGTATACCATTGAATAATGACTGAATACATAAGCTTAAGCAACAAAATATTGTTTATTTTTGTTCAACCAAGTCCAACAGGCCAGTGCAATATTGCCATTAATTGTGCGTCTGCAGGAAAAAAGGAAACTGAAGTCAATCAATCAAACTTTATTTATAAAGCGCTTTTCATACCAAAGGTATCACAAAGTGCTTTCCAGATTACAACATTTACGTCAAGTATCCGGGCAAACATAATGTCCAAATAAGCGTCAGCAGTAGGTGGCGACGAGCGGCGCAGGTGTCCCCTGTCCTTAGACTCTCCAGCACGGCAAGGAAAAACTCAAAAACCCGGTGGGAGAAACGAGAAACCTTGGGGAGAACCACAGAAGCTGGAGGGATCCACTCCCATGGATGGACAGGCCATAGAGACCCAGGCCGATGGAATCCCCTCAGAAGTGTGGAAAGCAAAGTGTGATTAATTTCGATTAATATTTTTAATCGCACTAAACCTCATGTAATTAATTAATCGCAATTAATCGAAAATGTCCCGGCCCTAATATATATATATATTATAATATAAATAATGCAGGTGGGACTGGTGGATGAATGTGCGCCTTGGTTTGACCTTACATTCCGAAGTCACAGGGCTGAAGTCCTACATGAATTTTAACCCCGTAAACAACTGAGCTAAAACTGTCAGACGCCGTATGCAGACGCCGACCTATGTTTCCAGTCATTAAGCTTTACAAGCGTGGCCACTTAGCAACCTGCCCATATTCACTCCCTTTACAACAACATTGGTCAAGAATAAGGAAAAAAGAATGACAAAAGGAAAAGAAAGTACTTTACGATTTGAGGGGTTTATACGTCCAATGTTTTGCAGGGTTCCCATTGGGGTCTTAAAGGAACAGGCCACAGTTTTTCCATACGTTATCCATATGTTCTTACCTGAGCTTAGACGAGTTGACGCATCTGGCTGGTCTTTGTGCGTACCCGTGGAAGAGCTTGGTCACTTCCAACTTCACCCCAGTTGGGAGCCATAGGAATATACTGGGAGAGGCCAAATGCTAACCACATCTTTGGTCGTTTTACGTGACTGAGCGCACGCACAAAGACCAGACAGGTACGCATCATCTCGTCTAAGCTCAGGTAAGAACATATCTCAGTATTTAAAAACGGTGGCCTGTTCCTTTAAAATGTCCTAAGTCTTAAATTTGATTTTGTAAAAATAAGACCTTAAAAGTCTTACATTTGCAGAAAATGTGGGTTTAGGTCTTAAATGTGACTGTGACCGTTATTCATTACAATTTTTGTATTTTTATCTTTATTTAAACACCAGGTGACAAGTATTATTTGTTTTGTTTGTATACTTTATTGTCCCCGTAGGGAAATTTGTCCTCTGCACTTGACCCATCCTTCAAAGCCGCTGGGGCGACGGTAGTGCTGTGCCTGGGGACCCTTCTCCAGATGGGGAGCCAGGCTGATGGTCAGAATCACCTGGCTGGAGGATTCACCTATTGTACATGTTTTTAGTGGTAGGGGAAACCGGAGTACCCGGAGGAAACCTAAGCAGACACATGCAAACTCCACACAGAAAGGCCCCGTCCAGGTGGGAATCGAATCCACGACCTTCTAGCTGTGAAACAAGAGCGCTAACCACTGAGCTACCGTGCCCCCGCAGATTATTAACATTATGCTTTGGTTTATGTGGTCATACCGCCTTTGCTCTGCCCAATCCCGTCAGATCTTGGAAGCTAAGCAGGGAAGGGCCTGGTTAGTACTTGGATGGGAGACCGTTTGGTAACACCAGGAAGCCTGGCGAATGTAGTGAGTGAGTGAGTGAGTGGTTGGTGGTGGTCGGAGGGGCCGATGGCGCAGACTGGTTGCCTCGCTTCCGTCAGTCTACCCCAGGGCAGCTGTGGCTACAACAGTAGCTTACCACCACCAAGTATGGAGTGAATGAATAATGACGACAGTGTAGCGCTTTGAGAAACTTGGTAATACAGGCTTGTAAAGCGCAATACAAGTGTAAGGCATTAGCATTATTATTATTATTATAACGAGGCAAGTATCAGACAGCCTTTGAAACAGCTGTTTTGACTAACACTGTTAGCCACGATTAGCATTGCCTCGTCCCTTGCCTCTCAGTCAAAAGCTCAGAATACTCATTGGAAAGCCTGTCGGGTCAGTGGATCCATTTGCGAATAAAATTTGCAAATGTAAAAGAAAATTCCTTCATCCCTCCCCAATACTTATTCCCATAACCATTTGTTGATTAATATTACGTCGGTTGCCTGTCTGTTTTAGATGATTTATACAAATCAGATATTTTTTGTTTGTTTTTTTGTTTTTGAATTTCAAATATAATTTTGTCTTAAATTTACATAAGATGCGAGTCATCTTTAGGTGCTTGTGGTCTTAAATGTTGTAATTCCAGGTCTTTAAAAGTCTTTAAATGTCACATTGCAAGGTGAAGAAACCCTGTTTTTGTCTATAGGTTGTAAACTGGCCTTTCCCTCCTTCACCCCAATGGTCTACACACATCGACGCGAGAGGCATGCGAGGAATTGTACTTTTGCTCAAACCTGGGTCACATGCGGAAGAGTAAATATAGCACGTCCCAAAAGCTCCACCAGCAAATGAGCTTCTAATTCAGGCCTGCCACTCACTCCTCCTCCTGGTGCAAAGCAATACTTGAATAGAAATACAAAGCTGTCTCTGAGTGCCAAGATGTCATGGGTTACGGTGTGGATCCCCAGATGAGTGTTTTCCCCTTGTGTTGCAGCTTTAGTCTCGTTTACCCAGTGGTCTGGTCTCCGTCCTGGACTCCTGTGCGTCATAAATAAGTGTGTGATCAGTTTGGACTGACTTGATTAACGTGTCAGGCGGGTGTAAAGCCAGCAGCACATGACTGTGACTCTAACGCAGGGGAGCGCACTTAAGGCGAGACACTGCAGGTGGATAGTGGAAAACTTGTTAATATGGAGATTTTAATTATTTTTTATAATTATTTTTTGATTTTGTTGATTAATGTTTTCATATAACAATAGGGCATTGTACATGTATTTTTTAAAGGCACAGGCCACTGTTTTTACTTACAGAGATTTGTTCTTACCTGAGCTTAGACGAGTTGATGCGTACCTGTCTGGTCATTGTGCGTGCGCTCAGTCACGCTAAACAACCAAAGATATTGTTAGCATTTGGCCTCTCCCAGTATATTCCTATGGCTCCAAACGGGGGTGAAGTTGGAAGCTACCACGCTCTTCCACGGGCACGCACAAAGGCCAGACAGGTATGTATCAACTCGTCTAAGCTCAGGTAAGAACGTGCATGCGTGCGCTCAGTCACGCAAATGTTGTTAGCATTTAGCCTTTACCAGCATACGTATAGCTCCAAACTGGGGTGAAGTTAGGGAAAACGTGGAACAGCTTGGTAGCCTCTATTTAAATACAGTTATGTCACAAGATTTACACGATCCAAGTCTAGTTACACAAAATTAAACATGTCGATTTTCTAAGCAAATAAAAAGGGGAACTATATTGTAAGGCGTAATAACACCTTAGGAGCACTTCGACTTTACTGCGCGGACGTCGCGTAAAACTAAGGTATTATTACTCCTTATATAGGGGAAGAGCTTGGTTGCTTCTAACTTCACCCCAGTTTGGAGCCATAGGAATATGCTGGTACAGGCTAAATGCTAACAACGTCTTTGGTCTATTTGCGTGACTGAGTTACGCATCAACTCATCTAAGCTCAGGTAAGAACATATCTCGGTATGTAAAAACTGTGACCTATTCCTTTAAGATGGCCAATTTTGTTTGTATTTGTGGCGAGGAAATATGAATCATGGATGGGACAAGGTTTAAACTGATTAACTTTTATTTTGTTGACATATTAGTTCTGAGGTGATTTTGTTTGTATTTTGAGTGAAGCAAGGAAAAAAATCCTTCTTTAAAAAAAAAAGTGGATTAGTACAAGACTTTTGTGGTTGGAATCTTGCACAGAGGAAATATTTGGATTCCGTAGCGTTGTACTTAATGACAATATATGACAAGACTTGTGTTGTTATTGTGAATGGAGACAGTGCCTTACTGCCTTGTGTGATGACATTCAAATTCTCCACTCTTGTCCACTAAACGTTTGCCACATTCCAAACACTCCTAAAGGTCTTCTGCTCTTATTGCCCACACTGGTATATGATGAACAAAGAAGGGTGTTATTTCATATCATTCTTAAAAGCTTAACCGAGTGCATTTCCTCCAGTTTGGCTTTACCCTAATCTAGAATCTTCTTTTCCCGAGCTTACAGCCTATAGGCCAGTGCAACGCCTCATTTGAAAGCTAAGACCTACAAAACTGATCTAAACTGATGATGTTGTTTTTTGCATTGTTGCGTTTTTGTACTTTGTACTTTTTTGTTCCGCTTCCATCCGCATTTTCGTTTTTAGATTTGGGAAATGCTAAACTGGAGAAAATGTGCTTTGTTCAGGTGGGGTTTAAGATGAACAGTTTCTGAAAAATGTTCAAAAACTCCATTTATCTTTTTGTCTTGAAACAGCTGTTTTTGGTCAAATACATCCTCGTACATCAGTCCATTTATAAAAGCATACAGGAAAAATGACTTGCTTTTTGTAGAGACAAATTAAAATGTTTGTATAGCACACCTGTCTTTATTTTTGTATAACTGGGATTTGATCTTGCAAAGTAGAACCTAATATTCCCGTTAAAAAAAAGTATATTCCAAACTGTTTTCGTGCAACGTGTAAATGCTGCTTTTACGGTTAAACTAATGGGTGTCCCCCTCTCCCCTCTGCAGCCTCCCTCAGCAGTCTATGGATCACCCCTACCCCTCTCCCGGCTCCTCTGTGACCAGCAGCTGTGCGTCCAGTTATCAGCGGCGATGGCTGCGCAGTCAGACCACCAGCTGGAGAACGGGGTCTTCCACGGTGGTGAATCCCTTTTTATTTTAATCCTTGAGACACTCGCATTGATGTCAGAAGAGAAAACCACAACTCGGATCTGAATGGACCGAGCCTTCATCAAAAATCCAATCAACCCTCCATCTGACTGCTCTACACGACTACAGGAGCTGTAGGCATGTGTTCTGAAACCCGGCCCTTTGACCTCTTTCTCTCCCAGGTCGGTGGAGGACAGTTTCAACATGTCAGACGACAGCGCGGGTCCAAATCTGGGGGTGGCGCTGAAGAAGAAAAAATTGCGATCGGCATTATCTTCATGCTGTCCCCGAACGCCGAGGAGAACAGCCGATTCCAGGACTTTTTCTTCTCGCACTTCCCCATCTTCGAAAGCCACATGAACAAGCTCAAGATCGCCGTTGAAAAGGTACAATACCATCAGCCAAATTACTTTAATTTTGTGGTCCTTGTAACAAAACCAAAAGTACTCTTTGACACCCCAGATACAGTGTTGAGCATTACTTTTAAAAGTAACTTGTTAAGTTACCTCTGGTACTATAACTTTTTGCGTTACTTTTCTCCTTCAGTATGAAAGTAATACATCTGCGTCAACCTTAATAAACATTTCATAAGTGTCTGCCCCCTTTAACCTTTCGACATTTTGCCATGCTATGGAGCACAAACATATATATATATATATATATATATATATATATATATAATTGAATTATGTGACAGACACACGCAAAGCGACACACAATTGTGAAGTGAAATTAAATTTATACATGATTTTGAACTATTTGTTATAAATAAAAAACTGAAAAGTGGGGTGTGCAAAAGTATCTATACACTTGCAGCAGTTACAGCTGCAAGTCTGTTGGGGTATGTCTCTAACAGTCCTGCACATCTTGAGACTGGATTTTTTTTACCCATTCTTCTTTGCAAAACAGCTCGAGCTCAGTTAGATTAGATGGAGACCGCAGTTTTCAGATCGTTCCACAGATTCTTGATTGGATTTAGGTTTGGACTTTGACTTGGCTGTTCTAACACATGGATATTTTTTGTTTTCAACCATTCCATTGTTTGGCTTTATGTTTAGGGTTGTTGTCTTGCTGGAAGGTGAACCTCCGCCCCAGTCTCAAGTCTTTTGCAGACTCTTAACATGTTTCTTCCAAGATTGCCCTGTATTTGACCCATCCATCTTCCCATCAACTCGAACCATCTTCCCTGTCCCTGCGGAAGAAAAGCACCCCCAGAGTATGATGCTGCCACCACCATGTTTGACAGTGGGGATGGTGTTTTCAGGGTGATGAAAAAGTTCAGTTTTGGTCTCATTTGACCAAAGCACCTTCTTCCACATGTTTGCTGTATCCCCCTTGTGGCTTCTGGAAAAAAACAAACTGGACTTCTTATAGTTTTCTTTTATAAATGGCTTCTTCTCGCCACTCTGCCATAAAGGCCAGATCTGTGCAGTGTACGACTAGTTGTTCTGTGTACAGTTTCCCCCACCTGAGCTGTAGCTCTCTGCAGTTCATCCAGGGTCATCATAGGCTTCTTGGTAACAGCTCTGGTCAGTGCTCTCCTTGTTCGGTCAGTAAGTTTAGGTGAACAGCCGGGTCTTGGTAGGTTTGCAGTGATGCCACACTCTTTCCATTTCTGGATGGTGTATTTAACTGTACTTTGAGAGATGTTCAAAGCTTTAGAAATGTTTTTATATCCTAACCTAGCTTTATACTTCTCAATAACGTTATCCTGGAACTGTCTAGTGTCATCTTAGGCTTCATGATGCTGTCTGCTCCCCAATAGTTTCTTAACAGACCTCTGAGACCATCACAGATCAGCTGTATTTGAACTGAAATTAGATTACACACAGGTAGACTTTATTTAGTCATTAGGTCAACATGTGATCATTCAGAAATCATCAGGCAACTTCTCAAGGCACTTGGTTGCACTAAGGGGAAAGGGGTGTTGCTACTTTGACAAACTGTCCTCAATTAAAGGCATGAATGTGTAGCATACTTGCAACCAATCAAACAGCATATTGTTCTCTAAAGATGGACACTTTGTCTTTGTAGAGAGTTTGTCAACAAAGAAAAAGCATATGTGAAGCACAGTTTACAAGCAAAATAAAGTGATGGCTACTTTTACGACATAAACATGCTCACTAAAGTTACTTGGACATGCGGAACTAACCCCAACACTGGTGTAGATTATGGTCATTTAGTGATTTAATAAACCTGGCTGTAAAAGAACATCAGATATTCCAACCAGGACTTGGAATCAATCGAACTAGCTGTTTTTGCTTGACAACCTTTAGTCACAAACCATGTAGCTTCTCCAGGGCTTGTGACCGTGACCCACAAGTCGCAGTTTTGGACAGTGATACATGACCGGTGTTAGAATTAGAGGTCGACCAATATATCCGTTGTCTCATGCCAATTTCTCTGGAAATTGTGACCGAAAGTGATGACAACTTTTCGTTTTTTGCAGGACTTTCTTGCAGCCTGTGAAGCTGAGAAACAACGTCCTGAAAATCGGTCACAAGTTTGTACACCTCAGATCGTATTTTATATATTTCATGTTGCAGATTTTTTCTTATAATTTGACCCTCAGAGATAGACTTACCGTTTATCTGCTGATTTTTGTCTTTGAAACAAGCTCCCTCTGAAGCAAATACTTAACGGGAATGTCCAGAATAAATAGACCCGAAGCTCTTTAATAAAACTCTCGATAGGACATGGCCATAGTAATACATTTGAATGAATGGCAGTTCTGGCGTCCCTCATGTGACTGGCCCTTCTAACCCAGTGCAATGTAAACAAATGGGAAACACCACTTTTTTCCTTGATACTGTTTTTATAGTTATTTTTTAGTTATTTAGTTATGGTTATTTTTTTAGTTATTTCATGACCCTTTAATCATTGTTACTGACCTTATGTCATATTTGGCAAGAAAATAAGGCTTTTGCAGTTTTTCAGATGTTATTCCAGTTTTATAGGAGGCATAGACTTTAGTTCCAATTCTTCATGGATTCAACATGACCAATATTTATTGGACAGTGATACAGTGATGCTATCCACTGAACCCTGGGAATGAATGGAGGAAACGATGCTAATACACGTAACAACACGACTAAAAAGACAGACCTTTCAAAGAAATTACAGCCTAACTGAGATGTAATACACTCATTGTTTGTGATTGGTTGTATATCACATTCTGCCGTTGAATCAATGAAATTGTTGCTCCTGGTTTTGCATTGGCTGCTGACCCTATTACACCCACTTTTGCGTCTTTGCCATGGATCGGCACTTCCTTTGTCATGACTCTACCGGTAGAGCGCAGAGTCTGTTCATTAAGCGAGGGAAATGTTTCCCGCTAAAATCTGATGTACAGTAGATATTTGTCATGTCCGATCGAGAGTTTTATTAAATACCTGGCGCCCCGTGCTTGGCCAAAAATATCATCGGTGCATATCGGCATCAGCCTTTAAAAAAAACATATTGGTCGACCTCTGGATAGGATTCAGTCAAATTCTTCTTGGGCTTCTTCTTGAAAGTGTTCAAAACTACAATGAACTTACCAGTGTATCCACAGATTCAGTTCAGAGAGACTATAATACTTTTAGCTGATATGTTTTTGTACTTCTACTGCATAGTGATAAATAGAATCAACTGTAAACTGCTACAGTTGTATGAGGGTCAGACTGACCCACCTGAGCACATGCCTCGTTTATCAATGACTTTGTTGACAATGTGTTGACAATGTGATAATCTTGAACCTTCTCCACATGCACCAGGCCGCTCGCCTGTCGAAGGTTTTATTGGCAAATGCCTGAAAGTAAAGCATGTGTTTGTATTTCTCCCAAAGGCTATGAAGATGGGCCGGAGATCAGCTGACCAGCGAGTCCACACCTACCCCCGCATTGTGGAGGGGCTAAACGACTTCAGGTATTTACATATAACCTTTTATATAATTGAAAAGTGGCTCTGTGTACAATGTAAACCACAGTGCCATAATGAATACAATCAAAGGGTTAATGCCGGTGGTAAATATTAGTCACAGTTTTTCACAAGAGAAGTGTTTGTTTTCTTCTGCACGGCTCTTGTTCCTAATGCGTCTCAATGGTCAATAATTCAGACCAACTGTAAATTATGAGTGAGGATGGCGTTGTAAACCCGGCAGGACAGTGTTTCATTATGATACTTGACAGACCTGTCTCATTACAGCAGTACTAGTAGCGCTAATACACTGTAATGAGACTTGCTTTATATCGACATTCGACATTGACACATTCAAATGCCTTGTATGTTTTGATCGTGTTTACAAAGTGCATTAACAGCACTAGCCACCAGGGGCAGTGTGCATATGTTTGACAGAAGGACAGAGGTGGACATCAATTTTAATGCTGGCTTTCACAAATACTAATAATATTTGACATCTGTATTGTGTGGTGTTAAAACTTTGTTGATGCAATGTTAGCAATATGTAGGCATATTTAATCTGGACTTTATTCAGTTGTACATAGTTTTGCTTGCGTGTTTGTTATTATTTCTTTAAAGCTAAAAAGTGATAATTTATTCGCTTCTTTTGGTTCTTGGTGAGTGAGGTCATAGGACTGTAATAAACGTGATAGAACCAGGAAGTCGACACAAAAATCGAGCAGGAAATGCATTTCCTGCACCATGAAGGGACAAATATGAAAATGTGAAGGCAAGAAAGTTTCAGACATTATAGAAATTGTTTTAGTGGTAGTGATAAGGAGATGGAAAATACAGGCTGTGAAGGAAAAGAAGTTATAATCCCGACGGCATGATATAATGCAAGTTTTCTATGAGCTGCTGTGTTCAGATTCAGAGTTTTGGACTAATCTGCACAAGGAGCAGCCAGAGCAAAGGAAAACTTCTGCTACAGTGTCCGCGTTGAGTAGAGCATGGATCAGTGGCGTTGTCTCGAGTGACTTATAAAGATTTGTTGCATTTTTACGGCCACAAATACAGTTTAGAGTTGTGCTGCTTGCCATGATCAGCGCTATTGGGACAATAGGCACTTCGATGGACAATTGTAAGGGCATCCTTAATAATCCTTCTGTCGCTAACGCTATTTTTGTAATTGCGAAGTGTAGTAATTGAAATCATAATCGAATTTCGGTTAATAGCACAGCCCTAGCCCCCGCTGGACCTGAGGGGAAACTGACAAACACAATAGAAACCCTTAAACCACAGGTTACAGATGTATCACTTATAACTGATAGGTGACATATTCATAGACATTGGCATAAAGTTAGTGCATGATTCCTTCCTGTCTTCACCTTCTCCCCCTCGCTCTCCTGTCACATTGGCAACGCCTCACTTTCTGAAATACTCCACTACCGCGCGGTCATATGCTTTTCTGCTGGCCCGTTGCCTGAGTGCAACCCTAGCCCGCAATGTGGCTACCCTATCCGCCCACGAGCAGCACAGGAATAGTAAATAAGTGCGAGTGGGGAGGATCGCCCTGGGCTCGGGACAAGCGAAATAACTGCAAAATGTTCACCTCCAGACAGACTCCCAAAGGCAAAGGGGGGGGGGGGGGGGGCTACATTTATAGGCCCACCACCTTTGCCATTATAAGAGTTGACTTCATGGAACAGCGCTGGAAGAGGCTGGAAAGATTGTGGCGGCGGTTTGACGTCAGCGCGTGGGGCGAGATGCTCACACGTGTTAGCGGAGATAAGACGAGGACATGGAGAGGGGCCAATGGGCAAATACACACATGCTTACAATACAGTACATGCCATTAGTCAACTGACCTGTGAATATCTCTATAATTGCTTTGAATGACAGTGTACAAATTGTGCTTTGCAAATACAGCTCGCCTTGCCTTTACCTCACCCTTTACCCAACAAAGAGAAATGGACCAGATAACACTTTGCATTTTTGGCTAAAGCCGACCTGGAGAAAATGTGCTCGGTTCAGGTCGGGGGTAAGAGATTAAACAAGGGGTATTATGCTTTTTGCAGGTATTTTGGTAATATTGTCAAATGCATATTTATGCACTTTATTGGTTAGAAAATGCAATCTTGATCTAAAACAGCTGAAATAAAATGGCAATAGCAAAACAAAATCCTCCTGCGTCCCATTTCCATAAAGAGGACCAAGGGGATAAAGAAAAGTTCTATGTTTTTACTCCGCGATGAAAGGAGTAAGCTTAGCAAGCGATGGACTTCAGAGGAGCTTTTGTGGGAAGGTTTTTTTGACTTAAAGATTACTTAAAGATTACTCAAAGATGCGCAAGTCAGTTGAAACACAGCTACTGGTCTGTTTCTGTAAAATAAGTCCATCATCATCATAACCCCCCACCCCCCCTTTTAACTAGGGATGGGTAAGGATTTATCGATACTACTACTACTCTTATCAATACTCCTTATCGATCCGGTACTTTAACTGTACTCTTGTCGGTACTTTAAAAGGAAAAAAAAGTTAGAGGCTACTTTATAAGTAGGCATTAATCCTTGGCCTATATTTATTTTTTTATTACTCTACATTTTATTTCCAATTTGCGCGTACACTTAATATATGGGAGTTAAAATAGGCTTAAAATACTTCACTTACTTTACTATTTCTTTTAATCATTATTATTATCTAGTAAATCAAGGCTGTTGGTTAGATTTGGCTGTAGCTCTGAGGACTGAGTCCAAATGAAAACTTAGTACAGTAAAATAATGAACTAGACTCGAGTCACTTCCTGTCATCTGCTTCAGCTTGTGTCCAGTAGGTCGACACCCCCTCGTACTGACGCGCTCGTGGGAGCGCACACTCACGCGTGTGCAGTTTGTGGGAAAATGTTTTGCTTTTTACACAGCGGGTTAGCGGCAGCAGCTCGAGGGGTTTCTGAGTAGATTAGGCACGTTTTGAATGTCTAACACAGCGTGTCTTTCCCGCGCGCACCTGTCTCGCTGCACACTGCTGCACAGGGGAGACAGGGCAGTGGCAGAGCGCGGGGATGGGCCGACACCGTGCGCTCTCGTGCGAGGTAGTGGGGATGATGCAACGAACGCATCCATGAGAGCGTAGAGAGACTTTTTTTAATTGATTATTTGAGTGAGTGTGATTAGCGCAGCAATGCAGCAGCCCCGTTAAGAAGACCATTAAGGCTGCAGCTTATCAGTCCAGGTGGACCGGCACACGTGGGCCCCGGGGCCGTTATGATACTGGGGTTCGATACCCATCCCTACTTTTAACAATATTTTTCATTCAGCCAAAGGTTGTCTCACCCTTTCGAAGAAGTTTGCCTTTAGTTTAGTTTATTTTAGCAGTAAACATTCTGCTCAAAAGGAGTGTGCTGAAGCAAGAGCCTATAAGCACCCACCCCCAAAATCCATACAACATTTACAAGATAGCATTTACATAAAGATATTACATAACAGAAACTCATGTACTGTATACATTCCCGAAGGAGTAATACTGATTACGAAACAACAATGATAATGCTACATAAGGAATGCATGCACATTGCACAACCTCTGCAGCATGCACACCCGTTTATAAAATAACATTATCCTATTGCAACTACATTATCATGCAATTAGCAGCATCATATTTTGATTTGCATCAATGTCAAAGAAGAACCAATTTCACTTCAAAGCGGCTATTTTAACACAGACCAAATTACAAAGCATTGTTTGAAATGTTCATATAGATAACAGAAACGAAGCACAACGACAACCACGATCTCGTTTCATGTACAAAGCAAGTAACAAAAGGCAACCCTTAATATAATATATTTCAGCATGTTACCAATGCCAAACCTTGGTAACTATCTTGTAACTTGTATCTTTGCCACTTGTATCTTTCTGATTAGCACCATGGTGTAACCTCATGTGTTTTTGATGATTGACGAATTGCATTTGGTAAATGTATCCGTCTATAAAAGTCAGGAGTCAAACATCCCCCCACTGGGACTGTGGGCTTAGTGCTGGAAAAGGCCACACTGCGCTGTGAAAATGGAAGAATCTCCTTGACGTCACCTAGATTAGTGGCTTGGAGCCTGGTTAGTATTTACCCTGAGCCTGTTTAGAGAATATCTGGTGTATCAGCATGCTGTGCAGGCTTAAAAAAGAAGCCCCTCTCCAACAAATAACTCCCCCGGTTTGCTGCATAAAGCCTTCCTCAAATACAGCATGTCAGAGCCAGCAGCTGTTTCTGCGCCTAAAATGCTTGGTTCTTGTCCCAGCTCCAGAGATTCCCCCCAGGCCCAATGCAGAGGCGCGCCCACCCCCCTCACTCTGCGGAAAATCCTCAAATCTCAATGAACAAACGCCAGCCACGCAGAAATGTACAGACAAGAGGAGGACTATCCCAGGGCAGACAGGGCAAACTCTGTGAACTGGTGTCCCACAATGACGCGTCTGTTTTCTGTCTGTTTACTCCATGTCTCTCCATAGTCACAAATAAGTTGATTTATCGTGTTATATTGTTTCTTTTCCTCTCCATCAGGAACGCGGTATGTGACCTGTACACCATGCCGCGGGTGGCTGAGCCCGTGTGGCTGACCATGATGTCGGGCGTTTCGGAGAAGAACCAGCTGTGTGGGCAGTTCATGAGGGAGCTGTCCTTTCTAATGGAGCAGGCCTCCAAGAACCAGTGAGTACCACTCGGCCCTCTCCAATCCGAAGCTTTGTCGTCCCAGTCCCGTCTTTACTGATGCTCAAAACTGATATTTGTATATCATGGTGCTTTATGTTGAACATTGAGGTAGGGCTGGGCGATAAATAGAATTAATTCAATTAATTCATGCTTTTAAAAACAGACGATGTGGAAACTGGCTAAATCGTAAAATCGTGTCCGCCGCTCCATGTCCGCCACACGTGCGCTCCACAGCGACTGTTTTCGGAAATGTCACCCGAAGAGAACCCAGAGACTTTTTTGATGATCTCTGTTGCTTTACAAAGGCGTTGTGTTTTCTGAGTGCGCAATAGAGTTTTCTAACGCTAAAACTGAGTTTTCCCCAATCTGATCCTCTTCCTTCTCACCCTGAGCCATGCTCTGAGCGGAGGCACACAGCAGTAGCTTAACTCCGCCCCTTTCCCCTTGAGTCTCCATGGAGACGGTTGTCAATCACAGCAGAGGCATGAGGACAGTGTACTGTATTGTATTGTGTTTTGTGAAATGTGTAGCCTCCTATGGACAGGTGTTGCAAATTAGCAGTTATGCTATAACACTAAAAACAATGTATCTGGTTTGTCCAATGCAGTTATGTCCATATCAAATAAACTAATAATAAAATAATAATAAAAAAAAACTAAAATGCTTTTGAAACTGGCTTGGCTTATTTAGAAGTTTTACTTTTGAGAGCAGACAAGGAATATTTAAAAGAGAAATAACAATTTTTAATGGGCCTAATTGTAGGCTATATTATGAATCTAAATATTAATGGTTTGGACTCTTAGCAGTTTTCCTATTATGAAAGATCAGGAGACCTTTAAAAAAAAAAAATAATTAAAATCATAATCGTCCAAACTGAGTAAAAAAATCGAGATTTTCATTTTGGCCATATCGCCCAGCCTTACTGAAAATTGCATGGCGGTAACTGTCAAAATGCAGATCTCTAGTCTTAGTTTATTGCTAATTTCTCTGTCAGAATCACAATAGTTTTTATTGCCATTGTTTGAGAACAGGTTCACAAACTAGGATTTTTTTCTCGGTGCAGACGTGCAACATAAAACACATAATTATAACACAGAAATTCTGAGGCAAATTAAACACAAACTGTCATAAAGTTCTCCATGGTAACTGGATTTTCCTGAACTCTATTCACCTTATTCCAGAGGTTTGCGTGGGCGCTGCCATGAATTGTGGCCGCCCCTTCTCTCCTATCAGTTAACATGGGACTGGAGAAGTCCAGATAAAATCAGTTACTACCAGTGGTTAAAGTGGACTTTGGGAGGTGGTGGAACTCTAATCTCGAAGACTCAGAACGCTACATTAGGTCGATATATGAAAGGCTGTGTGTATATTACATGTAACAGAAGGTGTTTTACTTTTAATTTATGTATTTTAAAAATAAGTTTTAAACCATTTCACAGAATACGATTTCTTTATAGGTGCTCTTGTTTGAATACTCACAGAAAATTAGAGCAACAGCCAGTCCTACCCGGGAATTTTTTTAAATAATCAGATACAATTTAGTGCAATCTGGTGTATTTAAGGCAAAAATATGCTGTTTGAATTAGCCTTATACAGTGATGAGAATCGGAACTGTCAACATTATGATTACTTTCCTAAAAAAAAGAAAGAAGCACTGATTTTGATAGCTGCAAATAGACTTTTATTATTTTATGTATTTATTTATTGTTTTTTATATACTGTCAAAATCCTGTGTAAATGTTCCCGCCCACTTTAACCCCTGGTTACTACACAAAAACAAACCGATTTTGGGCCGCGCAGAGAAACAGTGTTGACTTGTTCTCCATTTAATGAATGGGCTTCGCGCTCTACCAGAAGTGTCTCTGCACTTCAGTTGTATTGACAAGGCAAAAGTGGACGGGGAAGAATAAGGTGAATAGGTTACGTTAACGTTCTAGAATGTAATGATGTCATTATCTCAGATGGAGAGCTGGGTACAATACAACCCTGTGGGAGAGAAACTGTTTTTGTAAGTAATGTCTAAAAAGAAATGGACAAATATTGTACCTTATCCGTGATTGGATTCACAAACCCGCCGTATTATTTTAATGGGTGGAAGTCCGATTTACTGGCCAACATCACACTCTCATTTATTTAATACGGTCACCACTTTTGGCCACCTTTCAGAGAAAATAACCTTGGCCTTAGATTTTATTTGCTGAATGAGAAGACGATGAACTTGGAGACAGTTTTTGTTTCATGTGGATTCCCCCACAATAAATTGAACAAAATACTATAAAAGGCAACGGACACATTCCCTTACAAGGAGAAAAATATTACATTATATTGTATCAAACTTGCACTTCCTCTTTGTGGCCACATTTGAATTGAGTGGCTTCAGTCAGTAAAGTCTCTGCTGAGTTAACCCCGAACTTACCTTACTGATCCTTTTCATCTGGGTCATGTTACCATCATCTGATCTGATGCAGACTTTTGAAACCGGGGGGGGGACTTTAAACACATGTAATATCAGAAATAATACAACTATTACTTGCATTTCAGAACATGTCTATAGAAGTCTCAACTGCAGGGTCAGAAGATTGTATCCAAAATAAGAGCCCATCAGTAAAGTCAACACTTTGTCAAAAAAGAAAGTTATGCAATACTTCTCTTACTTCCTGGAAACTCTTATCAGCGGCTTATTGACAGACAGTGCACATGACTCGGTCTCTTTCCTCACACAGAGAAATGGCTGCGTGCTTCCTCTATCCTTGTGTGCCCTAGTATCCTCTGCACTTGTCGTCTCCATAGAGCTTTGTGAATGACAAGGAGCTCTGCCAAACCCTCCTAATTGTGCACTTTTGAATTGGTAGCATGACTTGTATTGAACACAGCAAGAGCATTGAGACATTTACGACCCGGGATTGAAACAACGCTGCTCTGTGCAGACCGTTTTGTCCAGAAGAAAGTCTTATGTTAACAGGAAATTCCATTGATTAAATCTCTTAACAGTACTCTCGTTTGACATGACTGTCCGATAATTATGTGCCCCATTCAAAGCCATACTGCATAACATCAACAGCAAAGTCAACTGTAAATACTCAAAAGCATAATAAAAGTCACCTATAAAGGCTTTATTTAATTTCATTTACTGGTTGGAATGTTACACAACGTGGCTTGAAGTTTACCATATATAATATAAACATGTATATTACCAGTTTTCAATAGATGCAGTCGGCATTGTGTCAGGTGGTGTGGCCTCGCCGAGTGGAAAGGAAGGATGTTTTGGGAAACACCTTTTTTTTTAAGCCTTATTTCTGGAGGAATATAAACTTATTTATCACACACAAATAAAGTCAAGTCTAAATCAGGCCCATATGGATGTTTTTTCCACATTAGATTGTTCAGTACAAGTGAAAAATCAGCAGTCATAGATGGTATTAGCATGTAGCATGATGCTAACATGGAACATCATGTTAGCATTCTCTGTTCTCTGTATTTATGGTTGTTGAACTACTTGGCTCCTCTCCATGTCTTTGTATCGTTATTGTGTAGAAAACTATATTCATAATTCCGCCTTTGTTAAAGTACTTTAGGAGCCATTATTGAAAGTTTAGATTTGCTAAACAAATTTTCTCTTTGTTTTGCCCCAACTGCTTCAAACATGACCATACCGTCTAAGGGCAATTCCAGATATGTCGTCTGTATCTGAATGTATATGCTCTGTGCATGGAATGTTTTGGCATCAGGTTTGCCGATGTAGGGTTAGGACTACTTCCTACTTCCTGTCCTTATTTTACTGTAACTTGAAAATAAAATAGACTTAACAAATAGAAGAAACTTAAATAAACATCAAGCCGAGTGTCTTTCATAATTGACACAAGTGAGCCAGCTAGTAACTTTGCAGCGTTCGTTAGCCTGCTCAGTGTATTTTTCCTATAGCCATTAGCATTTAGCCATCAAGCATCGCAAATGTGATCCAGATGTTTTAAGCTTGTTGTCAATGTATCGACCACATAGAGGCGAGGTCAAAGCCTAGTTAGAAATTATTAATGAACATACAGACCTATGAACATTTTTCTTTTGATGGTGTATAAAAGTGGCCTCCGAGCTAAATGCTAAATCCTATTCAGCTAGGTTTCCTCTTTTCCTCTCAAACCAAATTAAATATATAGAGGTTATGAAATGGACAAACCATAGCTCGCCATACTTATTGTAGTATGTGTTTTAGCCTCGAAGCTAAAGGCTAATTTGACGCTAGCAAAAATGTTAAAATAGCGCCAATATCTGAACTATTTTTTTTTAATTCTTTCTAAAAAAAATAATAATCGTACTTTATTTTTAATTCACATAAAAACTGTGGACAGGAAGTAAAGTAGAATGGAGTAGAGTAACGGCTCTCTTTGTGTAGTGGCTGTTGTAGGCTTCACATTCAGTGTGTTCCAGTGACTACAAACACGTCATTATTTTCGCGTGATGGTATTGTTTCCGTAGTAACCGTTTTTACCGTAATCACACATGATTAATTACGACTGTAATGGTTTCAACGCTCAAAGCAGGAAAGGAAGTAGACACTGGCGATTCGTGACAAGAAATGAATCATGCCGTGTGAATGTGGCTTTTTGATCAAACTAATGTTAAAGCCTCACTGCGGAACATTCCGTTATACATGTTGCTACGCCATAAAATAAACTACGTTTTCGGGTATTTAAAGGCGTAAACAACCATGCAAAGGGTCAAAGAAGAGTAAAATGACATGTACTTATTGTTTTCGCCAATAAAAACACCCAATAATGCTTGTGCATTAATCTCAAAACTGGGTGGAACATTACCACATTCATTAATTTAAATTTACTGTTACTTGTAACTCCCAGTGCTAGTTCATTGAGTCAACCCTCATTTAACCCCAAGTCATAAAGAAAGTCAAAAATCACAGGAACTGAGAAAGGAGTCATATGCTTGACTTGGTGATCAAAAGTGCTCAGCCATTTCCTCAACTTGCTTTTAGTTCCAAACTTCTTTATTTAGCATTAACACTTACACAAGAATCATATGTAATTTTAATCAGTCAAAATGTATAATCCGAGACTGCAGTTTTTAAGGTTAGATATGCTGAAAACAAAACCTATCTTTCTCCTGTATGTGTAAAACTTCTGGATTTTGTTGGTTTTGACGGGTCACCTTTCAGTCTCCTCAAGTGTTAATGCTTATTTCTGTTCAAAACATAATTCGTAAATCCATGAGACACTTGTGTGTCTGAACCTCACATTATACTGCCCAAATAACTGTTGCCTCTGATTTATTCGCTGATTACAACCATTCAACGTGCCTTCTTCCTTCCCAGGTTCCTGCCTGCCCTACTGACCGCCGTCCTGACCAACCACCTGGCCTGGGTGCCCACTGTGATGCCCAACGGTCAGCCGCCGATCAAGATCTTCCTGGAGAAGCATTCGTCGCAAAGTGTGGACATGCTGGCCAAGACGCACCCATACAACCCGCTGTGGGCACAGCTCGGTGAGATTCGATCATCTCAAAATATCAAAACAACATATCTGTGCTGACCGATTACTGCAGATAATAATAATAATAATAATAATAATAATATCATCATTATTATTATGAATACATTTTATTTGTTGGTGCCTTTCTTAACACCCAAGGTCACCTTACAATTAAAAGAGGGTAATAACGATAGCAGATTATAGGTTTAAGTTGTTAGAACGCAGGACTAACAACCATTATTTATTTCTATAGCATGAATACAGGATAAGTGGAAGCTCTGCACACCTGAGTAGGCAACAGATGCTATTCTTCTATAGCATGAATACAGAAAACTCAATTGGACGTAGTGTCTAAACAGACTTTTGGTGTTCTACTTAATAAGCTCTGAGTGACACCTAGTGGTAAAATGGAGGGACAACACTTTGAAATAAGCACTACAAATTCCATCTTATGATCCTAATCTTTATAATTACCTTTTCAAGCATTCAATTCTAATAATAATCCATATCACAAATTACAACAGCACTTCAGATATTTTTTAACTGCAGTGACTTCACCTCCCACGTTTGAAGCAGATGTGCAGTCCTATTTAAGCCTAAGCTAAACTGGGCTTTTTCTCCCTGAAATATCTCGTGACCACTGTGGGAGACCTGACCTGACAAATGAGAAAAATGAGCGATTTTCCAATAACTTTTATGAGTTTTGCTATAACATTATTGTGATATTTTCCACTTTATTTGCCATTTTAACAAAGTGTGTGCCATTGAGTTTTGTTAAAAATGTCTTTTCATCAAATTGTGTGTCAAAACAGACCAAAACACTAGAACTAAAACTGAACTCAAATTAAAATACATTAGGGGTTTTAGTTTGGCGGTGTGTTAGCTTTATGTGTAAATGTCAGGAGATGACGGTACTGAGGTCTTTCATCTCACTGACTATAAGCCGCTACTTTGTTCACCCGCTTTGAACCTTGCGGCTTAAACAACGATGCGGCTAATTTCTAGATTTTGATGGTCCTACTTAATATTGTGTCATGCTATCAATAACAATGCACCTACATTTAAAACGAGTGGGTCCAAAAACATGGCTATTTCTAATGAAAGAACTAAATTGAGAGAAAGACGCTGCCTTATTGACTGTACATGTTTATCCTCAGGCGACCTGTACGGGGCGATCGGTTCCCCGTGCGCCTCTCTCGCACCGTGGTGGTGGGCCGCAGACAGGAGCTCGTTCAGAGGCTGCTGTACGTCCTCACCTACTTCATCCGCTGTTCGGAGCTGCTGGAGTCCAGCACGCTGGACCCGGCGGAGGACGAGGCCATCGTGATGCCCGGCTCTCTCATCACCACCACGCTACAGAAGGGCGAGGTGGAGGAGTCGGAGTACGTCTTGGTGACCATGCACAAGCCCAGCGATGAGTACCTGTCCCAAAGTGTGCACGGGCAAGAGGACATGATCTACCCATCGGATAGCAGCCTCCAGAGGAACGTGGAGCCGGAGAGCGCAGAGGGGGACACACTGGAGGTCCGTCGTGGTTTGATTTCAGAACAAAACCCATATTACATCACCTATCATAAGACATTTTAGAAGGAACATCTGAAATAAAATCCAAATGTAGCTATTTATCTAACCAATTTACAAAATGTTACCTGCATCCATCTCAATTAAACACTACAGCAGGAGTTAAACAGGTTTTCTCTGAGGTCGGCTGACGTTTTTCCTCGTCAAAGATAGAAGGGCTCACCTCACTATGGTGGTCCAAACGCGAGCATTGCTTTGTGCAAATACAGTAGTAATGGTGTTCAAATGATCAGTAATAAACATGTCTAAGTACCACCAGTGGTGCACATACCACAGTTTGAGAACCACTAACAGACTAAACGGTGAAGTCTGAGGGTCATCCTTCAGAATTTTTTTTTTTTAATTGACAATATTTCTTTTCAATCAATCCAAATTGTTGGAAAAAGAGGAAGCTGCTGTGTTCTGTATCATCTGTGGCCTTTGAAGGAAGGATTCATGAAGTCTATTGTGAAGGACATTTGACTGAGTACTTTTAGACATTTCCTACTCCTGCACTACAGGAGTATAGAAGGATAAAAAGGACATATAACGCAATGTAATGATCAATAATGGTATTACAGCTATCATTTTGTTGGCCTAGTTCTAATTTAGACCTAACTAAGCAATGGTTCAGTCCAGTTTTAATCCTGGTGTCAATCTGGGTTTGTCCTGATTTCCTTAAATGGCTCTAATTTCCCTCTATTGCCTCCAATGCAGGAAACGCCAAAGGAGGATGATGAGGATGAGGAGGATGAAGACAGCAGCGAGAGCCAGGGCTCCAGGAGCAGCGTGCTTCAAACGGGATTAGCCCACCCCCCTGCTCTCGGGACAACGGACACTTCTGAACCTACGGAGGTCCACAAAACGTCCAGCAGCCCTGTCCGGGAAGACCCCAAACTGGAAACGGTCCTTCGAGTCGGCTCTTCTTCACCCGGGGATTCAAAAGCTGACGCCCTGGTTTCACCCAGCCCTTGTTCAAACACCGATGCTAAGATTTGCGAAGGCGGAGTAGATGTTGGCGTCGGCGATCAACCCACAACAGCGCAAATACACAGGCCGAATTTGGAAAAGAAGCCACCGGACAAGGGCCAAGCGAGCGCGGTGCCTGTACCGGGGTGCACATGCGGGCCTATGGTGTTGAACGAGGCTCCAAAAGTCACCTTTCTCATCGGGGATTCGATGTCCCCCGAATCGGACACGGAAAGCAGGGGCAGGAGAATGGCGGAGGGGATCAAAAAACACAGAATGCTCCAACAGCAACTGCCGTATGAAGAACTGTCCGCGAGCTCGCCCCAGGACCAAAGCAACACGACCAATGACCACCCTTCCCCGCAAAGATCGACCAGTAAAATGCCAAAATGCACTCCAACCTCCGTGGATGACTTCGACGAGTATTTTAGCTCAGAGAATCCCGTTGAAACTAGGACTATTGACGACTTGGCGAAAACATGCTCGAGCACGGGCAGTTTGAGCAAAGACGAACTTTGTATAGGCGCTCAGGGCGGGGTCCGGAGTCCGAAGCCGGGTCCCTGTTTAGAGAACCGGACAATGCCGAGCAAAGAGCAGGCGCAGCACACGTGTCGGTGCGGCTCTACGGACTCTGCGGTTACGCATTTTTCTTGTAAGAGCTGCTCGGGACAGGGTGCGGGGTCGGCGCCAGCGATTGCCGTCCCGTCTGAGGACAGCAATAAGAGCGGGACCGGTAGAGAGGACCAAAAGAGCAAAGCTTTTCCCTTGAACGACTGGGACATCCCGAGAAACGAGAGCTCGGACAGCGCTCTGGGGGACAGTGAGAGTGAGGAGATGGAGGAGTGGCAAGAGGAAGTGCTGCCCTTCCCCGGGTAAGACTCCCAACAATCACTCATCTAATGTGAGATGTTGATGAGTGAATGAGGTCTGTGATGTGCTCAAAGCTTTAAAAACAAACTACAAAGCCTCAAAATCTATTCTAAAATTGATAGGAAGCCAGTGTTAAGGCGCACGGATTGGTGTGATAAGATCATCATGTTTTTGGCCCCTTTTTAAAACACGCGCATAGATGGTTACTTAAAGGGGAGTTATTATGGCGAAGATAGTTTTGATAGTACAATGATATGTGCGAGCAGCCCCACAATCAAATGAACAACACTACCATCCAACACAATAATTACTATATCCACTTATTGTTATAAATGGCAGACAAACAATACATTTTTGGGCTCAATATTTATCATCTCGTCAGTTCATTCATTTGCAAAATTTTCCCCCCATTTTTCTACATTTTTTTTTTTTTTAACCCAAAGCAGGTTGGGTCTCATTGTTTTTCATACAATATTTTAAGATCAGAACAGAGCTTAACTTTTGTTTAGTTCTCTTCAAGGATATCGTTTATCGCGATAGTTTCCTGCCTTAATATATCAAACTTTATCTTGTTATCATCTAATTGCAACAAACCGATATGAAAAACAAAACCAAGCTGGAATGTAAATAGTCTTGAAGTAAAAGACAAAAAAATACAAAAAGTGTTTAAACTTTTAACTGGTACTGTCTAATCTATGTCTTTTGTAAAGCCTAATAAAGTTAACCTCTTAACCCTCGCCATAACGAGCACATTTTCTCCACTTCAACTTTACCCAAATCTAAAAACTAAAGGATTTGTTTTGTTCATGTGTCATCAGATCCAAGTTGGTCGAGACCTACTCCAGGCCGAGCATCGCTAACTTCGGGCGCTCGTTGTTCGGAGGGTACTGCCCCACCTACGTGCCGGACTTCGTGCTGCACGGCATGCCCAGCGACGAAAAGCTCCGGCAGAGCCTCACGGAAGATCTGGCCCACGCGGTTCAGGTATCGCAACCTTCACACAAGCTCATCAGCGTGTAATTATTGACGAGGGTTTAAATGTAAAGCGCTGTTTACCCACACAGCACCCGGTGTTGGACGAGCCGATCGCAGAGGCCGTGTGCATCATCGCGGACACGGATAAGTGGAGCGTGCAGGTGGCCAGTTCACAGAGGAGAGCCACGGACCAGAACAGACTGGGCAAAGAGGCCCTCGTGTCCAGCCTGGTCTCAAGCCTTCTGCAGTCCACCCACCAGCTCTACAAACTCAACCTCTCCCCCAACTTTGTACGTACTGTCTCAACTACTAAGAAACGGTCCTAGTTTGTAGATTTAGAATTTAGAAGTGGTTCCTTCCTGCCTTAATTGAGTTCGGCTTTACCCAAATCTAAAAAGCTTCTTGACATGAGAGTTTTCCAGCACATTTTTGTCACTTCTTGTTTGTATTTTCATCCTTGTTTTTGCCGCTTTTTTTTCCAAGAAGCTTCTTAGATTTGTGTAAAGCCAAACTGGAGAAAATGTGCTCGTTTCACGTAGGGGTTAAGGGGTGAAAAATAAAATGGAAATGCTTGTTGTTGGCAAATGAACTTAAACATTTTCTGCCATACAGCAACTCTGCTGGTTTTTACATACTTCACATGGACATTTCAAATTTGAAAATGTAAAACATACATCTCGTATATGTCCAATTTAACACATGTTTTATCAGTTCCATAATCACCTGTGTGTGTGTGTGTGTGTGTGTGTGTGTGTGTGTGTGTGTGTGTGTGTGTGTGTGTGTGTGTGTGTGTGTGTGTGTGTGTGTGTGTGTGTGTGTGTGTGTGTGTGTGTGTGTGTGTGTGTGTGTGTGTGTGTGTGTGTGTGTGTGTGTGTGTGTGTGTGTGTGTGTGTGTGTGTGTGTGTGTGTGTGTGTGTGTGTGTGTGTGTGTGTTCATTCTGAGTCGCGGTGAGTTGAAGACGGTCACACAGAGTCGATGACTGGACTTGTGTTCAAATTGTGTAATGTAGAAAGACGCGACTGTCTGTGATTTTACCTTCCCAAAAGTGACACACAGAAAGCAGCGGCCAATAACAGAGCGGAATACACGCAGAAAAATATCTATCCCCCAGTCTTCACAAAATCGTTTAGGACTAAAAAATCGTGTAGTGTGTACTCTGCTTCAGAGCGGCACGGTAGTACAGCGGTTAGAGCTCGTGCTTCACAGCTAGAAGGTCCCGGGTTCGATTCCCACCTGGACGGGGCCTTTCTGTGTGGAGTTTGCATGTTCTCCCCGTGTCTGTGTAGGTTTCCTCCGGGTACTCCGGTTTCCCTACCACTAAAACATGTACAATAGGCCAGGATGAATGAGAGTGTGTTTGAGAGTGCGCATGGGGGACGACGGATGCAAATTAGCCCAAGGCTACAATCCGGTGTGGCTTGTTTACATGCATGAGACCCATGTATGTTCATTAACATGCACTGTCCCGACCAAATAAACCAATAAATAAAAAAGTAGTAAAACATTTTCTAATTTTTATGATGAAAATGCTGATTTTTGTTTTGATCCTTTTTCCTGGTCTGTTCTTCAGTGTATCATGCACCTGGAGGACCGTCTGCAGGAGATCTACTTCAAGTCCAAGATGTTGGCGGAGTATTTAAAGGGACAGACGCGGGTGCACGTCAAGGAGCTGGGCATGGTTCTGGGGTACGTCTTCTGCTTTAACTGTCTGAGTCACAACAAGTGCTTCAGTCGCTACGACTACCACCACTGCCTACTGCTGTTGTGCCTTTGGGCAAGGCTCTTAACCTTGCTCATTCTGACTTCAAGTTGTTGGAGATTTTAAATTGTAAAATGCTAGAGTTAATTTTCATGCAACAGCATTTCAACACAATAGTTTGTAGGCTGTGTTCACTAGTAGTGACACAACAGCTCTCTCTCTTGTTTACTCTGTTATATATTTTTATACCATTGACTGATATAAATCTATTGATGTTGCTACCTGCTCACAACAAAAAGGTGAAGAAATAATTTCCTGGATACACTGGACCTTTTTGAGAACAGGAAGAGCTTTCTCTGACTTGCCGCGTTGCTAAGAATAGCCACTAGCCACTCAAAGATGTGCCAGCAGCTCGAAACACATCTCTTAGTCTGTGACATGAGAACAACATTGTTACATAGTAAAAAGCTCCTTAAAGCTGCCCTCAGCTACTCTATTTTACCAGCCCAGAATACTGGCCTTCCCACATTGCATCACTAGATGCGCCACCTGCAAAACAGAAAGCGACCTCCTCCGCCTCACCCCCAACACACCCCTCACCTGCCCCCTCACATTTAAGCACAAACACGTGCAGAGATCGCAAATGTTTGAAGCAGCAGACGCAGCAACAGTTAGAGGTTAGCACAGTCAGAGTTTAACATTAGTTGCCAACACGGTCAGAGTTTAACATTAGTTGCCAACACGGTCAGTGTTTAACATTAGTTGCCAAAACGGTTAGAGTTTAACATTAGTTGCCAACACGGTCAGTGTTTAACATTAGCGGCCAACACGGTCAGAGTTTAACATTAGCGGCCAACACGGTCAGAGTTTAACATTAGCGGCCAACACGGTCAGAGTTTAACATTAGCGGCCAACACGGTCAGAGTTTAACATTAGCGGCCAACACGGTCAGAGTTTACATTAGCGGCCAACACGTAGAGTTTAACATTACGCCAACACGCAGAGTTAACATGACAAAGTTTACAAAAGAAACATCTGCCCAACCTGCTCTGATGCTGCTGAAATCCTCATGAAATGTCTGTCGTTTGTTAACAATCCAATATCTACAGGGAGATGTCAGGTCTTTTTCTTATACAGTATAGCACGCACTGGGAAGTGTAGATGCATTCAAGGGTTGCGTGCCAAAAAACAGCAGGGTTCACTACTGACGGGGGAAAAAATGTTATAGAGTTGTTCCCTTGTCAAGAACAAACCTGGAGTGGCATTTCTCTTAACAGTTTTAGTAAAGGCAGTGTCTATAGAACCGTCCGACGGCTACAAACTCTTTTGCTATTTTGCCGTCTCCTTATGACACCCCGCCATTCCAACACGGAGTTTACAAGCTAACCTTACCTTAGCCTAACCTTAAGGATAGTGGAGTTTACAAGCTAACCTTACCTACCTATTAGACAAACTAACCTTACTTAGCCCTAACCTTAAGGATAGTGGAGTTTACAAATAACCTTACCTTAGCCCTAACCTTAAGGATAGTGGAGTTTACAAATAACCTTACCTTAGCCCTAACCTTAAGGATAGTGGAGTTTACAAGCTAACCTTACCTTAGCCCTAACCTTAAGGATAGTGGAGTTTACAAATAACCTTACCTTAGCCCTAACCTTAAGGATAGTGGAGTTTACAAATAACCTTACCTTAGCCCTAACCTTAAGGATAGTGGAGTTTACAAATAACCTTACCTTAGCCCTAACCTTAAGGATAGTGGAGTTTACAAGCTAACCTTACCTTAGCCCTAACCTTAAGGATAGTGGAGTTTACAACTAACCTTACCTTAGCCCTAACCTTAAGGATAGTGGAGTTTACAAGCTAACCTTACCTAGCCCTAACCTTAAGGATAGTGGAGTTTACAAGCTAACCTTACCTTAGCCCTAACCTTAAGGATAGTGGAGTTTACAACTAACCTTACCTTAGCCTAACCTTAAGATAGTGAGTTATAATCACGTATCAGTATCGGATTGGCGCGTTAGATACGTTCATATCAAACATATGTGACGGCAAAATAGCCGGGGAGTTGCGGAACCGTCTGACGGCATCGTAGACACTTCGTTTAGTAAACCCGTTCACTTTGGTCGTTTCTTCTTCTGTTGCTGGAGCACTCCGATCTGTATTGCTGATTTAAGTTGTGTCACAGAGGACTGTGAAACTATCTTCACATTTTTAGAGACCACAGTCTTCTCACCGGACTCCTTTGGAGCGGCACGAAGTCCGTTCACCAGGGCGCTATTGTTTGTAAGCATGCTGTTAGTTGAAAATGAGAGAGAATGTATCGTTTCATTTCAGGCCAATTTGAAATCCTGACCAGGCCTGACTCTCACTCCTTACCGTCTTCTCTTTTACAAAGACCACATTAGTAAACAGATTTGCGTAATGATTGTTTTGTTCTTTTTCTTTGGCAGAATCGAGTCCAGCGACCTCCCCCTGTTGGCGGCCGTGGCCAGTACGCACTCCCCTTACGTGGCTCAGATCCTGCTATAACAGACCAGATCATAAGCAGTGGTACCGGACGACAGCCATCTTGGAACCCCCACGGACTTGTTTTACCCGCTGGCTGGGCACAGAGGAAAAACAAAACAATCAGCCCAACCATGAGCGGGAATTCTTCGGAGCTGCGTGGATTCTAAAGGGGAAGAGACCATTTTATGAGGAGGGAGGAGGTTTGGGAATAACCTTCCCCCCCCCTCCATTTTGAATGTTCTTGTTGGATATAAAGCCAAAGACCTTAATGGTTTTGTTCAAATGAGACTTTTTCTTGTATCTACGATACAGTAATAACAACCACTTTAGGTTTACGTACAATCGTTTGGAAAGGTTATCATCTACTTGAGATAATTATGTTTCTCTCAGTTTTATTCTCTTTTTGTATTTGTTTACAAGCCTGATTTCTCCTGAGTCAAAGTCCACTCGTAAGGTCAATATGAAGATTTGTATTTCAGTCATTTGATTTGAAAGATTACGAATGATCTACTTAACATACATTTTCATTCAAATTTGCCCATAGAATGATATTTTCATCTTTTGTTGTGATTATTATTATTATTAACTGTATTTCTTGTAATAATGCAGTTACTTTAAATTCCCCACATTTTTATTATTATTATTATTATTATTATTATTAACTTCAACAGTTTTTGCCTCATTTGGGGTCATTTATTTAGAGGTTTTTTTTGTTTGTTTTCAAAATTACGGTTTTTAAAGGGGACATATCAAAGTTTCGAGCTTGTAATGACCTGGAGCGGCATTTTGCTTCATTCATCCTCTTTGTTTCAGTCGTGTCTTCTATCATTTCTATTTCCCAGATTCTGCCCCGTCTTGCAGTGGTTTCCAAAGCGTTAAGCCTGATATGTCAATTTTTTTTTTTTTTTTTTTTTTAAAACCCTACCCAGTGACTTTTTGACTTTTATCATAGGTACAGCGGCACTACCTCATCGGACGGCGACATTGAGGTAACGTTCTAATCAACTGTGCGCGGGACTCCATGCTGTGTTCTCCTGACGGGAAAAAAAAGGGAAATAGCAGAAGAAGAAAAAAACACCGCGGACATTTTTTTTTTTTTTTTACAAAACCTCAAACACGGTGATTAGGAAGGACCGTTTCTATTGTGGAAATTCTACTCCACCCATTTCTACTTTCAAATGTCGCAAGTATTTTCTCACTTTTATAGCTTTGCCACCTTTTAATTGCAATGTTTACGGCTTACGGGTGTGTGCTGGAATTTTGATGGAAAAGAATTCACAAACACTAGCTTTCTACTCTACCCCAAAATTATGTTGTTTTTGTTGTTTTGTTTTTATCGTCCAGTTCTGTTTCTCAAAGTCTCAAAGTGCCTCTCCTTGCCCTTGCCTCGAAACTCACTTCCTTCGACACCTATTTTAGTAAAACGCATATTGAAACTAAATGGAAAGTAGTTAAAGCAGTTAAAGATAATTAAACATAAGACTGAAATCTCCAGATGTTTTTTTGTTTGTTACTTGATCGCGCCCACATCTGACCAAGGCAAGGCAAGGCTCCTAGGCTTTGGGGAAACAGCCCAGATCTGACCATAACAATACTTCTAGTACTGTTGTCAGGGCGCAATTGGGTAAAACCAAAGGCTTGACACAATTATACATACAGACGATGGCCATACTATATATGGTAATGTTCGAAGCAGCCAGCAGGGGAAACACAAAGGAGAGGGGGGGGGGGGGGGGGGGGAAACGAACTTTCCCCAATTTCTCCACCATTACTTCGACAAATGCTGAATTCTGAATATATTTTTGTCTGTATCTATGGAGCTTTGAAGAGGGTAGTCTGCGTACACTGCCCGGTCCAGTCAGTGTACTCCAACATTTGCACTAACGTTATTATAGGTCATTGTAGATTTTCATTTCTTTAGGTGAACCATGCATCTTTCACTTTTACCAAATCTCACCCTGACACCGAGCCTTAGTCTTAAACACACTCGAGGCACAAATATGATCTAACTTTGCTGGTAAAACCTATCCATGCTTATTGCTGTATCCAAACTGCTCTGCAATTGTCATTTTCTACAGCCCTCGCCAATATGTTTTTGAATTTTCTGTCTTGTACCATATATAAGTAAGTTATTTAGTCGCTCGGGCGGTTGGAACTGTACGCAATGGTTTTATTTACATGTATTTGTACAAATGTTTCCTCAAATCTATTTTTTTTTTCTTTCTTCCCAATTCTGTGGGAACGTTGTGCAATTAAAACTCCCATGTCGACAACAGCCGAGGTGGTTTGTGTCTTTGATGGAGTAGTGTTGGTATTCTCACTGTTGCTATCCAGTTGATCTTGTCAGTGGTGGTCAAAGTGTACTTGGGTTTCATTACTTGAGTGAAAAGTAGAGATAGTGCAGGTCAAATATTGCTCCAATAAAAGTAAGTAACTCAATAGACTGCAGAATGTTTAAGAACGGAAGCATCTCTATTTTTTTTGTAGAAAGTTTTCAACTGTGGGTAATCATTTTCACAAGATGGCACCTTGTGTGTGTCATTATATTGCAACAGCATGGCATTTAGTCTTGCTTTTTTGGTTAATATCTCTGTCATTACTAAAGCCATCCACAAGAAACCTTCTGTCAGAACGTATAAACCAAGGTCCAGTTATTTTCTCTGAAAGGTGTCCTAAAGTGGTGACAATATTCAAAAACGTGCATGATTTTGGCCAGTATAAAAAATGTCAGGTTTGAATTTAAAATGCGAATACCCTCTATTCCAGGGGAAGGCAACTTCAGGCCTGTGGGCCAAATCTGGCCCGTTGTCAGTATCTGACCATGTCCTTGCAAAACACCCCATTAGGTCATTCATGACGTATGACACTGGCATTTGTGGTGAGTCAGTGGCATTGACTTGATAATCCCACCATCTGTCATCTACATCAGTGGTTCCCAAAGTGTGGGTTGGAGCCTCCTGGGGATCGTGGGACACTGTAGTGATGTCATACTGTATCATACTGTGTTGGTCAACTTCATTGTATAGGCGCCATCTGGCGCCTATACAATGAAGTTTATTGTTTTAAATGTTGTAATCCATAAAGCACTTTGTGATACCTTTCGGTATGAAAGCGCTTTATGAATAAAGTTTGATTGATTGATACTCATTTGTGTAAATGTATTCAGGTAGAATACACTATAGTATCCTATGATCAAAGGAATCCATCACCGTTTCGTCATAACGTTAATAGGAAAGACAAGATCAAAAGAGGCGGGAAATGTTTAACTCTGTCCTTCTGGGCAGTGGGTTTTTGGCAAAAGTTTCTTTTTTCAATTAAATTAATTTAAGTGGTAAATAAGTTTGTAACAAGTGTAGCCTAAAGATCTGAATCATACGCTGCTTTTATACATTCCAAGTATTCAGAATACAATACTCTATCAACCCATCAGTAGACAGGTCTGCATATGATTGATATGTTTTTATTTATGTTTATCAATGTAAACGCACTAATCTCCAAATGTTCAGTACATTTTATTTTATTATTAGCCTAATTTATTTACATAGCTATTCATATACAATATATACAATAACACATTTAATTTCAAAAATGTTCATGAGGCATTGAGAACTCAACAAAAATAGATCAAATAATATACAAAGGAGCACAGAAATCAACACCGATGTGAAAATATATATATATATATATATATATATGGACAAAGACTTTTTTCTTTATTTCTTATTAACGTTTATAGATGCATAACAAAAGGGTACAATGCCATGGGGACACACATTTACAACTTGAAGGAAGAAATACTGAGGAGCCAGGTGAGGTTTAAGATGATACTTTAGGATCTAAATCGTGTTAACAACCTTTTTCTTTTTCACTGAATTAATAGAAGTTAATGTCTGCAAGAAAGTTGTTTTCTTTTTGTCAGGCCTTTTCATTTTATGTAAGTGATACTTTCCCATTAAAATGTAGGCTAAGGCTGAATATCAAATTTCTCATCTTGATGCATCTTTAATTACACTTACTCTACGATTCCAGTTTTGGATGCTCTCAGCCATTATTGTACATGTGGAAGGTCACAGTCGTTTCCAGTCGTAATGAAGGAAAGATTTCTGACGCTTCTCTCACTTTGGTCTTGCTTCGACATGTCTCTGTAAACATGAGTCAGAACCCTCCATTTGAAAGTGTTTTCTGGATCAATCCTGTGCAGAGTCACATTCACTTAAATACTTACCTCTGAAGCAACTGTTCTTCATGGGGTAGTTCTGTCTCATCAAACGTTTGACTAGTAAACTAAAGTATAAAGCCTATATCTACGTTTTTGCGTAGCACTTCAATGTGGACCTGAAAGAGAGCTCTTGTGCTTTACACGTTATCTATTGAATCACTTTGCATCAGGGCAGATTTGTCATAAATCCTCTTGTTCAAATTGCGCCCCCTGCTGGTCGCGGCTGCACTTTGCGTACAACAATATATGATCCAAAATGACACAGTGAAAGTGTTGTATTGATAGGTACATTCCATTCCGAAACCAGGGGTGGATAGAGTAGCCAAAATATTGACTCAAGTAAAAGTAAAAAATTTTTTTTTAAAAGTACTGGGATAAAATGTTACTTGAGTACAGTGAGTAACTGAGTAACCGAAAAAGCCAATGACGCCATAAATTGGAAAGTTTGGGAACACCTAATCTAGAAAGTGCATCATAATGCTTTTACATGGAACAAACACACAGCCAACTTTTTAATATATGTTTTTAAAATCACAAAATACTGTGCTATTGTCTTTCAAATGTAGAGGAGTAAAAGTAATATGTTTTCAAGCAAACTCAAGTAAGTCCAAAGCCTTTTGGTCATGAACACATCTTTGCCTCTTATTTTTTGTAGACTGTTGTTTACCACTAGATGGCGGTATTGGGGAAACACTGTGTCCACCTAAAACTGAACAGTAGTTGGATTAAACTCATGTATGTTTGCTGAAAATGACTGATAATGAGTAGTTTCCATAGTTTTTGATACTTGGCCTGTATTGGTACATTCTGACTTGTTATTATGATATATTGGAGATGGTCCCAAAACTACCCCAGCTACAGACAAACCGACCGATGTCCAAATACTGAATTGCTCATGGCCTTATAATCATAATGTACGGTGAAACGTTGGTGTTTTGACTGGTAAAAAAGAACGACTTAATGAACGAAACATCTGCCGTTTGGTTATTCCCAAAACGCACACGCTTTTTTTGGAAAGCGGCACAAACTGACTGACTTATAGGTCGAAAAGGACGTGGTATAAATACTACAAATGGAAAAAGTACTCAAGTGGTGTAAATAGTGTCGTACTATAGACATTTATGTACATAAAATGAGCAAAGTATGACAACGATATAAAAAAATGATACCACGATAACGATATGTGATGTTTTGTCGTTTTGTCGCCTGTTTTGTTGCTTTTTCGTCACTTTTTTGTCGCCTGTTTTGCTGCGTTCTTGTCGCTATTTTGATGCTTCTTTGTTTGCTTTGTTGTTTGCTGATTTCAGGAACTAATCAGAATCCTCGGTGCCATCGCTTTGACCAATGACACGAGCTTTTCAAGAGGGAAGGGGGGTGGGAGGGAGCACGATGGTTTACTTTTGAAAGTTTTGCAAACTAGGAGTTAGCCTGGCTAACGCCAGACTGCTGTGTGCGCTCGAATCTTTTCGAACTTCACAACAGCCTGGGGACCATGGCCGACATTTTTCCATGGATTTGGGCACAAATCACAGAACGAGGAGGGACGGTAAGACGATGACGCGCTATTTGACATACGGAAGCTTGTAGTTTGTTTAGGGATAAAAAAAATAAAAAATATTTACGGATCTAACATGACAGCAGCAGACGCGATGCCATCTTTCGACCAAGCTTTAGAACGTGTTCTAAATAGTTTAGCTCAAAAGTTTACAGCAGGTACGTCATACGTCATCTGATACCATGATACGATTGGCTATGGCTACGTGCAGACGCATGAGAAACATTCATAGCGCCCAATAAACGGCTATGGACAATCGTAAACCACACCTCTCCTACAAGAAAATGAATTGGTGGTCCCCAGACTAAATATCACTTGTGATTTTAGTCTGGCGTTAGCCAGGCTAACTAGGAGTGACTTTCTGGGCCCAATTGCAATTTCCAACCGAGTTAAGCCATAAGCCACGCCCCCGCGAATTCTCATTGGATGTCATTCCAAATGCAGCTTTTTCAGTTGGCTTTATTAACCCTTAATAACACCTTTAAAAAAGTTACATTAAAGGGATACTTCGGGATTTTTGAGTCTAGTTGCACTAGGCTAGAGCAAGGCTAAAGCATATGGTAAAGTCTAGCCTGCATTAAAAACAGTCTGGCGCACTCCACAGTGCACCTGAGGTAAATCACTTATAATGCCAGACTAACGATATAAATGTCTGTGTCGATAGAATAATTTTTGAAATATAACTGACCTTGTATCACATGAATTACTGCATTTTGAGGGACTATTTTCTCGCAGATCACTCCGCCGTTGCGTTAGCTTACAGCCACGAAGCTGATGCTGCTCAAATATAAGTTATTTTAAACGCAAAATGGTTAAAAGACATTTATATGGTTAGTCTGGTGTTATAAGTGATTTACCTCAGGTGCACTGTGGAGTGCGCCAGACTGTTTTTAATGCAGGCTAGACTTTACCATAGAAATGCTTTAGCCTTGCTCTAGCCTAGACTCTTCAAATATAAGAACTGCATGAATTTAAGAAAAAAATATCTCCAGACATCAACAACGCTCTGGATAACTAGGAAATGAGGCCCTATGTCAAAAATCCCGAAGTATCCCTTTAAGGGAGCTTCGACACAAAAATGTGCTTGAAACTTTAGAGAGCTATAACGCAATGAAGGAACAATATTTTTGTTTAACTTTTTACTTTTATTTTGAAGGTCCGACTCTCCTCTTTCCATACATATTACTTAAAAATAAAAACTTTAAATGCCAACTGTCTGACCCAAAGTCACTATAGTCAATGGTCCCAAAACACAAAAAATGAAATATTTTTACAATTTCAAATGCAAAATTTGAATTTTTTGTTCTGGCTGATGTGGCCTGATGTCTGTGTAAGAGACCCAAAGGATTTGTTTCTAAGTTAAAATTTGTTTATGTAGTGGCAATTTTAGTAAAAAAACTTGCATTAAGGGAGCTTCGACGCAAAAATGTCCTTGTAACTTTAGAGAGCTATAACTCAATGAAGGAACAATATATTTTTTAAGTTTTTCTTTCATTTTGGAGGTCTGACTCTCCTCTTTTCATACATGTAAAAATCAAACTTTTAAAATATTTGAACCCTTTCATTGCCAAGTTACTAAAGTGTATTGTCATTGTGGGCCCATTCATTTACATAGTCCATTGACTTACATTGTAATCATGATTTTTCAAAACGCTTCTATAAAACAGATTCAAAATGTAATTTCAAACTCCTGCATATTTTCTGAACCTTGAGGCTTCAAACTAACGCCCTGACACATTTTTTTCACCATGAGGTCATTTTTACCTAGTTTGGCAAGAGGAAGAAAATGCCTGTTATTTCACGTATGAGTAAACAGTCGTAAATAACATAAACAACTCTATTACGCCATTGTTACTGAATCTTGTCCTTTATTTTGTGAGTTTCTGCATCAAAGTCGATCTGTGGAAGTGTTTAGGAAACGAGCAAGACAGTGTTGAGCTTTTTAAACCAGTATTGGGACAAAGATTATTGGAATTCTACGGTCTCCATACCACCCTGTATACAGCTGGTCAACAAGTCTGATAGTCTGTATTTGCCTCCCGAAATGTTCCCTTTTTTGTACAAATACCAGTTCAAAAACCTCTAACACTGTCTTGCCTCTTCCTAAACACTTCAACAGATTCCGTCACAAAATAAAGGGCAAGATTCAGTAACAATGGAGTAATGCAGTTACTGAAGATCATGGCGCAACTGGGTTGGAAAGCGGAAAGACGCACTTTCTGGTCCAATCAGCAGGAGGAAAATAATTCTACAGCAAATGCTTCAGTACTTCAACCTTTACTTGACCGGCTCAAGTAACGTGCTGCCAACAAGTGTGTCCAGTACTTTATTCAACACATATTTAACATATTTAAGGGTTTAAACATGTCTAAATGTCTAGAGTCCAGTTTCAGTTACTCCTCTCATCTCATCCACTAAATACCACCAATTGTGATTGTTGCACTGAAATCCTTGACTTTTTCCAAAATGCCAGCTCTGTTTACACTGGAAACAGCTGGACTCCACATCTGCACACACATTTACACAAGGCTATTTTTACATTTGCCACCGTGAATCAGACGGGAGAGCCAGAAACGGTACAGTCCGTCGAAATAACAGGTGAAATTAAAGATGATAAATTACAAACGATTATGTTTCTATTATTGGAAAAGTCTATGTGAAAAATGTTATTGAGAGGAATCGTTCCATGTTTTTGAATCAGAATTGACGCTTATGTCATTCTCAAGACTTGGGCTATTCAAAGTGGGAGGATTAGCCAAAGATTTTACACACAAGTAATACGTGTATATTAAAAACACATCGATTTTTCAGGCAGTGGTCCTCTTTGAGATCTTATGCTGCCTTCATGTGCAAAGTGAAATATCAAAATTAAAAACACCAATACACTATAAACAAAAAAATTCACGTGAGAAAGTCGTCTACAGACCGCGTAACTACTGCTACTTCTAAAAAAAGAAAGAAAAAAGTTTGATATGATCATTCGGATATTAAAATTGAGGAGCTAAATAGCTAAATGTGTAATGTCAGGTTCATAACATCATCTAATACATTTAAAAATATTTATAAATTGTAATATCGCTGCGCTCTGTTGGGTTGAATGGTCAAAGGTTTTCTCATCTCGGGATCTCATCAAAATCATCTCCCAGTTCCCAGTGGAAGATACCAGATGAGGAGGCGTTCATGTGCAATTTTTTTAATTGGCAAGTGGCATTTACCTTAATTACGAGAACACATGAAGGCAGTGGCAAGAAAAAGTAAGTACACCGTTTGGAATTTCTCACATTTCTGCCTAAAGTGGTCACTAAATGTGGTCTGATCTTTGGATGTTAACTAGTCCAATATTTTGTATCTATTGATGAATATTAACTGATGAACAATTTGCGAGTCATCGTTTTCATTTCAGGTTACATCCTCTACGCTAAATGATGGCAAAAAAACTAATAGGCAAAAAATATATAATATATTTGTTAAAATAAATAATAATAATAATAATAAAGACATTCAAACAAATGTACTCTTACATGGATTTTGTTACTAGATTCCATTGTTTTCACTAATTATTGTAATTAAAAGCCTTTTTTCACGTTACAACACTTTAATGAGATTGTTTTGTTGTTGCTTACAATGGGTATTTGGAAATGAGTTAAATAGGCCCAATATATAAAAATCTGTTCCACATTATCCTTCTGCTTATCGTGATCCTTCTGTCTATAATGTGAACAACAACATGAACCGCCACAATAGTTGGATTTTTTTGCCTAAAAGCGTAAGAGAAGTGCGCAGACGAGGTGCGCAAAAATTGTGAGCTGCCCTATGGTTGGTTGCCACGGCAACAGTTTTAAAATTGTTGTCCTTCTCCTATGTCACTTCCTGTCGGTGTCCATTAAAGGGACTATACACAGTTTAAAAATGTTAAAACTAAGTATTTTCCTCCCCCTACATGTTCCAGCCATGTCCTAATGTGTAGAATGAGCCCAGACCTGTTCACCACAACTGCCTCTAAAATCCTGCACTGTCACTCAAGCACGAGCTTAATATAGAAGCTGCAGTTACGCGTAAGACCTGAGGTGGCAGTAGTGAGCATAAAATGACCAACTCGCATGTAGTCTCTTTAAGGAAGTGAAACTATAAACAAAAAAAGGCCAAACTGAACAAAACTGGGTACAATCTTTAGCAAAATGTTAAATATAATTGTGTTAACGATGTTTTAGCAAAAATTGTGCACTTTAAAGGGACTCGATGGAAGTTGTCATTTCTTTACTCGCTACTGCCACCTGAGGCTTTACGTGCAACTGCAATCTCTATGTTAAAGGGGGGGTATTATGTCAAATCGACTTTTTCAAGCTTTATATCATGTTATTATGTCATTCTCTCATTAAACACATGCCTGGAGTGTTGCCTTGGCTCATTCACATATTTTTGAGTAATCAGTAAAAACTTAGACGGCAGCCATTTTAGGTGTAGCTATGCCTCAGTCCTCATAGGAACGCCCCCACCTCCTGGAGACGCCTCTTGACCTTTTGTCACCAGCCAAGCCACCAACCACTGCTCCTCAGCTCAGCAGAGCCCCTTCCCCGCACAGTAGTGTTGTTTAGATGCCACAGCAGTGTGCTGAAGGGGGCGTGTCGAAAAGCTTCTTAAAGAGACAGAGGCCTATTTCAAGACGTTCAGTACAGCCATTTTGAGAGAGCAATTTTATTCAAGGCAGTTATTTTAATTTACTGCATATACAGACCAACAGAAGGTTACGTCATCATTGTAGTATGCTATAGACTGGTGCTATGTGATTGAAAAAAGCATAATACCCCCTCTTTAAACTCGTGCATTACAATGGAGATCAATTGTATTTCGGCCCAAAATAAATACTTTTTGAATGACAGTCGTGGTGAACAGGTCTGGGCTCATTCTAAACATTAGGACATTGCTGGAGCATGTAATGGGTAGAAAATACATCATTTTAACATTTTTGAATTCCGCCTTGTCCCTTTAACCTCTGCCTGAACCGAGCACATTTTCTCTAGTTCAGCTTTACCCAAATCTAAAAGCTTCTTGACTGGAGAACAACAGTGCAACTCCTACAAAACTGATCGTAACGTTTTTGTCGCGTTGTTGCCGTGTTTTTTTGTTGAGTTGTCGTCAACTGTTTGGCACCTTTTTGTCGCTCTTTAGTCACTTTTTTTTGCTGTATTATTGTTGCTTTTTGGGCCAGTTTTTGTCGCTCTTTTGTCTCTTCTTTGTCACTTTTTTGTCACTTCTTTGTTGCGCTTTTGTCACATTTCTGCTGCGTTTTCATTCGCGTTTTTGTCGTTATTTTCAGGGGCGCCGCCAGAAATTCTGGGCCCTGTGGCAACAAACATTTCTGGGCCCCCTACATTATTATTATTATTATTATTATTATTATTTTTTTTTTTACAGATAATCCAATAAACACGTAAAAAACAAAAGGGGGGGGGGGGGTCGGCTCTGGCCCACTCTTCAGCCTGGGACCTTAGAACCCTCTTACGGTGCCCTTTGCTATTTTGACGCTTTTAGATTTGGGTAATGTCAAACAGGAGAAATCGGGCTCTGTTCAGGTGGGGGTTAAGAGGTTAACTATAAAAATAACTTTAAAAACGGTCAAAGACTAAACAAAATCTGGAATCCACTGAACAAATACTTGTCATTAATATAAGAAAACTAAAAATGACAGGAAACAGTTTCAAATTGATATCTCTGAGTTCTTTTTTTCCCCTCCCCGGTTCACCTGACGCTAACTCCGCCCCTCTCAGGTGCAGACAGGACGTGAGCAGGCGGAAAAACAGGCGCATCCTGCGAGTTATGCAACAATACAAGGAGTGCCCCGTCCCATGAGTGACACACATTTCCTCCGGCTACTTCTGACACAGGACCAGCGCATTCACCTAACCACAGTGTTTACAAGTACACACAGAAAGGCTTTCACTGCACAGTTTCTCACATGCTTCAAACAGAGAACACGGCCTAAAGGAGGACTCCAATTGGAAATCAGGAAGAAACCTGAACTATATAATCACTTAACCAAGCTCCATAAGTTGATATGTTTGTGTGAATGTGAGGACAGAACCCTGGATCAAGTAACTGGGACTGAACAGGGTCATATCAGATCTAAAGGTCTAAATCGCTAAACTAAAATGATCCATAATCAACCCCTGTTCCATAACAAATAGTTTAGTTTAGTTTAGTGTATTTTGAGCAATTTTTTTACATTCATTTTGTCTTTGAAAATTCATACAGTTGTGGATGCTCAAAATGGAGTAGGCTGAAGCAATAGCGTCATAATGTCTACCCCATATTGAATTCAGTATACATTTACATAACATAATAAATTATAAGGTCTAGATTACATTGACTTTAGATACAAACAAGTCCTTCCTGAGCTGAACAGATACAGATTATTGAAGAGCATTTCAATGCATAACACAGCAGCTTGATACATTTGTTACAGATGTTTGTAGAATGAACCAAAGAAAAAGAAACAATTGTTAGGTATACTTTTTTTAAGTATACCTAAAAAAACATTACTACCTTGTTAATCTTACTTTTGAAGATGTAATTAAAGATTTGTCACAGGTTTATACTGTAGTTCTTTCAGGTATAGGTTCCAATACCGATCTAATGTTGTTTCTAATTATTAAATTCAAAATGATTGACGTTTTTATCACGCGTTTGACTTGTGTAGGGACAGGTATATTATATTCTCTTTTTGTCCTGTTATTTCCTTGTTGTCATTCCCATCTCCACTACAGTTTCTTTCCTGTATAGTGTAGTGCGTTAAAAAGCTAGAGCGTAGAATGGGCCAGTTGAGAGTTGGCGATAGCCCCCATTCAACAAGCCCTCACCCAGCTACCTTATCTTACAACTTTATGGATGATCTTTGTGTCCTATACTGTGAGATGTGTTAAAAAGGACGAGGTTTTATTGATTGATTAATTTGATGATCTTGTAAAATATTGTACAACAATAGTCTTAAAACAAAGCATTCAACAAATTATTACCGCCTAACCTACAATGTTTTTTTATAACTCCAGTGCGAGCTTATGACTTGAGAGGTTTTGCATATTTTTCATTGCCGAGAGCTCAAAACACTTGTAAATGTTTCTGTGTGTCTGTATGCAGAGTGAAACTCTGGAACAAACTGGACTTACAACACAAGCAATGCCAAACTGTCCATCGATTTTAACTGTTATATAAACATTGGGTCTGATCAAAATATAGAGATGAGGGTCTTTAATTTAAATTGCTGTTGTCTCATAGTGTTAACAAGTGCTCAATGTTTCCTTACCATCGTTGGTATATTGTCCATTACCATTGTTGGTAATTTGTATAATGGTCCTTAGCAAAGTAACAGTGAAGCTGAATGTGTTAAGTTTTGAATGGGGAACTGGGGGTGGGATTAAATAAGTTATCTTCTTCCCACTCCCTTTCAGGTAGAAATGGGTCTAGCGAATGTAGTGAGTGAGTGAGTGGTTGGTGGTGGTCGGAGGGGCCGATGGCGCAGACTGGTTGCCTCGCTTCCGTCAGTCTACCCCAGGGCAGCTGTGGCTACAACAGTAGCTTACCACCACCAAGTATGGAGTGAATGAATAATGACGACAGTGTAGCGCTTTGAGAAACTTGGTAATACAGGCTTGTAAAGCGCAATACAAGTGTAAGGCATTATTATTATTATCTTGTTTACATATTGTATATTCTTTTTTTGTATTTGTTTGTTGCCCATTGCCTGAAATAAATGAATAAATGAAATGAAATTTATGAGCCTGTTGGGGGCCGGGGGTTCCCTCTGACCAACAGCCCTGTGTCTCGACTTCCCTAGTTTACTTATGTGTTGTCTTGTAGAGATAGCAATGACAACAACTGGTAACGGCAGCAACAACAGCCAGTTAACTCAAGTTTGGTTTAGTTAGTTTTGTTAAAATTCAGGCTGAGGCTTAGCTTTTTGCCTTCCCTGAGATATCCAAGTGAAACCAAGTGAATGTACATTAGGGCTTCACATTCCCCAAGAAACAAGAAAAAATACAATTCCACAAAGATAATTTACAGTTTCTCCTCTATATTTTAGCTTTATTGGTTTGGTTTGGTTTATTTGGTCGGGACAGTGCATGTTAATGAACATACATGCACTAAGCTTTCTTTTAAATAGAAATAATGATGAACAGGACTTAAGATCATCCTCCCACAAATAAGTGGCTTTGACAACATATTTTGATTTAGTTTTAGTCTTAGTCTGTTGATGAAGATGCAATTTAATTTTTGTCACGATTTAGTGAAATATTTCTCTTCAATTCTAGTTTAGTTTTAGTCAGCTAAAAGTGCAGGTACATTTTGTTGACTAAATTTAGGACGAATTTAGTCAAGTCTGTATTTATAATATTCTTTATAATCGTATTTAAACTCTTAAACCCTGCCTGAATCGAGCACATTTTCTCCAGTTCAGCATTACCCAAATCTAAAAGCTTCTTAAAAAAGCACAAAAAAGCAATGAAAAAGCATAAAATAATACAACAAAGTGAGGACAAACGCAGCAACAACGCAAGTTTTCTTGGTCTTAGCTTTCGAATGAGGTGTTATGCTGGACAATAGGCCGTAAATTAGAGTCGAGAAGCTTTTTAGATTTGGGTAACGCCGAACTGGAGAAAATGCGCTTGGTTAAGGCGGGGGTTAAGAAGTTAATCAAGGTCCTCTGCTTCATGTTTCTTCTCCCACATGAACAAAGCTCAGAGCTGTTCCTTTTGCAGAGAATTGAAATGATTTAAAGCTCTTTGGAACTGTCATTGGATGTTTGGATGATTTTAATCTCTTCATTCTCTTCTTTTGTCATATTTCAGTCGATAAAAACATCTGGACATTTTAGTCAGTTTTAGTCCCATAACAACTTTTAATTGAGTTTTCTCATTTAATTCAGCAAAAATATGACTTTGACTAAAATGAGTCGACAAAATGAACACTGCTTTGGTGGCGGCCTTAAAGGTGTTGGTCTATATGCGTGTTGTGGAGATGACATTTACGAGATAATTTTTTATATTTATGGCTTTTCATGTATTTTTTAAATCGAAAACAGCATATTTGAATGAAACTAGGCTAAATATCAAATTCTTAGTATGTTTCAGTGAGGATCTCGAGTTGTTAGGCAAGTGATTTTAGAGGTCGCCACCCAAAAACTTTATGGAGGCTTTAGTTAAGATGTCCTATAGTACTTGGTTATAAAGGGAATAAAGTGCATAGATACAGTCGGCATTGTGTGGGGGAAAGAAGTATGTTTTGGGAAACACAATTTTTTAGTTTTCTGGCGGAATATAAACTTATTTATCACACACAAATAAAGTCAAGCCTAAATCGGATTCATATTTGTCACAGCGGAAAAACGGCATTGGAAAAACGACAAAACGGATCTAGTTTCATTTTTCATCGCATTTTTTTGTCACGTTTCTGTCGCTCTTTGTCATGTTTTTGTAACTTTTTTTGTTGCCCTTGTTGCTTTTTTTGGGTCACCTTTTCATCGCTTTTTATGACACTTTTTTGTTGCTTCCTTGTCACTATTTTTGTCACTTTTTTGTCTTTCGTGTAGATTTTTTTTAAATGCTTTTTTCAAGAAGCTTTTAGATTTGGGTAAAGCCAAACTGGAGAAAATGTGGTCGGTTCAGGTGGGGGTTAAGAGGTTAAATATAACTTACGCACAGGACCATGTACCAAGAAGAGCACAATCATCAAGCATCATCAGTGACATCAGCAAACGACAACAAAAAAATGTGGTCCTGTTGTGGCTAAAGGTGCAAGAACAAGAGGAACGACATTTGAGACAATATAATAAGGTTTATCTGATATTTCCAACAACAGTTAGACATTTGTTTATCGTTACAATGATAACAGCTACAATGGAAATAGATAGGAATCTATCTTCCTGCCTCCAGCTATGCCTGGAATGTTTTTTTTACATTTAACACCGTTTGTTATTATTTTTAATTATTATTTTTCCCCCCGATGTGGACAAAGCGCTTAATTGTTTCTTTTTTTTTTGCCCTTTGAAAAACAAAACAAAAAACCCAAAAAAACGGTGAGTCGTATCCATTCATTTGTATCACTCGTTGCAGCGTTTCTCCCCGCAGCCCAGTAGGGGGCGCGTCAGAGCGGACAGATGTCGTCAACTCTCTCCGCTCTTTGATCCGAGCGAAGGAGGGACCAAAATCCACACACACACGCAAAAACCTACCTACCGCCGCTGCTTTCTCACTCTCAAGCCAACTCCCGTGGAAACTACCCGACATGAACGCCCACGGGACCCTCGCACACACAACTTTCTACCTCCTTTCCCCTTCGCGCGACAGCTTTCAGTGACTTCTTTTTCTGCTGAATGACTTTCTCTTTTCGTCGTGCCCTTTTGGAGTTACCTACCTACCCAACCTTATGCGTGTGCGAAGAAGAAGAAGAGGCAAAGGAGGAGGACATGGGCTCTGCTCGGGACTAAACGGGGCGACAAATCTGGCTGTTTAGTTTGGGATTTTTTTTTTTTTTTTTTTTTTGCGCAGGGAAAGAGAGCGAGCATTTGGAGCCGAAGTGATGAAAATGACAGGGGCGATGGAAACTTCCTTCAAACTCGCTTTAAAGAAGGCGCCCTCGCTTCGGACCGCGGAGGTAAGTCTGCAAGAAAAACAAAACAAAACGGCAACCTTTATAACAAGTTCAATGTCCGCCTCCCTTTTCTGGTTAAAGTTTGCGTAACATTCAAACGTGCTGCAAGTTGTTAGCCTCCTAATCGAAAAAAAAAAAAAAAAAAAAAAACACATTTGTGAAACTGGCTTTTAAATTTATGCTGATATACAGGTAGGCTATGCTAATGAGTGCACTGCACGCGTCAAGCTAGCTGTCAGTCTGTCTGCTAAACACGTGCGGCGTTTTGTGGTTAGCATAATCATCATTAACTTAAGAAAAATATGACTTTAGTACTGTCATTTTTTTTTCTTTGTTGTTGACGAGGTTTTGGTTGGTAAATGTGTTCAAATCTGTCAATTTGGTTGATATTACTTCTGGGCTTAAATTGTGTGTGAGAAAATCGTGTGTTTATGACTGTAAAGTTGGTTAGCTGCAAGATTGCTAGCTTCAAAAGTAGGCAATGTTTTTTTTTTCTTTCTGTCGTGACATTTGTCAAAGTGGCTCTCGAAAACATGGTCACCAAGTTTGCTGAAGCAGGACTTTATGCCTGTGAGGCTGCTAGAGTAGGTAGGCTTTTTTTTATAGGGTATTTGCAAAAAAATGTACATAAATAGATACAATAAAGGGGGTTTGATATTTTCCTCATTTCATTTCATTCAGGTATGTGTTGTCAAAAATATTGATAATGGCTTTAAAACGAGATGTGTATATGCTGAATGTTGTTTTCAGAGGTGGGTACTAGCCTAGATTTACTACAAGTATGCACTTTTTGCCAATATTTGTACTCCCTGGAGTTACAGTAACTCTTTCCATTGTGAGTAGATCTGGAAGTGAGAAAAGCTTCATGTGTCATATGACTATGTGTTTTGTATTTTTTTTAAAGTATATTTTCTCATATTTTTTATGCTTCAGTGTTTCGAAATATGAGTCTTATGTCACAGTTGAGTTTATAATACATAATTTCTCTCGATGATCATTATTGTTTTGCTAAATGTTTGTAGATAAAGAGGTCCTTTTTGGGCACATGGAAGATCAAACCTATTTTGGTTAATATGTTGCTAATACGGCATTAACAATGTGGGTATTGTGCAGCTCTTGTCCAACTTGCAATTCCATGAATTGCATTGTCTTCGAGCAAACTTTTATCTGAACCACAAACCACACACTGTTCCACTTTGGTTATTTTCTAACTTCCGAATACACACACAGGCCGCCTGAGTTCACATCAGAGCTGTCGTGGGAACGCTGCTTTCCTTTTATTAAATGTCAATATTGTGTTGTATGTCGAATAATTGTTGTCTACAAAAGCACTTTGAAAGGGGCTCTAATATTTAGGCCTTTGCAACGACTTTTATACAACTTAGTCTGTATAGTTTTATTGTGTAACTTAAAATAATGTATGTAACATAAAATATGACTTTGGATGTTATTAGATAATGTGCAAACTTGCCTCCGCTGCTGTGGTGAAAAGAGAAGCTGTACAAAATGAACCTTGAACAAAGATATTGATAAACATGGTATTCTGTGCAGGGAAGAGAGTTTGACCTTAGGACTGTGGACTGTCTGTGGAGGAGGATTGCTGAAATATATATATTTCCGTTGAGGATATTATAATGTGGTTTATTTTCACTCAACAAAAAATGTTTTTGAAGGCTTGCAGTCGTCCAGGGCTTACCCATTGTAGTAGAGATATGTTCAAATATGAAGTCTGAAAATGCGATGGCCTCACTCACCTTCAGGCTCTCCCAAGTAACTCTACCAATCCGGGCGCCGTAACTGCCCCTGTTGGTCTTTCATCATCAAGGAATTGCTCTTTGTTGCAGCATTTTTTTTTTCAATTCCAGCAGTACTTGGTTCAATACTTTAACAGTAGGTTGACAATACCGATAATGGAACGATATGACGGCTATACTGAAACATTTGAAAACGGAACATTAATAATAATTTATTTCATGAAAGACCTAAACTTTTCTTTCAATGCAATGCAATGCACCGTTATCATCTAACGGTACCCAGCCCTACTCTTTGTGTGACCCATAAAATCCCTGACAAGTTACAACACAGCTCCTAGATCCAGGTGCTGAAACCCCACCACCTCATTAAGTGACAGTTCCAGAAGGGGAGTTTAGAATTTTTCAGGTTAAGCTGATACATAGTCACGTAAAGTTCACAATCTTGCCTTTTGAATTGATAACTGTAAATTGCTCAAAGTAATGAGAGTAAAATGTTGCCTGCCTGTGCATCTTATTAGCCCTTCAAACTACTTCCCTCCAGTCCAAGGTGTGCCCCGCCTAAGGCCCATAGTTGCCGGGTTTGCCCCCCTTCAGCAGCCTCTAAGCTCAACTCTTCATTGCCATACTATGTTTTTCTGTCTGTTTTTCCCCGTCTTTGCAACATTACCAACTTTACGCAGCTATTTACTCTCCGCTGCACTCGAGCCCCCGGAGAGGTTTTGAGTAAAACAGAGTTTGACTCATCCTGGCCCTTATTGAAATGCAGAGGTGGAAACACAGCTGGTTTGGCAAAGCGTTAGTTCCACAGCGGCCCAAAAATAGCCCAAAAGAGTCACTCCTGCCGCCCATGTCCTAAAAATACATTATCCTCCAAAAATGGTAATGTTCATATTTTAACGCAACAGTAAATTTTGTGGCTACTTTACCAACCTCTCGGCGGTATTAATAACGCATGAAAACATCCTAATAGCTTGTTTGGCTTCAGCTCGGTGTAGTTGAAAAGTGCCCTGTTTAGCGGCTGATCCCGTCACGTGTTTGTTTGTGGTGGAGGTGAAGTTGAAAGAGTCTTTGACGCGTTTCAAGGCAATTTTGACAAAACACAACTTTGTTTAGTGAACAAATATCCCAGAGGAGCATTAGCCACATCAGAGAAAGCTTTGGGTGTTTTGTGTTTGGATTTTCATATTATTATCTGAAAAACCTAAATTAAAAATGGAGTTGCTCCTCACAGCCACAAGGTCCCGGGTTCGATTTGATTGAAAATGCCTTTATCAGATTCAGGATTGAGAAGAGTGAAGGCGTGTTGGGATTAAAAGTGAGCGTCCTCAGTGGAGTGTCCTCACTGTGGTGTGATGGAGCTTGTTCTTTCTTCATGTTTGCGCCAAACACTTCACAGCTCCATGACAAAAATGTGATCCCTCCCTCTCCTTTAAAAGATCTCTCTCCTTGAATCTCGATTTATTGTCAGCCTCACTCTGGGTGAGCCTCTGTACATTTTCATTTACCATTATGCCCAGCTCTGTCACTAAAAATACTTTTAGATAAGGTTTCTAATTGTTTTATTTTATAAATATCTCATCATCGAAACACACTAATTGACTTTACAATCAGACTTTTAATAAATTTCCCTCCCCAAAAATATTTTATATTATAAAAATTGCTGAATAGAATGTAAGAATTGAATCATGTCCTGTGCATACATTTCAAATTAAATAGAAAAATCTATTTATTCAGTATTTCCTCCGGGTACTCCGGTTTCCCCTACCACTAAAAAACATGTACAATAGGCCAGGATGAATGAGAGTGTGTTTGAGAGTGCGCATGAGGGACAATGGATGGAAATTAGCCGAAGGCTACAATCCCGTGTGGCTTGTTCATTAACTTGCACTGTCCCTTCCAAATAAACTAATAAAAAAAAAAAAAAAATAAAATAAAGTATGGCAGGATGGGAATAGCACTGACAGTCTTTCCCACAAAAACATGACACATCCCTTATTTTGATGACTCCTTGTAGATGACGGCTAGAAAAAACAAACGTAGAAATCAAATGTTTGCAAACCCTATCAAACAGCATTTTATGAGACTACTTTAAATAAATGGATTCCGAAATTAGTTTATTAAAATAAATCACTCATCACTCACTTGATGCACTTTCATCGTGCCAGGAACAGCCTTTAAGTTTGGAGGGACCAGTTCATAGCCAGCTTTTACTTTCTCTCCAGATATTTTAAAAAGATTCACTGAAGAATTTATCTTCAGCTGATTGTGCAATGTGTCAGCATCCGGTCACCAGTCTGTCCGCAAGGTTCTTTAAGGCTCCACCCACGCCGTCTGGTGCACCTTTCCCATGTGATGCCTCGGTGTAGTTCCAGGTAACGTGAAAGGCACAGTTAATGCCAGATAGAAACATGTTCTGTTTCGATACTGAGACGTTGGAGCATCTGAATTTAAATGTATGTTTTTGGCCTCTGGGTGTTTTTTTTCTGATGGTTTTCAGTACTGGATCGAGATGGGCCCATGTTGCCACTGTATCAGGTTGTAGGGAGTCAGAAAGGGAAGCAAAGGCTTCAACCCTACCCCTACTCAGATAAGTTACCCCAGTGTGAAGCGTCAACTGATTGTTGCCCCCTCCAAAATGGGTGTCTTTGATTTCTTTGGCGTATTTGCAGCTGTAATTTTCAGAGTAATCCACATGCACAGCCACAGAATCTTCTCTGAGTGACTCTTTCATTGACTTTAAGGTCCTGTATTGATGTGAGACGTTGAACATATGCACAGCAAATTGCTGAAAATGGTCAATCGTCAGAGCCAATAACTTTTCAATAGATGTATTCTGATTTTCAAGAAAGGTCTTTTTCACTTCTTTCTCTTCCTTGATCCCGTCTTTTAATATCTTAGATATGGTGACAGATCTTGTAATCCATTCTTGCCAGGTCACAATGTTTCCCTTTAGTTAAAGGATCCAATGAGCTGGAGAAAACATTGTGCATACAGGTCTCACATGTTCCATACATGCACAAAATGTTGTGTGTGTCACAGACATTGGACCTCACAAGCTCCTCGGGGCTAGATGTTTCCAGTACCCTTAACTGATGTGTTCTGTTAATTATATGAACAGTTCAAACCATGGTTGTGAGTTTGGTCTGTGTTAATGAGCTGTTCTGAAAGGTAACAAGTTCTTCTTTTCAGTCAATGAGACTAATCACAAAATGATGCGGCTAAATGTATGACTGAACATGTAAACTTATTTTCTTATTATTGCTGTGGAAACTGAAGCTTCAGGGGTCGAGAGTGATTACGATTTCATTACATAGAATTATCATTGTTATTGTTGTAATTAGTATTACTTGTTTGGGGAAGGTGTAGCCTATAGTACATGATAGACATGTAATTTCAGACATGTAATCTTCCTTAACGTAAATGCCATCTTGCCAACCATGACCAGACTGTACACCTAATCCTTTTTTGCTATTGTTCCTTGTTGTTGTTTTGTTCCCTTTACACTGATTATACTATTGTGAAATGAAATGTTTTATCATATTGAGTTGGGGGTAGGTGCTCATAAGCTTTTTGCTTCGACCCACTCCTTTTGAACAAAATGTATGCTCAAACAAATGAATAAATACATTTTGCATCTGTGTCGCCGCACACTTTAATTCGTGTTTTTTGCAATCAGCATCTTTTCAGTCTTACTCAGCTTTGCTTTCAACTTCTCAACATTTCTCTTTCCCAAAATATTTGAAGGATGCTTCTGGGTGTCGTTCTTAGGTGGTGTAGATGTCTGTTGAGGTCTGTCTTCTTGCACCGTCTCATTCAGATCTGGAATTGCCATCTGTGGTAGCATGTTACCTTCTTCCTCATTTAAAGATGATTCTGGTGTTAGTTCTAAGAGGGCCTTTTCCAGCTTCTTTTTCTTGTAATAATTTGTGGATTTTTTTCTCAATTACCGTTGTTTTGTTGTTGTTTTTTTGTTAAATCCTTTGCCGTCTTAATTTTTCCGCTTTCCTTGTCCTCCGCTTTTCCACCTTTCTCATGAGCAGCTGGTGACAGGAAGAGTGAGGTAGGGAGAAAGAATGCAGTGGATGTTTGGGGGAAATACTCTTTGTGGATTTGGTTGAGTGTAACAGTGGATGGACGTTGTGCTACTGGACATGAATGATATTTAACCTTCCATCTGTGAATCTCCTGATGAATGGATTCTGGGTGGGGAAGCTCAAGTTTGTACCAGGAAAGCATTTGTTCTTGTTTTTCTTGGGAAAGCTGGTGTAGGTCCGAGGGTATGAGAAGGCTTGGAAGCAGGGCTGGTTGTGATGTTTGCGCAAACCTGCTCTATAGTTGGCTTATAACATGATCAATAAACGGGTAAAAAAAGGTTGATTCTATAATGGTCCTCCACTGATTCAGAGGGAGAAGATCCTCTATGTTTTTGTCTGTTATTTACTCGTTTTTAGGCTGGAACTACATCAATCATCTTGGCCAATTCTGTTGCTTTTTGGTACATTTCCTTGAAGCTTTCCTCATTCCTGAGAGTCTGAATGGCCTGTGTCATATCTCTTGCCTGTCTGTATGCAGTGACAAGGTCAATACATGGAGACTGCAGCTGTTTAGTTAACGGCTGTATGTAGCCAAGGATTTCATCCGTTGTGACCGCAGTTATTATTGCATCAAAGCACTCCATACTGCGGCGGAGGTTGCCAGCATTTGCACTGTTGTGGGTTGGACCTTCCTCTACTTCGGCAAGAGCAGTGTGGGCCCCTTCAAAGTGATTGAGAAATGCATTTATGCTGGTTCCTCTGGAACCCCATCGTGTGTCGGACATGAGTGGGATATACCGCATGTCCTTGTTTGAATGATTTTGTAACTGTTTTTTTCCAGTGGCTGAGGCTGAGAAAAAGACTCGAATCTTCTCAATTGTTGCCATTCTGTTCCGAACAATGGGAACATCTGAGCATCCATGGACAACAAGGTTCAGAGCATGGCTTCTGCAATGGGTATACAAAACCCTTGGTTGAATGTCACGGATTCGTTTTTGGTCCTCATTGTGCTGGCTCCATCATAACCTTGGCCTCTTAGATCTTTGACGTCCAGACCCCACTTCTCAAGCTGAGCCAGGATTGCATTAGAGATCGAGGCAGCATCCTGATGGGCCAGAGGACAAAAACCCAAAAAGTCCTCTAAAGTCTTAACAACTTGCATAAAGTGTCTCATCTGCTAATACTGTGTAAACCTTGGCTTCTTTAATGTCCTTTATGATGCCTTCCAGTATTTCTGCCTCACAGGGGTCACGTATCTCTCATTTTTTGGCGCTGTTGCAAGATGGTGTCTGAGGGTGTCGTCAAATAAGGGTTGACAAAAGTTGCCATCTTCCCCCTCCCCAGTCCAGTTGCCTCGCAGTGCAATGTTTCGCTTAGCTAAATTAATAATAACATCCAAGACAGAAGTCATAGCTTTGCGATTCCTTTCTACATTGTCTGTATATGCTTTATTTAGAATGGAAGTAAGTTTTGCTGGCAAAAAGAGAAACAAATCCGAGGCACTCAGATTCTTAGTAAAAGTCCCTTATTGGACATCTCGACGCGTTTCGGTCGCGTTCGACCTTCTTAAGGGCATACAATTAAAATAGTGGCTCAGGTGTGCTTTTTAAGCCCTGTCTCAGTCACCTGATATAAAGCTTCCGGTTTTAGATGGAGATAATGTTTTGTTACTTTCCTTGTGCAACTGATAAAAAATCTTCAGCGTGCTGAGAAGCTGTGATGTTCCCAGTACTGCAGTTATGCTTTGGGATAATGCCCCTTTTCTTTCCTATGGCACTTTTCCAGTCCCGAAAGCCTACAGTTTTAAAAACTGTTGTCGCCTTCCCAAATGTCATGCAGTAAGCACAGTATGCAGAATTCTCTGAAACTGAGTATCTCAGCCAAGGATACATTTCTTCCCATGTTGCATTGTACCGTAGCTGCTTTTCATGAAACTTTGTTTGCGGATAGTCTTGTTTTATTTATTTATTTTTTGTGAGAAGGTGAAACTTCTCATCTGTGAGGGTCTTATTTTTATCATAGCTGGGTCTGTAAAGTGTAAAGCTGTGTCTGTTTCACTAGCAGGTATGTGTGCCTTGTCGTCTTTCATCGTCTTCTGTTATTGTCTTCAACGGTCTTATTATCTGAGATATCTGCATCATTTACCACACTTTGTACTTCACTCGCAGTCCCATCCTCAATAATCTCTACAGTATCTTCAATGACATCCTCATTCTCTGCAGCCTTTTTGTTGTTGGCCTCTGCATTATCTATAGCTTTGTGTCCCTCTCTCTGATGCTTCTCCTGGCTGTTTCCTGCAAGGTATATGATATTATTTTATGTACAACATTTATTAATATATTACTGTATGTTAAGTGTTTGTAATGCTATGTTTATACATAACAATGACAAGCCACGATTATGAAGTTTAAATAAGCCTTTAGTGAGACGCAGCCTTTGGAAATAATCCAATAGTGGGAAGGCTTATAGACGCCAATCGGACTAAAATAGCACTGTGAAGCTTATAGTTCTGTATCTGCTGCTGCTGCTGCTGTAGTGTTGAAATGGGTTTAAAATGCTAGAAAATACTTCATGTTTATGCCCCGTCTGTCTGTCGCTCTCTCGCAACTCAACATTGACCAAGCACATATTTTGGAGGTGAGAAATTGTTAGCACTCTCCACACAGTTGGTATAAAACTGCCCTGGGGCTAATTGACAGAGAGTGGCTGTCATTTGCACCTCTGGCCTCTCTAACCAAATCTTTTAGCATCTTTTTGTGTGTTAGGGAGCAGAGCATTGTTGTATTGTACGTTGGAAAAAGGTCCATGTCATGTAGCGATGTTGGACTAGTTAATATGGGACATGATTCAAATTGTTTTTCACATGAAATATTAATACTGTGGAAACCTACTGGCGCTGTGCAAACATATCTCTTTATTTAGAATATATACATTATTTATTTAGAAAAATGCAATGTTTCACTAAACCTTTCTAACACAGTACGTTCCATTAGGTATAAAAAAAAAAATTATTGTATTGTGGCATCTTGCGATATGAATATTAAAGTTGCCTGATATTACGACCACGATTTGGCGATTTATTGTGTGGCCCTGATTTTTATTCCTTTCTCTTCTTGGCAAGAGAGGTACAGTTCCACTTCCATTTTCCTTGCTTCCAATTCTGATTTCAACATAATTTGACCCTAAACAGCTTTGTATGGCTTTCTTATATTGTGTTGTGGACCATTCTTAAGCTTTATGTCCAATTCCGTTTGACTTTGTGGCTGTTTTTTTAACCTCACTCTCTCCGCCCTCCTTTCCCCAGTGCCATCCAAGATGTCTCGCTGTGAAAATGGTACAAATCACTCTGCATATAAATTTACGCTACTTCGAGATGAGCGCGGAGAAGTTTTTTTTTTTTTAAATGGGAATTCCAGGCGTCTCAACACCGCAAGCTCCGAGCCAGTCAAGTGAAGAACGACCAACTTGAGTGAAAACGTGTTGCACGCTGAATTGTAATAAGAAATGCAGAATACTTTAGGTAATGCTGACGCTCTAAAAGGGGCAACTTTATGTGGAAAGTATTCAGTTCTGTCATTTATGAGCTATAGTAGGAAGGGCTGCTTGATTTATTGAAAAAAAAATAATAATCACGATTATTTTAGTCATAATTGAAATCATGATTATTTGTTGCCTTTAAAAAAAAAGTGTCTATCTTTTATTTGATTTACTTATTAATCAAAAAACTGTTCTGAACAGTCATTAAAGTACAAATGATTTCAAGCTTGCCTCAATTGAGGGAGAGATCTTTGTTTCACACCTGCCCCCTGCTGGCCAGCCCTCACACCTTCACACATGAATTATATTCCTACTCTTTTAGTTTTTATGTCTTTATCTTTTTATCAATATAGTCTCTCCTTTGTTATTCTGTAGTATATGGGAAGGTTCCTGCCCTATTTTATAGTAACGTTCATGTTTATATAGCCCCATATTAACCCGTGTGTTTCCTAATATACAGTGGAAAGCTAAATCTCCTCTCATTGACACTCCTGTTATTCTGTCGTCTGTCTGTGAATTGGCCTCAGGTGGTGCATTGTTGAAACTTGAAACCTGAAGAGATTTGCATTGAAACTCGGCGCAACCCACCTTTTCAGGTAGAAATAAAGACACGCTGGGTCAGCAGAGTTTTTATTAGGAGCACAATGTCAGGGAAAATAATAATCAAATGTTAAAATAGCAATTTTTATTTGCATGTAGTAAAGTGCCGGTTTCCTCTGAGTATTTTGCCTCACCTGGTTGGTGTTGCATGTGTTTCCGTGTCGTTTGGACATGAGGGCAGCTGCGGATGTGAAACTCTGTGGCGACACTTCCTCTCAGCGGAGTGCTCTGTTTTGAAACCCCACGAGCAGCTGTCAATAATTGACGTCTACAGCAGAGACTGAGATAGAAGAGAGAGGAGGCCGGCGCTAATGACACCAAAGATCAGCTTCATCGTGGAGCACAGACCAGTTCAAGTTAATAAGTTAACTTAGTAGGGCCAAACTATTTTGACAAAAAACATATTGCCATTGCGATTCGATTTGCCGATGATTCATGCGATTGAGCATTGAGCCACCTATACATTTCTTAAACTGCTTTTAAACATCACGGTCCTCAGTTATTATATTTCAGCTTTCATGCAGCAACAAGATACAAATCTTCAAGAGACAAAGAGGCATTTTATGAGTTGTCAGAAAAACATCCTTAGCTTTAATCATTCTCAATAAATGAGGGGCTCTTTGTCCCTCCCTATTCAGCTACATAAAAGCTTTTTCTGAATGACAAGCTGCAAAGCGCTGCTTGTTTTATGAAAATTCAGCTCATATTTACGGCAAAAACCTGCTGTAAAGATGTTCCTCATTTCCAAAACATGTGTTGGGTCACTCAGCCTCAAAGAAGTGTGAACGGCCAGAAGTTGGGACATGTTTGGGACAAGTGTAAATGAGCCAGAACTGTAGAAATATTTGTGTGAATCAGTCTAAAAACATCTCAATGTATCTTATTGGGTCATGCTGTAAGGCCATACCATCTCTGAAAAACCAAAACCCCAAAAGGTTACATCAAGGTTACCGCAGCAGCTCAGACCTCAATTTTGATGTGAAAAAGGTTAATGGTCCAGCCCTACTATATAGAGTGGAGGGAGATGAAGCTGTTCTTCAGTCAGATGGACCTGGCCCTTAGACTCCGCAGTCTCTGAAGTCAGCACACTGAAGGGACTAGGGCTGGGCGATTTTGTAAAAATGAAAAATCACGATTATTTTCCCCATATTGCTCGATCTCCATTTTCGATTCGATTTATTTTTTCATAATAAATTAAATACGTCTTGCTGATTCATAAAATTAGATACATCTTTTATTCAAGCCTCAGCTCAAACGAAAACAAATGCTTTCATCAAGTCTCATTTAACACACAAAAGTCTTCCATTGTCTCGTCCAAACTCCCAAACTAGGTACTGTTTGTGCCAAAGAAATTGCTGTAAACCTGTCGATTTATAAAGTCCCATGACGATTATTGAGATTGACCAAAGTAGAGATACCGATTTCGATTTAAATTTCAATTAATTGCCCAGCCCTAGAAGTGACTGTGCGATGGGTGCATGGGATCTCTTGTGATTGTGAAGGCTTTGTGGTTGTGATGTGTGGAGTAAATATCCCGAATAGAGGGGAAGGGGCACTGACTATCTTCTCAGCGGCTCTCACGCTGGTCAGGAGGCTCTCGAACGGCCCTCAGTAGAAGGTGCACATGACGGGCCGCTGGACTCTGGACCAGGAAGGTTTTTGTAATATGGACAGTCAGGAGTATTGTGTTGCTAATCATTATGGCTGTCAGTGTTAATGCTTTAACTTTCAATTAATATAAAGATAATTAACAAATAAATCATGGATCAATCTCAAAATATGTTTTGAGATTCACTCACTGGATCAAGAGTAAAAGTATTATGAATTGTGGTTCAAGCACATTTACTTCCGCAGTGAGCTCTTTGTAGACGTGCAGTAGGTGAATCTAAACACTGCAGTGAAGTCGTCCAGATCAGAAACGCCACAATAATAAAGTCTGAAAACACCAGCAGCACATTCAATCTCTTCTGTCTCTCTGCTCTGCGTGGAGTGTTTTTTTTCTTTACTTTTCCTCACTCTCTCAAACTTTCAGACTGCCGTCACGACTCTGATCAGACTTTTGTAATGCATCTCAGACCTTTTCCGCGCTTCAGCGTAGGCTCCGTAAAGTTCCGAACATGGAAATTACCCCACAAGCCCCCTAAAATTAGAGCCCTTATCCCAGTGCGAGAGCGCAGGCTGCCAGTGGAAACCCTCGCTCCAGCGCTGGATGTTTTAAATGAGAGTATTTGAGCGCCGGGCTGACGTGGCAGAGCCGCCCAGAGCAGATAAGACTCCGAGTGATTCACACAGTCCAGTCAGCACACTTCATTCATAAGTTTGAGCTCATGACTCCTCACACAGTTACTAAAGACTTTTTTTTTTTTACTTGGGCAAGTTTGTTTAATGTCGCACTGCAGCGTTTGTTATTCTTCAGCCTAAATGTTAGAGGGCAGTGATTTTCACACAAACTACCACCTAAGATAATATTTGACTTTCTGACAGGCACAGAGCCAAACCAGGTGTTTTAACAGGACTCGACCTGGCCTAAAGCGTACTAGTAGTGATTCCCAAACGGTGGTGCAGCCCCAGAATAGAAACCGAAAGTATGGTCTCTCAAATGTCGTCTGAACTGCGCAGAGGCTGAAATGTGCAGTGCATGTCGGTGAACACACGAGACTGATGTACAGTGTGGAAACGCATCGTGCTCGATTGTAGTCATTCATCCTGGCCTCATGGGGTGATATTGTACATGTTTTCAATGGAAACCCTCGCACAGACACGTGGAGCAGGGGTCCCTAACCTTAGAGAACCGGGCCTCCTACTCACGAGTCCGTTCACGCTCTGTCTGAACTAGGGATGTCCTGATCCAATATTTTGTTCTCCTGATCCGATCCTATATTTTGACGCTTCTTGTTGGCCGATACAGATCCAATACAGTCTTTTCGTATTATGTATATTTTTTATTAAAATGTATTATTATATATTATTAATGTGTTTTCTATGTACCATTTGTAAGAATAATAAATTGTAGATTTTAAGTAAAAAAAGCAAAGCAGCAGTCTGATCCATCTACTTCTAAAGTCTGTTACATAATGTTAAAGGCCTGAGAGAGACTAGCACTAGTAGGAGCACATGGCTAATTATTACGCATAAACAAAAAGTGCATACCTCTGTGAAAGCTAAATGACAGCGCTGCAAAGTAGCAAGGATCTTTTCTCTGCCAGTATTACGTTTTTACTGGCTGCTGATTGTCCTCAGCGATAGCATTAGCAGCTCTGCAGTAAACCTTCAGCCTGGAGCTACTTTAGGACTGCACAGTCATGGCCGTCTTTTTGGGGATCAGACCCGATCCAGTCACTAAATCTGATCCGATCTCTCAACAGACCTGGATCAGCTACTGATACCAATACTGCAGGCTTTCCCAGAGTGGAAGCAGTAAAAGTCCCCCCAAAGCTTGTCTGCTAAACAAGTACACACAAAAGTACATTTATTTGCCAAACTGTACTACTTTAAATCAGTATTCAGCCTACAGTCATTGAAGATGATTGACAGAATCGCCGCAGGCTCAAGTTGGTTCCATGCAGCCTCACAACTTTTATTTGTATTTACATCCTTTTACGCTCTCCCGGGAACCAAACTGCTGTAGTAGCCCTCTGTAAATTGAACAGACATAAGAGAATCTACTGATAGTCCTGCTGTAGTAGTGGTGGTATCAAATAGCTGCTCTCCATGTTTCAGAAACGTGACCCATTGCCCATTTAAGCACGTGTTCCTAAGCAATTCCTCCCTGCCACAGTCTATGGGCCATGGAAACATTTCAAGTCTGGTACCCGTCCCTAACAGGGCCCACTGAAATGGACAACATGCGAGATCCTCTCAGAATGGCCCCACCTGACCAGATGCGCTACGACAAAAACAGAATTGGTAATCATTGATCAATTATTAATGAATGTGCCTCTTGTATCTACGTACGTACAAAAACCTTCTACCTTTCTCTGTCGCTACATGGAGCCGCTGTATTGAATGGGGTTTCTGTTTTCCCCGCCTTTTTCACACTTTCCTCACTCCAGACCAAGCATGTGCCCTGCCAAAATCAACATCAACAAAAAGTCAGCCAACCGCAGAGCCTAGACTCCAGGGCTAAATGAAGAAACTGTGCTGGAGACGCCATGATTTTTTGTCCATACGAGCGCTTCACTATAATTGGGTAAACCAACTTGGCCTCACCCTGACCCGGTATTGACTCGAAGCTCTCCTCACCAAGCAGCCAATTGCACAAGGGTTCAAATGTGCATGACCCTCTACAAAAGATTGAGCCTTATTTTAGGTGAAGCATACGGCAACGGCCTCCTGTTTTGAAGAGGAGCCTTGTCCCATTGGGTTTAATGTCTCTGTAAACACGTCAACTTTCCCCCTGGGCACCGCTAACCTCACTGCTCCACAGCACCCTTTCAATGTTTTCTTGCGTTGTGGCCCGCAGTGCTTTGGGTGAATGAGGTGAAGTTGTCGTTACATTCCCAAGAGGTAGAATAAGCATGAAGGGACTCGCATCAGTTCACGTTTAGAGGGACTTCCCTGGAAACGACAACTTTAATTTTAGTCACAGTTCCAATGGACAAGTGCCAGGAGTTATTATTGGCCCATTTTATGATGAAGGTAGACTGCGTTCTTCAAGCTGTCGCCACACTGGTGTCTGTGAACGTTTACAAGGCTGAAAAACTGGTCTTGTGTTTGACGGCGGGAGGGAAAGCTGTAGCACAGACTCTGTCCCGGTTAATGGAGGATCAATGGCCGTGTATGATAAGTAAAAAGTTGTGGTAATTCCTGTGTAAACGCTATCTGGCTAAGAAGAGATGACTCAGATCAGTAATTCAAACGTTTTAACACCCGCATTTTTTTTTATTATTGGGCTCACGTCAAATCATCCATTCCAGTTTACAGTGTCCGTACGTCTTTAATCCGTCATGTAATAATGTAGTCTTTTAATCACATGTAGGTCAGTATGCAATATAAGAGCTAACATTCATTCCTAGATTTTTTTATGCAATGCTCCGAGCGCAGTTTTAAGATCGTAGTCCGTGTGAGAGAGAAAGAAATCCGGGCCGTGCGATGGGTCTCGGTGCAGTCACGGGGAGAGACCCGTCTTTAGCTCGCTCACTTCGGCTGAGTACGTGCAGAAGAGACGAGACGCGGGTCATGGACAAAACTTTTTCCAAGAGTTGTTGTTCTGAAGTGGTGTTGCACTGTTTATTGTCCCACCGAAACACGGAAAAGCGGTTCCGCCTTGACATCAATGATAAAACTAGGCAATTATCCCGTGTTTTTAAGTCTGTTTTAGGGCTAAATGATATGGCAAATAAAATGTATCTTTTTTTTCTTTCTTTTATCTTGATTTTTGATTCAATTTTATTATTTCATGATCAAAATAAATACTATCCTCCAGTTTCATTTACCATAAAAATGTGCCATTGTCTCATCCAAACTTAAAAACTAGGAGCAGTTTCTGCCAAAGAACGGACAGTAAACCTGTCGATGATAAAGTCACATGAAAATGATTGAGATTGACCAAAGTGGAGATTGTGATTTTGATTACATTTCGTTTGCATAGTCTGCAGTGGTGTCACACTTGGTGTTTTAGCATTGCTAAGCATTTAGCCTCCGCACAAACATGTTTGATAGTGAATATAGCAGCATGTTACAGAGGTCTCCAACCTGTAGGCACTGCATCCCCTCAGCCCTCAGCAGTGAGAAGACTGATCGAGGTGAAACAATGTATATTTTTCATTCAGTTTACATGTATTGTCTCTTTAGGCAGCAAATGACTTCATTATGAACACACTGAACCCTAATCTGCAAAGTTTTAGTTTACTAGATCACAGAAATTCAAAAATCATTCACCATCCAAACTTGTGTAATAATTATAATTATATTGTTAATTGCTATTATTTTGTCCCAAGATAATTGTGAGACGATTAGGATATGGTTCCATGTGTCTTCTGCAAATTTAAAGCCGTTTCTCTTGAGCAGTTCTACTCTCAAACTATTCATCATGGCACCATTGATTTGTTAGCATGCTGTTGGCAACATTGCACTTCTCTTAACACTCACATCCTCGCTGCAATATTCTCTGCTTCCTTTTTGCTGCGGCTTCTTCAGTGTGTCTCATTTGCCACAGTTACATGTGCACATACTTTTCCCGCTCATTGTTATTTGACCTGTAAATAATGAAAAGCTTTTGTTGGCTGGCACAGTGTGTTCTCCCATAAATCCCACTGGGCTGTAGTCAAAAGCAACTGCATTCCAGCTGTAGCCAAGCGCCACAGGTACACAAGGGAGACAGAGGGCGGGAAGCTCGCGTACTCTCCTTTTAAAGGGATATGTGATGCTACCATTTCAATTATTCAATTAGTTTGACCTTTAACACTGTTCTCTTGTCAAAAATGTACAGTGGTATTTAGTCCAGTCATTGCTTTTCATTATGTTTATATGTAAGTAAGTAAACAGTACAAATTGTTTTGGGTAAAGTGAATCATTATTGGCAGCACAGTGGCTGAGTGGTTAGTGCACTTGCCTCGCAACAAGAAGGTCCCGGGTTCCGTTTCCAGGCCGTGCGGACCTTTCTGAAAAACTGAACAAAATGCGCATACATACGACGTGGCTGGAATTTTTAATGATTTTACGAACAGAACCCATGTGCCTAACCTTAATCATTTTTATTTGGTAGCCCCCTGTAAATCTTCTGATTGATTAGGGAATGGCTAATTTACACTGATTAAATGAAATGTTTTTGTTGAATTTTACAGTTTTTATATATATTTTTTACTCATAAGAACTTAGACGGACACGGCAGCTGGAGATGCACAGCACTGTATCCTCTAGAGCAGTGGTTCCCAAAGTGGGGGTCGGGACCTCTCAGGGGTCGCGAGGCCTAGGGTGGGGGTCACCAGATGATTTCAAGATGAAACAAAAAGAAAAATGCTACTGTTTTTAGCATATTTTTGAGTGTAAAACAGCCTATAATTAGTGAAATCCATTATTACTCAAAATAAACAGTTTAAATATATATTAACTTGATGTTTTTCTGGCCTAAAGTAGCATACGAGGCAATAACTTTATGCAATGGGGGTCCCGAGATGTATATGTGTCAATTTTTGGTGGTCCCAGCCAAAAAAGTTTGGGAACCCCTGCTCTAGAGCTGCACAGATCTACTAAGTATTGTCATTGTGGGATTGCTGATGAGATTTATGCTGTGGAATTGTCTACAGTTTCCTGCTCTGAAAAGCAATAACTTCAGTGCCAATAAGACTTTCTGTGATACTGTACTTGGGCCCAATGTTCCCTCTGTTCAGGGGAGTCCAGCTTTCACATGTTTTATAAAGAAAAATCTGGATGAACTTCTGTGTTTTTTGGCCAAGTCCAGCCAAGTTTCAGACCGAGAGGCACACCTGTTTAACATCCCACTAGAATGATTTTTATATTTGTTTTCTTATCCAGTCATGGGCCACAGAAATGTCGAGTCAGCCTCCGCAAATTCACTATTACTTTACTGTCTGTCTGTCTGCTGGAAGTTTCTCAAAGTTTGACTCTGTGAAAATATTACCGAACCTGTGTGCTGCTTTGAACTGCAAGGATGACGTGCCCAAAAGCCGCAAATCTTCTTACAGATTTGATATTTGTGGCACTTGAAATCGTATGTTTGATTGTGTTGACCGTTAGTCTTCAACTCATCTGACCACACGGATATTTCCTTGGACCTTCAGTCAGCTCCAATCCAAACCTTCCCAGGTGGCCAGTAGCTACGTTTACAAGTGTCTGTCAAAAGTTTGAGATAAACTTTATTTTCAAAAGTCCTGAAGGACAACGTGGTTTGTGTCTGTACCGCTTGGCTCAGACTGGGAAACCTGAGTTGTAGAAGAAAAGATTGGCAGAATAGATCATGTAATCTTGATGACCATTTCACATTTAAACTCTTTGAGTGAATTGCTGCATTGCAACAACGGTCCCGTAAATCATGTCCGGGAGCTCGGTGAGTTTTTTCCAATTGAGCTGACCTTTTTTAAATGTCTAAAATACTTCAAGTTACTGAACCTGTCAGACAACCACACAAGACAAAATCAACATATTTCACATTCTCCCTGTTCTGGGCTCTCTTCAAAACGTACAACAACATCTTGCTTTTGGTGTCACCGTTTTACCACCAACCCTCCACAACACATGTGATCCAGATCCTCCCAGATAAACATTTTGGGCTTTTGTTCACTGTTCGAATGAAACACAGATTAGTCCAAGTTTGTAAAGGAATCATAACTCTTGAAGGGTGTGTTGAAAAGAAGTCCAATTTCTTTTTCCAGTAATTTTTGGCTGCCATTGTGATCTCAATTTGCTGGTTTCCAAAGACAATATATCCAAAAGCTGCGTGTCATCGCCTCATTTGCCAGTCATTGTTGGTGTATTTTAGTCCAGTCCCAGTGCAGTGCTGACCGGAGGAATCTGAGAGACCTGTTTTTTTTTTTTAGGGATGTCGCATTCTGAAAAGGTCTATGTCCAATCCAATAAATGTTTATCTGCAATCTTGCCAAACCTCTTTGCCCTTTTTATATTGCTGTTGCGTAACTCTCCAACAGATATTTATTTCAACACGGCCCAACCCGTATTTAATGCACTGATAAAAAGTCGTAACAATGTTCTTTGTCCCAGTACTTGGCGCTTCCAACCCTCTTTTTGTTTGACACACACTTTCCAAGGTTGATACCAGCCCGAAACTAGGCCTGTCACGATAACAAAATTCAAAGTGCGATATATTGAGGCAGGAAAATCCACTCTAAAGACAGAGAGGATACAAGCTAACTCTAAAGAATCAGAATGACAGTAAATCTTTGTTTATCAGAATGAATTTCAAAATAACAACATTGCTTGAAGTTTTATGCCAACATTTAATTGAAAATACCAAATGTACCAAACCCTACCTGCAGTAAACTGTTTGTAATAAGGTTATTCAAAATGGCATGGTCAAAGTTTCCCTTGGCCTTTCTTCCTGGTTCAACAGGTTTGACCCATCGTTCGATTCTTGTCCATTGGTTAGCCTGTTGTGCATGTTGAAACTAAGAAACTTCAAGGAAACCCACTCTTGGAATGATGTCTTGGATCTTCTTCCTCCCCCCATGAGTCCCCAAAAACCCAACTAACGCAGTTCTAAAGCAGTGATTCATGGAGAATTTATGGGTCACTGTCACCCAGAGGTTACAATAACCGAAAATTCTCCGTCATTTACGGAATATTTTAAGCTTTGATGGAAAATTTCAAAGGCTGTCCGTCATTTTGAAGGATTGAAAATCAAGCCGTGATTAAAATTAAGACGCAGCGCTGCTGTTTTTCAGAGCGCGCGGGCTCTCTCTCTCAAAGCTGTTTCACTGTTTCACTTGTATCACTGCCTAGCTAGCTAACTTTCTGGGTGCTAACAACTAGGGATGGGCACTGTTAAACGGTGCCTACTTGGTACCGACCGAAAAGCTCCGGTCGGCAAGTTTATTTGTATGGCACATTTCATGTACATGACAACTCATGTGCCTCACAGCAACACCAAACACAATAAAAAATACAATAAAAAACATTAAAAACACAATCAAAAACATTTAAAACACAATCAAAAACAAATCCGCAGCGAGTCTAAAAAAAGCAACATGAACGTGTGCGCAGATAATGAGCCGCTTCAGCGCAAATGGAGCAAAGCAAAGCTGTAACTTAAAGCTATAACTTAAAGAGAAGCAAAGCTATAACGCACTAAACTTTTGTAATCTCTCACTGTGTAAAGATCTTTGATGGGAAAGTGCTTTCGCTTCGTCAAAGCGTGTGTTTAGAGAAGTTTATCCGAAAGAAAACCGTGTCATGATGTGGATCTGTCCCGTCTCTGCAGCTCAGGAGGTAATAATAATGTCCTTTCTTTTTATCGCTGCTTAAGTGAAAATTGTGCTCAAAACACGAAGCTACAGGTGACGCTGCTGCGGCCTGTGGAGCTTCTGTTGTGCTGTTTTAGGACTTTTTCCTGAACTACACTTTTTTATACACGTTATTTTAATTGAATTAAAATGACATAGGTACCGAAAAAAGTACCGTTAAGGCACCGGCACCGAAAAGCAGGTATCGTTAAAGTACTGGTATCGAAAAAAAACTAACGGTACCCATCCCTACTAACAGCACAGGGAAGAAAACCACGATGCAAATGCAGTTAAAGGCTAATAATATCCTTCTCATCTGGAGCCGCTCTTTAACTTTAACCCGCGTAAGTCTCAGGACAGGTTAATCTATTTCTCTCCTCTCTCTCTTTCCCTCCCGCGTGTGTGTTTCTGTGCGCAGTGCGTTGTGCAGTGATGCGAACTGGTAAATATTGTCCGGTTCACCCGCTGTTTCTTAAACATTATTGTTAAAATCGAGAAAATGCAAATAATAAGCTCCACTTTACATTTGTATTAGTGTAATGTGAGCCCTGATATTGATGAGCTGATGACGCTCTGAATAAGTCGTCCTCCACTGAGACTTTTACGCACGAGTTCATACACATTTCTGTAGCAACATTTGTGTTCCATGATTGTTCAGATGTTTAGTTAAACATCATTTATCCAGCGATCTCACATTTGTCCTAACATACACAATATGCAGCCTATATAGGCTATGTAAATGGGTCTTTAAAAATTGCTTATGATGTGAGATTAATTCATGAAGGATAAAAATAGCCCTGCCGGATTTTTTATAACCCTGTCCGTCAAAATGGAGAGAAATTATCCCTAGCAAAACCACTGCTGTCACCATCCTCCTGTTTTGTCAAGTAAGGCGTCCTCCTTCAGGCTGATTTACAAGTCAAAAGGTTGCATTATTTCCTGTTTGTTGGCCTGAGGAAATCACCCACCTTACAGTCTCTGGTGATACATTGAGCAAACATTTTTAGTGACTCAGCCTTCATTCCTGTTCCTATTTTAGTAGGATTTCAAGGTCATGCGGCTCTTTCAAATCTTTCTCATAAGACTCCAGTGTTCTCCACCTGAAGGGCAAAGCTGTCATTGGGACAGTGAGAGTAACCGCAGTTTGGGTTGCTTTTCCCTTGGGCGGAGGAGCTTCGGTTTCCAAAGACCGGAGATAGGGATGGTCCGATATGAACATTTTCTGCCGATATCGATATCCGATATTTGCCTCGCTGCTATGGCCGATATCCGATATTTGCCGATATTTATTTTTATGTTAAAAATCAAAAGGCTCACTCAAATGTTGTAAAGTTTTCAAATTATCGTTCCACTATTGGAAAATAAACAATACAATGCTTGGTGTGTCTGCCACTCACTGTCTCACACATGCTGATGGAACAAACAATCCTTTTTATTAGAAAAATATTAAAAAGATCAAATGCAATGTTATAGTGAAATGTCATGCAGCCCGTCTACACTAATGCATGCATTCAAGTGCACTACATCACGGCGCAGAAAATGATTAAAAGAAGAAAAAAAGAATATTGGCCGATATTTTCCCACATTGGACCGATACCGATATGTGAAAAAAAAGGAGAAAAATATCGGCCGATAATATTGGCGGCGCCGAAATATCGGCCATCCCTAACCGGAGAGGCGTGTTGTCAAACCAGCCTCGATGACAGAGAGCTGGGATGAACAACTACAAACTCGCTCGTGCTTGTCAAACTGTTTCTGGAATTGGGCAATTACTGTATGTGAGGTTTGCGATTAGATTTGTGTTTTTAATCTTTGTATATAATTTTACATGAATAAATAGAAGTTATTTCTATGTGTTTGTAAATTAACTGGCTTCAAACAAACTGTCATGACTTAAGTTCAACGTGTGGCAAGTGAAATGGCAAAATAAAATGACATTCATCTTAAACTGTTACAGTGAACTACACTACAGGTCTCAACATTTCAGACTTGTCAATATGTCGAATTCACCTGTGCATTGCTGGCTCTTTATTAGTCTTTAAAAGAAATAATACATAAATCGGGGTGCAAAAGTTTAGGCACCCTGTATCAATATGAATGAAGCCTGGGGAGGATGAAATGATCAAAGCAAAGGTCAGTTTGGAGAAGAAGGGGCACTGAATTTCATGAAAAGCACTTCAGCTTGTGGATGAATCCATTTATTTAAAAAGCAGATGGCTTCTACAAGTGGATAATGATTGTAACACAGCTCAAAGTCCATGATGGACGACATCAAGAAGGTTTTATCATGGTCTTCACCATCTCCTGACCTAAACATCATTGAAGAACTCTACATAGACCTTCAAAGAGCAGTACATGCCAGCGGTACTCGCCATATTGCGGGCTTGTATTAAAGCAGTACTAAGTATAACTTGTGTACCTTAATAAATCCTTTCCGTAGTCCGTTGACTCTGCATGGAAGCGTTTTAGCCAAGATACTGCTGTTCAAAGAGGCATAACTCACCCCTTCTGTTGTGTGTCGAGTATAAAGCGCTGCTAAACTAATGCAAGAATCATATGCATTTATGAAGAACATGTGTGCAGAGCTGCGAAGCACACAGTTAGCATGGTTTAAGCATATCGAGACCGAGTAAAGGCACAGACAATGCAATGCAGTTTTAATGTTTAATTTTTTGTTTTTTGAATCTATCCCTAATGCATTTTATCTATGCCAGCTTTGTTTTATCACTGGTAGCATTTCCTATAACAGTAAAGTATGCAGCACACACACTGCTCTATTTTTCATCCTGGGTCGTCGCCTTCAGTGACAGGTTTGACGAGAATGTGGAGCGATCGACTCAGGAATGACAACAATGAGACGAGGTTTCCCATGCGTCCCCTTACATTTTTAACAACAAAAACAAGTGTCCAACCATCTCGCTGGACCTCAGGGATAACAAATTAACATTTATTGTGTTTCTTGTACTAGTTTAGTAGGATTTCCCTGTTTTGAAACGTGCACTGGAACTGAATCTTTATTGTAATATCTCACCAATGTATCTGCATTATCAGTCGGAGAAAAAGTAGTCTTTACAAAACCTTGTGTATCGCGTTTCTCAACACCCTGCTTATTCATTCATTGCAGTGAAGCTCTGTGCGACGTCCTCCCAGCCTGTGAAGTGTGTCCTAAATGGCAGATAATTACACCCTGCAGCTTTCATTTAGACATTTTAGTGACGCATTTGTGACGAACGGGGAAGTTTGTAAACATTTACCTTTTAGGAACTCTGCCAACTTCGTGTCTAGAGTCATTCAGAAGTTCGTCATGGGCAAACACTTCTACAACCAAGAGCTTTTGGGTCCATTTCAGAAGCTGTTAGGGAAAAAATAGTGACTAATATTGCCTGCAGTTTATCAGTTCATACAGAAAAAAGAAATACAAAAAGAAAACATTTTGCACGGTTGGATCTTAATAAGGTTGATCAGATCCAACCATGCAGAATGTGTATTTTTGCCATTTTTCATTTGGTCTTAAACTTTATGATCGGGACTGTATTTGAGGTTTCTCTGCAGGACTGTGTAACAAGTGTACTACCCTTTATGAGAAAGGGAGGAGCAGAGAGAAAATGATGAATGCCCTTCACATTATCTTCCATATTGTCTAACTTTGTTGTTATTAAAATGATGAAAGTATTTTCATAACCAGCCATATAGAAAGGCCAATAAAAGGGCTGACAGCGGGCGAAGTCTGGGGAGGCCATGTGCTCACTGTCAGACCATTAATCTTTAATATTACGCTGCTTGAGGTGTGATGTTCATTGTAGTTTTGTCAGAGGATATAATGCCGAAGTCTAAACACGTTTACTTTCCACACAAGCAATGTCGGTGTGAAATTAAAAGGACAAAGGGAGTCAGAGAGGGCCTAAAGGGTCTGGAAATTTAACCTGAGACAGCCGAAATATAAAGGAGAGAGTGGATAGGACAAATCTGAGCGGAACCTGTAGCTGAACGAAGTGCAAGGGTTTTTTGTCTGCGAAGGAAGTGTGTGAATCTTCGTGTAGATGGATATTTGTTCAGTTCTTTCAGTCTTGTTACAGTAGCTGTGTGTTTCACAGGTGAAGCTGTGATAAAACAAGACGCACCATGTTGGAAGTCAAACTAAGCAAGCTATGCGAGTAAATGCCAAGTGTTGCCGTCATGTTGTCTACCACTGCACGATGCCAAATGGATATTTGTGACTGGAGCAAATGTCGGTACGAGATTGGGTGACTGCTCATTCAAGTTTTGTACTAATTGGATCAGCTGCATGATGAAAACATGATCCACATGTCAGCCCCAGGAGTGATTTTGAGGCAAGCTCCTTCTAGTTTTTACGGATACATTCAAAGTCCAGTTGTGTCCTCTTTTCATCCAACACTCTCTTCCTGTTGGTTAAAATTTATTCGTGTTATTTCTATAAACTGCTGCTGAGACTGCTGCCTCCGCGACCCGGCCCCGAATAAAGCGGAAGAAAATGGATGGATGGATTTCTATAAACAAAGACGACCTATAGTTTCTGTTCATGTATAGTTTAAGCATGACCTTAGGCATGAAATAAAGGCCCGTATATCCAAACTAAACAAAATAAAGGGAATAAAAATGGCTCTAGTGTAAACATTGCACAGAGACTTTCGAGATAATATTTTGTCCTCTGTAGAGACCTAATATCCTGTCTCCTTGGGCTCTTAATGAGTCAATGTATAGACATATATTGAATTTGTAAGGCCCATCTCAAAGTGTGTCCGAACATAATGGAAAGAACATTATTTTAACAGTATCTGTTTCATATGTGGGCTTTCTGTCAGGACCCCTGTGGCTACACAAAGCAAATGCTAAAACTATACTAGAATTTATCTAACCCATGACCATCAAGTTAAAACATGGTCTGTTTCTGCCTTAAAAGACTGAACAGTCACTGCTGTCACATTTAGCTGCACAACAGGGCATTCATTCACAGCACCACACAATGTCTAAAATGAACCTTTTAAAAATGCCTCCAAATATATGCACGTACAAGTAGTAAACATGTAACTACACATTTGGCATCGATTATAATGTCATTTTGTTGAGTTTTAGGGGAAATAACATCTTGTATCCAATGCTAACTGATGCATGTAAATGAATGGGAGCGGTTCGGCTAAAGCTACGCATAAGAATGAATGGGCCGATAAGCTAACGTTGGCCGCACTTGCAAATTCTACAGTTTTTATCACAACGCCTGCTAATGCAAGGCTAAAGCATTTCTATGGAATGAGAAACCCTGCATTAAAAACAGGCTGACCCGCTCCACAGTGCACCTGAGGCAAATCACTTAGAACGCCAGACTATTTGAGCAGCATCAGCTTCGTGGTTGTAAGCTAACGCAGCGGAGGAGTGATCTGTGAGAAAATAGTCCCTCAAAATGCGGTATTTCATGTGATACAAGGTCAGTTATAGTTAAAAAAAATTCTAATAACACAGACATTTATATGGTTAGTTTAGTGTTCTAAGTGATTTGCCTCAGGTGCACTGTGGAGTGCGCCAGACTGTTTTTAATGCAGGGTTGCTCATACCATAGAAATGCTTTAGCCTAGCATTAACCTAGCGCCACTAAGCTCTTCAAATATAAGAACTGCATGAATTTAAGAAAATTATATCTCCAGACATCAACAACACTCTGGATAACTAGGAAATGAAGCCCTATGTCAAAAATCCCGAAATATCCCTTTAACAATGAATGCTATACTTTTAGAACAGGGTTTCATTAAAATTAGCTGAAGTAGGAGTACCTCTGTGCGTGCCAAACATGCGGCCGGAGGAATAGACTAAAAGTATCGATACCGGCTCAAATAATATCTAGCTTCGATGATACTTTTAGTATTGGTATGGTATCGAGGAATCTTTTTTTTTTTTTTTGTTGGATAACCCTAATGTAAGGGTAAATTTAGCATATACATGTCTCTACTGTCACCATTTTGAAGTTCATTCTCTGTCTGTCGAGTGGTTTACAGGAGGTTACGAGGTTACGATATTACCGGTTCACGATTAACTTTGACGCCTTTCTGAACATATTACCAAAGACCCCACAATCAGCAAAAGTTCAGTTGGTTTTGGCCCTGATTTAAACTAGTGCAACTGTCAACCGTCTAGTCTTTTTAATGCACTCAACCTAGTCTTGTGTTTTTCTTTCTATCTAGTTCCTTGTATCCCATCCCCCTGGTGTGTCCTTACGAGAGCACTGGAAGATGAACAATAATAACCCACAACATGAAACGAGCTGCAGGAAAAACGTCCACTTCACAAAAAAACATAATCATGATGAACTGCGCTATAATGGCAGCATATAGAAACTGCTGAGTCCTTCCTGTCAGCGAGGGATAGGCATAAATGAAAGCGGAGCGGCGATGGGGCAAAATCGCTGCAGACAGTGGAAATGCCCTGAAACAAGTCATTGAGGGAATAAGAAGTGGCTGCATTTAGGATTAGAATCGACCACAGAATGTTTTCAAGCGTTTGTTATGTAAGGCCAATGTGGAATAGTAATCTCGGCTCTGACCGCTACGACGATCAGCCATTACATTAGAACCACACATGGGTAATAAATGCGTTTAACTCTTGTTTCTGTGTGTAAAGTTTCGCTGGAAGGCTTGCACGTCAAAGTGGCAGGGAAGTTTTTTTTGTTGAAGAAGCTGTTGTCATGACAAAGGCATTTCTTTCATGACCAGGGAAGGTTGTCGAGTTGCTTGAACAACAAAACCACATCGAGTAAAGATTGTGGAATATTCTGTGAGTGTAGCCACTGCCCATTTCCCCACACTGTACAGAAATATATTTAAGCCCAAATGGAGACTTCCTGGCTTTTTGGCGGGTTCAGATTTCAGACCTCACATTTTCCATGCTGTGTCTGTGGCGGAGGTCGAGTGTTCGAGAGCCTGTTTGGTTTGGCTGATGAGGGCAGGGCACACTCTCTTTCCTCTCTGGGATTCTCTCACGATTCACCGAGACGCAGGACTTTTGAGGTCACTTTTGGATAATGTGGTTCGACCCCCGCCATTTGCAGCTTTGTTACCTTGGAAAGCAAGAGTAATATCCGCACCCACAGTCTTGTGAATGATGTCTCCGATTCCAAAACTTTAAACTATTCATTACATTACATTTATAAGCAGTCAAAGATGATCAGGCGTATGACCTACTAGTCAAGTAACCTGACCAGATTAACATTACAGTGTGAATAACTTTAGATCATTCAAAATAACTAGATAAGAAATGTTATATTGTTAAAAGCAATATGTTTTATTGTTTTATAATTGTGTAGCAGCATTTCTTGTGTTTCTTTGGTGTCGCCATGTTGTTAACAAGTATTGATAGTGAACTTGCTCACTCTTAGCAGTTTCGTCATACCATTGGCTCAAACCAATGCACCAAGAAACAATCCACATCTTGTTCAATCCTGTATCAAACACACTGGCTAATATCCCGTTGTTTACACAGTCTGTGCTCTGCCTGTATCTGATGAAAAAAAAAAAATAGAATTGTCTGTTAGCTGTCGGTCTGAAGCTAAAGCCGTGTGTCCAGTCTCGGTTGAATGGAAGTGTTGTGCCACTGTCCACAATGTCCCTCTGTGGCAGGACCTCGCTGCTGCATGAGACCCAGCATACTGTACATTCTACTGGGGCCGGGAGTGGGTAGAACCCGCCTTAGATCCACATCAAGAAGGACTTTTGAGAAAATACAGCATTCATAGAGGTTTGCTTTGAGACTTCAAATGATTTTTCTGGACAGTGTGGGGCCTATATGTGTGGAGTAGTGGTGGCCGATATGACAAAATAGAATATCATGATTTTTTAATTATAAACTCCCATTTTCGATTTTATCACAATTTTTTTTTTAATAGTAACTAAAATAACTTAAATTACACACTGAAGAAGAGAAAGATTTAATTAATATACTAATTTATTCAACTTTGTGATAATCAACACAGCAAAATAGACTTAGAACTTAGACTAGACTTAAAACTAAAGCAAACTAACTCTATACATTAAAAAACACAATAAAACTCCAGACAATAAAAGTAAAATAGTAACACTAAGTTTGGTAAAGGCTTGTTGTTGGCGTCTGTTGCTGTTTGGCATCTTTTCTGAGACGTCTCGCTCATGACGTCGAGCTGCTGTGATATGACGCTCTGTTGCTGTCTGACCCTTTCACAATAAGAGTCTTACGAAAGCGATAACATACAGTGACTTTATTGTGTAAAAGGCAAACCAGAAGCAGATAGTTACCATAAGTTATTACTTGACCAAGTAATTCACCAAAGTTGGACAAGTCTTATATTTTCAAAGATAAACAGTGCATTTGTGAACACGGTCCAGGATTTAAATGAAACAAATGAGAAGGATGCGGCGCCTGACAGAACTGTAAGGACGAAGGACACACTCGCTTCTTCACACATGTGTCGCCAGGTAAATAAATAAACACACGCTGCGATTTACGCAAAGCAGCAGCGTTACGGATGAAAGCCACTGACATAAATACCTCTGAAATAGAGACAGAACTAGGGGTGGGCCATATCGTATCGCATATCGTTATCGCGATATAATTTTTTGATATCGTTGTAATTTTTATATCGTCGTGGATACGATATAATTCATGTTACGCTCAGCTCCATCAGCAGCATAAACACTGACTCTAGAACATGGGACAGGTGCTTATGAAGTTAAATGAAATGAAGGATGTAAACCGCTTGAGTAGATCATATTCGCGAGGAAAGTAGTATACCGTTAAAAAATAAAAGAATGAAATATCACTGAATTAATCTTCCCAATAGGCGTAAGGCTGGGATTTTGAAGTAATTTGTCCATTGTCAATAATATCGTCAATACATCGTTATCGTGATATTTCTTTTTATATCGTGATATAGATTTTAGGCCATATCGCCCTGCCCTAGACAGAACGCTGGGTTTAAAAGCTCCAGATTGAGGAGCCTGGTCGTGTATGCGACTGTAGAGGAGCGGCTAGCTGCCAAACGCTCGCATTAGCGTCTGACGTTGCGTAGCAGTCAGTGGGCGGCTTGGGTTTACTTTACTGATGGTGAAAAGAGTCAACTGTGCAGAAGTGCTTAGAACCGTGATAAAACGATCCCACAAAAATGACAGATCGTCAGCTCTGGAGATCGTAAGACGGTCTAATATTGTCATATCGCCCAGCCCTAGTGTGGAGTTTGTGGGTTCTCCCTGTTGAATTTCTCGCTTTCTCACATCCATCTATAAAACCCATTCGAAGTATAAATGTGCTTGGTAATCCTGATCAAGATTCTGGGTCAAGAGATCGTCCAGTAGCTCATCTAAACTCAGCTTAACAAGGGCCTGGTCACTGAGAAACACTGTCAGAAATGGATGACGTCTGCGGTGTCTAGGCCTGTGTGTGCACTAGCTAACCGCTAGTACTACTATTGTCACCGGCAAAACAAACTGTAGCGTGGTGTCTGAAGTAGGGGTGGGAACCTCTAGGTACCGCACGTTTCGATACGATACCCGATATAAGGCTCACGTTAACGATAACCTTATGCGGATACTGTGATAATCGATATATTGCACAAAAATAACCTACATTACATCACAAAGAAATAAATCGACTACAAATAAATCTTATTCATAATGATCAAAGCTATCATCAAATGTACTATATTTGTGTGACAGTGTTTGGTCCAAATGCTTAAAGCTGGGGTACCTGACGTTTTGTTGTTGAAGAGCAAATGTATTGTATTGTAAACAGAGTTAGGAGTTCTAGTGTTGAAGTGTGGAGCGTCGGACCACCATCTCGGCTCATAAATGTGGACTTTCTCCATCAGGCCCCGTGCTGCTCTGCCTCTGCTTGTCTGAGTGAGTAAGCTGCATAGTTCAGCCCACACTGCAGCGTCTTCCTGTCGTGTCATGTCAGGGGCCAATAACTCATTCACTTGTACACCGCTGATCATGTCGAAATGGTGAAGTAAACTAGGCGTACTTACTCGGATCCTCCCAGATTTCCTGTTTGTTCATTCATTATTTGAACTATGTACAAACAGTAACTGATAATAGCTCGACTTTGTGACTTTGGCTAAATGAATATACTGTATTTTTTTGCAGTTTATAGAGACTTATCACGTGAAATCAACTTTTTTGTGTGTATTTTTAACCATGTTCTAACAAAGAAGAAGATAATTATACATAAAGCCGCAGTTCTGAGACAAACTCGAACCCACACACTTTCCCCCCCATTATATTTCCGACCAGCAGGTGGCAGCAGCACTGTATTTACCGAAGCCAAAGCAGCCATCCTCTGACCGAATGAACACCACAGTGTTATACTATAGCTCAACAGCTCCTGTTATTTTTAAAACGACGTCCCGTTACTACTCTTAAATTTTCATTCCCTTATGAGAAACCTATGCAGCAGGAGACTTGACAAACAACTGTAATTTGAGTGAAAAGAGCGGAGACTTCTGGCATTGATGACAAATGGATGACGGCATTGAGGTCGGGTCGTCCTTATCTTGCTCGTGGGAGGAGAGGTCGCAGTTCACGGGTCACGGAGAAGTGCCTGAAGTGTCGACGGGGTGAGAAGGCTGGATCATTACAACAAGGACGTGACTTTGGGGCATGTAAACACAACAGGGGTGTATCAAAAACATAGGGTCCTCTTTAAGACACGGTTTTGAAATGTATTGTTACCATTGTAAGGCAAATGGTGGTGTGTAGTTTTCAGAGAATGACAAATGCATGGAATTGTAAAAAAAAGTACGGGTGGGCGATATGACAAAAATAGAATGTCACGATTTTTGAATTATAAACTCCCGATTTCGATTATATCACGTTTTTTTTTTTTTTTTATAGTAACTAAAATAAGTATAAAATAACACACTGAAGAAGAAAAGATTGAATTAACATACTATTTATTCAACTTTGTGATAATCAACCAAGCAAAAATAGACTTAGAACTTAGACTAGACTTAGAACTACAGCAAACTGACTCTATACATTAAAAAACACAATAAAACTCCAGACAATAAAAGTAAAATAGTAACACTAAGTTTGGTAAAGGCTTGTTGTTGGCGTCTGTTGCTGTTTGGCATCTTTTCTGAGACGTCTCTCTCATGACGTCAAGTTGCTTTGACGTCAACAACAATGTTGTTGTTGGTGTTTAAGTGTTTGAATGGGATGGCTCCTCCGTACCTTTCTGAGCTTCTGACTGTTCATAGTCCGAACAGAACATTGAGGTCAACTAACAAATTTCTGTTAGACGTACCAAGGTCACGAATGTCGACCTGAGGAGACCGGGCTTTTGCCGTCGCGGCTCCGACGCTTTGGAATGGTCTTCCCTTAAATATTAGGGCAGCACAGTCTTTAGACATTTTTAAGTCCATGTTGAAGACCCACTTGTTTGTGAAGTCCTTTAACCAAAACTGAGCAGGACTTTTTGCTGGCATTTGTTTGTGTTGTATTTTGTTTTTCTGCATCTTTATATTTTTTTTTATTTTTTAAATAGTGTATTTTATATATATATATATTTTTGTGTACAGCACTTTGGGCAGCAATGTTGTTTTAAATGTGCATTATAAATAAACTTGACCTTGACCTTGACCTTGATACAGCGCTCTGTTGCTGTCTGAGCCTTTCACAATAAGAGTCTTACTAATGCGATAACCGTGTGTCTTTTATTGTGTAAAAGGCAAACCGAGGCAGTTTGTTACCATAAGTCATTACTTGACCAAGTTATTCACCAAAGTTGGACAAGTCTTATATTTTTAAAGACACGGATAAACGGCACATTTGTGAACACGACCCCGGACAGAACTGTAAGGACGAAGGACACACTCGCTTCTTCTTCGCACATGTGTCGCCAGGTAAATATATAAACACACGCTGAGCAGAGCAGCGGCATTACGGGGGAAAGACACTGACATAAATACCGCTGAAATAGAGACAGAACGCTGGGTTTAAAACCTCCAGATTGAGGAGCCTGGCCGCGTATTCGCACTGTAGAGGAGCGGCTAGAAAGTTAACTGCTTGGGTGATAAAACGATCCCACAAAAATGCCCCAAAAATGCCCCATAATGTTAAGAGGTATCAACTGGAAGGCCAGCTAAACCTAACAAAAATATGCAGCGCTGGGCCAAATGTACACATCACATCACAGATTGACCAGTGGTTTCGCTAGGGATCTTTTCTCTGTCTGTTTGATGGACAGGGTTCCGTCATGAGGCATTTTTATCCATCATTACGGTAATTAATCTCTCATTATATGCATTTTAGGTGTTTATACCTATTATTAATGTAAAATAATCTGAGATTGCAGGATAAACGGAGTTAAACAATACATGATTTCTAAACGGAATTATGGAACAAAAATGTGTCTCCAAAGGAGGACGGCTTATACAGAGTGCTCGTCAATATTAAGGCTCATATTGGACTATTACAAATGCATATTGGAGCTTATTCTTTGCATTTCCTCAATTGTATCTTAGCATTTAAGAAACGCAGAGGGTGAGGGGTCAATGCTCTCAGCTCCGATGTGAGCGTGCATCATGTTGGAACCATCGCAGGCTGTTATGTTGTGCAAAAATGTAAAACCATGCGGCGTCCCACGGTCCGACAGCTGCGCTTTAGGGAGAGCCCAGAGGCCGCATGGTCAGAGACAGAGCAGCGCTGCGTCTTCATTCAATCCATCAAAATGACCGACGGCCTTCAGAATTTTCCCGCCAAAGCTTAAAATATTCCGTCAATGATGGAGAATGTTTGGTGAATGTAACCTCTGCGGTATACACCGGGGCTGACACCCAAACTAAGAATAAAAACCCCAAACCAAATTAAATAGAGAGTTACACCAGGTAAACCAGAAAAAGGCTACAAAGCTACTGACGGAAAATGCATAATCCATCCATAATAAGTAAAAAAATCAAAAATATCTGCTTGAAAAGGATATGTGCTGCTGTTGGAAGACTCTGCCTTTAATTCAATTTTCTCTAGTCTCCTCTCCATTCATACTGTTGTCCGAGACAGAGATTGCTTCAGTCTGCGGTGATCGGGTTACAGTCCTGACCGCAGTGTAGACTCCGTCCATTCCGTCCTGCTGTCTGTCCGTGTCGGTGTGGGCCTACTGACCTCCTGCCTTTTCTGGGAACAATACACCTCCATCTCAGGACAGTGTATGGATTAGACACCGGATATTCGGGTGGAAAAAGTGGAATATTTTGGGATTTTCCCCTCTCCTCCTGTATCCCAGTGCTTTTCATCCATCTTTCAGCAGGGGAAATATAATATTTTTCAAAGATTTATTTGACTTATTGCCCATGTTTCCTTGTTGTGGTTCCTCTGGGTCATTCCATGTCAAATCGACGAATGGATTCTATTCGATCCAAACAGGTGTGCTGCTAACTTGGCCCGGATGTTGTTGATATACCCAAGAGTGAGTGTGAGAAGCTTGGAGATGGTATCCTGTGCGTTTTGGCTTTTGCAAAATGACTTGAACAAAATTACACAACTGCAACAGAACTAGAGGTCGACCGATATAATGCAAATTAAAGGACGATATCTTTGGAACCGAAATGGACTTCTGTTTTTGGCATTGGCAATGTTACACAATGTGATTTCCAAATCGCAGAGGCATGTGATTTTGTCCATGTCGCAGATGGCCGTGGCACACAGAAGTGAATGGAGCGGCGATGGGGGTAACGTTCGAAAAGGAGGCTTATGTTTGAGAATGTTTTTGATAAAGATAAGAACTTATCTCATTATCACTGACTAAAACACAATTAAGAGCAAATGGCAAGAAATGATTTAGGCTATTTACAAATATTTCAGTATGAGATGACTGTAAATCATATGAAAGACCACGTGGTTTATTTTGAATTATATTTAAGATGATTCTAAAGGACTAAAAGTAAGTAATACTTTAAGTCAGTTGTAAATATTTAATGAGCAATAACATTGTCTCAGTTTAGGCTATAGTATTAGTTATATGCAACAAAGGGAAATTGAAATTGCAATAATGATTTTTGGCAAAATCGTTCAGCTCAGTCACAGCCATAAAATGAGCCTTGGCACAACTTCCTCGACCTCAGGGGAGCTGAGAAACATCATGAAAATGGGTCACAGGTTTGTCCACATCGGATCCTATTTTATATGTTTAATGTTGCAAACGTTTATAATTTCAGAACCATAGAGCTCAAGACTTACCGTTTTTTTATCTTTTCAACAAACCTCCTCCGAAGAACCTACTAAACATGAATGTCATGAATAAATGAGCCCTACGCAGCTAATAAAGCGCCCCCTGCTGCGCAATTAAACACTGACACGTTTTACAGTTTAGAAGCTTCAGACACAGGATTATAGATGGGACATTTTAAAAAATCTGCCAAAAATATTAGACCGGACTGTGGCCAAACTGTGGAGTGCACAGTTTGAGATTAAATGATGCAATGACGCGCTCACAAATGAATATTAAATGGTAAATGGTCACATTTTATATAGCGCCTTTCTACCTGCTTTAGGCACTCAAAGCGCTTTACATCAAGGAACCAGTCACCCATTCACACTCTCATTCATACACCAGTGTACGCAGACACTGGAGGCAAGGTGCGTGAAGTGTCTTGCCCAAGGACACAACGACAGTGGGCACCTGCGGGATTTGAACCGCCGACCCTTTGGTCACAAGACGACCTGCTCTACTCTCTGCACCACCGTCGCCCCAATATTAAAAGAGTCAAGATAAAGCAGTATATTGCCAAAGTGTAGTTTGACCTTTATGCTACAGTATGTCAGGGGAAGGAAACGCCAGGTCCCCCGACATATATACAGTACTGTACATCCTCTGACCACCCTGCAGTATGTGGTAGGAAAGAAGGATCTGGTCCGAGACAAGGCCAACAAAGCCAAGATAACATAATGCCGCCTTTGCTCTGCTCAATCCCGTCAGACCTCAGAAGCTAAGCAGGGAAGGGCCTGGTCGGTACTTGGATGGGAGACCGTTTGGGAACACCAGGAACCCTAGTGAATGTAGTGAGTGAGTGAGTGGTTGGTGGGGGTCAGAGGGGCCGATGGCACAGACTGGTTGCCTCACTTCCATCAGTCTACCCCAGGGCAGCTGTGGCTATAATAGTAGCTTACTACCACCAGGTATGGAGTGAATGAATAGTGCAATGTAAAGTGTCTTTGAGTGTCCAGAAAAGCACTATATAAAATCGATTTATTATTATTATTATTATTATTATTATTACTACTATGGGCCCTGCCAGTCATTTTACTAGACTGCTTCATGAAATGTCAAGGAGAAATGGGCCGCGCTCCCCAGTGCATCCATGCCATTTCTCTGCAAATATCAGATGGCTATGGCGGCCGGAGAGGAGTGGCACATAGTGAATAATGTGTGTTTTCATTGAGATCCAGCCAAAAGTTCAGCCAGTGCTGCAGATTTCAAGGTTTAGTTCAAGAAGCTGGACAAAACAGAGCCTTCAAAACACGGAGAAACGCAGCAGATTTAAACAAGCAGTGTTCGAATTACGGGGAGCTAAGGGGAGCTCGTCTCCCTGGAAAGGACCTGGGCTCCCCTGAAAGCCTACTTTGAGACTTTTAGGGGAGCTCTAAAACACTGTCCATTTTTGTGTCGCATATAGGGCTCCCCCGAAAGCCACTTTGTAATTCGAACCCTGTAAACAAGTCATATATATATATACACATATATATATATTTTTTTTTTACTGCGGAACTTTGTGTATCATATTTTTTATTTCTGACAATCGACTGCATGTTGTGGCTGAAAATTGACACAATTTTTTGCTCAAAGTTGCCCGTTTGATGGAATGTGATTATTTGACGAAACCTTTTGAAAACTAAAATGTATTGACCCAAAGTGCCTCATAGCACACAAAATCACAGAGTCTATTAACTCATAGAAATCCTATTACACGGTGCATGTATGTGTAAAACGACAGCTAAAACTCGCCTTTCAGTCTTGGATATCGGCTCCCTCACTCCTGCATCTGCTGCTGTACATGTGCTGTCCTCTCACATCCATATAATCCAAATAAAGTGTTAGTTTTGATCTAATGTCCTCTGGGACGTCTCTGTGTGCCACATATCTCTGTAAACATGAGCACATGCGCTTTATTGTGAAATACGCCAGCCGGGTGCTTCTGTGTCGGACCCCGGATCAGTCCGTTTCATTTCAACTTGGGTAGATGTGCGCTGTCGTTGAGGTTCAGGTGCATGCTACGTGGAGGCCCTCATCTTATTTGTCCCAGAAAATGGCAGAACGGCTCCAAAACTGCTGCCTGACGCATGCAGTTTTGAGCTGACTGTGGACAGGCTGTCAGACTCGTGTGTAGGTCATGTCAGTGTGGATTAAACCGCTCATAACCTGAAGAAGTGGAGCCTATAGAAGGCAACAGCTTTAACCTTGCCGAGCAGCAGAAAGAGAGAGCTGCTGATACTCGGCAACAGATTCCTCTCGTCAATGTTGATTTAAACAAAAGCACTTCAAGAAAAGCTCAAACGTCTTCACTGTGTGTAAAACTCCGATCTATCCGTTTCTATGACACAGTATTGGCTCTAATTAAGTAAAAGATGGCACTGCCACAATCCTCTGGTGTTACATAAATTAAGACCATTTTAATTGATGCAAAAAGTGTGTGCAGTTTGTCAGCCAAGACTCCATTGACCAATTAGACGCCAAACCAGGGGTCCCTAAACTTTTCGGGTTGTGACCCCTAAAATCACAAGACCAACAACTCGGGACCCCGCACTGTAAAACACAATTTAGGTGCAAAACATTTCAAATTCAGTGATCTTGGTTTGGATACTTATTTGACTTAAATTCACTAAAAATGATTAAGATCAATACATCAAATCTACATGCATAAATTTGATAAATACTATCAAGAAATCATCTCGCAACCCCCTGCTCAATGCCCCGCCACCCCTTGACCCCCACTTTGGGAACCACTGGACTAAACAACCAACAGTGGGGAGCCCTAAACCTAACTGTACATCTTCCATTTTTTTCTTAAAGCTTGCTACATACAATATCTCGTTTTTTGGACGGCACATGAATGATGTGTGTGCGTGAATGGTGGTGGTCAGAGGGACTGTTGGCGCAGATGTGTGCAGTCGTGACAATGCTTCTGTCATACAGTCAATGGTCTGTCCCAGGGGAAACTGAAGTTACATACCACCACCGAGTGTGGAGTAAATGAAGGACAAATCTCCGACACCGTTAAGCGCTTTGGGTGAGTTGTGTCATGTGGAAAGCGCTACACAAAATAAACTTTCACTTCTATATCCTTTCGTTTTTTTTTCTTTTTACATCATGAAATCCGACCTAAAACATTCCAGCAAGAAACATATTTCATTCAATCATTCAATCATTCAAACTTAAGACACCGAGAGATGAAGGGAAATGCACGTTTAAACTAAAATCACCGTTATGGCGCCGCAGTGTCTCTGTCCGTCGCGCTCCGTCAGCCTCTTCACGCTGCTGACAGCCGCTGTGATATCGGCCCTATTTTAAGTCTGCGGGAGAATACGCTGTACGACGTTATAACTGCCACTTCACTTTCACACGGCACACTCCGGAACATGATTTGCACCAAGTCACTCTAAACAATGACGCTCGTCTTATGAAAAAAAGGCTCTTTCCCTCTTCAGCCTGCATTCTTTGGTTCATGGTATTTATGTGGCGATGGTAAATCATTTAGAAATATTGTAAATGATGGCGAAATATGCTGTCATTCCCTTGATTATGAAGCAAATATTGAGATTAGAGCTTGACAAAACGGTGGAATGGATTACTTTAACAACTTGTATGATTTTTGTTTGAACATTCCTTGTGTATTTGCTTGCCAGAAGAGACATTATTGGTACTTTATAGTCGCACCGTGTCATGGCTGAATTAATGAAAGCAATGCCGCACTGCAGATTCATTAATATGCAAATATTTGTGGCAAAGCATCATAAGGATGTTTTCTCCCAGTTCTGTGCAGTGTAGTGTTGAAGCACAGTTAGCCTTGGACTTGACTCTACCTTTTCCTCAAATATGCTTATGTGTGTTTTAAGACTGTTCCTAAACAAATCAGAAGATGCCTTTTTAGGGATTTTTTCCCCTTGTGATATTGCAGCTCAATTTTCAGCCTAAACTCAGAATTCCCTGTGTCCTTTCCAACATCATGTAGCGGTCTTCATTCACCGAGAATTCCATTTATAATAGCAGCTCCTCTGCTTTTGCGCTAATATTAGAATGGTAAATCTACCTTATCCATTTTTTTGTGTGTCTACAATGGTCTTTATCCTTGAGGTGGGTCTTCTATAGAAACCATTATCTGTACCCAGTTTCTCTAAGTGGGAAAGAACATTGCCTCGCATTCACAGAGGCTTTTGACAGAAGAAGTTGCTTTAGGCTCAGGGAAGTGGACGGTCCGCATCACAACTCTTTTGTTTCGTGTTGATTGGGGCGGTATTGGCGGAGATGTTCACATTTTCAGGTTGCTTTTTACTCTACAGTCTGTTTGTGGAGTCATTTACGCAATGATACGCAAGTGGGTGTACGCTGATATCGGACACACGCATTTTTTACACAACAATGCACCTCGTATTGCCTGACACCCGGGCCTCGCTGATAACTCTGGAGGAGGTCGCTCCATTTCTCAGCCGCTCGGCCTCGTATGAACTGGAGCCAACATAGCCAAATAACGGTCTTAAACAATTTGTAATTACTCGCTTTTACTTTAGAAAGCACCAGGCGCAGTGTTGTTTTCGGCAGCCCACTTAGTCTTAGACTTTTGGACGAAAATGCTTTTAGTTTTAGTCCGTTTCATTAGAAAAAAGTAATTAAGTATTTCATCATATTAATTTGCATTTGTAAATGGCGCTTTAATTGGATCAGAACGGTGAGAAGACAGTTGTTAGGTTCCTCCTTCCATAACTTGGTTTATTGACAAGTGCGAAAGAACAGAGGAGTGATGCTGCTGTTCCTTGGTCCCTGAGAGCAGCCGAGAGCAGGAGACCGAGGTTTAGGTTCACAAACTTGACTGAATATTTATTAGGTAATGATATTTGACGCCATAATTTTTTCTTCTATCCAAAAAGTTGGGTTTGATCTGGCAACTACACCCTCGCAGACGACTCCCTGCTGTTCAAAAGCAGGAGTGTCTGGGGTCCTGTTTGCAGCCAATCCTCTCTTGCTAAAATTTTGATGAATCCACTCAATGTGTCATTGAAATGCTGAACACTCTCTCAATCCTGTATGACTCAGAATGAAGGTTATAACTCCGCTCACCATGTCAATATTTTACCTTAATATTTGTTTTTTTTCTTCCAGGACCTCCACACGATCTACAGCCACCTCTACCGCATGGACGTCCTCTCCCACCTCCGAGAACACCAGCTACGGTCAGTCTGTCGATCACATACGCAACACAAAATCCCCCTTTCAAAGCCACGCTGCAGAACCTCTTCCAGGTCATACTGTATGTCAACCAGAGCAGCTAAACTGTAGTAATGCTCCACTTGCAGTGTGTTCTCATAATAAAACTAATGGAACAACACCATTTTATTTTTGTCGTGGATAAAATGTAATGCGGTGTGTCAAGGCCTGTAAAGCGAGTGTAAATCAGATGTGCCGCACTGTGCTTATTTTAAACTGACCAATGTGAGTCCAGTCCACATTTGTTTTTTAGGTCACTGTAGTCTTTTGTTTAGTTTGACAATGTGAGTCAAGACCAGAGGCTCACTGTTTTATTATCACGTTCAGGTAGCTTTGGATAATTGAAAACCTTACCAATTTTATTCTTTGCCCTTCTGATGCGTTCAAAAGGAAAGAAAATCTCATTCATCTTTTTTTGGGGGGGATTAGTTGAACAAAACATAGACAGCAGAAGTGACCATAGTGATTATAACAGAAGCTAATGTGGAGCTATAGATGAACCTAGAAGATATGTAGCAAAGTAAACAATTTGAGACTTGCATTTACTTGCTAAACGACAATGTTTATCTAACACTGTGTTTTTTGGAGTTTAGAACATTAAAGCAGTACTGAGTAACTTATTTACCTTAATAAATCCTTTCTGTAGTCCCTCTGGGAGTAATACACGTGTTAATGGGGGTTCTTTCATCTCGCCCGGTGTCTCTGGCCAGAAAACCATACTTGCAACTTTCCTGCACCGGATCGCAGCAGCAATACACACTAATAGAATCATGAAGAAGTAGCTAACGGGCAAAGCTAACTGCAGGCTAGCGCCACTTAAACAGTTTACACACAAGTTGAAAAAAATGATCTCCATTGTGTAATTGGATGTACAATATCCCTCTCTCCCTTTTGTCTTTTCTGTCAGCGTAGTATTTACTCTCACGGATAATTAATGAGTAAAAAAATGCAACATGCTACGACACCTGTAGTGGCGTTTATGGCCTCTAGGGGCATGAGTTGCTTAGTACTGCTTTAAAGTTCCACTTGGAACTAAATTGTCAGATGTTTATCAGTTCACCATCTTTTCTGTCATGATGCTGAACTCTGTGTTAGCGGTTAACTGTCGCTACATCTGTTGCTTCACACACACTTAATTTGTGATCCCTGCACAGTGTTTGTGTTCGGGGGCAGGTGAGGGGTGTGTGTAGGGGGGTGAGGGATGTGTTGGATGCAACAGTAGAGGGTGGCTTTAAGTTATATATTAAAGTAACCAGCAATAAATATAAATATATATAATATATTTTATTTATAAAATAAATATATTTTATTTTACAAAACATTACTAAATGTTTTTAAACAAAATGTTTTTTTGTGTATAATTGGGATAAAAACACCCACCAACATTTTCCAGCTACTGTGCCGTTACATACCAGAGCTTTCCTACATGCTAATGAATGTTTAGCATCCTGTTTGGTCGTTTTTAATACTTGTCATTAAGGATTTGAAACACCAGGCGCTTAAATTGCTGTTATTAACAGAAACTGTGTCCCGTTGATTGCAGTATTAGACATGCCGTTTGTGGCTAATTCAAAATGAACTAAATGGATTTGGACTCATTTGAAAATGTCTTTCTTTGCCAGAACAGTCACACCTCTAAATGACCGGCTGCCAAGGGGTCGATTCCAATTACGTTCCTGCTAATAAGCGCCTGTGACTTTCCCGAGCCCTTAATTGGTGTAAATAGACACAGTGCAGGCAGCCTTTTCAACCCACAAAGCATGAATCACATAGAATTGTTTCAATATCAATCAAGGTCGACTTGAATATGTTTCTGTTTTGCAATGACTTTCTTTATGCTGTTCTTACAGGTCGATGTGTTCCTCCGCCCGATACGAGAGACATGAAGCCAACCACATCCTGTTCTTGTAAGTTCATCCTTTTCACATGACTCCATGACCACTGTATAACACAGTCAATACGGTTTGAGGTCTTGCACTCACGTGTTCTCGATTTATCCAGCCTTTTGTCTTCATACTGTCCAAATATTCCCTTTTTACTCTTCAAGTCCCCTCTCCCCTCCGGTGTGACAGAGGATTTCGTGCCTAAACGTTTGAGCGCGTCTTCCTGCCGCTAATGGACGCCTCAGTAATGGCACATAATGGAGCTGCTCCATAGCTCTTTGCACACGACCAATACATTTATCCGATGCGAAATGCAGCACCGGGGACTCCACTTTCATGTCCGGGATCACGCACCTCTACTTTGATTCAAGATGTGCATTCAGCCGTCAGGAAGAAACGTTCGTTATGTTGTAGTTTGTGACTTAGTTGGACATCATGATATGTACAAAAGGTAATGTTATGTAACTGTTGAAACTCGGTGGCCTGACGAGTGAATGGTTTGTATTTCCCAGTCAGCTGCGTCAGCTGCTTTTTTCTTCTGCTTTAACAGTCATAGTGGGCAAGTATTCTGTCCCAGAATGTCCCAATGTCAGGCTGAATAACCATTTTTCAATTACTTTTTTTGAAATTCAAAATATTGTAGAATTGCAATTCCAGAGACTAGGGATGGGAATCTTAGGCCTCTGTCCGATCCGATTCGCATCTCGATACACCTGCCACGATCCGATTCATTTAAGATACACTTGGTGACACCAGAGCTGCGATGCGATTCGAATCATCACCATGACCACGATGCATCTCGATCCACAAATCTGTAACCACCACCAGCCCGATACGATTCGATTTAGGCCAATTATCACGATGCATCTCCATGTTTCGTGATCCACGTTATGCTTGATGCAATGATTCAACAGAACCAGCTTAAATAAATTAAGATTTGACAAATATTCACAATTATTGAGGCCATTAATTGATATTAGACAACTTTAAAGTTAACTACATATTTTTTTTATGTAGACTGCATATTTAACTTTTTTTTAAAATGTTTTGTATCCTATATATTCTATGAGTTTATTCACCTTAAGATTGTTTTTTCTTTAGTTTTTTCAAAAATGTTTGGGGAACAATTATTATTAATCTATTGTTAAAATTAAAAAGGCGATTGTGTGAATTATTTCTACATTAGTAACGCACACAGAAAAGCTCACATGGTTATGCTAATTAATGGGCGGGGCTCCCTCTGCCTCTCAGCACAGTCTCACGTGTACTCCCACCTGGCTCAAATGCAGTGCAGTAAAGTGGATTTCTGGACTCTTTATGCTTGTAAGTGGACATAATGACTTGGGCAAATCAAGATGGCTGATTATAGCGATGTTTGGAATATTTATCAGCGTTAGTCTTCCTGCAACTTTTCATCGCGTTCTGCACACGGGACGTCCTTCATTTACCACAGCGCAGCGGCCAACCTGACTCCACACCGCGGATGTGTTTCTGAACTTCTGCCGCTCTCAGCCTGAAGTTTTACCGGTAAGACACACGCGCTTCTCGTAGGAGGAGCGTCATGTGCACGCACGCAAATGACGCGTGCAGTGTCCCGAGGGGCTTTGCATCCGTAACGTATCTAGATTAAACCGATATGAGCGCGTAAAATCCGATGCATCCTGTGTTTGTCCTCTGAACTGCATCGATCTGTGGCTTCTCTGCCGATGCACTCGCATCTCTCGTGTGCAAATCTGTGTATCGATACAAATCGGTTTTTTGTCCCATCCCTACCAGAGACCCATTTAGATCTAGATATTAATGTATTATTTTATAACAATTCTGTAGATTTATCCATAATACTAACTTCTTTATCCCTTTAACCCTTAAACTACGCTTTTGCTCAGTGACTCGTATAGAACAAACCTTGTATCATTAGACCGGAGCGATGACCTTATGACCACAACAAACACCTACATGCTCACGTTTTGAAGTGTTTGAATACTTTCCATGGTTCAGAAATTAATTGGTATAATTTCTGCCACCACTTAAAAGGCAGCGCTGAGAAATAATATACCAAGGCTGTAAATGTCCACCCTAGTCCCTAACCCCTCATTCACTATATAATGGACTATATAGACTATATAGTGCACTGATTCTGTTGGCGATTTGGACATGTAGCCCACTCCTTTCTGCTCACCGCAGGTTGTCATGTGGCGCGTGCAGGAAGGAGTCGCCCGCTGTCCGGAACACCAGCAGAAAGAGTGCACTACATCTACTATAAGTAGCTAAACTCCAGGAATAATGTATTTCTGCGATAAAGATCAACCAAACCAAAGAGACAGTGGAATATTTATGGATAAATATTAGTCAGAAATGTTTTATTTCACATGGAATTGACATTTGACATGAATGATGAAAAGTGATTGGATTATTGCCTTTCTGCCTGAGAAATAATACTTCCTGTGTACCGTGACACCACTAATGCGCAGATATTCCTTCTATTCTTAAAACCTTCAACATTACATACTGAGTGTAAAATCAGAGAATAACATTGCAACATTGGCTTGCCACTCATTCTGCTCTGGTGTTATGCTGTTGCTATGTTATGACATCACAGGCATAACCTCTTACTGTATCGCAATACGAGTGGTATCGCCTCATTTGTACCATGATATGCATTGTATTGTTGCCAAAGAGGATCGTCCCAGTCGTACTAGGGTGTGTGCATATTTTATAAACATGGCCTGTATGTGGCCCCTGGTCTACGGTAATGATGGTCAAATCAAATATTTGTTTTACTATAATGTTGATTTATACACAATTACAAAAACATGTGTATGTTGTATTTGTTTTTTGTTCTTTTGTTCTCCAAATTAAACTTTTTTTTTTACTGACAAAGTTTAATCTTATCTGATCAGAAAGCAGAATGAGCCCCATGTTTGTTTACCAGAAATAGAGGACTCGGACATACTTCCACAATTCTAGAAAAGCTAAGTGGCTGAACTCAAATTTTTTTTTTAAAGAATGTCTAAATTGTGCTTGCATCCTCATTTGTAGCTTAAGGAAGTGCTGTTGCAGCCTTTTATAAACAGGTAAAGACGCATTCTATAAACATTACCAATAAAATCTAACTTTTTGAATATTATATCCTCCCATTTTCCCCCCGTGATTAGTTTCTTTTGAAAGTGTTACATTGTGCCTGTGATGGGCTGCAAGGCGCTGACAAATGAAAAAACGTAAATAAATACGAGATGCCCAGTATGTGCCGTAACTAATGCAATCCCACATCTTCAGTGGGGAGACTTCTGTTCAGGAATGTTTTGTGAATCCCTTCTCTTGTTTGTGTCTCGCAGCCCTGACACCATCGCCACCTGCTGGTACATCCTCCTCTCGGGCTCCGTGTTCGTGAAGGAGCACATGTACCTGGCCCGCTGTTGGTATGTACCCAACTCAAAGCAAGCAACTCCAAACCACACACACACCTATAGTACAATGTGCTGATGCCCCTCGGTTTGGTTTTGTATTTTTTCTGTTTGAGAATGATATTTGCACTGGTAACAAAGCTTGATCAGACTGATGGGGTTTGTGATAAACAGAGATGCAGCTGCTTCTGCTGCTGTTGCCTTCCCACTGCGTCCCTATAGGAGCCTGTGGTTGTATTTATAGCGCCTCATTATCTGACAGCTGTCTCCAAAAACATGGGTTTGTTTATGTTTCTCTAGGTCATATAGCGATTGTGTAGTTGAAGCAGTGTACTTTCCTTTGTTTATATATCGAGTACATCTTTGTAAGCCCCTTTTCATTGTATCATAGGTCTTTATACAGTAGCCACCTCTGATCCATGTATTACCTTTTCAGAAAGCTCCAGAAGTTGACTGTTATGCTAGCTCTTTCATATCTTTTCATTACATGTGGAGCAGTGATGGAAATCAATGTATTACACAGTTGGCCTGATCTCGTCTGATCTGAGAAGCTCAGCAGCCTCTGACCCAGCTCGCGTCTTTAAGCCGTGAACTCTGATGGCGCAGTCACGCTTCTGTCAGTCCACCCCAGGGCAGTTTTGGCTAATTACCTCGCTATTAGAGGTGAGATCGGGTCTGACAAACCCAACCCGACCCGGTCCCACGGGCATAAAACCCGACCCAACCTGAGCCCGGTGTGTGGGAGAGGTTACACGGACTCCTGCACGCACACAAGTAGCAGCTGTCCCTCCTCAATGCAGTCTCTCTTCCCCTCCTCCTCGTTGTTCATAAACATCGTGCTTCATTTACAATACTTTTTATGCACCAACAGGAACAAGAAACTGCTGCATTCATCCACTGTGAGTTAAACACTGTCCTGAGAGAAAGCGCATACAGCGATGTTCTCTGTATAGTGCCGGTATCAAAGCGCTGGCCTCGCCGCTTCATAAACGTGACCAAAAAATCTTGTCATGCGTGACATCTCTGCCCGACCTCTGGTCCGGGATGAGATCTTAACTCTACTTGCTACCACTGAGTGTGAGGTGAATAAATAATAGTCCATTTAAAGCTTTTTGTTTGGTGCTTAACGTCTGGATCCAAAAGGTTGTGTTCATGTGATGTCACACAACATTCTAAAAAGCCTGTAGTGACGTGGCGGACAGCTAACGATCCTATAGTGGTGGTAACTATGGTAACTGTCAAAATGCAGATTTATTTGTCTTTATTCAGACAATCTCTTATTCTTGATTCTAGTTAAGGTGTACAAAAGTGGTAACAAAATTCAAAAACATGTGGTTGATGTTGCTCAGTCAAAAGGACTCTTAGTCAAGAGATTAATATGGTTCATGTGGTTTGTTAATCCAATACCTACCAAATAACCATCGATGACTAAATTCAATTCTAGAATGTAAAAAAAAATCCTTGATAAGCTCACAGTGATGCTGGATATTCTGCTTTCTGTATCCTTGATTGGGACATCAGCTTTATAACATTCTTAAAAGCTGAAAACAAACCAAAAACATTTGATCTAACATAAAAAAAACAAATACATGCTTTAAAATGTCTCCAAATGTTGTCCGAGCCTCTGCTGCTGCTTTAGGTAATTGCTCCTCCAAACCTCCAACAAGTCCCTGCTGCCTGAGGAATGCCAGACAAAGGAACGTGTGTTTTATAGTCGTCCCGAAGAGGAAGCCCTGTTCTGTGTGTGAAAGCAGGTGAAAGTGAGCTTGTTTTGACTCGTTTTACACGTGCACTACTGAACTTGGCACCAGTTATTGCGTTAGATGGAGGTGGGTTGTATCCTTATCATTTAAGCATCAAAAATCCCCTGTACAATGCTTTATATCGCTTTAGGGAGAAGGCATGAAGCAGCCTGTCTTCAAGTTGTCAATGATATTATTTGATCATCACCGTAGAAATGTTAAAGCGCTACATGGATGACTGTTCATGAGGTCGTATTGTGTAGGGCTGAACAATGAAGTGAGTTTTAATCTAATCGCAATTTTAATAAAGGTGGATCTGCATAATCGTTTTAATTAAAAGTCTGTCAAATCTGCCATCGGGACCTTTTAACAAAGCAGGGCAATACATCCAACTTATTTCATCATCTGAAGACCCATCGTTCCTCCTGAATAAAATAAAATGTAAGAATAAAATCAGCTACAAACTTGCTCTAACTTGTCTAATGGGCAAAACAGAGACAGGCTATTAAATTATTGCTGTGTTTATATGAATCATGTGAATTTGAATCGGCAACATGAAAGGAACAGGCATGGAGTGGATTAGCTTGACTTCTGACATCTTTTATGTGTACCGATATATTGGGTCGAGATATATATATATATATATATATATATATATATATATATATATACACAGTGTATAATTGATTTATTATTTTTTTACAATATCGGCTATAATCTGATCTGATATCGTCCCAACAAAAAGGCCGATATCTCCGGAATTGCATTGGAAAGAGCTCAGTCAGAGCTTTATACCGATGACATGTTTGGAATTATATGGTCATGTTTGAAGCAGTCAGAGGGAAAACAAAGAGGAGAAAAAACTGAACTTTCTCCCATTTCTCCACCATTACTTTAACAAATGCTGAATTATGAATGTTTTGATATTAAACAAAGAGACAGACAAAATGGTGACTCTCATGAGCGGTTTTCTACCCCCTTGGCTAGGCCACGCCCCCTTGTATCTTTACCCCTCATACAGCGCCCCCTGCTGTCACAGTTCAACACTGACAGGTTTAGAAGCATCATACACAGGATTAGAGACCAGACTTTTGTTCAAATTGATCCAATAATATCAGCGCTGCATTTCAGCATCGGACAACCGGTCGGGCCCTAGTATACTAGGACTTGAAACCCCTGTGAAGTCGGGGCATTCTGAGGGCTCTGCACCGTACACTTCTGACATTCTTCAAACGTACTTTGCCAGTTCGGCTTTACCCAAATCTAAAAGCTTCTTAACCCGAGAGTTTACAGCCTATAGGCCAGAGTAAAGCCTCATTTTAAAGATCTACAAAAGTGATCGGAACTTTCTTGTCACGTCGTCGCCGCGTTTATGTCAGATTTTTTTATGCGTTTTTGTCACACCTTTGGGTCACTTTTTGGTCATTTTTTAATTACTTTTTTGTCATGTTTTTTGTGGATTTTTGTCGCTTTTTCATTGCTTTTTTGTCACGTTTTTTGCCACGTTTTTGTCGCTATTTTGATTCTTTCTTTTAAGCTTAATTTAAAGCCACACCGCGTAGAATTTTACCCAGTAAGTACAAATACAGATATTTTCATCATTGAAAAATCCCTCATAAATGATTAAAAAAAAACATAAGCCTTTGCTGTGAGCTGCTCAGCTCTCCTACGACATGACTGTAACTTTACTGGGACTGGGTACGTCGCCAGCTCGTCTCCATGGAGATGTCAGCAGAATTTGAGATTTAAACAGGTTAGGGCCTCATCCAAATCCTTTCTTTGATTACCCACTGCAGAAATAGAATTGTCTGTGTCAAGTCGGTCATTGGGAGCATGTTTTTTACTGATGACAACAGTATAGTCCAAAATGTTACGCAGTGTACCTTCAAATTTGGGTAAAGCCAAACTGGAGAAATGCACTCTGTTAAGGCGGATGGTAAGTGGTTTAACTGCCTACTAACCCCAAACATGTTCTAAAATGCATATAAAAATAGTATTAGTAAGTTTAGCTGTTCACATTTCAGTCTTCTATCAAACCTGAATGCTCCTGTTTCAAACATGCACGTAAACCAAACAAATCACGATCCTCGTACCATCGTGTGATATGTGTGGCCGCTGTTTGAACGAGCAACAGCAGCTGGCCAGTTGTAAAAGTCTGCCCTTTTTGAAAACAAAACAAAGCCTCCTCTGAACAACTGTGGACAAATCAGCCCAAACTATCAATGACTGCGGGGCATTTGACCGCGGTCAGCTTTTAGCGCGGGTCACTGGGCAGCAGGACCAGGGGGAGGGGAGACGGGAGGTGTGTCCAGTGTTGGGAGCAAGGGGGCTTATCCCCAAGGCAGATCTAGCGCCGTGCCGTTTTATTTCAGAAAATCGTAGCTCAATAAAACGTTGTAAACCCCGTGACCTGCTGCGTAAATGTCTAAACTAATCGAGATATTCATATTCCAGGTCACGTTAACTTATCCCCCTTTTGTAGTCGGCCACAGCCAGTTACCAGCAGTGTGGGAGGAATGCAGCGAAAAGCCATGTGTGTGCTGTGCCCGCCTCAAGCTGCTGCCGAAGCAAACCGGAAATGAGCAAGCCTACACTAAACACACACATGTAGCTAACTCGGAGAGGGAGAGGGAGAGAGAGCCGGAGAGGGAGGGAGGGAAAAAGCTCTGCTGAGAGAGAGGGTTAAAGCCAAACTAGGAACACTTTTCAACTTGTGGAACATTAACCAGTTTGGATCTATATACCCGGATTACTCGCTGGACTTTTCCTTTCCTCGTTTGCGGATATAATGCTGGATTTTAATTCCCTGTACTGGACACATTGCAAGCGGACCACCAGAACTTGTCAATTAGGTTGGTTACTTTATTACTGTATGTGCTTCTTATGTGCTTTCTGGGTAAATCGTTTTAAGTTGCGGCTGTTGTAACTAAACTAACAAAACCGGGACATGCTTTTCTTCTACAATGGGAAAACTGTGCAAAGTTATCCAGGCGGTCAGCTGTTTGCTTGCACCACCAACTTCTCAACCGTCATTTGTTTAGAGCCTGCTTAACTTTACTACCTTATTGTCAAAGCTTACTTGACAATAAGGTAGCATTTTTTCTGTTGGCGTGCATTATTTGATAGCGGCCATTCCTTTATTCAGTTCAGATCTTATTCAAAACTCCCTCTTGTTTTTCCTCTGCATTTTTTCTTTAACCCTCCATTTCCTGTCTGGCGTCACTCGAGCGACAGCGCAGCACGGAATTCCCAAAGGACACCGGTGCGGTTCGTCCCACTGGTGAAAGGTGCAGGCTTTTCGTGACACCCTTGAGATAAAATGCGTTTAAATCCAAATCTCAAAACATTGACAATTTTATTTATTTATAGCGTAAACAAATTTGGGGTCTGGTGTTTTAGAATCATTTTTCATTGTCCGTCAAAATAAAGGTTTCCTTGCTATATATTTTTTTTCTTCTTCTTTTTTTCCCCCCAGAAGGATTTTGTCTAAATGAAGGCCTTAAATATCTTTGAATAGCATTAACAGGCAATAAATCTAAATGTCTTGGAAAATAAAGACATTGCTCGATTAATTTTGTTGCATAAGTGCATCGGGAATACAGTTACACTTTCAGCAGCAGTTTTGGCTGAAATTGTATCAATTGTACAGTTATTTACTCAAATATTTTCAGTTATTTCTATTTTTGCTTTTGAATTTCAAAGTCTTTTCCTCATTAATTAGTTTTACTGAATGTTTGCTAATGTTGAGAAAAGAAATAAGCACAAATCTTTTTTGTGGCATTAAAAATATAGTAGTTAAAATGGCTTTAAAAAAGCATTAAATCTGACTTGCTGTTATAAACCATGATAATACATAAACAGAAGTTAAGATGAGGGAACACAAATCAAAACCGATAATGAACAAAACTGACAGAACATCTACAATGTAGTAAAACATGGAAAAACCTGTGAAAGTTGCGCATTAAGTTTAATTTTCAGTTTACGTTCCACTTCCCTCTTCCCAAAGTGAAACCTACAGATCTGGCTCAGTGTCACTTCCTCCTGTTGTTTTCTGGGAACGAAACAGTGATTTGGGGAAGACATTCTCCACTATTGTGTAATGGCCCTCAGAGCTGTGGCAGTGACAGTAAAGTGAGCAGCTGTCGCTTAACCTTTTGTGTCGGCCCGTCGCTGATCACTGTGTTGTTTTGCAAATGGCCCTCAGTGTTTCTGAATGAGTCGCTTTGTTATCCGCCCACGATTTGACTGCCGTAGTAGTGCTGTCCAAGCGCTAAAGACCATTTAGACGTGAGAAAATAAAAAAAATCTATGTTCTAGTTCTGGGTAGAGGTCGACCGATATATTGGCCGGCTGATATAGCAGGCCGACATATGGGTATTTCCCAAAGTCGGCTACTGGCCGAGCATGAGACTTCCCTATTTTGCATTGGAAAGAGCTAAGTCATAGCATTAAAATGAGCCCACCCAGAACTACCTAGACCTTAAGGGAGATGAGACGTGAAAATGGGTCACAGGTTTGTACACCTCGGAGGCTCGGATCAGATTTGTTATATTTTAAGGTGCATTATGGAACTTTTTATGTAAATAAGAAAACTTTTATTTGTGCGTATTTTATCTTTTAGTGGCCCACTGGTTAGCATGGCACCTTTTATAGTGGCTTCTGTGATGCTCCAGGATCAATTGATTTTAGAGTTTCTGGTAAGTTTTTACTGCTGACAGAGCCTCTCACCAGAAAACCGACTGAAGAATAATCCAGGCAAGAGACAACTGTGATAGAAAGTAAAGGTGCCATGCTAACCACCCATACTGCCAATGGGTCACAAAAAGGTAAATTATGCACAAGTTTGTTTTTTCACATAAAAAGTTCCATAATGCACCTTTTAATGTTACAGGCATTTTGCTGCCATAAGAGATAGTAGTGTTGTTCCGATATAATTTTTTCCCTTTCCGATCCGATACTGATACCAGGGTCAAGGTACTTGCCGATACCGAGTACCTATCCGATACTAATGTGAGATGCAATGTTGGAGTGAAATGTCATTTTTGGCTAAATATTTACTCAGACCTACTTATATTATTATACTTTTACCCATATCCTCTATTAATGAGAAACAGTGAGGCTGGTAATATGTTACTATTGTTGTATTTTTTTATTCAAACATGTAGCCTACCATGTTGTTTAAGTTACATGTTTGAACTTTAAACAAATCTGATAAACAGCTCTGTATGAAGCTTTGGATTGCAAAAAATAGCATCATGTCTCTTTAACAGCATCTTGTACTGAACTTATGAGGCCAGAATGTGAAGATTTAGAGTTGGTTTAGAGCAGGCAAAAGCCAAAAAGTAGACTTACAAGATTAGCATGCGCTTTGAACTGCATTGTTTTCAATGATATTGTAAATGCGTGTAATTAATTATGTGCGAAAATGCGGACATAACACCTCACGGCTCATTAACATGACAAAAGGAGCACAGTAAACGTGAATACAGCCATTATCATCACTGTAGTAAACCTACATGGTGACAGAAAGGTAATGTTTACTTGTTGTAGCCTTTAGCCTGTCAGAAGCTATGCTACGCTAACAAATTGAAAGTTATAAATCTGGCGTCGGGACGGAGAAACTTTTGCAACACTCACCACTCAGATGTAGCGAGATTCCTGTTAATCCTGACTCAAAATAATGTCCATGGAGGCCGTTTTAGTCCAGTTTGTTACATCAGCAACTTGTGACTTGTGCATCTCCGTAATGTCTGCTCCACTTTGTAAAAAAAAAAAAAGTTGTCTGATGACAACATTGATGACAACATTCGCAGAGCGGGGCTAGTCTTCCCATTTTTCATGTCATAGTTTGCGCATTATTATAAATTTAATAGTGGTATGGGATCAGTAGTTTAGTTTGTGTACTCGCCGATATCGATACCTCATAATAGTGCAGTATCGGTGTGAAATTCGATACCAGAATCTGTATCGGAAAACAACACTACTCTGAAGTACCTACTAAACATGAATGTCTTGAATAAATTAGCGCTCTGCACCTAATAAAGCGCCCCGTTCTGCCACAGTTCGACACTGACACATTTTACAGTTTAGAAGCCTACACAGGATTATAGACGAGACATTTTTGAATATCGGCCAAACATTTCGGCGGTGCATATCGGCATCGGCCTAAATCCCCCAAAATTGGCATTGGCATTAGAAGAACCCATATCGGTCAGCCTCTTTAATTCTGGGCTCCAACTGTGCTTACTACGGTACCGTTGATTTAGCATGCCATTGGTTAAATATGGTGGCTTGTGTATAGTGTTTTACTGTGACAAAGTTTCCCTGCTGCCAGCGGAGGCGCTCCAAACAACACACAAGACCTGTTTTTACTCAACAAGTGTCTTTTCAAGCCATAAATATTGTGAAAAAGGACAAGACGTTCAGTCAGTTTGATTTAGCAGAAGGATTGCTGTGGACAAATCGTTTAGGCCTAGCTGTTATTGCAAATGAGTCATACAGTTGCATGTCCTTTTCTCTCTAGCTTGCATCTCTTTGGCGGAGTCCGGCCTCTGTTTGTTTGCCGTTTCTGGTAACGTGAGCCATTTGGGGCAGTCGGTGCAGGCCAAATAAAGCGCTGAATGGGAGGCTGGACGGCGGAGAAAGCTGAACCCCGTCCGTCGTACGAGTGTGTGGTCTGCGGTTTTCTGCCCACGCTCTTCATCACTCTTTCCATGGATCCGTCTGGACTTTCGGCCTGATTAGATTTCCCATAATAAACTCTGTATTGTGATGTAATGCGGCCTATCTGTGTTTGTGTGGAATTGGTGCTACTGTTGTTCCTACACAGGGATTTTTACATATCAAAGCGATAGCACTTTCCGCGTCGTTAACCAACAGCAACTGTGCACTATTAGTCTGAAGATTGGTTGTTCAGTTGCTCCTCTCCCTCCTGTGACTGTCCCCGCACTCCTCCGTGTGTGGGCTCTGTTTACGGCCCAGCTCTTCAGCTGTCTCCGACCCTACTCTGCCCTCCCCTTTCTGCTGACTTTAACCTCACCTGCTTCAACCGCACGACAGGTGACGCCAGGCCTGTCGGAATCAAACGGCGTACGGTTAACTGGGTGGGCACGTTAACAGACTTTTCATATCAATGTTTTTTATCAGCCGCAGATTCCGTTTTAGCACGGTTCATATTGCACTTATGACAAAACTAAAGCGTCTGAGAGTTTTACCTGTGTGTGTGATTGGGTTCAGAGCATGACAGAGGCTGACCAATAGAAAACTCCGAAGTGTGTAAAACTGAAAGGCTGTTGGATTGAAGTGTCCCAGGTGATATGGATGTTTGTAATGAGAGGAAGTGTGGCCAAAGCACAAAAGACACAAAATAGGAAAAAGACGGTATCTGAGACGGTCTGAAAAGTCACAAATTGTTAATACCTGGTCAGAGGGATGCAGTCCTCTTGGAATTTCAAACAAATATTGGGACGGTACCACAGAATCATCAAACACTTTGTTGTCAAAAGTCAACAGGGTCGTAAGAAGTGAGATGACAAGGAAAGATGTAAAGTAAAGGTCAAAGACTGAAGAAAAATGAAGCACGGAACCACCCGAAATCCATTATCTACCAGTGCTGCCATTTTCAGCAGCTGTAACTGACCTGAAGTGTCCAGAAGTACAAGGTGTTCAAAAAAGTGTAAACACAACCACTTCTGATCAAGACACACAAGCTGAAATGTTTATCCCGAGTCAGGAATGATCTAAAGATGGGTTTTTCAAAGGTTTTACGGTCAGTGAATACATGTTAAATATTTTGTAGGATTATTGTTTTCATGTGCATTGTTCCTCATTTTGTTCAATAAGTAAATATGTGATCACAAGTTAATTTTACATTTAATTACAGCATTTATTGATAAATAATTTGTGTGACAGTGTTTGGTCCAAGTGCATAGAATTGTGGTGCTGCTGACTGTATTCTGCATCATTATGGGCCTATATAGACTGCAGCCTCATTAATATGCATGATGTTGGATATGCATGGCGTTAAGTTTAAGTCATAGATTTGCTCATTTTGGTCCTTTTTCGTAGTTTTGTTCCTGATTTAGTATTTTCCACGTTAAGTATGTTGACAGGGTTTAGTAAAATATGTTAACTGTATGTAATGTTCCAGTTTTTCCCTTGGTGCGGCCCTATTCAGAGCTCAATATTCCCACTGTTTTCCTGTTCATCAAAATATCACCATTAAAAAGTGTTATGAAGACCTGTCTGGAGGACCTTTGGGCCGAGGTGTGACGAGACCACCACTTAATTTTCAGTTTAATCAACGAGCGTCGTAGGGAGTAATAAAGCGAAGGCCCCTGAGGACAGCCTGTTAATTATTTTTCAGCCTTATGTTAATCTAGTAGCGCTTGGTTGCGTCAGATGGGAGCAGATGGTTGTTGCCCTTTGTTCATATTAAAACTGTTAAAAGTCTCGTCTCGCGCACCTCCACCTTTCCCTGATTTTTATTAATATGCGACAGAATACTCGTAATATTTTCAAAGTTTGAAATTGATACCAAAGTGTCTCAAACTTAGACGCCTCCTTAATCTTGCAGAGCCTTAAAAAAGTCTACTTTCATCAGAAATATGAGGGTTTTTTTCAATTGTGGACAGCACATGTAATGTAAAGGAAAGACAGTAAGGAGTGACAGACTGGGCAAGTTGGGATTTTGAAATGGAGCACCCTCTGCAGGCAGGAGTGAGAATCACATGTAAAGCGATGGAAGCTAACCTTCACTTTCATGAAATGGCATCCTAGCAAATCCATTGTGCCGTGATGAACCCACTCGAGCGCAGAGCAGCTTTGAGCGGGTTTGGTGATGGATTATGCACTTTAAGAATGTAAATGTGATCAGGACTAGGGCTGGGTACCATTACATTTTTTTTCAATACCAGTTCTTTAATGATGTTTGGTTTTCGATACCGATACCTGAACGATACTTTTCAATACCTATACTAAAATATTTGTCATCTAGAACCAGAAAACAGAACAATAATAAGTGGAAGATCAGCAAATATCAGGTTCATATCTAATGTCAAGAAATGTGTTAAAAATGGGGATTAATTTAGGGAAAAATTGGGGAAAATGTGAGAAATTGTGGCAATAATAATGAGGAAAAACAGTGTAAAAATGTAGAAATTGAGTAGAAAATTGGGAAAAGTATGAGTTTTTTTAACAAAAAAACCCAACCTTTTTTCAATAACCGGTAGAACCTAAACTTTTTTTCCGATACTGGACTTGTATGGTTTTTAGCGGTACCCAGCCCTAATCAGGATTACTTAAAATCTGCGTGAATGAAGTAGAATACTACCCCAGGTGTGTTTTTTGATGAAGGAACAGTGTAATAATATGATTAAAATGCTCATAATAGTTGATTTAATGTGCTATGCCGAACTGTCTCTGGAAAAAAACATTATGTACATTTCTAGTGCTGGTTGTTTAAATGCCTGAAACTTCAGCGACTCGTTGTGACTGTAGCTCATCCATCATCGTTGAGCAGTTCCAGACAGCAGAGACGCAGCTGTGGTTCAGTAGAGGCTGTGACACGGCTGCTGATGGATTCACCGAGTGTCACACTGAAGAGACCCACGTTTCGGACTTTTTAGGGCTGAAACTGATCATTACTTGGATTATTTTTGGAGTAAAGTTGCAAACGCGTTTTTATTATGTAGTATTTTGTCATGATCCTGTTGTGAAATAATGAATAGGTTTAAGGCGAAATTGAATAGGAACAAAGTATTTAGAGATATCATAGCTTTTATTGTAGATTACTGATATTTATTTTTCTTTTGTTTTTCTTTTATTCTTGTTTTTCATCTGAAATGAAGGCATTTATATTCCAGCAACGGAATCTAAATACTGGATTGAGCCAGGTTTGAATACACTTTTTTTTTTTAAACGTATGATTTACAAAGATATGTTCAGACAGACTTTTGGATCTTGCTTAGTTTTTTAATTTGGTTTCAACGCTCAATAAATCTGGCAGGAATTGGAAATGGAAAAAAAAAAAAAAAGTCTGAATAAACTTAAGTATTAAGTCCACGACTGTAATGTTTGTCTGTAGGAGCTACTTAAATGGAGATGATGTTGTTGCGTGACTTTGATAAAACTGAATCTGATGTTTTGTAACATGTTCCTTTCTGCCCACAAAGGAAATAAGCTCATTTTTATGACACAGTCTTTATTTATTTGACAGGGACATTGCACAACAAATGTGTTGCACAAGCAGAGGCAAAGTGACAGCAGGTTTATACACAATATAAAATACAGATAAAGCACTGGCAAAGGGATCACCTCAACAAACATTCTAATGCAATATTTACAATTGCAATAACAATTATTTACAGTTGTATAAACATTTTACCTTCTTATATTTCAAGTTTTGTGCCAATGATCACAAATCTGACTGTCTTTCAACCACTTCTTCAAGTTAACTTTTAAACAGTTGCAGTCTCGTTGAGGGGAATTCCGTGCATCACGTCGATAACATTTTTTATGAACGTTTTAAGCTACCATTTTACAGCTGCATTGTTCCCAAACCCAAACTATTTCAAATTAAACCTAAACCTAAAATGTCAATGCTGAGAAAAGAAAAGAATGTTCCTTAAGCTTCATTGTCTGGAAATGGCACTACTTTAACCGTGTTTTCCTTCTGGTTATTCTCTTCTAGTTTGGATTTGATTTAGCGCTGGTTTCAGTCCTGATATAGTCCTTGTTCAGTCCTAGTGTGGAGCTGTCAGCACACAGAGGTAAAGAGTGGAAAGAGAGAGTTGGCAGACTGCAGCATGTTGTTGACAGGGACCATGCGTCTCGCCTCACCGGAGTGTGGCGAGATCTGTCACAGTGGGATGACCTTCAGCTAAAAGCTCTCAAACACTCCAGCCGAGCGCCGAGCACTCTTCTCGGGGTACAATCTGTAACGTGTGGGCTACAGGAGCACTTTGGTAGTTTGTGTCGAAAAAGCAGAAAAGTCTCCATGGGTTACTTTGCGATATAACAGTGGTGTCTAGCAATATATTTGTATCAGACTGGACTTAACTAACATTTCTGTATTGGTACTTCCTATTACTAACTGTTGTATAGGATCTACTTTATTTAATTATTTTTTACAGATCTTTGGTCTTCAAAGTTGCCACCATATGACATGACATGACATGACATGACATGTCTGATTGCGACAGAAACCCTTTTGCCTTTGGATTTTAATGCTGGATGTCCTTCCTGTCAACACACATTACTCTGGCTTGGAAGTACAGGATCGGTCAAAAGTTTGGAAACGCTTTTTAAATGTATTTTTTTTACATATACATTGTGGATTCTCACTGAAGGCATTCATCTATGAATGAGCACATATAGAATTAAGTTTTAAAGGGAAAAATGTGAAGTAGATTGTTCAAAATAGTAATCTTATATATATCTTATAGTAACCATTCCCACCTGGACGGGGCCTTTCTGTGTGCAGTTTGCATGTTCTCGCCGTGTCTGCGTAGGTTTCCTCTGGGTACTCCGGTTCATAGGGCTGTAAGGTTTATCGATATCAAGGTTTTTTCTATCTCTGGTGTTTGACTGATGTCACCGATGAGAATTGTGGAGCCTTGTGATCTCAGGCTCAGCTGCAACATATAAAAGTTTGTCTGAGTTTCCATAAAGCAGATTCTGAAGTGTTTATATAGACGCTCTGTTTTAGTCACGTGGTTGTCCCCAGAGATACTCTCTGATAGAGCCCTGCATTTGAGCCCGAGGCCCGAGGGGCCCGAAGGCCCGCGGGCCGGGCTTCGGACCCATTACCGCATCATTGCGTCGGACACAGGCCGGGCTCGGGCTTGGTTTTCCCCTGCCAATGCGTTGTGGTGCTATTTTTAACCAACTTAAATGGCGACATTAAAGGCAAGGCAAGGCAAGTTTATTTGTAGAGCACAATTCATACACAAGGCAATTCAAAGTGCTTCACAGTTGCAGAAAGAGAAATTACAAGAAAACAGATAAAATCAATCAATAAAACATCAACATAAAGTTAATCAATGACAGTAAAAGGCAAGAGTGCAGATAAAATACTTTCAGTTTTCATATGCACGGGTAACAAGAGCTGTTTTCAGCCTGGATTTGAACATTGTCAGACTTGAGGCCTGTCTCACATCCTCATGAAGACTGTTCCAGGTTTTAGCTGCATGAAACTGAAACGCAGCCTCACCGTGTTTATTATTGACTCTGGGAACCACCAGGAGACCCCTCCCTGAAGTTCTCAGGGCCCGAGATGGTTCATACGGCTCTAACATGTCAGAGATGTACTTTGGTGCTAAACCATGAAAAGACTTGTACACAAGCAGAGCTGTTTTAAATTCTATTCTCTGAGTGACAGGAAGCCAGTGCAGAGACCGGAGCACTGGACTAATGTGGACGTATTTCCTGGTTCTTGTCAGGACTCGAGCAGCAGCGTTCTGGATGTTCTGCAGCTCTAACAGCTCGTTTAGAAAGGCCGGTGAGCAGCACCCGCTCTCCTCACTCCCTCTCTCCCTGCCCACCTGCTCTCTCACAGTCACACCCCGTCTTGACCCGCCAACTCGACACAAACATGTACCTGCCGTGCTCGTGGGCCGTGGCGTGGGGTTTTCCTCGCTGTGCGTACAGCTCTGCAAAGCGGTCGTATTGAGAGAGCGGACCGGGTGGTTCGCGTGCGGGTGGGCGTCTATCGACGCTATGTCCTCTCGCCCCGTCTTGACCCACCACCTCTTGCCACAAACATGGACCTGCCGTCCCTGTGGGCTGTGGCGTGGGGGGTTTCCCCGCTGTGGGTAAACCTCTGCAAAGCGGTATGGAGAGAGAGGACGGAGCGGTTCGCGTCCAGAGTGCTTCTATGTTTTCGCAGTGCTTCCAGGAAACAAATGCATGCGTGTTCCTCCCAACAATAAAAAATAAACACTGTGCTTTATGTTACGTTTAGATAAAAGTGTTTATTTATTCATACATTGCAGGTCAACTGTTGCAGTGCTGTTAATCACGCATTTGGAAAATATTGGAACGAGAGCGACAGAGAGATAGAAAGAGAGGGAAGAGCCGGGCTCGGGCCTGGTAATTCTGAAAGTCTGTCGGGCCGGGCTCGGGCCCAGAAATCAGGCCCGTGCAGGGCTCTACTCTCTGAATGTTGGGGAAACTCCTCCCAGAAGTGCCCACATAAAACCAAATATTTTTGAAATTAGATTGTGTATTGTTCTAATGTGGGAATAATATGTTGCTTGACTAAAGTCTAAAAGTAACATCCTTCACTCATCATTTTAGCAGTTTATAATGTATCAAATATAACAATTGCAAATCGCAATTGCAATATTTGTCCGACAAATCACAATTAGGTTCTTAAGTTGCCTTGTGTACGAAATGCTCGGTATAAATAAAGTTGCCTTGCCTTTCCCAAAATCGTGCAGCCCTACCAGTTTCCCACTAAATGTACAATCGATTTATCCTCTAGCCAAGTGTTTCTGACATCAGATTAGAAGCCATTAAATAGGCTATATATAATGAAAGTGGCTTATTATCAATAACAATCTACATTTAGGCCGAGCGTTACACGAGTGCTTTAAGGGCCTGTCCCAATTGGCGCAAGTTGCAGCCTCAAAAAATGAAAGTCGTGTGAACACTCTCTTTTGGCGCACGGGCATCTGCACAAGGGACCGCTATTGACTGCATGAAAAGGTGTGAATCACAGTTGGATCATCAGTCGCAGATGAATGTCATGCATGCACAACATTCAGTGGAGGTCGATTGCGACTGAATATAGCCACAGCAGGCCGCTATGATCGCGAGAATGGTGAAAGATAAATCGTCTCAGTCGCACAGATGGTGAGAGACTGGTGAGCGCCGGGATCAGTCTTGTGCGATTCCTGCTGTAGGTATATAGAGGCTAGACGCTGTTTCCTCTTCCCCCGTTTGGTCTTCACTGTGGCTTTGGCGAGTACCTTTACTTTCGCGGCGTTGGTCTTCTTAGGTGGCATCTTGTCGACTTGTCCCTTTGAAGTTTAGCGTGAAAGACGAGGAGGACGTCTGTGCACTTTGACGCATGACCAGCAGCAGCGACGCACGGCTGACCGCATCACTGTCCGCAATCAGTGTCATTGGCCCGTGAAACACTCACTCACCAGCCGCTCACATTCGCTTTCTCCCTTGCACCACTCGCATTTGGACACTATTCAAATCGACTGCATCCAGTCGCAGCCCGTACTCTATTGTGACTGCAATTTCTAAAAAGTCTACTTTGCGATCTTTGCGGCTGATGGCAATTTCAATTTTGGCGCAGAACAAATGGGGGGCAAAATTGCGGCAGTCAATGCGCCAATTGTGACAGGCCCTTTAGTGGGTCCAAAACACGGCTATTTCTAATGAAAGAACGACGTGAGAAAAATGCAACAACAGCTCAAATTCAAACATAAAGTTGTGCGCGTGGAGAAGATAGAGGCAGCAGGTGCCACACGGATGTACCCCACTCATCTGCACTTTAACTCAGACAGAAGGAATCTATGACCCTAACGCTGTCCTTATCCAGATCCAGACCACATCAGCTGCACAGCGAGGGCTGGGCTGTAGATGCCCTTCCACGCTTTAACCTGGCTTCAGGTGTAACATTAGCGACGTCTCTCACCGCTGAGAGTCAGTCTCGAGCGATTCACCACGGACCCAGCTCTGCCACGCTCTAGAGCGGCTCTGAACACCGGTAACTAAGCCATTGTGCCAGCGCGTCAGTCTGACTGTATACGGAGTTTACAGAATATCCTAATCCAATTTATTAGCTGTTGAGTTAACACACTTTTTTAAAAGTTCAAATGTACCTGTAGTTCGAGGTTTCCTTAGAAAATGTGACGAAGCACAAAGAAAAAGCGTTACATATCCAGAGAGCGATGAAGGCGCTTCAACTGCGCTTTGTAAAATGGCGAAGGGCATAAGTCGAAATTTTTTTTGATAGAAATATTGAACCTTTTTTAATATTTAGGCCCGTCTCGAAAACACTTTGTTAGTCACTGACTTGGGTCAAATGTTGTATTTAATATATTTTTCTTTATTCTCTAATTTGTTTTACTGTCGGCCAATTTGGCCGATGGAAATTTTTATCAGCCATTTGCTTTTCAAACCGGCCAAAAGCCGACTACAGCTGCCTAACAGAAACCTTGCTTGTTTATTAGACATTTTTGGAACAGTTTTGGTAAATTATTAGTGACAGAGTGAGTGCTCACACTGTGCAAAGATCTTTAAGTGTGAAGTTGCTTTCGCTTTGTCGAGCGGCGCAGCGTGTTTAGAAAAGTTTAGCTGAAAGAAAGGGTATCATGATGTGGATCTGGTCTGTCCCTGCAGCTGTTTTATGACATCCTAGACGATATATGTTTATACATGTTATTTTAATTAAATTAAAATAACTTAAAAATACCTTAATACCGTTAAGGCACCGGTACCGAAAAGCAGGTATTATTAAAGTAGTGGTATTGGGGGGAAAAAACGAAGGCTACCCATCCCTAGGGATTAATAAACCCATCATTTTAACGCAAAATTTGATGTAGGGCTTACATCATCCACTGTACATAATAAAAAATAAAATAAAAATGTACACAGATTAATATTGTGTTGAGCATGGTAATGACAATTGGAGCAACAAGATCACGGAATATAATATATATGTATATTAATGTGCCCTTGTGTCATAAAACAAGTGATTTTGGGTGATATTTGGCATTGGAAACCATCTGAAAGAAATATATTAATGGTCGCCTTTTGTTACTTGCTTTTGGGGATCTTACATGAAACAAGACCGTTCTTAGTGTTTTGTTCTGTTAATTATATGAACAGTTCAAACAGTGGTTGTGAGTTTGGTCTGTGTTAATAAGTTGTTCTGAAAGGTAACAAGTTCTTCTTTTCAGTCAATGAGACTAATCACAAAATGATGCGGCTAAATATGACTGAACATGTAAACTTATTTTCTTATTATTGCTGTAGTAGTACATGATAGACATGTAATTTTAGACATGTAATCTTCCTTAACGTAAATGCCATCTTGCCAACCATGACCAGACTGTGCACCTCATCCTATTGTTCCTTGTTGTTGTTTTGTTCCCTTTTACACTGATTGTACTATTGTGAAATGAAATGTTTTATCACATTGAGTTGGGGGTAGGTGCTCATAAGCTTCTTGCTTCGGCCCACTCCTTTTGAGCAAATGTATGCTCAAATAAATAAATAAATAACTGAAAAATATATATATGTTCTCAATGAGCTCCACGATGTAGCCACCAGAACTAGTTTACACTTCACAGACTGTTGAAAACCATTTCAGAGATGACCTTACAATATTTGGAATTATTTCACCCTGTTTGTTTCCGAGATAATCCCATGTGTTCATTCATAGTTTAATGTTTTCAGTCAGAATCACACAATGGAAATAGTGTTGAAAATAAAGAAAAGCCGATACATTAAAAGTGTTTTTGACCGATACTACTGCACCTCACACATCTGAAGTGTGTATTTGAACCACCAACTATCTTTTATTTGTACTACTTTTGGCCAAACTCTTAAGATCATTAACTCTACACATGTCCGAGCGCCAAGCAGTGTTACTTTTTAACCTCGGTTTGTTCTCTATGAAACCTAAAGAACTGGCCAAACTATCTGCGGAATGTCTGAGGTCAACAATGTGTTTGCTGCTGAAGTGTAAATTATACAGAGGAGAAAGAAGCGACTGAAGAGCTCCACACACAGTGGACCGCGAAGGCATCATGGCTTTTATCTTTCATCCAGAAAGAACTGGATTTGTACGAAAATGTCTCCAATGATTACTAAAACGTGAATCGGAACTGCATGTTGAGTAATCACAATTGGCTGATCGATATGGCTACGACTTGATGCGAAAAGTTCGAAAGTTCCTTCACTTAAATCCGCTTTTCTGCACGAGCTGCATTAAAGATGAGGGGAATCAGTGGTCCGCTAATGGGCCTTGGACGTCCCCAGATTCACCTGAAAACAGCACACTTTATGAAAATGCCTTTTTATGGCCGATGATACTTTGTAGCTCTGGTGAATAATTTAGTTTTCCTAGAGGAAACCTAATGGAATTCCTCTGACTTCAAGAGCGTGCCAAAATGAGTTTGCAAAATGAGCTCTCTCGATCTATTTAACCTTTCCTGGACACAATTCACAAATATCACAAGCGTTTCGAGACCAGGTGGAGAGAGACATTCAAACTAGGGCTGGGTACTGTTAAAGGATACCAGTATGGTGTCGAAACAAAAGGTTTAGATATGAATGGTATCGAAAAAATAAAAGTACTGAACATAGGTACAGAAAGAAATATTAAATATTTGATGCTGTTGGTCATCAATAAATTGAGGGGAAAATGGGGAGGAAAAAGTGAAACACAAGTTGAGAATATTTTGAAAAAAAAGGGGAAAAAGTGGAAAATATTGGGAAAATTGGGAACAGACAAAAAACAAAAAAAAAAACAGAAAAACATGGAAAAATTGGTTAAAAATGGGGGGAAATCTAATAAAAGTGTGGAAAGTGTTTTTTTCCCCTGCCCTTTTGTATTAGTTTCTTGGTGAAGGAAAATGAATGCATTTACATTATTAATCTGTTTTATTGTTTTGTTTGTCTTAACTACTTCGGTGTATGTAGACTATGCCTAACTAAATACAAAAATAGGAAATAAGAAAATGTCAGTTTTGAAGTATTCTTATAACAAAGGCCATTCCGAGTGTTTTGCTTTGTCCCAGTGGCCCAGGGTTCTCATTCTGAACATCAGACACTGGTTTCAAGCTGGACTCTGTGTTCTGGCCCGCCTCTGCGTCTCCTCCACTGTCAAACCGCCGGTAGCTACAGATCCGAATGCCCGGCTTTTAGTTCTCAAAGATAATTTATACGCAGGACATTACAAGCTTAGCACGATGGCCGCCGGCGCGCATGTAAATTAAATGTAAGTGACGGATACAAAGCCACGGGTTGAGCGACAGAGGAGAATGACACGACCGCACAGACTCCCCTTTCCCCTCACTCCCTGGATCAGAAAGAACGGAAAACTCCTGTTGCTAATCGAAGTCTCTGATCAGTCTGACGGCGCACATTAAAAGTATCAATACTTTGAATAGGTATCGATACATCTATTTGACCTGGTTTACTGTAGTCTTGGTCTGATGACAACAACAACACAGTTCTTCTTAAAAAGCGTGTGCATTCAACACTTTTGAAAACTCAGAGAAATCCTTTTTCCTCTAACTACTCTCTCTCATTCATGACTCCTGCACAGTGCTGTGGTCTTCGGCCCGTTTCTTGTTTGATCCATGGGAGCGGGGCATCTTGCTGTTTTTGGCGCGCTAAACGGCGACTCAGCATCGTTAAAGTCCCGAGGAGCTGCTGGTTTTAATTATGGGAACGTGCTGAGCTGGGGCCGAGCCAACTTCACTCCCCTCTCAGATTACACTCATTCAACCACAGTTTACTCTGTTAATGTTCCTCTCTGCAGCATCCGTGTTTCAAGAGTGTCCAGCAGCTACGAGATAATACAGAGATGTCAGTGGCTTTGTAAAAACTCCAAAGATTGCCATTGTGTGTGAGTGTTGTATACGCCTCTGCTTTTTGGCCCTGGGAGACCTCACTTGGTTTGGGCTCTTCCTTAGAAGAAAGCTTCAAAACAGGGCTGCGAAATGTTAATAATACAACCTTCCACATTTCCCATTACTGTTACCAGAAACCACGCAACTGCAATAAGTTAAAAACAGACATGTTTGTGAAAGTGTGAAGAGATTTATTCATATCCTGCCGTCTGGAACATCATGAACAGCAACATTACTGGCATTTTTTGCCATCTTCTTTCAATATTCAGTATAATATAACTTGCCACATAATATTATAATGTGGCGAGTACCAGAATATTATGATTTTGTAAAAGAGACCCAATATAGAGATCCATCTATCCGCAGACGTCAAGCATTTTTACAGGCTTTCTCTGTGTTCAGAGGGCTGGGTTCTGGGTTCTTGAGATGAATAAATGCGTTTTATTAAAACGATTAACTGCCAGTTGTTACAAACGCTTTCCCTTTGTCAAACAAGTGGATGCTTCCTGCTGCCCTGTTCCACATGTCTTTCGTGCGAAAGGATCGGCGAGTAATCCTGTTGTTTAAAACACACTAGACAATTATTCACACCGACTTTTATTAAAATCGCGTTTAGCTTAAAATTCTATTAACTGTAGAGCTACGATCAGGCTCAAAAAAATCAAGCCCGACCCGACCCAAGCCCGCGGGCATAAAGCCCGACCCGAGCCCGAGCAATTAACTTGAATTGTCGGTCCGAGCCCGAAATAAACCCAACGTAAATAATTATTTATTTAATGCCCGCCCGGTCAGAGCATCTGTGCAGTGCATTCAGCAGCAGCACCGAGAGGAGCGCGCCATGTGTGAGAGGTACGTGCATGCAGCAGCGTTGTGCACATACCTGGGCAGGCGGAGAAGTGTGCAGGTCTCTCCTCTTTCCATCTCTCTCTCTTCTCCTCTTCCTCATTGCGCTGCATTTAAAAAAAAGCCAACAGGAACCAAACTGCTGATTTATCCAGTTTGGTTCCTGGATAACCAAACTGGTTATCTCAGGACCTGAGAGACAGAATGCTGTCCTGAGAGACAGAGTGAATAGTGATGTTCTCTGTGTAGCACCGGTATCAAAGCTGGCCATGCTTTTCGAAGTGACAACAATCAGCACGTGCGCCCGCCCCCCACTCCATCATATTTTGTATCAAATAGTCTAAGCCTATAGCTTAGATTTCTATTGGATATTATAATGACATTAATAAAAATAATAATAATAATAAAAAATAAAAAATCTTGAAACCCGACCCAAACCTGACTCATGCGTGATATCTCAGCCCGATCCGGTCTGAATTTCAGGTCGGGCTTGGGCTTGGGTCTAAAATCTTACCTCTAATTAAAGGAACAGACCACAGTTTTCCATACTGATATATGTTCTTACCTGAGCTTATACGAGTTGATACGTACCTGTCTGGTCTTTGTGCGTGCCCTCTCCCAGCATATTCCTATGGCTCCAAATGGGGTGAAGTTAGAAGTAACCAAGCTCATCCACGGGCACGCACACAGACCAGACAGTTACGCATCAACTCGTCTAAGCTCGTAAGAACATATCTCAGTATGGAAAAAATGGTGGCCTATTCCTTTAACTGTCATGCCCTACACTGCAGACACTAAAACCTCGAACAAACGCAGCAAATACATCTTACGTTATCTTTTTGTTGTATATAAGTGTAGAATGAGTATAGTCACATTTCGTATCCACTTGACTAATCTTTTATCTTATATTTTTAGTAGAGATTATAATTAAGATAAAAAATCTCGACCCAAACCCGACCATCTCTGCTCGACCCGTCCATAAGATCTAAACTCTAACCTGAGTACCACCATCTAAAGAATAACGGAGGCTTTAAACAGAGATCTTTGCTAGTGCTTTATTTCTTCATCCAAGCAACATCGCCCATATTTTCCCAAGGCGTAATCTTGGTATATGAAAAGTGCTTCTTTTCCAATATTTTGATACATTTTCTTTATTTGTTGAAAAGCTGATAAAAACCCATGCGCCGTGCTGCAGCTTATTGCTTTGGGACACAGACTTTCATTTGTTTACCTTCAAAGTCACTTTTAAAGCTAGGATTTAAAATTACACTGAGGCCCGCAGTGTGCGACGACTCCACGCCGGCACTTAATGATTTTCTTTTTTTTTTTCTCCTCAACATCTGTTTGTAATTTTGTTGCCCGAAAGTTATACACCGCTGCACTTGAGTTATTTGCAATATTTTATGTCTGAAAAATAAAGTTGAAGTTAAACAAAAGCTAATATTTTTGGACCAGAGATATGTTGAAGTGAAAACAGATGTTTGGCGTCAGTGAGAGACGTCCAACATGATAGTGTCAGGAAAGAGATCATTTTGGTTAAGGTCACATGACACGTCACACATTTTGTAGCTTAAAACATTCTTTTGACGTCCTCAGCTTTGATATTTCATGTTTCAGAACTTGAAATTACATCGATATAAAAAAAAAGGCAGGAAGGAGTGAAAGACTCGGCTGGTCAAGAGTTTGAAATGGTTTGGAGCACCCTCTGCAGGTACCAGCGGGAATGATATTTATATAACAGTGAGCACAAGCTTTCACTTAAGCTAACAGCATGCTAGCAGATTGAAATTTTGTGTTCCCACTATGATGCAATAAAATGTAAGAAATGCAGATGGGAGCGCTTAGTTTAGGTTTGTTCAGTTTAATGCGGTTCTGTCAAACACTCCTCACCTTTTGTCATGATCCTAGTTAGAAATAGGTGAATTTAACCAATCACAGGGTGATCAAACAAAATCATGACGTCAAACTTTGCCGTTTGTCCAGTGCTTATAAGAAAGAGATTTAAGCAGAATCTAGGTTTAGGAACCATGTGTTTTGACAATATAAAGCCTCATGGTGCATTTCAGAAGCATGTTTTATGGTTCAAAAACATAATTAATGCGTAACTAATAGTTCACTATATGCTTATTCAACAGGGAATGCAAAAATATACTGTTGAAGTGCATATGACAGGTTTTAATGCTTTGAAAATATGACTTATTTAGATGGATAACATCTGTTGCGAGTAATAATTCTCATTTTATTTCAGTGAAGCAGCAATTTACTGAAGAAATGTTAGGACTCCCCTGAAAAGAAGATTCTTAATCCCAGTGGGACTTTCCTGGTTAAATAAATGTAAAATAAAAAATAAAAAGTTCCATATCAGTTTGACACTCATTTCCTATTCATTTGTTAAGTGTGAGACACACACACTCACACACAATAATAAGCTACTTCCAGGTCCAAACTGTTGACCGTTCCATAGACAAAAAGCAAAAAACGCAAGTTTATCTGAATCTCCTGCTGAAATAACAACCGATAAAAGGCCAAAAAATGTTTTACACCGAATTAGAATGTTATATGTCACCATTTCTCCAGGCAAAATGAAGCTATTTTTATATTCAAAATAAGCCTTCATTGTGTGTGGAAAAAATAATTTCATAAATAATCCAGTATATGTGACAAAATATATATATATATACATATATATCCATCCATCCATCCATCCATTTTCTTCCACTTGTCCGTTGCCGGGTCGTGGGGCAGCTGTTGGAGCTGCCCAAATCACATTGCACCAGCCCTATGGCTCCTCCTGCAGGTGGTGGGTCCGCAGAAGGACGGCCTCACGATTCTAACCGGGCCTGTTGGTCTCTCATAAGGGGCTTCTGACCCGTCACCTAGGACCTGTTTGCCATGGGAGACACAACTAGGGGCACGAAGCCCCCGACAACAGAGCTCCCAGGATCACTCGGGTGCTCAAACCCCTCCACCACGTTAAGATGGCGGTTCCAGGAGGGGAATATATAATATATATATATTATATATATATATATATATATATATATATATATATATATATTATATATATATATATATATATATATATATATACAGTATATATGTAATATATATATATGTGTGATCAGATGTTTATATAGAGCCTTGTAGTTGGCTGTTAAGCAGGTTAAAATCCGTTAAATCCTACTATAGTGAATAGGGCTAAAGTTCTGTTCGACCCGGAAGAAGAGCGATGACATCATCACTTAAAGGAACAGGCCACCGTTTTTCCATACTGAGATATGTTCTTATGCGCAAAAAGACCAAGAACAAGATGTTGTTAGCATTTAGCCTCTCCTCCTCTCCTCTATGGGGCCAAACGGGGGTGAAGTTAGAAGTGACCAAGCTCTTCCACGTTTTTCCTATTTAAATACGGTTACTTGAGTAGTTACACGATCCAAGTCTAGTTACACAAAATTAAACATGTCAATTTTGTAAGTGGATTAAAAGGAGTCCTATATTGTAAGGCGTAATAACACCTTAGGAGCACTTTGACGTCCGCGCAGTAATATCTTCACTCCTACAGAATTCTCTGTTATTACGCCTTACAATATAGGACTCCTTTTAATCCACTTAGAAAATTGACATGTTTAATTTAGTGTAACTAGACTTGGATCGTGTAACCGCTCACGTAACTGTATTTAAATAGGGGAAACGTGGAAGAGCTTGGTCACTTCTAACTTCACCCCTGTTGACCCCATAGATGAGAGGAGGAGAGGCTAAATGCTAACCACATCCTTGGTCTTTTGCGTAACTGAGTGCACGCGCAAAGTGTCCAATAAGGAAGTGGAACTATAAACATCACAAAAAAGGTCAAACTAAATAACACTGGGTAAAATATTTGTCTTAAATATAATTGTGTTTTAGCGAAAATTCTGTCTAATGTATCGTTAAGTTAAGCGCTTGGACATTTTTTGATTTTTGAAAATTCACAACATTTCTCTTTGAAAATTTCTGGAAATTATCCAGATATGTATCGAGAATTTTTCGCCCCTTTCCAACCCTAGTAGTACCTTGCAGACACATAATTGTACCCAAATGTATACAGTCACAGTAATTAGTTCTGACAAGCTCTTGGTGCAGTCGAATATTAAGGTAAAAAAAGGTTTTTTTTCCTGTTGGATGATGATCAAAATCTGAGTAGCTCCATCCGCTCTTGTTTTTATCACTGCAACAAAATAATGTATTTTTGATCCAATAGCTTTCCATTTATGATATCACCCCATGGAAACCTAGTTCTACACCCCTAGCAGTTTGTTTTAGTCTTCAAACATACAAAAGGTGTTCTATTCCCACTGATCCCACATCGCATCTGCTACACTGCACTCGCCGTTGTCCCACACACATTGACCCTTATCCATCTGACAAAGGCCCTCGTTGTATCGGGAACGTTTTTTCCACTCTGCGACCATCCTTGGAAATTTCATCTCTGACATTCAGTTTATTGTGCTGCTTCAGATTAAATTCAATAAGGAAAACTGCGGGGTATAAAGCGTTCCCGTCAGCTGTCATTTTGCAGAAAGCGTGAGAAAGTCTGGCACTGTAAATTGTCCCAAACAAAAAAAGACAATCCTGCTTCCTTTTTGCTCAGTAACAAATAGTTCCTATATATTATGTTGCATTATACACACACTGAAATGCTTTGCTTTTACTTGATTGAAACTCTGGGCCTTTGTTATTTTAGCTGCTAACACTGCCCAGATCCCAGTGGAGAGAAATAGAGGTGTCGTCCGGACCACAAAGCCTCATCGATCTTAACAGGCAGCTCTCAGTCCATCCAGCGGTTACACCTTAGCCACATAATGGGCTCCCTGAAAAATATCCCTGCCGGCCCATGCAGATGGGTCACACTACGTGACTTGGCGATATCCGGATTTTTATAAAGTCCAAACAAATTGGCTGTTAACCCCTATTTGCACGGGATAAGCTTTATCTGGGGACTCCATGTGATTAACCTTGTCTGCATTTCATGTGGCGCATTTGCACAAAATAAGCAAAGTCTAATTTTACTCGAGATTTCACTGCAATTTATATGGATTTCTCCCGGACCAAGTGCTTAGACACGTCCGACGTGAATAGAGCTCGATTTAACAGTTGCTATAACCTGCATTCTGTAACGGCTGCCTAACAACACTAGTTTACCCATGCCATTTTAACTAATTGGGCTATTATTGGTCTATGAGTAAAGGTACAATGGCAGAGAGCACCCATGTTGGTGTCGGACCTCGTTGCTTAAAGTGGGACTTTTATTTTGTAAGTGCCACGGGAAGCGTTTAGTTACTCTTAGCAGAACTTTGATATTTCAGCAGCAGATGGTTTGTTTTTGATTTTTTTAGTTTTAAGGCCTAGACTTGACCCAGCATTTGCGTATACGGTCCGGGAAGGTGACTGGCTGCACCAGACAGTCCTGGGTGGAAAGTCACGCTGAATCTATTGCAGTCTCCATACTTTGCAAAAAATTAATTAATAGGAAGCAAAAACTCTGATATAGAATTTGGTGGGGAATTTGTACTTTACTTCTGTAAAAATAGAGTGAAATGTTCGTTTTTGCATAAGTTGGCCTGCCTTCTATGCACCTGTCGCCTCCCAGGTGTGCCGAGTCTTCCTTAGCCACTTTACAAATTCTTCCCATGGCCGATTCACACAGGACTAACATCCAAGACAATCTATGCAATTTTTACAATTTTCTAGAAGCCCCCAGGTACAACTAGGGATGTCAAGATTAACCGGTTTTACGATTACCACGATTATAAAAGGACGCGGTAGGTTATCCGTAAGAATTTCAGAAGCCATGGTTTACCGCGGAAATTTTTCACGCTGACGCACGAGCCGCTGCACGCCATAAACAGCGCGTAAACTCACCAGTGATTGAGCAAGGCAGAAGGACGCTCTCCTCCAGTGTTGTATCCACCCAAAAACGATTGAAGTCAGCAGAGTGGGACCTCTTTAGGATCCAAAAGATGACCAAGACGTTGTTGTTGTCGATGGACATCCGTTATGCAAACCCTGTCGTCAGAAAGTTGCAGCAAAAGGCGCTGATATCGGGTACGTCGAATGAAACAACATCTTGGAGATAATCCTTCGCTGTGAATGTCCAGGTCAAGGTAACGAACTGCATAATTCCCAAAAAAGTTGTCCAAATGTTCGGAAATAGCCACAACTGGCTCAGGATGTAAACAAAAAACTAACGCGCTCCGCTCTGCTTCAGCGTAACAGAAAGGAAAGTGAAACCGCGCACATGTGGAAATCAGCTGTTCAAAAGAGTCTCCTTAGTCATTTTGTAAACACGTTTCATTCTCTGTTCATCAAAACATCTGACAAATAATTAAGCAACAACATAACTTTTGAGAACAGGAAACCTAGCCTAGCTTGTGGCCCAATAATATAGAGTAAAATAATTATGATAATTATGGTCATTATAAAGAAGTAAAGTCGACATTGTTTTGTATTATTCATTGTAGGCCATTTATTTTAATGCAAAAGCATCTTAAAGCATTTTTCATTTTTAGAAACAGTGAATGTTTACAAGTTTACAAGTATTAAAAGCTTTTTAAAGACAAAAACTAAAAATATCAGTTCTTTCCTTTCATTCGGTCGATAATCGTAAAATCGCAATATTTCTTTCACAATAATCGTGACTCAAAAAATTGAAATCGTGACACCCCTAGGTACAACTAATCCCACACAAATATAGTTTTACAAATGTGTTAAATACTTTTTACTTTTTTTTGTAGTGGAATAACATTTGTTTTGTCCTTCAATATTCATAAAATCAGACATTTGTTAAAAAGATCTTTACGTGTTAAATGTTCTAGTTTACTTGGTCTCCTCTTCCATTGTTAACAAGAATAAGCCATGTATATGGCCGTTAATAGGTTTTGTGCGCTGAATGTTTTTGGCTAACTTCCTGTTAGCCGGTGTACGGTAACAGCCACTTCCTGTCAACATTTTTAACGCTAATCAAGAACAAAAACCCAGAATAAACTTTAAATTAATATCAAAGCCGAGTTTTTTTGTAGAAAATTAGCTCGGGTTGTTGCACTATATTGACATTTGTTAGTGTGATATTGACACCATCCTTTAGCTAGTTTATAAACACAGATGTTGCCTCAAGTTAAATGCTTACATCCTACGTGAATTCTTGAACATGTAAGTAGTTATCCAGGAGCTGCACGTTTCTGCTTTGTACAGTTGAATTGAAATATTGCACTAAGGCTAACGTGGCTAACTGCCCATAGGAATAAAACTAGGACGAGAAACAGTTAAGACTCTACGTGATGCTAACTGTGCACAGTGCCTAAGCCTGGTACCGTAAACGATACCAGTCTGGTATCAGAAATAAGGTTTAGGTACTACTGGTATCTACTGGTATCCAATAAATGAAAGTATCGAAAGCAGGTACCGAAAAATAATCTTGTGTCCTTAGATCCCAGTTTTGATGCTGTTGATCCAGGGACTGCATCAAAGGAAGTGACTGGTTGTTTCAGCTCAAATAAAGTTTATTTCCCCCCATTTTTGCACAATTTTTATTTATCTTTTCACTTTTTTTCAGAATTTTCTGGTTTTATTTTTTTTGCCCAATGTTTGCCCCATTTTCCCAATTTTTTCAACACAAATTATTCCCCATTTTTCACTCATTTCTTGACATTGAAGATGAACCCAATATTGTACATTTGCAGATTTTATGAATATTTACACATTATTCTGCTTTCTGGATCTAGATGACAAATGTTTTAGAATAGGTATTGGAAACCAAGCATTGTTAAAGGAACAGGCCACTGTTTTTCCATACTCAGATATGTTCTTACCTGAGCTTAGACAAGTTGATACGTACTTGTCTGGTCTTTGTGCGCGTGGAAGAGCTTGGTCGCTTCTAACTTCACCCCCGTTTGGAGCTATAGGAATATACTGGGAGAGGCCAAATGCTAACAACATCTTTGGTCGTTTTGCGTGACTGAGCGCACGCACAAAGACCAGACAGGTACGCATCAACTTGTCTAAGCTCAGGCAAGAACATAATCTCAGTATGTAAAAACGGTGGCCTGTTCCTTTAAAGTACTGGTATCGGAAAAAAATGTAACGGTACCCAGCCCTAACGGGGCCTATCGACACGGGGACGTGCTATATACATAAAGTTGACATTGACATTGACGACAAAGCGTAATTTGTGCTGATTTGTGACGTAATCGTGTGAATAAAGTTGGGTCATGGACCGCATCACTATTCTAGATGATCAGGTTCAACGCTTGTGGATATTATTTTATTTCTTCCAGAGAGGCACCAGCACATTGTATAACACTGTTCATAGGCTGCGCCCGCTTGTTTCCATTGTTTCCACTTTCACAGTGTATGTTCTCAACTCAAACGTCTTCTCTGTTTCGGCAGTTTTGGGAAGCAGCTGGGAGGTCGACGCGGCTGTGAATGCATCACTTTGGAGCCGTCAGAAATGATTGTGGTAAGTCGCACGCAGCTTCTTCACATAACCTATAGCTCTTCAAGACATCCAGATAGGATGTCAATGTTAATTGAAAAAATTAATTAAAGATGAATCCAGGAGCAAAAACAAACATGGCCTCAGTGAAAATGTATTTTCATTTGCATCTTGTTTATTTGATGTCATTCAGTTTGGTTTTCTCTGCTCTATCTGTTGTCCAGAAGTCTTTTCATCTCCTCATTGAAATGATGCGCATTGTGTACAAGCGTTTGATTACTGGAAGGTTTTGCATTTCCACTATAAAGGGTGCAGGCTGCGTCTTAGGAACTGAGAGCAACAGTAGCTCAGGTGATAGAGCGGACGTCTTATAATTAAAAGGTCGGTGTTTTGAACTGTTGTTGGGAAAGGCTCTTCCTTCAACGCCTGTGTGAATGAAGTGTAGGAGGGAGGGGCTTGTTGGCGCAGATTTCCGTCGTCATACCCAGGGCAGCTACCGAGTTTTGGCGATTCCACAAGTCTTTGAAAATATTAAAGGCATTAATGGCACACTGCATAACATTTACTGTTGCCACTACTAGGGGTGTAAATCGCGAGTTTTGTCACGATACGATATCATATCGATACAAAGAACCACGATACAATATTTGCCGATATCTTAAAGTCTGCTGTGATTCATTCACGATACATCACGATATAGTGCTCTACGATCGATATAGAACAATATTCTGATTTATAACAATTCATACACAAAATCAACAAGGTACTGCAAACTCTTTATTTAGGCAATTATAAGAGTATTGTAGTATACAAAGTGCTTATTTTAATACTGAACTTTTCCCATATTATTTCCCATGTAAGTAAAGTACAATGAATATTCTTTTTTTTTTGTAATACCATTAAACTTTAAAGTGCATTACTGAACTATTTCATTACAAAACAGAAATAAGTTCTTTATAATGAATGTAGTAAACATTACACCTTGACCATATGTTCTAATCTAACGGGTGTATAGACGTGGTACAAATGTTTCACTAAAGTACTGTCTCGATGGTACTTTATATCTGGGCTCTAGTGTATTCATCAACTCGGAAAATCCCTCACCCTCCACGCTACTAATGGCCTCAAGTCTTTTCAAATATAATATGAAATTGCAGCAGTGATGGATGTAGCTCGTTTAGAGTTTTTACTTAGCATTTGGGGGGGAAATGTGCTCACGGAGGGCGTCGTGTCCGTGTTGTTTTCGCTGCCACTGCTTGAGGGAGAGATGTTGTGTTTTTTCTTTAAATGTGCGGCGAGATTTGTGGTGTTCCCTGAGTATTTGACCACCGCATGGCAGAATTTACAAACCGCACGTGTCTTGTCCGTTGAGCCATCTTTTCTTTGGAATCCAAAGTGCTTCTAAACGAATGACTTGAAGCCCAAAGGGGAGCGAATTTCCTCGTCTTCTTGGACATTAGCCATAGCACCCGCCCAGGAGCTGCGTAGCTGTCGGCTCCCTTTCACGTGCCTGCTATGTCTATGCTCACAACACGCCGCGCACTGCTCCCGGAAAGAGGAAGCAAGCAACAATGAACTGGATATCAAATAAAGTCGCGTCTAATCTCCTAGGTCAAAAACGGCCGATATATATCGATGTTTACGTTTAGCATCGATGCCAACAAATCGTAGAGCATTATATCGATTAATCGATGTGTATCGATGAATCGTTACACCCCTAGCCACTACAAAACATGCTCCTAATGAGCAGCTCGATCAAAGAATGGATTTGGATGAGGAATAACCTATCCGTATACCGTCCCACTGCCAGTAAAGTTAGTCAGGTCTGAGGAGAGCTGAGCCGCTCACAGCAAACACACATTTGTTTGGTTATTTTTAGAGATTTTTCAACTACAACAGGCTGTAAAAAATAAATCATTGCTTTTATTTTATTCTATTTATTGGGTGAAATAGTACGCATGTGGCTTTTAAAGAGCATTCTATTTGATTGAGAATATCACTGAGTGACTACTTCAAGTCAATCTATGGTCCAAAACACATTCAAATGCAGATTTTTCAAAAATGATCTGTACATTTTCTTTCCGTTTTCATACGTTTTTGCTCAAAAGTTAAATCTTTAGAGGTAAAATCGCACAGATCCTTGTGTCAGTTGGGTCATTGTTGTATTTGGGCGATAAAAAGTATTAAACTGACCTAAATCTAAGTTGTTCGAAGGCTATTGATTCAAATTGTAGTTTGAATAGTTCTAATTAATAAATCCCAAAGGCTTATTTAAGTGATATGAGGTCCTCTGCAGCAAAATATTGGGTCCTCTGCAGTCCATTTTGTAAAAACATTGATGAGTGAAAAGTGGACAGTATGAATGACATGCTTAATCACATGCTTAAGTTACTAAGTAAAGGTCTCTATTCTGCTGTTGTTGGATGAAATGTTTTACCTAAAGCTGTAACCCCAGAGTTCAGCTTCTCTCCACAAGGTCGCAGCGCTCTCAAAGGCTCCTCCCTTCCTCCTTCCCTTCGCTGTCTCCTTGTCTCCTTTCCTTCCTGGTCACACTTTAGACGGACTTTACCGGGATCAGACCGGATAAGGCCAGATACGCAAGACTTCTACACCACAGGCAGAGGACTTTGTTCCTTTGACTCAAGAAATATCCAGGATTTAGAAAATATTATAATTGATGTTTCAAATTCAGTGCAAATACTTTGTAAAGGCAATGTAGATTACTGTAAAACACTTTGATTTCAAATGATCTTTTTTACATAACTTTGATGTCTGTAGTACACTAACTCAATGCCCCCAATCTGGTAGAATATTAATTTTATTGTAGGTTTAAGACTCTAGCTGGAGGATTAGCCGAATGTGCATGGTTTATGGGCCTAAAAAATAATCAGTTTCATAATCATCAAAAGCTATTGTTTTACTCCACAACTTCTTTAACTAAAGCTGAATTGTGGTTGTTTTTCTACCAAATAAACATGCAGAGACACTGAGTGGAACAAAGTGGTTCAACATCCCAAATCAGTACATATAATGGGGAACTCATTATACTAATTCTCATTATATAACTCTGTGAACGTTTTAGCTTCACGCTACGTGTTAACGGCTAGCTTTGAGTGCCGGGTTTTCACTTCTAGCGGACAGTCTCCTGTCAATCTGAATGTCTATACATTCATGAGAACCTAATTTGGACTAGCCTGGCACGAGCCAGACTGATCCTCCATGTTAAGAGACACATGGGGATAGTGCGATTTGAATTTCGCTGACTCTGGCATAACCAAGCAGAGCCAATCATAGCACGGTAGGCGGGAATTAATGGTGCGTCATCTTCCACAGGATTTCCCATCAAACACCTGTGCTCCTTCCGTAACCAAAACAGTAAAGATGGCGGCTGTGGCACAGCGATCTTTTACCAGTGCCCTTTCTTCTGTTTTAAATGAGCTGGACTTTACCACAATTCCAGACTGTCTTTATACAGTGGTATGCAAAAGTTTGGGCACCTCTGTAAATTTTCATGATTTTCCTTTTATAAAACATTAGTTGTTTGGATAAGAAATGTCAGTTAAATATATCATATAGGAGACAAACACAGTGATATTTGAGAAGTGAAATAAAGTTTATATGATTTATGGAAAGTGTGCAAGAATTATTTAAACAAAATTAGGCATGTGCATAAATTTAGGCACCACAAAAAAATTGATGGTTTCCGAGCATGGACAGCCCACTTTAAATCACATCACAAATGTTCAATAATATTCAGGTCTGGGGACTGAGATGGCCATTCCAGAACGTACTTGTTCCTCTGCATGAATGCCTTAGTAGATTTTGAGCAGTGTTTAGGGTCGTCGTCTTGTTGAAAGATCCAGCCCTGGCGCAACTTCAACTTTGTCACTGATTCCTGGACATTGTTCTCTAGAATCTGTTGATATTGAGTGGAATCCATGCGAACCTCACTTTAACTAGATTCCCAGTCCCTGCACTGGCCACACAGCCCCACAGCATGATGGAACCGCCACCACATTTGACTGTAGGTAGCAAGAGTTTTTCTTGGAATGCTGTGTTCTTTTTCCACCATGCATAACAGCCCTTGTTTTGCCCAAATAATCCATACAGCCTCTCCATGTGTAAAGTGTGCTGAATAGTTGAGCGATGTTGAGCTGTCTGTGGGTTGACTGTGACTGTTCTCACCATCCTGCGCCTCTGCTTATCTGAGAGTTTTCTTGGTCTGCCACTTCGGGCCTTAACTAGAACTGTGCCTCTGGTCTTCCAATTCCTCGCAATGTTCCTCACAGTTGAAACTGAGAGCTTCAATCTCTGAGACAGCTTTCTGTATCCTTCCCCTAAACCATGATGTAGAACAATCATCGTTTTCAGGTCATCTGAGAGTTGTTTTGAGGCTCCCATGTTGCCACAGACGAGAACCACTTACAATTGGCCTCCTTAAATAACCGTTCTCATGAGTGGATTTGCCTGTGTATGGAGGTCAAGGGTCACTGAAGTTACCAAACCAATTTTGAGTTTGAATAATTAGTGCTAAAGGTATTGAAATCAATAAAATTGGAAGGGTGCCTACATTTATGCACATGCCTAATTTTGTTTAACTAATTCTTGCACACTTTCCATAAATCATATAAACTTTATTTCACTTCTCAAATATCACTGTGTTTGTCTTCTATATGATATATTTAACTGAAATTTCTTATCCAGTCAACCAATGATTTATAAAGGAAAATCATACTTGGGTGCCCAAACCTTTGCATACCACTGTATGTATTTATAAATACATAAATAAAGTCAGTCTGGCTTTATGTCAGGCTAAATTTGGACTAGACTTTCTTAATGTGTGCTTAGTATGCCTTTAGTCCGCTGGAAAATGTCTAAAAGTGAAAAATAAGGATTTCCATAACAAACTTCCCTCTCGCGAGGCCGCAAGGCACCCAACCCCTAGTATGAGGATCTGTGTAAGACCTTTTGTAATGCATATGTATATATATGCAAGTATTGATCCCTTTAAGTTGGTATTGATATGGAAGAGAAACAAAAAGTATGGATTCTTTGGTATCGATTCACACATTCTTAATTGTCATTGACAGAAATGGTCTTTTTTTGCCGGATTTTGCCCCAGGCCTGACGTTGCCTTCCCCTGCACTGGCTTGTCAGTTGTGTGGAAATGGGCTTTTTAGCTTGCGGCGCAATATGTGTCTGTGAGCATCATTTCTCTGCACATTGTCCCTCAAACAGAAGTCATTGTTAAAGCAACAATAGTGGATTTAAACACAATAGTGACTTATACTAATGATTGGGGTGTAACAATGCACTGTGCTACGGTGCACCGCGGTGCAGAAATCTGACGATATGAACCGTACTAAAGTGACGGTGCAAGTTTTAGTCCAAATATCTTAATGTTTAAGCTCCGTGGCGCGTGTCGGACGCATGTACGTGCACCTAAACAGAGCGCATGTGTGTCATCATCACTTACTGCTAAACTGGAGGCTGCAGGCAAAGTTACATCTTCCAAATGAAATCCGCATGCCTTTGCAAATGTTTCTCCTGCTGATGGCCACGGCAGGCTGCGGTAAAGTATAGATCCAGTGCACTGCGCTATGGTGGCACAGACAAATGCGTAAGATCCAATCTTGGTCCTAATCAGCATTAAAAGATTTGTTTCCAAAAAAGTACAAGCAGAATGTCGTCCAGGAACAGCCCAAACACAAGCCTCACATCAAATGCACTGTTGTTTTAGCTGCCGTGTGGAAAGCGAAACTGAAACTCATCACTTAACAAGAACATGGCCCACTGCGCTGCTTTTTTCTTTAACTTTAGAGCACTGTGTTTTTTTTAAATTTGGTTTTGTGAGTCCGGGGCACATTTTATTGTAAAGCAGCTTTGAAAAATTAGAAAGCATTTTCAGTGTATTTCTGAAATGACAAAAACTGACCAATAATAAACATTTAGGCTTTTATTTTATTTCAAAACTGACTTATTAGCCATTTATATCGCACTTGCACCATGAACCGTACCGAACCGTGAGATAGCTGAACCGTTACACCCCTATGATAAGACACTTTTCACATAACTTATTGTTGTAACCAATTAGGCAGAATAACTTGATTGTGAACAATGGGGTTCAGTATTTTCTCGGACTTCGATGGTGCATTATTATTTTATACCAGCTTTTCTGTGGAAAGCCTCTGAGGCAAAGCAAATCACTTCTCCTCCAGACAGATTAGCCTTCCGTTTGCATGCACAACTCGTTACAACATCATATTCAGTATCAGCATAACAAGTCTGAGGTGACATAACCTACAATTTATAAAGTGTGTAAGAACGAGGATAATCCCGTTTTCACTGTGAGATTTTATTTCATGCCATCTAAGTATTTGTGAAATGGGATCATATCACTTCAAGCGTAGCCCCTAGAAACAGTGGTTGCAACTACTGTACTATTCTCACAATCATTCTTTAGATGGATCGACTGACTGGACAATATGAAGCTATGTGACGCTCCCCGTTCAAAACAGACAGGGCACCATCTGCTGGAAGGGCGCCGAATTGAACCCCCTGCTCCCGCCATCTACAACATCGCAGATTTTCTGATGTAACTTTGGAACAGAAAGTGATAGAGACTTGCGGTCTTTTGTGCTGGAAACTAGAAATTTCAAGCTTTCAAATGCAAAAGTTCAATCTTGCCTAAGGCACCACGTTGGCTACGGCCGGCCCTGCACTAAAATTACATTTTGGTTCGGTTCAACTACTTTGAGGGCACAGTTTGATATTTTTTCTGTACTTTTTTTTTTTTTTTTTTACATATTCTATAACCATTGTATTTGACAATTGTTTCATTCTACTTTGTCTTGATTTTTTGATTGGTTGTTCCTATGTTTGTATATGGTGTTTTCATTACCAAAATCAGCCAAAATGAAGGGAATGACACTGGAATGAAATGCAACGAGGAGAAAAAGTGACTGAAGCGGATTAAGTTGAGATGGACAAGAATTTGATGATGTAACGTTGGTCATTACAAGTAGGACGCAGTGTTTATGTTGCAATTTTAGAAAGTAAACTCTGTGACCGAGCAGAGTGAACAGTGTGATGTTATCAGGGCTTTACTCATGGTTACCATGTTTGGAAATGAGACGGACAAAATTTCTGCAGGGAAAATCTTCTGTCAATGTCTTTGCTGTCAGTTTTCATGTTCCATATTAATATATATATATATATTAAGTTATGTTTTCGATCAAATAGTTTGGACGAAAATGCACTTTTTAACCCGGGCTGTGTCCGAATGTCCCCACAATTCCTTATGTAGATGAACACTCAAAATTTTCCACAATTGTCAAAAGCAGTGTGCAGCAATTGTCACTATATAGACCACAATGCACTGGGAGGGACGGAAGAGAACAGTTGACAGAAACAGAAACACAGAATGAATAAAATCAGCTGTTTTAGTCATGTGTTGCGTATAGTTCATGAATAAATCACTTAAATATCAGTTATGATAAAGTGGCTAACGTTGCTGCTTAGCTTTAGCTTGAGCTGTTAAATGATTGATAGTCCTCTCTCAGGCAAAAAGGCAATAATCTGGGCCGTTCTCTTCAATCACGTAAAATCCATGTCAAATCAAAGTGATCTAATAATTATCCATAAATAATAAACTGTCTCTTGAATTTGGTTGATCTTTATTGCAAAAATCCATTATGACTAGAGTTTAGCGAACGTACAGGAGCTGTAGTCACTCAATCTGTTGGCGATTTGGACACTCGGCTCACTACTTTCATAACAAACCAAAGGTGATCTGCGGCCCGGTGAAAGTAGTGAGCTGTGTGTCCCATCGCTAATAGAATGAGTGAACTAGGGCGAGAGTGGACATTCGGACACAGGCCTAGTATTAGTCAACTTCTTACATACTAAGAGGAAGTAGTTTAGTTACATTACTGCTGAGGACTGAAAGTCGTAATTCAAAACTAACTGAATTGTATCAATAATGAAAGAATCTAAACAGACCAAACAAAACACTGATGATGGGATTACATTCTGACATGTGTGCACTCATCATGTGACCCTGCAGTGTAAATGGAGACAGATGTCCTCGCTGCAGTGAATGAACAGAGGACACAGGAAACACGGCACGATTATCATTATGACTACAGAACAGATACAGCAACTGCCCCAACGCCTGGACTGTACATAGACATATATTTTTGGATACAAATGTTTAGAAATAACAAATGCGTAGAGATCCCATGAACCTACAGTAGCCTTGTCTTGTTAATGATGAGCGTCGACAGCATTGTGTGTAGTCCAGCGGCTCTTTGAAGGACCCTCACTTTGGTCATGGGACAAACACAAACTTCTCCCTGGTCATGTGTGTGTCTTTTTCTTAGCTCTCTCGATTACCCGGAGGCAGTCTCATGAGTCCCATTAAAACCATGCTATATGACGTTGGTTTATGACTTTCAGAACCTTTTGGAGTAGCAGCCATTATTGGGTGTTTTACTGCCTAACCAGCCCTCAGCAGCTGTTACTCTTATATTAAACTGCCCGAGTGTTAAACGTATTGTTCAAAGTCAACATTTTTGCCAATCGGACCCTGGGGTACAGTGATAGGTAAAGGCTAACCGGTTTGTTATTCCCCCTGTGTGCCATTGACACAAACATTTCTCATCGTAGTTTTATAGAATAGGTCATGGACCACAGATACAGGCTCAATATTACACTATGTGTAATATATATATATTACACAATACTGTATATTACACAATACTGAAGGGCCTATACAATATGTATGATCCAGTAAGCATCGTGATTAGCCTTAAACATGTGAAAAAGATCAACACAACAATATGTAGGTTTAACATGATGAAGTGCTTTGTAACTGTTTTTGAATGGGGGAAAAAACTAGACCAGGGAGGCCAAGATAAAATGTTGCTAAACACAAATCTAGGAAGATTTAAGTAAATCTGCCCTTGATTTAATAAGATAAAATAATTAAATCTTTTTCCATGGACCGAACAAGTAATTTATTTTTGTCCTGGTGGCACGGTAGCACAGCGGTTAGTGCTCTCGCTTCACAGCTAGAAGGTCCCGGGTTCGACCAACACTGATACTTTTTAGGAATAAAAATGATCAGTATTGTATCGTCCTGCAAAATATTGCGATATATCGCAATATCGATATTATGTCCCTTTCCTATTCTGTGACTAGCTTTCTACAATATCAGACACTGCCTGTTGTCGGTCGCAGCTCCTCTTTGGTCGTACGATGGTTCTGTTTTCAGTTTTCGTCCCTACCTCACTGTACGACCTAAGACCTGCGATATTGAGGTATGCCCTAAGGTTTTCCCCACGACAAGTGCTCTTTTTGCACGCTTAGGAACATGTGTGTAATTAGACTATGGGTCATGTTTTTAGAGCATGGAGCGCAGGCCTTTGATCGCAGCGCTACAGCGGGACCGCGGCACATTCTCTCTTCTCTCAAGACAGTTCCATTCACTGTGGGATAAATACAGCTCTCTGTCCTGGGAGTGTGAAAGGATGTAAATGCAAATAAAAGATGTGAGGCTGCAGCGCAATGGAGTTTTGAAAAATTAGCTGAGGGAGAAAGGCGAAAGGGTAGGCCGTGCCGTGCCGGTGAAGGCCAGACGTAGAAGCTGAACAAGGCTGTGCTGATTCTGTATTCGAGTCCAAGGGATTTTTGTGACCACTTCTATCTGGAGTTTTATTATATGTCTATGTGAAAGCTCATTGGCGAGTCAAGAGGAACAGTCCAAAGATAAATTGAAGAAAATGCGGACGTTCATAAGGGATTCACTATTTCTGTGCTGTCCTAATATAAGTCCCGTAGAGCAAAAGTAGTAGTAGGAAAAGCAACTCGTAACCACACCATTACATAACATTGTAAACACATTCCAATACACCAGCAGTGGAGCGGCTGAGATAGAGCGAGCTGTGGGACTTTAAAGGGGGTGAGTTGAATGGCCGGAATTAGTGCGTGGGTCTGTTTTCTTCTTCTTCTGCTGCTGTGAGGATATTTGTGCGTTTACAGCTTCCTGGAGGAAATGGTTTGGCTCTGTTCAGCACAAAGTATGTGTGTGTGAGGGAGAAGGGGAGAGATAGGACAGTTAGGAAGGGCTGGGCACTGTTAAAAGTTAAGCTCCTGGACGACTGGCTTACAGGCTTTCCCTTAACATTGTGGTCAAAGTGTTCAAAAAGATGTGATTTTTGTGGCTATTACGAGCATTTGCCAGTTTAAAACCTGGCTATTTTATTTGCCCGTGCTTGTGGCATCTGGATTTATTTTGACTTTTTATTTTATCTGTATCATTTGGGTTTAACCGTTTTCTCCCTTAACATCTTCATTTTAATGTTAGACTTAACTTACCATTTGCGATGCTTATTTTATGGCTTTTTCTCGACATACTGTAGGTTTTCAGGAAATCAGGACAGCGTCTCTACTTTCCCACATGTACTGTATTCATTCACAAATATTAACATGTTTGGTATCCATGTGTTGTATGTAAGGCGACCAAGATGACGCTGTAATCCAAATATGATGATTTCCTTTTTGGGTATTTTTAAAAATATCTAATTCCGGCCTCATTTATTGAGCTTCATACACTAATAACAAATAGCTTATTCCAAAACCCCTCTGAAGTAACCTTTGTAACTAATATATCAACACAATAAAAGCACATTTAAACCTGGCTTAATCTGTTATTTCGATTATGATGCTGAAAATAGATGCAACTTCGGCCGTTTTTATGCAGAAAGTCAGACAGAAATACATTTCCCCCTCATATTTATGCCAGTAATCATAGATACAGCCGAGGGTGGAAAGAGAGAGAGAGAGAATGAGAGTGGGCAAGCGAGAGGGGGGGGGGAGAGAGAAAGAGGAGGCACGAGAGAGCGTGGCTGCCGAGCATGTGAGTAACTCTGTGACTATGCAACGTGTTGAGCACATGAACTTTTCTCAACTCCGCCGCTTCAGGGACGCACTGGACTCTTTCTTCCCGATCCCCCCTCGTTCCCGAGAGGACGCTCCTGCCATGGATCCCCACTCAGGACTTTCTCAACTTTGAGCCATTCCGCCCTTCAGACGAAAAAAATAAAATAAATCCCGTCCGCGGATTTCCCTGCGTTACACACGGGCCCGGTATTTCCTGCCTCTGAATGCCGCTTCTAAGATGAGCGTTTTGCGTTGGCACCGGCTGTCGCTGCTTTGGAAGAATTGGATGTTCAATCAGGAGCCTCCGGAGGAACAGCACAGGCACGACGGGACGCAGGACGCCGGATCGGGACGGCTGGACAGCGCAGGAATCGACTCGGATGTTACCAATAGTCTGAAAAGGAAGGCAGAGTTGCTGAAGAGGAGCACCTCTGAGCCCGTGACTAAACACCACACAGTCAAGCAAAGGGGATATACGTGCAATAAACGCAGGAGTTGTTGTTCTGAGGAAGGATTCGACTTTGCCCCAGCCTTGGTACGGGTGCTGGAAATGCCTGTTTTATTGTGCTTGTTTGGAGGTTGGAGAAGTGTGTGAATGTTGATGTAGACCAGGGTCTGGGTTTTGTCTTGGTCATAGTTTGAACTCCAGTTTAGATGTGGTTTACAATTGGGTTTAGCCGTCTGTCTTTTAGACCAGGTTTTTAGGCCTAGTTTAGTCCAGTTATAGTCTAAGTCGGAGCTTGGTTTAGTCCTTATTTCATTTGGATTTAGACTTGGCTTTGTCTCCTTTCAATCCTGATCTAGACCTAGTTCAGTCCTGTGTTAGTCATAGTTTGAACCCCAGTTTAGATGTGGTTTACAATCTGGTTTAGTCATATTTTAGACTAGGTTTATGCATTTTTCCTCCGCGACCCGACCCTGGATGAAGCGCAAGAAAAAGTTTAGTCCAGTTTTAGTCTAAGTTGGAGCCTGGTTTAGTCTTCATTTAGTTTATATTTAGATCTGGCATTTTCTCCTTTCAATCCTGATCTAGACCTAGTTTAGTCCTGTTTTAGTCATAGTTTGGAATAAGGGCTGCGACCAACTATTCTTTAGAAAATTTGCATTTGTCATTATTATTTTCTTTTGCAAAATTTGATCCACATAAAGCTGAAGTGACACTGAGAGCATCCTGATAGACTATACTTAAAGGCACTGATGCTCAAAGTACTTGATTTCATTACTTGAGTAAAAGTACAGATACAATTGGTCAAATAATTTCTCCAATAAAAGTTGCTCAGTCAAATTTTTACATAAGTGAAAGTACTGAAGTTGTTGCTGTAGTGTAAGGAAAGATAACTTTGTGACTTCAGAAACGCCAAAAACCTGTACAACACGACGGGGATAAACCACCTTCCTTGTTGTGGGTCAATGGCATGGACGGTTCATCTGCACAGCGCCACCTGCTGTTCTGAAGGGGGCATGTCAAGGCTTATAGAATAAACAAAACACATGGACATATTAACTTTTACTGTGGAGCCTTTATAGAAATGTGGTGGAGTAGAAAGTGTTTCTCGTTCAGATGTAGTGCAGTAAAAGTAATAAGTTCTCAACACGAATACCATTCAAGTAAAGTACAGATCCACTAAAAACTCTTCTTAACAAAATGTACTTTGTTACTGACCACCTCTCGGGTAATGTTTTGCTATATGTAAACAACATATTTTTTTCCCATTGCCATTGCCAGCTTGTCCCCAAGATGCTGCATATACTCTATTTTCATTGTCTTTCCACAGTCATACGAAGCCTTCTGTTCCCTTCAGGTGGAGAACGGCAGCGAGGCGGACGACTCTTTCCTTCAGAGAGAGGAATCCCAGCGCAGGTCCCGCCGGCGCTTCAGACGGGTCAACCCCAAAGGGGAGCGAGAGGTCATCACCGACGGACAGGACCCCAGCTCGTACAACACGGTGAGGAGTGAGGAGCAAGAGATGTGTTTTTTATGCAATACTCTGTTATAATTCCAGTGGTTGAGCACGTTTTGACAACAGGGACGTCACAATTCTAAATGTTTGAGTCAGAAACACAGCATTATGTGTACATGTTTGTATTCCCGTACACAGTTTCACTTTCGTTTTTACCATTACATAACAAACGCCGCTGCACATGGTTCTTTTGGGACTGTCCCTTTGGCTACATTATGCAATTATAACATATTCCCGGCCTACCTACTAGCTGATTCCCATGCGCACGTGCAGTTTCACTTTCGTTTTTACCGAGACATAAGCACATGGTTCTTTTGGGACTCTTCCTTTGGTAATGTTATGCCTTTATCGAGAAAATGAATAAGATCAGCTCTCTGCACATTGGATTATTGAACCTGCCGCTGACTTCATGTGTTTTGGATGAATTTAACACTGGACGCCGACCCTCTTAGTTAAGAAAAACTGTAATATTGTCACCCACGATAAAAGGTTAGTGTTGGAGTTTTGGATACTTTCTGAACCAAAGACGCGACTACATTGGCCTGCAGTGACTTGAGATTTTGGGGCTGCTGGAACCAACCTTCTGACAGTGCATTGCAGGACGACGTAAGGAGGTGTAGTACCCCCAAAACAACTCGGTATATTCCCGGAGCCTCTGACCTCAGTCTTTGGAGTATTTGGAATGTATTGGTATTTATGTACCAAGACAAATGTATAGCCTCTGCAAAGTCAATTCTTTCTTGTCTTGCATTTCATTAGCTTTAGTGTATGGTTGATAATTAAATGATGACTTTCAGCTTCATACAGTACATTAAGACTGTATCAAGGTATAGCATGCGTATATATATTTGGTACTGCCTGTTATAAATTAAGATGCAGTACGTTTTTTTGATTGAGTTGTCATTGTCAAAAAAACAAAACAAAACCCTTGATACCTGCCAAATTTAGTACAATATAATGTGCTCTGTAACAATGTGTAATAACTTATGCCTATGGGTTACATACATAATGCAATAATAGGTACATAATGTAATAAGACATAACACTGTAACTCTAACCCTAACTTTAAAGGTGCATTATGGAACTTTTTATGTGGGAAAAAGGTGATATTTATGCTACCTTAGTACTTCCATAGTACTAATACACATTATTCCATTGTGTATGTACTACAAAGAGACTCATTATTACAAAGCACATTACATTGTACTAAATTTAAATAGGTACATGTATCAAGGTTAAATAAAGTGTACTGTAACCAAAAAAAGAAAATGACATATAGAGCATCAGTCATCAATAGGCCTGGAATAGTGACCAGTGCAAATGGAAGAGCAGGACCACACTAGCATTAAGCACTCAACAAGTAACAAAACAAGGCAGAGGAGGCAGAGGTCAACTAGTAAATGATGTACGCTACAGTAATGCACAGTAAGGGCAGGTGTGGAGTATGGCATAGTCTGAACACCTGGGGGATTAGACTGCCGTTCTTGTGGTTCTGGCAGGGAGGGACCTATACCTCCGGTGGACCAGGCGCTGTGCTGGGGGGGAAGCCGTCTCTAATGATGATGTGATGATTCTACCAGATCCTCTGCTTCTCATTCCATATGTCAGCTACACTGTGAGGCACACTTGTATCAGTTTGTCATGAGCCTCTGGGGTAGTTTGGTGCTTGTATGCTTCCTCATGTCGAAGTGGCACAGTGTCTTGTTATGGTTTGAAAACTGACATGTTGTTGTGCTGTGGACAAACCGAGCTTTGGCAACAATAGCGCACATAACTCTTTTCCTTCCTGTCTCTCTAACTGCTCGCACTGGGAGGAAAACAAGGCTTGGATATTTTAAAATATGCATTGGAATGAGTGAGTGAAAACCCCTCAAGCGGTTTTCTTTTTTTTTTAAAACGACTTTCAGTATAAATGTGATACAAGTTTGTTCGAGAGTGCGGGGAATCCCACAAATCTTGCCAGTTGTGACAGCTCGGCCTTTATCGAGTGGTATGCATGCTGGTTAACATAGATTTCAGACATTGCAAAGCAGACAGGAAGTGATACGAGAGACATGTCAAAAGTGTGGTGACTCCAGCGTCACACAGGAAAGAGAGCCTGGAAATCTTCAAGTAAAACACAAGCTTATATATATAGCCTGAGCAATGGAGCTGTGCGTCTCCAATCCAATTCATCCGCTGATGGGGAGTTTCCTCTTTCGTGAGTCAAGCTTCCCTCCATCTGATAAGTCTCGCTAAGGCCCCAGTGTGACGGTTAGAGCACAAGCTAATCGCTCGCGGACACGCTTCGACCACGGCTGACCGCCAAACCAAAGTAGGATTTGGCCTGGTCTAACCCAGGGCTGAAAAAGACCCAACGGTGTTTACGACCGAATCGGCTCTTTTGGTTTGTGAAAAGAGCCGTACCTTTTGCAAACCCCTGTAAAAATGAGATGTACTGACTTAATCCACCTGAACTGGCCACAGTCCAGCCTGCAGCTATCGTCCTACTTTTACATCTCTCGCCTCAAGCGCCGCCACCAACCTATTCCTCTCTGTGACAGCACTTTTATGTTAATGCAAGCCCCTCTTTGAGACACTTGCAGAATACTGATATTGAGTAAGGTGCTACAAGGTAAGATAGTCATGATCGGAGAATAGAAAGCATAGGCCTCGTTCGTCAGTTTAGCTGCAGTATTGATTGATTGATATTTTTATTTCGAGCTACACAACACAGACACAAAAGCCAGAAAAAATAAAAGAGACAGTATTGTACTGTAATCAAATAACAGCGGCTTTAGGCAAATCAATGTGCCTAATAATGTGTATAATAAATATTAGAATTTACTTTGAGATGAAGGACAACATTTCATAATTTATTTTATGTTATTCTCCCTGTCGCTTGTGCCCAATTTCAGTGAAAGGATTCACAAACCAGGAATTTTCTTTTGTGCAATAGTGCAACATGAAACATCCATCCATCCATTTTCTTCCACTTGTCCGTTGCCGGGTCGTGGGGGCAGCCGTTGGAGCTGCCCAAATCACATTGCACCAGCCCCTATGGCTCCTCCTGCAGGTGGTGGGTCCACAGAAGGACGGCCTCATGGTTCTAACCGGGCCTGTTGGTCTCTCATAAGGGGCTTCTGAACCGCTCTTGTCTGACCCGTCACCTAGGACCTGTTTGCCATGGGAGACCCTACCAGGGACACAAAGCCCCCGACAACAGAGCTCCCAGGATCATTCGGGCGCTCAAACCCCTCCACCACGTTAAGATGGCGGTTACAGGAGGGGCAACATGAAACAATAAGTAGTAGTAATGATAACACTATAAAAATAAAGGGCTTGTCATAGAGATAAAAATAGAAGATATGTTCAAATATGATATACTACAACCATTTCCAGATGATTTAATTTTTTAATCTGTGCAAAGTTAGCACATCATTTGTTAAATGTATAACTGAAATGTCATTTTATTATTTTTTGTTTCATGTCCTGTCCGATGTGGCCACCTCACAGGATTATGTCAACAATAAGGTAGGATCTGCTTTTCTCTCCTCCCTCTGTCTGCTTTGTTTTCGTATTGGTACCTGCGTCATCGGGACCGGTCTGTTTCCTCCTTGTCTTGTCTGCTGCGTGGAGTTGTTCAGGAGCATTGTGGAAAGCGGGTGGTTCATGCGCTGAAGGTAATGGCAGATGACTGTCACACTTTAGTCACTCTTCAGTCCAACATGACAGGGGTGGACGAGTTTGTCTTTTCACGCGTTGTTCTGGTTAAAGTCGAGGCTCATTTCTCTTATTTCTTTTTTAACTTACAAACGATGAAGGAGGGAGTGAAATTATAACCGTTAGTTATCTCTTCCAGTATTTTTGAAGCTGTGGCCTTCTTAGACGCGTCCTAACACGATACACAGGTCCTGGTTTATTTCTAGAGGAGCGGATGGACTTAAGGAGCATTTATTGGCTCATAATAACATCAGTTATCCATTATCTCCACTGTGCTCTGTAGTCTGGTGCCTCTGCCTTTATCTTAATGGAGCCCAGTGAGTACTGTATGCACAAGTCAATGAAGCTTGGGAAAGTGAATGGGAAAGGAACTGCAAGGGCACTGTGTGAAACTGTCACAATCATGATTATTTTCGTGTTAACTGTCAATATCTCTGTTTTCTTGACACCATGAATATGACTTCCACAAATCTTTCTTTCCTGTTCTATCGCATTTTCTTTCGTATGTGGTTTTGCTACACCTCTGCCTTGAAACGTTCGTTCCCATTGATCTTTCCGAAACCCAAGACTGTCTCTCCTCTTAGTCCCCGGGGAGCCTAAACACTAGCAGTACACGCCCTACTCCCAGTCCACTTTAATTAAGACCCGATCCTCCTTGTGTTTCCCTCCAGCAGACGCGCCCAGCAGTTACCTCCATTTTCGTGAATGCAGGGGAAGGGCCGACTCTCTCTCTATCATGTTAGTCTGAGTCAGAGCAGTGGAGGCCGTGCGGCGTCCAGTGCTGAGACGAGGAGTGTGTGCAGTAAGCTCGAAGAGAGCTAATAATATAGAGAGAGGTCTGGTAAACTTGAGTTTTTTTCAGTGAACCTCCTGAACCTCAGTCAAGAGCAGAGCGTGGAGTGTGTGACCAAGTTATGTCAGGTTTCCCACACAATAGACAATTTTGTGGCGCACCGCCACGAAGAATCAACACCGCCGCCACAGTATTGCGTTCGTATAATAAAAAATAATTTTATAATATATAATAATATATATTAAACAGCTATTAAAACAACGCACGTATAGAACTACTGCAAGCGGCCAATTTGGCTGCGGGGAAGGGGGGTTTAAAATGCGCGGCCCATAAGCTATTCCTCCGTAACTCTCACTCACGTGTCTCCTCTCCCTCTCCCCCCCGGGCGCGACAAACAACACAACCCCCCCGCACCAACCCCTCCGATCGCCACACATTGCCTTCAAACCTTGGGAAACACTGTAATGTTTTTGTATTAAATGTGTTCGGGGGGGCTCAACTGTCATTGTTATTATTTTCATGTTGCATGCCTGTGTTCAAAGACAAATTTCCCTCGGGACAAATAATGAATATCTTGAATCTGAAAGCATGATGCATCAAGTTGTTGGGGTGCTATCAAATAAAAAAGAAAAGATTACAAAAAGAAAATCCAAATAGACACAATTTTGATCCTTTTGTAATATAATGCTTAGATGCTGGTAAGTAATTGAATCTACTGTTCATTGGAACAGCACATTAGGGATAAGACCTATTGGAAATGCCATCTTAGAAGAACACTCAAGGGACTCATACATGTAAGCAACACCACACTGAGTGAACATTGGTGGTGTACAATTCTAAAAATGGCATAACATAAAAGCTTGTTGCAAGGCTTTTCGCAACCAAGTTTCACAAGTTGAACTATTTGAAGAAACTTTCTAGAACCCACTAGCATTGCATGTTGACATACAGTTGCTTCTGTAAATGAAATCCTAAAGTTGTTGCGCTCGATTTTAGTGTGAATCACTGCCGGTATAATGGCGGAAAATGTCACAGTCGCTCGACAGATGTGGTGAGCTGACTTCCTGTGTCAGAAAGAAAGAACTCTGCTCTTCAGTGTCCATAAACACTCATCTTCCTAAAATCATCCAGCTCTTAACATGTCTGAGTAGCCTGAGATTGACCAGGGCACGACTTTTATCTTGTTTTCATCCTTGTTCACATCATGCCTCCACCAGAGGTGTTTCTACATTTTCTTTCATATTGAATTTTTCTCACTCTCTGAAAACTCACAATTTTATTTGGAAAGCTAGGATGACTTAAGATTTCCCAAAGAACATTCATTTCTACCTCCTGTTTCCTTTAACTGGCACAGCTGTGGTCATCTCTCGTGCCTCTGTGAAGCCCTGTACCTGCCTCAGCAGTCCCATTGTGCTGAACTAATTAAGCTCACTGGAGTATAAGGTGCAGTGTCCCCTCGGGGGCCAGTAGCTGCTCTGCCACCTCTGCAGAGAGGAACAGAGCCTCTGGGGACAGGACAGACCACGAGGAGGCAGCAGCTTTGTTACAGAAAACTTTTCTTGGTGATTTTCACTATTGCTACTCCTCTGCTACTAAGCATTGGTCTAATATAGTGATAGTGAACGCTCAAAGTCACTTTAGAATTGGGTGCGTATCCTTCACTCTCCACATGGTGATGAGCTGCGTGCACAACTGTCAGACTCCTGAAGTGACTTTTGTATTATTTGCTTATTAATGACAGTGACTTTCATTTTGTGATACTGTTTGAAATTTGGTCTGGAAACAGGGCTGTCTGGTTAAATCATTACATGCACCAGAGTTTGTGTCATAAATTTTAAATCAGTTTGAATAAAGGCTTTTCCTCTGAAACAAAGCAAAGATAAACAGAAGAAGACTTAGATATATGTTTGTAGGGCTGTAACTGACGGTTGCAAATCGATTACCAAATGAATTGGTAATAATAATGCCATAATTTGAAACCTAACGTGAATGTTTGTAGGAGGCTCTTGGTGACTTTACAAAGTCACAGCTAAACTTGGTTTGCTTAAAGCTGCAATGAACACAAGTTTGTGTGCACAGGCCATTCCATTTGAAAGCTAATAACTCCAGAGTGAAGCCACTGAGCTCTATCGACTGGAGGCTGCACTGGCACTGACTGGACTTTATCAGGGACTGGAGCTGGTTAAACCATAAGACCTGGTATAGGGGTGGGAGATATTGATAAAAATGAATATCTCGATTTTTTTTTTCCAATATCTCTATCAATATTTAGACGATATTTTTGCAATCCTTCAAAGAAATGTGTGCAAACTGGCAAAGAAGGTCCAGTTGGTCTTTAGACTTGCTGTATCTGACCTATTATTGTATACCATTACTAGTACATAAAGACATGAGACATTATTGATTTAACATTATGAACAAAAAATATCACAGTATGAAAAAGAAATATCACAATAACGATGTATTTGGCGATATAATTTACACCTGACAAAATACTTCAAAGTCAAAGCCTTTAGACAATAGGGCAAATTCATTGAAAGCTATTTTATTCTATTTATTCATCTAAATCTCTACCTTCATCTGGAAGACACGGAAGATAAGATGCAACTTCATCTCCATCACAGAGATGCTCCTGTAAGTTCACCTGCCTCTGGCCAGTTTACTTGTGTTTTATTGTCAGGAGACTGTGAGTATTTGGGACATGTGTTTACCAGCAACATGAGTCAAATGAATTGTAGTTTCATAGTTTTCAAAGGATCCACTAATTTCCCTCTCCTTTCATGTCTCTCCCGATGCACGCCCCCGCATGCATTTGGGCAGACGCACAGATACACACACAGGAGGGAAAGAGACAGAGAGGGAGACGAGTTTGTCACTTACAAAAGTACTGAAGATGAGGTGAGAAGGATATTAGCCTTTACGCGTTTGTATTGTGATTTTCTTCACCGTGTTGTTAGTTAGCGCCAGGCTAAGGGCTTGTCCATACGAAGTCAAGCTGAGGGTGGGGGTCCTCAGATGATATCAAGATAAAATAAAATGAAAAATACTACTGTTTTTATCACATTTTATAGTGTAAAACGGCATATAATTTGTGAAATCCTTTCTAATATCCAAAATAAACAGTTTACATACATATTATACTTGATTTTAAAATGTTCTTTCTGCCCTAAAGTGGCAAAAGAGGGAATAACTTCATGTAATGGCGGTCCCGAGTTGTTTACGTGTCAATTTTTGGGGTCCCAGCCAAAAAAGTTTGGGAACCCCTGGTCTAAACGAAATATCTCCCACCTCTAACCTGGGTAGCAATGATAGTGGAGCTCATTCTGCTTTCTGACTGGATCATATTTATTTTGAATCCAAAATACTAAACTTTCATGTCATTTTGGTCTTTGAGTCTGTGTAAACCAGAAAACTATTAATTGATTACTAAAATAGTCAACTTTCCAATACTCGATTAGTTGTTTCAGCCCCATATAGGTTTGATCTAGGCTTTTGTTATTTGTAAATGACTTCGATTGGCCCTGGACTGAAATGCCCAACATTTAAGGAGTCCTGATGCCATACAAATCAGCCCCCACCACTGCGACTTCCCCTCGGTCTCCCATCAAAGTGCTAACCAGGCCCAGGTTATTAGTCGGGAGTAGTTGGAGTAATAATGAGTTGATGGGGCAAATCTGAGCACCCAGGACCACCCACACACAGGGAGAACATGCAAACTCTACATAGAAAGGCCCATGTGTTAGTCCGACCAAGTGCTATAGTGTGGCTTCTCAGTTTTCCATTCATAATTTCATAATAATGTTAAGCATCTCATTGGTTTTTGACAAGCTTCTGGATTTGGACCTACTTAATGTGGTTTTGGTTCTCCCCAGTCCATATGAGTCCACACATGGCACACTTATCACCATTCCCTAACTAACTTTAACGATCACTTAAATCAGAGACCTCTTCGATATTGTAAACAGGAACTACTGAATCAGGAAGGCACTTCATCACAGCTCAAAGTGAGTTATGAAAACCAGAAATGAGTATTGATTCTCCTCCTAATTACCTATTGGAGAGAAATGATCTCGCCCTGACGGCTGTAACCTGGTTGTTGCATAGTAATTTATGGCTAATGTGGAGTAGTAGGTGTCACAATTTCTGACAAATCCAGTTCTAGACGATAAACTCAGTTTTGTATTGAAACCCATACAAAACATAATGATACATATGCCAGAGAGTGTGCCAGCCTTCCCCCTCATTCATACGGATTCACGTGACACGTTCTAGTTTACACAATGTCCAGTATGTCTTTCATTGTAATCACATTTAACCTCTTAACCCCCACATAAACTGAGCACATTTCTCCAGTATGGCTTTGAGGGGGGTATTTGTAGACGTACCATATTGCAATGTTGTTCTCTCATCGAAAACAGACCTGCAGTTGTGCTCTGAGCCACTTGCGTATCTTGAATGATCAATGCTTTTCTCACATTTCCACTCTTACGGAGCTTAATTTTCTCACCGCGGACACAAAACACTTGCCATAGGTTCACTAGGCAAATTTTTTTTTTTTTTTCCCCCTGTTCATTGAAACAGCTGCACAGTGAAGGGAGAATCAGGAAGTGACTGCATTTTCGAACCAACGAAGTGTAAACCAGTGATAAAGATGTGTGAGATTATTACCGAATACCTCCATCCATTTATCCATTTTCTTCCACTTTTCCGTTGCCTGGTCGTGGGGGCAGCTGCCCAAATCACATTGCACCAGCCCGTATGGCTCCTCCTGCAGGTGGTGGGTCCACGGAAGGTCGGCCTCACGATTCTAACCGGGCCTGTTGGTCTCTCATAAGGGGCTTCTGAATCGTTCTTTGTCTGACCCGTCACCTAGGACCTGTTTGCCCTGGGAGACCCTACCAGGGGCACGAATCCCCCGACAACATAGCCCCCAGGATCATTCAGGCTCAAACCCCTCCATCACGTTAAGGTGGCGGTTCCAGGAGGGGACCGAATACCTACTAAAGCATAATACCTGCTCGACTATACAGACTATCACGTTCACTTTTACGTGTATGTTTAAATGGTCATATTTGACCAGTACTATCTGCACTTTTACTCCTGTCTGATCTAATAATATCAGCTGAAAAAATCTTTATTTAATAGTGATTACATGTGATTTTACAGTAAAAAAGAGAAGTAAACTTTGTCTGAAAATGGTTTGCCAAAGCATGAACTGTATATTTCCCATCGTAAAGAGAAGAGGACACTGCGGGGCGAGGGAGGCTGTTGGAGGCTGGTAATTATAGAAACGGTAATAAAATAGGATTTAACACTAGGTAGAAATGGAAATGACAGAATCTCTTTGTCAATGGACGCGGAAGTCGGATGAAGGAACGGATTTAGATACAAATCCATACTGTGTGTGTAGGTTTTTGAAGGGTATGCACCTCAGTGACCGGGGAGATGGTATAAAAATAATGCCTGGTTACGTCAGGGTAAGTAAAGGGGGTGGGGTCAGTCAAGGATACGAGGAGACAAGGAGGTTCGGTCAAGGTTAGAGGAAGGCTTAATGAGAGAAGGGGGTGATGGGGCCTCTTTGAAAACGGAGGCGCGTTAATAGGAGGAACTGTTTGTGCGTTGTCTTACACTTTGACCAGTCACCCCATGTTTTGTTTACATTTCACTGAATATTCAAAAACATCTTCGTGACTGAGGATCACAAATGTGGATGGAATTTGATGATTCAAATTCCATCCACATATGTGATCCTCGGTCACAAATGTGGATGTGATCTGTTACCACGTGTTATGGTTAACGACACAAATTACTGCGCATAGCCACAAATATTGTCCTGCACTGTTGCGCACTACTGTGGGCCATTGGGAATAGTCGCGTCCTGGAATCGGGCGAATTTGGTACCTGGGAATTTGGTATTTGCAGTATATTGTTTTTATGGACTTACATTTTCGTTTTTAAGCTAAAATAAAATTACTCAAAGCTGCCTTCATTTCCGCCATTTTGTTCCAATAATAGGCTATTTAAACATTGAGAAACTGACTGGTACATGCCTTTGCTTCTGATTTGTCCTGTTGTCCTGCGCCTCTGCTACACACCGTGCTGCGCTCCCTCCTGCCTGTTGCTGCTCGCTGCCCTCTCCATCGGCGCAGGGTTTCTATCCATTTTGAGCTCAAAGCGTGACAGAAAACAGTGATTCCTACACCCCAATGCAGTAAGAATGCTCTCACGCTGAATTACGAATCACCACTAATCATCACGAAAGGGCACCCTCTGTTGTGACCTCCATGAACTGAGCGTGAATCATGATATTCATGAAAGATTTTTGGCCCAAAACATCCTCCACGAACATCATGGATGTCACAAGCCGATGAACCCTATTAAGATGCGTGTAATGTTACAAATCTCACGAATGAGGGAAAGATGCCATTTGTAAAGCATCTCGCCTCAGTGTAAACCCAGCATTATGCCATCACAGCATCTACTCCGAGTGGTTCTGCACTAAAACTGTCTAGCGTGGGGATGGATCGATCGTCCTTTGGGGTTGTATTGGAGCCAGTGGTACAGATCAAAGAATTGATTGAATTAAATTCCAACAAATTCTGGAGGAAAGAGCATGATCATCTGTGACAAAGCTGAAGTTAAACAGCAAATGAGTAATGATCGTAAACTCACTTCCAAATCCACAATGGACGACGTCAAGAGATGCGGTCTGATCCCTTTAACCTCTCAAACTCGAACTGAAAGACTCTTGTAAAGCATTTAAAGCTGTGATACTTGCCATATTGGGGGGCTACGAGGTTGTACATTTCATAAAACAAAGAATAACACGCTCACTAAATAAGTGCAGCCTTTGCGATTCGCCAATAGTACTTACTCTTGAGACGGCGCTGTGCATATTTAATAAACGCATAATCACCAAAGCATTTGTTATGCGCGCGGCAGTTTTCTCATTTCCTGGCTCCTGTCTAAGATATAAAGTAAACATCCTCTTGTGTGTACAGTACAGGGTAGACAGTGTACCAGCCGCTCTCCTCCTCCTGCTGCTGCTGTTTGCTGCTAATTTTAGGGATTACATCAGCCGCACCGAGATGACAACCTCCATGAACCCCCCAGCTCCGCCTCCTCTGCTATCCATGTCCTTCCATCTCCGTCCATGCCGGGTTGGAATATCGTTTATTGTCTACAACGATTAGATTGAGATTTTTTTCTTCCCAAACAATACAACAACAAAAAAGGTTTATCCCTGTTTACTTTGTTCTAATGGGTGTAATGGCTTTCCTCGTCTCCCAGCCCACCTCGTGTTGGTCTAAATTTTTCATCCGCATGTCGCCTCCACTCAGTGTTTCCCTTCTCTTCACCCTCCTCTCGCAGATGTTGAGTTTATATCTGTAGCAAAGAACAAACACAAGTGAAACTTCAGCAGGTGAATGGGGGGGAAAAAATGAAATGAAGTGATGTCAAGTTTAAACTTTTGCTGTGGATTACTGATGTATATGAGCGGAAAATGCATTGCAAGTTCTCTCTCATTTTGTGTTCATTTAAAAATAAGGCTCTTTATGTATAAGAATAGCCAAAATTGCCTACATTAGTTGCCTTGATTTTTGGGGTTCATGTTTCAAAAATTAGATATTTAAAAATCCTTCTGAAGAAGACCGTAACGTTTGGAGTCTGCTGGGGCGGCGTAAGTCGAGACAATGTTGCAAAAGTGTAAAGAAAATCCCATTTTGAGAAAACGGGCCCTAAAGTTATGTGGCGTCTGAGCATACGTAGGCCTGCAACGATACATTTTTTTTTTGAGGACAATATATCGTCTCCGAAAATATCGCGATAAATGATAATATTGAGTACAATGCAAATACTGTAGGCAATAAAAGAAAACTGTAAGCAACTATTTTAATTGTATAAATGTATTGAACTTTTGACATTCAATATTAACACCTTATACCAAACAAAGTGCAAACTAGAAGGGTCGACATATTCTAGGTCACTGTATCCATCTGTGCTTCTCAACCTTTTAACATAACTTACACTCTCACCAGGTTCTGTTTCAAATAGTCAATATACAGTATCATCTTTAAAAATATCCCAATAATAATGATATTTCATCTACATTATTCTGGTTAAATATTTCCTCTTCTGTGTTAAATAAAACCTGGTTAGAATAAAATGTATATATGGATTCAGATGATACTGTATCACTGCAAAAGTAAAGTAGCTATATGTATGTTTGTTTTTTTCCCCTTTTCTTTATATATAATATAACCTCCTGTAGACACGGCTGTTGGAGTGAAGCAGCTTTTTTGGGAAACTTGACTGTTTGTCAAACCGCTGCAGCATTTCTCTGGCTTTTGAACAGTAACGTAGACCTAAGCACTGAGTAATGTTCTCAGGATTATCGCGCTTGTATTTGGATAGTGGCTAAAGCGGTCGGGTTCCTCTCGCTAACAGTAGCTCTGATTAGCTTTGATGCACTGACTGGGCGGTGGTTTTGTTTCGTTCTCACATTGGACATACCTGCAGTCGCATTAATGTTGTTATTCTCTCCGTGATGCGTTCTTTTGGCTGGAATTCTAAGTGAATCAGTAAAGCTCCGTAGTAGCACAGCACTTTGTTTACACCCCGCCTCTCTCCAAAAGCAGCGCTGATCTATAAATGATCTGGATACATGCAGGGATACGGCTGATGTGCTCAATGCTGTCTTTATGCACATGGAGACGGGTTGGATGGATCCTCCGCCTACTCAACGCTGTGATAGCGTTCATGTTTCTGTATTTATTTTAAGCACACGCAGCACATGCATTTATCGTGTATTTATCGAGACTAAAAATGTTATCGTCCTTCATTTTACTTATCGAGCGATAAATCGATAAAGTAATTATCGTGGCAGGCCTAAGCATACATGTGTGTATCAACATTTGCTTTTGCCGCTGCTGCCTCCCACAGAGGAAATTACCATATTTGGATTACAGCGTCACCTCGGTCACCTTTCCTGCTACACGTGGATACCAAACTCAAGTGGAGGGAAAGACAAGGGAGTGCCGAGAGATGCACCGATCCAGCTTTTTTACTTCCGATACCAATACTGGGGATTTGAGTGTCTGCCGATATTCAGCGTGAGAGCATTGAAGTCTTATCTTGGTCTGTAATGAAATGTTACAGACCAATGATTAATTATATCTATTAATAAACAAATGGAAAAAACATTACACAAGGATTACTGGACTGTTTTACTAATAATCTTTGATAGCCTATTAGGTTACATTAACTCACAGCTTAAAGTGATCAGATCATTACACTATCAGTTATTGCATTTCATGAACTAAAATACAAACACTGGGCCACTCCCGCAGTGGCCATTTCATTGAATTAGGTGATCCAGTCATAGTTTCTGTCACAGCATTGATTAGTTGCCGATAGCATTAGCATGCTGCCTCTAGCATTGGCATATTGTTTCATTTTGCCCGGCGATCAAAAAATGTGTGTTATTTTATTGTTTTAGTATCAGCTCCGATATTCGATACCAGTATCAGATCGGTGCATCCCTAGGAGCACAGCCATATTGCAGCAATTTCCTTGTTAAAACATCATAAAATAAGCATTGCAAAAGGTTGAGTTTGGTTTATTTTCTACTCTGACATTAAATGTTAAGGGAGAAAGAATGTTAATATGTCAGAACTGTGCGTATATCCACTCTGAATCCAGGACTACAGTTGTACAGAGACTCTCATATGATCCGAGTTGTTCTTTCCATTTGTTTGTTTACGTCACTGTGGCAGATCTGTATCTCCTCCAGCAAAAGCTCATCAACATCATCTGACTCTTGTGCTACTTAAGGGTGGGTTCGTCTGAGGAAAGAACGCGCTGCTTTGCCATAAATTATCATCGGTTAAAGCAGTTAGTCAGTCACCCAAGTGTTTCGTCGGCATTTTATGATTTTGGGCCAGTTTACATACTTACCCTCCTTTTAAACTTTCACTTGGAAACCGATATTTGACTAATTTTTACTGTAAAGTGTCTACATTTTGCACTGGGTCGCCATTTCTCTGTACATTTATGTGGGGAATGAAAACCTCATATATACTTACACTTTTGCAGCAACATCTCCACTTCAGTAGCAGACTCCAGACTTTCCAGTTTGGACTTAATCATTGTTTGAAGGTTTTTTTCTGAAGAATTTCTCACTATGTAAATCCTAGCCTGATTTAATGAGCTTTGAACCTCAATAAGCAAGGCAGTTTTAACAGATACTCTAATAACTAGCTCAAAAACTAATAAAAGATATTCAAAATTCTGTCAGCTCAAATCTTTCTAACTAATATATCAACAAATAAATCAAACAAAGTCTTACCCTATCCATTTGGTTGTTCAAAATCTTGGCATTTTGGGCCTTTTTTGTGCATGAGGACAAATTAAATGGGGGGGGGGGGGCGGGAACCTCAGAATTTTTCGAATTGTCAAAATGTAGGATATGACGACTGTTGCCGGTACATATTGAATGGAGCAGGTGTTTTTATAAAAACTAGAATTTGTGAAGGTTAGCTTAGCGGCCCATTCATTCCTATGGCATAGCTTTAGCCTCTATTTGTTTACATGTATCAGCATTGGCCGTTTTTCTCTGAAAATTCTAAACAAAATAACATAACATCAAATTGACCTGTATGGTTCTATCTTTACTATCTATACTTGACTCATGAATGTATTTGGAGGCATTGTAAAGGTACATTTTCAACATTGTTTGTTGCTTTGAATGAATGCAATATTCCGCTCCTTAATGCGACAGCAGTGACAAACCACTGTTCATTCAGAAACCGACAGTGTTTAACATGATGGTCATGGGCTAAATCCAGTCTGTAATTAGTTTACATTGTAGATTATATCGCCTACACTCGGGGCATGTTACCATAGAAATTTACCCTCACTAGAAAGTGGTTCAGCTTGGTATTACCGTTAAACCAGGGTTAACCCCACAGTTGCGTGGCTAAACCTCTTATCTTTCGAACCTAAGAAAATGTCAGTTCCTGTTGAAACGACGGCTCGGCCTGCAGGCTCTAACCACTCAGCGCTTTCCTTGAGATTTAATGTTTACGCATGCAACTTTTAGATCAGCGGGCGCTTGTTAATTAGCCCGGTAGAACTGATTAGCTGTTAGCAAAAGCCACTCTCCGCATCGATGCAGGACAGTTATTGGACACGGGGGGAAGCACATGAGGGTTTACAAAGAGCGACAGAGCGGGGGCGGGTCCCATGGGGGCAGTCGTCCCAGCACAGCCCAGACGGGACGAGCGAGAGACAGGAGGCCGTCTCTGCAAATAACTGTCCCGCCTCAGTGAGCAGCAGCACGAGCAACACTGTCTGAGGCCTCTTTGTCAGAACATTGCACTTCACTTACATTTCGTATTGATTATTTCTAAGGATGGACTGTTTTCTAAAAGGCTGTGATGTTGATTATTTATACCAGACTCAAGGCCGCAGGGAGAGCTCCAGCTGGGTAGGTTTAGCAGAGGTTTAAATCCCGCCCCTCAGCTTTATTTAGGAATATTACTGCCAGCTCTGGCTCACAATGAAACATTTTTATAAGGTTATAACTGTGCAGAAGGCCTAAACTTATAGTAAAAAAACCCAAAAAAACTATCTGTCGTGTGCCAATTCACTGGGAAGCTTAAAAGCAGTGTCACTTTTTCAAAATTCTTGAAATCGGACTGCAAATTTATATGAATTCTTTATAATTAGATGCACAGTGTTTTCTTTTTACCCGCCAGTGTCTGAGTTTACAATATATTAAAGGAGGACCAAACAAGGGTTGGAGGTTCAGTTGGTTTATGTTTGATTTTGCATATAATATTGCTCAAAAGCTGATTACTGTAACCCATGATTATTTATTTCATAAATATTTTACAATCTAATATTCACTGCCGGACCAAAAATGTGGTTCTGATCTGGGGCTGCTGCAGTTGGTAGGTCTTGGTTCAGCAACACTATGTGCCCAAAGAATGAAAATAGCTGACGACCTGAACATCCTGAATGACCAGGTTATTCCATCAATGGATTTCTTCTTCCCTGATGGCACGGGCATATTCTAAGACGACAATGTCGACAAGTATGACTTAACAAATATTGTTCCACTACTAGAAGAAAAAAAAAAAAGCGGGTAAAGTGCTGTTTAAGGGCTTCCAGAAATTGGTTTGAGGGCCGCATTTGGACAGCCCTGATCGGAACCATAAAAGCTATTTGTAGATTGTTTGTCACTTGAATTAAACGTATTGTTTTTGAAGAAGTAAGAAGCTTCTCAGTTGAAAAATAGTACTTTCAGTATAGAGATTCCCTGACGAGCCACATATTTAATCATTACTTGTTATGCATATTATGACACAATTGCAGGGAAGTTTAAAAAAAAAAATTCTTGGCCAATATTCAAAAATGCGCTGAGTAGCAAAAGGGTTCAAATCAAAGCTTAGAGCAAATATCTCATCTAGTTTGCCCAGCTTGACTTCTTGTCGTTATTGCCTTTCTGTTTCAGTTGTTGTAGCTAGTTTGACCAAAAGTTAGATTGTAAAAGCCCGCTTCCTAACTTCTTTTTGTTGTTGTAGTTGAGTAAACTCTGCCTCTGTAGATTTTGTTGCAAAAGCAGTAAATCTTGAACCGTTCTCTCTGTATTTTTCGTTGCCTCTTTGAAGAATGCTCAAAAACATCAGAACACGGTTGCGCTCAGAAAGCTCTGCGGATTTGCCTGCTCGGCGTTTAGTCACCTGACCTGACCACAGCCTCAGAGGAAGTGCTTCCTGTGTGACGGCTTTCCGCTGCTTTGTTTTTGCTCCAAAAAGGAGGTCGCTCAGACACACGGTATTCAGCATGGTTTCAGACCACATTAAAGTGTCGAACTGATATTTGACCCAGAGGTGAACAGCAAAACGAGAGTAAAAAGTGATTCCAACCTGCATTGTTGCTCGACTATTTAACTACACCTTACTCGGCCATAACCTCTTAACCGCCCTCATATTCTCCAGTTTTGCTTCACCCAAATCTAAACGTTTCTTGAAAGAAAGAATCAAATTGCGGCGAAAACGAGACGTAAACAAGGATGAAAACGGCACCAAAAGAACTGACGAAAAAGCAGCAAAAAGTTACAAAGACGTGACAAAAAACACAACAAGAGATGTTACTAAAAAACAATCAATACCTGACAAAAAAGCGACAGTCACAAAAACGTAACAATAAAGGCGATGAAAAAAGTGGGCAAAAAGCAACAAGAAAACGTCAAAAGCGACAAAAAAGTAACGACAACGTGGTAACAATGCAAGGAAAAATCGTAGCTCAGTTTTGTAGGTCTTGTAAGCTCTCCAGTCAAGAAACTTCTAGATTTGGGTAAGTTGGTTAAAATGGGGGATAAGAGGGTAATAAATGATGAATTAACACTTAATTCATCATGAACAATTCATTAGTTAAGTGACTGACACTTAATAACTACTACAGTCAATGCCTAACTTATAATGAGTAGTTCTTCACATACTTCACTTATTCATTGTGAAGTAGTTAATACGTGTTAGTTTCACTGTAGTAATGAATTGTTCATGATGAATTAAGTGTTAACTCATAATTAATTAAGGCTAAATTACGTTGTAGTTATTATAAAGTGTTACCCGTAGGTTTTGTCAAAAGGTCGAAAATGATCCAAAAATACATTGAACTGCAGTATAAAGTTTGTAAATCTTAGAGGGGATATTATTCTTTTGGCAGGTACTTAATCATTGATTCCTATCTTTAACTTATACTTTGTTGGTTAGAAAATATAATATTGATCTAAAACAGCGGAAACAAAATATTCTCTAGTTTCACTTCTTGATCGTCTGAGCGAGCTGAAGTAAGCCCCTCCCACTCCCTCTTCTTCTTCTTACTCCCCTTTGCTGCGCAGCTGTTTTAATAAAGAGAAAACCGTGTTGCTGTAGTGAAGCTATGACTATGATTATTAAGCTTAGCAAGAGATGAAGGAAATCATGACCCCAGGAGGAGCTTTTTTGGGAGCTGCTGCCGCTGTGATGCTAAGAGCAGTTACTGGAGAAGATTCAAAGATGACTCAAAGATGCGCACGTGGCTCTAAACACATCTATAGGTGTAACATGGTCAAAAGCTCTAAAAAGTCGATTTTGTATAATACCCCTCTTAATGACATTAAATATGCTACCTAAGTTAAAGACCAGTTGAAAAATGGCAAAAAAATTGCATTTTGCATGGTTGGATTTTAACAAGGTTCCAAGTAGGACTATTATGCAACAAGAAGAAAAGGGAGTAAAACCAAAAAATGAATAAAGCTAAACAGACTCTCGTGAGCTGGGCACCTCCTTTTGGGTCTTCCACTTGACTTGTTTGTTCCTTAACCCTCAGGATCTTTATAGAAGTTCATAATGACCGTCTTACTGCATCCCACCTCAGCAGCGAGAGGCTCTGCTTACTGTATGCAGCTCAACAACCCAAACGCATTCAAAACCAGATCAAGATGTAATGACACTGAATCCACATTTTTGCACCGATTAGGCTTTTTAAAGGCATGTGGTCCTAAACTTTTGATCAGCTGCAAAACAGACTATTTCAGTTTATTTGTTGTTTTCAATTAAGCTTGACTTTTGTCTCACTCCCTTTTCTTCTTGTTGCATATTGAAGTTCAACTTGGAACCACATGCAAAATGTGAATTTTTACAATTATTCCGACTGGTCTTAAACTTTTGATCGAGACTGTACATCTGAGATTAGCTGTGTTCTATGTTGATGCAATGAAAAGATGCCAAACCACACAAATAAAACCCAACATAGTCCGGTAATGGACAATGACGTGCACATTTCAGCTGAAATCACTGGCCTTTTGTCATTATTTACGTCCACATGTGCAATATCTCTTGGGAAGAGGGTTCATTTTTCCCTCATAATAGTATTTCTGAGACCAATCCCATAAACTGAACCTAAGTGCTTCTCAAAAAGTTTCTGTCGTCTTGCGTTTTTAGCTGTGGACTTTTTGCCTCTCTCCTTTCAGCCTGTGTGCATTGACAGCTGAGCTAAAATGATATAGTGTATAGCACATACAGTATGTTCCGATAGCACTGCAGAAAACTCCGTACACTGCAAAACAGAGCCTCCACTTCAGTTTAAGTGTTTAAATTAGCATGGAATATTTGGCTTATTCCTATGGTCCCATACTTTTTTTTTAACTGGCGTGCAAAATGAGTGATTATTTGTCTTCAAATTGAGAGGACAATTATCCATAAAGATGTGCAAATTAGTCCAATCTGGACCTAAAAGTCAAATATTTGTATCAGATATCCCTTTTTGCAGTGTACATACTTAGCCCCTTTTTTCTGGCATCTAGTCTTTCTCTCTCTCTCTCTCTCTCTCGTCCCTTTTCCCTCTCAGTAATGCATTCTCCATCTGCTAATTTCATTCACCACCCAAGCAAAGAGCCCTAAGTAATGTGTGTTTGTTTCCCCTAAATAATCCAGTTACCGACTCTCAGTGAATCCAACCTTTGCTTCCCTTTCGTATTGCTTCTTTTTCCTCCCCAACCGTAGCCACAGTTATTTTGGTCAGTGGTATCCCACTGTCTCTATGCGCTAATATTGCTTATCTTATGTAAATAAAATAAATTGCAAGAATTCATTTTATCTGGGTGTTTTTACTGTGAATGGGCATACTCTGTGGCATTGTTTCAATAAGCTTCTGCAATGACAAAACATCCAATGTTGCATTCATTTTTCACCAATGTCATGTATGGTAGGAGAGTGTGAACACTGCGCAAAGCCTTCTCCAGCACATCCCAAAGATTCTCAATGGAGACTCTGTGATGGCCAATCCATGTGTGAAAATAATTTTTCACGATGTGAGCCCTGGAATTGTCGTCTTTAGAATATGCCCATGCCATCAGGGAAGAAGAAATACATTGATGGAATAACCTGGTCATTCAGGATGTTCAGGTCGTCAGCTGGTTTCATTCTTTGGGCACATAGTGTTGCTGAAACAAGACCTACCAACTGCAGCAGCCCCAGATCAGAACCAGATTTTTGGTTCGGCAGTGAATATTAGATTGTAAAATATCTGTATGCAAAATCAAAACACTTTCAGTAGAAGCTGCAGTTTTGGATCATAAATGTAACATTTTTACTGAACTTATGAAGTAAAGTCCATTTGTGACATCATTGTCAAAGAAATGTCGATTGAATGCCTGTTGAAATCAAATTTAATGGCAGCTGTGGCTTCAAATGTTGCTTACCACCACTAGGCATGGAGCGAATGAATAATGCACGAAATCTGGAAAAACACTATATGAGACTAAAGCATTGTGTATGATTTGAGCTTTACAACACCTAAATTGCTCTAATGACATACCAACATATAACTAGGAAAGTCCCACATTGCAAATCTAATCCCAACCGCAGTATGTCTGAAAAATCCCGACTGCATACTTCTCTAACATATTTCTGCTCCCGATACGCCTCCGTCTCTGTGCTCCTGGTCTCTTGTGTACATTGCGCGTCTGGGAAGGCAGGGCTCCATGTGCTCGCTTCCCATTGGCTGCCTGAGTAAAGGATGATGTCATTGCTGTAGCCAGCGAGGGGAGCAGGGAACGAAGGTGAAGGAGGGAGGGAGAGAAATCCTGATTCAGAGCAGCACGCAGCCAAGTGAGAATGGATGGAGATGACGATAAGCTACGGGAAAGTATAGGTTCTGCGTGATAAGAAGTAATGGGTGTTTTGGAGGACATTACAAAGAGAGGAATGCGGATGCAGACTGTATTATAAAGTAGTTTGGGCAAAGAAATTACCTGCAGTATTAGATGGGGGGCCGGCAAAATGTCTATCTGTACATTTTGAGGTTGGATGAATGAATTAAATGCCAGTAGAACTAGAAAGCAGTCAATTTCAGTACAGTAACTGGCATTAAATCTACATTTCTTTCATGTGTAATAGCATGACTTGACTTTTTTTACTCGACAAGCACTTGCAACTGCGTTTTTTGCCAAACATTTTCCCGTCAATTTGACACAAATGTTTGTGGCAAGGTTGCCGTTGAGTCCAGTTTTCTTTTGAATATCCACGTTTCCCCGCATGCCTCTTATAATGCATTTGCGGCATTCAAAATATTGTATTGTCTACAAAGGTCCATCACTTGTGGATTTAGATTGTGAAAATGAGTAGAGAAGCACTTGTTCCCCCGTATGCATGCGTATGTTGCACTAAAAAAAAAAAAAAGCCTTTATATCTCCGCCTGTCCTACAAGTTCAATGTCCACCCAATCAGATTAATCTGTTCATAATTTACACAGCGTAAACTCATTTTTACAGGCAGTGCTCCAACTTAACAGCAGCCACATAAAAAAGGGGCGCTATAAAACATAAATGCAGGCCTGTATCGGCGAATCGGTTTCTTCTTCTCAAGCTGAAAACATGACACTGGGAAAGGGGTGAATGGATTTCCCAAAATGTCGAGCTGTGTTTGTTTTTTGCTAATGCGACTTGTCTGGTATTATTAGCTTTTATGCCCTACAAGTGAAGCTTGACATCTTCTTTCCCTTGTGGTAAACACTTTTCACTAATCCCCACCGCACTCCTCTCCTCGGGGGGGCTTCCTCAAGTGGGGGAAACCCATTCCGTGCTGCTCTCCATTGTCACGTCTGCCAAAAAAAGCGCCCCCCCCCCTCTCCTCCACGCCGTACCCCCCGAAAGCCCAGTTTGCCCCTCCCTCCACTTCATATCTAGTCTGCAAGAGCCTCATGATTTATGCCCCATCTGTAATTTATGCAGCGCGGCTCTCGCAAAAAAAAGAAAAAAGGGGGGCCGCGGGGGCACGTCTCCATTCACTCGGCGTTATGTTACAGATCAATAAAGATGCTACCGTTCACCTCCGTGGACTGTCTTTCCCAATTCGTCTAATGCAGTTCCCCCTCCTTCTATCCGCTCTCAGGTGATGTCATCCTTTTTCAGCTGGATTCCCCCCCTCCTCCTCTCGCGCTCGCTCTCTTTCTCCATTAGCGGCTGGCTCGTTCCGTCCTATCCGCGCGTCTCTCTCTCGGAAAAAAAAGAAAGAGGGAGGAGAATGAGGGATCCAGGCATGCCGGTGTGAAGAAGAAGCCGGATTCGAGGAGCTCTTTCCCGGGGCTGAGGGAGCGGGAAGTCTTGGCCCCCCTTTGCCATGGAGGTGCACCACCGGAAAGATGCAAGAGACGCCGGACAAGTTAGAAATCGGAGGGACTGACTTCAGGAGGCTGTTCTGCGAGTCTTTCTTTGACGCGTGCGAAAGGATCTTAATCGTTTTGTGGACTTGTTTCTTCCCACTGCGTCGACAGATAAACTTACAGACGACAGGAATGTGGATGCCATACTGTACGTTGCAAGTTCAGCTGAAACTTAAATGTTGGAATCGTTGACCTCCTGTCCATGAGGGATCTTTTTTGCAAAAGTGACCTGGTTGCTTGCTCAAAGAAGGGATTTAAGCTGCCGAAAGGATTCCATACTGTGCCTTGAGTTGTGCATAGTCCATTGGCGTCGGAAATCGTCACTCGAATTCCAGCAAAATTCCAAGTGGGATCTGGACTTAAAATTGTCAGAACCAAGCTTGCTCTAGCTTCCTTTTTCCATTAAAAAAACTTGCAAAGGGGTCTCTCACCACCTCAGACGAGCACTGCTTCAAATTTGGCCACGCTAGAGACGTGCCACTTTTGCATTTAATTTGATTCCTGCACTACCCTCTTCCTTAATTGTGACAAGATATTTTGCTCAGAACTTGGAGACTGACTCTTCGAACTTTATCGATACCTGTGAATGCAAGCCCTCATTGCTTACTTTGCACCAATTCCCCCGAACATCTTTCCCCCCAAATTACGACGACAAGTTTAGCGTGGAACTTTGCGACTTGAGACCCTTGGGATTCGGAAGTCTCTGCAGCAAAGCGGATAAACCGTCCTTCCTTTGCACATTCAATCATTTTTATTCACCCTTTTTCTCTCGAAGCGACGAGTGGAAACTTCCCTTCCTTCCGCCCAGCCCATCGGTGAAAATGGCTTTCCTGGTCCGTTGCTATGCCAACTGCCTCCAACCGTGGTCCTCCAAAGTAAGCGATGTCGTAATGCTTTTTCTGGTCTCTGGCTCTAGGGGGGTTTACCGCTGCTGCTGCTGCCGCTGCTCCTGCTGCGTGTGAGCGGGAAAGATAGCAGAGAATAAAAGCGTAGAAACAAAGAAATGAACTTGATTTACATGCACATGATTGAAATTATTTTGGGGGCTGTCTGATGCACGCCAGCTCACATAATTTACATTTCAGTGGACGCGTCTTGAAACATGCTGATAGCAGAGAGGCTTTTGAGGAGATGCCAAAGACGTGCCCCTGCTCCAGTTTTTGTGCATGTTAAATAGACGTTGTTACTGGGAGAGACCCACTTCTCAACGCTTTCACTGACATTACGTCATTTTAAACTTTGGTAACCCCCGTAAAAAAAAAAAAAAAAAAAATCTATACCTGTAGAGAATATCGCAGTAGCAATATTAATGCGATACTTTACTCATCAGTTTCAACACTGAATGTATTTCCTTTTTAAAAGTGAACACAAGGAAGGAATCTGCTTTTTCATCAAATTGTGGCAATTAAACCAGGCTTAATCAGGACCAAGAGTAAAGCTAAAATAGAGCTAAATTGGGGAAATAATGACTAAAACAGAAATTTAGCACATTATTAATGGAAGATGATGTCACAATATATTATTGCTTCTTATTACATGGATGTTGCACGACTTAATTATTGCAATAGCGTTTGTAGTTCACATTGCGCTGAAACAGTTTCTTTCATTCTTGCTTTGATTTTTCTGGAATCTCAAATTGGTTATGTTCATGACGTCTAGAATTTGATTTTGGATTTTCAGATGGACAGCAGATGGCTATATTGTAGAACGGACAATTCATTGTTTTAAAGAACTCTCCAGAGAATCCACCTCAATAGTGTTTGTCAGTGGATCCACAAACCTGCCAGATTCATCTTGTGAAGTTCTTCTAACTGGCACCTGTAGAGTGAAGTCACTAGTTTTTAACACCAGTGGAGAAAGAAATCACAATGATCTTTGTGTTAAGTTCCACATGGATCGGTCGATAATTACTGAGACATTAACCAAAAACCAGCTCAAAAACGTCTGCATTTTGGCAATACACATTTCGAATTCTGAGCAGTCCCCACATGTCAAGGAGACGTGCAAAGTTCTCTTTGTTACGTTGTTCCTTTGCGTGTTCTTCAATGGCGCCATGGGTTTTCTAGCATTTCTAGCACGCAAGTTGCTGAAATGACCTATAGATTAGACATTTTGTTAGATATTATTATGCAAAAGCTACAGATTTTGATGGATCTCCATTGCCCGTCACAAACAATGAATTGGTGCCATTTGGGATCAATTGGGGGCATAATAATACAAATTGCCTCATGACGACACCTATTCCTGTCTCACTCATGTTGAAGTCAGCAGTGGCTCGTTGTGCAGTGGATGTGTGTATAATTAACAATTGAACGTCCCAGATTTAGCTGCTCTAAATAATGTGCCAGAGTTGGACTATACTATAGAGACGGATGAATCTGCCGACGCAACTGTCTGCATAAGAAGAAGTGGGTTGTTGCGGCAATTTGTACGAGTAACTTTTAAGGTCAGGTGAAGTTTGCCACGTTGTTACTTTAACTCTTCTGACTAAAGCGTTTTATAGTATTGGAGACGTTTTCCTACCTGTCTTGAGGTGAAACGTTGTGGTTTTATTAGTCACACAATCCAAGCTGTAATTGTAAAGCAGAAGATTAGCATGTTAACATTAAGACACCTCATGGAATATAGGCATCATCAAGTGCTTAAGGCAGCGGGATCTCATTATGATAACTCCACACATAATAATGATGGTGAACATCTCTGGAGCTTTTAACACAAGTCAAGCTGGTGCTGTGGTGGTCCGTTTATGCTTAACTAGCTGCGAGAATAGTGAATAAATAGATAATTGTAAGTTACACGTTCTGTCCTCCATCTTAGTTGTCACTCAAGAACTTTGAAATTATTCACTTGTCTTTCCAAAGGCCACAGAACCAGTAACGATAATCTTTCCACCAGCTTTAATGTTATAATAAAATGGTAAATGGACTCAACTTGTATAGCGCTTTTCTACCTTTATCAGGCACAAAGCGCTTTACAGTAAGGAACCAGTCACCCATTCAGACTCTCATTCATACACCAATGTATGCAGACTCTGGAGGCAAGCTGGGTGAAGTGTCTTGCCCAAGGACAGGGACAGGGTCCGACAGCGACAGAGTGTTACATTTACAGCAGCTTGACGTCATGAGAGAGACTTCTCAGAAAAGATGCCAAACGGCAACAGACAAGCAACAAGCATTTACCAAACTTACTCTTTTACTTCTTCTACTTACTTTAATTATCTTGAGTTTTATTGTGTTTTCATTTATAAAGTGAGTTAGCTTTAGGTCGAAGTCTATTATTGCTGTGTTGATTATCACAAATTGAATAATTTGGTATAGTATTTTTCTTCGTCAGTGTGTAATTTAAATTATATTTGTCATTATTATAAAAAAATCGTGATAATTGCAAAATTATAATTCAAAAATTGTGATATTCTATTTTGCCATATCGCCCACCCCTAGTATTATGGACCCAGTTGAGATGCAGCCACGACTCTAATACTCTCATCAGCTTAAAACTGTTTCTGGCGCCTCTGCAGACTCTAAGGGCCAGATCTTGTGCCTGGCGCACGGGGTGCGTAGGCTTTAGATTGTCCGAGTGGCGGATCTATGCGCTATTCGCCTTTGCCACTTGCGAAAGGGCGTCTCAAGAGGAGGTGACTGCTCTGATAGGAGCACCACTGACATTCATTTCCTTGTTTACATCGCGCTGCCTTGTGTTCTTCCTTAAGCCTTAGGCCCTCACAGGTCAAACTAAAAACTTTATTAACCCCATCGTGAGCGAAACAATGTTCATGTCTCGAGAGAGAACGAGCTACAGCCGTCCGCTGTGGCGCGGATCGGCACTCGCTTGGTTGTAAATGCGAACAAAACAAATGCACATGTTTACCCCCACTCCTCCACAACCCCTCTCTCGGCCGCGGAGTCGATCTGGTTGAAGGAAATCGTACATACACCGCCATTGGCCATGAGTGTTTCTCCAGCCCACGTACTTCCCGTACTTCCCACTTAAATGTGCTAAGTCAGTAGTGGCATTTTGCGCTCCTAATAAGCACAAATATTACGCTATAGTGTGAGTTTTGAAACACAAGATCGGACCCTAAAATTTCTATTTGTGTTCCCTCGTTTGGCTTGATTTGATCTGAAGATTGGAAGCAGAACTTTGGCCGAAGTGACCATCGTAACTTACAGCACATTGACGTTGTTTTATTCACATGCCTCATTATGGGACTTACAAATTGTCTGTGGAGTTACTGCAGTTTCTAGAAAATATAAGAATCTTGGCTTTAACACCATTACGCAGGCCTTGTTGTTGTTTATTAACATCTCGTGTCAGGTTCACTGTCATTGCCGATACAGGTACTAGTCCAGGTAAACCACAAATGTCAAGATCTGAAACGGCAGGCAGGTTAACAGTGGGTCAAATGCAAAAGACCAAATTGTAAACCTTCTGATTTCCTGAAGCCAGGCCCGTGTCTCTCCACCGCTCGCTGTTTTGCATCTGCCAGTGATGTGGAGGCTGGGTGGTCCTCTCCTGTTGGTTCGTTTGAAGTCCATGGTTAATTGGTCTGTGTCTGTGATGAACGTGCCCCTTTCTAAAGGTTAATTAAATTCCCTTTTCCTCCCCATTAGCCGACACACGGCGCTCCATGTGGGGGCGGTTGCTGTATCAGGCCTCACACACCTGGTTCAAAGATTTGTGAGTGCAGTGAAGATCGGGGGATGTTCTTTGTGTTCATAATTTGGATGTTTACGCAATTTGTGTATATGGGTAAATACTGCGTGATTATGATCAGGATCAATATTTGTGGATTTTCTTTTTTGGATTTGTGCTATGAAAATGCCATGCATAAAGACTGAGCAAGAAAGTGTGTTTGTTCCATTCTTGAGCGACAGTGGCGCAGATGGTAGAGCGGATCATCTCGTGAGCGGAAGGTTGGGGTTCGAATCCCGCCTCTTGGAGATGCATACTGTCGTTGTGTCCTTGGGCCAGTGTCTGTGTACATTGGTGCATGAATGAGAGTGTGAATGGGTGACTGGTTCCTTGCTGTAAAGCGCTTTGAGTTCCCAGTGTAGGTGGAAAAGTGCCATTTACCAGGGTCGAGTCTTTGGCAGGGTGATTGCCAAAATTCCAAAACACAACATCCATATCATTTAAATGAGCGTTAACCATTGTCTCAGCTGTTTTTTGCAGTTTATTACTGTCGATATAGCAGTTTCTTCCTGCAAAATTTACAGCACTGTGTTTTTTTATTTTCATAGTGAGTACAGTACAGGCACAAATCAAACAATAGCCACAATTTGACCTGGGGAGTTAAGCATAGTATCCCTTCAATCATTGAGCACATTAATTTACTTCTTGGCTTGAATCTTGATTTGACCCTTCTTGCATTCGCATGAGTACCCACCACTTACAGCGACCATTCCAAACACTACAACTCGACCCAAAACTGGAAAGATCTCGTGAGCTGCACCCAAGAGCTCTGGCATTGCGTTGCATGATTCATCGCTTGGCTTTCTTTCTCAGCGGGGACTCCTGCGGCTGCCAAAAACCTTTTAGCGTTGTATTTCTACGACCACATTTACTACACGGGGCTCAAACCGGCCCGTTGGCACAACCTCGACAAAAAAATCAACAGTTTATTCTGCCTTTTTAGCCGTTCTTGAAAACACTTCTCGCTTATGTCGATACTGTGCAAAATCTTACGAGGTCAGTATTGACTGGGATATTGGGTTGCAGGGGTTGGAAATTAGGCGTCGGATGACAAACACGACATTGTATAGGGTAGACAGGCAATACACCATACGTTGCCTTTTTGACAAGTTAATGTACATCCAAATTGTTTCCAAAGATTTTGATTTATTTTGCATTTTCTGCACTAATAAGAAGAGAGTTGTAGCTGAAATGACGGTAGATTTTATAGGAATGGCAGTTTGTTGACAGATACAGCTGATTGGCTGACCAGTGATCGCAGGAAGGAACAAGGGGAAGTGGAGTCTTCCTCGTTAGCCTTTTCGCTAAAAAACACAACAAAACCTCCCTTGGTCGACACTTTTGGACCTTGGTTTGATCTCGTTTTAACCCAGGATTTCCGTCTGTCTGCCCGACGCCTGATGCCTCTCTGTGGGCTGGGTCTTAAGCTGCTGCCCCTCTGTCTTCCTTGGCTCTTTTCCACTCTGAAGCTCCATCTATTATTTAAGCGTCCATAATCGAGACTTGCTGTTGTTTTGCTGCTGCCCGCTGGCCCTGGCTGACTCTCACCTCGGCCACTTCTTGTTTGATAAATCGCACCCAAACTTGAATTACGCTTCCCAAATTTCACTTTGCGGCATTATCACATTAGAAGGCGCTGGAAATTCGATTTCTGCTTTTGTACACCCAATAGCGCTCATCATAATGAAATCCTCACGATTTGCGTTGCAGATTTCTCTGTTCATTTCCCGCGGTGTCACCTCCAGGTCGCGACCTGCCGTCCCGAAGTCGATCCGGTCCCTGACTTGGACTCGACCCTGAGACTTTGATTTTGCTTCCCTCAGCGATCGATGGACCTCTCAGAAACAGGGGCATAATCACTCCGTGCGACTCGGCGGCTCTTTGCATTGTAATGAGGCTGAAAAGCATTGATACGGAGGTGCAAAACTGTGATACCGCGACGTCTGCCAGGGACAAAACAGATGGAGGAGATTTTACAACGAGGACAAGCTTCTGCAAAGATAGTGCCATGTTTTTTTTTTGGTTCCTGTTCAGACCTACGCTTCATACCATGGTGTAATTGTGGATAAGACCTTGGTTAATGTTGTTTTAATAACATTAGTCTACCGGAAGATGGAAGATGGAAACCAATTTACTTCACAAAGTTAACAGTAGTGAATGAAAAGAGCACACAGACTACTGACTGGAGTGGACATAAGTGAAGGATAAAGTAATCCCATCAGACACAGATAGTGACTCTAGTCCAAATAAATCTTTTCCCAGATGTTCAGGAGCTCAAGGATTGCTGCACCGTCTTTGCCGTTGCGTTTGTGCTAACAGCAGAGCGCTACAAACCAAGTAACCCAGAGATGCCAACGCCTCCTGATCTTCATTTTAAAAACCATGTAGAAGACCTGATCTGGGTGCTACAAGTGCTGTGTGCTTTTGCTTAGTTCCTTCATGAATGACCACTTATATTACATTACAGGCAAAATCGGCTAATTCCGCATGCGCATTTTCTTTGATGGAAACGCAGTTAAGGATTGAGTCTGTTGACTGTTGATTTTCTTTGAGTTTTTAATCATGTTTAAACATCATACCGATAATGAAAACATACCTTAAGTTGTATCTCAAGGTACTTTATTTGTCATTCCAACAAGATGGAACGTTTTTTAGGCCAATATTCCATCATTGGGGCTGTTCTGTTCCTCAAGCTGCATTTACTACGGTCACATGGATTTGTTAGCGTGCCGTTTTTGAGTAAACGTAGCCCTGGGAGACGACGTTTCCTTGCCCCTTTAACGCCTAGGTTTGGCTTTAAGATATTTTTTTAATGATTTTGTTGTTTTCTTTACCAGTTCTAATCCAATCAACAGGAATAGCTCCAGCCCGTTTCATGAGCAGATGAATGGTCTCCCACTTTAGTTCACTGACCCTGGGCCCAGCCGTGGCTTTGTGCCCAGACAGAATGAGCTGTGATGGGGTACAGCGCCTCCAGCACCAGCCCTTGTGTTTCATTTTTTTATACCTCTAATAAGCTCCATGTTGGAATGTCGCTGCGGGGCATAGAGATAACACAGAAAGTAATTATTACTGAATTGATTTTGGAGTCGCAGAGAAAGCGTAGCGGTTTTTCACTCGGTCAAGGACAATACCACGCAGCACAGGTTTGGGACGAGGATCGGGTCTAATTGCAGTTTAATTATTCAGAAGCATCCTTACACATTGTACTAGCATTTAATTCATTTAAATTAGCCAGAGCAATTAGGTCCTAAGAGGTTTGAAAGTACTTGGCATGTGGATCCAAAGGAGTCATTTTTGTATTGTAAGAATTAGAAATGTACGGAAATGTAGTTCTGCCAACAGAGCAGAAATTATTTCAGCTTTATCACATTTTTATCACAAATGTAATAATCTAATTTTCTTCACGCGTCAGATGCACTTGACCGGTGACTCTTCTAACCAGAGGGCTGACTGTTGAATCCTACTGTTGTCAGTTCACTGCTGCCGTGTTCTTAAGTCATTTAACCAAACTTATGCATGAAAACAATGTAAGAGTTATTTTGCCTTAAAGGCACTATGCCTGATTTAGAAATTTGCTTTGTCCTCCTGTAGTATATAGACACTCAGACATTTGTGGGGAAAAACACTGTGCATCTATTTACAAAGCATTTGGAACAATTTCATGGACTTGGAAGCTTTTTTTATTACATTTCTTCTGACAGTGACCCTGGAAAGTCACTAGCGAGTTGTGAAACGTGCCGCTAAACTCGTCCCTATGAAGAATTGGGATGCTACAGATGTTAGGAAAGCTAGGAATTAATTTAGACCACAACTAAAGTGTTAATTTTGTTGCTTCCGCTTTTATTTTTTGCTATAAAAAATTTGGTATAGGGCCTTTAAGTTCGTCTGTCCACCACAGGGCAGCTGTTGCTACAGCTGTATCTTACCACCTTGAAGTGTGAAGACTTTTTCTTGCTAAGTTTGCACATGTAGCCAGAGATGGTGGTATTCATTTTACAACATTATAACCTCAATAACAAATATTTGAGTGCGAGATAGAGCTGTTATTAAAGGCCTGATTTATTTTGAATTACAAACAAAAGAAGAGGCCAGTAAATGATTGTTTGTTATGGTCCAAACTTATTCCCAACTTTCCTAACACATTTGTAGCATCCCAATTCTTCACAGGGAGGAGTTTAGGGTCACTTTACTGGGTCACTGTCAAAAACGCTAGAGAACTAGTCTGCAAGTTCATGAAATGTATACAAATGCTTTATAATTAGATGCAAAGCATTATTTCCACAAATGTCTGAGTTTACAATGTACTAAAAGAGGACAAAGCTTTTTTTGCTCCACTACTATGAAAAAAATGAGGTACCAAGGGTCTCTCCCTTTGGATTCGCAGCCAATCATTTCTGTACTCGACCTCCCACATTTACTCCGACCTCGCTCTGACGGACAGGCTCAAATCAAGGAAACATGGCCTTGACGACCCAGGAGAATGCGCACGCAGGCCCAGAACGGAGGATGGCCAGGCTTTTAGAGAGGCCGTCTGACAATATCATGTGACAGGAAGTCGGGGTGATAAGGATCGATAACGGCTGCATTAGGCCACGCCAGGACACACAAGAGATGCTTAAAAACACAACAACAATACAACATGTTTCCAGAAGGACAATACATGGACCAAAAAAAATGGATGAATGTTATGTGAGCAGCCCTGTGATGGTGCTTCAAAGCTCCAAATCTCATTAAAAATCTGTTTTATCCGGAGTGTGTCAGATGCAATTTGGTCTCATTCAGAAACGGGGTAGCCGTGTCGTCTTTGATGCTGTTGTTTTGATGATGAGGCCACAGTTCAGATGATGTCATGGGCCTTAACAAAAACAGGTTTAACCCTCTCTGGCCCAGTGCAGTCATCTCAATCAGAAGGATATACTGGTTTGGATTGATTGGGTTTCACCTAGCAAAAAATTGATCTTCACAGAAGTTATTTAACATCTTACCCCTGCCGTAACAGAGTGCATTTTCTCTAGTTTGGTTTTACCCAAATCCAAAAGCTTCTGGACTGGAGCTCATTTGAAAGCTAAGACCTACAAAACTCATCTAAGCTTCTTCCTTGTTGTGGTTGTCGTTTTTGTCGTTTGTGGTTGATGTTTTTGTTGCTTATATGACATGTTTTGGTCACATTTGCTTGATCACAGTTACATTACACAGAAAAATGTCAAAGTAAAAAATAAAGATCAAATGCCACCCTGCTTATTGTATGACTTTTTCTCGATTCATGCGCCGTAATTATTTAAGATTTCACTGCAGAATCGCAGTGCATTCATTCACAAATATTGGCTTGTTTGGTATCCACGTGTAGCACAAAAAGTGACCGAGATGGCGCTGCTATCCAAATACAGAGCCGGTAAAAAAGTCAGAGATTTACATGTTTGTCAGAGTGAGGTTTTCTTTACAAACTTGCAACATCTCCACTTTAGTAGCTTCTACAGACTTCAAACTTTCCTGTCTCGTGTTTAACAATATTTTGAAGGTTTTTTTTTACAGTAGGATTTTTAAATATCTAATTGTACCTGATTTATTGAATTCTGAATCCCAAAAAAGGGCAACGTTTGAATTTTTAGATTTTCCACTAATAAATAGCTTATTCAAAAACTAAAAGATTCAAATGCCTCTCTGAAAAAACCTTTGAAATGAATATCAATAACATGAATTTAAACATGATTCAATCCATGATTTAGTTGCTGAAAAAATTGGCAATTTTGGCCATTTGTAATGTTTTCCTCATATTTCCAGTGGGTTGCATAAGTATCGGCCCCCTCTAACCTTTCAACATTTTGCCATACTATGGACCATAAACATAAATATATTTAACTGAAAATGTTTGTGAAAGACACACACTGACACACAATCGTGAAGTGAAATGAAAGTTATGAACTACAGAGAGCTACAGCTCAGGTGGGGAAGAGTCCATTAGTCGTACACTGCACAAATCTGGCCTTTATGACAGAGTGGCATTTTTAAAAGAAAACTATAAGAAATACCGTTTGCTGTTTGCTACAGTAGAAGCCACATGTAGGCCACATGGTGGCTTCTGGCAAACAGCAAACTGGACTTCTAATGGTTTTCTTTCAGAAATGGCTTGTTCTAACTACTCTGCCATAAGGCCAGATTTGTGCAGTGTACAAGTAATAGTTGTTCTGTGTACAGTTTCCCCCACCTGAGCTGTAGCTCTCTGCAGTTCATCCAGGGTCATCATAGGCTTCTTGGTAACAGCTCTGGTCAGTGCGGTCTTTGTTCGGTCAGTAAATTTAGGAGGACGGCCGGGTCTTGGTAGGTTTGCAGTGATGTGATACTCTTTCCATTCCTGGATGGTGTATTTAACTGTACTTTGAGAGATGTTCAAAGCCTTGGAAATCTTTTTAGAACCTAACCTAGCTTTATACTTCTCAATAACTTTATCCCGGACCTGTCTGGTGTGTTCTTAGACTTCATGATGCTGTCTGCTATCCAATAGTCGCTTAACAGACCTCTGAGACCATCACAGAGCAGCTGTATTTGAAGTGAGATTAGATTACACACAGGTAGAGTGTTTAGTCATTGGGTCAACATGTGATCATTCAGAAATAATCAGGCAACTTCTGAAGGCAATTGGTTTCACTAAAAGGAAGGGGGGGCCGGTACTTATGCACATCCTACTTTTCAGTTTTTTATTTATAAAAAAAAAAAATCAAAATCATGTATCAATTTCATTTCACTTCACGATTGTATGTCACTTAGTCTGTGTCTTTCACATAAAATTTAAATGAAATATATTTATGTTTATGGTCCATAGCGTAGCAAAATGTCAAAGTTAAAGGGAGCCGATACTTATGCATCCCAATGTATGTCCGTGATCCACAGCTAGGAAAGCCACAAAAGAGCAACAAAAAAGTGACAAATGCGATGAAAAAGTGACCACGACACAACAACAAAAAACCACGAACCAGCGACAGAAACGCTTAAAATGTAAAATACTGGTGTAATGGCTACATCCCACTCCCTGCAGTTATCAATCCCCATAACGAAATAATTGATGGTATATTGTTATATATTTTTGACCAAAACATTTTTCTCTTTTGCAAAGAGACCATCCTTGGTTTTCTCTCCAGCCCATTTGGGGATTTTACAAATGCCCTTGAAAATGACCCTGCCACGGCTCTTAAAGGTTGCGCAGACACAGACAAAGGGGAGGGGATCAATAGCTGGAGATAATGGTATGGGGGGAAGTCTTGTTGTTTGAAATATTAGCAGCAGCCATGTGTCCGTGTGCCAGAGCCGGGGGAGGGGGTGTAGCATCATTTCCATAGAGAGTTATGGCATAAACGAACAGCTCATTGTGTCAGGTTTTACTGCAGCGTTGTCTAACCAGGGTTACAAGGCTCTCTTGAATTATCCATTTGTTTTTTTGCTCAGTTCTGCTCCTAAATTACTCCCTCATGTTTCCCCCCCTAATGGACAGTAATGGCAGCACTCGGGTTGAGCTGGTCTTGCGATGCCACTTTCTCTTCACATGGTGCGAACTACAGAGGCTACGCTAATGCGGGAGATCAAAAAGGTTAAATGTGCATTCATTATCATACAATGTGCCTTTTCTGCTTCGGGAGATGGTAGATTTGTTATTTGTGAACGATACTTGGTTTACGATACCGATACCTGAACAATACCTTTTTTAAATATTTAATATTTGTCATCTAGAACCAGAAAACGGAATAATAATGTTTGGAAGATAAATGCAAATTTACAATATCGGGTTCATCAATGTGGGAAAAATGTCATTTTGTCATTGTCACTCAGCTCATCTTAAAAATATTAAACATTTAAAAATAAAAAAAATAAAATATTTGTATTTTACCTCCCATATATTAAAGCAGTGCTAAATAACTTGTTTACCTTAATAAATCCTTTTCGTAGTCCCTCTGGGGGTAATACAAGTGTTAATGGGATGATTGGGGGGGTCTTTCATCTCCCTCTGGTGTCTGTGGCCAGAAAACCACAATTGCAACTTCGCTGCCACCGGGTCTGAGTCAACAATACACACTAATGGAATCACGAAGAAGAAGCTAACAGGCTAACGGTCAAAGCTAACTGCGGGCTAGCACCACTTAAACAGTATTTACAGCCAAGTTTGAGTGAAAAAAATTATCTCCATTGTGTAATTGGATGTACAATATCCCTCTCTCCCTTTGTCTTTTCTGTCAGCGTAATATTTACTCCCACGGACAAGTAATGAGTAAAAAAACGTAACATGCTACGACACTCTATTGGCGCTTGTGGCTTCTAGGGGCACGAGTTACTAACTACTGCTTTAAATGTATGCACAAATTGGAAATAAATTGGGTCTAAATGTAGATCCATAAAATACGTTATTATAGGCCTAGGCTATATTGCCTATATACAGTAGCCTCTCTATCTATATAGGCCACTATTATAGATACTATAGGTACTTTTAAAGTACCAGTATGAGTACTGTTAAAGTATCAATAAATCCTTGACTATTCCCATCCCTATTCATCACCTAAGACCCATCGATAACAAGGATTACAACAAGAAGCTAAATCTATAACTCATTCAGCAAAATAACAAACACAATTTCAGTCAAAATACAAAACTAGTGAAAGGTCCAGTGTTTTCTGATCGTTCCTCTGGATCCAATCGCTCATTAAATCCCTTTGTTATTTGTTTACAGGCTTTCTACATTTTCCGACCTGTGTAATGTTGATAAATCTCTTTCAAATCCACATCACTGCGTGTACATTGGCACATTGAGACACTAAGGCTTCTTGGCAGCTGTGCAGGGCATTCATAGGACTCCCAGCCAAATGCTAATAACAAGCCCACAGCAACGCGCCGTCTGTGCCAGTGTCTGCCGCTGCACTCCGTACAATACCCACTCTAGTCTTTGTACTATCAAAACATCGTGCAATATTGATCTCTCACACTTTGAACAATACGGAATTATTCTGTTACAAACTGCACCAAAATCACAATTTGAACCATTGATATTATTCAAAAAAACTGTATTTATTTATGTAGTATAATGTCTTCTTAAGGTTCTTCTTCTGTAAAGCTTTCCAAGTGTGTGAAAGGAGACTTGCCCCCTCGTCCCGGTTAAGTGTCCCGAATATCTATTGTAATTACTCACTATTTCCTGAACAGGTTACGCAAGATAAAGGTCTTTTCGTCCTCATTTTCTTTAATCATGTTGTTAAATGGTAAAATGAGGGAAATCATGACTGAAATCAAGATACAGACACATGAAGAGGAGAAAAGGGGTTCAACAGACTATAAATACTTAACCTCTTAACCCCCAACTTAACCAAGCACAAATCTAAAAGGTTACAGCCTACAGGCCAGTGTAACGCCTCATTTGAAAGCTAAGACCTACAAAAATGATCTCAACGGATCTTTTGCCTTGCCACATTGTCATCACTTTAAAAAAAAGTGACGACAAGTGATGTTGCGTTTTCATCACACGTTTTAGTCGCTTTGTCATCACTTTTTGTCAGTTTTCTGTTACTCTTTTGCAGTGGTGGAAAGTTACAAGTAAAAAGTACAAATTATAGGTACTTTTACTTTACTTAAGTTAATTTTATGATGAATACTTTTTACTTTTACATCACTACATTTTAGAGCCTGTATCTGTACTTTCTACTCCACTACATTTTTAAATTGGGGTAAAAGTATTTTATTTTCAAAGTGACCTCTTTACGATGAACTGGTTTAGTCCCAGTTTAGACTTGGTTTAGTGATTTACTGTATTCCTTTAGACCTTGTTTAGACCTGACCTAGTTCAGTCCTGGTTTAGACCTGGTTTAGTGGTTTACTCGTTTAGACCTGGTTTGATTCAAACGATTTTGAAAAGTCCTGCACATTAAACTCTTAATACTTTTACGTTTTACTTATGAAGTACATTTTACAATGCATACTTTTGTACTTTTACTTAAGTAAGAATATCGAGTACTTCTTCCACCACTGCTCTTTTGTGATGTTTTTGTGCCATTTTTATTGCCTTTTTGTCAATTTTATAATTACTTTTCTGTTGCCGTTTTGTGACGTTTTCATCACACATTTTTGTCAAGCTTTTGTCGCTCTTTTCGTCCTCGTTCTCGTCTTATTTTGACGCTTTTTCCAAGAAGCTTTTCGATTTGGGTAAAGCCAAACTGGAGATAATGTGCTCGGTTCAGGTAGGGGTTTAGAGGTTAAATAACAGAAGGCTCACCATAATTCCAACATTAGCTTTATGCTACATGCTAATGGCTAGCTTCGAGTGCTGCTTTGTCTCTTCTACTGGACAATCTGATCCATTCTCTAATGCAAGACAAAAACATTCACAAGGACCTGACTTTATGTGTGTGGTTAAATATGCTCATAGTCTGCCAGTAAACATCTAAAAAGAGTGAAACATTTTGATTCCCGTGACAAGCTTTCTTTCCCTCTCAACTAGGCCACGCCCCCTAGTCTAAGCTGTGAGTTCTGATCATTGCAGCTCTACGTATTGCGATCATTTGGTGATATAACCAGCTGTAAAGGGGTTACAGTATTGGTGTCTAGCCTAAAGCGCTGTAGACAGTTTTCCCCTGTATTTTGTCGTGTTTTAGCGCCTCTCTCACGCCTCTTCTTTCCTGGCCTGTTGCTCCTTCCTCAGGCGCCGTGCTGCTTCCTGAAACGCTCGCAGCTCTGCAAAAACAAAAGACTTACGGATCGAAGTCCATTATTTCCGCTCCTTCACCGAACAGCTGTCCAACTCCTGCCTTCAAACGTTATCAGGCAGCAAAACTTTGACTTGATTTGTTAAAAACGGCAATGAAAAAACATTCCTAACATCTTGCTCCAAGGCCACGCTCATAATCTTTTACAGAAAACGTCAGAAAATTATCATTCATTCCCAGGTTTTAGTAACATTTTTATGTACTCTTTAGCTCTTGAAGCGAAATGCAAGCGTTATGATGAGCCACTTTACAGATAAGGTTTAGTTTACAGACATTTACCAGATAAGGTTATAAATCATTTGTTCTTCACTGCACTCAAAAAACAAAACGGTCTCTGGTTCGATTCCTCAGAGCACACAGGGGTAGTCTGAGTGAATAAGGAATGAAAAAGTGGTTAGCGTGGTTAATTACTGTTTTAACCATGGCAAAACGCGCACACACTTTTTTGGGGGGACTTCCGGACACACAGCTCACTACTCTCTCCTCACCACACATGACTATGGATGATTTCCCAAGATGCACTGTGGCTGGAAGAGACTAGTGAACGACATAGCCCAAATCGCCAACGGAATGACTGCTGCCACCGTAAAGTTTGCTTTATTGCCAAAATCCATTATTATCCATATTTGACCTCTTAACGGCTCGATGTGAAAGCTAAGGCCCAAGCTCTTTCCTCGTTTTTGTCGCAGTTTTGTCCCGTTCTGGTCCCGTTTTTTGTTACGTTTTGGCCAAATTTTGGGGGCTTCATCACAGTTGCATTACTCAAAAAAACTAAACGAAATGCGGCCAAAACGCTATAAAAAGCAACCAGAACATGACAAATACGCAACAAAAATGTGGCAAAAATGACTAAAACGTGACCACAAAAACGAGGAAAAAGCTTAGATGAGTTATGTAGCTTTCAAATGAGGCGTCACACTGGCCTATAGGCTGTAATCTCCAGTCGACAAGCTTTTGGATTTGTCTTTTGTCTCAGCTGGGTTTATTAAATACCGAAAGACAATCACCCATACAGTAATGATGTACCCGTTTACGTATTTAAATCCAGGTGGCGACTTTTTGTTGGTCAGGCTGTGCATATTCGTTTATCATTTTTGTGAAAGTGTTTTTTTTTTTGGTTGCCTTTTGTTTTTATCCATCCACCAGGCGCTTGGGTGGAGTCGGGCGAGCCGCTGAATGTTATTTTGAGAGTTTGTCAGCTGCTGTAGTCTCCAACCTGCCTCTCTGAGTCAAAGCGGTTCCCTCTAGGGCGGCTAACGCTAAAGCCCCACACGGGCAAAGACGAGAGACTACACAGCAGGCTCCGACCTCTCTAATGTGCTCCTTCACGCCTTAAGCCTCCAAAGGATGAAGGAACAGGAGATCTAAAGCTCCGTGAACAAGGGGAAACCCGGGGTTGTACAGACATGTTTACAGAAGAGCAGGAGATCAAGTATTTAGTGCTTTTGTTCTCTTTCTTTGCACTTGAAAGAAAGCCGTACGTCCTGATAATGTGACCAGGATCCAGTTTTCGTATATTGATCAGGAGGTATAAGTGTGTAATTTCCCGATTGTTTACCATTGTTTAGCCTCTCCCTCTTCTTCCCCATTGCACAAGGGCAAAAGTCGGCGGCCTCCGGCAGGGCTGGCACCACTTTTCGTTCATCGTCCGTCTGTCACGGAGCTGGCACCGCTCGGAGAACCGCGGACTGCCAGCAAACGTCTGCTTTCAGCCGAAGAGCGCGCCAAACCGTGCCAGCTCTCGGGCTCGGGTTTCACCGAAAATGTCCTGCCAAATTCATGGCGGGGAGTTTGTGCTAATAATGCTTAGATTGAGCAGTTTTTGGTACCGTGTTGCTGTGCAGATTTGTACAATCACTGGGTTTAGCAACGATATTTTTGGGTGCAAGCAAATTGTCTATTGTTTATCTGGAGATATTGCGTGGGCGGATAAATGGAGCTGGATAATGGAGCCTGTCACTAATATAGCTAGTTTTTATGCAAATATAATCAGCGCAGGAATACTGTACCGTGGCTCTTGCTCCAATCTGAGAGCGAGACATCAATCCAATCTGTCTCAAAAGACTCCATGTTTTTGTGTCAGTCCTGTCCCGAGAACTTCTAATTTGCTTCTAAAAAAAACTGTTTTATTTCATTGCCAGGAAAAGGAAAAGAAGAGATTTTCTAGTTCACAGAAAGAACGGTTAAGGCTTTTAAACTGCGCAGCTTAATCCCACTCTGATCATTACATGTCATTAACATTTGCTTGAATAACTTTTTCCTTTGTTGGTTTAATGTAATTATAGCCGCAACTTTTATTCCCTTGTATATCATCATTAAATATAATGCAGCCTATGATGCCTATGGTAGTAGATTTTGGGTGCAATTCCATGATTGATTCAACAGCTAATCTACTAGCTCCTATTGCTAACTTTAAGTAAATGCTTTATTTTCATGTCATTGTACACGCGTACAACAAAATTGCATTCAAAAGTTGGGTTATTCCTGAGCCGCTGCGACTGAGTGCGCTGCCATTGTGGGCCAACCTGACCAGCATGTTTTTGGAGGTAGAGGAAACTGGAGAACTGCCTTCAGTGCCCCTCTGCGTTTGTTCCGGTTTTGGAGCGTGGTGTCCTGCACTGGTCAGCTCCTCCACCTCCTCTACTCCTCCTTTCGCTCATCTTCATCTTTGTCCTCCTTCCCCCTGGCTCTGTCGCCATTCCTCACCTGAGGGCCACCTGTGAAACTGAATGTAAATATAAAAACACAACAGTCTTTTACCATCTTCTGAAGAGCGTAGAGGTCAAATATATTCTGTCATATTCTCCAGTGAACGTACATTAGCCAGAACAATATTAGGGATAGAAGGCTTGTGTGGCTTAGCTGCGAGTCTTGCCTGGATACCTCGTCTTTTGTCCCTTTTTTGTTTCCTGTAGCGCTTCCTGTGTGGGGGGCTCTTGGTGCCTCTTCAGTGTTTCAGAAGAAGAAATGTGCAGCTCTCAAGTGTCTTAAGCTCAAAGGCTAGCTGTTTAATGTGCGTTTGAAACTTACTGTATTCTTAAATGAATGCGTGTGTTAGTATGCATGAGCAGGTTCGTGTCAGCTGTTTATGGCCACGCAAAATAAAAGTACAAGTAAATACTGGAAAAGACAGCCAACTAACATCATCAGAAGTCGTCCAATAAAGAATCACTAGAAAAAGGCGCATAAATGACATCTTCAAATGGCAAGAGAAACCTGAGTGTGCGTAAAGGTAAATACTCAGACACGAGGGGGCAGTTTGCCGCCACTGCCCCCTACAGTCAGTCCGTTTGCGATCACGTCACTTACCCCGGCGGTGACCTCGGCCTCTGTTAGCAGCACGCCTCTGTTTACTCAGCTGTGCGCTCACTGAAGAAGCCAACTAAACATGGCTTACGTAACCCGCCGCTGAACCCACACCGTTCAAGGATTTTTTACGTTCTGTGATGTACTTGTATTTATTCGATTTTGTTAAATTTGATTTGCTTTTCAGTTTGTGTTTCCTAGCAACCGATGAACAATTCAACCCTATACGAAAATGACAATATCCATCAGCCTTTGACATTTTGTACAAATCTAGATTTCTCTTCCAACTACACACATCTGCAAGAACAGGCCAATGGTCGGTTCTTTTCATGCACAAAATGCCTTATTTTAATATGAAAACATAAAGTGACAGAAAACTTACAATATATTTTTCCTCATATTTATATCAGTAATGTTCAACAAAGTTTCAAATTGATATCTCTAAATTATTTTTATTTCCCTATTCACCTGCAGTGCCTCGCCTTATATTTAAAGGTACACTGCGTAACATTTTGGATTCTCCTTTTGCCAGCAATACAAAACATGCTCCTAATAACCAGCTCCATAACATAAATGCTTGGATTCTGTTCCATTACTGGGTGACAAGCTACGTGGCGTGGCTTTAACCAGGAAAGTCTTTTGTGTGTCTTGTTTTATTGCTTGCCTTGCCTCTCAGTCGTCATTATTTAGCTTGACAAACATGTTTGTACTGTTTATTCTGCCCTCCTTTCTTGTTGTATTTTGTGACCTCCTCCTGGGATTTTTAGCAGCCAATTGAAGGACATTAAACCCGCCTGACCAGTTAAAATCCAAAGCCTCTTTCTCCAGATTCCAGCAGGACTCTGAACCCTCTGCCTGCACCGTGACCTCCAAATATATTAGCCTCGATTATCCCGGCTCTGAGGGCCTTTGGGAACGGGCAGCTCTTTGTGCGATGGCCAAATGGTTTTACCGGACTTTATAGCCACAAAAAGCTCTCAGGCTCGCAAAAATACTGTCCAAATAGCAAGTAATACGCATCTGAGGAAATGAGGATTTCTTTGGTGGTATATTACTGTATATTAGCTTGCGTTAAAATTGCAGTCTGATGTACAGTAACAGACATTATTTTGAGTATCTTTGGTTTCCTGTTTTCGTAAAAAGGGGGAATTCACATGCACTGTCTACAAAATATGCAAATTTTTCTCCGCAATAATTTCATAATTTCTTTCTTCTTGATTATTTCGTACCTCACTCCAAGGTCGGACACGTTGCCTGTTTTCCAATCTGTCCATTTTGATCATCTCGCACAGACACACCACACATTCATAATTGATGGTTAATTGCTAATGCATGAGGCGAAGCCCCCCCTGGCCCCTCCCTCTGTGGGACGTCCACAGAGCCTGCAGGGGAGTACCCAGGAGAGGGGGATTAAGGCGGGATTAAGAGGTGTGGAGGTGTGAACGTACCGCCCTCCCCCCGGCCTCCTCCTGCACTTACCAGCACAGGGCAAAAGAGTCTGGACCAGTGTTGTCATTTTGAAATCAAATGGAAAATACAACATTTCTTATTGTGCCATTTGGACTGACAGCTTCTGCTAAAGCTCATGAACTTGTGTAGCTAAAATGTTTTACTTACAATAATTAAATATGTGGTCTGTAAAGGCCCTAATGTTTTTATGTGGACATTAGACAGACTTACGATGAGAATATTTTCTACATCAGTAATGGGTATTTGGTTTATGAAGCTGGCACCTGAATTATTTGTCAACTCCAAAGGTTACATTAACTGCCTGTCATTTACGAAATATTTTTAGCTTTGACGAGAAAATCAAGCGGTAATGCGGCACTGCTCTGTCTCTGAGCGCGGCTATGGGCTCTCACTAAAGCAGCTATACATCACTGTGGAACCCCTCGTGGTTTCGCTTTGTTTGGTCGACAGCTTACAGTAAGTTTCCTCAGCTGCCGCAGGAAGAACATCCTCTGCTGAGCCTTCTTGATGAGGGAGCTGATGGTTGACTCCCATTTGAACTTATGCTGGGTGATGGTGGTGCCCAGAAAACGGAAGGAGTCCACGATGGAGATGGGGGTGGGGGAGTCTGACGGTGGGGCTGTGATTTTCCTGAAGTCCACGATCATCTCCACTGTCTTCTGGGCGTCTTCAGTTGCAGCCAACAAGAAATGCTCCTAAGCGCTATTTTTATTTCTTCTAGATTTCTTCTAGATTCTTCTACATACTCATAAAGAGAATGAGAAATGTTGCAACAAGTAATATCTAAATTGCCAGCGTTATCATGAGTGTAGTGAATAGAAGATGTGTGGGTCAACTTGGATGTCCCTGTAAAGATGATTTCCTTTTTGTATTTGGCCCATCCTTTAATTCCTCTCATGCCGTTAACACATCCTTTGGACTCCCGTATATTTTCGACTGATTCATGACGTGAAAGGGATCAAATGCTTTTCTCCTTTGACCCGCGGATCAGCTGGTTCAAATCTCATCCCACGTCTATAAGGTCCTGCTCGATAAGTAACACCACCAAACCTAAAGGCAAATGGATTTCACTTAACCAGCCTTGCGTCATGGCTAATCCCTGAGTCGTTGTGAACAAGGCGGAATGGACGGCCTGGGCAGTCTGTGCAAGAGTGGTTCCCCGCGTTTAATTGCGTTTAATGGCTCTGTAATTATGGGTAATTCCTCTTCTCCCTGGCAGTGGATCATTTAAGAAAGAAAGCCTGCTTTTGTTGTATGTCCTTGGGGTAATGCATGTTCAGCATCGATTTGAGTGACAGCAGCTCAGATGATGCATACCGGGGGTCGGGTTCTGGGTAAGAATAACTAAAGCAGTGCTGTCAATGTAGGCACGTTTCTTTATATTGTGAACATTAGCTTAAGAAGCATTTTTTCCATCATGTTATGGTGCTGAAGGACATGCAGGGATGTGTAGATGCCTCTGCTCTGATGGTAAAGGCTATGTCGCCGAGAAAGCAGCACAGTCCTTGCGTTTGTATGAGTGCGAGCGTGAATGGGTGAGTGGTTCATTGATGTAAAGCGTTTTAAGAGCCTAATGTCGGTGGAACCATTTACCATTTGATACTATATGGAACTACAGTCCTGTTTCCCGGATGAAGGAGCACTCTGATCACTGGAGCGCTCACATCTGGGACTTGTCTTGCCTGGCCAGCCGTTCTTTCGTGCTTTTTGTTTCTGTTCAAAAGCAAGACCGTGTGGAACTTTGCTAACAGCCAATCAAAACTAGAAAAGTTTTATATGGATTCAGTCACAGACAAGAACCCAATTAACCACTAATAAAATATTTCTTAAATCTACTTGACAAGAATGTACCTGCGTAGATGTTGATGCTTCATTTTCTTCTTGTTTATTGAAAGTAATTTTGTCCCTTGCAAAAGCCATTGCACATTCGTGTTGATTTCTCTTACGTTTCCTCCTGCATTGATCAATGAGACGAGCTTTTCCTTTTAACCAGCCTGTCAGGTCCAATCAGGAGGGAGGGGGAGGAGCTTCCTTGTTTACAAAATATGCGGCATGCTGTTTGCATCATATCCAACTTTATTCTGATTGGTTAATATGCGCCTGATCCCAAGATAATGTTTTTAAGTCTGTTTTTAATCTTCATCTGCAGGAGATGTCCACTTTAAGACCAAATGGACATTTCGTAATACCCCGCTATACTGTTGTGAATTCGAAATGACCAACACACCCTTGTTATATCCTCCGCATTATGAGCACACCACTGAACCTCCCGCCCCCTCGTGTCAGTGCATATACAGTGGGAACAGGCCCGTGAGAGCCCCCCAGACCCACCGTGTTTAATATTACATGCTGCCTCCTCGCTGGTTACATGTCGTGGTCTCGGCCTGCTGTATGTGTGTTTGGGATATTCCGGACTTATTCTGAGGGCGATGCAGATTTACACAATGTCGCAGGCGGACGTCTTCGTTAAACCTGCCCAGGCCCAAATGGGTAAGAACTCCGGAGTTGGACGAGCTGAAAAGACGCCTGGTTTGGTGAATGTGTAGCTTTGTTTTGAACCTGGCTGTGATCGTTTCCCCCCTGTATATTGGGTTTTCAGTCACATGATCAAATTGTAGTTATGGACAAAAAGTGAATTAAGGCTTTGCTGAAAAAGAGAGAAATGTTGATATCGTCTTTGTCCACTGGAAGTTTTATGGTAGTCATAAGAAAATATTTCAATTTTGTACTTTGTAGTTTACAGTAGATAATTTTTTATGTGCAATTAACCCAAAACGGTGACATAATGAATTTTCTGAAATGTTTTTTGAGCGTTACATGGGTTAGGGTCTTATAAATAATAATAATAATAATGCATCGGTTTTATATAGCGCTTTTCTGGACACTCAAAGACGCTTTACATTGCACTATTCATTCACTCCATACTTGATGGTGGTAAGCTACTATTGTAGCCACAGCTGCCCTGGGGTAGACTGACAGAAGCGAGGCTACCAGTTTGCGCCATCGGCCCCTCCGACCACCACCAACCACTCACTCACTTACTACATTCGCTAGGCTTCCTGGTGTTACCAAACGGTCTCCCATCCAAGTACTAACCAAGCCCTTCCCTGCTTAGCTTCCAAGGTCTGACGGGATTGGGCATAGCAAAGGCGGTATGGCCAAAGTTACAGACACAAGCATCTTTGGGAAAAGTCACGCTCGAGGCTAGCGTGTGGAGCAAACCGACAAGCTGATCTTTTGCCAACTGCCCCACAACTACTTTAAAAACACTGAGTTATGGCTGTAATTTCTACCAAAAAAGATGCTGAGACAATGGAGAAGAACAAAGTGGTCCAAAGGCCCATATTTGTGCATAAACAACAGAGAATGCTAACCAAAATGCTAATGTAGCAGCAGCTACATGCTAGCTTCGAGCTTGGATCACTGGTTTCTCAATTCTATTGGACAGTCTGGTTGATTTTGTGATGTAATAAAGTGTCAAAACATTCATAAGGCAAGGCAAGGCAATTTTATTTATACCGCGCATTTCATACACAAGGCAACTCAATGCGCCTTAATAAGGACCCATTTTTGTCTCAACTTTGTTATAAGCCTATAGTCTGCCAAAAAAGTGGAAAAATAGTCAAGTGACAAGCTTTTTCGCCCCCTAGTGTGGCTATACTTAAGTCTTTATTGTTGTTTGAATTTCTTGCAACAGTGGACTGAATCATGTTTTTCTCTTTGAACCATCCTGCCTCTCCATCATGCGTCCCTTTGATTTCTGGTTTCCTAAAGCGTGTCAGTTTCACCCCCAGTCTAACCTTCCCGTCTCTCTCTCTTGTGTCCACAGCTCCCTGGCGACCTGAATAAGATGCAGCTCACAGACCACGCCCACCAGGTCACGCAGAGCCAATCAGGATGCAGCATTGCCAGCGACTCCGGGAGCAGCAGTCTGTCGGACATTTACCAGGTCGGCTTTTGAATTACCAGACGTTCTGTATGAAAACGGGTTTAAAATGGGCAGCGTGTTGAGTCAGATTTGTAAAAAGGAATAACCTTTTCTATTTGTTACTGCAATCTTCAGATATTATCAGCAATGCTGAAGTTGAGAGTATTTGACTTTGTTGTTGTGTTGTCCAAATTTCTAGTTCTGTTACACCTGCTCTCAGCCCAAAAATCTATGTAATGATTTTTCTCACGTTGCGGCAATAACCTCTGCACTTAAAGTAGCACCTACAAACACCACATCTTCCTGTCTTGTGTTTAAAGTGCATATGACAGGTTTGAATGCTTTTGTAAATATCACTTATTTAAATCTGTTTTAAGTTATAATTCAATCATTTTATATCAGTGAAGCAGCAAATGAATAAAGAAATGTTGGAAGAATGTTTAAGCTACTGACATGAAGTAACATAATATGCCACGTTCATGTGGTCCTCTGGACCTGGGAAAACGTTTCAAGTCCTTTTACCTCATGGCAATAATATGTTTTCCTCAGTGAATAACTTCTCATTATAGTAAGGCTGGGGCTTCCTGGTGATCCGTCCGTCACTCCTCCCTCTTCCCGCAGCGAGACCGAAAAGGTCAAATATGCGACATGAACTCGACCTTTCCGAGCCTTCTACCTGAGCGCTCAGGTGTAGTAAGATTAGATTTAAGTTACAGGCCAAAATGTGCAAATCCAGTGGCACCACTTCAGCTCTCTGTCCTCTCCCTTCACCTCAGCCCTCCGCACTGTCACATGAGAGCCGCTTATTGAGAAATACGGGACATGTCCTTTCAACACAATCCCGCACCGCCTTCCGGAAAAGTGTGGGGGACGGAGGGCCGTATCTTCACACGCACTGATCTCAATACATTTGTGTCCACGAATGTCACACGAATGCACCGAGGAAATAACCGACGAGCGAGAGGGAGCACAGGGCAGAAATACTACACTTTAAGAGAGGAGTTTAGTCAACTCGTGCATCTTTTTTTTACTAAATTACTACAACACGCGTATTCATTCCCAAATATCGACATGTTTGGTGTAGTGCTGGGCGATATGGAAAAAACTTATATCACGATATGGATTATTTTATATCACGATAACGATACATATCACGATATACCACAATAAAGTCAGTTTTCAGTTATTCTTTGAAAAGTTTGACAAAAATATCATTGCTTACTTTTTTTCAACTTTATTTTGAAGCAGTGGTTTTGCTATGGTATATTGTCAATGTCAGGAAAAATGTGAGACTGCAGGATAAATGGGCTAAACATGATCTGACCGGAGTCAACACGAATTTAACAACAGAAATGTGTAAACTCGTGCGTAGAGAACGACTTACTCAGAGCATCATCTGCTCCTCAATATCAAGGCTCATATTACACTAACACAAATGTAAATTGGAGCTTATTATCGCCATTTTCTCAACTTTAATGTAATGTTTAAGAAACAGTGGGCGAGCAGTTTGTATTGTACGTCTTTAGCTGCTCTACGCGCTGCCCGATCCGTCTCTTACCTCCTGCACCACGCCTCTCCTCTCTTCTCTCTCGTGTGTTTAATCCAGATCCACGCGCTAAAAAGATCCATCACTAAAAAGCTGTTTAGTTGCCGTGCGTAAAGCAGAGTGAAACCACGCGGTGTTTAACAGGGAGAGAGAGCCCCGCGTGTACGTCCATTAGATGTCGCCGTTGCTACAGCAGGTGTGGCGGCGGACAGAGATATCGTAAAGCAGGGAGGGTGGTGTCGCAAAACCACAAGGCAGAGTTTCTTTGCGAAAAAGTTCTTTTTTATTCTTGTTTATAATCACTTAATATAAACTTAGACGGTGCATAGTGACAAGACAACACTAATACATTCTTGTGGCCTATTTAATGAAATATTTGCTTTAATAATTGATTAAATTAGGTTAGAAACGATAGAAACGATAGAAGAGAAATGGCACGATAGGCACTTTTCTATCGTCCCCACGATATGTATCGTCATATCGCCCAGCACTAGTTTGGTGTTTGGTTGCACAAAAGGCGACCGAGATGACTGTGTGATTCAAATCTGGTCAATTCCTCTCTGGAAGACGACAGCAACAAAATAGGCAGCGATATACGCTTAGTCCCATTATCCCCAAATGAGGTTTTCATTCCACTCCACAAAATCTTCCGTTTAGTCGCTTCTACTGACTCCAAACTTCCCAGTCTTGGACTTAACAATAGTTTGAAGATTTTTTTTCAGAGGGATTTTCATAATTCCTAATTCCTAGCCTTATTTGATTTTGAAATTGAAGTTGAAGCAATTGGTTCAAGTTTCAAGCAAGTTTCTCCTTTTTTTTTTGCTGCGTTTTCCTTTCCCAATCCTTTTGGACACACTTTAGATATGGAATAGTTTCATTTTATTTTATTATTATTATCTATTATTTATTATTTGACCTTTATTTAAACAGGAATGTCCCACTTTTTCAGGGAGTCCTGGCCCCAGAGGGAATCTATTGTACATGTTTATGGAAAAAAATCACAAAATGTGCAATCATGAAACGTGCGCACAACAGTTATGAGGAACCTGTACTTCCTTAGTAAATGTATGAATTTTCGCTGTGATGGTCGTGGTCGTTTGAAAGATTGAAATTTCTAGTTTCCAACACAAAACCTTGCATGTCTCTATCACTTTCTGTTCCAAAGTTATATCCGAAAATCGGCGATGTTGTGGATGGCTGAAGCATGGGCCTCAAAAATGAAAGTGCAATTCGGTGCTCCCTCCAGCAGATGACGCCTTAATCAGCCGCCTTGGTCACCTATACCCAGGGCCTGTCTGGGACAATATAGTTTGCCTTATCTTGACCTTATGATTATAACCTTAACCAACACTCTATGGACAGTTGCCGCCTTCTCTAAAGAATGACTTCAGGTTTATGCTACTGCTAAACCATGTTAGAAAATCCCTAACCACCGTTAATCCCAGTTCTGTGTGTTGTGCCCAGGCGACAGAGAGCGATTTGGGGGACGTGGACCTGTCCGGGCTCCCCGAGGCGGCCGTGGACTCGGAGGAAGAGGAGGAGGAGGATGAAGATCTGGAGAGGGCCTCGGACACGCTGCTGGGGCGAGACCTGGTCAGGGAGTGTCTGGAGAAAGACCCACGGGACCGAAATGACGACGACATCGGTAAGTTATCACTAATACCGAGACAGGCCTTTGGAAAAAGCTGCTGCTTTCTGTTGTAAAGACTTGAAACCACAAAATGAATACGGCGAAAGTGTGGATCCCAACACAAAATGATAATGATCAAGATGTGTGGCTTTTAGCGTTTATTTTTTTAATTGAATCAACATCCGATTTTTTAAAATATCAGCTCCACCTGCTCCACTGTCTCCTTGTACTTTTGATTGATCCGTTATCCTCTGTGGCCCAATATGTCACCATCTATTTTAAGAAAGCATCTTGAAGTACATCTCCACTAGAAGCCACGTCTCGGTCGGTATGCGTGCGGTGATCCTCTGAAGCTCAGAGACTCGTGTGGCGCGTCTCAGCTCGCGTGCCCTTCTGTAATTATGAACAGGCAGGCACAGGGGCCGCTAATGAGCGCCGGGTGGGGTCCTACTGGAGGAGGAGTGTTAAGGGCTTAGATGTTGGCTCATTGACAAAATGCTACACGCTGTACCAATTACACTTGGATATGGAAGACATTCTCAGAAGAACTAACTGGTACAAACAACTGATACAAACTAACTCTAACGGTGCATTAGTAAAAATATGAATATTTGCATTAATCATGTACTTTTTATTTAACCCCCGCCTTAACCGAGTGCATTTTGTCTAGTTCAACTTTACCCAAATCCATAAGGTCACAGCCTATGGGCCAGTGTAACGCCTTATTTGAAAGCTAAGACCTACAAACTCACTTTTCTGTTGCGTTTTCCTCACACATTATTGTCACTTTTTCATCAGCTTTTTTGGTCACCCTTTATGCTATTTTCACACTTTCTTCAAGCAGCTTTTACATTTTGGTAAAACCTCTAAGCCAAACTAAGAGGTTTCAACATGACCTGACCAAAACAAAAATGCAAGAAGTCAGTATTATGGGAGAAAGACGTATTAAAAAGATCGATTTAAGGGTTTCTTGTATTGATATCGGGCTATTCAAAGGAAAATCAAAATTCAAATTGATGAATTAAACGCAGCTCTAGTCTGAGTGTCCTTTCATGGAAGAGACACAGTTCATCTGAATATCAAAATCTATCACTAAACTCATGACGCCAAGAACAAAGCTGCACATAAGGAGAATGTTCACATTTTGTTAACCTCTTAACCCCCACCTGAACTGATCACATTTTCAAATAAACAAAGCCACAAAAGTGCGACAAAAAAGTTACAAAAATGTGGTGAAAAAGTGACCAAAATTTAAAGGGACATAATCTGGACAAAATGGACTGAGTGTGTCAAACCCGTACGGTCAGACTTTGTATGAGTGTTAAGTGTTTTAAGTGAATGAAAACCGTTTCTGTTCATGTACTCTTCCCATAATTGTTCATGGTAAAAATAAAAATAATAAAAAAAGAAAGGAAAAATGACCAAAACAACACAACAAAAACGCTTAAAAGATGCAGCAACAAAAAGTTACGATCAGTTTCGTAAAACACATATGTATTTTTCACTTTGGAGCTTTTATAGTTCATGTAGTGGAGTAGAAAGAATTACATTTATCCATACCATACAGTTGGTACAGTTTTTTCCACTTAACGACTGCGTTGATTTGTTTCTCAAATTTGAGTTCAGGATCCACTGTTACACCCATTCTACTACATCCTTCAAATATAGTAGAATAAAAGTCATTTCTTAAAAGAACAGGCCACCATTTGTCCATACTGAGATATGTTCTTGCCTGACCCTAGACAAGTTGATACGTAACTGTCTGATCTTTGTGCGTGACCTCAGTCCAAAGATGTTGTTAGCATTTAGCCTCTCTCAGCATCAGGGTTTCCGTTAGCCGGCTGTAGCCGGCTTTTGGCCAGTTTAAAAAGCAAATGGCCGGTAAAAATGATTTCCATCGGCCAAAGTGGCCGACAGTAAAAAAAAAATTATTATAGAAAAATATATTGAATACAACATTTGACCTAAGTCAGTGACTAAAATGACAAAGTGTTTTCGAGACAGGCCTAAATATTAAAGGTTCAATATTTCTATTTAAAAAAGTTTCGACTTACACCCATTGTACAAAGCGCAGTTGAAGCGCCTTCATCGCTCTCTGGATATGTAACGCTTTTTCTTCGTCCTTCGTCACATGTTCCAAGAAAATGGCCAACTACAGGTACATTTACTTTAATAAAAGTGTGTTAGGAACGCAACAGCTAATGAATTGGATTAGGATATTCTGTAAACTCCGTGTGTTCAGTCAGACTCTTCCATAGCGGCTCTTCCTGGGAGAGTGACTGGGTTTAGAGGCGCTTCCCTCGGTCAGTCTGTGCAGACGCCTCGGCTTAGTTACCGGTGTTCAGAGCCGCTCTTGAGTGTGTCAGAGCTGGGTCCGTGGTGAATCGCTCGAGACTGACTTTTGGTGACTTTACCATTCATTGTCGATTTGTCCTCCATAATATTTCAGCGGTGAGAGACGTCGCTAGTTTTACACCTGAAGCCTCGTTAAAGCGCGGAAGGGCATCTACAGCCCAGCCCTCACTGTGCAGCTGATGTGGTCAGATCTGGACAGCGTTAGGGTCATAGATTCCTTCTGTCAGAGTTATAGCGCAGATGAGCGGGGTACATCCGTGTGGCACGTGCCGCCTCTATCGTCTCCACACACACAACTTTATGTTTGGATTTGAGCTGCTGTTACATATTTCTCACGTCGTCCTTTCATTAGAAATAGCCGTGTTTTTGGACCCACTAAATCACTCGTGTAACGCTCGGTAAATGTAGTTTGTTATTGATAATAAGCCACATGCATGCATTATATATATTTTTTTAATGGCCGGTAATTCTTGTGAATGGCCGACATTGTATGTTCTAGCTGGCCAAAGTGGCCGACAAAAAAAAGTCTAGCGGAACCTCTGCTCAGCATATTCCTATGGCTCCAAACGGGGTGAAGCTAAAAGCATCCAAGCTCTTCCACTGGCACGCACAAAGACCAGACAGTTACGCATCAACTCGTCTAAGTTCAGGTAAGAACATATCTCAGTATGGAAAAACGGAGGCCTGTTCTTTTAACAAACATACTCCTCATGTAAAGTACAGATCTCTAGAAACTCTATTTAAGTACAGTATTTTAGAAACAGTTGAATATGGTGTGTTTTCACTGCATCAATCTCAGTGTTTGCAGCTCCATGATTTGTGCGTAATCTTGTTTTGCTGCTCTCGAAGATGAAATGAAAACGCGGTGACTCTTTGACCCAGTCTTTTGCAGAGTATGAAGGCGTAAAAAGGAAATGAAAGAGCCTGAGCTGGGTCATTGTGTTCTCAGTTGGATGGAGAGGAGAGAGAGGGTGGAACATTTTTTGTTTTTTCTCTCTGAATCTGTTTCTGAATCTACATTAATAAATCATTAATGTCATTCACCCAAATCCATGTTTTACTACGAGTCGTCTCGAGTCTTCGTTTTGGTTTCTCAGAGTGGAACCTTTGTTGTCATCTTTGTCTTCTTGATTCTTTTTGTGATTACAGAGTTTGTAGCAGTCAGATGTTGTGCTTTTTAATGCCAAAATGTTTAGTTTTTTGTACATGTGTTTTGGACCATAAATAATGTGCTTTCACTGATATTGTGGCGTAAATAAAGTCAAGCAGTGCCATTATTCAAAAATGTATAGTACATTTGGTTAGCGCAAAGGTGGGTTTCTCATTTAAGATATTGTAAATTCAGCTTTTTTGCTTCCGATACTGATGCTGGGGGTTTGAGTATCTGCTGATATCTGATAATAACCGATACCAAGAGACTGCTTTGAGTGAAAAAGTGATCTTCTTTTCTTCAGTGTCAGATCAAGTCTTTTCTTGCAAAGAAGATGCTACAGATCAATGATCAAACTCATGAGCTACATGACACAGGCTTTAGGTTACATTCATATAAACGACTCGCATAAAGAGATCATTACAACTTGTGAATTATAAATGTGTTAGATCAGTTATTCTTTAACTTTAAACTTTATTTGGCTACTTTTAGTGATCCAGTCATAGCTTCTGTCCCAGTCTTGCGCGGGGATCAAAAATACATTTGCGGAGGTTCGAACTACAGCATTCCACATGAACCAATGGGTATCGGCTTATTTGGAATCGATACCCGTTTTGGCTCTAACCGTTTTAAAAACACAACTTTCACCGACTAAATTTAAGTGAATATGAAATCGTGTTGTTTTTTTTTCTCCTCCCAGTATTGACTTCGATACCAGTATTGGATCGATGTATCCCTCGTGATGATGGCAGTCGAAACTCTCATGGCAGAGACTGAACATGCATGAATGAAACATAACCACATTTCCCTCATGAGTGAACAGTGATATAAGGGAGTAAAGCTTATTTAAGTGAGGTACTTGGTGTCATGATGACGTCTAAACAAGCGGCAACTTCCCTCTTCCCAACTGCATTTGTGGTTTCTGTGTTCCACACAGCTTTGCTGGACGCTTTTATACCTCTTTGCTGTGTTTTTGTGAGGTTCGACAGATTTTCTTTTTTTTTATTGCAGAGTCCTGAACAAAGCAGCTTTTTAAAAGTAAACAAACAGCTAATGTATGAGCTAAAGACATTTTAGACCTACCTGCACCGTGTCCCCGACCTCCAAACATGCTGCTCAGGTTCACTCACAATGGCAGTCTGACTCAGTCGCAGCGGCTCAGGACTAACACCTAAACACAATTTCGTTGTACAATGACAAATAAAGCACTTACTGATTGTCTCTCCTGTGTCCTGAACACCGTGTGTCCTGTGTGCGTTTACAGAGCAGCTGCTGGAGTTCTTGCACCAGCTCCCGGCCTTTGCCAACATGACGATGTCCGTGAGGAGAGAGCTCTGCAGCGTCATGGTGTTCGAGGTGGTGGAGCAGGCCGCCACGGTCATACTGCAGCACAGGCAGGAGGTGAGCACTGCAGACATGGACTCAAAACATCCAATAATCGCACAGGAATGTACACTGAAAACAGGCCAGATAGACTTCAGTTAGTTGGACATTTCTTTATCTGTCTCAATTATGTTTTGTTTTTTTGGCAACTCTGAAGCCTTTGCACAAATACATGAATGAAAAAAAAGTTTATATATTTTATCTTCAAACATTTCATACTTTTGCTCCAAAAGATCGTAGGGAAGCTTAAATAGTCGACTGGACTGAGTTTGGTTGAGTTGAGGGCGTTTTGCTTCTATTCACAGGAGCTTCTTCTTTGCTCTTGTGGTCAAATCTGTCACTGAATCAACTCCACTAGGCCTGTCACGATTACACGAGTTAAAGTTTGATATATTCAGGCAGGAAAATATCTCGATAAACGATCATATTAAGGACTGTTTTATGCCGACAAAACTGTAACTCTAACGCCTCATTTACATTGAGTACGTTATGTCCACGGCCCGTCATGTAATAATAATTCGGCTTTTAATTGCATGGAAGTCAGTAATGCCAGATTGTTTGTCTGAGTTAAAAATGCAATATAAGAGCTTATATCCAGTTCCTACTTTTAAAACGGGCCGTGGACAGAACGTACACAGTGTAAATGAGGCGTAAAGCATAATGATGACAATAAACGTAATTCTAAATGCTCCTAACCACATTTTAAAAATTACAGTATTACATAGAAATATAAGAAAAAACTACAAACAATAAATATTAAGCCCAAAATATTTAAAAAAAATATTGTTACAGGCATAAACTCCACGTAACGCAGTGCAGTGGAGGATTTAAGCTTTCATTACGATGAATACTGGCTGAACGAATGAGAGCCTTCACAAACGCATCCAAAAGACTGATATTTGATCTCATTTACACATGTTTTTTTAATGATTATTTCATTGATAATAAATGAATTTAAAACTGCAAAGACTTGGTCCTGTCGGTTAACGCCTCACAGACTGGTGCGTGGATGTCTAAGTAAAACCCCAGTCAATCACCACTGCCCCGTTCTCCTAATGAGGTTACACAGACACAGTTACGCACAGCTGCATTAGAAACGACAAAATGCCAGTGGACAGCCTCCTACCAGACCGTTTAAGAAGACAGGAGCCAGAACCAACACTGACACACGACGTATAAAGAGCGGAGTGGACGTTAGTGTCTGCAGTGCGGCTGGTGATGGACACTTTGTTTGCTTTATCATGGCCATGTTGGTCACACAATTTATCTTCGTCAGTTTAGGGTTGAAGCTGGAGTTTAGGTTTGCCATGTTTTCTCAATAAAAACAAAAGAGGTCAAACTAATTGAATACAGTAGCGTAGGAGCGCAGCAAGCATGTTGATGAACAAATGTGCAGACGGCGCTGTTGTTAAAAAAAAAAAAACATTTTGAAGCGATGATCAGCGATGAAAGAGCGGGCAGCGCTTTTGGGAAAAGTCATCTTCACAATGACACTTCAGCTTTTTGTGGTGTAATTTGACTGTCACAAGCTCAGCACTACTTACCCTACCGAAATTAATTTGTTGAATTACTTTTTATAATGAAACTGACTAAAAATGACTAAAACCTTTTTAAGTTTTTATCCAAAAGACTAAAATTGTTTACCTCTATCTATGTCACTTCCTGTCAGTGTCCAATAAAGAAGTGAAACTATAAACATAACAAAAATGTCAAACTAACTGTGTTAACTATGTTTTAGCAAAAGGAGATGTGAAGTCTGCGTAGGCTTCCATAATAGTTCCTTCTGGAGTCGCTCCTGACCATTAGGGGATGGATTTACAGCAGTGTCATGAGGGCCAAAGAGAAGTGCCATCCTCGCCCATTGGTTTAGATGCGATTAGACCCGGTTTCTGATTTCATCTTGATCTAGGCCTGGTGCTACTTAGAAGGTCAAATATGTCTTTTCTTACCCATATTCTTCACTGCCTCTGTTTTTGAATGGTCATTCCTTGTCTCCAGCTGGACCACTGGTATGTGATCCTGAATGGCGCCGTGGAGATCGCCCACTCCGACGGCAGAGCGGAGAGCCTGTGTATGGGCAACAGCTTCGGCATCTCTCCTTCTCTGGACAAGCAGTTCATGAACGGGGAGGTGCGCACCAAAGGCGACGACTGCCAGGTTAGTGACAGCAGCGTGTTAAGTCGAGACTCGTGGGGACTCGAGTTGCCTGTGGTCATGGAGATGTCTCCTAGACGTCCCTTGGATATAAGACAAGTCTCCAGTTAGTCTCGGTGAAACAAAATGTTCGATTTGTCTCCATATGTTCTCCATGTGGTCTCCACATGGCCTTTGAGAGGTCTACGGGCCGATCCAACGCGTATTGTGATATAGTAAGTAATATGTTCACCTTAAAATGTGTAAAAAGTCATGTCTCCAAAGTTTATAAACCAAATGCCATTTGACATCTATTAAAGTGTTAAGATTGAAAGGTGCATTAACACATGTAAAGAAGTGCTGTGTAACTGTTACTGGAAAACAAAGGAGTGTGTGATAAAAATGCCTCCAAACACGTCCAAACAAGTATTGCAATCAGATCCAGTCCTACAGTATTTTGTCCCAGCCCTAACAAATAGTGTTTGCAACATTGCCACAGCTGCTTGAGACCGCATAGACCTCCTGGAGACCATGCGGAGACGCCGCTGAAATCAAACCTGTTCGTTTTCACCTAGACGAGCTGGAGACTCGCCTTATCTCCTGGGGACGTATCGGAGACATCTCCATGGAGACTCTAGTCTCCAACTAGTCTCTAGGCCGGTGAGATAGGCCCTTTGTATGCGTGCAATCAGTCTGAGTTGCAGAGATGGTGCGGAGACATCTCTGCAACTCTCTCCGGTGAGATAGGCCATTAAATGACACTTTTGTCCCAACAGTGACAAGAAAGCTGACTCATTCTCACAGCTGCTTCTTTAAATAGCCCACGCAAGCGCTTTATTAAAAAAAAAAACTACTCTCAATTTTAGACTTAATTTTTTATCTTATTTTAATCATTGTACTTTCCCTTCTTATTTCTCGCACAGTCAAACACTTGTATCTTGCACAATCTCGTAAGCTAATGCAAAAAAAAAGCACAAAAGACACCAATCTGCTTCTTGCGGTTGCTGTCCACTCTGCCCAGTTCCTCCACTTTGCACATAACAGGAAGTTAGTGCACTAAGACTATGAGAGGCAAATGCAGAAACGATTCAGTCGAGGGGGACCGCTTCTAAATGACAATGTCAGGACTAAACTACTAGAACGGCAAAATGGCTACATTAGCTTAGCTTAGCATTAGATTCTTAGATTCTTGTTTGGATTCTTTTCTCATTGTCTTGCCTTTTTTGTGCCGTGACAATGCTTTTTCTGGACTCGTCTTTCTTCTTGAACATCTATATGCTAAAATGTCTAAACTAGCTTAGCATAGGTGCGTATTTTTGATCTAGCCGATGAATGCAACAATCTTCTTGTCATTTACATACAGTATTCCCTTTTCCAGTCTTCATAGCAGTTTATGTTTAGCTTTGTCTATCAATGAATTTGGATTCTGATGCTGTCCCCCACCCGTCACTATGCCTCGTCCATACGGTTACCTGAACTCCCGCTCTTCGTGCCCAGTAGCCAGTTTTTGTACCGTGAGTTGACCCGCCGTCCCCATGTGCTTGTCGGGCAGTTCGTGTGCGTGGCGCAGGAGGACTACTGGCGGATCCTGAACCATGTGGAGAAGAACACGCACAAGGTGGAGGAGGAGGGCGAGATTGTGATGGTCAAGGAGCACCGCGAGCTGGACCGCAGCGGCACCAGGAAGGGCCACATCGTCATCAAGGTGAGCACGCTTTCTTAGTTTCATCCATTTTATTTCTGGTGCATTTTATATAAGCAAGGCCCTTTACAAAGTACTGCTCCTTTGGAGGGTCAAGGTATAGTATATGTTAAAAATAAAGGGTCACATTTATATAACACCTGTTTACCTGCTTTAGGCACTCAAAGTGCTTTACATCAAGGAACCAGTCACCCATCCACTCTCTCATTCATGCACCAGTGTACGCAGACACTGGAGGCAAGGTGGGTGAAGTGTCTTGCCCATGGCAGGATTCGAACCGTGTGAATGGGGCTCTAGTTTGCAAAATGAGGACAGAGAAAACAATATTTCTAAAGTAAACAATCAAGCCCCCTCCCCTTCACTCCTGATTAGACCTGACAGGCCGGTTCACAGAAAAGCTCGTCTCATTGGTCAAAGGGGATTCTGATGAGTTTGTGAAACCAGAAAAGGGTGGGACTTTAGAACAAATATATGTACTTCTGTTAAGTGAAATTGCAGGACCTGGAGGTAAATTAGGCGCAATCTATTAAATATGTAAAACAATTGAACTTACAGACTATCACTTTAATCCTCCAACTAGATACTGGATTCGGAAATGGATTTCTGGGCGCTGCACCGCCCATTGTTTCTGACAGGCTCTGATTTGGAAGACATTTTGTGAAATATTCCTATTGGGACAACAAAGTATACCTGACATTAGAGGAATGTTAAATGTCAGCAGTCAAGTAATGTACTACCACAAAAATACCAACGTTTCACTCAGTTTTCTGTTTCCAGCTGCCGCGCACTTGGGATCGAGCCGTGTGGTATTTCAGTGTTCCATTTGTCAAATCGGAAATTTTAATGACAGTAATTTAAAGCCTAGGTGACCTGGTCATATGGGCATCTACGGCCGGTCTACGTGCAAAAAAAACGGAGCGTGCGCGTGTGTGACGTGCTTATTTTCAAGCCACAGACCCGCGGCAGAGGTTCTTTGTCATGTTTAACTCTACGGGCGGTTACGTTTTTTCCAGGTTGCAAGAACCAGAGGTGTAGAAAGTACTCAATTTCCGTACTTAAGTAAAAGTACAGATACTCGGGTAAAAAATTACTCCGGTAAAATTAAAAGTACAGCTGCAACTAGTTTACATAAGTAAAAGTACTTCATCAAAAATGTACTAAAGTACAAAGTAAAAACAGTTGACGATGAAACGCAATTAAAAACATTATCCAGATGGCTTTACGGCTCTTATTCAGGCTCTATTTTACTCAATTTAAGCTTGTTCATATGGCAAGGCAAGTTTATTTGTAGAGCACAATTCATACACAAGGCAATTCAAAGTGCTTCACAGTTGCAGAAAATTACAAGAAAACAGATAAAATCAATCAATAAAACATCAACATAAAGTTAATCAATTAGGCCATATGTGCTGGTTGAAGCTATATGTGAGAACAAACAACAAATGCTGCACTGTACGAACATTTGTTGTTGTTTTTTTCCTGTCTTTTTTCTTTATGCTTTCAAAACATTTATTTAATTATTTTTACAAAAAAGAGTAAAAGATGCCGATGTAACTGCAGCCTATGAGCCCATATGGTTGATGTGTTTGAAACAGGTCTCTCTGACTAATTAGACATCATATCATCTCAAACTATGGTCTCAAAGGACAAACCTGTATAAATAAAGGATTAAATTAATATAGTAAAACAAATAAAAATGCCCCAAAATCGCCCCAGATACCTGAAAAATTTACTTACTTCCCACCTCTGGCAAGAACGCTGTACGTCTTTGTGCGTTTTGTACAAAACTTTAAACGCACTTGTGGACTTCGTATATGTGTCGTGAGCCACACGCGCACCATTAGTGCGGCAAATGCACGTACAGATATCTCGTACGTCCTCCATACATACATGTCCTGTAAGTCGATCGTGAGTTGCCCGTTCAGCGAGAGTGCATCAATCGCTCGAAAATTCCCATATATAAAGCTTCAGATGTGCCTGCGGCCATTTGTTCAAAGTTTTTGCATTATGTCGAGGGGAAGAGGGAAGGAGAGTAGAGAACAGGTGTCAGAGAGAAAGGCGTTATGTGTGGTGTGACGCGTAGCAACAATTCACCAAAGGTGTTTGGATCCATGTGAATGTAGGACATGTCATCACTGTGGCTTTCTCTCTCCGCACGGCCAAAAAGTTGTACTTTCAATTGTGCCTTCGGCTTAAGCTGTGATGCTGGTAAAAATCCAACATAATAGGGCCCCAACTTACTTGTTTTATAAACCAAAACAGTGTGTTTATATTTACGATCTCATAAATAATGTTGAGAGAGTGCAGTTGGTATTAGCCTGTGAGGGAACTTCTGCACCTACCCAGTTGAGTGACAGACAGCGCACGGGCAAAGGAGGACAACTAAAGTGTTGAGAACACAAGAAATCTAAAAATATTTTATGCGGTTGTTTTTATTTACTGCGAACACGGTGCGCCGCCATGTTGTTTTCCCCATCTCGGGGCTTGTGAGGATCGTCCAACTTTCCAAGTGGGAAATCCGACATAGGGGGCGTTCCAGTTGAAATTCCCCACTGGGAGGTCGGAAATTCCGACTTCCGAGTACAAATGGAACGCACCATAATACCCCGGACATGGTTTGGCTATAGGCCATGTGAAACGGTGACGTTGGTTAAAGTAACCCCAGTTGTTTAGTTCAAGATTCTGAATTAGAACCAGCTACAGCTGTCATATAATTGGTTCTAATCTAATCTTAATCCTATTGAAATATTGAAATATCACACTCTACCATCTTATACAGTTATCAAATACTCTCCCATGCAGCTTTCAGTTAAATGTATTGTGCTCACGGCTCTGGAAACATGTCCCTGGAGTGTCCCATCACCGCACATTGACCACACATTCACACCTGCTCTCTGAGTAAACCATCAGCGCCTCTTGTCCTGAGCTGACCGTTTAGAACAAGTGTCGGCTCTATTAGCGTCCGGCGAAGCGTCTCGTGTTTGCCGCATTACCTCCCGAGGCCTCTTTGATCCCTCTCTTCTCCTCAAACGCTGGGTATCGATCGCGTAATGGTCCTGAATGATTTTCTTTGGCCTCGGCAACAAAAGAAAACAGTCCATTCACGAGAGCCGCAGTTTCCGCTTTTGTCTCGGCGCTTTTGTTCTCTCAAGTGTTTGACACAAAAAAAAACTGGATGCACTTGTGGTTTCGGTTCCTTGTTGAGCAAGTTGTTTCCGCCAAAGGGACAAGTACAAAAAACTCTTTGTCACAATAAAGAATAGAGGAGTCAATTTGCTTGGACACTTGAAATCCCCATCCTTTTTCACTCTAGCTACAATCGCTGCTCTGCCAAAGGAATATCACATAAAGGCCCTGTTCCTTTTTTTCTATACTGTAGTAAAATAGTAGTTTTTGGTGTAAACTCGGAATATTTAGGAATTGGGATGTGCGGAATGGTTTGAGAGAGCTTAGAAACGGGTTGAGGCTTTGGCAGATTGTTTAATCTCAACTTCCTGCCGTCACCATTTGCAAACGGGTGAAATCGGACACAGGGCCTTTAAACGTTTGGGATTTTGAGAAGTAAAATAAAGCTTCAGACCTATAGGCGATGCTGCGGGCGCTGGTGACTTCATCTATTGATGTCCGTCGGACAGCGCTGCCCGATGCAGTTGATGTCCTTGTCAGTTTTATGATGAATGGAGACGTAATTCATTCAGACAAGCGTGTGTAGATTTGACTGTGCGCTTTACACGCCCCTGTCACATGACTTTATTGATCATATCTGCCCTTGTGTCGCCTCAGATGTCGCTCAGGTTTACAGCCGAGTGCGCTGAATCTTAATGCACCGCTCTACGTTAAAGTTACTGCCATTATTACTTTGATATGTGATGCATGTAAAAATGCGGATGTAGACTCATTACTCTTTGATGCAACAATAACTCAATGTCATTTAAAAGCAAAAACAAAAAAGTATAGTTTGAATTAGCAAAAGTTTGATCTCACCTTGACGTTCCAGCAAGGGCGAGATGTTACAGCTCCACGGTCTTTCCTTCCCTCAGCCCCCGGCCCGTCAATCTCTCAAATCAGCCATAAATCCGCAACAACTAACTGAAAACATGAATCAACATATTACTATTAGACTGGACTAGGGCTTTTCAAGGTAAAGGACCCGGGAACTATTTTGAAACATCCAGCAAAGATGTTTAATGAGAGTTTTCCCGTAATTCATCCCATCAATCCAAACGTGTTCCTGAAACTACTCATTTACAAATGAAGCACTGGACTGGACACAATGCTCTCGCCACAGGTCACAGCGAGTTCAACTTGTAGCAGTGACACTTCTCCTTGGGTCAAATAGAGATCACAGCTCACTCAGTCCAACCCATCTCCTCTGGTTACCCATTAAAGTCAGGACTGATTTAAAAATGTTTTGGACAAACTCTCTCCAATCACTGTCAGTGCCACCAAACCGCTTTGAAACTAAAAGTGATCGAGCCGTTTCTGTTGTGGCCCCAAAGCTCTGGAACGACCTTGCTCCTGCTTAACATATTTATTCAAACTTGATTTGGACTCTTCCTGAACAGGGCACTCCGGAGCGGCTGATCATGCACCTGGTGGAGGAGCCCTCAGTGGTGGACCCCACCTTCATCGAGGACTTCCTGCTGACCTACAGGACCTTCCTGAGCAGCCCCATGGAGGTGGGCTCGCGGCTGCTGCACTGGTTCCAGGTGGACAGCCTCAGGGACACGGTCAGTGCGGCTCTTTTCTTCCATAACTGCGTTTCTAGGCATTTTCAACACATTGGCATAGACTCTGCTAAGCCCGTATTCCCACATGTTGTTGGATCGATACACAGAAGCAGCACACGCAGCATTTCTTTGTCCATAACTGCATTAATCCAACATTACTCTTGTGTTGTCAATACTCTTTGTGGGCTTGTCACTCAGCCGCGTTAAGCCTCATATCATGTTTATTAGTACAATGTTTATTAGTACATTGTTTCATGCCCGGGCGTTGTTGCTCGTCACTCTAGCCATGCTGCTGTGGCTCTCAGACCTGTGTTCCCACATATCAGACATTGCCTCACAGCAAGAAGGTCCCAGGTTCGATTCCCACCTGCATGTTCCCCTGTGTCTGCGTAGGTTTCCCCTACCACTAAAACATGCACAATAGGTTCTCCTCTGGGGCAAGGACTCCCCTGAAAAAATAGAGATTCTTAAAGGCACTTTACGTTTGTTAAAGGGACTAGATGCAAGTTTGTCATTTTTATACTCACTACTGCCACCTCAGGTCTTGCGTGTAACTAAGCTTGTGCATGACGGACACCAAATGAACACCTTATTGAGTGACAGTGCAGGATTTTAGAGGCAGTTGTGGTGAACAGGTCTGGGCTCATTCTACACATTAGGACATGGCTGGAACATGTAGGAGGAGGAAAATACTTAATTTTAACATTTTTAAACTCCGTATAGTCCCTTTAAGTGATGATGTCATCGCTCCACTTCCGGGTCCAACGCAGCCTTACCCCTGTTCACTAATATGATGGAACTGGTTGTAACCTGCTGTAGAGCCGACTACAGGTTCTTTTTAAACATCTGATCTGACATTAAACATCTTTTCTGACATTAATTATCAAATTATTTTTTTCCCATACATAATGAAGGCTAATTTTAAATATAAAAATATTGTAATTTTGCCTGGAGAAATGATGATGTATTATTCTAATTAGGTGTAAAACAGTTTTTTTTATCGGTTATTATTTCAGCAGGAGATTCAGATAAAGTTTTGTTATTTTGCTGTGTTTATCAGTGTAACTCTCAACTGTTAAGACCCAACTCCAGGTTCTTGACAAGAGAACACTGTAACACGGTAAAAAAAAAAAAAAAAGCTCCAAAAGGTTGAGTTAGCATAATAACCCAAATGAAGAAAAATAATCCATCCAGCCAAAATTATATTTCCTCCTTCCCTCAAATATTATCGAGTCTTTAAATTGCTAATCCAGTCTCCATCAGCAAACTCGTTTTTACTCCGGGATTGTGCAGCTTTTTCCATCGACTTCTGCATCAGTGTTATAACCTCCTGCAGAATGTTGGAGGAAACTTGCCGTGCGTTTGTTGGGGTGAATTTGGGTCAGTAATTTTTTATGCCAAGCCCATTATTTTGTGAATATATAGACTTTTTTTTCCTCTCGAACTGTTGGTCAAAGCCTGACTGTAGCAGAGCGTCGGCCAATTATTTCTCCTCCCCGCTGTTTTTTTCTTTATTTTAGCGCGTCTTATCTTCGGCTGTTATTCTGAGGCTCTATGTAAAACGAAGGCAGTCTGTTTTTTGTTTTTTTTGTGTGGGGGGGGGGGGCACTGCAGCATGGATGGGTAGGTTTGATGCATGCATAAACACACAGATAAGGAAACCGCATTGTTTCTCGTCCGGCAGGAAAGTTTAATTTGTTTCCGTACTTCTGACAGAAACATAGAAAAAGTTAGGGATTACTTTTCAATCATATTTACCATTTCATTGTTTGTTTGGCAGATAACGGGATATTTTTTTAAGAATTTGTTATAATCAGCTCCAACAGGAAACAATGGAATGATTTTTGCCTCACAGCAGGAAGGCCTCAGGTTCAAATGAAGGGGTTACACTGGCCTATAGGCTGTACACTCTCCAATCAAGAAGCTTTTAGATTTGGGTGGAGCCGAACTGAAGAAAATGTGCTGTTCTGTGTGACAGGCTGGACTGAGGAGGTTTACTTCCAAAACTGTTTTAAACTATAGGATCTGGCAACAGTAAGAGAGGAGATCATTCTGACAGATCATATTTAGGACCTTTACAGTGGACACAACACTCTACAGACCCTAGCCTCAGAAACAAAGATTTTTGCTCGTTTTGAGTCTGTGTAATCTAGAAAACAATCCATTGATTACTAAAATAGTTATCAGTTATTTCAATAATTGATTAGTTGTGGATTAATCATAAGTTGTTTCCTCCCGACATTGTGTATCCGACGCTACAAAAAGTAGAAAGTCATGGTGTCTCCTCCTCTGAGCTAAATCAGTGTCCTGTGATTTAGCTCAGAGGACGCTTTTACACGCTAATTCTTATCTAAAGCAAAATCTCCAAAGAAATGTTGGAAACAACTGAAAACATCTGGATTGTCCATAAATTGTTTGATGGCTAATGCTAACAGCTATAGGATAAATACACTGAACAGGCTAACGGGCTCTGAAGAGGCTCCCGGACTAGCCTACTTGCTAGCTGATCGCATTATGTTGGGATCTAATTGTTAATGACCGTGAACCCATCTCAAAATCTGGAGACAATTAGAAGAAGATAATTTACTCATCAACGAGATGTAAATAAAATATATACAGCACATACACATTCTCCAGAGCATGTAGCAGAAGGAGAAACCCACCAGACTAACCTTGTTCTGCTCTGTTTGGTGTGACAGGTGACCAGAATAGTGCTGCTGTGGGTCAACAACCACTTCAACGACTTCGAGGGCGACCCGGCCATGACGCGTTTCCTGGAGGAGTTCGAGAAGCATCTAGAAACCGCGGTAATTGTCTTTTAACCATGTACATGTACGGATGTAAAACTATTCACTCCAAATTGCTTTCCCCCCCAATGTAAGCTTATTAATTGGGTATATGGACTGCTTTCCAGAAAATGAAGGGTCACCTGCGCCTGCTGAACATCGCGTGCGCGGCCAAAGCCAAGTGGCGGCAGATCACGCTGCAGAAGGCCAATCGCGAGGCCTCCCTGAACTTCTGCGTCCAGGGCGGCAGCGAGAGGGGCTTCGGCGTCTTCGTGGAGTCTGTGGAGGAGGGCAGCAAGGCGGCCGAGGCGGGGCTCAAGAGGGGAGACCAGGTCAGGACGTTTGGAGACTTCATTGTCCCTCTATGGGAGATTTGTCCTCTGCGTTTGAGTTGTCCTTGAACAATTTCTGCTTTAGATCTTGAGCCTAAATCATAGTCAAAACGAAACAGATGGATTAGAAGGTCTGGCACGACAGCAGTTAAAAAAGGTGTATTTTAAAGGCACTTTACCCAACTTCAACACAAGTTCAATAAAACAAAAATGTGTTCACTGCAGTTATGGACGTAATCAATTTCCTCACTTTCATTTAAATAGAAAAGACAGTTTATATTCGGTTACATACGGAATGTTTTTATTCCTGTTGGCCAGTAAAAGGTAACGAAAACTTCCTGTCCACATTTTAACGTAAATTAAAAGCAAATTAATATTTTGAAAAACAGAAGAAAACTTAAATAGCTGTCAAGCCCCAGTGTGTTTCATTCTGCTTAGTTCAGATGGTGACGCTAGTTTAAGCTGTAAGGCTAAACCAGCGACAGTTACAAACACAGAAATCTCCTCTGGTGAAATGTTACATAATGAGTAAAGTTTTAAAGCTGTAAGCCACGCCTAATTCTCCATAGGAATAAACAAAGACAGAAAATCTAATCAAGTTGTTTTTGTACAGCCCAATATTGCCTCACAGGGCTACACGATAAATTAAAACAGTGAAACAAATAACCGATGTAAATTAGCGTCGAGTTGTATGTAGGAAGGAAAGTTGGGAGTCAGTTTGAAACGACTAAACTTTGAATTAGCTCCTTCTTTCAGTGTGAAAATGGAAAAACAAATGACATTAACTTTAAGAATCTGATATTCTTTTTATAATGTTTCACTGATTTTAATAAAGGAGGATTTCAGGATCAATGAAGTTAATAGTTATCCAGTTTGAATACATAGTTTTCTGCCAAAGATATAAAAACGGCAACTATTTTTTTTTCCCTCATCAAAGTTTAAGACCAGTTGAAAAATGGCAAAAATTCAAACAAGGTTCCAAGTAGAACTTCAATATGCAATAAGAAGAAAAGGGAGTGAGAAAAACAAATTGAGTAAAGCTTTTATTGAAAACGACAAAGAAACTGAAATAGTCTGTTTTGCAGCTGATCAAAAGTTTCGGACCACATGACTTTAAAACATCTGAGGTGGATCTGCTTGTGATGCCAGTAACGTTGGAAACCATCAGGACCATCAGGGTCATATTTTTTCTCATCAGAGAATAAAAATGTCTTCCACCTTTCAATGTCCCATGTTTGGTCTCTCCAAAGTCCAAACAGACAGTTCTGTGGCTCAATTAGACGAGGCATTTGGAGACGTTTTAGTTGTTGAGGCCCTTCAGTCACAGATGATAACCTCTGATGGTTATTGGGCTGCAGTCGCTCCAGTAACGGCTTCATTTGGGTCGAGCATCATTCAGTCAATCGGATCCTCTGGCTCAGAGCTGGTCTTTTTTTTGGGGTCTTCCACTTGACTTTTTTGCTGCATAATCCTCAGGATCTTTTAAGAAATTCAAAATGACTGTCTTACTGCGTCCCACCTCAGCAGTGATGTCGCCGTGTGAGAGGCTCTGCTTATGCAGCTCAAAAACCCAAACACGATCAACACCAAACTATATTGTTTTTCCTTTGCATCAGGACGTCTACATGTGAATCCCTGACAGAAAATATCACTGAATCCATATTTTTGCACAGATTTGTTTGGCCTTTTAAAGGCATGTGGTCCTAAACTTTTGATCAGTTGCAAAAAACAGACTGTTTATTTGTTATTTTCAAAAAAGGTTAACTCAAAACATTTACATTTTTTCTTTTCTTCTTGTTGCATATTGAAGTTCTACTTAGAACCTTGTTAAGATCCAACCATGCAAAATGTTTTCTGATCGTGACTGTATAAATGTAAAACACTCAGAGGAAGTAGGTAAAACAGTCTGAACGTCGGAGGTTATTTCTGAGAACTATCTTTGTCTTTGAGTCATATGAAACTGTCCAGGAGGTTTATTTAGCTAAAGGTGAAATGAAAGTGCATCAGCTGACTTTTCGCTGATAATGTATCTGTCAAACAGATCAAATTGTACGCTTTTCTCTCTTTTTCCGATTTTTTAGATCATGGAAATCAACGGGCAGAACTTTGAAAACATTTCCTTGTCCAAAGCGGTGGAGATCATAAGGAACAACACACATCTGTCACTGACCGTCAAGACCAACATCTTTGGTAAGAACATTGTTTTGATTATTAAGTTTAGCATCTATTTTTTAACCATTTGTGGAAAACAAAAGTTAGCGTCACAATAAAAAGGCTAAACTGGTGTTCTCTCTAGTCTTCAAAGAACTGCTGAGTCGGGTCGTCCATGAGAAGAAGAATGGCGGACCCCATATCCCCAAAATCCAGGAGAAGAAGGGGAACCGCTTCTCCATCCCCGATCTGCCCGGAGACATGGAATTCTCCACCGACCATAAATGCACCAGGAAAATGAAGGCCAACACGGTGACCGGGGGGCGGAACAGGATACGGAAGATGCTGGAGAAAACGCGCTTCAGCATTTTACCACCAAAGCCGTTCAGGTAAGGCCGACTCCACAGAATTTAGGCAGTGTCGAAATGTCTGTTAAAATAATACAGCAAGGGGAAGCTGAAATGATCTCCTAAAGGCAAAGACATCAGATGATCCCATTACTTTTCAAACAAAATCAGCGATGTTGCTTCTCTGCTTTGCATTAGTCAGGTCGTCTTCCAAAGGTTTCGTTGTGATACGCTATCGTAAAAATAAATTGCTTACGAGGAGAACATTTGTTTAGTTGTTCTGTTGCGGCATATAACCTGGAATGTCCCGCAGCGTGGCTTTAAACACAGCGCCCCACATGTTCAGCCTTCAGTGATGCCTTCATTGGCCTCCCTGCGTCGGGGAATATTCAAAGTAATTGTGCAGAACGCGGCTTACATTCAATATTCCTCCAATAACGCGGCGCTACAAACCTGATTATCCCCCATCATTTCACGGCTTCCCGCGCCTCGTTACTTGGCGCCCGGTGGAGGTTTAATGGCCTCGCTCTGAACGCATTTACACATTGGAAACGCACACGAACGGGTGAGCACACAATGCCATACAAGTCTCTCACCGGCTGAGGTAGAAAGAGGAGCAGGAACTGTTTTCATTTAGGGTGAGACACACAAGGTTTCACGCAGTGTTCAATGTTGAAATCTTTGCTAGTTTTCCATCTTAACATCTTAGTTTTAATGTCGGAGTATAAAAAAAACCTTCATGATGCTTATTTTATGTTTTGTCGCTAGAGAGCCGGAGATTTCCAGAAGTAACTACAACAACGCACCGGCCGTTTTTCCGCTATTTTTCATTCACTAATATTTTGTATCCAAGTGTACTAAGGAAGGTGATACTGTAATCCAAATATGGTCATTTCCTTTCAGGGAGACGGATGCGGCTTAGAAGAATGTACACGCGCATGTGCAGACGTCTTTTAGGTTTAAAGTTTTCATTCCACTTTAGTAGCTCCGACAGACTCTAGAAATAAGTATAACATTTCTCTAAATATGTATATTTAGCCTTTGAGAAACTAATTTCAAGACATCTGGTTTTTTTTTACACTAAATTAAAGGGGGGTATTATGTAAAATCGACTTTTTCAAGCTTTATATCATGTTATTATGTCATTCCCTCATTAAACACATGCCTGGAGTGTTGCCTTGGCTCATTCACGTATTTTTGAGTAATCAGTAAAAACTTAGACGGCAGCCATTTTAGGTGTAGCTATGCCTCAGTCCTCCTAGGAACGCCCCACCTCCTGGAGACGCCTCTGGACCTTTCGTCACCAGCCAAGCCACCAACCACTGCTCCTCAGCTCAGCAGAGCCCCCTCCCCGCACAGTAGTGTTGTTTAGATGCCACAGCAGTGTGCTGAAGGGGGCGTGTCGGAAAGCTTCTTAAAGAGACAGAGGCCTATTTCAAGACGTTCAGTACAGCCATTTTGAGAGAGCAATTTTATTCAAGGCAGTTATTTTAATTTACTGCATATACAGACCAACAGAAGGTTACGTCATCATTGTAGTATGCTATAGACTGGTGCTATGTGATTGAAAAAAGCATAATACCCCCTCTTTAAGATTTTTTTTTTAACAATCATCCTATTTCAAGTAAATCAATTTTTAGTGTGATGAGATCCACTCGCCCCATGGAAAAAAATCTTGAAATTAGTTACTCAAATCAGGGTCAAATTTACTTATTTCAAGACAGTTTTACTTATTTCTTCATTGATGATTGGGGTGCAGGTTAATTCAAAATTCTGACCAGTCCAGTCCCTGCCTCCTTACTGTCTTTTCTTTACTTAGACATTATTTCAAATTTGAAAACTTCAAATATCAGTACTGAGGAGGCCAAAAGAATGTTTTTAAGCCTCATTTAAACGTGTACACCACATTCAGGAAAGTTTGTCAAGAAGATTCAGCAGAGTAAATGAAGCTATTTTGGCACACCTCAGTGAAAATAATCACACTTGTTTTCAACAGGCCTAGCTCAGAGACATCAGTCGAACAGGCAACGCAATTATCCACCAAACTGTTCCATTCACATCTTTGTTGTCACCACAGACAATTTCAGAAACCGGCTTTGATTTCGGGGCTGATTAAAATGCTGGTTCACCAAAAGCCTTTGTGATTCTGTCCTTGTCCTCACTTTTAACTCCAGAGCTTTAACGCAGCTTTGTTTCAGGGGTAACGGAAGCGATGATTGGGCTGTGCTTACAAATATGAGTGTAGTATATATTAGATACAAAGAATATTTACAGAGGGGAAAAGATATCACATTTTACCTTGTTTTGGGGGTTTTAAAGACCAGTAAAGCCGGCTAGGAAAGGAAGATTGAAAAAACCTTGTTAAAAACCTTCAATATATTGGTACTGTTGAAACTTTGGCCTTTGAAGTTGCAATTTCCCATTTAAATCGATGGAAAAGCATCCAATCAGTGCGTTGTTTGAATAGCTTATTGTGAAAATTGAGCACTTTATTTTCTTCCAAGTAAAAGTTTATATTTTGTGTGAAGCAAACTAGCCAAACCTTAAAAATCTTAAATTTAGAATATCCAAAACAATGATAAAAACTGCCTTTCATTTCGCAGAGCATAACTAAGGCCTACTTATTGAATATTGTATTGAACTATTGAAATGAAGTATTATTATTTTACGATATACTCAGCAGTTGTTTTTCTCCACATTAACCTGTCCAAGCCTCGCCGTGTTGTGACACCGTTGCCCGTATTGGCAGCGGCGCTGAATTTACGGAGAAATGATTGGAAAAGCGATAGACAAAGGTTTGGCCTGAAGTCACTGAGCGTCACGGACAATAGCGGCTGATTTATGGAGATGACGATACGCCCGCGGCTTGGTGTCCCCAGATGCCGATCCTGTCCTCCAGAGATAAACTATGACAGTAATGGCAATAACTATGAGTCAGTGTTAAGTAGCTGCATGTGCCCCTTCGGACGAGCCTTATGTTCGTTTGGACAGTTTGACATTTCCGCAGTCTGGGACATTTAGGGGCTTACGTTGGTTCTTATTCATGACCACTTCTGCATCTACGTTACAGTATGGTGAAAGATTATAAGCAAGATAGATTTGAAGACCTGATATACTGCTATAACCCCTATGCAGAAGACCACGCAAATGGCATGTCTTTTTTTACCTGTACTTGAAAGATAGAAGTAGTTTGCCTCTTCATTTTGGCAGGAATGGCCATTGCCGTTACGTATTTCTCGTTAAATTTAATGTTTTTGGCACATGAGTCATGTTGGACATCCTCATATTGGTTTATCCGCCAGTCAATGACGCCCTTCAGAAGTCGTTGAGATAACAGTCTTAGTAAAATATTGGAGTAGACACGTCCTTAACCCATGTAGTTTTATTTATTTAATTATTGGTTTATTTGGTCGGGACAGTGCATGTTAATGAACATACATGGGTCTCATGCATGTAAACCAGCCACACCGGATTGTAGCCTTGGGCTAATTTCCATCCGTCGTCCCCCAATGGACACTGTCAAACCCAGTCTCATTCATCCTGGCCTATTGTACATGTTTTTAGTGGTAGGGGAAACCGGAGTACCCGGAGGAAACCTACGCAGACACGGGGAGAACATGCAAACTCCGCACAGAAAGGCCCCGTCCAGGTGGGAATTGAACCCCGGACCTTCTAGCTGTGAAGCACGAGCTCTAACTGCTGTACTACCGTGCAGCAGGACTACTGTACTACTCATCTTGCCATATGACCTTGATATTCATGTCAGACTATTTGGCATAAACAAATAACCCACTAATGCAGCGTGGGACGATCAAATATCGACTGGACAGATCTGATTGAGTTGAGGAAGTTTCACTTTGTTTCATCCAATTTATTATATTCACAAATCTACGTTAATTCATGGATGACTGAGAGCCTACAAGTTCTCAAATCAGGTAGATTAAATAGAAGTCCAAACAGTCAATGGATTTTCTTGACATTTTGCTGACGTTTTTGCTTGATTGGGCTTGATTATTTTTCCTGAATGTTTCATCTCTGTATTGTTTGCCATCACTTCTTGCCTTTCTATCCACTGAGAGGACTTGAAGGTCTTGCTCTTGCGATGGCCATGGCTTAAACTCAGACTATTTTCTTGTTCATTTTAATACACGTCTTGCCCTGTCTGCCGTTTTTGCTTATGCTGCGCCTCTGTCCAAACTAATACATATTCTCCGGTGCCGTTGTTCTGTCTGGGCCTTTTGTAAATAGTCTGCGTGTCTTCATTTCTCAGACCGGTGTTTCTGCTTTGATTTCTTTCTTTCCTTTTCTTTTTTATCATGCTTTTCAATGTTGTCCCTCTCCTTTGTTTTGCTGCTACAGGGGCCTGTTTGGGTAAGACTTCTGTGAAAGTTTCCTATTCGCCGAAACATTTTTTTAAATTCACCTCATTGTCAGCAAAAGGACATTTTTCTTACCCATTGCCTCAAAAACTGTACTCTGATTTTTGTGTACATTTCTATACTTACGTTTGTATTGGAACATTTGTATATTTGGTTTTAGCATGGATTATAGTGACATTTTTACCAACATACCTACCCATACCTTTTTTTTAAAATCATTTTTGATCATTTTTACGTATTCATTCTGTGGACTTTTCGTGTTTCTGGCTATTCCTCTGAGTGCTCCAGTTTCCCCGACCACTAAAATCATGCAATCTTGTGCCTGGACTCTCCCTTAAAACAGATTAAAAACCTCAGTGGCTCGCTTCCTGTTAAATATTGGTGCATTTCCAAGCGTGCTGACGTCACTGCATTTATGCTTTCACACATTTCTAATGTCTAGTCTGAGTTGTGGAAAGGTTCCATCAGGAAGTGTGTTAGACAATTGACCAAAACAGGAGAAGGACGGTGACCAAAACAAATATGGCGCACCCTGTAATCATGGTTATGTTTGCAGATTTGTACAGGAATAGGCTCTGTGCACAGAATGTTTTTGGCTAACTTCCTGTTGCCCAGTCTAGGGACAGGACTACTTCCTGTCCACATTTTGACGTAAATTAAAAATAAAACAAGATTTAAAAAACTGAAGGAAACTTGAATAAAAGTAAAGCAAAGTGTGTTTCATAAAATTATTTTATATTGTGGCGCTATTTTAATATTATTCAAATTAACGTTAGCCTTTAGCTTCAATGCTAAAACAGCTACAGTTCTAAACAGGTGACGTATTTACATCCTGTGTAAAGTTTTTAACATGTTGTGATTGTTTCTGACACGCACTGTTTAAGTATTGATTTATTTCAATAAGACACGGCTAACTCTCCATCGCAATAAAACACAGACAGGAAACCGTCATTACCCAAGAGAGTTAGCATCCTGTTACTCCTGGCTCCGGTCTGGAAATTATTTCTACAGGTTTAACCATTAACCTCTTAAACTCCGCCCAAACTGGGCACATTTGTTTGTTTGTTTTTAGCCAAAAAGCTTATTGAAGAAAGCATAAAAAAAGGGACAAAAGTGTGATGAAAACATGAGGAAAAAGTTGAGATGAGTTCTATAGGTCTTTCAAATGAGGCGTTACTCTGGCCTATAGGCTGTAAACCTTTAGATTTGGGTAAAGCTAAACTGGAGAAAATGCGCTCGGTTAAGGCAGGGGTTAAGAGGATAAAGCATGTGTGTCAGATGCAGAGAAAAAAATCTCTGTCATACATCCAGCAAGAGTTAGTTACATATAGCGCTTAAATATGGAATTCTGGTGGTTATTTATAATGAGGTCATCTTCTCCGCATACTCCACTTCCCCCTGAGCATCCTGCTGATTGTGTCCATTATAATGTAAAGGTTGAAGTTTGCATATCCCTGAGTGGGTCTAGGAGCCAGTGCCCGTCTATCTGAGGCGCCTTAGCATCTCTCAGAATGCCAAGTGCCAAATGCTAATTCGTGCTAATGTATTCCTGAGCTCAAAGCAGGTAGAGAGTGAGACGCCCATCCATATTCCATTCAAATCAACAGACAAATCATCTCTCAAATGCATGTGAGTTATTGCTGTTGTATTCTGTTGCATTGCCAATACCAGCTTGTAAACTGTCAGCATATGCGTCATTGAACATAATGCATGAACTACTATTCACATTGTTTCAACCAGGACAGACTCAAACAGTACTGTTTGGAATGTGAAGGATAGGTTATTGAAAGGATTTACTGTAGACTTGTTTCAAACGTATTCAGAACAGAAAATGGTTTCATAAAAGACTTGGTTGAAGTAAAAAAAGAAAAAAATGGAAAGGGGTTTTCACAACATGAAGGTCCTGGAATTTGACGGCTTTTTGAGAGTAAAAAACTGAGCTGAGCTGTTTTCAATGTGAGATCTGCCGTTTATTAGGGCTGGGACAATACACTTTGGTCGCGATCCAGTATGTATCACGCTACATTGGGACCGATACGATACATATTGCGATACGGAGTACTACATTTATACTTTTTCACTTTTAAAATAAATGTAGTAAGAAAGCGCAAGTTGTTTTCAAAATATATACATTGATTATAAATCAATGTATATATTGATTAGAATATTGATTAGAACATTTTGCAAAGCACAAGCGCAGATTTCTCCACTACCAATAAAAACATTTACAATAGGCTCCCCTCTGGGACCAGGACAAAAATGAAATACGTTTTGAAATGACTGATGCCTTTTTAGAGTGCATTTCCTCAGTCTTCCTGGTTGAACTTGGCCTTCTCTTTTGTGTATCGTTGGTAATCCCTCTCTGTCTTTGTTTTTGATTTGCTGATGCAGTGACGGAGGCCTAGGCCAGTCCCAGGACGACAGTATCGTGGGGACCAAACAGTGCAGGCACAGCGTGGCCATCATGCCCATCCCAGGGAACCTGTCGTCCAGCAGCCCCGACCTGTTCCAGCCGGCCTCCAGTGTGCTGGACTTCTCCAATCCTGCTGGTAAGACCACACCAACACTGGAGTGAGGGTGAAGGATGTTTGTAAATCTTATTTGCTTCACTCATGCATTTTTCAGACGGTTGTTAATTTTTTATTGTTGCCCTTGCAATGTCGCGATTTGAGAGGCATTGTTGAGCTTTCTGTCTCTCCAAGAAGTGCAATCATGAATTAATGTCTCTGCCTGGAGCTTAGTCTGGTCATAAAAACATTATCTGAGCAAATGAAAGTGGACATATCTGCTTAAACACAGGATTCAAATCATTTCAAATCATTTGAAATCAAATCATTTTGGGCATCATTTTCAGCATTGATGTTTTCGTTTTTTTGTTTTCTAATTTGAAGTCATGATATACGGATTAGAGTAGACAGAAAAAATCTTCTGTCTTAAGATCCAAGTGTTGATGTTGTTGGTCCAGGGACAGCATTAAAGGAAGTGACTTGGTTGTTTCAGCTCAAATAAATGTTTCCCCCCCCCCCATTTTTGCCCCATCTTTTGTTCTCCCCTATTAAAAAAAAAATTCCCAATTTTATTTTTGACCCAATTTTTAACGGTTTTCACAATTTCCCCCCTAGTTTTTACTCATTTTTATTACTAGTACTTTTCCTATTATTGCCCCATTTTTCTCAATTTTTCCTTTTTTTTCCATAATTTTTCCCAATTTCCACACATTTCTTGACATTGGAGATGAACCTGATATTGTATATGTGCAGATGTTCCACACATGATTGTTCTGTTTCCTGGTTCTAGACAAATAAGTATCGGAAAACTATCGTTCAGGTATCAGTATCGAAAACCAAGTATCGCTAAAGTACTGTTATCGAATAAAAATGTTCCGGTACCCAGCCCTAGTAATGAATAACCTCCCCTCGCTCCTCTGAATATCCGCTGAATAGCAGTATTTGGTCATACTCTCAAATGACCCTGGGCTTGGAGCTGCTGAAAAAGTAAACAAAGTCTTGATTTATGTCACTGCCCATTTATTAGATGCACAAATGTACCAGGGCATGGATTTTGTGTTCCAAGACCTATACATCAAGTAAATAATTCCATCCTAGACGTTTCGGATTGTAGCCAAAGCTTTAAAATATCCTCCCGTTTATTTCCTCTGCTGAATTACTTCCGTGCTTGTTTTTAAACAGCAATCTGACTTTCCCGTGTCCCAACCTCTTGTTCATTTGCTGTGCTTGTAATTTATAAAAATGTGTAATCTTATGTCGTAAATATCGTCTGCTGTTCTAATCATGCGAGGATGTGGAATGCCGTTTCTCATCTTTTTATTCGAAGCTACTAAAATGAAAAGTCAGGATTCATTTTTTAGCGGATTTTTAGACACTTTTGGTGCTTGTCATGAAACTACAGCAGTGAGAGGTGATTATTTAACCCCTCTATGGCCTTACCTGCTGGTGAAAGTACTTTTTTTGTTGTTGCAGATTTGGTCAAAACACAATGAAAACGTCACGCTGCCCACTGTTTGCCAAAGTCCTAAACGTCCATTATTCTTGCAGTTAGCATCGTCGTAATCCGCTGCGCTTGATGGTTCATATTTCTCCTCAGGCCCATGTCTGGTGTTTCCTCCCTGTCTGTGATTTCAAACAGATGTTGGCCGTGGTTATTCTGGTGTAAATACATTACAGCAGCAAGATTTAGTCATGTCATTCTTTTAAGTTTCACTCTAGTTGTAGTCGACGAAACTTTCATGTAAACTTAGTCGGCTTCAGTTAGTCGTTCATTACAACATACTGTATTTATGAACATGTTGCACGGTTCATAGGTCCTTTCCTCAGAAAAGCACTAGACTTGTTCCTCGGGCATCAAGATGAAATGATATATGTATAATTGGAACCTTAGCTCTGTTTATTGCAGTCTTTTCTGACCAAAAAGAGTCAAGAAGAAGCTTCTGTGACTAGAGGCGAAACGTCCTCAACTTACCAAACCCAGTCCAGTCGATGATTTAGCTTTTCTATGATGGATACTCCCTGGATCAATGAGAGCCTTCACAAACATTAGCTGTTTTTAGTGCCCTGTTTCATAATTTATTTAGTCATAGTTTTACAACTCTTCAACTTAAAGCCACACCGCCTAGAATTTTACCCAATAAATAAAATTGAAATACAAGCATTTATTTTATGACTTATATTTTCATCATTGAAAAATACCTCATAAATGTACAACCAAACATGTGCCTTTAGTTTGAGCGTCTCAGCTCTCATAAGACATGACTGTAACTTTACCGGGGTTGGTTACGTCTCCAGCTCGTCACCATGGAGATGTGACTAAAGTCAGTAGAATGAGAGATTTAAACAGGTTAGGTTCTCATCCAAATTCATTCTTTGATTACCCACTGCAGAAATAGCATTTTCTTTGTCGATCTGGTTATTAGGAGCATGTTTTGTACCGATGGCAACAGTTAGTCCAAAATGTTACGCAGTGTACCTTTTAAGTCTAGTTCTAGGCTGGAAAAAAAAAGTGTTTTTGTGCATTTTCAAGCCACAAGGAAATCCCTTGTCACTACGCCAGGTACTTTGAACAAAATGTTTCAAATAGGAATCATCCGGATTTGTTTAACTCCTGAGAAAACGTATTGGGGCTAAAGTAAATGCTTCTTCTTCTTCTTTTAGTCATACATCTAAATCCAATGTACTCAAATGAGTCAATAATCAGGACACTTTTAAATGTGGATCATTCTTTCGTGCAGTGTAGGCCTCAGAGTTGTGTCTTTAACCACTCTCTTCTCTTTGGGCTCCTCTCTAATTTTCCTGTCTTCCTTTCCCTCTGCCTTTGCCAAAGCCCTGGGACTGTACTGTAAGTATTACCATCATTGGCCTCTGTCGTTTGTTTGTACCTCAGTAAACATTTCAACTTTTGGTTGTAAAACTCATTTTCATGTTTATTTTTGCACATTTTCCGTAAGTCCTTTTTATGTACTTTTTGTAAACTTGTGTTTTTGTTATCCATATTTACTTTATTCATCTGGTTAAAAGTCACACACACATAAGTTTTACATAACAAAAGCATGGGATACGCAAATGACAAAGTGGCGGTGATGAAAAGTCTAGGAGCTGAATTTTGTACAAAGGCCCCACAGACACGAGGACAACATGCAAGATCAAAACACGGAAACCGCTCCGCCCCGACTGCTAAATTCCTCCTTCAACCCAAGCCTTAGATAAACTTGGATGTTGAAGCCAAGGAAAGGATCATTTTTAACGGATGGGCTGTTAGCTGGAGCGCTGCCGACTTTGGGTCAAGTCCATCCAGCGTTCGGAGGAGTAATTGTGATTGGGACCCCTTGATACGAGCGAGCAAATTTAGAGGAGCGCTCCCACACTGACATCACAAATCACCGCTAATGAGACAAGCGGCGTTTAGCCTCCACACTCACCGCGAGAGAGAGAGAGAAGAGATCTATTAGCGCTACGACCGACATTCAGCAGTATTATTTTAGGTTATTGCACTGAGAGAGCGCATGCGGCTTGACTGCCCTTTAGTCCAACATCTTAGCACCTGATAGAGCGAGGGAAGAAACATTTTACATTGATGGGAAGGGGTTGACATAGACATAAACGGCCAAGCCCGAGTAATACTGTAAGCGGCATTTCCTTGGGTTAAATGACTTGCATATTATAACAGTTTTGCAGCAGATGTCTATTAGCATATTATGTCTATTCATAATTGGATAGTAAACTAAACTGCTAAACACTGTTTTGGTTCATGCTACACGATATACCAAGACTGCAAGCTGAAATGCAAACAATTTTTTTTGCTCCTATGCGACCTGTATCAGATCTTTTTTATAGTCCCTGGCCACTTGGACATTTGGTGCTAAATCCCATACATTTCGGGATCTTTTGCAACGTGTCTTCAATCATAACGGCCACATCGCATTCCCCGCTCACCTCACTGTGTCCACCGCTGGACTCAGCAGCTGTTTCTCACGTCGCTGCCTCTGCTCCACAAAAGGCCACAGTCCTTAAACATTCTCTCCTTCTTCTTGAAATGATTAAGTTATTCAAATGTAAAGTCGGACTTTACTCATGTAAAGTCCGATGGTGGGTGATTTCACCCCGGAGAATTAGTTGCCAAGATGATATTAAGACAAATTAAGAATGTAAACAGCTAAAAAAAACAACACAAAATATTAGTTCTATTAGTTGTGCTCAAAGAAATAAGAACATGAAATGTAGAGCAAAAATACCCTACCTTTGCATTTCAATTCCATGCTTAAAAACCTCCTTGAAGTTGAAGCCAAAGGAGAGGGCACAGATCGATGGAGCCGTAGAAAAGGAACTCGCTTATTGCTATTGACTTGGAGCGTGGCCCTCATGCATTACCCAGCAGTGATAATAAACGTCCCCGTGTCCCTCTTATACAAACATGATCAGTCATTTAAAGCCTTATCTGCTCCACGTAAACGCGCTAATGACTTTGAGCTATAAACAGAGTTATCTGTCAGACGCGGTTTACAGGCCGCACTAAACGGTACATGTATAAAACCATTGCTTCGTGAAGGCTTTAACTCAGGCACCTGTCACTGCGTTAGCGCGTGTCTGTGGCTAATGGGCCATAGCCTCCTCTCCGCTCTTCTCTCCAAACAAAGAGCTCTATAAAACAGTGTCTCGCGCCGGAGAAACCGCTCTATTTGTTTCACGCAGTTGAGATTTGTAGCTAGTTTTCTCCCTTAGTTTTAATGTCAGAGGAAATCTCAAAATCACTACTACATTGCGACACTCCCTCGTGTTTCACACACGTATTCATTCACAAATACTGACATATTTGGTGTCCACCTGTAGCACGAAAGGCGACCGAGATTATGCTGTAATCCAAATATGGTAAAGTATAAAAGAATAGGCATTTCCTCTCTGGAGGACAACAGTGGCTGAAGAAGGAAGAATATAATAGCGCATCTGTCGACATTAGAAACTCATTTGGACTCGTTTTCTTGTTGTTTTCTTCTTAGGAATTGGATAGTAAAAGATATCGAACCCTACACTGATTTATTGAGCTTCTAACAAGGGCTGCACAATATATCGCAAAAAATGTAGTGATATTAATTTTAAGTCTTTTTTTTTTTTTTGACAAAATTTGCTGAAAAGCTAGTTACGTACAATTTGTGTTTAATTAGAATTGAACATATCCATCATTAAAGGGACTAGATGGACGTTTTTTTTTACTCGCTGCTGCCACCTCAGGTCTTGTGCGTAACTCACGTTTATACATTTCCTTTATTTCCCCTTTCGCTCCCTTAGACATCCCGGACCAGGTGATCCGCGTGTTTAAGGCGGACCAACAGAGCTGCTACATCATCCTGAGCAAAGACACCACGGCCAAAGACGTGGTGGCGCACACGGTCAACGAGTTCGGACTGCCCGCTTCCCCTGAGACCTACTCCCTGTGCGAGGTGTCCGTGAGTCCGGAGGGGGTCATCAAACAGCGGCGCCTGCCCGACCAGCTCTCCAAACTCGCCGACCGCATCCAGCTCAACGGCAGGTGAGGCCAAATGAGAAATGTATGGTGTATTAATTATTGTATATGTTTGTGTGGAGTTGTTGGATTATCTATTTTGTGCCACTAAATGGTCTCATACGATCATTTATACACATTTTTATCATTTTGTCTTTTCTGTGCTGGGCTTATATAAAAATCTCCAGTTACTTGGACAACATTTTGTGGGAAAATAAGAGCCGGTCATTGGCTGTGGTTCTTAAGATGCTTTTGTTGTCCAGATTATCGCTAAACATCATGACAAACTCAACTACGCAAGAGCTCTGTTTCTAGACTATTCATCTTCTTTCAGCACAATACAACCTGACATTCCCATTTCCAAACTCTCTGATTCACTTGAAGCATCACGCTTCAGCAACAGTCCAGCTGGTCAAAATAAATAATACAATCCTCCTCTCCCCCAGGGCTGTGTCAGTTCACCTCTGCTATTCACTGTATACATGGATGACTGTCGGACTTCAAAGTATTGACACATATTAAATATTTCAGATGACATGCTCCTGTCAACCCTTTTGTCAATTACTGACAGTCCTGGACCAGCAGGGTGTTGACATGGTTGTGGAGCAAAAATATTGCTGTTGACTTTCTGTTTGTCAGATATCCTGCGGTGTGTTGTAGGCTGACCTAGTCCGACGCATGCTGCCACAGATGCTTCTTGCTTGTTTCTTTGGATTATTGATTCAGAGGTCTTAGGTTTCCATAAACAGCAGCCTTATTGTAAACTAAAACTTCCCTATATCAAAGTTACAGCACCATAACTCTCACAGTCAAAACTGTCAGCCCACACACGCACACAAACACCTGGTGCTGTGGTCTTTGATCAATAGACAATTGGCCAGCAACTAGCAGCTGCCACCTAGTGTCCATAAAAGTGCAAAAATAAATAAACTGGCTTTTACAATTGCTCTGGAAATAAACACAAAAAAACAAAGGAGGTGGTATTCAGCCTACACTAACTACAGCTCCCATTATCATCAACGACAAACATGTGGAGGCCTTCAAGGCGTGACACAACAGGTGAACACATACATTTAGCCCTTAACATCTTCGTTTTAAAGCGTCCTCAAAATCTGACAGTTAAATTCCTATGTTTTTTGGAATTTTAACTGTCAGATTTTTATCAGTTCATTATCTTTTGTAAACTTTTGTCATAATGCTAAACTCTGACTGTTAGCGCTAACTGCTGCTTCAAACATTCACGATCCTTACATGTGTCTGTGTGTTGGGGGTGAGGCGGGGGAGGCATGGAGCTCTTCTCTGCTTCTGCTCGCTGTTTCGAGGGTGGCGCATTGTGAAATATTGTTTGATGTTTACTGGGTTTACACTAGTCTGGCCTAAGTCTTCGGTCAGAAAGACTGCAGCGGATCCAGAGGTTTGATTTTGTCTTTAATAAATTTCCACAATGGAGGTACAGTACAGATGAGTTGTAACAGGGTGTATCTGAGCGATGGTAGGTAGCTGGGTGTGTGTGTGTGTGTGTGTGTGGTCACCTATAAAAGAACAAAATAAATGCAATTAGAATGTGTTACCCATTAAACAATGTCAAATAAAGTTATTGTAATATAAAATGGGCCCTTAACATGTCAACATGGTATTTAACTGCATTTACAGGAGTAAACAAATAATTGGTGAAGTTTGACTGTTGTTACACTGTAAATCCGCAAGAGGGCGCCAAAGGGCCGCACAATGCCGACAGAAGATTTATGACTTCGTCCCTCGTGGGTAATGGCGGATAGAGTGAGGCAAAACCATTAAACTTAGCGAAAATTACAAAATATATATTGAAATTGCCTCTATAAATGATATTGCACACACAGAACTGGTTGTAACAATTGTACACAAAGTCAGTATACTTACAGATGCATTAACGCACACAATTTAGTAAAAAAAACACGAAAGTCTGAGGCATGTCGTCTCACTCCTACCGCTCCCTCTGCGAACTGACCACCTGTGGCAGCAGTGCGCATGTCATTGGGAGGCAGCAGTGACGTGAGGAGCTGTTCCTTAAAGACACAGCGCCTTAGAGCAGGGAAATTTGCACAGCCGCCCCCAAATTACGTCAGTGAATTTGTAATGAGTCACAAATACCCCTGCTATGTAGTCCTCAGTCCTCTGGCATCTCCGGCAAAGAGATGAGTTTGACTACCGGCCGGGTGTAGGTAGTCCCTTTAATGTCCACTGCAGCAGCGCGGATCCTGCCGTCGCTGGGGATCAGCTTAGTGACACGTCCAATGGGCCATCGTGCCCTGGGCAGTTGTGGATCAATCACCATGACTACTTGGTCTGTAGTGAGGTCAGGAGTGGAAGTGCACCATTTCCTTCTTTGGTGAAGATTAGGGAGGTAGTTTCTGGTGAACTGAACCCAGAAGTCATCTGCCAAGACCTGGCTGTGTTTCCAACGGCGACGTCCGATCAGGTCACTGCTACCGTAAACAGCTTGTGGCAGAGATGCATCCCGCCGACCCATCAACAGGAGATTAGGCGTTATGGGGTCAGGGTCTGCAATGTCTGAAGTGGCGTAGCCAAGGGGCTTCGAATTAAGAATGCCCTCCACCTCTATCAGCGTGGTGAGAAGTACTTCCTCAGGGAGAATTCTGTCTTTGAGAACAACTCGCAGGGCAGCTTTAACTGACTTTATCTCCCTCTCCCAAATGCCTCCAAAATGAGGTGCAAGAGGCGGGTTAAACTTGAAAGTGATACTCTGCTCAGCTAACTGCTCTTTCAAGGCTGGCTCAAGTGCCTCAAATGCTCTCTGCAGTTCCCTGTCTGCACCCCGGAAGTTAGTGGCCCTGTCGCAGAGGATTTCGTATGGTTTACCTCTTCTGGCCACAAAACGTCGCAGGGCGAGGAGGAAAGAGTCTGTGTCCATGCTGCATAGAAGGTCAAGATGTACGCACCTTGTAGTAAGACATTTAAAGATAATGCCCCATCTCTTCTCCTGTCTGCGGCCTATTTTGATGATATAGGGTCCAAAACAGTCCACTCCAGTTGACCAATAGGGTGGCTTCTGGAGACGAAGGCGTGAAGCAGGGAGATCTGCCATGCGTGGAACAGTGGGTTTGTTGCGCCATCTCTGGCACTCTGTGCAGCCACGCTGATGTTTCTTCACAGCTTGCCGACCGCGAAGAATCCAGTATGTCCGCCTCATTTCAGCAAACACGCGGTCAGGACCAGGGTGGAGCAGCTGGCGGTCATAGTCTTGTATCAGCAGTCGGGTGGCAGGGTGGTCTGGTGCCAGGACAATAGGGTGAATGGTGTCCTGTAGCCCCTCTGCCTTCCTTAGCCGACCACCAACACGGATTAGACCCACAGTACTGTCGTACTCTGGACAAAGAGAAAGCAGACGGCTGTTAGTATTGAGTGACTTACCTGCCTGCAGAGCAGCTAATTCTGCAGGAAAGCTCTCCTCCTGCGCTCGCTTGAGAATGATGACTTCTGTCTCAATGCGAGCTGTAGCAGTCATTGGAGGAGCAGCCGCCCCATGGAGGGACAAGTATGCGGCTTGGATCAGCGCAGACTATGTTTTGTATTGAGCTGGATCGGGAGATGCTGACGTGGCAGTCCTGATATGACCACAGAAGCTCACACGCGTCTCCTCTGTTAGAGGTGATGCGGTAGTGGGCGTGGCTGGCCATTCATCCGGTGGCTGTTTGAGAAAGTTAGGCCCACACGTCCAGCGGTTGGGTTTGGACAAGTCTCTGAGCTGTTTGCCACGAGTGATATCATCGGCGGGGTTCTCCTCTGTAGGTACATATCGCCAGGGGTCTGCTCCTACTAGCTCCTGTATCTCAGCAATGCGTGTTCCCACAAACACCTTGTATTGTTGGGACTCTGACTGGATCCAATGGAGGACGGTAGTGGAATCTGTCCACAGTGTCACACTTCTTATGGGCAGTGTCAGCTCTGTCTGCAGGACCTTGGTTAGTTGTGCGCCAGCCAGGGCCGCACACAGCTCTAGGCGGGGAATGGACAGCTGCTTCTTCGGTGCGACACGTGACCGGGCCAAAACAAATGATACCTGTACTGCGGTGGTGGTGTTATGCTCTGCCCGTAGGTAAGCAACGGCACCGTAGGCTCTCTCTGAGGCATCAGTGAATACGTGCAGATCAACTGGGTTGCTGGCTGGGATATCTGCAGTGTAGCATCTTGGAATTGTGACCTGCTGTAGCTGTGGTAGTTCACTCTCCCAGGCATGCCACACAGGGAGGAGTTCATCTGTTATGGGCTCGTCCCACTCTCTGCCTTTCTTCCACAGGGCTTGGACCAGCACTTTAGCACGTGTTGTGTAGGGGATAAGAAAGCCCAGTGGGTCGTACTGGCTTGCAAGCACTCTGTACACGTACCTCAGAGTGGGTTCAGCAGGTGGAATGTCTCTGTGTCTGTAGCTCAGGGTGTCTGTGCTGCAGTTCCACTGCAGCCCTAGAGTAGACTCCACGGGGTCCTCCTTGTGCGCAGACAACCACAGCTCACAGCTGGTGGACTTGGCTTCGGTGGGGAGATGAGAGATGACATTAGGCATATTACAGGACCACTGTCTTATGTCAAAACCTCCTGTAGCAAGCAGGGCTCTGAGTCTGTCAATGAGCTGTTTGGCCTGGTCTTGTGCGGGGAGTGACTGGAGACAGTTGTCTACATAGAATGCCTGCAATACTGAGTTGACCAAATCTTCGTTGCCTTCACTGTAGTCTTGGACATGACGCTGTAGTGCATATATGGCACAACACGGACTGCAAGTTGTGCCGAATGGTAACACACGCCACTCGTAAACATCAGGGCTGCGCTCCCTCTCCCCGTCTCTCCACAGGAAACGGAGTAGTGGCTGGTCTTGTGGGAGGAGACGCACCTGATGAAACATGCCACGTATGTCACCACTGATGGCTACCGCATATTCCCGGAATCTTAGGAGCACTGCGAGTAGAGATGAGCCCAGTGTGGGACCAGGAAGGAGGTTACTATTGAGGCAGGCTTGCTGGTGTACAAAGGAGCAGTTGAATACAACTCTGGGTTTGCCATTGTGGAATACAAGATGGTGTGGCAAGAACCATGACTCCTCTGAGCTTTCGACCTCTTCTATGCTGATTTTCACAGTGTAACCGGCCTTAACCAGTTTGTGCATTTCCTCATTGTAAACTGACAGCTGTTCTGGATTGTGTGAGAGACGGCGCTCGGTGGCTCTGAGAAGAGGCATAACAGCGTAGGGTGTAGCGTGTAGGAGTGGAGAATTCTTTCTACGCAGGAGTGGGACAGCATAGCGACTCACATCATCTACTGTGACCCTAACACTTTCCTGCTCCAGTTGTTCTAGGGCTGCCTTATCTTCTCCAGAGCGTGTGGCCTCTTTGGGGGAGCGAAATGGCAGCGTGTCAATTTGCCATAGTCTTTCCACATGCTGATGCAGCTCTTCTGAGGGGGACAGAACTGATAAATGAAGGCAATTTCTTTCACGCGAAGGCTGTTTTAGAAAGTTGGCTGGTCCCTGCACAGCCCATCCCAAGGCGGTGCACACAGCCACAGGACCACCAATGGGACCACTTCTTACAGGCTGCTTAGGCGTAATTAGGTGCGGATGGTCTGACCCGATGAGGACCATGGGCTTGACGCTGTGGAAGGATGGTAAATTGAGGCCCTTTAAGTAGTGGTAACCTCTCTGCAGGCGCTCGGCTGAACAGGACTGCTCAGCAAGGTTCAACTCAGAAGCTGTGAAAGCATTATCGATGTTGTATTTCAGCACCTTCTTTGTTTGTGTTGACACTTTGAATGACACAGTGGCTCCCTTTAACTGTACTACTTCCTGTCGAATAGTTCTCAGGGATAAGACTTCCTGTTTTCCGGAGAGGCCCAGCTCGCGGACAGCTGCAGGCAGGATGATAGTACGCTCAGAGCCGTCATCCAATACAGCGTATGTGTCCATGTATTTCATCCCGTTATGTAAACGGACAGGGACAACTTTTAACATCACTTTGCCTGAGTGGGTAGCCTGATCAATGTAAACTACATTGGGGGATGTACTCACAGTCAGTATATTCTCAGTGAGGGCTACTTCATGTAGTACAGGGAGGTGTTGTTCGCCACACGTGGAACAGGGCTTCTTGAGTGTGCAGTTGTCTGGTGTATGTCCTCTACCACATTTCCAGCATTTCCCTTTCTCCTTGATCCAACCTGCTTTGGCTTCACTCGTGAGCCTAGTGAAATCTGCACATGCATTTAAATAGTGCTCCTGATTATTGCAGTATGGACAGTAGGGTTTGAATCTTTCCCGCTTCTTGGTTTGGAGTGGAGGAGGAGCCGAGCGTGTAACAGGGGCTCAGCACTCTGGTTACTTCCAAGTAGCACTGCAGTGGACTTGGATTTCTGTTGTTTACCATTCCTTCTCTCCCTGTTGTCTGCGTTGCTAGACTCAGTGGCGTTTGTTCCAAGCCGGCGTGACACTTGCAGAGTTTGTACTTTACGTTCAAGCCACTCAGCTAAGTCCGGTAGAGTGTAGGTCTTTTCACTGCCGCTCTGTATGATTCCCCTATTAAAGCAATGCTCAGCAAATGAGTCTCTAAAGTTGGGAGGTAACTTGGTGAGCAAAGTGTCCACATGTGATCCACAGCACAGCTCTGATGATGAGGGGCCTTGCATAGTGCTAAGCATGCCAACCAGAGTGCCCACTGCAGCCGCAAAATCCTCAATGCCTTGGTAATCACCTGATCTCACTGTGGGAGCATTCAGGATTGCTTTGAGTTCTCCCTGCACCAGCTGTCGGGGCTGGCCATATCTTAACTGAAGGGCAGTCATGGCACAGGTGTACGGAGTGGTACTGTTAATATACCTTTTTGCAATCTGGACTGCTGCGGGGAATCTCAAATGGTCAAGAAGAACTTGATATTTGTAATCTTCTGTTAGATGGCTGTGGGGTGCGAGCACACTGTCTAAACCTTTCTTCAGCATGAGGAAGTCACTCTCTTTACCGGAGCTGAAGATGGACAGCTTTGGCTTGGGGATGCCAAATGATGATGCAATAGCCATCTCCATCATGTTAGGTACATTAACACTGGCAGAAAGCTGAGGAGGTTGGCTGACAGGTGCCGCAGGAGGCTGCACTGCATAGGGGGTATATGTAGAGGGGTATACACTCGGTGGCACAGGCTGAGAAATGGCTGGTGCAGTATAGGACTGAGTGTACCAGGGTCCACTGTTTATAGTGTCAGTAGTGGCAACTGCAGGCTGCGTGGATGTGCCTGGAGTTGCATATAGGGTTGGCAGCAGAGCCGCTGTAGCATAATCTACAGGAGGTGTTGGCAGGTTATCCTGAGGCTGAGCTTGGGCTGCTACAGGGAGTGGAGCTGTAAGCACTGCAGGGGGAACAGGAACTGTCCTTGGTGCTGAAACCAGACCCACTGCTGGAGGAGGCTGCTGCAGTATAGGTGCAGGAGGCTGGAGCTGCAGGGGGGATGCTGGGAGTACAGGGAGTGGATTCTGTACTTGTGGTGTAGACAGCAGCTGAGGTGGTTGGAGCGGAACAACCTGTTCCTGAGAGCGAAGTGGAGCTCTTATTTCTGGGTTAATTCTCTCTAACTGAGGGAGACTGTTGAACCGCTGTTGCTCTCTTCCGAAGCTGTAGGGATATTGAGGTCGAGCAAAGGCACTCTGTGGATATGAGGTCAATCGGACATTACCCATCTCCGTTTCCAACTCTCTCATCTGTTGGCTTATGGCCTGCCAGCGTGCCTCTAAACGCTGCATTCTGTCCTCTGTATTCCCTGCATACTGGTAGGCAGGTGCAGAAGTTGTAGACCATCTGTCTGGACTCAATGGCACAACATAACTTGGTTGCGGTGGTAATACTGACATTCCTGTGGATGGCTGAAGACGTGTTAATGGGTAGCCGAGCTCAAAGTCCTCCAGATGTCCGGGAATGCGGCGCACTCTGCTGGGACGGGGACTTAGTGGAAGCTGCTCATCGAAGAAATCTCTAGATGTTGCCATGGCGCAGCTCGTGTAAATCCGGCTCGAAGGACCACTTGTGAAATATTGTTTGATGTTTACTGGGTTTACACTAGTCTGGCCTAAGTCTTCGGTCAGAAAGACTGCAGCGGATCCAGAGGTTTGATTTTGTCTTTAATAAATTTCCACAATGGAGGTACAGTACAGATGAGTTGTAACAGGGTGTATCTGAGCGATGGTAGGTAGCTGGGTGTGTGTGTGTGTGTGTGTGTGGTCACCTATAAAAGAACAAAAATAAATGCAATTAGAATGTGTTACCCATTAAACAATGTCAAATAAAGTTATTGTAATATAAAATGGGCCCTTAACATGTCAACATGGTATTTAACTGCATTTACAGGAGTAAACAAATAATTGGTGAAGTTTGACTGTTGTTACACTGTAAATCCGCAAGAGGGCGCCAAAGGGCCGCACAATGCCGACAGAAGATTTATGACTTCGTCCCTCGTGGGTAATGGCGGATAGAGTGAGGCAAAACCATTAAACTTAGCGAAAATTACAAAATATATATTGAAATTGCCTCTATAAATGATATTGCACACACAGAACTGGTTGTAACAATTGTACACAAAGTCAGTATACTTACAGATGCATTAACGCACACAATTTAGTAAAAAAAACACGAAAGTCTGAGGCATGTCGTCTCACTCCTACCGCTCCCTCTGCGAACTGACCACCTGTGGCAGCAGTGCGCATGTCATTGGGAGGCAGCAGTGACGTGAGGAGCTGTTCCTTAAAGACACAGCGCCTTAGAGCAGGGAAATTTGCACACGCATCTAGCGATGTAATGTGCAACAAGGTAACAATTCCGGGCCAGCAAAATGGACTAGCTGAGGGCAGCTTTAAATGTGTACCCTGTAAGACAAATGATGTCATCATCCCATTCTTGCAACAGCATCTCCACTTTTGTAGCTCCTACAGATTCCAAACTTTCCACGCTAGTCTTGTAATTTACAATATTTTTCAGAGTTATTTTCCAATATCTAATTTCAGTCTGATTTATTGAGCTCTGAACCCAAAAAACAAGACATTTTAGTGTTGCAGATTTTTTCACTCATCAGCTTATTCGAAAACTAAACAGGATCCAAAACTAATATATCAACAAAATAATATCTAAATATCTAATATAAAGTAATACATTTAAACCCATCTTAATCCATTATGTAGATTTTGTGGGCAATTTTGGTCATTTTTATGCGTAAAATGTCAATGTAATTTTAATGTCAATGTAAATGTCATTTTTACATGAAAATATACATGACAGAAAACTTGCAGCCTCGCCTCACCTGCAGCGTCTCGCTTTGAATATCTGGGTGTGATGATAAAACTGCTCATTGCCTTGTAAGCACTTACAATGACTTTGTCCGTAAAAAGACCAAACGAAGATTATTCCTGTGGTCTTTTGTCAGGTGTGCGTCGGTACTGTGTGCCACGCTTTAGCAGGGTCCTATAGAGCAACTTCTTTGTTGTTCAGTCCATCCTAAAATTAAATGAGGAGTTTAGTGTGTCGTGGCGAGTGGACAGTGGACAGTTTTTGTTTGTGTGTTAAATGTCCTGTGTCTGTACAATGTCCTTGTGTTCACGCTGATGCGGAGCTGCTGAATTTTGCAGAATTTCAGATCTTTGGACCTGACAAAGTTGATAACTGGCCACTGTACTATACTGTGCCTTCATGTGAAAAAGTGGCTTTGGTGAAGTCTATCGGAGCTTGGAGGATTCACTGTTGTTCCTATAAAAAAACGACTTCATTTCTCTCTACCCTCTTGACTCTTAAAACTGGGGTAAAGCTGCCCTTCAAAGTTACTCCTGTTTAGTTTCAAACCCAATTAAAACTTGACTTTTTCCCCACCGACTCCCACTTTTTGACCCCATATCTTTGCTCATATATATTTAACACCTCCCACTATGACATCTCTTTTTGATGCTGCCCCTCTTCTCCTTTCCCCCCCAAAGATAAAAGCGAAAGTCTAACTGCGCTGCAGCGGTGACAGTAAAAACGCCTTCTCCACGCTCCTCTTGTGGTCCCCGCTCTGTCCCCTCTCCAAGTAGGTTAGCATGCATTTTTCATCCACCGTCCAGGGCGTGGGCCTCTGCACACAGCGTGACATTGGTGGAATAATTCATGCCCAGTCACATGCGTCTGTAGAGATGTTAAAGCAGACGCCATGCTTTGTTCTGGCTTTGTTTTCAAGATGATAGAAGATAATGGGAATGTCTGAATAATGTGTTCTTACGCAGCACTTTGTTTGAGCTCTTGGATTTGATGTCTGTAAACTTAGGCAACGTTGAGGAGTGAAGACTTTTTTTTTTAAATAGATTAATGTGCAATTTAGAATTTGTCAACATGCTAGCACAGGGATATGGTAGATTAAGCAAAATCATGTTTAATCTTAAGAAACATCAGCCAACCAATGTTTTCTATTTTCTATTCATTATTTTTAGCTGGTGACCAAATTTACTTTTAGACCTTTTTAACGCCTTACAATGTTGTTTTCTCATCAAAAACAGACCTGGACGGGTGTTTCGAGTTGCTAGTACATTTTTTGTAATCCAAAGTAATCCTTGGATTGTCACATGACATCATGACTCTTCCTCCTGCGCAGCTCCCTCCGCTCCACAAGTCTTTCTCCATCTTCTGGGAAGAGCTTAGCAGTTCTTTTTTTATTCTCCAGTCAACATCCATTAGCCAGAACAATAGAAGGCATGTGTGGCTTAGCTGACAATCTTGCCCGGATACCTCCTCGTTTGTCCCTTTTTGTTTCCTCTAGCGCCCCTTGTGATGCCTCCACTGTGCTACAGGTGTGGGGGGCTCTTGGTGCCTCTTCAGTGTTTCAGAAGAAGAAATGTGTAGGTCTTGAAGGTCTTTAGCTCATAAGCTAGCTGTTTGTTTACTTTTAAAAAGCTGCTTTCTTCAGGACCTTTATGGACTCTATGAAGTAAAAAAAAAAAACAGCCAAACCCCACAAAACTTGGCTAAGACGTACAAAAGTATACAGTAAAACAATGTGGAGCACAGAAACCACAAATGCAGTTCACAGAAAACAGCGAAAAACGCAGCTGTACCAAGAGAGAGGGAGGTTGAGGTGGTGGACATTTGTGACTAGTGTAACCTGTAACCGCCAAAATGCAGGTTTATTTATTTGTTTCTGTCCACGTTTTTGACTAGTATCTCTCTTATTACTCAGAAGCTCCACATGAAACAAAACGGTCACAAAGACTCGGGATGATTCACCTTTTTGGTCATGTTTTTGTGTATGTTGATTTCTCTTGAAACTCGCAGAACTAAACTTGTCTAAGGCACACATTTCTATAAGCTCGGTTACGTACTTTTGCCTTTGTCTCATTTATCACCATCTTGAGCACATCTCAAACGCATCCATCTTAGCGACTGAGCGGGAATAGCCAATGCTTTCTACTCCATAAACATGATGCAGCGTCAGCAGGACCACAGGCGCCGCATAGTTTCACTGCGCTTTTCTTAAGATTTATTCATTTCTTGTCTGCCGGTGATTGGCATGAACTCCTGCTGGGGATGGCACAAGCCTTTTCATTCTGTAAAGTCAACATTTATAGACAACGGTGCTACTATTTTAAATCGGCTCCTACTGAAACATGATAGGAGGACGGTACTTCTTAAGTGAAAGGCGACTTTGACTGTGGCTGTAAATTAGTGTAACTGCTGTAAAATAAATCTTTCTCTTACGGTTTCCCAGAGCTGCTTTGCTAATGTAGTTTTTTTTTGGCGTGTGAGAGCTAGAAATTAGTTTCTCTATGTTTTTGCTGTTTGAGAACATGATCAACTGGATGGAGCACCTTTGCAATTTTGGTTATCAAATAAAAAGGCAGAAAGACAAACATGCAAAATCTAACTTAAAGGTCATAAATCATTACATTCGTTTTTTGAGATTTCAACCATTTTATAATGTTGTTCCCTTGTCAAAAACACACTTTACTTGGATTAGTATCTTCTATAATGAATCCTGTTCACCTTGGTTGTTTCCTCTTCTACAGAAGTGCTCTGATCTGTATTTCCTGTATTTTGTTGCATCCTTGTACATGAAACGATCGTCTACATTTTCAAAACTCATAATGCATCACCAAGCCCGTTCTGCCCTCAAAGTGTGTTCATCATCCCATTTGCGAGCATGCCATTAGATGAAAGTGAAATTCTGTTTTCACAGTTCTCTGTTGTGACCAGCCCAGTCTCTCACTTCTTAAGGCCTGTTCTTCGTAAAACGCAACGAACGTTTGTCTTGCACCCAGAGCTGTATGAACAAAAAGATGTCAGTTTGTTCATACAGCTCCTGTTCAACAGTTCTTGCAGCTTTTTCTGAGCAGAACTTGTTCAGCAGGGCTGCGAGAACATCTCCCAGAGCTGTGCTGTGATTGGTCCACACATACCTACATAAGACAGGGCTGTCGCGAACACGAGGCAGACCGAGCCACTACAACGAGGGCCAACCCTCACCTATGCACTTAAAATCAACCAGCACCCAAGTTATATATTTATTTATTATTGTTAACTCTCAGGCTTGGCTTTTAGGCTTGTAAACTTTGTAAGCAAAGAAGTATTTTTTGCTAACCACCAAAACTAATAAACTAGGTTATCAAAATAGCCTAACTATAAGTGCAACACAACTAAATCCTTAAAATCCCCAAATACGGCCAATCTCCCACCAATTAACTAACAACTTTTATAACATGTTTGCCCTTCCATCCATACTCGCGTGTCAGCCTCGTCTTTTCATGCAGAATTAGTATCAGCGCTGCTCATCTCGTCTTGACTTGAGTCCGTGGAGATGGAGTTTGATATCATTTACATGAGCAGGAGGTCCCCAAGATGGCCTTCAGAACAACAAAAGTCATATGTGTGCTACACCACATATAGCACACCATAAATTGCCTATGTAGCTTGTGATGCATTTCTATTGCTTTCCTTCACACAGTGGTCGCTTTAAGGCCATGCAGTACCAACGTTTTGCTTGTATTTGTTGCACCTCTGGTCCGTGGGGCATTGAGGACTGCGGGCCACACTTTAGCTCCATTAGACTAGATGTTTGGGGTCAGGGGAGGACTTGGGAACACGAGCTAAACAAGCATCTCAAACAGCCTTTTTTCACCTCATCTCTCCCACCTGCTTCGGAGCTCTCTCCCCAAAATATGTCCCCAATCTATCAGTGTCACGCTCCAACTGCTCCCCGCCCCTGCACCTACCTGCGGACAGCAAACCGGCTCGAGGTCGGGGAGAATTGAGAGCAGAGTTTAGGAGACATTCGGAAGAAGGTTTTTTCTTTTTCTTTCTTCAGAGCAGCCCATCTGCCTGCCTCTGTAACCCCAATTCAAACGGCTGAGCGGGATGCGGATCCTTTCATCTAAAAATTCAGTTAAAAATAAAGTGCATGTGTGTGTGCGCTGGCATCTTATCTATTTTAAGGAGCGTTTCATCCATGACTTTGTTTTTATTGCAAGTTAATGCTTTGGATGCGTTTCTAATATTCAATACAAATCAAATGAACCCTGATGTTTCCCCTTTTCAGATACTACCTGAAGAACAACATGGAGACGGAGACGCTGTGCTCCGATGAAGACGCCCAGGACCTGCTGAGGGAGAGCCAGATTTCGCTGCTGCAGCTCAGTACGATGGAGGTGGCCGCTCAGCTGTCCATGAGGGACTTTGAACTGTTCAGGAACATCGAGTCTACAGAGTACGGGCCAGGCTGTTATTCTACACTTTGATATTGGTCATTTGCAGCATAGAGCAGTGGAGATTGTGCACTTTACTTTAGGCTGTGACCTCGATATTCTACTTTTTATAGTCTGTTCTAATTATTCTATTTTTATTTATTCTTATTTCCTAATTGTTATAACTCCACCCCTTGAAATTTTTACTTTGGGGGCGTTGTAACCCATCTTGAATAGCAGAGGCTTCAGTTCTTCTAATACAGTACATACAATGATATAACATACTGTAGGTCTACAGCAATACAGTATCAGCTGAGATTTGTCCTGCTGACGATGCCTTGTCGTTGCAGGTACGTGGATGACCTGTTCAAGCTGGACTCCTCCACGGGCAGCGGGAACCTGAAGCAGTTCGAGGAGGTGATAAACCAGGAGACGTTTTGGGTCGCCACGGAGATCCTCAAAGAGCCCAACGCCCTGAAGCGGATGAAGACCATCAAGCACTTCATCAAGATCGCCCTGCACTGCCGCGAGTGCAAGAATTTCAACTCCATGTTCGCCATCATCAGGTAGGGATGATGTCCACCCCGGGAAGGTATCTGGAGTTGTGCTTCGAGCCACTCGCGCATATTTGAGTCATCTCAGAATCTTCCCCGGTGACAAAAAAACATCCGGCGAAGCTGCAGCAACATGTGCAGCTCGCTCGATATTGCTCTTGTTTTAATTTGACAGCATTTACAGCAGGAAGTATAACTACGGTACATCTTGTGTGAGCTGTTTTTGGTCAATATAGTATTTCCTAACCATTTTCTAACCTGCGTAACACCTGCAAAGAGTACAAGTAATGTCTCTGTTAATAACCTGTGGACTTACTGCTAAGTCCTGCAGCTTTCTGTCTTCATCTGAGGTCAGTCTGGTCTGATCCAGGGTCATATTTCACGGATAGCAGGTTATGGCCACATGTTGTTCCTCTGCTGTTGCGCTGTGTTCTGCCCGTCGGGACAGAGGACCTCTCCCCCCCTGCACAGCGGGCCGTCCTGGGCACACGGCCAAGTGACCAGAGGAAGGACATCGCAGGTGGACTGTTAATGCCTTTGGAGCACAGTGGAATAGAAATGGTTTTCAACATGTCCTCTGAGGCTTTTATTGAATCCCAATGTTCAAAAATTTAAAGTACTTCCAGTATGTGTATTATTTTGAAGCGCTGATGCAATTTTAACAAATGATGGTCACCAAGTACAGGGTTTATACTACAATAAAAATCGATGAGCAGCAGGGAAGGGCCTGGTTGGTACTTGGATGGAGACCGTTTGGGAAACACCAGGAAGCCTGAGTGAATGTAGTGAGTGGTTGGTGATGGGAGGGGCGGATAGCGCAGACTGGTTGCCTCGCTTCCGTCAGTCTATCCCAGGGCAGCTGTGGCTACAACAGTAACTTACCACCACCGAGTATAGAGTGAATGAATAATGACAGTGTAGCGCTTTGAAAAAACACGGTAACACAGGCTTGTAAAGCGCAATACAAGAGTAAGGCATTATTATTTATTATTGATAATGACAAAACTCGTTTAAGGCGAGACACAGCAGGTCATTCACATTACATTACATGTTTAGTATCCACGTGTAGAACGAGGAGGGGAGACGGCAGCAGCTAAAGACGGGAGAAATAAACACACACGTAAGAAGTTACTAGACTTCAGGCCCATTTTCTCCAAATGAGGTTTTCTTTACACTCTCATAATCTCCACTTTAGTCACTCCTACAGACGCCAACCTTTCCAGTCTTTACTTGACAATATGGGGCGGCACGGTAGTACAGCGGTTAGCGCTCGTGCTTCACAGCTAGAAGGTCCCGGTTCGATTCCCACCAAGGCCGGGCCTTTCTGTGTGGAGTTTGCATGTTCTCCCCGTGTCTGCGTAGGTTTCCTCCGGGTACTCCGGTTTCCCCTACCACTAAAAACATGTACAATAGGCCAGGATGAATGAGAGTGTGTTTGAGAGTGTGCATGGGGACAACGGATGGAAATTAGCCCAAGGCTACAATCCGGTGTGGCTTGTTCATTAACTTGCACTGTCCCTACCAATAAACATAAACAATATTTGGAAGGTTTGTTTCAAGGATTAAAAAAAAAAATCGAATTCCTGTCTGATTTATTGAGCTTTGAATTTTTACAGATTATTCAAAACCTAAACAAGATGTCCCATATTGCCTCAGCTTACATTTAAACCTGGCTCGATTCATTAAGTAGATTCAAATTTTGGCCTTTTTTTTTAATGCATAAATGTCTTATTTTTATATAAAAACATAATATGACAGAAAACTCACAATACATTTTCCCTCATATTTATGTCAGTAATCTACAGCAAAGGTTTTGTAAAAGTATTTTTTCCTCTATTCACCTGCAGTGTCTCGCCTTAAAACTTAACTAACGTGATCCAAGTTCCTGCCAAATCTTTTTATGCTGACATTCTTCCAGCTCAAGTTCCTTCATTGTCACCTTTCAATATATTTTTTTTATCGCAGGCTCCACCTAACATTAGCGCTCACTGAGCACTAATATCATCACTGTGATCTCTGTGCATCTGTGCCACAGGAATTCTTTCTTTTTCTGACATTTTAATTTGTCTAATGATTTCACCCCAAAGAGAAAAATGACCCAATTTGGAAGAAGAAGAGTCCTAAATGATTGAGGAGGTAAATTGGGCGGCTGATGATGCTAGTGTCAGTCATAATTATGGTGTGTCTAAATGAATCTACTCGGTCAGCGCTGACACTTTCTCTGGGGGTTTCGGTTCCTCAGAATGAATGAGCAGTCGCTAACTCGCAGTGACGAGTCTTAGAAGCCACCCGGTTAGCAAGTGTCACTGTAGCATTCTATTAGGCTGCGTTCATGTCATCGAGAAACAATAGTTGACACTGAAGTGGAGAAGATATTGTGGGGACATTTCTCATCTTTCTTTCCCTCTGTGCAGTGGTCTGAACCTGGCTCCAGTGGCTCGCCTGAGGAGCACGTGGGAGAAGCTGCCGAGCAAATACGAGAAGCTCTTCAGCGACCTCCAGGACGTCTTCGATCCGTCCAGAAACATGGCCAAGTACAGGAACATCCTGAGCAGCCAGAGCATGCAGCCGCCCATCATCCCGCTGTTCCCCGTGGTCAAGAAGGACCTCACCTTTCTGCACGAAGGTAAGTTCAGACGTACAGAGACAGGTTCGATGTCACTTGAGCTATAGCTACTAGATACAGCAATCCAGAGAGGCCAGAAAATCACTGAACACAATCCCACTCATATTTTGTCTCAATCAGAAAGTGAGTCATTTGGATTCCCCCCCCCTCCTCTCCTCCAGGTAACGACTCCAGTGTGGACGGGCTGGTGAACTTTGAGAAACTCCGAATGATCGCCAAAGAAATCCGCCACGTGGTTCGGATGACCTCGGCCAACATGGACCCGGCGCTCATGTTCAGACAGAGGTGATCATCCACACAACACCCACAAACACTCCAGATACTCAGAGGACAAAACGATCATGTTCAACTTCCCTTACACAGCAAAACGAACCATAATATCTGGCTAACTCAAGTAGATATCTAATCATGATAATCCATTATTCAGGTTTGGATTCAAGACACAGCGGCTCACTGCGCATCACTACTGCGGCACACGACTGCCCCCTCCTGGCACATGTTGCATACTACACTCACAATGACAAGAGAATCACACAGTATGCTCTGTATGTGAATTCAAATGATAGACTTGATAAAAACTCATATTCCTTAACCTCCTACCCCCCACCTGAACCGAGCGCATTTTCTCCACTTCGGCTTTACCCAAATCCTGAAAGCTTCTCGACTAGAGAGCAACAGTGTAACGCCTCATTTGAAAGCTAAGACCCTAACTTTTTTGTCACGTTGTCGCCGCGTTTTTGGCGCGTTTTTGTTCCTTCTTTGTCATGTTTTTGGTCACTTTTTGTGGCTTTTTATTTATTTTTTTTCATCGCTTTTTTTCATCGCTTTTTGTCACATTTTTGCCACGTTATTGTCTCTTTTTGTTGCGTTTCCATCAAATTTTTCGTCGCTATTTTGATGCTTTTCTTTTTTGGAAGCTTTTAGACTTGGGTGAAGCCAAACTGGAGAGAATGTGCTCGGTTCAGGTGGGGTTAAAGAGGTTCAAACTTGAGTCAGAAACACCACGTCTCTGTTTGGATGCACAAGAACCCGCTGGTGTGTGGATGATATGGGAGATGTCCAGTGTCCCTCCATTTCAACTCATCCTCGTCCTGTTTTGTCCTCGACACTGTCCCATCACCAGAGATGGAAACACTGCTCTACAGTGGACATAGCAGTCACTAACTGAGGCGATTGACTTACCCAAATCTTAACACTTCTCGAATCAAGCGTCAAAACGGCGACTAAAAATGAGATGAAAACGCAACAGAAGAAGCGATCAAAAACTGATAAAATGTGACAAAAGAGCAACAGAACGTGACAGAAGAGTGATAATAAAAAAGTGACAGCAATGCGATAACAACACAAGGAAAAAGATCAGTTTAGATCCGGTTTGTAGGTTTCAAATGAGGCGTTACACTGCCCTCTAGGCTGTCAGAAGCTTTTAGATTTAGGTAAAGGGGGTTGATCATTCTGTACAATCTTACTGGTGTCATATTGGATTGCCATAAATTTAAAAATGACTCCCTACAACCCAACACTTAACCTCTTAACCCCCACCTGAACTGAGCACATTTGAAATGACAATGCCAAAGCGAGGGCCACAAGTTCTTTCTTTCTCTTCCTAGTGACACTGTGTCCCCAAGGTTAGCTTATTCCAATCGTTTAACCTCTTAACCCCCCGCCTTAACCGAGCACATTTTCTCCAGCTCTTTAGCCTATTGGCCAGAGTAACGCCTCATTTGAAAACTTCATCACTGATCTAAAGGGATCTTTTTCCTCACGTTGTTGCCGTATTGCCGTCACTTTTTGTTTCCTTTTCATCCTCATTTTTATCACTTTGACACTTTTTCCAACAAGCTTTTAGATCTGGGTATTGCCAAATAAAATATATAATGTGCTTAGTTGAGGCGGGGGTCAAGAGATTAAAGATACATTTTGCTTTCGGAGAAAAATGTCAAAAGTGAACGCATTAGTTTCTCTTCAGATGAAGTAATTAAACCTAACAAAACTTTTTAACATGTCCATCCGCACCTCGCTGACCGCCACGTAATCGTGACTGTTGAAACTGTTAATCTCTCATAGGAAAATAAGGGGAGTAGAAGATGTGTGGACACTGAAAAGTCCAGTAAGAGGTGGTGTGTGACTTGTGTGCATAAAGTCCTCAAACTCTGTCTAAAGATGGTGGCTGAACAGTTGCTATGTCCACTCTAGAGTTGTGCTCCATCCCTGCGTCCTGTCACTCCCTCCCTCCCCGTTTTTCACTTTTTGAACTTTTGAATCACGCTATATATGTTCACGCCTCTCGCTTACAGGAAGAAGAGGTGGAAAAGTTTAGGGTAAGTTTGTCCTGGCGTCCCACTGTGGCCCTAAATAATCTCCAAAGTAAAAGTACTCCTAATAGTTCAGAATAACGCCACTTTGCATCATGCCCACCATAGCAGCGCATGCATCTTTGTTTGAATGTTTTTGCCTGTGCTTGTTCCATTAACCCTCATCGTTATAGTCCATCTAAAAACCATAACCTTAACTTTGGAAGAGAGTGTGTCAGAAAAAATGTATAATGATAATAAGGGTTGCCTCTGTGAGGTGAATATTTCAGAAATGTCAAGTAGGTTTTGAGATCACATGCACTCGGATGAAAACAAAAGCACAAAGGACAAATTTCTGATATCGATGACGTCTAGTTTAGTTTTTCCTCAACACAGTATGAGGAAAAACTGTGTGACAGTTTACAGGTTTAAACTATGGTTTAAACTATACAGGTTTAAACTATGGTTTAGACCTGTGGCTCTGAGGCACGTAATGCAAACATAGCAGGTCTGGCTCTAATACTGTACATGAAATCAAAGAGGGACTTTGAAAAAATAACGCACCTCGTGCCTTGTTCTGGTTCTGTTGGTACAAAACACAAATCATCTCGTACTTAGTGGTGCCAAACTAAAATATGTATAGTGAGTGATTATCTTTTATTTCATTGTCAGAAAAAATATTTATCAAAAGTTAAAATTCATTTAATGCTTTTTATTGTTTAGTGTCTATTCATAATATTCTCCATAAAATAATGAAATAAAATGCTCCAAAGATAACTTTATTTTTAGGTTAAAAACAATGTTTATAAGTGTCTTTTAAAATATAATTGAAAGTAGGTATAGACAACAGCGCCCCCCCTGTTTTTTATATCACCAGCCGCCACTGTACATGAGATACCATTTTTAGATTTCAATATTATGCTAAACCATTTCAATACATTATGTTAGGGATGCATCAATCCAATATTGGTATCGGATATCAGAGCCGATACTGGAAAAAATAATATCAGACTACAAATATCCGATACTGAGCAGATACCAGTTTTGTCTCTCGCCGCTTTAAAAACACAATTTTGACCGAGTAAACCTAAGTGAATATGGGCATGCTGTATGTCATTGTGAAGGGCAGAACCTGGAAAATCAAATTGTTGAGTTAGTTTTAACCTCTGCAAATGTATTTTTGATCGCCACGCAAAATGCTGCAGCTAGCAATAGCATGCTAATGCTAGTGGCCGTATGCTAACGGCAACTATTAAATGGGTCAGAAACTATGATAGCAATAGCTAAAGTAGCTAAATAAAATAAAATCGGACACTGCTGGAGCTAAGTGTTTGTATTTTAATTTATGAAATGCTGTTAAAGAATAACTGATATAATATATTTTAATGCACAAGTTGGAATGATCAGATCACTTCATGTAACATAGCCTGTTCTAAGGATAGTGTCAAAAATCCAGTGATCCTTGTTAAATGTTTTTTCATTAGTTTCATTAATAGACATAATAGATCTGTAACATCATGACACAAAAACAATTGGTCATTCACTTTGTCACTCTTCCACTTTTAAGGAAGTCTTTTGTATGGGTTCATATCGGATATCGGCAGGTACTCAAACCCTGGTATCAGAAGCAAAAAAGCTGGATCGATTAAATAAATAAAAATAAAATCTTAAACAATTATCTCTGTCAAAAATTAACTTTATTAGAATAAGAAGCACAGATTTCTCTTACAAATAATATTTTTAAAAGTCTGTGCTCTCGTGTTGCTCTGAAATCACATTTAAGCTTTGAATCCTGTTCATTTAATCATCATTTTACAACAGCCTTTTGTGAATGCAGGCACTTGTCTATAGAGCCCAGAATATTAGCCCTGCACATATTATAGAGCCGGAGTTAGTTTGTTCATTTTGTTACAAACTGCTCCCTACAAAGGGAAATTGAACACAAATATTGATTTATTGTTTCAAGGTCAGGTTTATTTATAAAACAGCACAAAACATTTACAAATGATGTCAAACTCTCATCCCGTGTCTCGTTTTGTGTCCGCCCAGACACACTCCTAGTATATCAATATGATTTTTAGGAAAGCTGTTTAAACCTCTTAACCACCACCCGAACCGAGCACATTTTCTCCAGGCTTTTACCCAAATCTAAAAGTATCTTGAAAAAAAAAGCATCAAAACGAGACCCAAAAAAAGCTATAAAAGACCAACAATAAAACAAGGAAAAAGGGTCAGTTTAGATCAATTTTGTAGCTTTCAAATGAGGTGTTACACTGGCCTGGCTCGAGAAGCTTTTAGATTTGGCTAAAGCTGAACTGGAGAAAATGCGCCCGGTTAAAAGGTTCAAATAATTAGCAGTCAAGGATAGAAGACAAGTTGATGACTTTCTGAATGAACACAGACATTTCAGCAGTATAGTTACACAGTAATGACAACTCAAAAGGAGTCAGCCGAAGGATGAAAGCTCATAAGTGCCTACTCCATATTCAAAGTGATTTACTTTTATGTATTTCAGAATAATGCAAGTGAATACAAAACGTAGTCGTATAAAAAGTCCTCAAAAGGCTACATAGCACTGAAAATTTACATGAGTGAAACGCATGTGTCCAGCTGCAGGTACAGTAATCCCTGATGAGAGTAAATGAAAAGTCTTTTACTTGCTATCCTTTTGCATTTTTGTCTTCTCTTACATCAGAGTGCATTTGATCCACAAATGTGACCAACTACCAGCGTTTGGACCAAAATAACTCCTCACTGTCTCCATACCACCATATTTGCATCAAATCCATAATATTCCCCATATGGAGTCTTGTGCATCCTTTTTGCTCCCCATCTGATGTTTTGCTGTTCTGTTGCACGGCACAAACAAAAACCCTCTTCTCCCGGCTGCATGTTTTGGAAAAGCTGCACCCACAAAAAGCACATTTTGTTGCTTAAAAATGTATTAAGCCAGGTTTGGCATCTTACTCTGCAAAGAACTGAATGTCTACATGATTTGAAATGAATTGGATCAATAATAATAATGCTGGTTGGGAAGTTTTTGGTCAGATTATCGGAAGAGTTCGGAACATTTTCTGTTTGTTAGTAAAACATTGCACTAAAAGTAGAACAAATGTCTTAAGTTAAGCTTTGAAAAACCTCCTAAAGCTAGAATTTCAACTTTCCTTTAGTCTCTAATGTGAATCTTTTCAGTTCAAATCATTTGGACTGGTGTACACATAATCCTTTTCTTTGCAGTGCACTGTTCTCTGTGGTCCCATGTTCAGTGAGTTTGTGGATTCCTGTTACTCTTTATTCCAGGTCTTTAAGTCAGGGCAGCACCAACTCCAACATGCTGGACGTGCAGGGCGGCGGCCACAAGAAGCGAGTGAGGCGCAGTTCGCTGCTGAACGCCAAAAAGCTGTACGAAGACGCTCAGATGGCGCGCAAAGTCAAGCAGTACCTGTCCAACCTGAGCGTGGAGACGGACGAGGAGAAGCACCAGATCATGTCTCTGCAGTGTGAACCCACCTACAGCACACGTGAGACTTTCACTAGCACTCTGATTTACAGGGATAGTAAGAGCAACTTTCTCTTTATGTTGGTATTAAAGTAAGTTTATATGGTTTTCTTATGATCACTGGGTATTCCTGTTAAAGGAATTTTTTTATTTATAAAAGAAGAAATTTAAAAAAAAAAAAGGCAGATTTTTCCACTTATAAACAGCTTATGTTAAGCTAAAGAAGACATCCCAAATACCCTCTCACAAAGTAATATAATAATATGAACAAAATAAAACAATACATTTAAACCTGTTTCGATCCATTATTCTGATTTAGTCATTTTGGGCATTTTTAGCCATAAAACACCTTATGTTTATATAAAACCATAAAATGACAGAAAACTTGCAATAAATGCTTTTCTCATATTGATGCCAGTAATCTACAGCAAATGTTTCCAAGCTGATATCGCTAAATCTAATACGTTCCCTATTCACCTGCGGCGTCTCGCTTTAAAGCAGTACTGAGTAACTTGTTTAACTCAATAAATCCTTTCCGTAGTCCCTCTGGGGGTAATACAAGTGTTAATGGGATGATTGGGGGGTCTTTCATCTCCCCCGGTGTCTCTGGACAGAAAACCACAATTGCAACTTCCCTGCCTCCGGGTCGGAGCACCAATACACACTAATGGAATCACAAAGAAGAAGCTAACAGGCTAACGGGCAAAGCTAACTGCAGGCTAGTTCCACTTAAACAGTATTTAAAGCCAAGTTTGAGTGAAAAAAATGATCTCCATGGTGTAATTGGATGTACAATATCCCTCTCTCCCTTTGTCTTTTCTGTCAGCGTAGTATTTACTCTCACGGACAATTAATGAGTAAAAAAATGCAACATGCTACGACACCTGCAGTGAAGCTTATGGCCTCTAGGGGCATGACTTACTTAGGGCTGCTTTAAAGGGAAAAGGGAAATTCTCTTGTGATAAGTCAATTTGTCCCCGAGTCACTTATTTAAGATATCTGTTCACGGGGAAAGTTTTTTTTTTGTTTTTTTTTTTACAATGAAGTTTGCGCTCACAATTTGATCAAACAATCTCAATTTACATGAAAAAGATAGTTGTAGATGGCTTTTTCTTAATGCAAGTGTAAATTATTTCATCATATTTGACCCCATCAATGAGCATAATAGGGTTGACATTATGCTTGCCACAACAATGCACGGATCTAAAATGTTAAAGAAACAGACATACTTGCTCTTGTTATTGCATCTTATTGCCTTCTACTGTTGTGTGCCATTTGTTGAGCTCCGCACAAAAAAGAAAAAACACATTTCCACCAGTGTTACACATTCATCTTTATGCTCGCCCTAAAATCATATTAATTACTTGACAATAGATCACAGCATTACTAGTAATAATGGCAGGGACTGACCTGTGTAAAACAAGTGAGAATAAATTGTTCCCTTTAACAGGAATGACCCCACTTAGTTTGATGGATAATGCCGGTGTGAGTCTGAGTAAATGTAGTATTACAGCACTTTAAAGTTATGAAGAAAAGAGGTGATAAAAGTGTGAACCTTTATGTTCTACAACTGTGGTTTCAAACTTTTCACCACGGGCATCTCTAATCTCTATTTGAATGAATCAAACGTCAAACTTCAGAAGACCCTGAGAACACCGAATAAGCCCAAGTACCACAGCCACAGCTGCCTGGGTAGACTGACAGAAGCGAGGCAACCAGTCTGCGCCATCGCCCCTCCGACCACCACCAACCACTCACTCACTCACTACATTCGCTAGGCTTCCTGGTTCCTTTAGCTTAACCTCTTACCCCTCCGCCTGAACCGAGCGCAGTTTCTACAGTTCGGCTTTACCCAAATCTAAAAGCTTCTCAACTGGAGAGCAACAGTGTAACACCTCATTTGAAAGCCAAGGCCAACAAAACTGATCGTAACTGTTTTTGTAATTTTTGAAGCTTTTTTGTTGTGGTTTCGCCTTGTGTTTGTCACCTTTTCATTGCTAAATTGCTTTTTTCAAGAAGCTTTTAGATTCGAGTAATGCCAAACTGTAGAAAATGTACTAGTTTCAGGTGGGGGTTAAGAGGTCAATGTTAACTTTAGTCAGAACTAGAGATAAAAAAAATTGAAATGCAAGTACAAGTATTTTAGAAACACATTTTAAATAAAGTCATGATTTTAAGTTATTTTGGGTAGTTCCCAGCTGATCATATGAACATAACCAAATGCTGCCATCTAGTGGACTTCATAAACACTATCAACATGTTTTGGTAGAGTAGAAAGTCCTCACATCTTGTCCTTGTCCCTCAGTGTCGAAGAACTTGAGTGAGAGACGCTCCACCAAGTCGGACATGTCCCCGGTGTCTCTGCGCTCCGCTCTACCTTCGGCCAAAACCCAGAACCGAGTGTCCCAGGTCCTGCAGGTCCAGGTGCCCCTCAACCCTCTGCGCAAGAAGAGCACGGCCAAAGACATCGGCACGCCAAGTAAGAGCGCCGAGCGTGCATTTGACACAGGGAGGAATCAATTCTTTCAACAATCCAAACTGTATGGACTGATGTGTGCCTTTGTCGCAGACTCCGGCTCTCCGCAGGTGGTGAAGAAGCCCCCGGTCTCCAGCGCAGACGAGTGGAGCGCGAAGAGGTCGTCTGAGGACACCGTGTCCACCGTATCGTCCCTGCACTCCAGCCCCACTGTTTCTCCACAGGGGTCCCCGCGCAAAGGTACGCAGAGACAAATGAGACGTTCAAATGGTGTAACAGGATGTTTCAGGCAAAGGAGGTCACAGTGAATTTACTTCACCAATTTGCTCAATTTTTTTAGCATAAAGTGCCTTATTTTATTTGAAAACATAAAAACAGACTTGCAGTACATGTTTTGCGCTTGTCCGTAATCTACTGCAGAAGTTTAAATTTATATCTTATAATGTTTCCCCCCAGATTCACCTGCAGTGTCTCGCCTTAATGATAAAGACAAAAATGCTTGACAGAAATAACTGACACAACACAGTTTATATTTTGTCAATAAAAGCAGAGTTTGTAAATGTTTTGGGGGTTTGTTTTGAGAAAATGTCAATATGTCAAATCAATAAGAACATTTTACATAATGTAAATATTAGGGCTGGGACGATACACTTTTGTCCCGATCTGATACGTGCTGTGATACAGTAAGGAATTATGATAAGTTTATGTTTACCTTAAAATGTGTAGAAGTCATGTGTCCAAAGTTTATAAACCAAACTCAACAACACAAGTATTGAAAGTGTGACAAAACCGTGCCAAATGTTGTTCGATTTGCGGTACGCCAAATTGGAGAAAATGTGCTCAGTTCAGGTAGGAGTTTAAAGGGGCTTCTTGGAGACCCTGGCTGCACACGTTAGCTAAACGTCCGTTCTTGCTCTGTCTTTCAGTCGGAGGAGCACAGAAGTCCCAGATGAACCTGTCAGGCTCGTCGTCCTCCCTGACCAGCGACGCCAGCACCAAGGCCAGCACCGTCAGCCTGCGCAGCTACGGCATAGGTGGGGCCCATCTCCACAAGCGGATCCTACTCATGACTAGGCAGCACAGCCGAGACACGGGCAGCGACAGGGAGAGCGAGGAAGACGAAAGAGACGCCGGCCGCTCGCAGGATGAAGCTCAGGGAGGGGTGAATCTGTCAGGGCAGAGACGAGGCAGGTGGAGCGGCAGAGCCCGCCGCGATAGAGCAGCAACAGGGCTAGCGCTAGCAGCAACGAGGCCGCTGAGTCCCACGCAGCAAGTTTCCCCGACGAGCCCACAGCCACCGCAGTCGCCGATGAGGAAACGCATGCTGTCCCCGTTCAGGATGCTCAGGGAGAGGAGTCGTTCCAGGGAGAGGCTGGTAGTGGGCACGCCGCCGCAGTCTCCGGAGCGCGGGGCGGGTCAGGGAGAGCACGAGACAGAGCAGCGAGGCAGGAGGTCCATCAGCCCCAACCCCTTCCTCTGGCTCTGCGTGAACAAGCGCAGCAGGAGGAAGACGGTCTGATGCAGAGGGACTTCTCTCCATTCAGAAAAGATTTGTTTCCCCAAGGACTGAACGAGGTCTGAGATCAAACTAGGGCTAAAGGTGTCAGGACTAAAGCAGGACTTGAACAGGTTTTACACAGAGTAAGCCAGGATTAACCCAGGGCTAGAGTAACACTAAACCAGGGATCACCTAAAGCCCAGAATTGTCTTTGTCTTTTAACATTTTGAGACCTAAAACTGTGAACTTCGTCTCCACTGTGCGATGGTTAAATGAGAGAGTCTTAAGAGAGTTTCAGGCTGTTTATCTGAGGTGAATGCGGCTCGCTAGCGATGTTTATTTCCACAAAAAATGACAGCGTTACCGTTCATACCTGGGCTCTATTGCTTTGACTCTTTGAGATCATCGCTGCGGCGAGAGGGCAACTTACTCCGCGACTAACATTCTGAAATATCAACCTCTGTTGGTCGTAGCTCGTCTTTTTGATCCAATTTTTCCCATGACAAGGGATTGTTCATTCATTCAACCTCAACTAAACTAGGTCCGAGCCAAAAGTGAGGCCATCATAGATCAAAACCATATAGAAAAAAGCGAGAATTGAACAAGATCTTCAACAGAAAACTTGAACTAAAGCATGAGCTAAAACAGGTATAACAGGAACTGAACAAAGTCTAAACCAGGTCTAAGCGATAGCAATAAAACAGAGTCCAATCTGGTCTAAAAATCCAATTCAAACGTTAACATTAAAATGCAGCAACAGCGCTTGTGCTGCGTTCATGAACGTCAAAAAGAGCTTCTCAACATCCATTCATGCCTTCGGAAATCAGCCGAGTTTATTTTAGTTCAACTCTAACCGCATTTTCTCCAGTCCGGCTTAACCCAAATCTAAAAACTTCTTGACCTGAGAGTTTACCAGCCTATAGGCCAGAGTAACGCCTCATTCGAAAGCTAAGACCTAAGAGCTTTCATTGTTTTGTTTTTCGTCACATTTTTGTTCCGTTTTTGTCTCGTGTTTGTGGCTTCAGCACAGTTCCATTACACTAAAGACAAAATGCGACGAAAACATGACAAAAACACAAGAAAACGACAAAAATTTGACCGCAAAAACAAGGAAGACGCTTAAATGAGTGTTGTAGGCCTTAGCTTTCAAATGGGCCTATAGTCTATAAGGTGACGGGTCAAGAAGCTTTTAAATCTGGGTAATGCCGAACTGGAGAAAATGTGCTCGGTTAACGTGGGGGTTAAGAGGTTAAACACTGCTACTTTCATTAGTTGACCGTACACTTCTGCTGTTCTCTGAGTAACATAATTGCAAAAGAAATGCCTCGAATGCATCCAAATCCCCTTTTTGCAGCAGAGAAAGTTTCACTCCCCATCTAAGGAGCTTCCTCATGGCTGCTTTTGGTGAGAGACGATCAAAGGGCGTCACGACACGTTCAAACAAAGTCTAACGGTGATCTACCGCACGACAAAGTTTAGACCTGAACAAATAAGCCCCCCCCCCCCCCCAAAAATATAGAGTCGATAAAAGGCTCACCCTGAGAGGCCACACTTTGGGAACTGCTGCTTCAGATAACAGGCTCAATTCTGCGTTGTATAGAAATTGGTTTTGAGGGTTTTTTTTTTTTTAAGGTGAAAGCGCTTGTGTACAGCAAACAAGGAGCGAACAGATGCCCAGATAAGAAGAGGCAGATCTTGTCAGAAAATGGAAAATCATATCAGTTTTATAGGGTTTGCCAGACGTTTCCTTTGTTTTGTGGCATCACAGTGCAACGCTCAGGCAAATGTTGCACGGCGAGACAAAAGGGATACATTTGAGTAGTTTGGACTCGTTTGTTGTAGTAACATTTTACATAACTTGTTTCAGTCTGGTTACAGTTTAGTTGTTATACCGATCAGTAAATAACGTACATTCAAATGTCATAGGTACGTCTGCAGTGTGTGTACATTAGTATTTCAATAATGTATTCCCTAAATGTGAAAGTGGAGCTTCTGTTCATTTCATTGAGTGCAGCTGTTGTTCAGTCAGAGTTTGCTATTTTTCTACATTTTAGAAGTACTTGTCCTGAAATGAATTTTGTAAATGTGCATTTTTATTGTCATACAGTGATACTTGAACTGTGACCAAGGTCAGCTGGACAGTATGAAGTTTCAGCCTTTACAGCACATTTCAAAACGTGAAAGCCAAACGTCTGTCCTTTAACACTAGATGGCAGTACAGCTTTACATTTCCGCCACAGAGTTCAATAAATTATTTCTCACTCTTGTATTTATGCACTTGGAATGGTTTGTTTAACCAAAGTTTGTTTCCGTTTATCCGCCTAACTCCTTACTGTGCTACATATGAGTATCACAAATGACATAAGATGGATGTCACATGACGGAAGTGTAGTTATATCTTGTTTTGTTTTTCCTTTTTCTGTTTCTTCATGGCTTTTCAAACGTATGAGTAATTCCAGGATGTGTTTAAATCAGGCAATTGTAGCATTTCAGTGACATTTATTGTTTCAGAGCAAACTGGGTAAGTATCAAGAAAAAGAGTTGAGGTAGGAATTCTGTCCTCGTTTCATGTTTACTAGACAGTAGAATATGCTCTCTTTCAGATAATGACAATGTTCATGACTTATATATTTATCCACATTGTTAAACAGTGACAGGTAGCAGAATTTAAACTGTTACTGCTGCCCCACACGTTTTTAGCTCTGATAATCCAATTCATTCACACACTGAATTAATGATATTATTAATATGTTGCGCAGATTCAGCCTTACGTCTTTGTTAATGTATTGTATTGGCTAACTCCGCTTCCCTCTCCTCTGCAGGCTACGCGCTGCTGCCCCCGGTAAGGCCGATAACTTGTCTGACTCGAGCCACAGCGAGATCTCCTCCCGCTCCAGCATCTGCTCGGTGGACTCCATGCCCACCGCTTTGGCAGACGACCGGGGCAGCAGCAGTACTCGGACTAATACAACGACTACTGCTACGGCGTCCACGTCCATGGCTGTCCCCGAGAGCGCGCCGGCTGCTCATGCACACTCCAGTCTGGACTACAGCCAGCCCAGCACAAGGTAAGGACGCACTAAAGAGGCTTCGTCAGCAAAGCAGCAGGGTGATTCATTCAGTCAGTCTAGTAGGGAGGTGTTTACCTCTTCAGTGGAGCCACCCATCTTTAAATAGTGAGCGTTGATTCAGAAAAGTCGCGTGAGAGGGCGGGTTTTACATTCCCATTTACACTCTTTTCTCTCTCTCTCTCCCGCTACTATCAGCATATGTCCACCATGGAGCATCTGACAGTGATGTCACAGGGACTTTATCTTTTCTCAGGACAGTTTTAAATACCTTAGCGCAGTGGTTCCCAAAGTGGGGTCCGGGGCCCCCTGGGGGGCCTCAGAGGACCTGCAGGGGGCCCCCAGAGCTTGTCTACAAAACAAGTACATGGAAAAAAAAAAAAATTGTAAAGGAAAAGTACATTTCTTGGCTACATTATACTACTTTAAACCAGTATTTAGCCTACAATCATGGCTAAATGTTGCTTTGTTATTTTTTCTGCAAAATAATGCGAATTCCTCAGAATATAGTAAATGTATTATTATGGGACTTTCGGATCGATAAGGGGTCCGCAGCGTCCCGGACTTTGGGAATGGCTGCCTTAGCGTATGAACGCAGAAAGCTGATGATGAACGAATGTGCAGACGGCACTGAAGCGACGATCTGAGGATGAGAAGAGCAAAGTCCTGTTCACAATCACACTTCTGCCAGTGCCTATTGTGGTATCTAATGTCATAAGCATTAAAAGATTTTATTATGTTTATCCCAATTTCCAATACTTATTGAAATTAATTATTACTATATGTAACGAAACTGACTGAAACTTGACGAAAACCGTTTTAGTTCTTGTCTGACTAAAACGTGACTAAAACTATCACATTTAGAAATGACTAAGACTAAAACTAAAAGGGCTGCCAAAAACAACACTGGACTAAAAAGGAGGTGTGCTTGATCAGTAGCACATATCCTAATAAAAGTCTGTTTAAACCCGAGCCTTTCCAGATGATATTACTCCGGTAATGATATTTGCGCTGTAATATCAATCTGCCTTTTGCCAGGTTAGTGCCTCATACTCATTAGCATGATAAATGTCATGGTCTCGACTTGGTGCGGAGAAGGCTGCTGTTCACAGAGGACAAGTTGTCGGCCCCCGCTATGATTCACTGAAGGGTTTTCGATCAAAGGTGTGGTGTCATCACATTAAGATGGAGATGATTCTACTACCACTAGTGCGTACTGCAATCCACCTCTATTATTTAGTGTATTAGTTGGTTTGATCACTAACCGGAAGGTCGTCATTCTGTTTCTATGATCGGCTTTGTAACTCTATTATACAAACCAATTTTGCTTGTCCATACTACCAAAATATTGTCTTCAGTTCTAAACCTAGCAACCTAACATAACAATGACAAGTCACAAATGCCACGAATCCATATTCATGACCGAGGAACACAAATGTGGATGGAATTTGATGACTCAGGGCTTCATGCACCAAACTGTTTAATGGCGCAAATGATTACGCATGGCCACGAATATTGTCCCGCACTGTCACCTGCTTCTGTGGGCCATTGAGAATAGTCATGTCGTGTCAGGAATCAATTAAGAATGTCAAGAATCGGGCAAATGTGGTACATAGAAGTAGTCTATAAACCAATGGCCGCTGGCTGCTCTGCTTTACAACCACAACACTGGAGGCCGCCATTGCTCCGCCATTGCTGTAGTACCTCCATATAGCCGCTAGTCTCCCATTGAAAAGCATTGGACTTTAGACACGTTAAAAACAACTTTAACGCCTGGTTTCTATTTTTTAAACACTTTCTACGGCTACATATTCCTCCTGAGTCCTCCTAACGCTGGGTTAGTCACAATTAAAGAAACCAGGCTGGTTTTCGAAAGATTTTTTTTTTTTAAATCTCGTACTAATGAGGGTCTGACTGTTAGCATTGGAGCTGCACGAGCTACACGTCACGCAAGGGCCTAGTCTACAGTGAAAATCCCGCCCTTATGCCCTTATTAGGAACATGCTTCGTCAGAGCTGGGGAGGAGGAGTCTGTAAATCTGCCATGATTTCTCCCTCGAACGTGGTCATTATGGTAAACGGGGAGGAGTGAGGAGGAGTAGTCTATTCTTTTTAACGGTCTATGATAAATACATCTAAATCTAAATAAAATCGCTCCCATTCTCGTCTGCAGTATATTGTCGGAGTTCATGTAGACCTGCGGTTTCCTGTATAAGCAAAATCAAAACTACGCAATGCTGCCTTTGTTTAGGCCATTTTGTTCCAATAATAGGCTATTAAAATATTGAGAAACTGACTGGTTCATGCCTTTGCTTCTGATTTGTCCTGTTTAACCTGTGACTCTACTGCACACCGTGCTGCGCTCCCTCCAGCCTGTTGCTCCATGGGTTTCTATCCCTTTTGAGCGCAAGCATGAGAAAAAAAAACAAGAATTCCTACACTAAGAATGCTCTCATGCTGAATTAGCCATACCGCCTTTGTGTGGCCATTCTGCTTTGCTCTGCCCGATCCCGTCAGATCTCTGAAGCAGGGAAGACCTGGTCGGTACTTGGATGGGAGACCGTTTAGTAACACCAGGAAGCCTAGCAAATGTAGTGAGTGAGTGAGTGGTTGGTGGTGGTCGGATGGGCCGATGGCGCAGACTGGTTGCCTTGCTTCCGTCAGTCTACCCCAGGGCAGCTGTGCCTACAGTAGTAGCTTACCACCAAGTATGGAGTGAATGAATAGTGCAATGTAAAGCATCTTTGAGTGTCCAAAAAGGCTATATAAAAAACAATGCATTATTATTATTATTATTATTATTATTATTATTAATTATTAATCACCACTAAACATCACTAAAGGACATGCTCTGTTGTGACCTCCATGAACTGAGGGTGAAGGAGGGTGAATTGTGACATTCGGGAAAGATTTTTTGTCCAAAAACATTCTCCCGCTCTGTTAAACACACATTAAAACACATTAAGTTAAGTTACGAATCTCACGAATGATGGAAAAACCCAGCATAAAGTTCCTGCCCGTTCCTGCTGAGAAACGTCCCTGATTAATATCAAATTAACAGCCAATACTCCCATAACGGCCCCAAGGTTGAAGCGGGGCACGGGTGTAAATAGTCAGTGAGACAGAATGTTGTGACGTGCAGAAATGTTGCCAACTTTTCCTCCCCCTGGCTTAAACAAGGACACCAGCTTAGCTCCTTAAAGTTGGCTCTAAAACCGTGGTTAAAGCGGTGCATGATTTTGCATCGAGCACATTTGGGCTCAGAGGTTAAAAATAAAGAATAAATGAAGCTAAAGAAAATGTAATGCCCTCAACAACAGGCTTCGATAGCTAAAAATGGTTTATATCAGAACGAGGGCTGGGTGATATGACGATATTAGGCTGCCTCACGATCTCCAGAGCTGACGATCTGTCATTTTGTGGGATCGTTTAATCACGGTTCAAAGCACTTCAGCACAGTTTACTCTTTTCACCGTCAGTGAAAGAAACCCAAGTGTTTTAAACCCAGTGTTCTGTCTCTATTTCAGCTGTATTTATATTCGTGTCTTTCCCCCTAACGTTTACTGGGCCATGTGCGAAGTGAGTGTGTCCTTCATCCTTCCAGTTCTGTCAAACGCCATGTCCTTCTCATTTGTTTAATTTAAATCATGGCCGTGATCACAAATGCGCCGTCTATCCATGTCTTTGAAAATAACAAAGTTCTCCAAAAACACCTCGACTCTCAGTTCCTTATGGTCAAGTCGTCAACAGTGACAAACTGCTTCCTGTTTGGGGTCTGACAAAGTATTATATTTACAGCAGCTTAACGTCATGAGAGAGACCTCTCAGAAAAGATGCCCAACAGACAAGCAAGAAGCATTTACCAAACTTACTCTTTTACTTCTTCTACTTACTGTAATTATCTGGAGTTTTATTGTGTTTTTTATTTATAAAGTGAGTTTGATTTAGGTCCAAGTTTATTACTGCTGTGTTGATTATCACAAAGTTGAATAAATTAGTATGGTATTTTTCTTATTCAGTGTGTAATTTAAGTTATATTTGTCATTATAAAAAAAATTGTGAGAAAATCTAAATTGTAAGTTTATAATTAAAATATCACGATAATCAATTATTGCCATATCGCACCACCCCTAATCAAAAGGCACCAATTTCACTATTAATTCTCCTGTAGCTGTTATAAATGTGCATTCAGAGCTAAAGCTTGATTTAAAAAAGTATACCCTACACAACTGCACCAGCGTTTATATCAATACCTCATTAAAGTCCAGGAAGTCTGTCTTTTACTGCCAACATTAACTACTCTCCTCTCCCACCGCTAACGGCCCCTCCACACGCGCACCTTTTTAATCTGTCCCCGTAAACAATGGCTGCTTTACGGTCTGCTCTTTGTTCATTGTGTCTCGGTGATCAGGCCTATTCCGCCTCATAAAGTAGAGCCTATAAAGCATCAGCAGACCCAATAATGTGTCTGCTCCGCAGAGAATAAATGGCCTCCTCAGCCTCATTGTAAAACGCGGCCGGGTTTGTGAAGAAGCGGCGCGGTGTCATTGAGTATGTTCAGTGAAAATATGATAATACATTTGACAGCTGGCAGGCGTTGATAAGAGAAGTTTCAAAGTCATTTTTAGTCATTAATCACTATGACAGGTGTTGGATATACTTGCCGTTATCATAGTTTTTATGTTCGAGTGTGTCAATGGCAAGAGCTTGTTTTATAAACTACAGGAGGGATGTAACAATAGGAGCGGCAGTAGTGCAATACTTTGTCTAAGAATGGAAGGTCGCTAGTTTGAGGATGTGTGTATTATGTACATGAGTAGCTCAAAATGTGATTAAGAGGGAAACTGTGATTGGATGACAGTCTTGTCGTGGTAAACTGTACATCAAAAGTTGGTCACACTTCATTCACATTAAAAATGTTGAGTTTGAAATCAATTTTATTAAGGCTGCACAATATATTGTAAAAAATATCGTATCAGATTATACTTAAAGCATTTATCTTTGGTGTAGCTTTTAGTTTGTATTCATTTACTTCTTTAGCATGGGTTTTTATTTATTTAGTTTTAAGCTGATTTTTTAGAAACATATTTTAAACATATTTATCTATTTTTTAACAGTTTTAATTTTTAGGAGCCTTTAAGTGCCTGTAATTTGAACTAATTTTAGTCTATTATCTGTAGGACAGTGGTGAGTTTTTACACTGCATTGTGAATGTATGAAAAGTGCTGTATAAGTCAAGTTTGATTGATTGAAAGAGGCCTGACCTGCTGTAGTTTGTTGTAGACCACTTACCGCCGCCGATGTTAATCTTGACAACTTATTTTAATTTAGTTGTAGCGTTTTGACAAAAATGTAACTTAGTTTTAGTCAAATAACTACTTTTTCTTTTAGTCTAATTTTAATGTAAATCTAGTCGATTAAATCTAAAATAAATTTTGTCAACTTTAGTTTTCTACAATTTTATTCAGACGCATTTAATCAAATGCAGTGTTTCGTGGACTTTTTCTCAAAGGAACAAAGCACACACCTGTTGTTTAATGTAAATAAGAGGCTCTTTCAAACTGTCATTGGTTTAGTTGTTTTGAGTTTGTATTTTTCATTTTTATTTAGTTTTTGATGAAAATATCTGGAGCTTTTAGTCATCGTTTTAGTCTCAAGAAGTGCTTTTAATTTAGTTTTCATTTTATTTTTACAGCAACAATATGACTACTGAAATTTTGACTAAAAATTCAGTCAGAGAAATGAACACTGTAAAGCTGATCTTTACCTCTCCTCCACAGTTCGTTTTGTGTGGCCCGTGGCAGCCTTTCCCGTGCCCCCCTGTGCCCCCTTCTCTCTCCACGGAGGAGCTGCACCCGGACCCCTCGTCTCTATCCCTGGACGGGGCAGCTGACAGTGGGCGGGGCAGCTGGACCTCCTGCTCCTCCAACTCCCACGACTCCTTCCAAAGCCTGCCCGCCTCCTCCTGCCGCCCCTGGGACCACGGCACCCATGGCCACCCCTCTCCTCCCCCTGTCCCACGTGCACTTATCGGGCTACAAGCAACAAGCACCCCTCACCGCACCTGTAGCCGAAGCGCACCCCAACACGGGACACAGTAGCCACATTTGGACTAATCATAGCGAGGAGTCCAACTTGGACCTGTCTCGGCAGAGTTGGGCCTCCTCTAGCTCTCTGTCGGACACTTACGAAGGGAATTACGGCACGGTGAAAAGGCGGAACACTTCGGAGCACCCTGCGTCGCTGACCAATGAGGAGGCAGGACAGAGCGCAGACCCCGCCTACAAAACAGTGACGTCCAGCACTGACAAAGGCCTGATAGGTGAGGGACCACAGGCATAGAATAAAAGTATTTACTTGTATTGCTTAAATTAAATTGGACGTCATAAAGTGCCCTCCACTAATATGCTTGATTATAATGGGCAAAGAAGCATCAAGATTTGTTTTCAGCCAAAAAAAATTAATAAATAAAAATTGTTGTGGGGAGAAAGAGCAACCTTGGGGAGAACCACAATCCATAAACTGTTATTGCTCCTCTTTTGAGATTTATTTCTGTAGTTTTATTGAACAAGACTCACAAAGTAAACATTCCAAAATGAATGATTTTTTATTTTTGTTCTGAATCAACTTTAAATGTTTAAATGTTCTGAATCAACTTTAAATGTTGAGTCTTGTGGTTAGAAAGTCTCTCAAGTGGCAAAAGTTTTATCAGCTGTGTCAAAATTTGTGGAGGGCACTGTATCGTTAAACAGTTAAACGTAATTTGGGCAGATAATAAAGTTTACACTTATGTAATTGTCAGAATGATTGCTTCAAATGTAAAGCATCATAGCATCCATATGGCTTTTTATTACATATAAGATTTCACAGTACATTTTTCTGTTAAACATTGGATCCATACTTTTTCCATATGCATTGTATTCCTACAAAAACATTTCAGACCATTTGATATTAAGTTTTAAATGAACCAATATTGTTGTTGTATTGTCCTTTGTAACTAAATAATTTAAATTTAATAGATAAAAATTCAAACTGTAGACCTGTGCATCCAAAAGCACCATTCCCAAAACTGAGAAATGGCACATCTCCAGCAGATCTAGCTTTTATTATGGAATTAATCATTAGAATTATAGTTAGCACATTGAATATTTAGCTTGCGTTGTTAGCATATTGAATAGTTAGCTTGCGTTGTTAGCTTTTTGAATAGTTAGCTTGCGTTGTTAGCATATTGACTAGTTAGCTCGCGTTGTTAGCGTGTTGAATAGTTAGCTTGCGTTGTTAACATAATTTAATAGTTAGCTTGTGGTGTTAGCGTGTTGAATAGTTAGCTAGCAATGGCTGTGCGCACCCATCTCATTGGTTGTACCTGTTTTGTGTTTTCACTGCATGTGTAGACCATCTCAGTGAAAAATCATCTTAATTTATTTTTCCATTATTTTGTCCCCCTTCCTCCCCCTGCACTATCCCCACGCTTCGCCATCTCGCTTTCCCCCCCCCCCTTTTTTTTTTGCTTTGCCTTTCACGTCCATCCAGTGTACTGCATAACATCACCCTCCAAAGACGAGCGCTTCAGAGCTGCCCCTCCCACCCCTCCAGGCTACCAGGGGCTGGCGCTGGGAGACCTGGCCCTGTCCGACGGGGCGCTGGCGGCCGCCCTGCCCCGGAACCCCCACCTGAAGCCCCCAGAGTACAGCGTGGCCCTGCAGAGGAGCAAACTGCTCCAGAGTCCAGGGGCGGTGGGCAGGATGAACCACCTCCTGACGGGACAAGCACAGAGCCGACCTGCCAGCATCTGTGTCGCCCCGCATGGACTGGACAGCGAAGACGGTAAGGTGTGGGGAAGGACACGGCCTGGTGCACCTTACTGTGGACGTGTGACAAGTGATGTAAAGCAAATACAGGATTGAGCATCCTTTTTGAATGTCAAACCAATACCTGTTTAGCTCCCACTGTTTTTAAGGAACAATTTTTCTCCAATTTATTCTCTACAGACATGCATTACCTCATTTGAAAGCTCACGAGATTTACAAATCTTTTTAGTCACCAGTTTTTATTGGTGGGTCTCTAGTTGAGATAATAATTAATAATTATAAACATTAGTCTTATATAGCGCTTTTCCAGATGCTCAAAGTGCATTATTCATTCACTCCATACTCGGTGATGATAAGCGAGGCAACCAGTCTTCGCACATCAGCCACCACCACCAACCACTCACACACACACTACATTTTCCAGGCTTCCTGGTGTTCCCAAACGGTCTCCCATCCAAGTCCTGCCAGGCCCTTCCCTGCTTAGCTTCCGAGGTCTAACGGGATCAGGCATAGCAAAGGCGAGATGTTCATGATCAAACGATCTTTTGAGTTTCTTGTGAAATAAGACAAATCTTTTTCATTCTACCTGATTTTTGTTTCTAGTAGTGTAATTAATTTATATATTTAAATATTTGTCCATTAGTACATTGTAAAACCAGACATTTAAAAAAGATCTTTGTGAGCTATACATACATTTATAATGAACTAACAGTTAGTTGTTGCTGTTGTTTACATTACCGTGACGTTAATGCTCCCTAAATGTTTGGAAGTGGGACATAAGAACAGCGTTAGGAAACTTACTTTGTGGTCCAAACCCATTCCTAACAATTTCAAATGAATACACTCCCTCTTTCTAGTTTGTAAACAAAGAAATCCGGTATAAGGTCTTTATGCCTGATGTAAATGGTGCTATATGCACGTGAGCGTCACGTGACTCCGAGTGGATCCTCTGGAGGCGCTGCTCTTCCTGTCTCCGTTATTTCCCTATGAGTTTGTAGCAGCGTCTTGTCTAAAAAAAAATGAATAAGTCAGTTTACAGGTAGACAGTGAGTTAATGACGGAGTTACAGCATCAGGTTAAAAACATTGCGTCGGGAGCAAAGACTTTACCCGAGGAAACTTCTGTGCTCATCACTGTAGGGGTTTTTGTCTTGAAGCTAACACTAAATGAAAATCGCACCAAGATTTTGAACAAGCCGGTCAAAAAATAATCGGCCTGTCTTTAGTGTAAACACTTTTTAGTTGTTTGATTTTTGTGGTGTTGATTTTTGATACTGAGATAAAAGGTCCTCCTCAATGAACACAGATGTTTCCTGGAGTCAAGAATTTACATCCAACGTAATGTTTTTAACACGTAGCCAGTGACCTCCATCAGTATCTCACTGTCCTTGATGTTTTCTTGAACTGTTCGTTGATTTGTGCAAGACATCACTAAAACTAATTGGGGAAAATAGCAAAAGAGGAAGGACCGGAGCGTCCGGAGAGCACACTCAGAAGCAACGTGTTAAAATGAGAACTGTTGTCCGACCAACAATGAAAAGCAACAGCAGTGTCTGCCCATCTATTTTATCGATGGTAAAACAAATGTAAATAATAAAGCAAGTGTCCTGAGATGGGAGGAGTATATTCTAGTAGTGGGGGCTCACTCAGAAAAATGTTTCCCACGCCTACTTACCGTAGTGAGTGAGGCCTTTGTGCTGTATTGCCTGTCGAGCATGCTTCAAAGGTGTTGCTAAACTGGGCTAAATAAAGTCATCCTCTCCCTGCAACTTCTACTTTAAACATCACCAGCTAAAGCAACACTGCCATGAACGGAGTGCATTCTTTCACTTTTCCATCAACATGAACAGAGCTAGCTTTTTACATGTACCAGAAGAATCAGTACCAGAATCAGTATAGTTTTTATTGCCATTGTTTGAGAACAGGTTCACAAACTAGGTATTTTTCTCGGTGCACCATATCACAGACTAACATGATTCCTGTAAATCAGGGAATAACAATCCTTTCTTCTTCTCTTCCAGATGAACAGGTCTCCGCGGTCTAGGCTTCTCTCGTCTCGCGATGATGACCTCACACTGAACCAGAGCACATCGTCCAATCGCGCCACGGCGGCATCCCCACACGGACCATAATGCACCTCTCCCCCGCCCCGGAGACAAACAACAACATCTCCTTCATTCAACAAGAGAGAAAGACCATTTTAAAAACCTCCGAACTGAGTGGGAAAATCTGAACTTTTAAATCCAAGCGAACAAAGAAACAAAGGAAGGAACTCTGCCGTGAGACCTGCCCGTACCTCCATGTTGGATCTGTTTTTACCTGTACAGTTTTTGCTTTTTGTACAGCCGTTTAGTTTTTTTTTTTTTTTGTTCTTGCAAAGTGAGATTAGCGAGAAACAAAGGGACACAAAGCTAGAGCTAGTTTAAAAAAAAAAAAAAGTATTACGACATTGAGTTGTTTTTTTCTTGTCATTTTGTCTGGATTAAAAAAAAAACAAGTTGAATGTAAATAACGTGAGATTCTAAGGGTTTTTGACGTTGTGGTGGGAACGCATCCAACTTCAAAATCCTCGCACAAATGTAGCTCTCGGATTCCAAGCTTCAAAACGCTGTGGTGTTTTCGGACAACTGGATAAACACAAATCTATTTTAGCTTTTATACAGTAAAGAAAATCATGACAATCTTGTAACTGAGCTGAAAAAAAAGAATGTAACACTTTGAAAAGTAGCCATCTCGTATAGGAACCAAGTTTAAACTCCAGTTGTCATAAATCGTCCCAGCTTTAAGGTTTAGGAAGTTCATAGAGCGCTCTTGTTTGTGTTCAGCACTTATTGTACTTTTTAACCCGAGCTTTAAAAACTGCAGTCCAGCCTCCATCAGTCCACTTTAATATTTGTATCATTTCAGGGCTTCATAGTAAGTCTTTTGACTAACGTGGCCCGTGCTCTTTGAAGAAGCTAGCTTTCTTAGCATTCTCACTGGCCTCGTGAGCGTTGCTTATAGAAGACTCATGCTACTGGAGATGCTTTGTTTTGTTATTACACAAATCATTATTTTAGATTGAAAAAAGTGAATTCAGGCAAAAATCTATTAACTTTCTCATCAGAACATAAGCTGTTTTTTTTTTTTCTTTTCTCAAACAATGTTCCACTATAGAGTTGAATATAAAGTGGGTTCAGTAAGTATTCAGACCTTTCTTGTAGCGGTATTTGAGAATTTGACCATATTGGCTATCGGCCGATCTAGTGCCGATAAAAGCCGAAAGCTCCGGGACTGAAAGTGAGATTGGAAAGAGTGAAGTCGGGGCTTCAAAACGAGTCCTCCCACAACTCCCCAGGCCTCAGGGGAACAGGGAAACTTCACAATGAAAATTGGTTAGCCACAAGTTTGACTAAAGTTAGTTTCACTAAGCCTGAGTCAATATGGACATGCTGCAGGTCATTTTGAAACTCAGAACCTGGAGAATTCAATCAGCTCAGTTAGTTTTAACCTCCACTATTGTATCGCCTTGGCTAGCCACAGTATACTACTGTTAATGCTAATGGTGGCGGAAACTAATCAAAGCTGGGACAGAAACTAAAGTAATAAAATAGTGCTGGAGTGGATTTATGTTTTACAGGATTATAGAGCAGACATTTGGAAAAACAAGCCAAAAATATCAGGCCGAGCATATCAGCATCGGCCTTAGAAAAACCCATATTGGTCGACCTCTACTCTCTTATCCATTTTTTTCAATGTAGAAGTCTGTTTTTTGCTCATGATTCAGAAAGGTACAGTCTCTGCATGAGCTTGATTTATTTATTTTTGTTCTTTAATCTAAAACCAATTAATTTAAACATTTAACTCCAAACATGGGCTCATACAATGAGATATATGCTTAAAAATTGCTTAAATTAAGCAATTTTATCTCGAGTATAAGCAGGCCTGTAATGGTCTAAAATAAAACAATAATAACCGAATTTAACTTTTACGCTCAAAATTAGTTTTTCACCAGACCTGAAATTTGGAATGAGAAAATCTACATTAAAACACTTGACAGTCTTATCTTAAAATTGGACTAATTCAAATTAAAGATCCATTCTGTTAATCAAAGCAAGATGAAGTCAATCTCACTCCCGTGTCAGACGTCAACATAAGACAGAAATACATAGATAGTGTGTGAGTACTTCCTGAACCCCCTGGACTAAATGAAGCCAAATCTAAACACATTTGACCGGTCGGCCAGAGTTACTTCAAAGTCCTGCACATGTTTTTGTCCCTTGTTTACTTCGGGTACTTCACGGCTCCCACAAAATGCCCCATAAACTCGTTATTACAGCTTCCTTTTAATGAGCGGACAAACAAAGGCCTCACTGCGCCTCTTAGAAACAAAGTCTAATATTATTTTATCGCCATAGCAATAAACAAACTCAATAACACCACGCGACCTGCATGTATTAGCCGCATTTACAGCTGCGCTCTTAGCGTTCTAATAGCTGCGTCGTCATTGGCGTCGCAAGATAAATTCCAAAGTTTCATTCGACTTTGTCAGTTTGTTTAGGTTATTGTGACTTTCTGTATTGCCGCTCCACTTCATAGCTGTTTGTAAATGTAGTTTGCTTAAATATATGCATGAGGGTTGGAAATGTGGTTGGAAACACTTTTAACATTTTCATCCTTCATGTGATTTGCAACATTAGGCTTAAATTGAATAGTTTTCTTCTCAACATCTCCTGAACTCCTTTTTTTTTCATATATTTACATAGATACAGACGGCATCTCTGGGAGCTGCCGCAAATGGGCATGTTCGAAGCTGCCAGAGTGAAAACAAAGGGGAAAAGAACTACTCTTTCACCTGCTTCTACCCCACTACTTTTCCAAACACCCAATTATGGATGTACTTCTTACCAAATAATGACACAGAGACATGGAGAGGAGAAAAGTGGTTCAACAGCCCATAAGTAGCAGAGAATGCTAACTACAATTCTCTTGTTAGCTTCATGCTATATGTTAGCGAGCTAAAAGTTAGCTGTGAGTGCCAGTCTTTCACTTCTAGTGGACAATCTGCTGTGTCAGAACATTCATAAGGACGTATTAGTGTGCTAAATATGCTCATGCCGTCCATTCTTTCTACTTTATTACTTAACCTCTTACCCCCCACCTTAACCGAGCGCCTTTACCCAAATCTAAAAGCTTCTCGACTGGAGTTTACAGCCTATAGCATAGGTGTCAAACAGGCGGCCCACCTACAAGTGTAAGCCGTTGTTATTGATCACAGCTCATTATTCACTTATTGGAAACATTTTCTCAATAGTATTTTCTTGTTTACATTATATGTGGCCCGCAACCCGCCGTTGTTGCAGTTTCATCCTTTTTCTCGTTTTTGTCGCTATTTTGACACTTTTTCAAGAAGCTTTTTTAGATATGGGTAATGCCAAACTGGAGTAAATGCGCTCGGTTCAGGAGGGGATGAAGAGGTTAAATACTTTTGAATCTTACGACTGCTCCTCATGATTAGTATTAGTACTTTCAACGAGACACATCGCGCAAAATCTAATTTTTCCAGCTCTCCTGTCAAAAATGCCCGGAGGAATGTTTGACTTCAGTAATCCCGTTCACTTTGGTGGGTTCTTCTTCTACTGCTGAAGCGCTCACATCGATATTTCCTGGATTGTCTTATATAGTTTGAAACCCCATGATCTGTCACTGGACCCATTGTGATCAGTGAAAGCTTGTTTTCATTCCCACTGCCGCCTGCAGAGGGCGCTTCAGGCCATTTGGAGATCCTGACCCACCCAGTCTCTCACGCCTTTACATCTTAAAATACAAAATATGAATTTTGGCTGTCTATCGTGATCCAATCAGCCAGTTATTTTTCATCATTGCCTTTTACTTAGAAGTGTTAGCATGTTTACAAATGTTTATGTCTTGATTTTCCAGCCCTAAATATTCATTTTTGCGTTTGTAAATTTGTCTCGCAGCACAATATCTGGTCTAACTGGAATCATCGAAAAATGTTCACAAAAACTTGAATCATGAATTTTCTTTGTACAAAAAGCAACAGAATATGGAGTGTGTACATATGATTTTTAAACTTTCGTGCTTACTTCAGTGCCATTTCTTTTGTTTTTCTCGTAACTGCTGCTGTGCTCTGGGACTTGGTGTTTTTTTGTTTTTTACTTTTAATGGTAATTTATTGTTTTAAACTTGACTTTTCCCTCCTGCTTTGTGCACGTACGACACGCCGACAAACCGTTGTCAGAATTCACCAGTGTTCAAAGATGCATTGCAAGTTTTAGATTCCCACTTTTTGTAGCTAAAGTTTCTCCCTATTTCCTCATCAGCAGCAGATCTCCACAAAGGAGCCGCCGTCAAAGCTAGCAACTTCTTAAAAGCTAAACATTTTGCTGAAACTTATTTTTTGCACAACATCAATCCTCATATTTTGAACCATCAGTGTTACTTAGAAAAAAGAAAAAAAAACTTGCCAATGCATAAGCCGTATAGATTTTCCACACTGCATCATAGAAATGTCGAAGCTAAAAGGATTTTAAATTGAATTAATTGGAGGATTTTTTCTTTTCTTTCTGTTTTCAATACTTTTTAACAATGACTTTCAACCTAATGACATATGAATATTGTATTGGCAAAACAACTCCCATTTATGGATGCAGAGTGTGTTCATCACAGCATCAATGATTTGCTAGCATGCAGTTAAACTGAAAGTGAAAGCTTGTATTTACCATCATTCCCTCTGTCTTTTCTCTACATAGACATTTCAAATGATGAAATGTCAAATCTAAATCCCGAGAATGTTTTTACGCTTTAAACTCATTCATCTTTCTTTGTGTTGAAATATTGTTTTAGCTCCTACAGTAACTGTCCTGGGTATCGTCCAAACCTGAGGAACGTGTAAGAAAACGTGTGAGACAGTACTTCTGCTTCCACAAAACTGGGTAACTGGGACTGTGTGTAAACAAATCGGCTAATGCTACACAGTTAGCTATACCATGCTAATGTTATATGAAGGTTTCTCTACACTAGATATTAGGGATGCTACATTCTGCACGATGTGGCGATGCTAGTTCCTCCGCCAGTACTTCCTGCCCGTATTCATTTCCATTACGATGAGCTTGAACCTGTTTGAATCATATTTCCTAAAGATCCTGTCGTGGACAGTGAGTTCCTGGTAGATGATGCTGACTGCGTGTTAACCAGTTGCTGGAGGACGTAAATATTTCATAAAGGTCGGAGAGTTTGTCCTGAAGCTAAAGGCTAACATTAATTTCATGCATTATAGAATTTGAAATGGTTAACTAATCTACTTAAACATTGTATGGTCTATACTTACATTTTTATAGCATGTCAGCCTTTAGCTTCAAGATAAACTCTCCATCCTTTAGGAACACAAGTGTCTTCTCTGAACTCGTTACATCAGGTTTTAACCTCTTAACCCCCACCTGAACTGATCACATTTTCTCCAGTTTGACGTTACCTATTATCTAAAAGAATCAAAAGATCAACAAAAAACGTCCAAAAAGTGACAACACGGCAACAACATGAGGAAAAAGATTAGTTTCGATCAGTTTTGAAGTGGAGAAAAGGGGGTCGGTCAAAGTGGGGGTGATTCAAGCGGGTCTGAGCTAATCCCCATTGGAAATGAATACAGACTGAAGCACTGGTGCTCACAAGTTCAGGTTAGAGGAACGAGCACAGCCACATCAGGCAACAAGCCATTTTCATCAATCAATCAACTGGTAACTATCAAACCCACAGGCTTAGTGTCGTTGTACAGGACATTATTGATATAAAATAATCATGAAACACGGTTAAACAGTTGAATATCTACCAAAATACAAATAATAGGTTTGTAAACATCAACATATGCCACATTGTATGCTTATTTGCACTTACACACAGCATAACGATTGTTAACATACTTTTTAATGATTAATGACTAATGAATCATCCCTACCAAATATCATTCAAAACATGCTACTTAACTTTATATTGAAGGCAGTGGTTTTATCATTAGCTGCACTTCTCCACTGGGGGCACCATTGCTGTCTACATCTTGCAATTTTAACTCGGACATTCTGATCATCTCTGAGTTGTAATTACCAGTTCAAGCGGCATTCCAAAGCAGTTTTCCTATAGTCGGATGTCAGAAATGTACCATTTCCCAGTAACGCAGCATTAGTAGGAAGGATTCAACACAAAAGAAAATGACTTGAGTTTTTTTTCTATTCACACAGCGTGACTCATCAAGCGCATGTAGAAATGTGGAAAGCCTTGGCGAGCTCCTTCGGGAAAGGCTGGAGAAATTGATATTTGATGCTAGCCATTTTGAAGAGAACACACTTCTGTAAATGTGGTAAAATAGTTGTTTTGCCCAAATTTGTCTCATCAAGCCAATGTCAGAATGTGGAAAAATGATGGAAAAAGTGATCCCTATTCTGTCATTTTAACTCCGATGTTTCTATTCTGCAGTGAGCGTTTTAGGCTCGTCAAACTTCGATCGCTATGACGACTCTGATCGTTTTTGTTTAACATAAAGCCACAAATGCACAAACTAAGCTGGACATGGCTGCACAGACAGGTTTTATTCAGATGTCTGGTCACGCCTGCATCTTTCTCTTCTCATCGCTGTCGTGAATTATGTCTTTTAGAAAGACAACATGATGCTCAAATGCTTTGTATGTATTTTTACCAGTGATTGTAAATAGTTGTTATATTTTTGTTTAAGAGAATGTTTTAAAACAAAAGGACTTTTTAGTTTCTCCTGAGTCTACTGATATGAATTTGGACAATGAATAAACTGTCAAGCAGGATAAGAGTACCGTGTTGTCTCTGTTTTACTGTTTTTGTGCTTGGAATTGGTTGGAAAATGGAAAAAAAAAACAGGTACAATGGCTTAACTTTATTGTCTATTAAACAGGTCATTCTTTAAAATCTAAAATGTGATGCTGTCCACCTTATTCCTCTGCCCCATGAGCATGAATTATGGGAGGAAAAAGTAAGTACACTGTGTGGAATTTCTTACATTTCTGCCTAAATTGTTCATAAAATGTGGTCTGATCTTTATTAAAATCACAGGAATTATTAAACAGTGTCTGCTTAAACTAATACCACCCAAACATTTACATTTGATCATATTATATTGGCCGTAACATGTAAACATTCACAGGACAGCGTGGAATAAGTAAGTACACCGCCTGAATCTCACTGAACTGCAGCAGTTTTGTAAAGAGGAATGGTCCAAGAAGTGTCTAATCTGCAACTACAGAAAAGCAGTTATTGCTGCAAAAGGCGGCAGGTCTCTCTGCAAAATATCTTGATAAACTTGTGAATTAATTTTTCTATTGATGATATCACGCTGTCCAGGCCCTGAGGCAACAAAGCAGCCCCACACCATGATTCTCCTGCTCTAGACTTCACAGTGAGGAGAGGGTTTTGATGTTGATGTGCTGTTCCATTTGTCCTCCACACATGACGTTGTGTGTTCCTCCCAAACTATTCAGCTTTGGGTCCATCAGTCCACAGTATATTTTTCCAGTAGTGCTGTGGAGAATCCAAGAGCTCCTTCGCAAACCAAAATTGAGCAGTTTGGGCGTAACACACAACATCATGTGTGGAGGAAAATTGGAACAGCACATTAACATCTAAACCCTCTCCTCACTGTGAAGTCTGGAGCAGGAGAATCATGGTGTGGGGCTGTTTTGTTGCCTCAGGGCCTGGACAATGTGATATCATCAATGGAAACATGAATTAACAAGTTTACATGTTATGGCCAATAAAAATATGATGGAAGGTAAAAGGAAAAACACGCACATCCCAGTCCTGTAATTGGTGTGCTGGATCCCAGGCAAGTAGTTTAGGAGGCACAGCCAGATTGCTCCCAAAAGTTATTAATTGCTTTCACCAACGGGACGTTTCGGGCTGAGCCCTTCTTGCCTGATACTTTGTTCTATACTGTCATTACATAGTGCCATGGCCATGGTTGTTTTGTCTATATATGTACAATATTTTTGTGTTCATTTACCACTTTATGTGGCAATGGGTCATGTGACAAACCCATCAGTCTCTCTATAAATGCAGGTGCGTCTTGCCACCTTTTCATGTCTGATGCAGGGCTCACGCCTCATTTACACCGAGTACGTTACGTCCACGGCCCGTTTTACCTACGTCAAATCACGCAGTTTACACAGTGTCCGTACGTCTTTAATCCGTCATGTAATAATGTTGCCTTTTAATGTAAATCAGTAATGACCGCTTACTTTCTGACTTTAAAATGCAATAGAAGAGCTTACATTCATTTCCTACATTTTAACTTCATTTATTAGGGAATGTTTAGTGTTTATGCGTTTACCTGCGCCTCAAGAAACATCACATGGAGCCACCGTTGGTCTGTGTCCTCTCCTCCTCCTCCCTCATCATCCGCTCATCTGTCCTCATCTTTCCCCCTCGGTCTTCTGCTTGTCTGTTGTCCTCTAGTCCTCCTGTCCTGGCCTCTGTACACCTCCGATCATCACCATCGGAACATCCAACGCCCAAATGTCACATTGGTGTAAGTAATTAAAAATAACTTTTGGGAGCAATCTGGCTGTGCAGATCTTTTCCAATAAAAATATGGTCAAATGTAAATGTTTGGGTGGCATTAGTTCAAGCAGACACTGTTTAATCATTCTTGTGATTTTAATAAAGATCAGATCATATTTAGTGACTAATTTAGGAAAAAATGTCAGAAATTCCACATGGTGTAATTACTTTTTTCTCCCACTGTCCAGTATGACGAGCGCCTGTAGCTGCTACCCACAGCGGGCTAACGAGGCAGTACTTTAAAATCAGTGATTAAAACCTTGATAAAATGTGCGATAAAAATGTGTAAAGTTTAGCTTAATAAAATGGTGTGGGCTGATTTTTGACTTATGTGTGCAAAGTACTTGCGCTGGTGTTTGATTGTGCTTATTTTTTAGTTTTTTTCACTGTTAAATCAAGGCATAATTTTAAAAGAAAAATAAAAGAGTCCCATCCAGTGTTCGGTCTCGGTGCCCAGCCCTTTAAGTTAGGGAAGCCCAGGGAAAGCTAATTAACTTAACAATTATAGAGCTCACACACTGCTATTAGTCCAATCAGAAAACCCACAGTTTAGTTTAGTTTATTTGTTTATTTGAGCAGCAAACACTCTGCTCAAAAGGAGTGGGCCAAAGTAAGAGCTTATAAGCTCCACCCCCAAAATCAATACAATTAAAATCATCATTTACAAGAACATAGTGGAACAACAAAGGAACAAAACAGCAACAAGGAAACGACAGCAAAACAAATAGATCCTACACACCCGCAGCATCCGACCATTCCCCAAAACGGAGCAGTACTGATTACAAAACAACTAATTACAAAACAACTATGATAATGCCACATACTTACAAACTATTTACAAAGAACTATAACTAACAAAACACTGTTTGAAGTGTTCGTACATCAACAGAAAGAACAGAAAGAAGCACAATTACAACAACGGTCTAGTTTCAGTACGAAGTCTAGTACAAAGCAAGTAACAAAAAGAGATCATTACATTTCTTTCAGATGGTTACCATGGTAACATTGTTAGCATTACCAAAAGTCACTAGTTTTATGTTAAAAAGACACATTAATATACATATTATACTCCGTGAATATTATGTACATTTATTATATAAGCCCTACACAGTGTAGTGCGTTATCAAGCCAGGTGTAGAGGGCAGTATCTCCTCATCAACAAACCCCTACGCAGCTGCCCTAACAGCTGATTTTGTAGATGATGTTCCTATGCTGTGTGGTGCGTTAAAAGACGTGGATTACGAGCCCGTTGGGAGGGTCCCTCTCAACAGATCCATAGCTCGCCTACCCTAATTCTCTATTTGTAATTTTGAGCAAAAGAATGACAACCGTTGAGAGCAACATCATTCTTCCTTAAAAAAAAGCAATTTGATCCTATTGCGCCCCCTAGTGGCAACTCATTTCTTCTTCTCTATACTTTGCAAAAATCTTTTGCTTGAATTTATATTTGAACAGGTTGATGTTTGAACCTCGTTTCATCTCCATCTCCAATTTATTCTACAATTGTACCCCATTAACTGTCGCACTAAAACTTTTCAAAGTTGTGCTATGTTTCTGAGGCCTGAAGTTTAATTCATCACGTAATTCATAACGACCAGTACGTTCTTGGAACCTTCTTTGTTTGGAACTCAACAATGTCACAAAACTTCATGATCTTTGATTTTAAAAATAATGAATTTGTGACAGAGCCCCAAACTTTGGGTTACCAGATCCTATGGTGGAAGTTAATCTTTTTTTCTGTTGTGCCATTCTAACCACGGACACTACACGCCCTGCCTTTAAATGATCTATACTTTCACTACTCCATCCATCTATGCCATAAAGAATGAATGGCGTAGAGTGGGATTGCACGGCGGAGGTGGCTGGTCATGTTAACGCCGGCAGCGCCTTCAAACGAGCGCACCACTTCAGACGGAATACTCCACATCAACCAACGGAAAGTTCTGTGTGAAAGGGCCGCTCCAAATTACATGTGGCTTCAATTATACATCACAAAAACGGCGACGAGCCCCAGCGGAGAGGCCTCGTAACGTCGGGATAATGGATTTGCAAAGCGTTCGTGTTTTTGACTTTGAAGCGGTGACTTTGTTGGAGGCAGGAAAAGAGAGAAAATGGTGCTCGTGGAGGGGGTGTGCGGATTTTAGCATATCCCGCCCCGCGAAAGGGAGAATTTGTAAAGCAAAACAGCCTGGCAGGAGTTCAGCGCACCGTTCGGCCTTGAGCTGAGGAACGGCCGACCCAGGTAATGCTCCGAGCCCCGACCTTAAAGGAACAGGCCACCGTTTTTCCATACTCAGATATGTTCTTCACTGAGCTTAGACGAGTTGATGCGTACCTGTCTGGTCTTTGTGCCTGTGGAAGAGCGTGGACGCTTCTAACTTCACCCCGTTTGGAGCCATAGGAATATACTGGGAGAGGCCAAATGCTAACAACATCTTTGGTTGTTTTGCGTGACTGAGCGCACGCACAAAGACCAGACAGGTACGCAACTCGTCTAAGCTCAGGTAAGAACATAGTATGGAAAAACGGTGGCCTGGAAACTGTGACACTGGTGCTAAAATTGATGCTTTTCCCAGATGTCAGAAATATCCCTCTTTTTACGTCGCCAAGAGCACTTCAGTTAGCGTAAACAAAAGCATAATATTAGCTACTCCAAGTACAGTGCCGTGAAAAAGTATATTTACCACACTTAAATGTTTCTGATCAACAAGTATATTGTTTTCATGTCACACAAAGACATTCCGTGAATACAAAATGCAGTTTCCAAATAAGCCTCTCTGGCCCTGTGTGAAAAAGTAAACGCCCCGCGAACTTAAAGGGGAACTAAAGGGCAAGACAGAGGCTTAACTCCACCCACTCCCAAAATTAAAAAAACTCGCGAAAGAGGCGTGCCGGGAGGCCTTGGGAGAGACGGGGGGGGGGTTGGGGGGGGAAGGGGGTTGGGGGGGCGATGTCTGGGGCTGTCAGTGACAGCGGCCTGCTTGCAAGCGATCGCTTGTAGCTGCACAACTCGCTCACTCGCTATGAATCCAACTCCAACTCGCTACGGAGGCGTATGCGGGAGGGAGTGGGGTTATATACGGCTGCAGTGATGACGTTCTCTGGTACCGTGACGTTGCATGGGTAAGGTCATTGGCCAATCACATAATTCCACTTTGGTTGAATGTTTTTAACCTGAAGAGGGCAGTAACCGCTCAGTTTTGGACCCAAAAGAGGGATTTTGAACTAATTTGCACAAAATGTCTAAATATTGACTGGGACATGTAGACAACTCTATTTGACACCCATTTAGGCAGCTTATCAGTAAAAAAAAAGTGGATTTGGGGTTTAGTTGCACTTTAATAACTGGTTTGCATCAATAACTGAAGTCAATGATGGTGAAGCTTGAACTGATGGCCAGACGTTCTCCTCCAGGAGTTCCTGGTAGACAGTAGAATATATTATTCGACCAATGACAGCAGGATGTCCAGATCCTGAAGTAGCAAAGCCCCAGACTGTTGCACTGCCACCTCCATGTTTGACTTTAGGCATGGCTTCTTTTTATCAAATGCTGCGTTGTTTATATCACAGACATGACAAAAGTCTCAGTCAACAGACCTTTTTTAAAAATGATTTTCAGTCGATTATTTTTTTAGCCAGTGGTGATATACATGGATATTTACCAAATGTCTGGTCTATAAAAGCATCCTGTAAAAACATAAATACTTGGCCACTCCAGCAGTGGCTGATTTTACTTTACTACTTTAGGTGATTCAATCATAGTTTCTGTCCCAGCTTTGATTAGTTGCTGTTAGCATTAGCATACTGGTCAAACTAACTCAACTTGAATTATTTTAACAAACTTGTAGCTAACCAGTTTTCATTGCGATGTTTCTCTGTTCCCCTGAGGTCTAGGAAGCTGTGAGAGGACTCAATTTAAAGCAAAGAAACGGCAAGTATTGAGAATGAGGAGTCACGTGCCGAGTTGGGTGATTTGGGGGGGCTCTGAGCCTGTCGGCCCCGTTGGTAGCCGATTAGGGGCACATCCCCAGAATTTCACGCATTCCTCATATTCCAGAGCACTTTAAATTTTACGCATTTACGTTTTCGGCGAGACAGAGACGGATCTACGAATACGACAACGAAAAGGAAGAAAGTAAAGCAATGCAAAGAGATAAGGCGAAAGAAAAGGGACCTTACAGGAACAACTCATACCAAGCGCAAAACAGAGGTATTTGGAGAAGCTTGCGGACATCCAAAACATCGACCCATACGAGCTCCCTGCAGCGGAGACCTGGACCATTTACCTCTGTGCACATACATGGACACAGTAAACTACCTTGTATTTGGTGTAAGTTACTACACGATGCTGGAGTTTAAAGCCACACGTCTTTGGAAAGATACAAGACTTTCTGCTGTGGCTGGGTGCAGGACTTGGCTCTACAAGCCTCCCGCTGGTGAAAACAGCGTTGTACTGGCAAAAGTAACTTTCTTCACATGCGTTTTAGTGTGTTGTTATTACATTGCATTTAGCAGACACTTTTTTTTGGTGATTGGCGGGGGGCTCTGTGCCGTGACGACAACTCCTCATTCTCAATATCAATAGCCAATATTGTAAAATCCCCAAATATTGGCCCGATAGGCCTATATCGGTCGACCTCTAGTCAGCTGTGGTTTTCCGTGATGCCAATTTTGGCCGTGTTTATCTTATCAGTCATGAACACTGACATTGACGGAGCCCAGTGAAGCTGCAGATCTTCAGACGTCGTTCTAGTTCTTTGGTGACCTCCTGGATGAGTCAATCTGGGTTCTTTGGTGACCTCCTGGATGAGTTGTTCTGGGTTCTTTGGTGACCTCCTGATGAGTCGTTCTGGGCTCTTTGGTGACCTCCTGATGAGTCGTTCTGGGCTCTTCGGTGACCTCCTGGATGAGTTGTTCTGGGTTCTTTGGTGACCGCCTAGAGGAATCGTCTTAGCTCTTTGGTAACGTCTTGGATGAATTGTTCTGGGTTTTTTAGTGACCTAGAGGAACCGTTCTAGTTATTTGGTGACCTCCTGATGAGTCGTTCTGGGTTCTTCGATGACCTCCTTGATGAGTCGATCTCGGGTCTTTGGTGACCTCCTGATAAGTCGTTCTGGTTTCTTTGGTGACCTCCTGGATGAGTCGTTCTGGGTTCTTTGGTGACCTCCTGATGAGTTGTTCTGGGTTCTTTGGTGACCTCCTGATGAGTTGTTCTGGGTTCTTTGGTGACCTCTGATGAGTCGTCTGGGTTCTTTGGTGACCTCCTGATGAGTGTTCTGGGTTCTTTGGTGACCTCTGATGAGTGTTCTGGTTCTTGGTGACCTCCTGGATGAGTCGATCTCGGTTCTTGTGACTCCTGGATGAGTCGTTCGGTTCTTGTGACCTCCTGGATGAGTTGATCTGGGTTCTTGGGTGACCTCCTGGATGAGTCGTTCTGGGTTCTTGAAGTCATTTCATGGCGTTATAGGATTTCTTATGAGCTTTTGCAGCCTACTTTATTTGTTTGTCTTAAAGCGATATTCCATTGATTCAACAAAGTTGGTGGTAATCAGGCTTGGGAGTAGCCAATGAAATTAAACTCGGCTTTTCAAAAAAATCTGTTTTGTATTGAATGACTTTGTGTGATATAAAAAATGTCTTGATGATCGGAAACATTTAAGTGTGATAAATATAAACAAATGTAAGTAACCAGGAAGGGTACAAATACTTTCTCATGGCACTGTATCCTTTGAAGGTCGTGGTTTGTTTTCGGGGCATTTGATTGTGCTCTTTACCCTCACGTGTCGTAGAAACCTTTACCCTCCGACACATTCATCACTGTGCGTCGCTGAGGACACCTCTTCACTGAATCAAAGTGCGGCCGTGTTAACAAATGGACACTGACCTGTCTGGACACTGGACGAAAGGACAAGACGCCTCGAACAAGGACTTTGCCGGACGTTTGTTCACTTTAGAAACTCCCATGGATCATTCCCTGAGCTTTCACCTGGACACAAAGCCCTGAGGTTTCTGTGGCCCTTTCTGGAGCGTTGCGCATAGGATATTTTTTTTTAAGGAGCAGAAATAGACCTATGTGCAGATTGGGTCGTTCTAATACTGCAGATACTACAACATATTGCAGAATATAGTCATTTAAAGATCAGGGTTTATACAGACAGCAGCAGCAGGTCAAATGAAATGTTTTATGGATTTTAATGCCCAAGTACTATCATTTTAAGGCCAAAATGTAAAATCTCTGTACATATTTAATTTCTTAAGAAGAACAGAAGAAATAAGGGGTTCATTTCAATATTCAGTAGCAGGGGGAAAATGTGCACAACTTCAGCCAAAACCACAGCTGGATGCGTTTTGGACAAGCCTGGCCTTAGCCATCCGTAAACTCCGGTCAATTCTAATTTCCCTACATGTACGTCTGAGTCTGATCTCAGTGGTCGCGTTACTTCGGTTGAATTTCAACCTACCATTCAGCGAGCGGGGGAGGCGGGTGTTGTAGGGGACGTCAAGCATTTGCGCCACATTTGCTGGTTGTAGTTCGGCAATGGCGGCGGATACGAAAGTAAAGGTAGCTCTTCAATCCGTTCTGGCTCGGCTCCCAAATATCCAGAAATTATAACTGAAGCCTTAGAATGTGAAAGGAATGCTCCCAAGAGTTATGATAGCTGCTTCACTCAACACGGGCACATTACATACGTCACACCAAACGCGAGCGAATATCGGATCCAATTGTTTCAAAGGCATTCACCCCTCCCACCTGATAACGGAGCTCAATTGTGAAGATCCATACCCTCTGTACAAGGCTAGTTTTGGACCATTACTTGCTGTAGAAATACTTGAGGAATATCATTATTTTCCAAGAAATAAACATTTAATGCCAGTTTGAATCGAATCCAATTGAATGCTTTTCAATTGCATTTAAGGCCTTAGTTTAGTTTAGTTTATTGCTTAATTTTTGCACCGTTCAATTAAGGCGAAAGGAAAATAAGTAATAGAGTTTTCTGCCATTGTATGTTATGATATTAAAATAACCAAAGAGATTATGTGCATAAAAACTGCCAAAATTGCAGCAACAAAATCTAAATAATGGATTTAAAGATTTAAATGTATGGTTTTATTTGTGACATATTCGTAAAGATTTTTTTGGATCTTGTAAAACTCAAATTTTGCTTGTTTTGGGGTTTTAAAAATAAATCAATAAATCATGCAGACCAGGCAATTATTAAAAATCACTCTGAAAAAAAATCAAAAGTTTATTATTACATCCAAAACTTTGGAGTGGGGAGTCTGTCGGAGCGACTAAAGAGAAGAAGTTGTTGCAAGAGTGAAACGAAAACCTCATTTGGAGAAAACCGGCCCTAAAGTTTAACATTGTACGGGGTAAGTTTAGTCTTTTTATTCCTCTGACATGAAAACTAAGATGTTAAGGGAGAAACCCAGCCAAAATCTCCACATTGACGTACAGAACTATTTTCACCTGCCGTGTCTCGCCATAATGCCCCGCGGAAACCCTGCAGATGCTTAGCTCATATTTTCCGGAGACCAAACTGCACGCGTTCCCTTCTCTTCATGAAGGTGTGTCTGAAGGGTGTTATGACACGCAAATGAACCAATCAGAGAACGTGTGATCAGGGTTCAGGATTTGAGAGTCTGTGATTGGAGCGAAACAGAACTTCCAGAGACGCTCTCTGGTTAGGTCGACTCAGAGATGATACTCCGCCTCCGTCTGCACCGTCCTGAACAGAGTGTCCCGTTCTGAGGGCCGTGGCGTCACATGACCAGAAGACAGTGTGGTCATCTGTCACCTGTCTACGGGACGCCCCGCGGCTGTGTCCTCGTGTCCTTGTACGTCTCTGGGCAGTGGACAGGAGTCAGGAAAGACAAATGACCCAAACCAGCCCTCAGTGTGTGCCCCCTGTGCTCTCGTCCTCCACTCTCTACTGTCCATTCAAAAGAGGAACCCCATCATATACAGCTGTACAATGATACAGGACACATTTTCCACACCTCAGAATTACTGACATCTTCCATCTGACTGAGTATTACACATATTGTGCAAATAAAGCATAATGCAGTCCCTCCAGTATTTCGCGATGTTACAAACGTAAAATCAAGTAAACTCTGCGAAACCAGTGCAGCATTGCAACTTTCCCACAACTATTGCTTAACTCCGCAACGTCTGCGCCACTAAAGTGAGTTTCTGATCAGTTAAAGCCATTTTACTTGTTATATGTGTCCCAGCGCCTCCGTGGGCTTAAGTGGTTCAGACCGAAGCCGGGCTCAGTGAGGGCTGCTGCCTCCTCTCACTGGCCTGGGTCTGACTTTACAGCCTGTGCTCCTGACGTGCTCCTGACGTGCTCCTGACGTGCTCCTGACGTGCTCCTGCCACTCCATCTTTAATTGGTGAGCAAATGCACAGCACAGCGTTCATTTTTACCACATATTTTAATTTAGTTTTAGTCTTAGTCTTTTGACGAAAATGTAATTTCATTTTAGTCGAGATTTAGTCAAAAAGTTCTCTTCAATTTGAGTCTAGTTTTAGTCGACTAATATTGCATGTAAATTTAGTGCACTGCATTTATAATATTTATTATAATCACATTTAATCAAGGTCCTCTGCTTCATGGAGCTTCTCCTACATGAACAAAGCTCAGAGCCTTTGTTTTTCTCCCTCGGGAGACAAACAATAAAATAAATCTGAATCTGAACCTTTGGCAGAGAATTGAAATGATCTGAGGCTCTTTCAAACTGTGACTGGAAGTTTGGATGATTTTAATCTCTTATTTTCATTTTTATTTAGTCATAGTTTAGTCTCATGAAAAACGTTTAATTTAGTTTTAGTACAGTTTTAGTCTGCAAGAATATGACTTTGACAGAAAGTATGACTAAATATTTTAGTCGACAAAATAAACACTGGCACAGCGTGTGCATTAGATCACTTCTTTCCCCTGACATGTTGTGGTGTTTGTGTGAGGGCCTGAAAGGCCTGTCGGATGAGAAACTTCAGCTACACAGGACAGAAGATGACTCAAGAACCTTCTTTGAAGATGGACAATTAATGTACGACTGAGAGCTTACACAGACACAGTCTCTTGGAACAGTTTTATCACAGTACTTTTTACATAACAGTAACAGTCAGTACATCAGCAATAAAACATAAATCAGACTTTTCCACCTGGTCCTCAAGTGGTATTTCCAACAAATACTTATTTCATAATAAGTATTTGTTGAAGTGGAAGTATTTTGAAGCAACGTTACCATTAGTTGAGTGATCATTTTGGTGGCTCTACTCACCTCTGCAGACGTAATTCAGGATGGCTCTGCTGTTGTTGTCCCGGTGGCCTTGAGGGGGCAGTGCAGCATCAGGCTTCCATGTCTCTGTCCCTCTCGGTCAGCACAGAGCCTCCCAAAGACACAGGACGTTCTAATAAGGTACATGTCGTTTATGTGGGGACAGACTGACAGGAGATTTCAAGCAGGTGTGTGTGTGTGTGTGTGTGTGTGTGTGTGTGTGTGTGTGTGTGTGTGTGTGTGTGTGTGTGTTCATGTGTGTGCGTGTGTGCGTGTGTGTGTGTGTGTGTGTGTGTGTTCGTGTGCGTGCGCGCTGAGGTGGTCCGCTCTGTCCTGCACAGGTTTGATTCCTGCAGTATTTTTGCCTTTTCTCTTAATTGAATGGTCTCATCGCTTTTCCACCTACATTGGACACTCACAGATCTGCATGTTTCTGAGGTTGATAGGGCGAACCAGAGGTGACACAGAAAACATGTAAACGTCACACTAAAAGACTTCAGCAGGGAAAGAAGCGCAAAAGCAAGAACCATGTTCCCTCCTACTGTCACAATAGCCACTATAGACTCACAGCTTTCTTGTAAACATGAAATAGTTGGTCTACATTAGACTTAGGCAGATTTGTGGTTTGGAAGACATTTACAGCAATGGTTTATGCCTGACCTACGTAACACCCAAAATCAGAGCAGTCAGCACCATATTGAACCAGACAGCCTTTCACAGAGTGATGTTAAAGCATAACTGAGTAACTTGTTTACCTTAATAAATCCTTTCCGTAGTCCCTCTGGGGTAATACGAGTGTTAATGGGATGATTGGGGGGTCTTTCTCCCCCTGGTGTCTCTGGCCAGACAACCACACTTGCAACTTTCCTGCATCGACGCGGCAGCCCCAATACACACTAATGGAAAACATGAGGTTTATGTCATGGCGGACAGGTAAGTCCGAACTGTATTCTGTCTACAGCTTTCGGTTTGTAAATGCATATTTTGCAAAACGTTATTTGGTTTATCATGATCAGAAGAAGCTAACAGGCTAAAGGGCAAAGCTAGCTATGGGCTAGCGCCACATTAGCAGTATTTACAGCCAAGTTTGAGCGGAGAAAAATATTTCCATTGTATAATTGAGTTGTGGCACAATGCGTGTGTCCGGGTGCTTTAAAACATTCTTCAGAGCTCAGTTTTCATCGTAGAGCTCGTCCAGATCAAGCTCCTCTTCCATTTTAAGAGCGCACACAGCGTCTTTGAGTGTACCTGATCTCTTTTGATTCTTTAATATTCATGCACTGAATGTTGTACAGATATCCTGTTAGGGAGAAATTGAACCACTTCTCTAAGTAATCTAAGGTCCGGCATCCACGGGCTGAGCACTTTCAACATTGTAAAATATTTTAGGATTCAGGGTTCGGGACAGGAGCCTGGATTTCGGGACAGTCCCAAATTTTTCGGGACGTATGGTCACTCTAGTCAGCAACCCATCTCCGGGAATGACTATTTCTATTCATAGTCGCCATTGGCATTCAGTTTGAATCCCTCAAGTGCACACTGTCGTTATGTCCTTCATGAGCAACACGCCTTGACACTGTTGTATGAATGAGTATGACTGGGTGAGTGGCTTGATGTAAAGCGCTTTAAGTGCCTAATGTGTGATGTGATTGAAATGATGATAAGCTCCATTATGAGGCGCTACTGGCTATCATATTGATTAGCTCTGCTTGTTTACTGCAGATGACATTTCTTTACGGCAGTCGTAATGTTGTTGCCTTCCTGATCTCCGCTGTTCTGCTCTTGGCAATCCTGCTAATAAACAGTTGAAAGTTACTTCCGTGAATTCATGACATAATTTAGGTAGAAAGGGGCTGCCAGAGGGGAAAAAATATACATTATCCAATTTGTTAGGGAAATAACAAAAGTGCTTGAGAGGATTGATGAAGAATAGGCAGCAGTCAGGATGTCTTATGCAGGAGAAGTTTATTTGCCATCGTTACGGGACCCGGAGACATGAACTCAAGACATTGTGCTAGTCCTACCATTCAAGTCTGTCTATGCTTCCACAGAAGAGAGGTAAATACATCTAAGAGCAAAACAGTGAGTGAACATTCAGTGGCTGAGAGTGAGCGCCTGAGCACCCCAGTCAAGGCTATGACAGAGATAGTACGACTTTACAGCTTGACCCAGTATGATAAATAGCAATTTAATGTTATCTTGTAACACCATTCTCCTCCATTACTTTAACAAATTTTAAATATATTTTCTACTAAAAATAAAGCCACAGAGACATGGAGAGGAGCAAAGTGATTCAGCAGCCCAGAAATACTTAAAAAACCCGCCAATGCTAACCAGGAATCTACGTTAGCTTCATGCTACATATGCTAACGTTAGCAAGGAGCGTCGTTTTTTACTGTGAATAAACATCTATATGGACCCAATTTTGGCTTGACTTAATTTGTGTGTGATTAAAATGTCCATAGTCCGCCAGAAAACAGCTAAAAAGAGTATTCCTAAATGTTCCCTATTTGCCACACGGATGGCACACCACCGCAATAGGACAGTCCTCTCCCTTCTAGAACTTTGCCTACATCAAAAATGCCGCAAAGAAGTTTCCCACTCTCGCTAGTATTTCATTGCGGTTGTGTCATACGAAGCCGCGGCGCGTTTGAAAGTGACAAAGGGGCGCGTGATCTTGTGATGTGAAGGATCACGCTGGAGCTCAAAGGCTTCATTTCACACGCTTTTATTTTATTTTTTATTTTTTTGGGCGGGAATTTGGGAGAGTTTCTTCTTTGGCCCACCTGCAGAGCCACTTCGAATGCTGCTGCGCCAAGCGGAGTTCTGACGAGAAATGAATCCTCACTGTCACAGTCTGTTTCATGAGCTGGAGCCTTTTCATCATCGCAGTACGAGTCATCGTATAAAAAGGACTGCACAATATGTCGCCAAATTGTGCTGATTGCAATATAATGTGACGCAATATCCATAATTACGATATACTGTATACAATATCCAAGAATCTGTCTCACACATTCCTTTGCCCAAAAAATGTTCCGTTATTGAAATCATTTTATTAATCCATTTCCATTTAGTTTAGTTTAGTTTTGTATACTAGATCTTAGGATCAACTCCGCTCCTCTTTTTGGGGAGTTTTCTCATTCTTTCCTGTGTGGGTCTCCTTCAGATACTGGTCTCCCCCATCAATCTAGAAAGCATTCACAAGAAAAGTGCAGTGAAGTGCTCCTGACTGAGAGCTCAGCTAAAGATCTGGAAAAGTGTCCCCCGAGGCTGCACTCCGGTCATTGACAGCCAACGAAGAATGGGTCGGATTTGACCAACTGTTTGACATTTTTGTTCTGTAAAGGAAACACACATTGTGATTACACATGCATAAGGATAATTAGTCAGATTCCTGCCATAATTGTCTAGTTGTTTTTTTGCCAAACTGAGATTTTTGTTTTCTACTCTGCTAATTAGATTAGTTGTTATAACAAAAGAAACGCCTTCTGTTAAAGTAATGTCAGTGACGATTTGGACATGTTTTCTTTCTGTTTTCCAGAAAAAAAGCATTTATTGTGACTTGTTCTTTAAACTAACTATTGAGAATCTGTGCTATACATATAGTGTAAATTTGCCGGCTCCAGAGAGACTGACCAAGGAGGAATGTGTGCTGAAGGTCATCAGCTCAGGGCATGATAACTTTTGTCCCCTGCTCTTAAACGTGTGTCGACATGTGTCCAGATTGTGATGATTGTGATGATAAAAAAATAATGCTTACAGATGATGTGACTGTTTTTTTTGATGATTTTTAAAAAAAACTAAACATAGTGCCTCTCGAAAGTCTAATACACCTTGAACTTTTGCACATTTTGTCATGTTTACAACCATAAACATAAAGATTTTATTTTGAATTTTTTACTGAAAGTTCACACACAAGTAACAGACAACTGTGAAGTGAAAGCAAATGATACATGATTCTGTTATTTTTCAAAAATAGAAAAGTGAAAAGTGGGGCGTGCATAAGTATTCATACAGCATGAATTAATACTTTGTGGAACCCCCTTTTGCTGCAATAACACAGCAAGTCTTCTGGGTATGACTACAATATATGCACATCTAGAGACTGACATTTTAGCCCATTCCTCTTTACAAAACAACTCAAGCTCTGTCAAATTAGAAGGAGAGCGTTTGTGAACAGCAGTTTTCAGGTCTTTCCACAGATTTTCAATAGGATTTAGGTCAGGACATTGACTGGGCCATTCTAACACATTAATATGTTTGTTTTTAAACCATTCCATTGTAGATTTAGCTTTGTGTTTAGGGTCATTGTCCTGCTGGAAGATGAATCTCCGCCCCAGCCTCAATTCTCTTGCTGACTCCAGCAGGTTTTCCTCCAAAATGTCCCTGTATTTGGCTCCATCCATCTTCCCAACTATTCTTACAATCTTCCCAGTCCCCGCTGAGGAAAAGCAGCCCCATAGCATGATGCTCCCCCACCATATTTGACACTGGGGATGGTGCACTCAGGACGATGAGCAGTGTTAGGTTTGTGCCATACATAACGTTTTGCATTTGGAGAGTTATCTTGGGGCCCTTGGTTGCATTTCTGACCAGTGCTCTCCTTGTTCGGTCTGTTAGTTTAGGTGGACGGCCGTGTCTTGGTAAGTTCACAGTGGTGCTATACTCTTTCCATTTCCGAATGATGGATTGAACAGTGCTCCGTGAGATGTTCAAATCTTGGGAAATCTTTATATAACTTAACGCTGCTTTAAACTTCTCCACAGCTTTATCCCTGACCTCTCTGGTGTGCTCCTTGGCCTTCATGATGTTGTTTAGTGACCAATACACTCTGACCATAGCTCTGAGGCCCTCACAGAACAGCTGTAAATATACTGAGAGTAGATTACGTACACGTGGCCTCTATTTAATGGTTAGGACAAGGTGTGAACATTCTGCAGTCATTAGGAATGTTATAAAGGCAGTTTAATGTACTCAGAGAAATGCTGTATGAATACTTATGCACGCCCCACTTTTCACTTTGCTATTTTTGAAAAATAACAGAATCATGTATCATTTTGCTTTCACTTCACAGTTGTCTGTTACTTGTGTGTGAACTTTCAGTAAAAAATTCCAAATAAAATTTTTATGTTTATGGTTGTAAACATGACACAATGTGCAAAAGTTCAAGGTGTATTACTTTCGAGAGGCACTGTATGGTTGGCAAAGCTAAGACAGCCCAACTGCAGCAAACGTGGACCAATGAATAAATATATATTGTAATCTGTAAACATGAATAATGTAATGATATGTACTTGGAATAGTAGGCCTATAAAACGTCACGTCAGGCTAAAACAAGGCTCTTTTGAGGACATTGAGGACATCAATGCAGATTTTGGGAGTTTTGTAGCCTAGTGAGTTAGTGTCTGTGTAAGCTCTCAGTCGTACAGGAGTTGTCCATCTTCAATGAAGGTACTTGAGTCCTCTTCTCTACTCAGTAGTTGAAGTCTCGAACGTTTCGCCTCTCATCCAAAAGGCTTCGTCAGCGGACTAAAGTCCCGCTCTTGAATTTACTCTCTTTTTAGAGTATGTATGGTGAGTGAATGTGGTAGCCGTGAAAGGCAACAATATTGTATCAAAAAGCGGAAGCAGCTCCCCACTCCCTGCTAGGCAGGCCCCAACAAGTGGGGTTGTTGCCTTGTGGTTGAACTACTGTTTTGCTGGGCGGAGAGTGTCTAGCCTTGTGAGAGGGCGGCTGTTGTTGTATCAAAAAGCGGGGATAGCGGTGTGGGAGCACTTAAGTCTCCTAAATACTTGGGTGGGTGCCTTGTCTCAAGTGAGAGAGTCAAGCCTGGTGAGAGGACAGTGTTGTATTGGGAAGAGAGGGCAACATAGCAGAGGCTGTGCGGGAGCAAGTGTAGAGTGTGGTATGATCCGAGGTTATAGGCCTTGACCATCCCCTTCAGTCCCACTGAGCTGAAGACATTACAGGTTGGCTGACACAGCGTTCCACCAGAAGAAGGAGTCAACTGGTGTAAGCGAACCACTGTGTCCTGGGCCCCGTGAATTTCCATGAGGGGAAGCGGAGAGGCCTTAGGTCAGTGGAAATTAACCAGCTCTTCAGAGGGTGTTCAGAAGAGCAGCATAAGTAGAGGTCTGACAGAGAGAGACAAGGACAGGACACAGGTCCACTCTTGTCCATCTGCAGATCAGAGAGAGCTCCTACGGTATTGGCCATGAGAGCTGTGAACTGAACTTGACCAGAGCCTTTGAGGGCTCACACAAGCAGACAGGACAGCTCCAGGTTAACATTGTACAATTCCATTGTACTGCAGCCGTTTCTGCTCATCAGCATTCAATGAACAGTTTAGGGAGGCCGGGTAGACTGTTTATGCACAACTGCAAGCCCCTGGAGGATCCTACACCTTGATGTTCGGGAGACTCCAGAGGCACCAGCAGCTTCAAATACCTGCTTGTTCTCTTAATCTGATGTATGTGTCTGGCAGAAACCGTCCTCATTGTGCCTTTATCTGCACAAACCCATGTGTGCTCTGAATCAGCCACAAATCTCTTAACAGTACGATGATTAAGCTTAATCTTTCATGAAATATCAAAGGTTTTCATACCTAGTCCAAGGCATTCAACTATTTCACGCTTTTCATCAGCAGAGATCCTTTTTCTTTCCCATTTTGCTTGAAAATGCTGGTCTGCTTAATAATGTGGAACATCCTTTTTCAATAGTTTTTCCCTTAACTGGACTTACCTGACAACTAATTATCACAGGCGTCTGAGATTGATGACAGTGATTCAAAGAGTCCTGAGACACAATACCATCCATGAGTTTCATTGAAAAAATATATTTTTTGACCTTTTATGACACTAAAATACAATTTGCATTATAATTTTTAACGCAATGTATTACCTGGCTGTAAGTCACAGGAGAAGTCTCTCTTTTCTTCTGTTTTCACATCTGAGCGGGGTAAGTTTATTATATTAATGTAAATGCAGCGGTGACAGTCGTTTCACCAGGCAGACTGGAAAAACCATAAACCTCTGCAAATGGGTGTTATTTTCCAAGTGGATGATTCCTTTACTGTAAATAATCCAAATGCCTGACCCCTGATATTGATGTTGAATTGTTACAGAATCATACATTTTTATCTGAACTTGCCCATGTCTCATGACTCCAAAACCTCCCCTTTTCTTTGAACCTTTGGATGATTAATTTAATAGACTATGGACCTTGTCTCACAAATGTTTATTTTGTCTGCCTCATCCGGCCTGCTATACAGCCTGACTGTCAGACACCGTAGACTGTAAAAGTGACATTTGAATGGACTATTCCAACAGCGCAGATTCGCGGACATCGGGGCTGCACACGGCACACGCAGTATTTACACAAACCAGTTCATACATGCGCTCGCTGGTAAAATGTCAGTGTATTAGCTTTGTATGTCAGCTCCAAAGGGAAATGTCACAGAATGCATTATGTAAAAGGACAGATCTGTGGCCTGAGTCATTGCTATTTTCTTTCTGACTCGTTTGAGATGAAAAAAAATAAAAAATAAAACGTTGCTTGAATTCTGGTCCAAAAACTACAGCTTCAGACTCCGGCGCTAAGAAACTCCTTATCTGACCTCGTACATTATAGACACAGATTACACTTTTGCCGATACAGAGGCGCCGGGGAGCGGGAATTGCCCACAGTGAGATTGTTTTGCATGCAAAGGGAGCACTTATTGTTTTCTATGAATATATCAGCAAGTGTAAAGAAGCACGCATTGGAAAAAGAAATGTAGAACTTTAAGTACGCTTCCACTCCGAACTCCAGACTTCAAAAATACTCCAGTGCAGATACGATTTCACCAATACAGGCTGACAAAGTATATCCTGAAATGATAAAAAGAGGTGGTCCTCAACTGGTGGATTTTCAGTGGGTCATGAACCTTTGCAAAGGAACATTTCTTTCACTGTATTCCTCTTGAAAAATCATGAATAAAGTTATAAATATATAAATATATTTTATATAATATATAAAATATATTTATTTTTATAAAATAAAGTTACACATACGTTTTTTTGTCATGTAAATTGATGAAATAATGACTGAGGTGTTGAAATCGAAAATGACTTTGGCTTTGTGCTTTGCATTCAGTGCCATTGGCTGAACTGACTCAGAGCAGAGTTAAGTTGCACTCTCCTGAGAGTTACTTTAAGTTTGTGTAGTCCAGTGAAGAGAAGTGTCTGTGTGAGTAAATAAGTGACAAAAAACAGGTGAGGCAAAAAAGAATAAAAGACAGTGGTGACAGAAGATATAAAAAGTGCATATTTTCATGTGCAGAAGTCAAAAGCTGACTGTAGAGCATCAGCTCATCTTAGAGCTGACGCGCTATGAGGTGCGCTACAAGCCTCGAGATGTGTGGGGCAGTTTAAATATTAAAACAGACTGAAATGATGTCCTAGTACGCTCCTGCATATATATAAAAACAGTGAGTTGAGAAAGTATCCGTACCCCTTTAACTTTTCAAAATGTTGCCGCTCTATGGAGCACAACTATAAATATATTTAGTTGAAATTTTATGCGAAAGACACACACTAAGTGACACACTGAAGTGAAATTAAATTCATACATGATTTTGAACTTTTTTTTATGGAGAAAAACTGAAAAGTAGGATGTGCATAAGTACCGGTCCCCCTTTCCTTTTAGTGCAAACAATTGCCTTCAGAAGTTGCCTGATTATTTCTGAATGATCACATGTTGACCCAATGACTAAATATAGTCTACCTGTGTGTAATCTAATGTCAGTTCAAATATAGCTGCTCTGGGATGGTCTCAGAGGTCTGTTAAGAAACTATTGGGGAGCAGACAGCATCATGAAGTCCAAGAACACACCAGACAGGTCCGGGATAAAGTTATTGAGAAGTATAAAGCTGGGTTAGGTTATAATAAGCTTTGAACATCTCTCAAAGTACAGTTAAATATACCATCCAGGAATGGAAAGAGTGTCACTGCAAACCTACCAAGACCCGGCAGTCCTCCTAAACTTACTGACCGAACAAGCACAGCACTGACCAGAGCTGTTACCAAGAAGCCTATGATGACCCTGGATGAACTGCAGAGAGCTACAGCTCAGGTGGGGGAAACTGTACACAGAACTAGTCGTACACTGCACAGATCTGGCCTTTATGGCAGAGTGGCATTTTTAAAAGAAAACCATAAGAAGTCCTGTTTGCTTTTTGCCAGAAGCCACTTGGGGGATACAGCAAACATGTGGAAGAAGGTGCTTTGGTCAGATGAGACCAAAATGTAACTTTTTGGCCTAAATGCAAGACGCTATGTTTGGTGTAAAAGTAACACTGCACCTCACCCTGAAAACACCGTCCCCACTGTCAAACATGGTGGTGGCAGCATCATACTCTGGGGGTGCTTTTCTTACGCAGGGACAGGGAAGATGGTTTGAGTTGATGGGAAGATGGATGGGTCAAATACAGGGCAATCTTGGAAGAAAACATGTTAGAGTCTGCAAAAGACTTGAGACTGGGGCGGAGGTTCACCTTCCAACAAGACAACAACCCTAAACATAAAGCCAAACAATGGAATGGTTGAAAACAAAAATATCCATGTGTTAGAACAGCCAAGTCAAAGTCCAGACCTAAATCCAATCCAGAATCTGTGGAAAGATCTGAAAACTGCGGTCTCCATCTAATCTAACTGAGTTTGAGCTGTTTTGCAAAGAAGAATGGGTAAAAAAAATCCAGTCTCAAGATGTGCAGGACTGTTAGAGACATACCCCAACAGACTTGCAGCAAAAGGAAGTTACACAAAGTATTAACTCAGGGGGTATAGATACTTTGTTTATTGTTTATTTGGTCGGGACAGTGCAAGTTAATGAACAAGCCACACTGGATTGTAGCCTTGGGCTAATTTCCATCCGTCGTCCCCCATGCGCACTCTCAAACACACTCTCATTCATCCTGGCCTATTGTACATGTTTTTAGTGGTAGGGGAAACCGGAGTACCCGGAGGAAACCTACGCAGACACGGGGAGAACATGCAAACTCCACACAGAAAGGCCCCGGCCTTGGTGGGAATCGAACACGGACCTTCTAGCTGTGAAGCACGAGCGCTAACCGCTGTACTACCGTGCCCACTTTGCACACCCCACTTTTCAGTTTTTTATTTATAAAAAAAGTTCAAAATCATGTATAAATTTCATTTTACTTCACCATAGTAAGTCACTTGGTGTTTGTCTTTTACATAAAATGTTGTTTATGTTTGTGGTCCACAGCATGTCAAAATGGCAAAAAGTTAAAGGGGTAGAGATGTTTTAATTGAAACAGCTGCGAAGCGGAGCAAGAGGATGCGGGAGTGGGAGGGGCTTATTATAGCTCACCTGGAGGACCAGGAAGTAAAACTGTTTCAGCTGTTTTTGGATCAATATTGCATTTTCTAACCACCAAAGTGTGAGAGTGAGATAAAGGTGTGTTTGAGATTATTACCAAATACTTGCAAATCCGTCTTGAAAGGCCTGTCTAATGCTCAAATATCTTCATCTCACCGTTTAAGCGCCAACATCTATTCAGTAAACTATTTAATTGAACTACTTTGACGACATTGCATTTATATTATTGCTCTTTTTATATATATTTTTTTGATGACCTGATCCATGACAATCTTTCCAAAACGTTAAAGAGTAGCATAGTATCCTGAAGTGAAGATGCCCATTTGTCTTGCTAAATGCCCCTGAAGCCTGTGTGCTCTTATTTGCTCCCATTTCACTGTCCCCGTGCCCCGGTCACCTTGAGGCGCTCCACATTTGAGAAACTGGGACTTTCAGATGCCTCCACCAACACTTACATATATACATATATATATATATATTAGGGGTGTTGAAAAATATCGATTCGCCGATATATCGCGATATTACGTCGCGCGATTCTCGTATCGATACAAAAGCGCCCGTATCGATATTTAAACATCTATTTTTGGGGAAATATTCATTGCAGCGTCTCTCTTTGGTCCTGCACTTTTACTCCCGCCCGCTAGATGGCAGCGCACCGCGCAGCCCGCTTGAGTAACACTAGAATTTAGTGAGAGTTAGAGAAACACAGGAAGAGCTTAGCATGGAAAAGAATGAGTTATGAGACGCTACGGGGCTCTTTTAAAACTCTACATTTGGCTTTGGCTTTTACAGCAAAGACAGAGACCTGGATTATTACGAGAGCCACAGCTTTGTGCATATTGCTGAGTGCGTCGCCGCTGCGTTTGGAGAGGATTTATCTTCGTAGCATGGATTTATCTTCGTAGCATTTTATTACGGAATTAAACGAAACCGAGGTGAAACTACAGTAAATACAGCATACTCATGTTAAACCTGTGTCTCGCCACTGCAGTACTACGACACAAGTTTAAAAAGAGCCTGCTGTAGTTTCCCCTCTGCTTCAGTTGTGTGCTACTGCTGCGCGTGATGCCCGTGTCATTATGTCCCTGATCTACGAGTGACACCCGTTGTGGAGTAGACACAATTTTAAATGCCCCGTCTGAGTTATTGTATATTTTAATGGATGAAACCCATAATAGTTACTGATCGCCAAGGACTCCCAACTATAGAAATACTAGAAAACGTGCATCCCCAGTAATTGGTTTCATTACTAGGTTTCCAAGAAATCTGTTTTCCGTTCAAAGGTACATAATCACCATAAACACCACAGTCACAAGCACATTAGTGAAAAGCATTTATATCATAAGATAGATAGATCAAATGTATTTGATACAAATCTAATGAAGGTGGACTAGTTTACTGAATAGTTGTTTCCAAAGTAGTAAAAAAAATTGCAATAATCGTCTAATTCTTCAATATCGGGATATATCGTATCGTATCGTATCGTGACCCTTGTATCGGGATACGTATCGTATCGCCTGAGACTAGGCGATACACACCCCTAATATATATATATATATATACTTCGGGGCAGTGACCCCCAAACTGGAGGAGTGGCTCCAGCAGATCCCAGGAAATACATCAGACATCTCGGTCCAGAAAAGTGCAGTTCTAGGAACAGCAAAGATACTGCGCAGAACCCTCAAGCTCCCAGGCCTCTGGTAGAGAACCCGAGCTTGGAGGAAAAAGAGAGACCGCCCGTGGAGGGTGAGGAAGAGTTTTTAAAAAATTTTATACAGTATATGTATATGTTGTATACGTATGTGTTGTACGTATACAACAGAGGACTACTAATGGTATCTATAAAGCATAAACACAAGTTTGTGACGGACCAATGTCAAATGTGTTATGACCTTTGAATAAATGTGAGCTGAGGCTTAATGATATATTAGTTATTTATTTAGTTTGTAAATCAAGATTTGGGTAATATTTAAAGGCTCTGTACATTACTTTTTTTTCTTTTTGTAGTGTACCATTTTGTTATTGTAAAAGTAGTCATTTGTGAACCAAATAAGCCTGATGCGTGAACCCAAATAGTCAATATGTGACAAAAGGGGGTTCATCTTCACATTTTGACTAAAAAAGTAAAAAATAAGGTATAGTGTCTTTAAAGGAACAGGCCACCGTTTTTACATACTGAGATATGTTCTTACCTTAGCTTAGACGAGTTGATGTGTAACTGTCACGCAAATGTTGTTAGCATTAATAACATATGTAATAACAAAGGAGTACTTCGACGTCCACGCAGTAAAGTGAGATATTACTGCGCAGACGTCGAAGTGCTCCAGGTGTTATTACGCCTTACAATATAGTTCCCCTTTTTATCCGCTTAGAAAATCGACATGTTTAATTTTGTGTAACTAGACTTGGCTCGTATAACTGTATTTAAATAGGGGAAACATGGAACAGCTTGGTAGCTTCTAACTTCACTGCAGTTTGAGGCTATAGCTTTACTGGGAGAGGCTAAACGCTAACAACGTTTGCGTGCGCACAAAGACAAGACAGTTACGCATCAACTCGTCTAAGCTAAGGTAAGAACATATCTCAGTATGTAAAAATGGTGGCCTGTTCCTTTAGGTTTCTGCAAAGTAGTTAAAAGGCATACCTAACCTCAATAGGTGTGATATGTAAAGTGTTGCAGCTAGATTTGTAATGTTTTGTTTTTCTTTGTTTTAATCAACATTGGGTACTGGTTATTGGTTAGGGATGTCACGGTATGAAAATTTGACCTCACGGTTATTGTGACCAAAATTATCACGGTTTTCGGTATTATTGCGGTATTTTTTTAATGTGTGTTAATATGTTCAGAAAGCATTGATAGTCCTACACAAACTGAAATAGTTTCAAAAAAGTGTAACAGTGTTTGTTATATTTAATAAATACAGACAAATCCATATCAAAAGTTCAACTTTTCACATCAAAGTAAATGAACTATAATTATGTATTGTTGATCGTTTGGAGGGTATTACATGTACTATTTATAGCGCCAGAACCGTGTTAGAATATTTTCAACTAGATAAATATTGTTCTCCGTTTGTGTCCTTCCAGTTTGGTTTCACTCTGCAGATTTGGGAAAATGCCATCAGACAGTAATCATTGTTAAATTCATAATAATGCGGCGAGAGTGAATCTATTGCATTGGCGACTTTAATCTGCCCTCCAGGAGCCTGTAACGCATTGTGCCATTTCAATACGGAGGTATCCGCGAGGCGCTGCGGCTGCACTATGGGGCGACTCGTTGCGTTCTCCCTCAACCCAAAGTCTGCTCATCATGCATTTCAGCTATAACGTTAACTTGCCTTGCATTGGCTATAGAGTTGTGGGTGATGGTCACGCAGATGTGTCATGAGGTTCAAAGTGTTGCTGCCTTTCGCAGAAACTTTTTTTCCTGCACGTCCTGCAAACAGGATAACTGTCTTCTATCAGCTGCCCCTCGGCTTTCTTGAAATACCCAAAATATGCCCAGACTTCAGACTTGGTCCTGTTTGAAGGCTGATAGATGTCCTGAGCGCTGTCGTCTCGGACATGATTCCAGCTTCGAGAAAGTTTTGTTTTCGGTGCAAACAACACAGTGCGCATGCGCGGCAACTTCAGCAGATGAGACGGTGGCTGGTGAGGCTCACCGTGCCTACACCGCGGGCGTGGTAATCCACCGAGATAATATAGTTTTTCAAAAACAAGACGGTGGTACCGGGGTTTACCGCTACACCGTTTACCGTGACAACCCTATTATTGGTGCATATTTTTGAGCACATCCAGGAGTACTAAAATAAGCGCTGGGGTCTCCTCTCTTTTCATAACAAATATTTACAATATTACATATAAAGCAACATAAATGCACACACACAAACCGTGGAAGCTCAATGTGAGACCAAATAAAAACATATCACATAAAACCAAAAGAACTGTCAGTAGATATGGAGAGTCGACCCAAAACCTCAAAATAAAGCAGTAACAACAACATTGTTATCATTGTTCTTATCACCATCACCTTCTGACCGAGTGAAATTAAAAATTAATTACTTAAACAAAAAACAAAACAAATATTAACAACAATGACAAAACATTTGGAGTTTTGCATAAAGCTAAATTCGCACTTAAGCACAAATCAATAGAAGTTAAATGTATGTGTGTGTGTGTGGACAATACTCTTGAGTAGGAAAGGTTGCCACATACAAGAGACTTTGCGATATGTTGCATTGGGTCTTCGTTGGCAAAAGGGAAAATCCCATGCTTTAAAAAAAAAAGGTAAAAACATGTTTAGGACACATAGAGATGGAATCTTTTCAGCAGCAGAAGAAGAAACAACAGATTATTCCAAAATGCGTGTACGAAGCTAAATACTTATTCGGGTAGTATGTTTTTTCAATGTGGTCCACAATGTGGTCAACATTTCACAACATGTTTGTGGAGGTCTAACCTACAGCGTTAGCAGCTTTAAAACTTAATAAGACCAGATATTTTGTATGCCTTACTGCAAGCTAGAACTGTATGGCCTGCATGGTATGCATTTTCCACCATTGTTTTGTACGGACTTGAAAAGGCACAGACCCACCTCCTGGCTCTGTCATCATCGGGTCCCACTCCACCTCTTTCTCAAGCTCAGGAAGAAATTGTGACTATGTTTTGTCTCGTGGCTATTTCTGCTATTTCCTTCACTCAATTACTGACCCCCTGCAAAAAGGCGACAGGAAAACTACAAAGAGAGCAGAGTGAGAGAGAAAAATAACAACATCGAGCCATTATTCCACTAGAGGTGCAACACATATATACATTTTTTTTATCCTGACTAATCGGAGAATGTTTGTAGATTTTGTTTACAGACATGAGCATTGAAAGTAGAACATTGCTTGAAAAAAAGAAAAGTGGGAAGTTTCTTTTACTTAAAATAAGTCACTGGACTCATTGGAACTTTCGCTAAGCAAGGTTCGGTGTGTATTTTGCGGCTAACTTCCTGTATGGCAACGTCTATTTCATGTACACATTTTGGCATAAATTACAACAAAAAAAAAGAATAAACTCAATAAAATGCATATAAATGTCAAACCAATACATTTTCAAGCAAATGAGTTCAGATAGTGGGGCTACTTTAACATTTGCTAGCATAGAAATAAAACAGAGAAGCGGCGTTCGATGCAGACAGTTAGCAGGCCGGTTAGTGCGGGAAACTTTCCAGTTTGTTAGCCTGCTCGATGTATTTTCCTATCGACTTTGGGATGGAATGTTATAAATTCACGATTTCCATGGAAATCCGCCATGTTTGTGAGTACTAGCAAACATAGTAGATTGCAAAACATTAGCTGACAAGTCACGGCTGATGAATACACCTAACACACTGTAGCATTAAAATGTTTTCAGTGGTGTGAACAACTCCAGTATTAAAGGAGCTGTATCATGCTATTTTAGCCATTCCAAAGTAAAGTATAGGCATATATATGATATATTCTACCTCTATCACTATGGAGTACTGATTTTTGAGAGAAATATAAGTATTTTTGGGGGGTATTTTCCCTACCCGGAAGACAAGACGCTTCGATTCAGTTAACTCCGCCCCTTCTCTCCGCTCATTCCACATTTACAGTATTATAAATATAAATATTGCTGCAAAAAGTGAAGTTACTTCACATAATGCAGTTATAAGGAGTTGACATGTGCAAAGCAGTTTCATAAATGGCTAACACACACACGCTAACACACACGCTAACACGCGTTTTGATTGACTCACCGCTCAGTCTGGACTCCCCATGAGATTGCGTTGGTTATAAAAGTTAATCCACTTTAATTCTGGCCAAGGTTCACCAAGCATCCATCAGGTTGGTTGATATAGTAGCTAGCTGAATCCCAGAAAGAAATTCCAACTTCTGGCGAGTGCACTCTTCTTTAGGAAGGTCGAATAGTCCTGTTCCTCTCGTAGCCAAACGCGCATCCGTGGCATTATCGGTAAGAAAAAAGAACAGGCGGTGTCCAGAGTATGTTAGAAAGAGCTCAGTCTTCAAAAACAACACTTCTGCTGGGATCCATGGCTCCTCCAGCCGTGGGTGCGCTTGATTAGTGTCACGGGACAGCACAGACGCGTCGGAGAGTTGCTGCTTTCTTTTTTCTTTTTCTTTTTTTTCCCAAAAAAAATAAAATAAAAATTTAAAACCTGTTTTATAAATCAAAATCAGGCCGTAAGTCATTACATTACAGACGTAGAGCACTTCCGTTCCTTTGTGACGACACAACTGAACAGCTCAGTGGTTTACCAGGAGAGGGCGGAGCAGCTGCTCAGAGAGCAGGATTCAGGAGGATTACTTAGAACTGCGTGAATGAAGCCAAAAACCCTCTGGGGGTGTTTTTGATAAGGAAATAGCATAACAACATGGCTAAAAACTCCAAAAAGTCGATTTTGCATGATATAGGACCTTTAAACCTTTTAAAATCTCAAATAGTTTATGAAGGGAAAAAGTCCCCCAAAAATCCCACAATGCTTTGCGATATTTATCATCTGCATATTTTCTGCCACATGCTGTCCCAATAGAAATACTCTAGGAAGTTAGCATCATGTTAGTAGGGTACTGTTGCGGTACGAAAATGCTTCAAGTCCCAAAAAATCTCACTGTTACCCTCATTGGAGTGGAAATACGATCAAATAATGGTGCAAATCGTAGCCTACTATTAAAATAAGTACAGAAAATGCAAATAAACATCAAGCTGATAGTGACAGTGCCCTCATTTATCAACATTGTGTACCAAAATGGTGTATGCATAGGTGTATTTGCGATATACGCCAGAGGGCGCAAAAGCATCTGATCTGATAGTAAATGCCGTGGAGAAATCCTAGCGTCATTTGAATGAAACGCCCACAAATATTCATGTATGAGGAAGCCTCACCCACGGGTTTTACGGCACACACGCACAAAACACAGCAAAAAAGAACGTTTCTCCAACCAGGAAATGATGAATAGTTGTTTTTAACACAACAAATGTGATATTTTTGCGCATGAGGAAGATTTAAACAAAATCTATCAGTAACCAACATTAACCATACTGTAGCCAATCCAAGATCACATTTACGAATAAAAAAAAAAGAAAGGAAAAAAGAAATAGGCTAATAATAAATAAGTGTTTATTAAATAAGCTGTAGGCCTAAATAGCCCGTATAAAAAAAGAGTATAAAATTAGACCACATTAAAAAAAATACTGTGTGGTAAAAAGAAGAAAGCGTGGATATAACGCTACAGTACATACTCTGGAACCAGCGAAAAGCAGCTGTCAGCTCTGGGGACTCAGCGCTGGAGCCGGGGGCAGAACTACGCATCTCTCGGCCTGAGCAGAGCTTTCCTCCGGGAGGGAACAGGTGCACGTAGAGCTGACAGCTGACCGGAACCTAACGAACCCGTCCAGACCTAAGACAGCCCTACGAGACGTGCTTCGATCATTCTCCTAAGGAGAGGAGAGCGCGCGGTCAGCAGACCGTGTGCGCCGCTCAAACACGGACCTTACAAACCCGTCCGGACCGGAGAAAGCTGTGGAGCTTTTGAAGGATTTGTTTGACGCCCGGGCTACTCGCGTCACGGAATACGGTTCACAGCCTCGATGCTCAAACCAACCAGAATACGGAGCAGGGCCTCGTGCAGACCCAGGTGAGTCCCGGTGTCCCGGTACATGGCAGCGGCCGTGGGTGTGAGGCGGGGAATCCACACAAAGTTTGCGCAGCAGCGGTATTTTGTTAAAACAAAACAAATATATATATATATAAAAAAAACAAAAAAAACACCATGAGCATCTTGTGGCCCGCAGTCCAGGTTCTAGTGTCTCTACTCCGGGCGGAGCCTCTGCGCTCGGCCTGTGGCGTGGAAGCGCAACATTGAATCAAGTCTTCCCATAAACATTAACGCTGTAGCTTTGTTTCATGTTTAAATCACTAATGTGGATTATATGCGGTGTGGCAATGCAATTCATGCTGTTAAAAACTGTTTTCCAGCGCTGTTTAGTGTTTAGTTAAAATAGGTGTATCATGTACACCACCTCCTGACTTGGTGTAGGATCTGAGCGCACTGTACGCCAGATTGATAAATGCCAAAACAGGCGGTAATTTTTCGTACACCCCACATACACTCTGATTTCACCGTACGCAAGTTTGATAAATGAGGGCCATTGGCACTATTTTGATATTTGCTAGCATCAAATTAGCATTAGCCTTTAACTTCAGGACTAGAACACATGTATAAACAATGTATAAACATCCTGGATAAAGTTTGAAACATTTTTAGTACAGTAATTATCTGCCATTTCTGCCACATGGGAATAAAATTATAACAGTCGTTACTCTCGATGTTAGCATCATACTTGTAGCCTATTGTATTAAAATGGAATGACAAAAGGTTTCTGTACGAAAACAGCCAAAACTAAAAAATTCTCAACGTTACCCTCATCATCGCAGGTTTTATTGGAGTGGCAGTACGATCGAAGGGCATTGTAAATTTTCTACCGTCACCATTCGGAATTACTTTCACCCCATGGACCCTGCTGCAAGAGGGGCTGGTGCCGTCTCTGGAGGACCGATGTTTTATTGGGTACAGTTTGAGCAAATGGAGCCGAGATCTGGAGCGAAGGACACTCAAGGACGAGCAGAGGAGCTGGTGTCCAACCACATGCATTTTTACATGTCCGTGTCACATGTCCTTCACGTACAGCCATTTGGCCAAGTGAAGGAGGAAAATATTAATGCAGCGACGTCATTTTCTGAGGCTAAGACTGGCATAGTGCGCAGTGTTACTATGGTCAATGTAAAGCATCAAATCAAAGTATTTTCCTTTAACTGCTTAAAGGGACTATACTTAATTTTGAACCTTTTTAGTCATAATGTGACGAAATGGGTATTTTTACTGTCACGACCGTCCTTCGGAGTCAATATGTGACGAACACATATTGATAGTGTGGGCGGCACGGTAGCGCAGCGGTTAGCGCCTCCGCTTGACGGCTAGAAGGTTCCGGGTTTGATTCCCACCAGGACGGGGCCTTTCTGTGTGGAGTTTGCATGTTCTCCCCGTGTCTGCGTAGGTTTCCTCCGGGTACTCTGTTTTCCCCTACCACTAAAAACATGTACAATAGGTGAATCCTTGAGCCAGGTGATTCTGACCATCAGCCTGGCTCCACATCATGGAGATGGGTCCCCGGGCACGGCACTGCCGTTGACCACTGCTCCTTACGTCTTGCCTCAGTGGCATCGAAGGATGGGTTAAATGCAGAGGACAAATATCCCTACGGGGACAATAAAGTATACAAACAAACAAGGTAAACCCCTTTTCGTCACATATTGACTATTTGGGTTGACCAGACACAACATCAACAAATCATAATGTGGTGCAAACCTCACGCATCAGGCTGATTTTTTCACAAATTACTACTTTTACAGCATACTTTTATGGGGCAAAAATAATTTTACCCTACAAAAGAAAAAAGGTATAGCTCCTTTTATAATTAAATCTACTCTCTACTCCCTAACTGGCATAGTTATGTGACCATTGACTGTAATGGTTGGTGGAGATGGGCAGTATGGTAGCCCATACGTTTAGCGCTTGTGCTTAGAACGTCCAAGGTTCGATCCCTGGCCTCTCTATGTGGAATTTGCATGGTCTCCCATACGTCTGTGTGTTTCCTCCGGGTACTCTGGCTTCCCCTACCACTAAAAACATGTACAATAGGTTAATCCCACAGCCAGGTGATTCTGACACAATGGGCGAGGAAAGCACTTTTTTTGTCCTTATAGCGGAGGACTGACATTGCCCCCATACCACCCCCTAGTGGCCAGGGGCGACTCCAAAAGATTCAATAATAACATGGAAACCAATGGGACTTTACACGGTTCAAAAACAACCTAAAAACAACCTAAAAGCCTGGCTCTGAAATGGTAAATGGTCATGAGGATGGGTCAAATGCAGAGAACAAATTCTCCCTACGGGGATTAATAATAATAATAATGCATCAGTCTTTTCTGGACACTCAAAGACGCTTTCCATTACACTCTTCATTTACTCCATACTTGGTGGTGGTAAGCTACTAATGTAGCCACAGCTGCCCTGGGGTATACTGACGGAAGCGAGGCAACCAGTCTGCGCCATCGCCCCCCCCCCCGACCACCACCAAACACTCACTCACTCACTACATCCGCTAGGCTTCCTGGTGTTACTAAACGGTCTCCCATCCAAGTACAACCAGGCCCTTCCTGCTTAGCTTCCAAGATCTGACGGGATTGGGCAGAGCAAAGGCGGTATGGCAATGAATTGATAAAGTAGACCTTACCATACCATACTTTCTGTGTGAAGTTTCTATGTCGAGTACTTCAGTATCTGCTGCTACTAAAACTAAATACAAGAGACCCCCTTACTCACACTCACAAAGTGTGTTTACTCACACTCACAAAGTGTGTTTGTGAGTGTGAGTAAGGGACAATGGATGCAAATTATAGCCCATGGTTACAATGTGGCGAGTTGCGTTTAAGTTCCATGTGTGTTCATCAACATGCACTGGCCCGACCGAAAAAACAAATCCAAATAAATATTTTTGTTCTAACAAAAGTGAACAGAGCCAACAGATCCTTAAAGGCCTGATACAATACACTTTAGTGAGATTCTAAACAAGAACATCTCATGTTTTGTCAGTTTATCATACGTTTTGCAACTTTTAGGAAGCATAACAGCGCTTTACTGCCAAATCAGCTACAGGGCCTTTTAGTCTTAGCTATAGGGGTATTTTCTAAACATGCACATTAGTTTAACCTCTTTAGCTCTACCTTAACCAAGCGCATTTTCTCCAATTCAGCTTTCCCAAATCTATAATTTACAGCCTATAGGCCAGTATCATGCCTCATTTGAAAGCTATGCAAAACTGATCTAAACTAATGTTTTTCCTCGTCTTGTTGCCAAGTCGTTGGTTGATTTTGATTTGATATTCTGTCAGTAAGACCTACAAAACTGATCTAAAGAGATCTTTCTCCTCGAGTTGTTGCCACATATTCGATTTTTTATTTTTTTTCCAACACATTTTTGTTTCACTTTTGTCGCTATTTTTTGAAGAGGCTTTTAGGTTGCCAAACTGGAGGAAATGTGCTCGGTTCAGGTGAGTGTTAAGAGGTTAACTTCTACTGCAACTAATGCCAAGACTAAGGTCTGAAGTAAAAGTCTAGAAGTAAAACATAACAGAACCATAAAGAGACACGGTAAATTAGACACTTTGAAGCTGACAAGTAGCTCATTTGGGGGTAAAAACGCCAAACACTTAATATGTTATTAAGAATTGTTTGGACATCTTCGGTCAGAGATGATTATTAAACTGTGACAGCCAATTAGGAGCAAAATAAAAGCGAGTCTGCCGCGCACTTCATTTCCACTCTCTTAATTTCATATTCTGACTCAATAGATGTAGGTGAGCACGTACAAAGAGGAACCTGGTTTTGCAGCCAAAAGACAAAACGGCTTTCCAAAAGTGGCTAAATGTGAGAGAAAATCAAAGCTTTTGCTGGCAGCGTTTGAAGCTTGCCTCATTCCTGGAACCTCTCATTTTCAGTTTTATTAGCAATCTTTCATGTTTTTTTAAATGAATAATCTCGCGCTGTCATTGTGGCCACCGCAAAATGGGCCACAAATCAAAAGCAGCGATTGGCCTTAAAACAATGGGCTAGGTTTCGTAAAGATGACTCGGACAGTATCGGGGCTGCAAGAACAGGGACAATTAATATCCAAATGTCTACGGCAAACGTCCCAATTATCTTGCCATTATCGTACCACTCAAAGTCCAGCCCATCTTCTGCCTCTGCTCTAAAGACGAAATGAAGGCGACAGAACAAAAAGGTGACACTAGGTTACCGGGTGATCTTTGTGTGTTCTCGTTTAGACTAACAGTTTCTTTTCTTGCCTAAACACTGAGGTCTGAATCAGAACCTTCTTGTGGTCCCTCATTCTCATTTTTTAACCCACTTGTTTCGTAAAAGCATTTTTAACTCCAGTGGATAAAAGGTTGATTTGTGACTATCATGTTTTGCAACTGACCTTTATGTACCATATTTTCTGGATTATTTTTTCATAGTTTGGCTCGGTAGTCTTATACTCCGGAGTGACTAATATGTGATTTTTTTAAAATTCAAATATATAACTTCATATGCCGCTAGAGGGCACTGCAGGCTAATCGAGCAGCCGAAAGAAAGTCTTATGAAGAAAACAAAAAAGCTAATCACAGGCTAAAAGCTAATAGGCCACAGCTAGAGGAACAAGTTCGCAGATGAGAGCTTGAAAAACGTGCTGCCGGGAGAGGCTTGTCAACGGTGCAGTTACGCCTCGGTGCCCAGATCATTGCCAAGGCGATTGTTCAGAAGTGACACTGAGGATGAAGATTTCAATGGATTTAGTGATTTGGAGTGAGATCGAGAGTTTGGTATGTTCTTTAAGCTATAGTTTATGTGACGTGAACATACCAGACACCGATTTAGTTCGTTGTTTATGCTTCACGTAGCTAACCATCAATGTGTTACGTTAGCATACCGTACGCCTATTCAAGCCTGTTGTTTTTTTTCTTCATTAGGCAATTATTGGCTAGTGCGTCTTATACTTATAAAATATATCGCAGATTGTTTCCAAACCACAGATTGGAGCGTGATCTGCACCTCTCATGGGGACGACATCGACGCCCTGACCCACTGCATCACAGACTACATCAAGTTCTGTGTGGAAAACACTGTACGGACCCGGAAGGTACGGTGGTTCTCCAACAACCACCCCTGGGTGACCCCTGAGCTTAAAGACAGTGCAATAACCTATTTGCAGAATACATGCAATAATCCCTGGCATTCACGTCACTTACCTGCGTCACTTTATCAACCACTTGCACTATGATGTACACCTGCACTGCTAATACTGACTATACAATTTTCTGTTATAGTCTGTTTAGTTTATTATTATTTACTGTTTACACTTTATGTCCCCACAAAGTCCTTGGTAGTCATTATAAGATACCACTATTTACTATTTAATTGTTTTTCCCCCCCACATTTCCTGCCTATTTGCACACCCTGAGTGTTTCTAAGAGCTGAATGTAACAAGTAAATTTCTACATTGTGAGATCAATAAAGGCTGTCTTATCTTATCTTATCTTATCCGGTCGTTTTTTTGTTACTTTGTGAAGCACTTTGTGACTTCTCCGGTCTGTGAAAGGTACTGTTTAAATAAACTGTACTTACTTACTCCTTACTTACAGTGACAAGGCTGAAGGGAGGTGGGCTTTAACACAAGCAGAGGAGTGTTTTATTTTAGCGCGGGGATGACTAAGCAAAAACAGACCTGGCGCTGTGTTTGTTTCCACCCACTCTTTGAATCTTCCCTTTCCTCACCTCTCCATCTCTTGCTAATCTTAATCCTTTCATCGCGAAGTAAACACGCTTGCCATTACAGCCACATACATGGTCTATATATACGTGTATATTTTAAAGTCTCCGTATATAGCGTAATAGCTGCACAGCAAAGAGGGATATTTTGTTTCAGCTGTTTTAGAACAACATTACATTATCTAAGATCTAAGATAGTGATAAGAGATTACTGTAATACCTGCTCTGTAATGCTCAATTTGGACCCTTTTTGTTTGTGGCCACAGTGCACTATAACAACAGTTTGAAGCTAATGTTAGCATGACCACACTCCGGACATTCCAGAGTCTTAAGTGCCCATTGGCAGAGAGAGAGAGCGAGGACCTTGTACTGATTTCGCTTCTTAAGTCGTTTGTGCGATGGCTTTTTAATTGTTGCTAATGGACTTTCTAAATACCGGTGGGAGTGTCGCTAACCTCCCGCGCCAACTGATATCACACTCAAGGTTTACTTTTCTCCTTGCCTTCGGATCATCTCACGACACGAGGATTATTTTTCTGTCTGAATGGCTGGAGAACATGCCTTTGCTTTTTTACGGCCAGTGAAGAATGAAAGGCCTGTGAGGGATATCGGCAAATGTATACAAGAACAACCAACGTGTTTTGCTTCTGTGAGATTCTCTTCATAGCTTTTGTGTTGCGGTTTATTCCCCTTTCATACCCATAGCTATAGCCTAGCCAGCCACTCCTTTTATGTTCACAAACAATAGCTGGGACTTAATAGGTTGCGTTCAGAACGTTTTAGAAGGAAGGAAGGAAGAACAGAAGGAAGGACTTTATTTGTACGGGGCCTTTCACGGACACAGTCACAAAGCATTGGGACAATTTTACATTCACTCAACACTGGTGGTGATAAGTTACGTACAGTATGTAGCTTCAGTTTGCCCTGGGGGAGACTGACAGAAGCGCTGTCGTGACTGCACACATCTGCTCCAACGGTCCCTCTGATCACCACCATACATTCACACACATCATTCATTCAGGCCTATTGTACATGTTTTTAGTGGTAGGAGAAACCGGAGTACCCGGAGAATGTCATAGTTTCAGTTGGAACAGAGGCCAAAAGAAATGTCCAAACAGAAAATGTCCAAATGTTTTCCCTGATCATTATTTGAAAGTGATTGGATTCACAAAAACCTGACACATTCGTCTGACCAACATCAAGCATCAACATTTGGAGTATTGTCTCCACTTATGGACGCTCATAAAACTACAGAAAAATTACAGAAATAAATGAACTTTTCATGATATTCTAATTATATGATGAGCACCTGTAAATAATAGAGCTTTTATGGGAATGTATTGTTTTAAATGATGTAATCCAGGGCCTTTCTGACTTGATCATAACAATGTGTGAACCTGCACTGAAAGACTCGTTGGAGTTTAGGATTTTCCCTTCATCATGTATTTTTGGGAATTTTTAAGGACACTAGACTTTCCTCTATAACTACATTATAGAGCTGAAACATGAAGCGACACACGGCCTGATAACCAAAGCGGTTTTAAACGCCTTCAGAGTGAGTTTCCTGCCTGATCCGTCTTCCTCCAGACTCTCCTTCAGTTGTCACTCACTTCTTCTGGAGTCAGCCTTTTTCGCAAGACGTCCCGCTGAGCGCTCTCTCTCCCTCTTACTGACTATATTCTTCACCGGAGGCAAAGCTGATGTGGCGCGTTTGGACGTCCCGCTGGGCCTATACCCTTCCCTCTCTCCGTCCCCCTTTCTTTCGCTCTACCCTCCTTCTCATGTCTCTCCCTCCGATCGTCTTTATTTACCAACCACAGTTTAGAAACAACCGTTCTCAAAGCGGATCAGGGAACAGAGGGAACGTCAAGGATTAAGGTGAAATAAACTTTTAAAAGTTTAGGACCACATGCCTTTAAAGTGATCGTCTTTAAGTTTGCAAAGTGAAGGAGAGATAGAGTGAAATTAATCAATTCCTCTCCAACCAGAAAGCCGCTATTTGAAAAATGAGGAGCGCAGGAACATAACATTTTCCAAAAGTAAACGATCAAGCTCCTCCCTCTCCTCTCCTGATTGGATCTCACAGGAAAAGCTTGTCTCATTGGTCAAAGTTTATGCCGGAGTTTCTGATTAGTTGCTGAAATCAGCAAAGTGAGGGAACTTTATATAATAATATATTATTATTGAGGTGCTGTAAAGGTGCTATGCTATGCTAACTTTACATAAAAAGTTGCACAGTGCACCTTTACTTAACATCCCGATGGCCTGTAGGACGCTCCAGGATCAGTTGTTTTTTAGGTTTTCACTGCTGATTGAACCGTATCCATGGTAACTATGAAATCACAAAAGAAAAAAAGATCCTGAAGCATCATAGGAGCCACTCATACACCCGGCACGGTAGTACAGTGGTTAGCGCTCGTGCTTCACAGCTAGAAGGTCCGGGTTCGATTCCCACCAAGGCCGGGGCCTTTCTGTGTGGAGTTTGCATGTTCTCCCCGTGTCTGCGTAGGTTTCCTCCGGGTACTCCGGTTTCCCCTACTACTAAAAACATGTACAATAGGCCAGGATGAATGAGAGTGTGTTTGAGAGTGCGCATGAGGGACGAAGGATGGAAATTAGCCCAAGGCTACAATCCGGTGTGGCTTGTTCATTAACTTGCACTGTCCCTACCAAATAAACCAAACCCGCTGGGTCACTGAAAGGTCAAATACGCATTCACTTTTACATAAAAAGTTGCATAATGCACCTTTAATATTACTTATGTTACCTCAAATTTCAGACCCAGGCGGTCAATTATACGCAACTTGCAGACTATCACTTTAAAAGGCTAAAAATGTGCTACCATTGGCTCTTTTCCACATGCAAGCGCGTGTCAGTCGAATGGCTCTTTCACCCACTTTGTCGAGCTTTTCCATAACAAAGGCCAGGGCCAAACCGGTCTGACCAGGTATAGGTTTTGGGACCGACCTCTGGCTGTGGCCAAAGCGCTAACCCGTGTCTGATGTGACGTGAACAGACTCTGGCCTCTGATTGGCAACGAGAGAGTGGACAGCCCTCACTATTGACACGCAGGTCACGCAGGATTTAATATTTCACAGCATCATACCGCTGTGCTAAAAGGGGATTTTGCCGATAGTAGCATTTAGCCACTGTTAGCGCAGCTTTAGCTGGTGTTAGCATAACATTTGCATGTAGCTTACCTTCATAGTTGTATTTAGCGGTTTATTTTCTTTTTTAATACAGCTTGGCTCCTCTGAATGATTCCATAACTCCCACCAGATGACAGCATTTGTCCACATTTGTTCTCATCGCGTTTTACAAAACTTTTAATGACGATCTGTACAGCGTGCGCCTCTATGCGGCTCCGCCTACAATAAATGCATGTGTGTGTGTGGTGGAAACAGAAAGGTCTGCGGGCTAGTGTCGATACATGCACGTAGATCGTGGCGTGCGCGGCCGTGTGGAATGACGGCTCATGTGGAATCAGTGTCATTTTTTGTGGGGTATTCACACTGTCATGGCGTTGTGATGGCAAAGGCAACCCCCCCAAAAAAAACCCACTCATTTTGATTTTCTTAAAGGAATAGGCCACCGTTTTTACATACAGAGGTATGTTCTTACCTTAGCTTAGACGAGTGGATGTGTAACTGACTGGTCTTTGTGCGTGCGCTCAGTCACGCAAATGTTGTTAGCATTTAGCCTCTCCCTTACAATATAGTACCCCCTTTTATCTGCTTAGAAAATCGACATGTTTAATTGTGTGTGACTTAGATCGTGTAACTTTTCACGTAACTGTATTTAAACTGTATTTAGACTTGTTTCCGGTGCAGACTTGTTTCCGGTGCGTGTTGGTCTCCGCCAGGGCTGCCCTATGTCACCGGTTCTGTTCATTACCTTTATGGACAGAATTTCTAGGCGCAGCCAGGGGTCGGAGGGTGTCCGGTTTGGGAACCTCAGGATCTCATCTCTGTTGTTTGCAGATGATGTTGTTCTGTTGGCTTCATCAAATCAGGACCTCCAGCGCGCACTGGGGCGGTTTGCAGCCGAGTGTGAAGCGGCCGGGATGAGGATCAGCACCTCCAAATCTGAGGCCATGGTTCTCCACCGGAAAAAGGTGGCTTCCCCGCTTCAGGTCGGTGGGGAGTCCTTACCTCAAGTGGAGGAGTTCAAGTATCTCGGGGTCTTGTTCACGAGTGAGGGACGGATGGAGCGTGAGATCGATAGACGGATCGGTGCAGCGTCAGCAGTGATGCGGTCGCTGTATCGGACTGTTGTGGTGAAGAGGGAGCTGAGTCGGGGGCAAAGCTCTCGCTTTACCGATCGATCTACGTTCCCACCCTCACCTATGGTCGTGAGATCTGGGTAATGACCGAAAGGACAAGATCGCGGATACAAGCGGCCGAAATGAGTTTCCTTCGCAGGGTGGCTGGGCGCACCCTCCGAGATCGGGTGAGGAGCTCAGTTACCCGGGAGGAGCTCGTGGTAGAGTCGCTGCTCCTTCACGTCGAAAGGAGCCAGCTGAGGTGGCTAGGGCATCTGTTCTGGATGCCTCCTGGTCGCCTCCCTCGGGAGGTGTTCCAGGCATGTCCTATTGGGAGGAGGCCTCGTGGAAGGCCCAGGACACGCTGGTGGGACTATGTCTCCGAGCTGGCCTGGTGTCGCCTCGGGGTCCCCCAGAACAGCTGGAGGAGGTGTGCGTGGATCGGGAAGTCTGGGCATCTCTGCTGAGACTGCTGCCTCCGCGACCCGGCCCCGGATAAAGCGGAAGAAAATGGATGGATGGATGGATGGATGTATTTAAATAGGGAAAACGTGGAACAGCTTGGTCTAACTTCACCCCAGTTTGGAGCTATACCTAGCAGCAGCAGAGCATTCAAGACGATCTCAAGACAAAACTCATCCCCCAATATCTCCCTCTTTAACCAGTAACAAACGTGCACACGGAATTACCCCTGACAGTGCAATTGATATTTCCAAGCATAGTGAACGCTCATCCATTTTAATAATCTCCCCCAATGGCTCTTAGCGTCAACACCGGAATCCCTCAAAGACCGTGATTTGATATATGGTTAGGCTCTCTGCTTTTTTTAATCTTGACTGGTGTAGCGGATTATTAAAAAATCCATACTCTTGAGAAGGACGACGCATTAGCCGGTCGGCGAGGCACTGAGCGGTCCCTTTGGCGCGTTAAAGCTCATTCTGCGTTCACTTAAGGGGCGAGCGGGGAGAGCGACGGCCGATCGGATCAAGAATAATTTGCACATTTGGCACGGCTGGAAAAGGTCAAGCGTGCACGCCGCTTCTGGAGAAAGGGGCCATTACTTTAGATGAGGAGCGCTGACATGTTTTTACTGGACACGTCGCCACAGTGACGGGAAGAGGAAGCTGCTGGTTTTTCCCCCTCTCTCTCTCTCCTCTATTTCATCCATGTAATTAGAAATGCTTATCTGCTGTCACTGTCACTGCGATGGCTCCCGGTTCATGGAAATATCTGTAATGAGGTTTGCATTTCTATATTCAAGAAGGAAGCGTTTACCTCTTGTTCCTGGAAGGGTTGGGAAATTATCACTAAAAATGCGAAAAATCAAATCAAACACCGACAGTGCATCCGGAAAGTATTCACACCCCTACACTTTTGTCTTATTCCAAAATGATTTCACTAATTTTTTCCCTCATCAATCTACACATTGATACATAATGACAAAGAATGTTTTGCAAATGTATTAAAATAAAACTGAAATATTGCATGTACACACAGCATGTTTACATACACTTTATAAAAAGACACAATTGCATTTTTTTCTCACTGTCTGACATGAAACTAGAACATTTTTTTTTAAATGTCAATTAGAATTTAAAAAAATATTTCTATTCGTCAAATTCCAGAAGAATAAGAGATGGAATTTTCTACACATTTCTTTATTACTTTTTACAAAACCCAAAGGTTTACATGAATTTCATTGACATTTGGTGGCATTGCCTTTAAACTGTATAACTTGGGTCAAATATTTTGGATTTCCTTCCACAAGCCACAATAGTAAGCAAGGGTTTTGGTCCATTCCTCCAAACAGAACTGGTGTAACTGAGCCACATTTGTAGGCCACCTTGCGTGCCTATGCCTTTTCAGCTCTGCCCATACATTTTCAACTGGATTTAGATCAGGACTTAGTTTTTTCCACTTCAAAACATTGACTTTGTTATCCTTAAGCCACTTTGTAACCAGTATTGGCCATATGCTTTGGGAATTGTCCAGTTTGGAAGACCCATTTACACCCAAGCTTTAACTTCCTGGCTGATGTCTTGAGATGTTGCTCAAATATTTCTACATAGTGTTCTTTCTTCATGATGTCATCTATGTTGTGAAGTGCACCAGTCCCTCCGCAGCAAAACAACCCCACAGCATGAAGCTGCCACCCCCGTATTTCACAGTTGGGATGGTGTTCTCAGACTTGCAACATTCCCCCTTTTTCCTCCAAACGCGATGATGGTCATTATGGCCAATAAAAAAAAAAAAAAAAAAAGGAAATGTCTCCAATAATGAAAGCCTTTATCCTTTCCAAACTGGCTTTTTGATGTTTCTTTTGGAGTATGAGATTCTTCCTGGCAGAGTTCCCTCTCAGCCCATGTTGATACAGTACTTATTTCACTCTGGATAATGACAAACTCTTACAGGTTCAGCATCTTCACCAGCTCTTTTGCATTTGATCTTGGGTTGATATTCACATTTCAGACCACAGCATGTTCATCTCTGGGACACAGAACCCGCCTTCTTTCTGATCTGTATGATGACTGGACATTTCCATCATTGTTTTAACCAATGTACCTGGACCTTCAAGTGTCAAATTACACCCAAGGATGAACCAGGCTTGCGCTTCCAAAGACATGACATCGTCATCTGGGCTTTCCCAAATTGTTTAACGGTATAGTAATGTTAGTGTATGTAAAAACAGTCCCTCAATCTATCTCTCATTCTTCTGGAATTTGACAAATAGAAATATTTTTTAAATTTCTAATTGATCTAAAAACAAAAAAGTTATTTCTGGTTTCATGTCAGACAGTGACAAAAAAATGCAAATGTGTCGTTTTGCGTGTAGTGTATGTAAACATATGGTTCCCGCTGTAAGTATTCACATGCTTTGCTACGACACTGAAAACTGAGCATTCTTTTTCCACTGATCGTCCTTGAGATGCTTCTACAAACTGACCAGAGTTGCCCTGTGCTAAATTAAATGGGTTGGACTTGTTTTTGAAAGACACACACCTCTCTCTATAAAGTCCCGCAGCTGACAGATGCATGTCAGAACAGAAACTGAACCCTGAAGTCAAAGGAACTGTCTGTAGACTCCGACAGGTTTGTATCGAGGCACAGATCTGGGGAAGGTCCTGAAGAAGTTCAGAACCACCAGGACTCTGCCTAGACCTGGGCCCCTGTATTGTATTTGTTGTCCTCTATAGACGCCAAATGGATATCATTCAATAATAGTATGGAGTGGGTGGGACATATTAAGGTTTGAAAATGGACAAATTTGCATTGCAGGAGGATATAGCCCCAAAGTCCCTGTTTGTACAAGTAACTCAAAGTGCTTTAGGCTACGTTCAGCCTCCAGGGCTAAATGCTTAATACTGATTTTTTTTTTTTTATCTGATTTTTTTTGCAAGGTTGTGTGTACAGACTGCAGGCTGAAACGACCCAATTTTTTTGCCCCCTTTGTGACCAGTATCTGATCTTTTCATGACAGTTTGATCGACACAGATCCGATCTTTTCAAATGCGACCCTCGCATTTATCTGACACACGTCATCGATGCACTACAAATACTATTCATTCTGCATTAAAGTAGACGGGAGCGGACAGGAAAACACATGCATTTGTTATGAATGAAGTTAGCGTGAGTGAAGCCGCTCACCTCCCTCTCCACCGCTGAATCCACAGCGGGACGTTTCACGTTAAAGACATCACTGCCTCTGCTCCATAAAAGTCCATAGTCCAAAAAACTGTCTCTCTTCCTTCCTGAAATGATTCGGGTACTGATGTACTGGCTCCGTTAGCCTTCATTTACACTGCCAGATCCGCGGCGCTGTTTACACCCTCAAACAGCAGCGCGCCATGCCGTCTATTGCACATGTGCGACACATTCGAGCTGCATCCCGTTCCGACATAGATCACAGACAGGTCACATTTGAGAGGAATATAAACGACATTGCAAAAAGACCTATTTGAAAAAAAATGATGGGAATTGAGCATTAAGACCAATGGCCGCTGACTGCTCTGCTTTGTGACTACGACACTGGAGGCCGCCATTGCTCCGCTATTGCTGTAGTACCTCCATATGGCCGCTATTCCCCCATTGGAATGCATTGGACTTGAAAACAACTTTAATGCCCGGTGCCTAATGTTTTAGAAGTGGCTAGAGCTAGATATTCCTCCTGTGATTACGCTGGGTTAAAAACAACCTGGGGCACCGGGCTGGTTATGGTAGCAACATTTTTTAGAAATCTCCTACTTAACGGGGGTCTGACTGTTAGCATTGGAGCTGCGCGAGCTACACGTCACGCAAGGGCCGAGTCTACAGTGAAGATCCCGCCCTTATGCCCTTATTAGGAACATGCTTCGTCAGAGCTGGGGAGGAGGAGCCTGTAAATCCGCCATGATTTCCCCCTCGAACGTGGTCATTGTGGTAAACGGGGAGGAGTGAGGAATGACGGTCTATTAATAATATGTCTATGATTAAGACCTGCAGTCTGAACGTAGCCCAAGTGGCCTGGGTCGCATTTAAAGAGATCGGATCTTTGTCGTTCAGACGATATGTAAAGATCAAATATGTTGCATGGGGCAAAAAAATCTTTATTGGGTCACGTCAGCCAGGAGTCTGGATGTGGCTTTATAGAACAAGAATGTGTTAAAACAAACTGAACAGGGTGGTGTCGATGGCTCTAATATTGTGGGGAGACCTCAGAGACCTTTGAGTGAGCTGTACAAGGAGAGCCAAATAAAATTCTATTCTATTCTATTCTATTTTTTTATTCTATAGGCTGCACAAAAGATGAACAGTAAAATACTTCAAACAAAGATAATCCTAAACTGTAATTAAAAGCGAATAATGCAGATCAAATACTTGTAAGTATATGAGAGAAAAACATTTTCTGCCTGGATCAGAGTCGAGGCCTGTCTCTGTATCTTCGGGAATGACCGGCTTTGTTTCCTTACCAGCCCGTCCCAGCGCTGACAAACAGCCCAGATGCCAGCCCCGCTCAGTTCCTCTGTCTGCAGCAGGTGTGCAGCAGCAGGCTCCGCTGTGATCACTCCGACTTTACGCGCTCAAGGCAAAACCCAACAACTGTCGAGCCGTAAATCCGCCTGTAATTATGCGGTAAAAAAAGAAGCAAAAAAAATAAAAACCTGGTTCCGAGCGCTGTTGTCTCCTTTGCCTCGGTGTGTGGGACGTGTCCGGCCATCTGCCCAAGACCATTTACGGTGAGGAGTTTCATATCTGCAGGCCAGCGCCAGGAACATGAACCGGCAAGAGAAGAAGATTCACTGTAGTTGATCTACTCATGGACAATTTGGCATTGGTATATGAATATTTTCTGTGGCATGGAAGGACCATGGCTCTGATACCGGCACCAGAGCGGGACTATATTCTCTTTCTCTCGTGACGTGGACAGTGTTTAACTAACAGAAGCCTTTAGCTTCAAGGCTAATACACTTACAATTATTTTATACAGAGGTCTGTGTATCCTGTGTAAAGTTTAAAATCCGACAGCTGCTTGTTTTCTAAGTCATTATGAATAATGATAGAATATTTTTGAAATATCACTGACCTTGCATCACATGAATGATCGCCTCATTTGGGTCCCGGGCCTTAGTTTGCCCACCTCTGTTATAGCCTCTGTGTAAATGGCTAACTTCCTGTTGACCAGTAGAGGGTAACGACTACTTCCTGTTCTCCTTTTAACATAAAATGACATTTTAAAATTAAAGAAACTTTAAAGAAATGTAAAATAGTGTTTTGTGAAAAAGTTGGTGCAGATTGTGGCACCAATTTGAACATTTGTTAGCGTTAAATTAGCTTCAAAGCTAAAATACCTACATTTATAAATACAGTCTTCTGCAGTAAAGTATTTGCACCCTGTGTAAAGTTAACATGATGAGATGTCATGCACAGAGCGTGTTTTTTCATTTGCCACTTCTATTCAGGTTCTGTTCAGGATAGAAGACGCATGAACAATAATAATAATGCCTTACACTTGTATTGCGCTTTACAAGCCTGTATTACCAAGCTTCTCAAAGTGCTACACTGTTGTCATTATTCTTTCGCTCCAGACTTGGTGATGGTAAGCTACTGTTGTAGCCACAGCTGCCCTGGGGTAGACTGACGGAAGCGAGGCAACCAGTCCTGTGCCATCGGCTCCTCCGACCACCACCAACCACTCACTCACTCAATACATTCACCCCAGGCTTCCTGGTGTTACCAAACGGTCTCCCATCCAAGTACCGACCAGGCCCTTCCCTGCTTAGGTTCCAAGGTCTGACGTGATTGGGCAGAGCAAAGGCGGTATGGCCTTGAACAGACCCTCTATACATCGTAAATAGAAATTTCAAAGTTTTCTTCGTGTTTAAAGTATCATAGTCTGCCTTTGTGTGACTGCCTTTTCGGTCTTCAAAGGCAAGAGCACTGAAGAACGATTTAGTAGCTGGAATATATTACGTGTAATCCCATTATGGAGAAAGTGATTCCGCAGTTTGCTGCTGTGTTGTTGGAGCAATAAAGTAAGTAGCTTAATTTTATTGTGTGAGAGAAGATAAATGCCTCAGGCAGACAGCTTACTTTTGTGTTTGCCACTATAGCCCACAGAGCAGAATAGCAAACAAAGAGGTTACTGACTTCTAAGGGGAAATAACTGAACATAAAAACAGATTCCCATATTAATCTCATTGCCTGAACTCCTTTCAACTGGCAATAATTATGAAAACAAAAGTCAGCTTAGTTTGTGCTGCCCCTTAGCTTAAAGGGGCTGTGTGGAGTTTAGCAGTTTTGTACTCGCAATTGCCCCCTCAGGCCAAACGCGTAACTGCAGCCTCGATGATAAGCTCGTGCACGAGGCGCTCAGGCTTTACGAGCACCAGAAATAACAGTCCCGTCCTGGTCAATTTACAGATTTGCAGGTTTGACTTCAACTGAGGTAAGAAACGTTACTGTTTTGTAAGATATTTAGACCAAATCAATTTGAGTGAATGTTTTCCAAGATAAAATACTTGAGCAAATGCAGCAAAAGTGAATCGAGTGAAGAAGCCAAATAATACAGATAAACGAATAATTGACGTTTGAAGGAGGGGAAAAAAAATACTCGTATACTTTGTATGCATAAACGTAGGCCTAATTGAAATAATAAAATATTTCCACTGGTAGAAATGCTACTAGGAAAAGCCAAAATCGTCTCTTCAATTCCCTGGGCCCAAAGTTAGCGTAGCTAACTCGTAAACTATATTGTAAACGGCACACATAAATCCGTGAACAGTCATGCTTATTTTGCAGCGAAGAAAAGCTAACATTAGCAGCATTATTTTTGCCATTGTAAATACAGCACCATTACCACTGTTACTACTCAAATGTTTTGTAGGTACAGCACAATTACTGTTATTACTGACACTACTAGTCTGCTACTAATACTACACAACTTCTCTGTAGGTATAAAACTATTAGATCAACTATTTGGTAACTTCCAAATATGATTATTTTATGGCTTGTTTCAGTGAAGTTTGTACAACATGCACGGACAGTCGGACACCGTTGTTTTGAAGCATCAACAACACTTTTCCTCCACGTATTTAGTCATAATTTCTTACCTTTCAAGCAAAAATAAGCTGCGGGTCTTTTGAGAGATTCTCTCAACATTTTCCGATGTTTACTCTGGTTCTTTGCCTACGCCGATCAGACTCGAATTTCGCCTTTTTTGTCACACTCGAATAAACTCTTCATTTCTTTTTGTTATTTGGGGTCTGGGCTGGAGTTTCGATGGTGCTTGAAGCCGGTCTCCTCTTATCTTCTTCCTCTTTACATCGCGCCTCAGGTAAACTATCCATCAAAGGTTGGGAAAGGCTTCTTCATATTTTGTTTGTTCTTTTATATCAAGAATGTTTACACTGTAGATTCTCACTGAAGTCTGAACACATATGGAATTATGTTCAAAACAAAACAAGAAATAGATTCTTCAAAATGGCTGCCTTTAGCTTTGATCCCTGCTTTGCACTTTTCACATTTCCTCAGTGTGCTTTACGATTTAGTCGCCAGAAATGGTTTACACTTCACAGACTGTTAAACCATTACAGATGACGGCCTTATGAAGCTCAGTGAGAAAAGGCCAAGAATAAAGGGCAATATCCAACTTGTTTTTTAATATAACTTGGTTTTATAAAAGGAGATCTCCCGACTGCCGGAGATGGAAAAGCGTCAACAGAAACAAAAAGTGACATGCGCGGTTCAAACTTGAGACTTTTGTACGAGTAAAATCCAAGTGAGCTATACCTGTAGCCTCACACCACACACCTCCACACCTGACAAATATTTTTGGATTACATTGTAAAACATCGGAGGTCCTCAAAGCTATACCTTTTTTTCCTTTCCTGTTAACCATGTTGTTTCCTTGACAAAAACTCACCTAGCATTTTCATTCGTGCAGTTTGGAGAAATTCTGTTTACTTTTGCCATTTCATCTTCTTGTACTGAAGTGCGCACACTTGTACCTTCTGGATGTTGATGATGAGCTGTCCTCTCCACTCTGAGCAGTGCTTCGTTCAAAGTGTGTTCATCACGGTGCCATCGACTTGTTGCCGTTAGCTAAAAGTGAAAGCTTGTATGCTCTGCGCTATCATGTGGCCTGCAGAGGTCACTCTGGGCCAATCCAAAATCCTAACCAGCCCAGTCTCGCAGTCCTTACTGCCTTTTTCCTACTGTGACATCATTATTTCAAATTTGAAGCGTAAAATATTAAGACTTGTGCCGTGATCGTACATCCATTTTCATTCTCTTATGATTGAATTATTTTCCAATGCGACCCTTTTAGCCCCAAGTCCCATCGGCTCTTGTCCAAGACATAAAGCTGATTTACTGCATGGCCGTGGAGACAATTACTCCGGGTGTAATAGGGTGATTCTGTCCGCCGGAGGGAAGCTAACGGGCCGCGGGGCTAATTAGCGCTGGCATTTGGTTCAGTGGCAGACTTTTGAAAGGTGAGGTCAAAAGTCAAGAGGGAGGGGGCGGCCATTTTGGCAGGGTCCTCTTCATGTTTGTCACTTCGTAGAGAATCAGGGAGCAGCCAGAGGTCAGGGAGGGAGGCGGAGGTCGAAAGGGACAAGGTGAGAAAGTGTGGCACATGCAAACACGCTCTTTCGGAATGAGTCCAGTCGAGAGACGTCAAAGGAATTCACTTCCTCCAGTTAGGACTCCACCAATTTTATTTCAGGAATTTTTATGTAACCATGGAGACAGATCCATCAGCAGTGAAAACCTTCCAGAACCCTGAAAAATCAATCAATCAATGAATGGTTTTGTATAGCCCAATATCACAACAGGAGTTACCTCATAGGGCTGCACCGAACATTAAGGCAATAAAACAGAGCAGTAAATAACACAATGTAAAGTTCAGGTGAATTAAGTATCCAGGCAAACATAATGTCCAAATAAGCGTCAGCAGTGGTTGGCGACGAGCGGCGCGGGTGTCCCCTGTCCTTAGACTCTCCAGCAAGGCAAGCAAAAACTCAAAAACCCTATGGGAGAAACGAGAAACCTTGGGGAGACCCAGGGCCGATGGAGTCCCTTCAGCAGACGGGCCAGGATCGAAGACCGTCCAGTCCTTGTTGTCAATCCAGTAGGCAGGGTTCCTCCGTTCAGCCGGGTTCCTCTGCTCGATCTAGACAGGCACTCCCGAGGGGGAGTGGGACAGGAGACACCATGTGAATAGTAATGAACAGACTACAGATAAAATAAATATTGTATCATAATGAGACAAAGTTTGCAGTAAGAAGAGGATAGCGCTCAGTGTACTATACTTCCCACAGCAGTGTTTCTTCTAAGGCAGCTTTTACTTCAGGCTGTGGGTTAGAGCTTTACCTAACTGACCTGATCATAAGCTAATTCAAAGAGGTACGTTTTGAGCCTAGTCTTAAATGTAAATGTAGTCACGCATAGGCGCCATACAGCCGCTGGGTAACTGCATTACACATTAATATTAACTTCTTTTTTCTGTTGCTTAAAATGTTGCATAATTTGCACCTTTAACTGAAGGGGATTTTGGCCACTTTAACATGCTAAATCTTATCTAAAAGTAAAATCTCCAAAGGTCTGTACATTCATGAATAATTTCTAACAAGGCTTTGACCTCACCTAAATGTAGTTGAACAGAAATCATCTAGAGATAGGAGAAATACACTGAGCAGGCTAACAAACATACGTTAGGATCGAATGTCGCTTCTCCTTTTTATGTGTGTATTTCTATGTTTTAAATCAGGCCTCAAAATCACTCAACCAGCAAGTCTGAAAATCTGGTTTAATGAGGTCAGTTTTAACACTGTATTTGGATATTTGGCTTCATTTCACTGAAATATGTTGTTTTTAAAAATACATCAAAAAATATTGTCTCAAAATCATCTTGCGACCTCCACTTTTGGTTAGCCTGGCTATCGCCAAACAAGTGATATTTAGTCTGGGGACCACCAGTTCATTTTCTCGTAGGAGAGGTGTGGTTTATGATTGTCCATAGCCGTTTATGGGCTGAATGTCTCTCATGCGTCTGCACGTAGCCATAGCCAATCGTATCATCGTATTCAATGACATAGACGTACCTGCTGTAAACTTTTGAGCTAAACTATTTAGAAAACGTTCTAAAGCTTGATCGAAAGATGGCGTCGCGTCTGCTGCTGTCATGTTGGATCTGTAAATAAACGTTAATTTTTTTATCCGTAAACAAACTACAAGCTTCCGTGTGTCGAATAGTGCGTCATCGTCTTACCGTCCCTCCTCGTTCTGTGATTGGTTCCCAAATCCATGTGAAGATTTTGGCCATGGTCCCCAGGCTGTTGTACAGTTCAAAAGGATTCGAGAGCACACAGCAGTCTGGCGTTAGCCAGGCTAACTTTGGGGTTCTAAACAACCTAAAATTTCAAATTGAGTCACAGAATTTTCAACTTTGTTCATGGTTAATATCTCTGTGACGGTTGGACCTATAATCCACATGAAACAGAAACTGTCAGATAGTTCAATGTCCTCAGCGCCTATGAACTAAGGTCACATGACTCATAAAAGTGTCCAAAAGTGGAGACAATATTCAAAATGACACGCTTCATGTCGGTCAAATGAGAGGACTGTCCGCCTTAAGATGAATGTGGCAGGGAGATAAGTTTGTAGATTTCTTTCCAAAACCGTGACTCTCCCATTGAGTTGTATCGGCCCCTACCCTTGGAGATGCAGCGTTAAAAGTTACGAAGTTAAGATACCAGGTGGGTCCTGAGACAGCACTGAAGAAAGTTACTTGATTATTCCAGCTCATATAAATGATCAAAAATGAAAAGAAGTTGTCTTTAATGGAATAACTCAACATTATCTTTAAGATTCTAAAGTATTATAGTAAAACAGGTTTTAAAGGTTTCATGTGGCTGTCGGGTAAATACAGGTAAATAAACCATAAGCCATGTCGTCAACATCTGCATTTTGACGTTGTTATGAGAACGCAACTTCTCGGCTAGATTTCCACTCAAACCTGTAGTTTCCCCACACTTGAGCTTAAAACTTTCCCACTCTCCTAACATGAGAAGACGGCACAGCAGGTGAAAAAGTACTATTACTGCAATACAACAAAGCCCGAGTCTGAGAGCGAGAGCAGCTGCATTTATTGTTTAGAAATATGTAAATGTTGAGCGCGATAAAGCGGCTGCCGGATGCCGGGAGTTGAAAGCCCGTTTTTATTTCTTGCCGCTGCTCAGTAAGTGTTTCATTGACCTCAAAGGCTCCACTCTCTGTTACCTCCTGAGAGCTGCACCCATGGGAGCCCTCCTGCGCACCTTTCTGAGATAGAGTCAGCTCTTTGTTCTGAATAAGGCGGTTTTCTCAGCACCCTGACGCATTAGCGTGTCCAGACTTTATCACTGGGGTGGCCGGGGGAATTCTGAAAATGTTTTTAAAGAAACAGGCCACTGTTTTACATACTGAGACATGTTCTTACCTTAGCGTAGACGAGTTGATGCGTAGTGACAGAAGTGACAAAATTGGTGACGAAAACGCAACAAAAAAAGCAATAGGAAATGTTTCAAAAAAGTGACGGCGGCAACAATGCGGGGAAAAAGATTTGTTTAGATGAGTTTTGTAGGTCTTAGCTTTCAAATGAGGTGTTACTCTTACCTTTAGATTTGGGTAAAGCTGAACTGGAGAAAATGCACTTTAATGGTTAATAACACCTGGAGTACTTTAACGCGGGACGTCGAAGTGCTCCAGGTGTTATTACGCCTTACATATATAGTGCCCCTTTTTTATCCGCTTAGAAAATCCACATGTTTAATTTTTATGTAAGTAGACTTGGATCGTGTAAAGCAGTGATTCCCAAAGTGGGGTCCAGAGCTTGTCCCAAAGCTTGTCTACAAAACAACTACATTGAAAAAAAATTCATAGGTAAATACATTTATTTGGAGAAACTTAATAGTTTGAACCAGTATTTAGCTTTAACATCATCGCTAGATGTTGCTTTTTATGTAATTTTAGCTGTAAAATAATAGAAAATTCCTTAGAATAGAGTACATTTTTTATGATTTGGGGGCCCAGAGAGATTTTCGGATCGATAAGGGGGCCGCGATGTCCCGTACTTTGGGAATGGCTGGTGTAAAGGCTCACGTAACTGTATTTAAATATGGAAAACATGGAACAGCTTGGGAGCTTCTAACTTCACCCCAGTTTGGAGCTATACCTTTGCTGGCAGAGGCTAAATGCTAACAATCTTATTCAAAGATTAAACAAAACATTTCAAATCTCCTGTTAAATAGTCTTTGCATCTAATGTCAACAAAATAACCCATACATTTCAACTCCATTATTCAGATTTCGTTCGATTTTCGTAAATCTGCCTATTTTTATGCTTTGTTTTCATATGAAAACATCAAATGCTTGCTTTTTCCCCCCATTTGTCAGAAATAAACAGCAAGTGTTTAAATCTCTGAAGACATTTTTCCTCTGTTCACTTGCAGTGAAATAAATATCCACTGTAATCTAAGAAACTTACTGTATCTTTAATTGCAGCAAGAGTTAGACTTACATTTCAGCGCTCTGGTGACCTTGAGTGAACGAGAGAGGAGACGAGAGAGGAGCCGAGAGAGGAGATGAGAGAGGAGACGAGAGAGGAGACGAGAGAGGAGACGAGAGAGGAGCCGAGAGAGGAGACGAGAGAGGAGACGAGAGAGAGACGAGAGAGGAGCCGAGAGAGGAGACGAGAGAGGAGCCGAGAGAGGAGCCGAGAGAGGAGCCGAGAGAGGAGACCAGAGAGGAGCCGAGAGAGGAGACGAGAGAGGAGCGAGAGAGGAGCCGAGAGAGGAGACCAGAGAGGAGACGAGAGGGAGCCGAGAGAGGAGCGAGAGAGGAGCCGAGAGAGGAGACCAGAGAGGAGACGAGAGAGGAGACGAGAGAGGAGACGAGAGAGGAGCCGAGAGAGGAGACGAGAGAGGAGACGAGAGAGGAGACGAGAGAGGAGCCGAGAGAGGAGCGAGAGAGGAGACGAAGAGGAGCCGAGAGAGGAGACGAGAGAGGAGACGAGAGAGGAGCCGAGAGAGGAGACGAGAGAGGAGACGAGAGAGGAGACGGAGAGAGGAGACGGGAGAGGAGCCGAGAGAGGAGACGAGAGAGGAGACGAGAGAGGAGACGGGAGGAGGGAGACGAGAGAGGAGACGAGAGAGGAGACGGGAGAGGAGCCGAGAGAGGAGACCAGAGAGGAGACGAGAGAGGAGCCGAGAGAGGAGACGAGAGAGGAGACCAGAGAGGAGACGAGAGAGGAGACGAGAGAGGAGCCGAGAGAGGAGACGAGAGAGGAGACGAGAGAGGAGACGGGAGAGGAGACGGGAGAGGTGACGAGAGAGGAGCCGAGAGAGGAGACGAGAGAGGAGACGTGAGAGGAGACGAGAGAGGTGACGAGAGAGGAGACGAGAGAGGAGACGAGAGAGGAGACGAGAGAGGAGCCGAGAGAGGAGCGAGAGAGGAGCGAGAGAGGAGCCGAGAGAGGAGCCGAGAGAGGAGACGAGAGAGGAGACGGAGAGGACCAGAGAGGAGCCGAGAGAGGAGACGAGAGAGGAGCCGAGAGAGGAGCCGAGAGAGGAGACGAGAGAGGAGCCGAGAGAGGAGCGAGAGAGGAGACGAGAGAGGAGCCGAGAGAGGAGCCGAGAGAGGAGACGAGAGAGGAGCGAGAGAGGAGCGGAGAGGAGCGAGAGAGGAGCCGAGAGAGGAGACGAGAGAGGAGCGAGAGGGCGAGAGAGGAGACGAGAGAGGACGAGGAGGAGAGAGGGAGCCGAGAGAGGAGACGAGAGAGGAGCCGAGAGAGGAGACGAGAGAGGAGCGAGAGAGGAGCGAGAGAGGAGACGAGAGAGGAGACGAGAGAGGAGACGAGAGAGGAGACGAGAGAGGAGACGAGAGAGGAGACGAGAGAGGAGCCGAGAGAGGAGACGAGAGAGGAGACGAGAGAGGAGACGAGAGAGGAGACGAGAGAGGAGACGAGAGAGGAGACGAGAGAGAGCGAGAGAGGAGCCGAGAGAGGAGACGAGAGAGGAGCCGAGAGAGGAGACGAGAGAGGAGCCGAGAGAGGAGCCGAGAGAGGAGACGAGAGAGGAGCCGAGAGAGGAGACGAGAGAGGAGCCGAGAGAGGAGCCGAGAGAGGAGACGAGAGAGGAGCCGAGAGAGGAGACGAGAGAGGAGACGAGAGAGGAGACGAGAGAGGAGCCGAGAGAGGAGACGAGAGGAGCGAGAGAGGAGCGAGAGAGGAGACGAGAGAGGAGACGAGAGAGGAGACGAGAGAGGAGACGAGAGAGGAGACGAGAGAGGAGACGAGAGAGGAGACGAGAGAGGAGACGAGAGAGGAGACGAGAGAGGAGACGAGAGAGGAGACGAGAGAGGAGACGAGAGAGGAGACGAGAGAGGAGACGAGAGAGGAGCCGAGAGAGGAGCCGAGAGAGGAGACGAGAGAGAGGAGACGAGAGAGGAGACGAGAGAGGAGACGAGAGAGGAGACGAGAGAGAGGAGACGAGAGAGGAGCGAGAGAGGAGACCGAGAGAGGAGACGAGAGAGGAGCCGAGAGAGGAGACCGAGAGAGGAGCGAGAGAGGAGACGGAGAGGGACGGAGAGGAGCCGAGAGAGGAGACCGAGGAGAGGAGACGAGAGAGGAGACGAGAGAGGAGACGAGAGAGGAGCCGAGAGAGGAGACGAGAGAGGGACGAGAGAGGAGCCGAGAGAGGAGACGAGAGAGGAGACGAGAGAGGAGCGAGAGAGGAGACGAGAGAGGAGACGAGAGAGGAGACGAGAGAGGAGACGAGAGAGGAGCCGAGAGAGGAGACGAGAGAGGAGACGAGAGAGGAGACGAGAGAGGAGACGAGAGAGGAGACGGAGAGGAGGAGAGGACGAGAGAGGAGACGAGAGAGGAGACCAGAGAGGAGACGAGAGAGGAGACGAGAGAGGAGACGAGAGAGGAGACGAGAGAGGAGACGAGAGAGGAGACCGAGAGGAGGAGAGAGCGAGAGAGGAGACGGAGAGGAGAGAGGAGACGAGAGAGGAGCGAGAGAGGAGCGAGAGAGGAGACCAGAGAGGAGACGAGAGAGGAGCCGAGAGAGGAGACGAGAGAGGTGACGAGAGAGGAGACGAGAGAGGAGACCAGAGAGGAGACGAGAGAGGAGCCGAGAGAGGAGACGAGAGAGGTGACGAGAGAGGAGACGAGAGAGGAGACCAGAGAGGAGACGAGAGAGGAGACGAGAGAGGAGCCGAGAGAGGAGACGAGAGAGGAGACGAGAGAGGAGACGGGAGAAGTGACGAGAGAGAGCCGAGAGAGGAGACGAGAGAGGAGACGAGAGAGGAGACGAGAGAGGAGACGAGAGAGGAGACGAGAGAGGAGACGAGAGAGGAGACGAGAGAGGAGCGAGAGAGAGCGAGAGAGCGAGAGAGGAGGGGAGACGAGAGAGGAGACGAGAGAGGAGACGAGAGAGGAGCGAGAGAGGAGCGAGAGAGGAGCCGAGAGAGGAGACGAGAGAGGAGACGAGAGAGGAGACGAGAGAGGAGACGAGAGAGGAGACGAGAGAGGAGACGAGAGAGGAGAGAGGAGCGAGAGAGGAGACGAGAGAGGAGACGAGAGAGGAGACGAGAGAGGAGCGAGAGAGGAGACGAGAGAGGAGACGAGAGAGGAGGCGAGAGAGGAGCGAGAGAGGAGCGAGAGAGGAGGCGAGAGAGGAGGCGAGAGAGGAGGCGAGAGAGGAGGCGAGAGAGGAGACGAGAGAGGAGACGAGAGAGGAGCGAGAGAGGAGACGAGAGAGGAGACGAGAGAGGAGACGAGAGAGGAGACGAGAGAGGAGACGAGAGAGGAGACGAGAGAGGGACGAGAGAGGAGACGAGAGAGGAGACGAGAGAGGAGCGAGAGAGGAGCCGAGAGAGGAGCCGAGAAGAGGAGAGGCGAGAGAGGAGGCGAGAGAGGAGGCGAGAGAGGAGGCGAGAGAGGAGGCGAGAGAGGAGGCGAGAGAGGAGACGAGAGAGGAGACGAGAGAGGAGACGAGAGAGGAGCGAGAGAGGAGACGAGAGAGAGACGAGGAGAGACGAGAGAGGAGACGAGAGAGGAGACGAGAGGAGACGAGAGGAGCGAGAGAGGAGCCGAGAGAGGAGGCGAGAGAGGAGCGAGAGGGAGGCGAGAGAGGAGACGAGAGGGCCGGTCTGACGAGGGAAGGGAGACACAGGGCGATCATGGCAGTTTAGTGTCCATTAAAAAGCGTCTGTGTGAAGGGAGCGCTCTATAAAGTCAGGCAGCCGTGACCGAGCGGACGAGGCAAGGACACACACCTCCCACTCCTCTCCGCACGACATCGAGCGTTCAATGACTTTTACGTACGACCCAACACAGGATAGATAAACACAAGCTCTGGAATCACAAAAATCATTTGGTACGCACCATGCAGTGGTGGACTTACTTTCCACCACCACCATGTAATACATTTTTATTATAAGTTCATGGCCAAATGATTGGGTCGAAAATGGAACCATTTAGGAAAGGAAAGGAAAGGATAGCCAGATTGGTTTGATATCGAGTTCCTAAACTTTAATCCTTCAAACAATCCACGACGCCCAGAGTGAAAGGTCATTTCCAGCTGTAAAGATTTTGTAGGAAAACTTTGTAAGACTAGCCCACAGGATTGAGTCTTTAGGCACTCATTTCTCATTCACCAAGGCCCAGCAGCACTGGACACCACATTTCACCTCTTTTGGATTGGCCCTAGCTCTGATCACGTTGGGTTGTCACACGCACTGAATCACCAACAGATCCGAATGCAAGTTAATAATATAATAATAATAATGCAATAATGTATACCTGCCAAAAAAGAGCAACAAATTCAAGAGACACTTTAAAGCAGTACTAAGTAACTTGTTTACCTTAAAGGGACTATACGGAGTTTAAAAAATGTTAAAATTAAGTATTTTCCTCCCCTACATGTTCCAGCCATGTCTTAATGTGTAGAATGAGCCCAGACCTGTTCACCACAACTGCCTCTAAAATCCTGCACTGTCACTCAAAAAGGTGTTAGAAATTACAGACTTAGACCATTAGTGTGTTTGTAATTAATCTTTTGGTTCAGGTAAATTGGTTCAGGGCATCAGTGAATGAGTCAGGTCCAGTTTCTGTCTGTTGCCCTATTTAGAAAGAAATGCAAATGTACCAATGTCATTATAATTTACTGTAGAAAGGCCCAACCAAGGACTGGAGCTGATAATGAGCATCAGTTACAAACTTGTTTTGTACTGTGTTAATTTTCAATGACCCTGTCATATAAATAATACATCAATGAATGTGTAGACTTAGCAACTCTCATAAATAATGTGGAGTCATTGGCCTCAGGCCTTTTTGTGACCTACAGTTAGAGAATTGATGGGGCTTATATTTTTTACCGTCAATGTTGCTGTAATTATTTGCAGTATTTTTATACATTTCCATATTCTCTATTTTTAATGTAACTATGGATCATTGATTCGCACATGTCCTTAATAAAGATTAAATTAATTGACATGATGTGCCTCTTGTGTGAGCACACAATGTTGCTCTGAGAGAGAGCACTAATTATGATGTGTTCACTTTGCAAAGTCATAAAGGTAAAGATGGTTTAGTTTAGTTTAGTTTATTTATTTGTTTGAGCAGTTAACCTGCTCAAAGGGAGTGGGCTGAAGCCAAAGGCTTATAAGCGCCCACCCAAAATAAAAATAGTAACATTACATTTAATATTTACAAGGTAGCAAATCATAAACAAAGGAACATAGGGCAAAGTAACAATAAATGATGAAGAATAAGACAAAAACAACAGCAAAATAAAGAACAAAAGAATGTGCTACTTTTATGTTATAAAGGTGCATTCATACATATTATACTCTGAGATCTTGCTACTTCCCAGTTGTCATTACTATCCTCAATATAATTTAATTTGGGTTTAATTATCATTAATTATCATTATTAAAGGTGCATTAATACATATTATATTCTGAGATCTTGCTACTTCCCAGTTGTCAATACCATCCTTAATATAATTTAATTCGGGTTTATTTATCATTATTATTATATTTGGTAAAGGTGCTTATTGTCATGCTGCAGTGCTGTAACTTTTGACATGTTTAGCTGAACAACTAAAGTTTCTCCTTCGCATTGTGACCTGTTTCAGAAGCTCCTCTCACAGTCCGCTGCTGTTAGTCCGTTTCTTTGTTGAAAAAGTTGATAAGTCGTCTACAGAAGCGCCGCATCTCTCTTCCCCTGTCTGATGTTGTCATTCTCATGTCCGCAGCAACATTGGCGCTACCGCACGGTGACTCCACTCATTCTTATGCACTACCTCTTTTACATTGTACTTACCCTCCTGTACAAACCTAACCAACTGGCCCAACAACAACTACAACATCTTGTAACCATAAGTTATTCTGTTATTACTTATACCAGGGTTACATACTGGTTACACTTACAACATTTTAAAAGTATGTCCGTTTTGAACGCACCTTTAACACAAACCTCTACTGTACGCCTATAAATGTGCACGGGCTATATGTAGTGGTGCTGTCTTGATTTGTCAGTGTTTTTGTGAGTTTTGTGGCACCTAACATTTTGAGCCCTCGGAGACTCTGTGCCAGAGAATACCAGATGACTCCAATGTTCAAGCTGGTTTCGCTCTAATAGAAATCCGATCCATGGTGCTAATGCGCTGGTGATTATCTCTCCTCGGTGTAATGATGCTAATGTCCACCGGTAAGTGCTCATTACGAGCGTCTTCTCCAGCTGAGTCCTGACACATTCAGAAGCACGCGTTAGAACGGACCTTGGGGAAATGTCGACATGGCGATATTGGTGATTCAAACTCTTCTTCCGGCGTCAAAGTCGATTCAAAGTTAGCTTATCTGTCTATTCCAACGACTGAAAATTACTCTCAGTATTACTCCCAAGAACTGGAGTGGACCACAGTTTGGGCAGAGGAGCCAGCGGGGGGGGGGGGCTGATGATTTCCAGGTAACCTTTGGCTGCTGTTGTTATTGGCAAACACTCAAAGACCTTTAATAAAACTATAGGACATACTGTAGTAATACGTTGAACTAATGTATATCAGGGTTCTCACCAGGATTTTTCACAGCGTAAGTGCAGGCTGAAGGGCACGGCGAGCACTGCAGGTGCAAGAAAACTTTAGACCCCTCTTAAACACTATTTCCTGCATTTTAAGGGTCCACATTTTCTTTTAAATAAAAAAAAAAAAAATCTGGTATTATTACGACGGTATCGATTCAAAAAGGAAAAACAACCCCTACGTTGGTTGAAACACAGCGTAGGGGGCGAAATCGCTAGCCTGGCTAACGCCAGACTGCTGTGTGCGCTCGAATCTTTTCGAACTTCACAACAGCCTGGGGACCATGGCCGACATTTTTCCATGGATTTGGGCACCAATCACAGAACGAGGAGGGACGGTAAGACGATGACGCGCTATTTGACATACGGAAGCTTGTAGTTTGTTTAGGGATAAAAATAAATAAATTTACGGATCCAACATGACAGCAGCAGACGCGATGCCATCTTTCGATCACGCTTTAGAACGTGTTCTAAATAGTTTAGCTCAAAAGTTTACAGCAGGTACGTCATACGTCATCTGATACCATGATACGATTGGCTATGGCTACGTGCAGACGCATGAGAGACATTCAGCCCAATAACGGATATGGACAATCGTAAACCACACCTCTCCTACAAGAAAATGCATTGGTGGTCCCCAGACTAAATATCACTTGTGATTTTAGTCTGGCGTTAGCCAGGCTACGAAATCGCAGGGTGGGGAAGAAATTGTGCTGTTTGACAAAGTGAAAGCACTTCACACGTCAAAGACCTGTTACATAGTGCGAGCGCTCACTCTGTCACTAATAATTTACCAAAACTGTTCCAAAAATGCTAATGCAGAGTGAGCACTCACTTTTTCCACAATCAATCTTTGATCTCTTCCTCCAGTGCAGCCTTTTGGTGCAGCCTGGAGTTTAGTAAACAACAGCACGTAACTTCAGGCTCTGGGTCTTTCGCTAAAGGTAAATAGCAGATGCGTTTCCTGTTGTCAGTGTTGTCACTGCTTTTCTCTTTGTCCAAGAACTCTAGTTTCTAATTCAGTCCTCCTTTAGTCCTGGTTTTAACCAGTGTAGTTGTTTAGTCCTGGCTCAGACCGCGGCTCTGCCATAATGACTAAAGTGTTAGTAAGTTATAGCTTTGTTTCGCTTTAAAGCTATAGTCAAAACGCACGGAGAGCGCACGTGTGACGTGCGTTTGACGTGCTTATTTTGGAGCCGCAGAGGTTCTTTGACATGTCAAACAAACTTTACGGGTGTTTTTTTTCAGGTTGCAAGAACGCCGTACGTCTGCGTGAGTCGTCTGTACGGCAGGCTTATGTCTTTCGTACGTTTAGTACAAAACTTTTTTCGTAAGTCGCATTTGCAGACTTCGTATATGTGTCGTGTGCCACACGCACACCATTGTGCGGACAACGCACGCTCAGATATCTCGTGCGTCCTCTATATATTTTGAGTCAGTCGTTCATGAATTGCCCGTACGGCGAGAGTGCATCTACCGCACGAAAACTGCGATGTATAAAGCTTCAGAGCTGCCTCTGACAAAGTTTTTGCAATATGCCGAGGGGAAGAGGGAAGGCGAGGAGAGAACAAGTGTCAGAGAGGGAGGAGAGAAAAGGCGTTATGCTGGTGTGACGCACAGCAGCTTCACCAAAGGTTTTTTTGGATCTATGTGAATATAACACATGTAGTCACTGTGGCTTTCTCTCTCCAGCTCCTGGAAAAGTGTGTCATACTGCCCAAACATGCGCCTTCTTTGTATCCAAACTGCCCGGTAATCTCTGAGATAACACACGGCGTTAGTGCACACGACGTACAGATCGTGTGCAGTTCTTGCAAACTTCATACGAAGCCGCATGGCACCCAGGGTCAGTACGTTTACTGCAGGTTGGTCGTGCATTTGCTGTATGAATGAAGTGACAGCTGCACGTCCGAGCAGCAGTGATCTGAACACCACAACTACGTTCTCCACCAACAAAAAATAAACACAGCGATTTGGGAAACACCAGAAATCGCACGACCAAAAAGTTGTAAAACCGGTTGTGACCATAGCTTAAGTAAACATTTGCATTTGCACTGAAGCTGCTCATGAGTTCAAGTTGCTGTTTTTAAACTCACTGTGGATCATTTATTGACATCTGGAGAGTAAAAGTACAGAAATTTAGCACAGAAAAAAAAAGGTTTTCGATACCGCCCCCTACTGGAGCTTTTTCTGGCCCCAGTCCCTATGCAGAATTGCGCTGGTGAGAACACTGGAAATGATGGCAGCCATCTTGAGACTGGCCCTTCTAACACAGTGCAATGTCATCAAATGGAAATAACACCTGTCTATCTATTTGAGTTGTTTCATGACTCTTTGATAATTGGGACCGACCTTATGTCATATCTGGCAAGAAAATAATGTTTTTGAAGTTATTCAAATGTTATTTCAGTTTTATAGGAGGCAGAGACTTAAGCTATTTGTTCATAGATTTTCCTCTGATGTTAAATTTAGACACAGTTAAATGATGAGCAGAGGTGATGGGCTTTTTTGACCACACCACAAACAAATGATAATTCTGTGACATAATCCGACCTGGTCACGAAACATTCGTTTGTTCTGAGCATGAGAATAGTTTGCACAGGACGCACGTGGAGTTTGTTTTCTGCGACTACAACGCAGACAAACAGGTTTCTTCTGGAGCTACTTCTGATTGGTAGCAGCCAGAGCAAGCGAGGCTCGATTATTCTGATTGGCGAACATGTCTATAACTCAAACGGCGGAGGCGCAAGGCAAGGGGAAAAAACCCCCTCAGCGCCTTGAGGTTAGGTCATCGCAGTAGCTAAAACCTCAATTTCAATTAGATAAAGTTTAATCGTGCAACCCGAGCCAGAATCGCACCCATTGGCCACTAAACATCATCTTGTAAGATGTTAATGATAAAGAAACCACAGAAATTATATAAATGCCATGAAAAAACATAACATACCTTGCCTCACTTTAGTATTGTGTAATCGAGTCAAATGTGATGGCATATGTTTTCCCTGTTTTGTTATAGTTGGTTTGTTTTAGATGCATGTTTTGTTTGGTTTGCTGTGTTCCCTAATTGTTTTATACTTTGAGTAACGCCTCCTTACCATGACACGTGACTCTGATAGCCAATACCTTGCCCCGCAATCAACACACCTGTACCATGGCGGGGAAAGAAACAGATTAAAAAGGAGAAGGAAGCGTACAGGAGGTGGGACTGCTCGGGAGAAGACGCACGTGGCCGCATGGCCCCCTGCGGCCGCCGCAGTCACGGCGGAGAGACCGGGGTGCAGAAGGAGCCAGGCAAGACCGGGGTGCAGAAGGAGCCAGGCAGACCGGGGTGCAGAAGGAGCCAGACAGACCGGGGTGCAGAAGGAGCCAGGCAGACCGAGTGCAGAAGGAGCCAGGCAGACCGGGGTGCAGAAGGAGCCAGCAGACCGAGTGCAGAGGAGCCAGGCAGACCGGGGTGCGAGGAGCCAGGAGACCGGGGTGCAGAAGGAGCCAGACAGACCGGGGTGCAGAGAGCCAGGCAGACGGGGTGCAGAAGGAGCCAGGCAGACCGGGGTGCAGAAGGAGCCAGCAGACCGGGGTGCAGAAGGAGCCAGGCAGACCGAGTGCAGAAGGAGCCAGGCAGACCGGGGTGCAGAAGGAGCCAGGCAGACCGGGGTGCAGAAGGAGCCAGGCAGACCGGGGTGCAGAAGGAGCCAGGCAGACCGAGTGCAGAAGGAGCCAGACAGACCGGGGTGCAGAAGGAGCCAGGCAGACCGGGTGCAGAAGGAGCCAGGCAGACCGGGGTGCAGAAGGAGCCAGGCAGACCGAGTGCAGAAGGAGCCAGGCAGACCGAGTGCAGAAGGAGCCAGGCAGACCGAGTGCAGAAGGAGCCAGGCAGACCGGGGTGCAGAAGGAGCCAGGCAGACCGGGGTGCAGAAGGAGCCAGGCAGACCGAGTGCAGAAGGAGCCAGGCAGACCGGGGTGCAGAAGGAGCCAGGCAGACGGGGTGCAGAAGGAGCCAGGCAGACCGGGGTGCAGAAGGAGCCAGGCAGACCGAGTGCAGAAGGAGCCAGGCAGACCGAGTGCAGAAGGAGCCAGGCAGACCGAGTGCAGAAGGAGCCAGGCAGACCGAGTGCAGAAGGAGCCAGGCAGACCGAGTGCAGAAGGAGCCAGGCAGACCGAGTGCAGAGAGCCAGGCAGACCGAGTGCAGAAGGAGCCAGGCAGACCGGGGTGCAGAAGGAGCCAGGCAGACCGAGTGCAGAAGGAGCCAGGCAGACCGAGTGCAGAAGGAGCCAGGCAGACCGAGTGCAGAAGGAGCCAGGCAGACCGAGTGCAGAAGGAGCCAGGCAGACCGAGTGCAGAAGGAGCCAGGCAGACCGAGTGCAGAAGGAGCCAGGCAGACCGAGTGCAGAAGGAGCCAGGCAGACCGAGTGCAGAAGTTTTGGGGAGGAGCGCTCTGAGGAGGACACCAGTGCAACGATTGCTCGGCGGGTGAAGCACCACGACGTGGAATACACGCAGCGGCAGGGGAATCCCTGCCTCCTCTGTGAGTAGTTCTAAAGTGAGAGCCTTGGGCTCTCTGCCCCTTCGCCTTCTGCACTCACAATCCCCTTTTAATCAACTTTTTATTCTCATTCTTAATAATATTGGTTTTAAACTTTGTAATAAATCGTTAACCTTTTAATTGTTTGCCTCTTTTTGGTTACACCACCGCTCTCAAAGTCTGTCAGAACAGTTTAAAGTTAACTCGGCCTCTTCCATTACAATTGCACCTGGTTTCCCTATTCATGTGTATGGTGGTAGGATTTCTGGGATTTCTATGGTCTCACAGGGCAACAAAAGTCGTTGACTGTTCTAAAAACTCTCACCTCAGCTTTCACACCTCGCTCCAAGTGGAAGGCACTCATTGTGACCTCGCTGTCTGAGACTCAAACTTGCCTTACTTACTAACTGCCACTTAAGGCGAGACACTGCAGGTGAATAGGGGAAAAAATAAATGTAGAGATATCAATTTGAAACTTTTGCTGAACATCATTGATATAAATATGAGAAAAAATGTATTGCATTTTTTCTGTCATTTTATGTTTTCATATAAAAATAAGACATTTTGTGCATGAAAATAGCCAAAATTGCCTATATTTTGGGCAACGAAATAAAAATAATGGATTGAGCCAGATTAAAATGTATGGTTTTATTTTATTGACATATTAGTAACTAAGATTTTTTCAGAGGGGATTTTGGATATATTGTTTAGTTTTTCAAATAACTAATCATAAGTGAAAAATCTGTAAAAACTCAAATTCCGCCTGTTTTTTTGGGTTCAAAGCTGAATAAATCAGGCTAGGAATTAGATATTAAAAAATCCCTCTGAAAAAACCTTCAGAATATTGTTAAGTCCAAGACTGGAAAGTTTGGAGTCTGTAGGAGCGACTATAAGGGCTCACCCGCTGCCCGAGTGGGGCCTTCTCTCATTCAGAGAAAACGAGCTCTGAAGTTTTGTAGCGAGTGCGCATGCGCGGAACTTTCTTTTGGCTCTTCCGCACCAGGCGTCTCCCAGAAGGAAAAATACCATATTGGGCGATAGCGTCATCAGGATCCCTTCGCAGCACACGTGGATGTAAAGTCTGTCAATATTTGTGAATGAATACCCCCATGAGAGCGGTCTTTCGACGCGCCGCAGCTGCTACTTCCGGGTTACCTCCGCGTCGCAGGCGGACAAATCATCATAAAATAAGCATCATGCGGGGTGAGTTCTGTCATTTTTATACTCTGACAGGAAAACTAAGATGTAAAGGGAGCAAAATAGATAAAAATCTCCACTTCGACCACTGCGTGAAAAATCAATACTTTCACCTGCTGTGTATCGCCTTAAATCTTTCAGAATGGCCTCCTGCTCGACCTTCCCCTTGCTCTATAACCTTCCTCACTCCGCCGTTCTCCTCGCACTCCCCTTTTGTCATTTGAGCACTAGTGGAAGGCGTTACTCCATAATGACTACAGCTTCAGCTCCTCACCACATGCCTTCAATTCCCTTTTATTGTATCACATGCTTTTCATTTGCCATAATTCACTTCACACTTCACTGATTGTGCATTAATGGCTCATGGAGAAAACATCAGTATCTGTTTTTCACATTGGAACAACATTGTAGCTTGTTAATTGGTCTCCGAGGAATAAACGGTTCCTCAGCACAAAGGCATAGGTGATATAAACAGGGCTATATATAGATAAAGGCTGAACCCCGGTGACCCCAGGGCTGTGGGAGAAGGATGTAACCGCTTTAGTGTCCAACATCACAGGAACGCTTAGGTGAAGAACAGTAATTGATCAGATCAATGCTAAAATGTGTGCTATAATGTACGCAGAATGAAGAGGTTGTGATTGTAATTGACTTTAATGCAACGCTTCTTGTTTTGCTGTTATATTTTGCCTTATCCAGACTTACTAAAGTACTTGCAGACGCCTTAAGGTCAACATGCACTGGGCAAAACAGGAAAAAGTCTTTAATGGACTTTTGGCCCGTGGTGAAAAGAGGTAAAGAGTGGGGAGAAACATTCAGAAAATTGTCGGAGTTGAGACCCGAACCCATCACGCAGAGGTGTGAGTACAGTGATACAGTGACTTTTTAGAGTAGAATGAATACATTGTACTTTCAGATTATGAGTACCGCTGAAATCGTAACTTCCCACTCTTTTACCAAATAATTCAAGGTGGCGTTGTTGGTAATTATTAAAGTAGCTACATTTTGATTCAGTAAAGCCTCGGCTGCGACACATACAACCCCACTGTCTCCCCAATGGCCCAGTATAATAAAGGTCAAACTCATAAAAGGCGATCGTTGCACAGTAGCAGAGGCCGTTTTATCCATCGCAGAGCCATTGACGTATCATTTCAGGAGCGGTACCTGCCTCCTTTCTCTCATTCACACAGGGAAATGAGTTCAACGCGTTCCGCCGCTCTGTCCTTGAGGTAAGCAGTCTCATCTCGTTCCACCGCCATAAGGACATGAGCAGGGCCTGTCCTCTCGCGGCGAGCAGTAAATATGCTCCTTCAATTGGACAGTTATATCCATGGAGAGAAGGGCATTTGACACTGTAGGGGCTGAAAGGCTGAAATATATGAGCATGTCAATATGGACCACAGTATAAGGGGGGGGGAGGGGGGCTGTGTTTTAAAAGGGGTCATTTTCTTAATCACTCTTTTTTCACTCACCATGTTTGTTTTTGTACGCTCTACACCACTTTCCAAATTATTATGCAAATGATATTTTTCTAAGATTTTCCAAAGTGTCAACTCAAATGACAGTCAGCATAATTTTCAAGTGTTTAACTGTTAGAGGATAATATAAATGTAATTGAAAAAACCTCCTACTGATAACAGTATTTTATTCAAAAATAAATATAATAAACAAGTCAAAATCTACTCTTTTAAATTATTATGCAACTCATTGTTTCATTTGTTGAATTTGCTGCATTAGGAGGTCATACTGAAATAAAAAGCTATTTCAATCAAAAACATCTTAACAGGCCAAGTTATATTTTAACATAGGACCCTTTTGATTGCAGCTTCAAAATTCTTAAATCCATTAAACTTGTGAGTTTTTGGAGAGTTTATGCTTGGATTTCTTTGCAGGATGTCAGAATAGCCTCCCAGAGCTGCTGTTTGGATGTGAACTGCCTCCCACCCTCATAGATGTTTTGCTTGAGGCTCCAAAGGTTCTCATTAGGGTTGAGGTCAGGGAGGATGGAGTCTACATCATGAGTTTCTCTCCTTTTAGGCTGCAGAGCAGCCAATGATGCAGAGGTATTCTTTACAGCATGACATGGTGCGTTGTCATGCATGAAGAGGATTTTGTTCGGGAAAGCACGGTAGTATCATGGAAGAAAGTGGTCAGTCAGAAACTATTTTCAGAGGTTTTCACACCTTCAGGGAGCCTAAAGGGGCCGACCAGCTCTCTCCCATGATTCCGGCCTAAACATGACTCCGCCTCCTCCTTGCTGACGTCACAGCCTTGTTGGGACATGGTGGCCATTCACCAACTACTCCATCCATCTGGACCATCCAGGGTTACACGGCACTCATCAGTGAACAAGACTGTTTGAAAATGAGTCTTCATGTATTTCTGAGCCCACTGCAGCCATTTCTGCTCGTGAGCATTTAATGAACAGTTTAGGGGAGACTGGATAGAAGGTTTATGCACAACTGCAGCCTCTGGAGGGTCCTACACCTTGATGGTCGGGAGACTCCGGAGGCACCAGCAGCTTCAAATACCTGTTTGCTGCTTTGTAGCAGCTGTTCTCTTAATCTGATGTATTTGTCTGACAGAAACCGTCCTCATTGTGCCTTTATCTGCACAAACCCGTGTGTGCTCTGAATCAGCCACAAATCTCTTAACAGTACGATGATTACGCTTAATCTTTCATGAAATATTGAAGGTTTTCATACCTAGTCCAAGGCATTCAACTATTTCATCAGCAGAGAGATCCTTTTTCTTTCCCATATTGCTTGAAAATGGTGGTCTGCTTAATAATGTGGAACGTCCTTTTTCAGTAGTTTTTCCCTTAACTGGGTTAACCAGACAACTAATTATCACAGAAGTCTAAGATTGATGTCAGTGATTCAAAGAGCCCTGAGACACAATACCATCCATGAGTTTCATTGAAAAACATATTTTTGTGCCTTTTTGACACTGAAATACAATTTGCATAATAATTTGGAACACAGTGTAATTGGTTATTTCGACAGTCAATCAAGCTCAACTGAACTGGGATAGATGAGACGAGATCCCTGACTAGTGGTAAAGAATAGGTAACGGTTGGTCTGGCTGGCCCAGTTAGTTTTTGCCTGTTTCATATTTGGCTGTACAAAGAACAGACTAATACATTAGAAATAACAAATGCTTGTAACATGTTTGAAAGCGCTCTCATCCGCCCTTGCGTCATCTTCACGGAGACTATATCAAGTCCAAAAAGCGCGAAATGAAAAAAGTGATCAGAAAAGCTGCACAATTTCAGGAGCCAGTTTTAAAATTAGCCCGAAACTTTAAATTAATGATCAATATCTTGAATCCCCATGAATGAATGTGTGATTTAAACATGAGTGAGTCCGTAGGGGCCATGAGGCAATGCTTTGTAACCAGCCTGATCTCATGTAAAGCAAGGATTTTCAGCCCAACCAATCTGATAAAAGGGCTAACTTTATGTTTGGGAAAGTTTGGTACATTTCCCAGGAGTTTAAGCAATAGAATACACAAAGGCAGAAAGTGCAGAACATAGGGATTTGCAACAGGGCTTTGCAAAAAAACAAAAAAACAATTGCAGTATTCGTTTTTCCATCAATGAGTATGAACTAAAAAATAATCTAAAACAATGTTAAAATAAAACTGAATTGGGAAAATAATGACTAAAATGAAACTGCTTTGTTGCTTCTTGTGATATTGTGATAATGATATGTTGGCGCTGCAGCCCTCAGCACTCTCCCCTCAAAACTAAAAGGTCACGGGTACAACTTGGAAAACCCCCCAGGAGCTGCAATGCGGTCACCCTCATCAAAGGTCTAAGCTTAAAGGGATGAACTCATTGAATCCTAAATGGTTTCAGTACAGCAGAGGTCACAGAATGGCTCTCACTGGTGCATGACGTGGCTGTGTCCTTGGGCAAGACACTTCACCCACTTTGCCTGTGTATGAATGTGGTGCATGGGTGAGTGAGTGGTAGCAGGAAGGGAATGGTTTGTCAAGAGGATTAGCATGATTATATATTTTTTTCATCATTATCCAATTATCACTGTGTTGGGGGTAACGCGCTACTTAGTAACGCGTTAGAGTACTCAGATTACGTTTCCGAGTAACGAGTAAAGTGACGAGTTAGTTTTGCATCTGCAGGTAATGAAGTACTAGTTTATTTTCGTCTCCTTTCTTCCACGGCTGCTGTGCAGACTCTATCCTCCAAAACTTTACATCGATTCAGCAACATGGCAGAGTTTGGAGCGAGCACGTTCACGTCATAGTAAAACTTACATTATTTTGAACTTACTGGAGAAAAGGACAATACAACGTTGGTGGCCAAGCCAAAGTGGAAAACTACAATGAAGCCCTCGCCCCCAAACAACAACACTTAGCTTTGGGCAGGATCCGTCCTTCCAATGTCATCAACAAACTATTTTTTAGTTTGGTATTATTACCAATTCAATGCACTTTGTAATGCGTAAGCCAAACTGTTTACATAAAGCGAACAAGCTAAGCTTTTATGAGTCGACTATAGTAAGTGCTTAATAATGTTGCCTATTGCTGTAATTTGTCCACAGTCAAAATAAAGCTCAGAAGCAAATTTATTGTGCTATTATTGAATACATTTACTGGTATCGGGCTGTTTGCGTAAGCTGCTTCTTTGATGACTCAGTTTGTGAAAGGGAGCATTCCTCATCAGAAAAAAATAACAAATGAAGGCTGTATATAGATGTTTATTATTGGTAACGGATGAGTACTCTAACACGTTACCTTCATAATAAAGTAGCACAGTAACGTAACAAGCTACTTTTCCAGAGGAGAAACGAGCTAACTTAACGAGTTACTTTTAAAAGTAACGTTACCCAACACTGGTACTTAGTCTCATCGGCGACTTGGATCACCACCATCCTCTCACGCATGCGCCACATTCAAGGTGGGTGAAGTGCCTTGCCCAAGGGCAACGCGACACCATGCACCTTTAGGAGTAGGGATTTGAACCGGCAACCTTTTGGTCATGAGATAACGCACTTTAAAATGGTAAATGGTCTCAACTTATCTCGGCTTTTATCCAAAGCGCTTTACAGCAAGGAACCACTTACCCATTCACACACTCATACACCAATGTACACAGACACTGGAGTCAAGGTGGGTGTGTCTTGCTCAAGGACACAACGACAGTGTGCACCGGTAGGAGCCAGGATTCGAACCCCTGACGGTTCTTCTTCCGATCTTGAGATGACTCGGTTTACCATCTGCACCACTGTCGCCCACTTGATGTGTTACATTATTGGCTGAATTTTTTACACTTGTGAACAATTTTTATCTAGTCATAATAACCAGCCAACAACGTAATAATCCTTACATTATCGGCCGGCAAATCGTTATTGGCACAACAGGGTTATTACGTTATCAGTTCCTACAAAATGTTTAAAATGCTGGAATATTATTCCACTTTTGATGTTAAATTCAACTGGAGCAACAATGGTAATGAATTGTACCAATAGATTTTACACAAAGGCAGAAAGTGCAGAACATAGATTTTGGATTTCCAACAGAGCTTTGCAAAAAAAACCAAAAAAACAATTGCAGCATTCGATTTTTCATCAATGAGTATGAACTAAAAACATATATAAAACAATGATAAAATAAACTAAATTGGGAAATATTTCCTAAAATTGAATGTCTGCACACGCTTAGTTGCTTCTTTTGATATTGTTATAATGATATTTTGGTGGTACAGCCTATTGTGCAGCCCTCATGGTGGTAATGAATTTTTGAAAATATGAATCTGGGGCCTCGCCAAACAACCTCCGAAAAATATGTCCCAGTAAAAAATGTAATTGAACAGCTCTGACACATACTGTCTGCAAGTACTTATTTATGACTGTTATCACGTGAAACCTCCTATGATGGCTCCGAACACAAAACTGTACTCAATGTGAGTCCCAGTGTGTGACAAAAGAGTTCTCAGCTAAATCAAACCTGGTTCTAAAGAACAGTTAAACACGGACAATGCTAATGGGCTAAACTGGCCTCATGGCAAAGCGGCGTGCTTCTGTGTGTGATCCGTAGGCCAGTCTCAGGCGCAGTATCTGACCGGGAAGTTCACTTGGCCGCTTGTATACTACTCGGTAAATGTTGTGCTGGGGGAAAGGCACTGGGGAGCTGCAGGCCGTGAGCGGGAGATTGGACGATGCATCATGAACTTGAACCAAATAAAGCGCTCGCCGGGAGGTCTGCGCAGGGCATTACTGTCTGTGCGCACACTGACAGCTTTATCTATAGGGCTGGAAAGCGGAAGTGCGAGAATTTGCGAGATTTCCGTCCACGGATACAAACAAACAACACACGCTGGTTGTCCTGTACTGATATCGCGGACTTCATACGCTCTGATGGCCTTTTCAGTGTTATTTTGGACACATTTCGTCACTGGGACGAAAAACTTCGTATACGGCCATGCTAGTCGCTGAGTGGATCGGCAAATGCCCCGCTCAGGTTTGTGGCACGGTCCCATTTAGTGATAATATTCGAGTAAGTTATACTCGTAGTGACATGCGCCTTTTTATATCTGTAGACGCCTTGGTCAAGTAGGGTCGACACGCCCGCCTGCCTTTTCCTCTGCCTTTGATTCGCTTTTTTTTTTTTATTCCCCTGTCACTGGACATGTGGAGCTCCGTGTGTGAGGGCAACAACACCTCTACTGTGAAACAAACCACGAACTAAATATGGTCATAACCTCTTAACCCCACTTTAACCATGTACATTTTCATCACTTTGGCTTTTGTTGATTTTTTGGTCATATTTTATAACTTTTTGTCGCTTTTTTATCATGTTTTTATAACTTTTTTGTCACGTTTTTGTCACGTTTTTGTTGTGCGTTATGCTTGTTGCTGAACTGGTGAAAATGTGCTCGGTTAAGGTGGGGGTTAAGAGGTTTTAACTAAAAGAAAAAGTAAAATAAACTCGAGTCTTTGGTATAAATTGCCTCTGTAAACTATTTTTATCAACAACGGACCTTACGTGCCTTAATGTGCTGGTGTTGGTCGTCTCCAGCTGGCGTTGATTGGCATTTTGTGTTGAAATGCTAAGGCTAATCACTCGCTATGTCATGAAAGCATTTTGCCCTATTCAATTCAGCCGCCTCCTGGAACAGCTGGTTGTTTGTTTGTATCCGAGCAAAGAACCGGAAGTGCTTCTGGTACGAGACTTTCCAGCCCTATCGCTGACTCTTGAAGTGTTTCAAAGAAGTCAGGTCAACATAAAATTAACCTCAATTGCAACAATAAGTGTGGTGCTAGCCATTTGGCAGATCTTTATACCTTCTCGTGGCATTGTGGCATAGTAGTTAGCGCTTCTGCGTGTCATGTTCAAGCTAACACATGCCCCAGAGGGCAGCAGTGTGGTTGCTCACGGCTCCTGACAGGTTACATGTACAGAAAGTATCTTTTATGGAACATATAGTTCATATAGTGTTCAGTAAATGCTTATCCATTTTTAATCAGTACTTTAAAAATAAAACACTTAAAATATTGTTTAAATGTATTTGTCAGTCAGTCAGTTATTTCATTTTAAAATGTTTTAAAATGAAAATATTCCAAATATTTTTTCAAGCCTTCCAGTACTGCATTTGACAGCTGACAGTGTAAAGAGGGTCTTTGCTCAACTCAATCCACGAAAGGCTGCTGGACCTGACAACAGCCCAGGCTATGTACTTAAAGGCTGTGCTGAGCAATTAAAGGATGTTTTTGCAGATATCTTTAATATGTCTCTCAGCCAGGCTAGTGTTCCAACCTGTCTAAAAAGTTCCACCATTGTCCCAGTGCCCAAGAAGCCGAATCCATCTTCAATGAACGACTATCGTCCTGTAGCCCTGACCCCTATTGCCATGAAATGTTTTGAGCGTTATGATGCACATAAGGTCACTCCTCCTAGCAAATTTGGACCAGCTTCAGTTTGCGTACAGAGAGAACCGCTCTACAGAGGATGCCATCTCCACCCTGCTCCACCGGGTTCTGTCACATCTGGAGGGCAAGAACACGTATGCCAGGATACTGCTGCTCGACTTCAGCTCAGCATTTAACACCATCCTTCCTCGACAGTTAGTGGAGAAGCGGTCACTGCTGGGTATGGAGTCGGGATTGTGCAGGTGGATTCTGGACTTTTTGACGGAGAGGAGACAGACAGTAAGAGTTGGCAACACAACATCCAAAACAATGACAGTGAGCACAAGCTCACCTCAAGGGTGTGTTCTGAGCCCGTTATTGTTCACGCTGCTTACTCACGACTGTACTGCCACTCACGGCAACAACCATGTCATTAAGCGCTATATAAGACTAATGCATTATTATTATTATTATTATTGTTAAGTTCGCAGATGACACCACAGTTGTCGGCCTCATTACAAACAACGATGAGTCGGCATACAGGAAAGTGGTGGAGGTGCTCACAGTCTGGTGCACAATGCACAATCTGGCCCTCAACACCACCAAAACAAAGGAGATGATCGTCGATTTCAGAAGGTCCGGAAAACATCATCCTCCGATCACAATTAACAACTGTGAGGTGGAGAGGGTCGAGAGTGCCAAGTTCCTGGGGATACATCTGTCAGACAAACACCACGGCTATAATTAAGAAGGCACAACAACGTCTTCACTTCCTCTGTAAGCTGAAGAAGGTGAACCTCCCCATCCCAGCGTTGACTCTGTTCTACAGAGGGACAGTGGTTAGCCTGCTAACGTATAGCATGCTGTCCTGGTTCAGCCTGTACAGCTGAAGAGAAGCAGAGTCTCGGTTGGATCGTGAGAACTGCAGAGAAGATCATAGGCGCCCCTTACCACCACTACAGGACATCTTCACTGAGCGCTGTACGCACAGAGCAGGCTCTATCCTGAAAGACTGCTCACAGTCCATCCAATGTTTGAACTGATGCCGTCAGGGAAGAGAACTCAAATGTTAAACAACTGTTCAGCTGTTAGACTGATGAATGAGACCCCATCATCTACAGACTAATTAACTTTTGTTTAATTAATTAATTTTACATTGCACTAAATTGTTGGGTACGTGAGAAACGTAATTTCGTTTTTATGTTGCATAAGAATGACCAATAAAGCTATCTATCTATCTATCTATCGTACAATAGTGACGTGTGACACAGTTACACCAAAGGCCCTGACATTAAAGGACCTGTAGCCATTTTTTTTTTTTTTTTACAGCAGAATAAAATATGTTTTGTTCTCTGCATGTGAGAGGTCAGTGGAGAGTTCTTGCCTCCCCTTCACATCAAGTGGTCCGCTCGACATGAAGGAGCCCAAGCAGCTGAGGTGGCTCTGGCATCTGCTTCAAATATCTCCTGGTCACCTCCCTCAGGAGCTGTTCCAGGCATGTCCTATTGGGAGGAGGCCTCGGGGAAGACCCAGGACACGCTGGAGGGACTAGTGCTGCATCCGAAACCATCAAATTGTAGCCTCTAAGTACTAACACTAGCAACTAATCCTTAACCTTTCATGGGGTCAACTGTTAGATCTCTATGCAGTTAGTGAACTTCTGCTTCAGCAGCATTTGCCCAATTCGACCGTCCTTACCCAGGGAAGGGGAAGTGACATCACCAACAGCTGTTTTTTTTCTTCTTTAAAGTTCAGTGCAGGCCAAACAAAAGCGCATACCGCCACCTATTGTATATTGTCGCACATGGCTCCTAATCGCCAGTGAGTTAGCATCAGAGGTCCCTATGCTAAAGTGGCTATGATAGTTAGCATACAGGCCACTTTCCCCAACTCCTTCCTAACTGAAAGCCCAATTCGGACGCATCTTATCATGGCGGACGCTGACGCACATCCGGTTTGGCGTAAGACCTCTTACCAATTTACTGGTTTCGGATGGAGCATAGGTCTCTGTGGCCTGGTGTTGCCTCGCGGTCCCCCTGAACAGCTGGAGGAGGTGTGCATCGATCGGGAAGTCTGTGCATCTCCGGCCCCGGATAAAGCGGAAGAAAATGGATGGATGGTTTGTTCTCCTTCAGTATATTGTATATGCAGTGGTTTGTGAAAAGACTGACCATATATTTAGAAAGCATTTTTATTGATTGTGAGCTTGCAGGCTTTAGTCGGACAGTTGATGTCGAAGCTGCTTGTGTGTTGTGCTGCTAAATGAAGATTCAGCACAAATTCAACCTGGAAGACCTACCTACAGCCTTATCCAATCATCCAATCACGGCCCCATCTGGAGCGGCACCTTCGCGTCAGGCAATCACTGCAGCTATTTATCCTGCTTCAGCCATTCACCACACAGGATCCCCTTCTTAAGCTCCCCGGTCAATCACTCGGCCGTTTCCCAGCCGTGCTGCGACCCTCCTCCGCCCCTCCTCCACCTGGCCTCTCCTCGGGTCAACTGACCGCCCCGGGTCTCTTCCTACCGCCACCAGTGTCCGGGCCCCTGGGGAAGATTCTGGCTATCATCCATCATCGCCGTGTATTCCACATCATTAACACAATCTTCCGCCGGGCTCTGAGCCCCAATCATGATCCATGTTCAATAAAACTTCCTAACACATTCGGTCTCTGTGAGTCTTTACAGGTTGAACTGGTTCCGGTGAAAGTTCAACACTTTAACGATCCTGTGAAACAATTCAACAAACAATGACGTAGTTCCTCACCAAAGTCTTTCCAACTTGACCTCTAAGTTTGGCAGACAAAGTGCTGCTGCTGTTACTTTGGTGTCATCTCTAAAAACATGTTTCGCCGGAGTCTGTCAGCCTCATGGTTTACAGTGTATATTTTAATGTTTTCACAACATGTTTCCAGGTCAGCCCCCTCCACACAGGATTCATGACACTACGATAACACGACTTATTCTTCTCTGTGTGCGACACGTTGGACACAGCACAGACTCCACCGTATGTTCCCTGTCCTCGCCTGCTCCATCTACATTTAATCCTTAATTAGCAAGTTGATTTTAATATTGTTTACACATTTCGGTTCACAGTATTTTAAATGCCTCATATGAAAGCCAATGAATGTTTGGAAAAGGTTTGGTTAAAGATGTCATTTTAAATGGAGAATTAGAGTGTTTGGACCTGGACGTAGCTGGAATGTATTTGACAGTTCATGTCAGTGTTAGAGGATAACATTAAATCACTATTTATCACACTAGGTCAAGCTGTGCAGTCGTACTATTTCTGTCATAGCCTTGACTGTGGTACTCAGGCGCCTACTCTCAGCCACTGAATGTTTTTCTTGCGTATCAGAATGACGCTCTGAGAGGGTATTTATGAATGGTAGGACTAGCGCAATGTCTCGAGTTCATGTCTCTGGGTCCCGTAACGATGGCAGTGGTGTGCCGTCAGGGCCAGCAGGGCCTTCTCTGCTGGCCCTGGCCAAATGAAGAAAAAAAAGTGTAAAATGTCTTAATAGTATATTTCATTTCTAATTTATTTATATAATGTACAGTTGAGTCGCTTATATTGGTTTTGTTAATGTGTAACTGTAAAGTGTAACTTAAACACCTCTGGCGAGCTGCTCTTCCTCAGGACCTTCAGAACAGATTCTGCAGGCCCTGTGTTGTCAGGCCGCACACATGATTGACAGCCAGCGTGACTGACAGAATTATCAGCCAATCAGACTTCGATATACATTGACAGTACGCCCCCCAGGGCCTGCAGTATCTCAGTAGCGTCCCCGTTACTTCGCCTGGGAAAACCGCTAATGTACGTTCCAGCCTCTCCGAAGAGAACCGGATAAACAGATATTCCTCTTGGAAACGTCCAAACGAGGCAAAATGAAGTGGATTTACTGATCACGGATATTTTGCGGCCGTTCATTATGAAGAGCTTTGAGAGCAAAGCAGCGGGAACGACAGTGGGACGTAGACGCTCGGCTCCCCGGACAGGAGAAGGGTTTCTCACCTCTGTCAACAAAACATCTCCTAAAAACAGCCGGTTGTTTCCACATTATAACGCGCTCGTCTCCGCCTGTCATGTGTCATGTGTTTCCGTATTCTAGCACGAGTGTTCCCGAAGGTGTTTTTTTGTTTGTTTGGAGTCGGAGGCACCGCTGCTTTTGATTTGCGTTGTTAATACATCCTTTAGCGGACAAATGCCACGCAAAAAGGCCATACGCCTATTGTCGATAAGTTTATATGCATTTGACTGTGTGAAGCCAGGTTGCTATTGAAGGCCCTGACTGAAACCCCACGGCCCGCCACTGACCGATGGTAAATAAACTTCTCCTGTATGAGACATCCAGACTGCTGCCTATTCTTCACCTACTGTATCCTCTCGAACACCATTGTTATTTCTCTAACATTTATGTCAGAAAAGAATTCTAAAGAACACCATCCAGTATATGTAAATTTCTGTGCGATCAGATGATTAAAAAGAGATTGTACAAAGTTGCTAAGTTAAAGGGGTTAAAATGAGTAAAATCCCAATATAGTGAATAGGACTTCAGCTCCACTGGACCCGGAAGTAGAGTGATGTGACGGCTAAAGCCTGTCCTAGTTTTATTCCTACAGAGAGTTAGCCATGCCTTGCTAAAATAATAATTATAAATTCAAACAGTACGTGGCTGAAAATGCAGCTGCTGGGTAATCGCTTACACATGTTAAAATCTTTACTCAGGGTGTAAACACTTCACTTGAGGAGACTTCTGTGTTTAGAACTGTAAGTGTTTTAGCCTCAAAGCTAAAACACTTTAGCTTTCCATTTGCTAGCGTTAATTTAATGGTAGATTTGGAGATTAAGCAAACTGAAATAACTTGGAAAAAATAAATGTCATATTACCGTGCACAAACAAGGTGTTAATTGTACTTACGGAGAAAAGTCTTTAGCTTGTCCTCTCATTTAAGTGTACATGTAAGTGTAAGTGTAATTTACTCAACTTGGGTGTGATCTTGTCATGTATTTGTTAAAGAGCAAACAAAGACAGGAAATCCAAATCCTCTTTGTTTAGAGGCAAATGAAATGCATCCAGCATGGAAGAGGTGGCGTCAGATCGTCATTGTAAAACTGAAACACAAACAACATGAATAGAAAGGATGAAAAGGCTTGACTGTAACTGACTAGTATTATGACTGTAACTTCGCTGGGAGTGGGGACGGGTCAGGCTCGTCTACATGGAGATGTCGACTAAAGGCAGCCAAACATGAGATTTATATAGCTTGGATCCTCATCCAAATCCATTCATTGATTATCCACAAATACAAAATATCATTATCTGTGTCAAGGTGGTCATTAGGAGCATGTTTTGTCTTGCTGGAAACAGTAAGACAAAATCAAAAATATTTGCCTTGAAAGAGTCTTGTATCCAATTTGTATGATGTAGTTTAAAAAAAGGATTTATGTTTTAATGCTCATTTATGTATTACATCAACATTAAAAGTTTTACGCTCAAACTCATTTTCACCAACTATGTTATTATTATTATTATTTTTATTTGTTTCCCTTTATTACAGAATAAATAACAAGACAAGCTTCAAAACCCCCACCCACCCCACCCACTCCCCTTGCATACCACAATCACATTCATACCGCAATCACAACCACAATCATCCACACATTCATAGTGTTTTGACAGGAACACAAACTATAAACAGAAAGGAAGAAAAAAGCAAACGAAAATTAATAACATAAGAAAATGAAAAATAGAATATGTCATTTTACGTTTACTGGGGAAAAACACATTTGAAAGTATTCTTATTGGTGGCACAGCGGTTAGCGCTCGTGCTTCACAGCTAAAGGTTTGGGTTCGATTCCCACCTGGATGGGATGACATGCCATTGGTTCGACAACCCATTAGTCCGACGTCTCATTATTCAGAAAATGTCCCATTGAGCAGAGATGCCATTAGTCCGACATCTCTTTAGTCCGAAAAAAACAGGCCCATTGGTCCGAAGTCCCTTGGTCCGACCGTAAACACCCTAACCCTAATATTAATTAGCATTACAAACAATCAAACAAGCTGCGGCGGTTCTAGTGTTAAATAAATGTCATGTGAAAGAGCTATTCTCTTCTCTTAAGTGGACTTGGAGCAGGGATAAACTCTGAGGATGCGTGCGCAAACTTCGAGCACCAACGGGACTTCGGACCAAGGGACCTGTTTTTTTTCTGACTAAAGAGATGTCGGACTAATGGCACCCCTACTCAATGGGACATTTTCGGAATAATGAGACGCTGCACTAATGGGTAGTCGGACTAATGGAATGACCCCCTGGACGGGGCCTTTCTGTGTGGAGTTTGCATGTTCTCCCCGTGTCTGCGTAGGTTTCCTCCGGGTACTCCGGTTTCCCCTACCACTAAAAACATGTACAATAGGTTCCCCTCTGGGGCCAGGACTCCCCTGAAAAAGAGATTCTTAATCTCAGTGTTAAGAAATAAATTGAAATCTAATGCATACGAGTGACACGCGACTTCCGAGTGCGATCTTGCTATTTTCCCAATAAGTATTAGCGATGTGTTGCACAAATCAACAAATAGTTTGACAAAACATCACAGACAGTGAGATACTGATGGGAAGTCAGTGGGACGTGTTTAAAACATTACGTTGGATGTTAATTCTTGACGCAGCAAACATCTGTGTTTATTGAACAGGACTTTTTTAATCTCAGAGCTAACGGCTAGTATCTAAAAACAACACAACTAAAAAGTGTTCATAATAAAAACAGGCCAATTCGTTTTTGAGCGGCTCGTTCAAAATCTTGGTGCTGTTTTAATTGCAGAGCAGCGCCTCCTGAGGATCCACTCGCAGTCACGTGATGCTCGCGTGTATATAGCCCATCATATATTCTGGCTGTTCTACCCACCTGTGCCTCTGCCTGGACCGTTACCCACGGACTCCCCCTTTTAGGCGGGCCCTCAGGACGTACAGAACTCCGGGGAGAAGCGGGTGCTGATCCCACATGTTCCTTCACCGGACATGGGTGAACTTTGTTTGGATGATTCTGCGTTTTTCTCAGGATGTTCATTGAAGCTGCCTTTTCCTGTTTCGGGCCACTTGCGTTTCCTTCTTCTTTCAGGCCAAGCTGCATAAAACAAATATCTATACATGAGGTAATGTAGCTTTTTAGAAACGCGTTTTGGGACGTTTTGCCTGCATTAGAGAAACATTTAGAATTGCAGAACGGCAAAGTCAAACTCACAGAGCGGTGGAGGTTTTGTCGATGTCATGATCTGAGCTAAGACTCGTACTCTTAATGGAAACAACTTTGATTTAGCCACAGCACGAGGTGAACTTGAGCCACACATTGAACTGAATCAGATTCAAACAATAACTGTAGCGCCCTCTAGTGGTCACTGTACAAAATAGTAATCTCACAACAGTTGGCAGCTGCTTAAAACTACGACGTTACACAGACATGAACCAGAAGTAGGGCTCCGTTGTCGGCGCAACAGACAACATGGAGGTTCTCAGGGAAAGTTTGGATGGGTTTGGATGCGTTTGGTTTCAGAGTGAACGGATTAGTGCTGAGAAAGGAAACTGGTTTCATGGTTAGAGCGAAGTCCCACAGACTTGACGCTGATGTCGTTCGTCATAGCGTGCGGTAAGAAATGGCTTTTCTCGCTAAAGCAAAGCTCAAATAAACAAAGCTGATAGTTAGGGTCATTTTTGCTTTGCCGACGTCCCCAGGTCATTCTAATCCTGTGCGAATAGGGCTTAAGTTTTTGAAATCATGTCGACATCATTTGTTCGGTGAGTGGAGCTGTCTCTGTGCTCACCAAAGAATGAATGCGCACCATGGCCGTGGTCTTGTTTGGCACAATGGCATTTCGTGTGGAGCCGTCTCCTTGGTCCTGGCTCTTTATCATCGTGTTGTTGCTGCTGTCACACTAAAAGATGGGAAAAAATACATAAATCATATATGTAACATGTGATCATTTGGACTAAAAGGGGTATTGGCCTGCTTACTGCCAGCACAGTGGCCACAGTGGTTCCTGTGTCCGACTCAGCTTTGCTGGTGGACTCCTTTGGTTGATCTTGACCCCTACTCCTGGACCTCATGTCACCTCTATGGTCAGGCTAAAGGGAAAATTTATGATTAGAATTTCAACACTACAACCAAATTACCCATCACGATAATCTGGAAAGGCTGTGGTTTAAATTGCTGCTGACTGGATCGTGCCAATTAAAAAATTAAAAACAGCTTATAATTCTTCATTGGGGGCTTTAGATGCATTGTCTGTTCACAAATACATACCTTTACAACTTTTAACGTTTAAACGGTACCAGCCCTTGTTCATTCACAACTTTTGCCCTGAAAAAGACACGCATGTTGAAATGCATAGGCTGTCCATGTTAATAAAGGACTTTTAACAGTTTTGAACACCAGTGCCTTGGATTTTTTTGACTGCACCAGTCTGAAGAATAGTTGGAGACTAGAGTTGCCACTGGTCACAAATTCTCTGAGACGTCTCCTGGAGTTAAGGCGAGTCTCCTGGTATTCTCAGTGAAAACAAACAGGTTTGATTTCAGCAGAGTCTCCTCCTCCTGAGAGGTCTCCACAAGTGGTCTACACATTCTCAAGCAGTTGTGGCAATGTCGTGAACACTATTTGTTGTCGTCAACCTGTGAGACGTTTCTGTGACGTCTCTGCAATGTCTCCGAGACCTGTCGGAGACTTGAAAAAGTCTCCATGCAGTCTCCACTGAAATCAAACCTGTTTGTTTTCACAGAGACTACCTGGAGACTTGCCTTTTCTCCAGGGGATGGTTAGGAAACATCTCCGTGACCAGCGGCAACTCGAGTCTCCAACTAGTCTCCAGGGCGGTGAGATAGGCCCTTAAGGTTCATTCATACTCCATAAGACTCCCTGAGCTGCAAGAACAAAATGAAGTCACTTTTGCCTTGTAGCCATGGAAACATTTGTAACTGACGACAGTAGTCAGTATTCACTGTGATATATTTTTGTGGTATCAACTATATCATCTCACACTGACATAGCATTGTGTGTGATGCATTTGACCCAATCGATAACTGTTTGTGACGTTTGTTTTCATTTGGACAGTCACATGGCCTCTTTGGACTCTTCCTGGTTCTGTTTTGCACTCCAGTATGACTGTTTAGTTTCAGAAAAGTCTACCATCCTACTTTGGAGACTGATTTTTTCCCCCACAATCCCAAAATCCGACAATAAGGTTGTGAAGGGAGCTTTTAACAGATGACTGAAAAAGATTTTTGGAAACATTCAAATTACAGTACATATGTACATATGACTCCAAACTAAACTACAAACTATATAGGAAAAGTTTAAGTTACTTACAGTTCGGGACATGAAAAATGTAGCATTTCCACACTTAAGTCTCCTTGGCAACATGACTTCTGGTTGCTAAAATGCTTCAGAGAACTTTGAAAGGCAACAGAACAGTTAGACAGTTAGAATCATAGAAATAAAAAGGAGAAGTCTGCAGACAGTTAGCCAGTATGCTAGTCCGCTAGACTTTTCAGTGTCTGTTAGCATTTGTCCGAATGTTCAATAAGTGAAAAACAATTTAACAATTTAACTTGTGGATAAAACAATCTTCTTCAGACATTCTTTTTGATGTGAAAGCAACAATATAACAGCTAAAAAACTCTTTCATCTTGCACGACTATCCTTACGCCACCAGTAGCGTGAATGTTGTATTTTCACTAGGAGGGAAACCTCTGGGTAGCGAAACGCTGATACTGCGATAATCGATATAGTGCACAAAATAATCTACGATACATCAGAATAAAAAAAAACGCTACTTTTAACCTTTATTTTAACATTCATTCATTCATTTACATTCCTTTTCCTGTGCTTTATACCACTTTTATAAATGATCCCTGACTTACACACTGAAAATGGGTCTATAGATCTGTCATTGACTTCATTTACATTTAAATAAACAAGAAACCACAGTTCTATTTAAACAGTAATAAATCAACCACAAATGAATCTTCTTTATAATTATAAAAAAAACTATCATTAATTTGTGTGACAGTGTTTGATCCAAGTGCTTAAAACTGTAGTACTGCCCCCTGCTGGTCTGACTGAATTCTTGATCCTTGTTGGCCTCTATTGACTGTGAAAACAGTGGAGCACTGCTGCCTCATTAATATGCATGACGTTGCTCATTAATATGCATGACGTCATCAAAAGTATCGATATCGGAATAAAAAGTATCGGCATTGTATTGCGATATATCGGAAAATCGATATATATTTTCACACTCCTAATTTCACTACAACAAAGGCGATGCATTCTCCTGGACGCGTGAGCCGGGGAAGAGGCCATTTTAAGCCCATAAAAGGAAGAGCAGCTCTCTTTCTTGCTGGCCTCAAATTTCCCAGGCACCCTGCGTTTTAGTGCCACTATCCTGGCCCTCTGTCTGCACCCAGCGCACTTCTCTTCCATCTACTGCTCCTATTGTGACTCCATTATCTTCATGTGTGTCAGGCCTCCTCTGGGGAGTTTGGCGCCCCCCGGACACAATGCATCCAATCAGAAAACATCAAGAGACGCTGACACCAATTACGGAGGGGCACAACAGTCAACACAACACCGTGACCTGCCGGAGGAGAGGAGGACTCAAAGAGCAAGGCAAGAAGAGTAGGAAGATATGACAGTATAGTTCAAGAAGTATCCCCCCCCTCTACAAATCTCTGATATTATGTGGAAGTCTGATAGTGGACTTGTTCAGATGATCTTCTCATTCCTAAAAACTCTACCCATCTCACATCAAAGTTGGATATTTGTGGAACGTCGGCAACACATAGAATTTAGACAGTGAAAGTGTCTGCAATGGTTTTGGATCTGACACACGGCAATGTTGACATATTTACTTTACAAAACTTAATAAAATAGAATTGTATCTTTCCTCTGGGCGCTCTACTTGCCCCTAATTCCGTTGAAAATAGATAGTCATGATCTCAATGGTAGTGATCCATGCATTTTCTTTCGCTTATAGGGCCAAGTCGCAAAGGCAGCAGTCTAATGGCCAGTGTACACTATGAGTTTTTTGTGTGTTTTTTTTGTCTTATCGTAAAAATCGTAAAGAATTGTAAATTCGTGAGCTGCACTCCTCTTCACTGCGCGATAGTTCACGGAGACAATTGTAACATGTTTGCACAAGTTTCATGTATACGTAACAATGAAACCCTATTTGCATGGGATTAGAATTGTCTAGTAAACATTGACGAAAACTCACAGATTTTGGCTCAATATTCAAACCCAGTCCGACACAACTATTTCTGAATTTCCAAATATCACCTCAGTTTTTCTTTAAAGGAACAGGCCACCTTTTTTTCCCATACTGAGATATGTTCTTACCTGAGCTTAGATGAGTTGATGCGTACCTGTCTGGTCTTTACGCGTGTGCTCAGTCACGCAAAAAGACTAAAGATGTTGTTAGCATTCAGCCTCTCCTCCTCTCCTCTATGGGGCCAAACCTAAACCTAAACCTGAAATTACTGACAATATTATCTCACACGAATATCTTTAAAAAAAACAAAATGCTGGGGTCATTTCAGTTTTACCCACATCACAACATATTTCTTATCACGGTCTTAAGACCCCAAAGAGACAGGGCATTTTGTTTCTTTACCAATGATCTTGTTCTGCTTACACAACTGCAGTCATTGAGATTTGCGAGAAAAAATCTGTCCATGTCTGCTTCAATAATATTTCAGTCCAGCTGTGCCCAAAGAACAGCAGGTAAATATCACGACTAAACATATCCTCACACTGTAAATAAGAACGTCGATTCGTATTTCTCATGACACGTTGATCTGACGAGACGCCTCGACACGGGTCCAGGCCAATTTCGTTGTCTCTTTCTCACAGCTTTTTATTGATCGCAAAATATATAAATAAGCAAACCTGTAATCTCCTCTATCCTCGTGAGAATCCCTCCACCTGAGATGGAAAAAGTACCTTCAGCAAATCGATATGTGCGTTATGAACTCTTTATCCCCGGTCTCTCTATCTGGATAGGCGGGCTAGACCAGAGAGGGAGGTTTGGTGCGAGTTGTGGAGAGAGCTGGGATTATTTTATTATTTATGTCTTAGAAATAGAACCTGCTTGATCTCGATTTGGCCCCCAAAACCTCAGACATATGTTTTCTTGCTTTGACCGTGTTTGTTGAAAGTCCAGCGAAAAAGGAGTCTCGAGGTTTTTGGAGTGAGATGTGAGGCGTTCCAACCAGAAAAACAAATTCCAGATGAGTCACTGAAGCTAAAGAAACTTCGGGCGGTTTTAGAAGAACAAGGCTTCTGTAGAAAGTTTGAAGTTTGTAGCACTGGCTTAACTTTCAGACACAAGTAGACACAATGAATGTTACAAAGCACTGGTCTGTCCACCCAAAACACACGCTATTCCTATTCTTTACAAGGACGTGTGTCTGGGATCAGGGGAGATTTCGAATTCCAAACGGCGCGCAGCCTTTTTTGTAAACAAGGAAGTAAGTGGTTTTGCGATGCCGAAGAGGGGAGACAAATGTGAACCACACAAACGCAAGGACACAAGGAGTCATGAGCAACTTGGTTCCAATTTTATATGGTGGTCAGCCCATTAGTCCGACAACCCATCTGAAAATGTCCCATTGAGTAGGGGTTTAAAAATAAAATTAGCCTCAGGCAAGAGTCCACTGACCTTAAGGTTAGGGCCAGTGGTTGTATATGGATCTCTAATCCACAACACAACTGGGTTAGAGATGTCGGACTAATGGCACCTCTGCTGAATGGTACATTTTTGGAATAATGAGATGTCGGACCAATGGCATGGCACCTTTTAAATGTAGGAGAAAACAGCACCAATGCGCAACGGCTGCTTCAATCAATGTACGTTTGGAACAGGGCAAAAATACTTTCGACAGACGGCAACAAGAAGAACCTCATCTTAAAGATGAATCATCAACATCTACATAGGTGCATTAAGGAAAATATTTTCTGGTGGTTAATTCCGTAGTAAATGAATGAATTTTCGGTCTATACGTCACTCCGGACTATTAGACACACTAGCCAAAAACCGCCTAATGAAGAAAAAAAACAACAGGCTTGAATAGGCGTACGGTATGCTAACGTAACACATTGTTGGTTAGCTACATAAAGCATAAACAACGAACTAAATAGGTCTCTAGTATGTTAATGACACATAAACAGTTCAGATAACTATAGCATAAAGAACATACCAAACTCTCGATCTCACTCCAAATCACTAAATCCATTAAAATCTTAATCCTCGGTGTCACTTCTGAACAATCGCTTTGGCAACTACCTGGGCACCGAGGCGTAACTCCACCGTTGACAAACCTCTCCCGGCAGCACGTTTTTCAAGCTCTCATCTGCGAACTCGTTCCTCTACCTGTGGCCATAACTTTTAGCCCGTGATTAGCTCTTTTTGTTTTCTTCATTGCAGTAAGAGTAACCTCCGCTTTCTCGCTCACTCCAAACTTTATTTCTGCTACTCGATTAGCCTGCAGTTCCCTCTAGCGGAATGTGAAATTATATATTTAAATAAAAAAAATATATATAAAAATCACATATTAGTCGCTCCGAGCCAAACTATGAAAAAAGTGCGACATATAGTCCAGAAATTACGGTAATTGAATTTAAGCCAGTTTAATGCCAGTCATGACAACATGCGCTGTGATTGGATCGATATAAAACTTTTCGAGATTTGATTGGCTGTTAGCAAAGTTTCCAGACGGTCCTGCTTTTGAACAGAAACAAAACAACCACAGGAGTGTACGAATAACCAGACCGGTATAGCACAATAGTTGAAGCAGAAACACAAGTATACGAATCCATGGAGGTTTCTTTGCGTTCTCTAATTGAAAAGTTCTGGCGGGGCTTGTTTATCTGTGGAGCACAATTCATTATTCACAGGGCTTTACAAAACAAAAAGGTACAAAAAAAATTACATTTAAAAGGCATATACACTGCTTGACCAAAAAACAGGTTGCACACTCTAATATTTAATTGAACTGCTTTAGGTTTGATTTGAGCACGCATCCGCTGTGGCATTGTTTCAATAAGCTTCTGCGATGTAAAAAGATCTAGTGTTGCATTCATTTCTCACCAAGATCTTGTATTGGTGATGATGGGAGAGTTCGACCACTGCGTGAAGCCTTCTCCAGCACATCCCAAAGGTTCTCACTGGGGTTACGATCTGGACTTTCTGGTGGCCAATACATCTCATGCTCCCTGATCCACTCTTTCAAAACATGAGCCCTATGAATCCTGGCGTTGTCACCTTGGAATATGCTCATGCCATCAGGGAAGAAGAAATCCATCGACGGAATAATCTGGTCATTCAGGATGTTCAGGTCGTCAGCTGATCTCATTCTTTGGGCTCATAGTGTTGCTGAACCTGAGACCTTAACCAACTGAAGCAGCTGTAGATCAGACAACATTATCAGAGTTGAGGCCTGTTCCACATCTTCAGGACTGTTTCAGATTTCAGCTGCATAGAATTGAGCAGGAATCCCCTGCACACTGCCATAACTTGCAAAAATATATTTATTTTTCTAAGGACAATTTAGTGATGGGATTCTCGGGCCTTTTTTTTGTGAACCGGATCATTTGGATCGGCTCACCAAAAGAGCCGGCTCTTTTGGCTCCCAAATGGCGCTTCTTTTTTTTTTTACATAATACAGTTTAAATTAAGGAGAGGTTTTGATTCATGACTTGTTAACTGAGCTTTTCGACTACTCCCCGCTCAAAACAACTATAATCAAGAAAGAAATTAAAAAGCACAGAATAATATGTTTTTTCCATTGCTATAATGAAGTGATATTGGCTTATAGTGGTGTTGTTTTGTCTTCTGGAATCAAAGTTGACTTTTCCAAGTGGCGGAGCCATTGTTTATTATAGCAACACACGCAATTTTAAGGCTGGTACAAATATGTACTCTTTTTTTATTTACCCCCGTGTCAGCTCTGCCCCTGGTCCTGCTCAGTCTGTACTGTAGCTGCCGGAGCCTCGCGCTGAGAGAGGAATACAGACTCCAGACATCACTGAAGTCCAAACTTTAGCCTGGACTCCAGTTGTGCTTCTGCTTTAGTTGCTTTTGCAATGCGCTCATACACATGTAGAAAAGGCCGACATTACGACGTGTACCGCCGCTCCGCATGTGATCGCATTGCTTATTTCTCACTCCACAAACCCAGCGTAACTTTATCTGACCATAAAACCCAAAATATGAGGCGGATCTTTTCTCAAATAAGAAGTGGCTAAAAGCTAGAGATGTACTGACTACATTTATGGATTAGTTTAAGTTCGTAGAGATCTAGATTTTGTGTAAACAGCAGGTTCGTTCCTCGCGGACGGGCTACAGCTGCAGATGTTTTACCTTTCCTCTCTCCCTCTCTCCCCGAACCCATTCTCTTACTCTCTTTCTCTTTTTGTCTTTGCCCTTCTCTATTCGTCTCTAATGTAGCAGAGAGCAGTGTATGTAGAGCTTGATAAATATGCAACCTTAAAAAAACAAAAAGAAAAACGGCTCACTTGTGAGACTCGACTCTCATCGTTCACTTAAAAGAGCCGGCTCTTTGTACCGACTCGTTCGTGACCGACCCATCACTAAAGGACATTAAGTCAACGTTTAGGCGCTACAACCATGAAGGCCGTTGTCTCAAAGTGCAATGTTACTTCCTCACCTCCTACAATCTGCCCTGAGTATTTGATGTGCGAAGTCCTTTTCTCAGCTATATAAAATGTAAATAGAACCTCACTGTGTTTAGTCCTGACTCCTGCATCCAGTAGTAGGAGACCCCTCACTGAGGTTCTCAGAGTCCGGGATGGATAAATTGGCTCCAACATGTCAGAGATGTTACTTGGGGCATGGACGGTCTCTGAACATTCACTGAGCGACCGGAGCACTGGACTCATTTATTGTATTTCCTGGTTCTTTGGTTCTATGAATTGTCCATTGTAGAAGAGATTTTCAAACACTTTTGACTTCATTCAGAGTAGGGAACAGTGCAGTGAGCAGTGCAGGGGGAACACATATTCTCATGTTTGAAGAATCCTGTTACAGAATCTCACAATTCTTCCTTGAATGACACTGATTGTGACTTTTTAGGCGGCCAACTGACTTTTTTAAATTGGCAAAGTGAATGATTTAGCCAAAAAAATAAGCCGCTTCACTAGTGATGTGGAACGAGAGTTATGACTAAGAATTTTCTCTCAGCAATTCCTAACTGTTGGGCCTTCATATAACACCTTGCACAGTAGATTGATCTACTGCTCCTGATGGAGAGTTTTGATCAAAGAGCATAGAATAAAAAGTAAGATTAATAATGATAAAATTGTTGTAGGGTTTTAAAAGTTCTTGCCTCTGAACTTTTCTTCGGAGCCTCATAAAGCCTGCCTCGCTTTAAAATGAATGTGTAAACTTCGCCGGCTTTGTTTCCACGCAGAAAATCCTCCTTTTGTTTCGGCGCCTCCGCCACAATAAAAGCCCCAAAACATAATTCATCAGGCATTTATGAATCCAACATGACCTTTTCGAAAGCGCAGGATTTTACAGCGCTGGATTATTTTCTCTTTTCCTTCAGACGACTTGCGGTTATTTTTTTGCTTTTTTTCCCTCCACACCCCCCCTTTCCTTTTTGTCGCTCGCATTGCAACAATCCCCTCTGGGCTATTGTGAACAGGCCGCGGGGGGAGAACGCATTAACATTTATATGGAAACATGAAGCTCGTTTTTGACACGCGATAAATGGGGCGTTTTGTGATCCAACAATGGGGACAGGCACTTGGCAAAAGGCTGTCCACTGGCGCGCCCGCTAACCGCGCTCGGCCAAGAGAATACATCAACTCCATTCCCGCTAACAGTCTATTGTGGGGTTGTTGCCGGGGAGTGCACTGACCTCTAGGGGGCGCAGGAGAATGAAGATGGGGGGGTCAAGCTTCTTTTTTACCGCTCAAAGTCAACGAGGAGGCGGCGTCGCTTTTGTGTGATAAATAGAAAAAAGCGAAGCGACGAAACAAGGAAGTCCCCGAGCGGCGGACAGCGCAATAAATCTTGCGAGGATGAATCCGGCGCGGAATCAGGAGGGAGCGCTAATAATACGAGGCAGACGTATCCTCCGCTCACCCGGCCACTCGCTGACGGTATCGTGCGCTTAGGAACAGATAGCAGGAAGTCCACGGCACGCTGGGACCATCATTCATTGCTTTTTCTGCTTGGCTTTTCACAACAGAGTGCACACACGCACACATTCAAAAGATATAAAAGTGTGCAGGAACCAAAATGGCTAAATGAGGCAAAAAACTAAACAAATTTCATATTTTTACTCCAAGAGAGTTTTGCCCTTCATCAGACATACTATCAGCCTAAAGGCACTTGTATTTGTACTCATGAATGCCCAACCAATTCAGTATAAACAATTACTCAATTTACTCAACTTGGCACAGTGGCTTGATCTTTGTTACAATGGATGGCTGATAATGCTTTAAAAGTGGGCCAGTTCCGGTTTGGTGCCGGTTGGGAACCAGTTAAATGCTGGACCAAGAAACAAACACCAGTGATGTCAGTGGCTGGGGGCGTGGCTTTCTCTTTGGACAAACAACAAAGGTTATAGTTAATGCTAACTTGCTAAAAAGAGAGAAATGAAGAAGCCCAAACAGTCCGTGTGGAGGAAACTGTCTTCTTGCTTTAGCTACAGCTAAAACTAGAAGGAGCAGTTAGACTGAACAAGCTGGTCAGGAGGGCCAGCTCCGACCGTACACTGGTAGCCCCCTAGGAGAGACCAACAGGCCCGGTTTGAACCGTGAGGCCGTCCTTCCGTGGACCCACCACAGAAGGAGCCATGGGGGCCGGTGCTATGTGACCTGGGCAGCTCCAACTGCCCCCACGACCCGGCAACGGACAAGTGGAAGAAAATGGATGGATGGATGTTCTTATTATAACACATAGAATAAAAACACTGTAAAGTGCAACAGTAACATAACAGAAATCAAGAAATGTAACAAATACAAAACTAAATAAATAATTATGATAACTAAACACTAATAATTAAAAAAAAATTAAAAAATATACTATAAATAAATAAATAAATCTCTGGTAACAATATCTGACAAGATGTATGGTATAGACAAATTGACAATGTAATATAATAAATCAGCTGGTAAAAGTGCAATAGTGCTAGAGGTAGATCTGGGGGGTCCATAAAATATACGGCAGTCCATTATGTCTGAAAGAGATGGAACATAATAAACATTACTGTACAGTGTAGAGTCGCAAACTGTGTCTAGAGTAATCAGTGCATCAGGTACGTCTATCCAAAATAAATGCACAATTGTCATATTGATAATATGTTTACCCTCAACCGAGCGGTCACACAACTTTCCTGAGGTAAGAGAGAGATACATCTTATCATCACGTTTCTTCCATTCAACAAAAATATAACCATTAGGAAGTCTAGAACATGAAATCCAACCAAAAAATATCTTGCCTTAAATTTTAGTGTCACTCGCAGCCATTGCTTGAAGACATGTCACGACAATACACTTCGTTTGCCATGATGCTTGAAATGTGTTGTTTTTTTTTACACAACACTAATGTGACAGTGAAAACACATGATCCCGCACACCGTATAACACAATGACTTTGACTCGCTCGTGTGATAAATCTAAAGAGCGAACAACAGCAGGTCCCGGAGCAGCGGACAGCGGACATAAATCACACGGACAAATCCTGCCGCCGTCCACCAGGGAGCGCCGCTAATCCCGACCCCGCGTGCCCCCCTCTCCTCCTCTCATTTCATCCTCTCTCCCGCTCTCATCTCTGCATGACTTTTGATCAGTGTTTTTTTTTTTTTTTTTTTTTTTTTCGTAGCCCGGCCTCCCTCCGAGCGGTCGCCTTGGCCCGGGCCCACCCCGCTGTCCGCCTCCTTGTTGTTCCCTGCGTGAGCGAGCGCTGTAATGAATTAATCAGGAACGCGGGCGGCAGAAAACTCCAAAGTTTGCGTGAGGTGGCATCAGAGCATGAAGTGCGAGGAGTCGGGAAAAAACGCCGTAAATGAGTCCGTGACCGAAGTGTCATTTGTGAAAGGAGCCGGTGTTCTGTCGAAACGTGCACCCGTGTCAAGATTTGCATCGAGGGTTTCCAACTTGAGAGCGGAGAAATAAGAGACAACAAACCTATTACCCAAATCTAAAAGCTTCAGTGTCAAAATAACGACAAAAAACAAGATGACAATGCAACAAAAAAGTGTTAAAAAAACAACGGGTCGGTCACAAAAAAGTGACAAAAACATGACCAAAAAGAGACACAAAAAAAACTGGAGAAAATGCACTCTGTTCATCCATCCATCCATTTTCTTCCGCTTTATCCGGGCCGGGTCGCGGGGGCAGCAGTCTCAGCAAAGATGCCCAGACTTCCCGATCCACGCACACCTCCTCCAGCTGTTCTGGGGGGACCCTGAGGCAACACCAGGCCAGCTCGGAGACATAGTCCCACCAGCGTGTCCTGGGCCTTCCACGAGGCCTCCTCCCAATTAGCCTGGTCTTACCTAGCCTGGTTTTACCATACCCTCGCACTCATTTCGTTTCGCACAGAGGGTCTGGATCTTCACAATTGAGCTCCGTTAACAGGTGGGAGGGGTGAACGCCTTTGAAACGATTGGATCTGATTTTCGCTCGCGTTTGGTCGTGACGTATGTAGTGCGCCCGAGTTGAGTGAAGCAGCTATCATAACTCTTCGGAGCATTCCTTGCACATTCCAAGGCTTCAATTTTAAATTCTGGATATTTGGGAGCTGAGCCAGAACGGATTGAAGAGCTTCCTTTACTTTTGTATCCGCCGCCATTACCGAACTACAACCAGCAAATGCGGCACAAATGTTTGACGTCACCTACAACACCCGCCTCCCCCGCTCGCTGAATGGTAGGTTGAAATTCAACTGATGTAACGCAGCCACTGAGATCAAACCCAGACGTACATGTAGGGAAAAGATCATTGACCAGAGTTTACGGATGGCAAAGGCCAGGCTAGGTTTTACCATACCCTCGTACTCATTTCGTTTCGTACAGAGGGTCTGGAACTTCACAATTGAGCTCTGTTTTCATGTGGGAGGGGTGAACTCCTTTGAAATGATTGAATCTGTTTTCAAACTACAACCAGCAAATCCGGTGCAAATGCGTAACGTCACCTACAACACCCGCCTCCCCCGCTCGCTGAATGGTAGGTTGAAATTCAACCGATGAAACGCAGCCACTGAGATCAGACCCAGACGTACATGTAGGGAAATTATAATTGACCGGAGTTTACGGATGGCTAAGGCCAGGCTACCTCGCAATAGGACATGCCTGGAGCACCTCCAGAGGGAGGTGGTCCGGAGGCATCTGACCACCTCAGCTGGCTCCTTTCGACGTGAAGGAGCAGCGACTCTACTCCGAGCTCCTCCGGGTAACTGAGCTCCTCACCCGATCTCGAAGGGTGCGCCCAGCCACCCTGTGAAGGAAACTCATTTTGGCCGCTTGTATCCGCGATCTTGTCCTTTCGGTCATTACCCAGATCTCATGACCATAGGTGAGGGTGGGAACGTAGATCGATCGGTAAATCGAGAGCTTTGCCCCCGACTCAGCTTCCTCTTCACCACAACAGTCCGATACAGCGACCGCATCACTGCTGATGCCGCACCGATCCGTCTATCGATCTCACACTCCATCCGTCCCTCACTCGTGAACACGACCCCGAGAGGAGGAGTTCAAGGAGGTCGTTTGTTGATTTTCTTTGTTGATTTTTGTTTTTTTGGGGTCTTTTTTTACGCGTTTTGTTGCGTTTTCATCCTCGTTTTCTTTTAGTTTTTGTCGCCATCTTGACATCCATCAAGACGTTTTAGATTTGGGTAAAGCCAAACTTGGTTCAGATGGGGTTAAGAGGTTAAAGATAACCTAAAATCGGTTGTAGAATTATGATCACACACAGACAGTAACTCATGAATAGATTAGTAATGTTCATTAGTAAGTTTCATTTGTAGTGGTATTTGGCTCAGGAGATGCCTGTGATGGAGAACTGAGAGGTATCGTGAGCGGCAGGTTTTGTCTTATTTTAACATGTTAAGAAAGACAACTGGCGAAAGATCTCAACATCAACCACTACGTTTTTCGCCCGCCGTGTCTCGCCTTGATGAAGTGCTTTGTAAAGCCAGGCCCACATTTGATTGAAAACGTTACTCAAGTCAGCGTTATCTGGTAAGTCCCCGCCTCTGCCGGTGTGGAAAAGCCTCTCCTCGGGCACTGCGCCGCCGGAGCCACGAGGGGAGAAGTATATGGGCCGCTTTACTGCCCCGTGTTTCATTAAAGCAGGATTTAGTGATTTAGCCGTCTTCATTTCGCGGCACACTTTATAGAACTGTAAAACCCGCAGACTGTCCACTTTTTACCGGCCTTATAAATGTTTCAGATGCAGCCGAGGCATCCCGCAATGAAAGCTGTTCATCACTGACAGCAGCAGTGGCAGGGTAAATGTGTAAATATTGGGATGGAAAGTACACCGGAGCGTGTCCTTTGGAAGAGGTTTGTGCAAAAATCATATTAACCGCATATTAAAACTTGATATAACCTAATGGTATTGTATTGAAAAGATGGATGCTGGATATGGGCAGGAACTGGAACACGCTGTCGTACACGCCGACTCAGAGCATCCCAAACGTGCTCAACAATGTCCGGTGAGTATGGCCATGCAAGAGCTGGGATGTTTTCAGCTTGCAGGAAATTGTGCACAGATCATTTTTAACATGCATTATCATCACGCTGCAACATGAGGTGATCACTGTGGGTGAACGGCACAACAATGGGCCTCAGGATCCCGTCACGGTGTCTGTGCATTCAAAACGCCATCAATGCAATGCACCTGTTTCCATTGTCCATATCAACAACCCCACCCCAAACTGAACATTTCAGAGTGTCCTTTTATTGTAGACAGCCTAAGGCACCTGTGCAATATTCATGCGCTCTAATCATCATCTTAGTTAGGGTGGCAAAGGGGTGAAAAATTCCTGATAAATTTCCAGACAATGTCATCTCAGAAGGCTACACCGACACCTGTCTCATTAATTAAGCATAGCCGACAGTAAATACTAGTGATGGGCGAGTGAAGCCTTCTTATAACACTTCGAGACTTTCCTGGCAAAAAAAGTCTCGTAAGGTTCGAAGTAGCTGTTTCATTCTGTTTGAAGGGAAGGGCCTGGTCGGTACTTGGATGGGAGACCGTTTGGTACACCAGGAAGCCTGGCGAATGTAGAGAGTGAGTGAGTGAGTGAGTGGTGGTGGTCGGAGGGGCCGATTGCGCAGACTGGTTGCCTCGCTTTTGTCAGTCTACTCCAGGGCAGCTGTGGCTACAATAGTAGCTTATCACCACCAAGTATACAGTAGAGTTGATGAATAGTGCAATGTAAAGCGTCTTTGAGTGTCCAAATAATAATAATATTGAATGATTTACATGGCTATATAGACCAGAAAACATCCGCGGTTTAGGGCCTCGCCGCTCAAGGGAGCAGTGAAACACTCTGAGACGATGACCCGCTTTGAGACACTGATCACAGAGTGAGGCACTTTTCGAGACAATAGACACTTTAGTCACGTGACCAATGAATAACATGTATGTTTGAAGTCTTCTGTTGAATATACTTTATCAAAACTGGCTCCTGGGTGTTGTTTCTTATCACAGACTGTAAATACATGTCCATAGGCTGTGCATGTGAATTGAAATAAAGTGCATCGGGTGAATGGTCTGGTGAGGTGGCTATAATTTACAGTAGCTACCTGGCTCCACAAGCGATAAGCTGTTAATAAATGTTAATGAACATGCAACTTTGCCACCTGGAATCTCTCATCTGTGCAGCAAGGAATTTATTATTTTATGTAGAGAAGCTAATTCGATCCCGTTCACAATGTGTAAAATGTGTAAGAGTGATTTTGGCTGCTAATAATTTCGGTCAGGAAGCTGATTGTCCAGTCAGTGGAATGCGGAAGTCTTTAGCAAATATAAATATAATATGGTTTATTTTAGCACAATCTCTACTGACTGACACAGAGGAACAGACTCTTAGAACAATATAATAGTTCTAATACTGCACACATAGGTGACGCAAGATGGACACAAACATGGAATGAGTCTATTCCATTTCCAAGGCCTCTTCTTTGTATCGGCCACAACCTAAAACAGTGTTCTCTTTAAATACTCGTGTCAGACATGGAGAGGCTTTTTCATGTCCCCTCTAATGGATATTTCAGTGTATACATATCAATTAGATTCTTTATAGCTGTCTGTAAAGAGGCAACCTTCCGCTGCATTAATTCCCATTGATTCATTCATTTTGCAACCCTAATCTTGATATGCCACAGCTGTGAGAGAGGATGGATTCTCTTGACAAAGTGCTCACTAACTCTGTTGCGTTTAAATTTGGGTTCAGTGTAGAAAGATGGAAAGATCTCAAAGTTCTGGTTCAGACGTGGCGCTCTGGCTGCAGTCCTCCGGCTGAAATGAATCCGTTCTCTCGATTCGCCGCAGATTCATTGCTGTCCATGTGGTTTGAGCTTTAACAATGAAACGCGCTGGTTCAGGAAATTGGATCTGGCTCATAGTTAGTCGCTGTTCCATTGCACGGGAGTAATCCGACACATGACTGAGCCGTGGTCCACAGGGGCTAACCTGGGGACCGGGGGGTGCTGCTAATAACGCTCAGATACATCCCTGTCACTTTGGACGGGGAATTGAAATGGAGAAATGACCCAGATAACCTGACCGGCTGAAGTACAGGCCTGCACTGGGGCAAATGGGGATGCAGGGATTTATCCAATTGTGGACTGTTATACACTGTTTAAGCCGAATATATATATATATATATATTATATATATATATATATATATATATATATATATATTATTTCAATAAAATGACAAGAAACACATCTCCATGGCGGTGCGTGAACAAGCAGCGGCCTCCCTCTCTCTTGGCCTTTTTCTGCGAACTGCATTTGCAATTTCTGTGTTCCACATAGTTTTGCTGGATGCTGCCGTGTTTTTTTAAGGTTCAGTGGCCTTTTTACTGCTACATTTGAGACCTACACATTTCTTCTTCTGAAACACTGAAGAGACACTAAGAGCCGCCCACACCAGCAGTACAGTGGAGGCGTCACAAGAGGAGCTACAGGAAACAAAAAAAATCTACAAACAATGAGGTATCAGGGCAAGACTCACAGCTAAGCCACACAAGCCTTCTATCCCTACTATTATTATATCTGTCTGCTAAGCTCTTCCCAGAAGATGGTTAAAGACTGTTGTGGAGCAGAGGGAGCTGCACAGGAGAAGAGGAAGGAGGAGGTGGAGGAGCTGACCAGTGCAGGACACCATGCTCTGAAACAGGGACAAATTCAGGAGGTGCTGCCCTACCAACGTGCTGGTCAGGTTGGCCCACAGTGGCGGCGCGCTCAGAACTAACCCAACACCTGAACACAATTTTGCTGTACGGTTGTACAATGACAAATAAAGCACTTACTACAGATTTCTTCTTCTCAAACACTGAAGATGCACCAAGAGCTGGTCTTTGTGCTGGTCTTTGTGCGTGCGCTCAGTCAAACAAAAAGACCAAAGATGTTGTTAGCATTTGGCCTCTCCCAATGTATTCCTGTAGCTCCAAACGGGGGTGAAGTTGGAAGCCACCAAGCCCTTCCACAGGCACGCACAAAGACCAGACAGGAAGGTATCAACTCGTCTAAGCTCAGGTAAGAACGTATCTCAGTATGTAAAAACGGTGGCCTGTTCCTTTAACGCTTGAAGACAGCAAACAACACAGACAAAGTTATGGCAATGAAAAAGGAAAAGTTTCAGTTCTTTTTCATTTCTGAGCTTGATTATAGTTATGTGCAGCGAGCAGAAGAATGGTTAATTCAGTGAGCCATGAATGAAAATCTCTGCAAAATCTTTCGGAAATTCAAAAAGCAAAATGCTGCTGGTGAATAAGGACAAAAATAAATAAAATGTGAGATTTCAGCTTGAAACTTTTGCTGTAAATTACTGATATAAATATATATTGCAAGTTTTCTGCATGTTAAGTTTTCATATGAAATAAGACATTGTATGCATACAAATGTAACATATTTTCAACAACAAAATCCCCCAAAAATGGACTGAGCCAGATTTAAATTTATGGATTCATTTTGTTGTAACAAAGATTTTTTCAGAGCGGATTTTGGATTTCTATCATAGTTTTCGAAAAACCTAAACATAAGTGAAAAAATCTGTAAAAAACAAAAATCAAATTTTGCCTTGTTTTTTGGGGGTTCAAAGCCCAATAAATCAGGTTGGGAATTAGATGTTAAAAAATCCTTCTGAAAAACACGCCAAAGTATTTTTATGTCCAAGACTGTAAAGTTTAGAGTCAGTAGGAAATGTTGTTGCAAGAGTGGAACAAAAAACGAATTTTGAGGAAAACGGCGTGAACGTTTTATAACATCTGCACATGCACGACCCATTTCTTCGGTCTTTCATAAGTAAATGACCATATTTGGATTATAGCGCCATCTCTGGGACCTTGCACAGGACACACGGAGGAGCAAGTTTTGTCTTTTTTATACTCTGACATATGAGAAAACTGGCAAAACAATCTGGGGGGGAGGAAAAAGAAGCCATTTGGTGAGCCAAAAGAGCCGGCTCTTTTTGGTGAGCCAATCCAAATGATCCAAAATCAAAAAGAGCCAAAAATCAAATCACTCCCGACTTTGCCCCCACATCTAAAAGCACTATCTACCATGTGTGTTTTATCTGAGAACATATTCTTATCTGTAAAAATGTCAGTTTGACCAATTATTACGGTGCTGCTCCCTGAACTTTCTGAAATGTGCCTATAAACTGTGATGCTACAAATGTGTAAATATAAATATCAACCAAAAATGAGCATAGTGTTATGTGTGTTTGTGTCAGTCAGCCCAGCTCTCACTGTCCCGCTCTGACCCTGTATCTTGTATCTCTTCTCTCGGTGGGGGGTTCTTGGTCGTTGGCTGCTGGTATCGAGCTGAATCACAGGCGTGTGGGATTTTAGAGATAAGCTATCAGACCTCGGCATCACACAGAGGGGACAACAAACCATGAAACGCGCAGGCCCGACAGAGAGTGTGTGGAGAGGGCGGCGACGGTATGTTATCATAACGACTACTGATTTAAAAGCCCACGTTCAAAGGTGCACAACACGTTTTTCCCTTTTCACTGAGGTCCTGATTCGACTGTTGGTGAAGTTCGTACCCGGGAAAATGGATAATATTTATCAAAACATTTCAATGTGTGAAGCGCTTTGGGGTGACTTGTGTCATGTGAAAAGCACTGAACAAATAAGCTTCCATTCCAAAAATCGGACTGTTTTGAAAGTGTGTCTTGCCAGCCAAACTCGAGCAGATTGTTATGGCGTGACACAATGCTGTGTGCTTCTATGCGCTGCAGTCCTTTTTGGTACAACTGTACAGTACAGCGTCTTTTACAGTAGTTAAAAATAGATCATAACGTAATACCACAAAGCATCATGGGGTGTAGAGTGAGCCAAACAAGCGTCATTTTGCATGGGTGTCTATGTGGTCGCTTCGAAGTCGGTCTTCAAAGGTTTTCTGCTACAAAACATGTTCAAACACCAAGGAACTAAGCATCATACAGGAGGGGACAGCCTCAGCCTTAGTTTGGCTCGCAGTCCGCCATTAAGTTGAAAGATGAAGAAGGAGCTAAGCACTGCTGTTGGGGCTTGTGCAAATCGGACTCTACATATCCAGACCGGGTGCCGGATGGAACATTTTATCCCATTTCCAAAGCCCGGTAAGATCCGCGACAACATGACACAATTGGAAAGGGAATGGGGCCAAACAAAACACTGACTAAGGCAAAGCGGAGGCAATGTTTAGGTGGACGAGCGACTTTCAACGTGTGGAGCAGATAAAGTGTTGAAGGTACATTTTGTTCTGCCTTTTGTCTATGGGAAACGACGTCCGAGAATGACGAGCTGATACTAGCAACGATCTCAGATGTGGAGTTATCGAGGAAGCAACAAAAGGTCCCAAACAGCAGGATGTTCACCGAAACAAAGGGTGAAAAAGGCTTTTAACGGATCTAATGTTATGGCAATGAAAAATGAAAAGCTTCAGCTTTTTAATTTCTGAGCTTGATTATAGTTGTGTGCAGCGAGCAGAAGAATGGTTAATTCAGTGAACCATGAATGAAAATCTCTGCAAAATCTTTCGGAAATTCAAAAAGCAAAATGCTGCTGGTGAATAAGGACAAAAATAAATAAAATGTGAGATTTCAGCTTGAAACTTTTGCTGTAAATTACTGATATAAATATATATTGCAGGGTTTCTGCATGTTAAGTTTTCATATGAAAATAAGACATTTTATGCATACAAATGTAACATATTTTCAACAACAAAATGCAAAGAAAATGGACTGAGCCAGATTTAAAGATTTTTTCAGAGGGATTTTGGATTTCTATCCTAGTTTTCGAAAAACCTAAACATAAGTGAAAAAAATCTGTAAAAAACAAAAATCTAACTTTTGCCTTGTTTTTTGGGGGTTCAAAGCCCAATAAATCAGGTTGGGAATTAGATATTAAAATATCCTTCTGAAAAAAACGCCAGGTCCAAGACTGTAAAGTTTAGAGTCAGTAGGAGCGACTAAAGTGGAAATGTTGTTGCAAGAGTGGAACAAAAAACAAATTTTGAGGAAAACGGCGTGAAAGTTTTACAACATCTGCACATGCACGACCCGTTTCTTCGGTCTTTCAAAAGTACATGACCATATTTGGATTATAGCGCCATCTCTGGGACCTTGCGCAGGACACACGGAGGAGCAAGTTTTGTCTACAAAGGGTTGAAACACCCGAAACGTGACCGTAATGCTAATAAATTGATGAGCATTCACTACTTGTGCGGCTCTGTCTTTTCTTTTAGACGGCTCATCATGACAATTCCTGAGGCTCCGCTCAGTGACGACGAAATCGTGTATGACACACGTATCCTGAAACCTGTCAGCACGCACGTACATGCAGTGTGTTTGTCTAGCTTTGTGACGTCAACTGTAAAGTTGACTTTTGGTCATGTACAGTACCTGTCAAAAGTTTGGAAACACTTTTTATGTATCGGCTTTATTTTAAACACTATTAACATTGTGTGATTCTCATTGAAGGCATTAAAATATGAATGAACAGGTGGGATTTATGTAGGAAACAAAAAGGGGTGAAATGACTCCAAATATGTTTTATATTTTAAATTCCTCGCCCTTTATTCTTGGCCTTTTCTCCATGAGCTTCATAAGGTCATCCCTGAAACGGTTTAACAGTGAAGTCAAAACTATTTCTGGTGATTACATTGTGAAGCCCATTGAGAAAATGTCAAAAGTATCAAAAGGCTTTCGCTCACAAGGACCACAACCTCAGATAGTATGCACAAATAATACGTTTATTAACGATTTTTACAAAAGTAGATAAGCTGTTCTGGGATTCGATGAGGTAAGCTCCCAGGCTCGCGTCCCATACTGTAGGAGAAGCAGAAGAGAATTAATAAAGTGAGGGAGGGTGGGGCCGGAAACCCCGAACGAGAGGACGAGGTCAGTTAAATAGGCCAGCAGCCGGAAGGGGCGTGCGTGAGTTGTGGTCCTGCTCTCAAACCTCAGATAACTACTTATCTCCATTTTGCTCTCAAGGACCACAACCTCGGATAGTAGGCGCAAATAATATGTTTATTAATGTTTATTTTTACAAAAGTAGATAAGCTGTTCTGGGGATTCAATGAGGTAAGTTATGTGCGTCCCCAAAGAAGTTGCAAGAGAAGCGTGGAATGTGCTTCTTGTAGATCCCGCAGATTGTGACATGTATAGACTTTGAAGGCTGAGGAAGACCAACAACCCAAGATCTTGATGAGACGATCAGGCACGCCTCGGCTGGATGCTGATGTGGCAGCCCCGACACTGAAATAGTGCCCAGAGAAAAATCCAGGCACGTGTTGGACTTTGCAATACGAACCTAGATAAAGGAATAAACCAGGATCTAGTAACGGCTGACCATATTCGGTGACAAAAGCGGATCCTGCGGGGATGCGCCGCTATGCTGGATGTAGTAGATGAGGGGCTCGAAAGGACTTAGGTAAGAATTCAGCTTGAAAAGATAAATGGGAACAGAAAAGCCACTCCTGTTTGTCTTGCTTTCCTTGAGGTGGAAGGCCAAGAAACCCTCGGGAAACCCCTGGATATTGCTCACACGAGTGAAACTTGCCGAGCCGTGCCCGAGGGAAGGCGGAGCGAACTCTGAGAAACGAAGGGAGCCGATGGGCACTATTCACTCCAATGTTCTGCCCCTGCACGACGGAAACGGCACCTGACGCAACTTGGGTGTAAATTGGGTAACATATAAGCATGGTTAACAGGGAACAAGGGATCTTTGACTTTGGAGCAACTACTGCAACTTCCCGAGCTGACCGGGAAACAAGACGATTGACTGGCTGTACGAAATAGCAGGCACGGGAAGGCAACGAAGGTCGGAGGTTCCTGAGAGAAGCTGCAGCTGGGCGAAACTAGTATCCCTTGATGTATGCGGTGCACGCACTCCAGAACGCTTCGGATGGCTGACGATCTATACAGTGAAACTGAGATACCATGCAGCACTGGCCCGCAGAGAGATGAATGGAGAGTGGTTATTCAAACGCTGTGGCCGCTGCCTGTGAAGCCTAGTGACGAGGTACGGCATTGCAAGACCTGAACCACCCCCAAAAAACGGCTGAGAAGGAATCGCTAGCATCCACAGTAGCGTCTCAAAGCCTGAACAGGGCAACTCGGTGCCCGCGAAGGAACCTGGACGGGGCAACTCAGTGCTTGGAACGACTACGGAGAAGGCATGGCCGGAGACGATGAGGCAAACGGCACTAGAGATATCGGAAGCAACGCTACGCCAGGGGCGGGGCCGACGAGCCGGGTGGCGGGGCTGATAAGGCCAGGGGCGGGGCCGAAGAGGCCGCGGGCGATGTTCCGAGGGTCGGGTCCGAAGGAGCGGACCCAGCCGGGTGCCCTCGAGGGGCTAAGATGGCGAGAAGGATGGCTAGGTGGCCAGGAATCTACTGAGGGAGGTGCGGCGAGGCAAAACGAGCCGTGCTGGGGACGAGAAGGAAGAAAGACAACTGACCGTATCCGCTGGGCGCTCCAGCGCCGGGCTCTGCCACCGGAGCCCGGTGTCGGTGGAACGAGCACCTGCAAGCAGCCTTCTCCGGGGGAATCCTGGACGTCCTGATAAGGCTGCGAATTCGTCGTCAGACGGGTTAAGCTCGAGCTGGTCCAAGCTGGCGGAGAAAACGAAGCCTGGGACGCGGGACGACGTGGGAAACCGGAAACCCCGAACAAGAGGACGAGGTCAGTAAACGGGGGGGGGGGGCCTAAATAGGCCGGCAGCTGGAATGGGGCGTGCGTGAGTTGTAGTCCTGCTTTCGAACCTCAGATAACTACTTATCTCCATTTGATTACTGTCAATCTATTTCATTTTTTTGTTTAAAAAAAAACATAATTCCACATGTGTCCACCCACAAAGGAAAGCTCATTCATCCATCCATTTTCTTCCACTTGTCCGTTGCCAGGTCGTGGGGGCAGCTGTTGGAGCTGCCCAAATCCCATTGCACCAGCCCCTATGGCTCCTCCTGCAGGTGGTGGGTCCACAGAAGGACGGCCTCATGGTTCTAACCGGGCCTGTTGGTCTCTCATAAGGGGCTTCTGAACCGCTCTTTGACCCGTCACTTAGGACCTGTTTGCCATGGGAGACCCTACCAGGGACACGAAGCCCCGACAACAGAGCTCCTAGGATCATTCGGGCGCTCAAACGCCTCCACCACGTTAAGGTGGCGGTTTCAGGAGGGACAAAGGAAAGCCTTCAGTGATAATCTACAATGTGATAGTCTTGAAGTCAAAGAAAAACCAATACATAAAGCATGAGGAGGAGGCCGGAGGTGCTCACTGGATCTCGATCATGTGTAGTGGTACCAGGTGCTCTTCGGAAGAAACGGGCAGAGTCAAATGAATTAGGAAAATAAAGTTTCCGAGGCACAACTGGATTAAATTCTATTTATTTAACACCGATGCGTTTCGACCTTTGGGTCTTTGTCGAGGCAGTGTGATACATAAAGCATTTCCAAACATTTGACCAGTATTGGGTCCATAAGCCATAACCGTATAGTCGCCCATTTTGGCTGGGAAACAATCGTATTTTATCCCTCTTTCCTGCCATCCTCTTGTATTAGTACAACACCATAAATCTCCCATATTATAACAAGAAAAACATTCCTCTACCACCGACCTCATGCAGGTGGCTGTTCTTGCAAGGCCGGGAAACGTCCGTATTTGACCACTCTGGGAGCTTGGTTGGGGTGGTGATACGTTCGCAGCAGGCTACGGGAAAATTCGCTTATTTTCAAATTCAAAGCCTGACAGGTTTGCCATGAGCACTCTCTGCTGCATAAAATAACTTGCATCAAAAACATCAATATACTGTAAGGATCAAACAATATTCCATACAAATGGAAGCCACCGCAGTCTATTCATGAGCCTCACTGCCTCGGGATGAAAAAAACAAGAGGTCTGCGCTTTGAGGCTGTGAAGACGTCTGAGGGAGGAAAGAGAACATGGAGCAGCCCTGGTTTAGATCAGTTTGATCTAATTCTACCTAACAAGGCGTCGTCTCATCAACTGTATATGCTTTTTTTTTTTTTTTACTATTTAGTATTGATCATCATGGTTATGGCAAGACACTGCAGGTGAATAGGGAAAAAATAAATGAATGTAGAGATACCAATTTAAAACTTTTGCTGAACATTACTGATATAGATATGAGAAAATAAATGTATTGTAGGTTTTCTGTCATTTTATGTTTTTCATATGTTTTTCAAATTTAACTGTACAGTATATTTTGCCAGTAGTGCAAGAGCTCTTTAGCAAACCAAAGTTGAAGAGTTTGGGCGAAACATACAACGTCATAACTGCTTTTCTGTAGTTGCAGATTAGAAGCTCATGATCAGGATGAATCTTGGACCATTCCTCTTTACAAAGCTGCTGCAGTTCAGTGAGATTCAGGCGGTGTACTTACTTATTCCTCCCTGTCCTGCGAAAGTTTACATGTTATGGCCAATAATAATATGATCAAATGTAAATGCTTGGGTGGTATTAGTTTAAGCAGACACTGTTTATTCATTGTTATGATTTTAATAAAGATCAGACCACATTTAGTGACCAATTTAGGCAGAAATGTGAGAAATTCCAAACGGTGTACTTACTTTTGCTTGCCACTGTAATTTCATGGTTAAGGCGAGACTCTGCAGGTGAATAGGGGAAAATAAATGAAAGTAGAGATATCGATTTGAAACTTTTGCTGAACATTACTGATATAAATATGAGGAAAAAATTGATTGCAAGTTTTCTGTCATTTTGTGTTTTCATATAAAAATGAGGCATTTTGTGCATAAAAATGGCCCAAATTGCCGATATTTTCAGCGACAAAATCTGAACAATGGATAGACCCAGGTTTAAATGTATGGTTTATTTTATTGACATATTAGTATCAAAGATTTTTTCAGAGGGGATTTTGGACTTTGTTTAGTTTTTGAATAAGCTATTCATAAGTGAACAATTATGTAAACACTTTGTTTTTCTTTGGGGGGGTTCAAAGCTGAATAAATGAGGCTTGGATTTATATATATATATATATATATAAACAAAAATCTTGTTATGCCCAAGAGTGGACAGTTTGGAGTCTGTAGGAGCTACTAAAGTGGTGAACTCGTTGCATGAGAAAACTTAAAATGAGGTTTGTAACATTTGCGCGGTGCATTTCTCTGCTTTTACAGAGGGAATAATATCATATTTGGATTATAGCGTAATCTCAGACACCCTTCAGGACACGTGGATGTAAAATCTGTCAATATTTGTGAATGTTTTGCGAAGCGACGTAGCTGCTACTTCCGGGTTATCTCCGCCTCGCTCCCGGACAAACGTCATAAAATAAGCGTCGTACAGGGCAAGTTTTGTAATTTTTATACTCTGACATGAAAACTGAGAGGACCTGACAAAGATGAACATTAAGTGTTGTCCCGTTGCTTCTGTAAATAGTTAAGTCAAAACATACGCGTCTTCAGTTTAAGGATTACTTTTAGAAGATTAATACCAGCAATAGACCTATGTATGTTTTGCTGCAGTAGGACGGCTCTCTTGTCATGGCAGTGTGAGAAGATGGAATGGTATGAAATTAAAACCACACAACACAATTGAGCTAGCTAAGGAGCTTCAATACATCTGAAACAGTCTGGCAAAGGAAGCCTCAATGTGTCACGGGGCTCCACACGCCAGTCACTACTTTTAATCTTCTACTGGAACCACTCCGCATTTAAAGTGTGTTCGTCACAGGCAGAGGGTACTCTAGGCCAAATCAAAATCCTGACCAACCCGGTGTCTTACAACTCAATGTCTTATCTTCATTATTTCAAATTTTCCAGATGTAAAGGATCAACAACGAGTGGTCCAATGTTTTGAGCCTCAGACTTTGCATTTTAAGTGTTTGCAATTTTAGTATTTTTCCTGCAACAAACTGGCTATTGTTTGGGATCGCACTCTGTTTGAAAAGCTGGCTACAGAAAGGACTTTGGACCAAGGGTGAATTCATTTGTATTTGGGACACCGGCCCAACAAATGACCTGCTCAAATGTGCGCCAGCGGCATGGGTTTGGGCCACTCCGGGGACTGATCATTGTAAACATGTAAAGTGCCGCAGTGTTGATTTCTCTAATGCCGGTCATTTTTCACGGCGACGAATGAGCTGTAATGACCGGGCTAACGACCTGCCGCGCGCTCCGGTTCAGCTCCCCGGTTTGGTGGTGGCAGATGGGACTGGGGCCGCACATATGCAGCGCAGCCCGAGATGGTAAACGTGGAGGGACCATTAGACATGTGTCACTAACTAAAAGGTGTCTGTGACGAAGCGGTGAAACAATTACCAGGGGTAGGGTGATCGCTCATTACACACGGCTACTGGCCCCAATTAATGAAATGGGTTTATGATGCAGAGCTAACTTTCCATCAGGTTATGATGTTTGCTTACTCTGTAAAAAAAAGGCCAAAGAGTTAAATCATCCCCCAATCCAGTGCTTCTCAAATATTTTCAGCTACGCCCCCACTTAGGAAGAAGAAAACATTTCGCGCCGTAATGAAAATAATGTGTACAAATATAGCCGCAAAGCTGTGATTATCGGCCCTCGGCCCCTTTTCACGGCGTGAAGAAGGAAAGAAAGAATAATATTCTCATACGAAAACAATTTCCCCGCTTTTGCAAGTACCATATCACACATTCCTATCTCATGGTAGGGATCCATTTCAGTGACCCAGGGCTAGTCAGTTAGTCACCCATTGACTTTTATGGGCTCTGTACAATTACAATGTTGATTTTTACATTATATATATGTGCACATGCCATTAGTCCGACGCCTCATTAGTTATCATTAATTTACCATTGAGCAGAGGTGTCATTAGTCCGAAATCTCTAATCCAGTTGTGTTGTGGATTAGAGAGCCATATACAACCACTGGCCCTAACCTTAAAGAGGGGGTATTATGCTTTTTTCAATCACATAGCACCAGTCTATAGCATACTACAATGATGACGTAACCTTCTGTTGGTCTGTATATGCAGTAAATTAAAATAACTGCCTTGAATAAAATTGCTCTCTCAAAATGGCTGTACTGAACGTCTTGAAATAGGCCTCTGTCTCTTTAAGAAGCTTTCCGACACGCCCCTTCAGCACACTGCTGTGGCATTTAAACAACAACACTGTGCGGGGAGGGGGCTCTGCTGAGCTGAGGAGCAGTAGTTGGTGGCTTGGCTGGTGACAAAAGGTCCAGAGGCGTCTCCAGGAGGTGGGGGTGTTCCTAGGAGGACTGAGGCATAGCTACACCTAAAATGGCTGCCGTCTAAGTTTTTACTGATTACTCAAAATATGTGAATGAGCCAAGGCAACACTCCAGGCATGTGTTTAATGAGGGAATGACATAATAACATGATATAAAGCTTGAAAAAGTCGATTTTACATAATACCCCCACTTTAAGGTCAGTGGACTCTTGCCTAAACCTGATTTTATTTTTCAACCCCTACTCAATGGGACATTTTCGGACTAATGGGTTGTCGGACTAATGGGCCGACCCCGAGAGGAGTGCTTCAGTGTATCGCGCCCGTATTGTGCACTTTCGGGGAGCACACTGCTATACAATTTTAAGAGCCACTTTGCCAGCCCTGATGGCTCTCGGGCCTAAATAAGGACTTTTGGTGGGTTTATGAATTATTCGGAGGTGCCAAGGCAAATACTAGAGGAACGAAGCAGCTCAAGATGAACTATGTAGGTAACCAACATGCAGTTATGCTAACACCAGCTAAAGTTGTGCTAACAGTGGCAAAATGCTATCTTTGGTAAAACCACCTTTTTCAACAGTAGTACGATGTGAAATATTAAGTCCGCCTACAGGAGAGAGGTGGACTGGCTGGCGTCCTGGTGCAGCCACACAACCTGGAGCTGAACGTCCTGAAGACAGTGGAGATGATCGTGGACTTCAGGAAAGACACAGCCCCACCGTCCCCCTCGCCCTGACAGACTCTCCCACCCCCATTTCCATCGTGGACTCCTTCACTATCACCCAGGACCTCAAATGGGAGCCGACCATCTGCTCCCTCATCAAGAAGGCCCAGCAGAGGATGTTCTTCCTGCGGCAGCTGAAGAAACTTAAGCTGTTGTTTTATGCCAAATTGTTGTTGGCTTTATCATATACTGTATATATGTTTATTTTTTATTTTTGTTATTTTAATAAATTCTTAGTTTGTGAACCTGTTCTCAAACAATGGCATAAAAACTATTCTGATTCGGATCCCGTATGACCTGCCTTTTTTAGTGAGGGCGGTCCTCTCTCCTCTGACCAATCAGAGGCCAGCAGTCTGTTCACGTCTCGTTAGTATCAGATCAGTGCTTTGGCCCAGGGCTGAGCTCAAGTCCCTGAACTTGTACCATGTTTGACCCTGTTCTGGCCGGTGGAGACACTCGACTGCATGGGTAGACCTGGCACTGGGCTGGGTAAGAATTGTCAGTGGAAAAGCGGTATTAGTTCACTACAGTCACAAGAGCCGCACAGACTATTTGTAAAGCTAAGGTGGCGCTGCTTGAGTAATGGTTTTCACAGCAATAATGCAATAATGTCCAGGAGGTACACATCGGAATGCTCCAGTGGTAGAAGAAGAAACGACCAAAGTGGTTACTGTGAGAATGAAGGGAATACAGTGTTTTTGATCTGTTTTTGATGAGGGAACAATGTCATCACATGGTTTAAAGCTCACAAAAGTCTATTTCCCATGATATGTCTCAATTGCTATCATGTATTCTCAGTCTTTCATTTGTCACATTGTAACGCTTAATGGTAAAGCTTCAGTAATATTAAAATTCCTCCTCCCTGGTCGCCCACTCATGCTCCTCCCGACCTCCCCCTCCAGCTCCTCCAGCGACACTCTCTTCTTTCGCAGGACACGCGTGGCATGTTGAAAGTGAGCCTGCGAGGCCTTTTAGCGCGGAGCAAACAAGGAGCATAATTCAGGAGCCAGCCCACACGACCACCCGCGCCGGAACCCGCTTTCTCCACGCCAGTCTACAGAACTCCCACTAAGCACAAAATGGGGACAAAAATACAAACAAATATTGTTCAATTCAGTGGTACCTCAACTTAAAGCACTTTACATACGGTCTGTGATATGTTTTCCCTGCAAGCTTCTTTAAAATAAATGAAAAAGGTGGTTTCTTATAACATTCTTCTATCCCAAGGCAACAGATTCAGATTCAGGTCAATTCAAAGAGAATGCAAAGTGAGAAGGACACAAAGGATGTCTGTTAAAGCTTTATGTTGGGTCAAACGCCAAAAGTAATGTAAAAAAAATCTAATCTAGAAGAAAATGTGACAAGCTTATGGAATTAACTCATTGCTTGACAACATTTTCTGATGAACGTTTTTTGTTCACACTGCAAAAGAAAGTAACATTTTCTTGAAATAAGTATATTTTCCCTTGATTTGATTAGGTACAGTTAAACGCTCTTAATTTGAGTAAATTTAACTCAAGATATATTTTTCTTTTCTTAATTTATTTTGAACAGATTTTTGTACATGGATTAGGAATTTGAGGTGGGGTATGCCTTTTCTTACATTTCAGAAAAACACTTAATAGCCTACGTCTGTTCATTTTTGTTCATTTTTATTGATTTTTTTTTTTTACTAAAGATTTACTGTACAAATGACATACAACTCACAGTTATATAGGCTATCACCTTTGCTTGGAGACATTCATTCATCATAAGTTCATTGATACTCTTGTATTAGTCACTGTCACTGATTATCTTCCGTTTGTCGATGCTTCATAGGTAACCCTTTCGTTAAGCATAACCATAGAAAGAAGTGTGTCAGGCAATAGTTGACCCGCTTTACAAACATCATTCAACATATACGCTTTCTCCTGGTACACACACTGTTTCTTTCTTGCCTTTATTTTAGTCTCTGAAAGTAAAATCGATATCGGATCTATGATGATGGACACTTTAGTTTTGTGGAACAGACAGAGGCTTTATAAGTTGCATTTCCTCAATCCCATTTGTTGATTTGACACTTTCCCGTTAAAGGCCATAGAGAGATCATGTTGTTGTTTTTTCTTTATTTTTTGAAGACGGTGCGTTACAAATATAAACGCTGCAGCCGGAGTGGGAGTGCAGCTCTCCCGTCAGCGTTGCTTTTCTGCTCTAAAACTATCTGATGGCATGTGGCGCTCTCTGAATTTACCGTGATAAATCGTTGTGAAAACCAAATGAACACTGAGGGACTGTGGGAAAGTGTGTCTGACACGCTGAGGCTTGGAGCGATCAGATCAGAAATCAACAAAAAAAGCACCCAGAGACACCCGCGGATCTGCCAAGGCGATGACCCTGACTAGCAATGACAACATTACCGGGGCCCAGATGTGCAATTAGACAGGATTTCTTTGTCACTTAACTTGCTGTACATGAATAAATACAGATTGTTTTCCAGGGCCATGTGTGGCAACGGACCAGAAACCTTCAGCTGAAGTATCCAAAGTGGTATATTGGAACTGGAAGGGGGTACACAAATGGAGACAAATTGTCAGGTTTATACATACAAACTGTGCACATTTTCTATGGTTATTTTTCTTAGTTTTTGCCTTGAGTATTGCTTCAAAAACACTATCATGGCAAGTTTTCTCATATAGTAACATTTTGCGCTTAGGAGCGCACTTTTAGATCTTGCCACTCCAGATTAGCGCTTTTAAAGCAGTACTAAGTAATAAATCCTTTTCGTAGTCCCTCTGGGGGTAATACAAGTGTTAATGTGTCTTCAAAGAAGGTACTTGAGTCATCTTCTGTACTCGGTAGTTGAGGTCTCCAAACGTTTCGTACAGAAGTACAGAGTACAGAGTACAGAAGTACAGAGTACAGAAGATGACTCAAGTACCTTCTTTGAAGATGGACAACTCCTGTACGACTGAGAACTTACACAGACAAGTGTTAATGTGATTATTGGGGGGTCTTTCATCTCTCCTTGGTGTCTCTGGCCAGAAAACCACAATTGCAACTTGCCTGCCTCCAGGTCGGAGCACCAATACACACTAATGGAATCACGAAGAAGGAGCTAACAGCCTAAGGGGTCAGCCCTATGTTCCCCAGTACCTATGTTCCCCCACTTCTATTGATTAAGATTAGGCACCAGCCCACTATCCTTAAGGTTAGTGGCTAGGGCAGGGTCCGGGTTAAGCTGCTTGATATATGTATGACATTTCACTTTCATGACTTGTGATTGCTTGAAGTACCAACTCACCTACGGAAAAAAAATCGCACCCGGGGAACATAGGACCCAGGGAATATAGGTATGCACCCCAGCCTAACGGGCAAAGCTAACTGCGGGCTAGCACCACTTAAACAGTATTTACAGCTGAGTTTGAGTGAAAAAATTATTTCCATTGTGTAATTGGATCTACTATATCCCTCTCTCCCTTTGTCTTTCCTTTCAGCGTAGTATTTACTCTCACGGACAATTAATGAGTAAAAAAACGCAACATGCTACGACACCTGTAGTGGCGCGCATGGCTTCTAGGGGCATGAGTTACATAGTACTGCTTTAAGTGGGAAATACGTGGGCTGGAGAGGTTACACCCCGCCATTCCGACATTGAGGTCTAATTGTTTCCCCCCCCCCTTTGTCGGAGTGGTGACACTTTTATTTTTTGTGCAACGTACCGCCATTCCGACACACAAGATAATTAATAGACGTGGGCCTACTAGAACTAACCCTAACCTTACCATAGCCCTAACCTTAAGGATAGTGGCGTTTACAAGCTAACCCTAATCTTACTTTAGCCCTAACCTTAAGGATAGTGGAGTTCACAAACTAACCCTAACCTTACCTTAGCCCTAACCTTAAGGATAGTGGAGTTTACAAACTAACCCTAACCTTACCTTAGCCCTAGCCTTAAGCATAGTGGAGTTTACAAGTTAACCTAACCTTACCTTAGCCCTAGCCTTAAGGATTGTGGAGTTTACAAGCTAACCTTACCTTAGCCTAACTTAAGATAGTATTTACAATAACCTACTTACCTTAGCCCTAGCCTTAAGCATAGTGGAGTTTACAAGTTAACCCTAACCTTACCTTAGCCCTAGCCTTAAGGATAGTGGAGTTTACAAGCTAACCCTAACCTTACTTAGCCTAGCCTTAAGGATAGTGGAGTTTACAAGCTAACCCTAACCTTACCTTAGCCCTAACCTTAAGGATAGTGGCGTTTACAAGCTAACCCTAATCTTACTTTAGCCCTAGCCTTAAGGATTGTGGAGTTTACAAGCTAACCCTAACCTTACCTTAGCCCTAACCTTAAGGATAGTGGAGTTTACAAGTTAACCCTAACCTTACCTTAGCCCTAGCCTTAAGGATAGTGGAGTTTACAAACTAACCCTAACCTTACCTTAGCCCTAACCTTAAGGATAGTGGAGTTTACAAGCTAACCCTAACCTTACCTTAGCCCTAACCTTACGGATAGTGGAGTTTATGAACTGAGCAGGCTACACTCAAAACTTGCCGGAATAGTAGTATCAAAAAGTGTCGGATTAGCGGGGTGTTGCAATGGAGGGGTGTCGGAATGACGGGTCGACCCTGGCTGGAGAAACACCCATGACCAATGGTGATGTTATGTACAACAGCCTTTTTCCTCCAACCAGACTCCCTGGCGAAGGGGAGGGCTTGTGGAGGGTAATTGCGCAATTACGGCCGAGCGAGTGCCGATCGGCTGTAACTACATCTCTTTCTCTTGGGACATGAACATTGTTTAGCTCACAATGGGGTTAATAAAGTTTTTAGTTTGACCTGTGAGAGCCTATCATGCTTAAGGAAGAACACAAGGCAGCGCCATGTAAATGGAAATGAAGTGAGACTGCCATCAGAGACCGCTCTCAGTGCTGCTGTAAACCTCAGTCGAGCACTTTTCTTTCTCTTTCTCTTGCAAAGGCACATAGCGCAACAGCTGCACTTGTACTGCTTGAAGCTTGTGCTGTCCTTGCGCCAGGCACAAGATCTGGCCCTTAATATTTTCCTGTAAGATTATGGCCTTTTCTTTTTGTAAAAAAAAAAAAAAAGGCCCAAAAGGGCTTCATTTTCGGTGACAAACTCTGAATAATGAATAGAAACAGCTTGAATTCATAGGCTTAACTTGTTGACATATTAGTTTCAAAGATTTTTCAGAGGACTCATCTGATGTCTTATTAAGGCGAGATGCCTTAAGTAGGGAAATAAATACATTCACACATATCCATTTGAAACTTTTGCTGTAGATAAGTGATATGAATTTGAGACAAAGATGTATTGCAGGTTTTCTGTCATTTATATAAAATAGATACTTTATTGATCCCTTACAGGAAATTACTCTGTTATAGCAGCTCAGACAACATCACATTCAATAATTAATTAATCTATCATTCACATACATTATTAAAAAAGTGGACATCATTAACTGAAGAGTCGAATGGCCGTAGGAATAAGGTCTTTCTGAACCGCTCAGAATGGCAATTCAGTCTCTGTCTGATGGTGCTGTTGTTGATCACCTCCAGGGCATCAATGGGGTGGGAAGAATAAGGCCTTTAGTGCAAAGAAATGGTCAAAATGTACGAACTTTTCGTAAATAATGGATAGAGCCAGCTTTTAATTTTTGGTTTTATTTCATTGACATATTAGTTACTAGCTAAAATCTCAACATTGGCCACTGTGTGAATAATCTGCGTTTTTACATGCAGTCTCTTGCCAGTTTTTTTTTTAATAACTAGTTACTAGTGACTACATTTTGAACATTTTCAAAGGAAAACCATCCCTCTGAAGAAACCTTGAAATATTGTTAAGCACATGTCTATTTGGTGTGTGTAGGTGATATAGAAAAGTTGTCTAAACACTGTGGAAAAAATGTCTTTGGAGAAAATGGCCCTTGACATTACAATTTCACATATTTAAACCTTAATGCGAGACACTGCAAGTGAAAGTATTGATTTTTCACGCAGTGGTTGAAGTGGCATTTGACAGTGGCAAGTGACATTTTTAGCTAGTTTCTTCCATTAACATTTTAGTTTTCATGTCAGAGTATAAACATGACAAAACTATTATATATTGTGATTAAAGTTCCTCATTGCGATTGTAAATAATAAATAATAAATAAATTCATATTTGAAGTAGTGACATCCGCGTCATTTTGCTGTTTCTGTGCGCGGTAGATGCGCGTGTACAATCACAAAATAGAAGACAGATTCACCAGGACTCGCCGCGGTCAATCGTAGCTTCCATCAGCGTAGACTTTAGTTCGTAATGAAAGAGAAAGTAACGAGGTGTGAATGTGGATCTGCAGGCGTAAATCTGCAGCGGCTCCAGTCTGCAGGTTTGAACACCAAGGCAGCAGTCCTAAGCAACTGACCTTAAAGACTTCAAAGTTTTTTTTCTTTTTAAAGTGCCAATCAATATATAGTACACATTATTAGAGAGCTATTGCCTAAATATTCCCTTGAGTCCTGTAATCAGTCTACAGGAAGTAGGTCTATATCTAAATTGCATATAAAAATATATTAAAAAAATCACAAGATCACTCTACACTGTGATGAGAAATCTCGTGGCAATTTAATCTCGTGAGATCTCGTTGCCAATTTTGGCCACTTTCATGCACAAAATGTCTTAATTTTTGCCTTGATTTAAACATTGTAGGCTGGGTTCTTGACTTTTTAACTAATAGAAATCAAAGAGTGAGAGTTAATGGTGAACTCTCTGACCAGTGCACTGTTCGACAGGCTCACCCCAAGGTTCCGTTCTCTCACCCTTGTTGTTTATATTGTACACTAGCATGTGTCAGAGTGACCATGAAAACAGAATCATCTTAAAATACGCAGATGACTCAGTTATTGTAAGTCTACTTCACAAAATGAAAATCAGCATGGCCCAGTTGTAAGGGACTTTGTCAAATGGTGTGATGAGTCATATCTTCTCTTAAACGTTGCAAAAACAAAGGATATGATCATCGACTTCAGGAAGAGCGCTCTCCCACATGACGTAACATGTATAAAGGGACAACCAGTGGAGTGTGTGGAGTCCTACAAGTATCTTGGAACAATTATAGATTGTAAACTGAATTTTAATGAAAACTGTGCTGTTGTTTGTAAAAAGGGTCACCAACGACTATATTGTCTTCGGAAACTGTCCTTCTTTCATGTAGATAATACTGTGATGACACTTTTTTTATCGGGCATTCATCGAAACGACCCTAACTTTCTGCTTGGTCGCCTGGTATGGGAGCTCCTCTGTTAGAAACAAAAACGCCCTGAATCAGCTGGTCAAGTGGTCAAGTAAAGTCATCGGCCAGCTTCAGACCAGTTTGGACTTTCTGTATGATAGACAGTTAGAAAGGATGGCACGAAGCATCCTAAAAGACACTGTGCATCCTTTGCATTTAGAGTTTCGATTGCTTCCATCTGGGCGTAGGTTTTAATGCCAATAAGCCATACGAATCGTTTTAGTAAAAGCTTTGTTCCCGCTGCCATTTCCTTGATGAACAAGTAGGGATCTAATCACCCCTGACACGGCTTCTTATCTTTGTTATTGTCCAGTGGCTTAAATTTCTGTTGTATCTTTAGGCACATCCTGTTAGTATCTGGCACACTTACATGTTTTATATTTAAATATGTACGTGGTGTTTTATCTTTGTATAATGTGTTTTAATGTTGACTAGTTCTCAGAATTGCAAGACAAATTTACCTACGGGTACAAATAAAGTAACCTAACCTAACCTAACCTAGCCTTATTTTTATGTGAAAACATAAAAAGACAGAAAACTTGCAATACATTTTTTTCTCATATTTAATTAAGTAATGTTCAGCAAAAGTTTCAAATTTAAATCTCAAAATTCATTTATTTTTTCCCTATTCACCTTAACTTAAGCTTACTGTGAAGATTAGGTCATTTATTATTATCAATAGAGCAAACTGGCCCAAACAAAAAAGTTCAGATTTAAACAAATACCTAATGATCTAAAGCGAATATGAGCATTTACCCATCTTAATTCCACAGACCAAATTAGACATGAAGCGCCTATAATGTGCAGCTAATGGTCCGTGGAGGATTTAGATGGATATTGTATAGATTTAATGGACTGTGTCGAACCATTAAGGTCCACTCACCTTTTTGTTCCGCCGGGCTCCTCCAAATGTCCAAGCGCCATCGATTCGGCCACTGATACTCAGGGCCCGGATTCACTGTCTGCCGCCATTAAGGCAATGACCATAGATTTCAATTAACACTCCCCCCATTAGGCCATCAGCTGACCTCTGACCGCGGCTGCTGAGCGGAGACGTTCAGATAGATTTGAAGGGGGAAAACGATAAGAGCATTTTCATTATCTGAGCTGCAAGTGTGGATCATTTGAACAATATTTATGCAGCGATATTAACAAAGACAATAAACAACAATGGAAACAGAAGGTGTAGAGTCAGAATGATGCTCCTATAAGACAAAACATGATGCTACTGTATAATCTGCTGGGTTGCAACACTATGTGCCCAAAAAATGAGCTGACGACATGTACATCCTGAATGACCGGGTAATTCCATCTGTGACGTTCTTCATGTTCCAAGATGACAATGCTAGGATTCATCGGGCTCACGTTGTGAAAGAGTGGTCACATTCTCCCATCATCAATACAAGATCTGGAGTCTGTCGGAGTCTGCTGGAGGTATGATGGAGGTTCGATGGAGTCTGTCGGCGTCTGCTGGAGGTGTGATGGAGTCTGTCGGAGTCTGCTGGAGGTGTGATGGAGTCTGTCGGAGTCTGCTGGAGGTGTGATGGAGTCTTTCGGAGTCTGCTGGAGGTGTGATGGAGGTGTGATGGAGTCTGTCGGCGTCTGCTGGAGGTGTGATGGAGTCTGTCGGAGTCTGCTGGAGGTGTGATGGAGTCTTTCGGAGTCTGCTGGAGGTGTGATGGAGTCTTTTGGAGTCTGCTGGAGGTGTGATGGAGGTGTGATGGAGTCTGTCGGAGTCTGCTGAGGTGTGATGGAGTCTGTCGGAGTCTGCTGGAGGTGTGATGGAGTCTGTCGGAGTCTGCTGGAGGTGTGATGGAGTCTTTCGGAGTCTGTCGGAGTCTGCTGGAGGTGTGATGGAGTCTTTCGGAGTCTGTCGGAGTCTGCTGGAGGTGTGATGGAGTCTTTCGGAGTCTGTCAGAGTCTGCTGGAGGTGTGATGGGTCTGTCGGAGTCTGCTGGAGGTGTGATGGAGTCTTTCAGAGTCTGTTGGAGTCTGATGGAGGTGTGATGGAGTCTGTCGGAGTCTGCTGGAGGTGTGATGGAGTCTTTCGGAGTCTGCTGGAGGTGTGATGGAGTCTTTTGGAGTCTGCTGAGGTGTGATGGAGGGTGATGGAGGTGTGATGGAGTCTGTCGGAGTCTACTAGAGGTGTGATGGAGGTGTGATGGAGTCTGTCGGAGTCTGCTGGAGGTGTGATGGAGTCTTTCGGAGTCTGTCGGAGTCTGCTGGAGGTGTGATGGAGTCTTCGGAGTCTGCTGGAGGTGTGATGGAGTCTTTCGGAGTCTGTCGGAGTCTGCTGGAGGTGTGATGGAGTCTGTCGGAGTCTGCTGGAGGTGTGATGGAGTCTTTCGGAGTCTGTTGGAGTCTGATGGAGGTGTGATGGAGTCTGTCGGAGTCTGCTGGAGGTGTGATGGAGTCTTTCGGAGTCTGTCGGAGTCTGCTGGAGGTGTGATGGAGTCTGTCGGAGTCTGCTGGAGGTGTGATGGAGTCTTCGAGTCTGTGGAGTCTGCTGGAGTGTGATGGAGCTTTCGGAGTCTGTCAGAGTCTGCTGGAGGTGTGATGGAGTCTTTCGGAGTCTGTCGGAGTCTGCTGGAGGTGTGATGGAGTCTGTCTGGAGTCTGTGGAGTCTTTCGGAGTCTGTCAGAGTCTGCTGGAGGTGTGATGGATGTCTGTTGAGGTCGTGCTGGAGTTGTGGTTTTTGGAGTTTGTTCAGTTAGTCTGCTGGAGGTGTGATGGAGTCTGTTGGTGTCTGCTGGAGGTGTGATGGAGTCTTTCGGAGTCTGTCGGAGTCTGCTGGAGGTGTGATGGAGTCTGTCGGAGTCTGCTGGAGGTGTGATGGAGGTGTGATGAGTCTGTCGGAGTCTGCTGGAGGTGTGATGGAGTCTGTCGGAGATTTCTGTCCATTTTTCTTCATTTGACACAGTTTATTAATGGCTCACACGGATATCTTGATCAGTCTTTAAAGGCAGCATTTGTAAGTCCTACTGCTAATACTAGAGTGAAGAGATCTTCTCTGTTAACCTTCTACCCTCCGCCTGAACCGAGCGCATTTTCTCCAGTTTGGCTTTACCCAAATCTAAAAGCTTCTCAACTGGTGACCCCAAACTTTTGAACGTTAGTGCATTGTGTCCATACTTTTCGTCTAGGTTACACCCAAACTTTCAGTGTAAAAATAGCCCTGCAGAAACGCATAAAAAGCTACGCACGCCCTCGTTTCCAGATGGAGGGAGTTGTTTACGCAGACAGATCAATTTGCTGCAACTCGGCGCACTTTCTTTATTCATTCATTCTCTTGTGTTCCCTTTTGACTCCACGGGGAACAATGTCGGGCCCTCTCACAGATGTGCAGCTCGGGAGAAATCTACACTAAGTCAGGAATCCACAAACTCAGGGATTTAGGGGGAGAAAAACCAACACCAGCTACAGCCCCGCGCTTTCATCTGAACCGCTCTTCCCTTGCATGGGCTTTGACGGTGCTGTGAGTGCTGTGAGTATGCTTTTGTAAGACAAATACCATTTTGGTTGAAGGTATTGGTGGTCAAATTCCATTTCATTTAGTTACTTTAGTGCAGATGCTGCTGGCCTAACATTGCTCCAATACAATTAAAGTGTGTGTGCCTAGCTGGTCATTAGAAGCATGTTTTGTATTGATGGCAACTGTATAATCCAAAAAGTTATGAGTGAGCCTTTATGTGGTCATACCGCCTTTGCTCTGCCCGATCCCGTCAGACCTTGGAAGCTAAGCAGGAAGGCCCTGGTCGGAACATGGATGTACCGTTTGGTAACACAAGGAAGCATGGTGAATTGAGTGAGTGAGTGAGTGAGTGAGTGGTAGTGGTCGGAGGGCCAATGGCGCAGACTGGTTGCCTCACTTCCTTCAGTCTACCCCAGGGCAGCTGTCGCTACAATAGTAGCTTACCACCACCAAGTATGAAATTAATGAATAATGCAAAGTAAAGCATCTTTGAGAGTCCAAAAACACTCAAAGATGCTTTACATTGCAAAGAACCAAGCTGTTCCACGTTTTCCCTATTTAAATACAGTTACGTGAAAAGTTACACGATCCAAGTCTAGTTACACAAAATTAAACATGTCAATTTCTAAGGGGATAAAAAGGGGCATTATTGTAATAACATTCGACTTCGACGTTTGCACAGTAAAGTGAGATCACACGGGTATTCATTCATAAATATTGACAGATTTTACATCCACGTGTTTTGCAAAGGGTCCCTGTGATGACGCTATAATCCAAATATGGTATTTTTTCCTTCTGGGAGCCGCAAAATACGTAAGCGCGGCGGAAAGGGCCGCGCATGCGCACTCGGTACAAGACGTTCAGGGCTTGTTTTCTCTGAATGAGGATAAGGTCCCACTCGGGCAGCGGGTGAGCCCTTATAGTCGCTCATACAGACTTCAAACTTTCCAGTCTTGGACTTAACAATATTTTAAAGGTTATTTTTAAATATCTAATTCCAAGCCTGATTTATTCAGTTTGAACCCAAACAAAAACAAGGCGGAATTTGAGTTTTTATAGATTTTTTTCACTTATGATTAGTTTGTTGAAAAGCTAAACAGTATATCCAAAATCCCCTCTGAAAAATCTTAGTTACTAATATGTCAATAAAATAAAACCATACATTTTAATCTGGCTCAATCCATTATTTAGATTTTGTTCCCCAAAATATAGGCAATTTTGGCAATTTTCATGCACAAACTGCCTTATTTTTTATATGAAAACATACAATGACAGAAAATGGCAATACTTTTTTTCCTCATGTATATCAGTAATGTTCAGCAAAAGCTTCAAATCGATATCTACATTTTTTCCCCCCTATTCACCTGCAGTGTCTTGCCTTAAATCATCTTTGTATTTTTCCTTTTATTGCTCCTCTAACCAGACTTCCTGTGTATTTTCAAGGCAGGCACTATTACCCCCTGTTCCCAGTGGCGGTGGTTTGAGAGCTGGGGGAAGGAAGTTTGCCGACACACATTTGGTGTTGTTTGGATTTGGGTTTCTCATCTTCCGCGTTCATGTGGCGGCTGATTGTTTTGGCTCCTCCGTTCCGAGCCTCAAACATTGACACAGGAATCCTCATCTCACTTTGGGTGGTATTTCTGTTTCCCCCGGTCGACTCTAATGGCGTTGTCAGAGCGTGTGGATATCGCAGGAAGTGCGGCAGCGTTCCCCATCGCATGCTACCTGACTGAGCTGATGGGATATTGATTGCGGTGTAAAAATGCATTGGATAATCCGGGATCAAAACAGTTGGTAATTACAAGGGCTGTCTTAAATTGAAAGGGTAAATTTAGAAAGAAAACAAACATTCGATTTGCAATGAAACTGTTATCTCCTGTCAGCCTGTTTCCTGCTCTGTAAATGAGAACTCACTTGGTCCTGTGTTCAACAGCGTCTCCACAATGTCACTGTAAAAAAAATAGTTATAAGTAGTGCATTAACAACTTTTTTCAGATCGACTTATCTGTCAATAAAGTCGAAGTCAAGTCGACTTGTCGTATGATGATGGTGACAGCAGTTTGAAGATGAACAACTTTTTAGTTCGCTGTGACATTAATAATATACATTAGAGTACGGAATAAACAACTTACAAACCACAAGCATCAACTCACAAGTGCATAGAGAGAGAGAGAGATTAACACACGACTAGTCGACTCGTCTAAAATGATGGCGACTAGTGCCACAGACGTGAACTTTTCCATTAATGCCATAGTTGTGAAATCATGCTCTATTATGCTAGCCTGGCCTTAGCCATCCGTAAACTCCGGTCAATTATCATTTCCCTACATGTACGTCTGGGCTTGATCTCAGTGGCTGCGTTTCATCGGTTGATGCGAGCTGGAGAGGCGGGTGTTGTCGGTGACGTCAAACATTTGATAGCTTGCTTCACCAAACGCTAGCGATTGGGTAAAATCAGATTCAATCGTTTCAAACTTTAAAAGGAGTTCACCCCTTCCACCTGAAAACGGAGCTGAATTGTGAAGATCAGAGCACGACTCTGTACGAAATGAGTACGAGGGTATGGTAAGACCAGGCTACTGTTATGAAGGAATGTGCTTATCAATTACAGTAAGTGCATAAATCAGATAAGTCAGTGCGTTATACGTAATTTTGAAAACCTTTTTGTCAAAATGTGACGAGCGCGTGGCTGAAAGCTAGGGATGCGCTGACTACATTTATGGAGTAGTTTAAGTTTGTAGAGATCTTGATTTTGTGTAAATAGCAGGTTATTTCCTCGTGAACTACATGACTGTCTCCCATGCAGAGAGATCATTAGTGATCACACAATCATTACTGTCATGGACAATGACTACATTATATTATCCTTAACCTGCACACACAGCTTACGACCAAAAACAAAACACACCACGTTAGCTTACACACCACGTTAGCTTACAACAGCACAACAATAGCCTCATCAAAAAGCAATTGGCACCGCGGCCACCAGCGATAAAAAAACAAACTTTCACTCACCCGTCTGAAGTAACCTTTGCGTGCCTTCTGCTCAGCAAACTCTTGCGCTATTTCTCTGACAAAACAAGACTTTTTCAACCTGAAAACTGATCGACAATAGGCGTATGTACAAAACTGCCTTTTTTGCGTGGCATTTGTTTGCTAAAGCATGTGTCAACAACACAAACAAAAGCAGCGGTGCCTCTCCTCCTCCGCGGTGTTTACCCAGTATGTAAATACACACAGACAAAGTCACTCCCATACAGCACGCTCCAAAATCTCCTAAATCAAGGCGGTTTGAACCTAAAAGTTTACGCTTTTAAATATACCAATACTGCTAGTTTAAACATGGTGAGGCTACTTCGTGGCTTCAACTGAACGATTCTGCAAAAAGTGAAAATCACCAATTAAAAAAACAAAACTTCTTTTGCATTTTTTACTCGAGACTCGGCCTGCCGACATGTGTCCCTGGTTCCCACGGCGGATCACATATGCATGATTCTACTTTTCAGAGGGCCCACATTTCTTTGTTTTAAATATTTTTTTTATTGATTTCATGTAATATTGTAATTTTCTGAAATTTTGATTTGGGGGTTTTTACAAGCTGTAAGCCAAATGTTCAAAATTAAAACAAATAAAGGCTTGACATATGTCACTTTGCATGCCATGAGTCTATATCATATATTAGTTTCACATTTTAAGTTTAATTACAGAAATACATGAACTTTTTCCATTCAAATTTTCCGAGTTTCACCTGTAGCTGTGATTCGAAGGTGCTCCTCTTTCTTACTCCTGCAGTGTGGGAAGAGGTGGTACAATCCCTTATGTTAACACCAGGAATACTGCTCTATTATTTGGTCTGCTACTATAGTAAAACGGACTTAGCTTGGCTTCAGATAGTTCAAAAGTAGTCTACCAGGATCACTGTTTTGCACCAGACCTCATCTTGGTCGCAGCTTCAAAATAAATTACAGTATCATTTGTTACTATTTTTAAATTAAGTCATGGTTACAGGCAAACCATTTTCTGTCTTTGACCAGATTAAATATGTGGAGCAGACACATTCATATCGCACTCAGCGTCCTTGCTCGCCCAAGGACTCATTTTATGATGAAGTCTGTCCTGTTTAGATCCGCCAACTCTGGAGTGATCTACCTAAAGAGCTGCGGGATTTGTCCAGTTTGAATTCATTTAAGAAACCACTGAACTCACGGTAACAGAGGTTGTGTTGTATTTGTAATGAACTGCTGCATAATTAAGATGATAATGATAAAACTTGTAATGGCATTGTAGTCATTTTTTGCATTCTTTCTTGTACTTTTATTCATTATTTTTTAAGTATTGGCTTATTTTAATGGGACCCCAGGAGGATCAGTGACCACTATGGTGGAAGCTAATGGGGTTTCCAATAATAAACAAACAAACATATTCCTTTTTACACACAGTAGGTCTCGGTAGCACGTTGCCTATCATCTTTCACCTGTCAATCAGAACATCCCTCCACCCCACCTTTTGATCACGCCCCTGCTGGTATAAAAGTCCCACCTCTGAAACAATGAGCACATGTCACTGCTCCAAACGACCACATCCTTTGTTTGATTTTCCTCTGCCCGAGCAAACAGTTTCTCGAGTGCAGTTTCATTCTCGAGTGCAGTTTCATTCTCGAGTGCAGTTTCATTCTCGAGTGCAGTTTCACCAAGCACATTAAGGCTTTGTGCAGACGCCATGGTCTCAGTCTCGGTGGCCAGTGGTGGATTCCCTTGGATTGCACGCGGAATATGTCCTAGAGCCATGTGAAGCAGTCAAATTAAAGATTTTACCACAGGTTGTTTAAGTCAACTAATCCAGTTAAAATACATGGACTACTCATGTATTCAATTATACAGGAGGAGAAGCAAATGCAGCACCCCCGAGCAGCCATAATCAGCGCAGCGATCCTAATGCAGGCCTTGTAAACAGGTGGATACATAAGCACATGGTTGAGAGAAGTAAACCTGTGAAATATTCATCATTAGGTAAAGAGAAAGCAACTCAACGTATGTAAACAAAGCACAAGACAAAACACACCTAATGCGCATGTGTACATTCTTTAGCCACCCCTTTCTCTGAATCCAAAGTTTGAAGCGCTTTAGAGTCCCACTCAGTCCATAACCTGATGTTATTCTTGAGTTCACCATGTTCACATGATCACATGGACATTGCAAAAATGGTGGATTACACCCATTCAGTGTGCCTAGAAATGACAGGACTCACACTTCACTATGACGAACAATGCACAATATTCTAAATTCTAAACAGAATGTCAACAAACTCATGTCATAATGTTCCACTCACATAAAATCCCTCAAAAGCAGAAATGGTTTATGATGTCCCTCAGCCAGTGCACTTGCATTATAAGAGCTTTTAGTTTATTGGCCCATAGGAGAGGGCATGAAAACGCTTTTTTCCCCCTAGGACCTAAGTGTCGTCCTATCCACAAGAATACGTATTTCAGCTTTACTTTCCAGGCTGTGATGAATACCAAGGTCTTTCTATAGTTATTACATCGCATAAACACCTACAAATGTGTAGGTTTATCCCATCAGTGCACACATTTGAACGTGTGCATCTGTGCAGATCTCAATGACATTTAATTCATCCAGGAGCTGAATAAGTCCTCCTTTCTCCATAGCAACTGCCAGCCTGTTTGCCTTATGTCAACATTTTTATATTAATTATTTCTCCTGTTTCATTGTCCATGGCAATGCATGTGGAATATTGTGCACTGTGGCCTGGTCAATCATTTTTACCATCATCTTTAAGAAAATTTTATGTTACTTGACACAGACAAATAAATACGCAATGTAAAATAATATGGAGGATTTACCAAGCACAACTACCTCTTTTCCTTGTAATCTGAATATGACCATGGCTCTTTTGTCACCCCAGTATTGTTTTGATTGATGGGCACACAGGAGTGTCTTTGAATTCTGAAGAAGGCGGACAGAACATTTCCATGTTCATGAAGTGCATTAGGACAGCAATTTTATGACAATTATTTACAGTTAGTAAATGTTGGTGGAGAGAAAGAAGTTGCCTTCCAGCATCCCGGATTTTAGCTGTGTCCATCCGCACACAACTGAAAATCATAAAGCAAAAAGGCAACATAACAAATGGATTACAGGAGTCATTGGGATGATACAATTCCTCACTTCCAAAATACGTGCTTGGTCAATGTTGAGTTGAGTTGCACAAACAAGAGAGTGAGAGAGAGAGAGTCTGAGACGCACTCGGAGCACATGGCTACTTAATATGTGAAAACATGAAAGGACAAAGCGCTCCTTATTACAGCTGTTGGACACAGTTTTAATAATAATAAATGATGCCCATTTGTATTGCGCTTTACAAGCCTGTATTATCAAGTTTCTCAAAGCGCTACATCGTAGTGTTTATTCATTCACTCCATACTCGGTGGTAGTAAGCTACAGTTGAAGCCACAGCTGCCCTGTGGTAGACTGACGGAAGCGAGGCAGTCTGAGCCATCGGCCCCTCCGACCACCTAGCCTGGCACGAGCCAGACTGATCCTCCATGTTAAGAGATACATGGGGATACTGTCTGGAATTGTGCGATTTGAATCTCGCTGACTCCGGCAAAACCAAAAGGCGGGGTTAACAGAGCTGGACTTGTCCTTAAGCCACAGCAAAAAGTTGCTCTGAGGGTTTTCACCGGAACATTTACTCGACTGCACGTGTGGACTAAACACAAGCGTAGGTCGTTTTGGTTTGATTGGTTCGCTCTCGTTCAAGCTGTGATCGTTAGCCCCGCCTCGAGTCTCGATTTGGAAATCGTGTCCTATTACCACAATTCCAGACTCTCTTTATATGTATTTATAAATACATAAATAAAGTCAGTCTGGCGTTATGCCAGGCAACCGACCACCACCAACCACTCACTCACCCAGGCTTTCTGGTGTTTCCTGGTGTCTCCCATCCAAACAGCAACCAGGCCCTTCCTGCTTAGCTCCATGGTTAATGGCAAATGGACTCAACTTATATAGCGCAGTCACCCATTCACTCTCATTCATACACCAATGTACACAGACACTGGAGGCAAGTAGGGTGAAGGCGTATGGTTTTACAGAGTTCTGACTCTGCTCTAAAGGTGACATGCAAGAACTGCAAAGAATTTGCAATAATGATGTTTTAGCAGACCAGACCCTCCTCCGTGGGTGTATCCATAAGAATTTCAGAAATCTAAAGACAATTGTCTTCAGATTGTTGGTTGATTCTCACTGTCAGTTGTTGGTGCCTTGTCAAGTTGCAGCTTTTGATTTGAAACAGCAGAATGTTAAAGAGGGAAAAAGTTTTCATATGAAATGGTTTGAGTGAGAGGCAGGTTCCAGACTAAGTGGCAGGAGGTAGAAAGAGGCGCCTAATGCCTCCACTTCTTAAAAAGTACTTCTAATAATTCTAAACAAATCAAGTCCTAGTTTACTTGGACACATCCATCCAACACGCCTCCACTAATCCAATTAATTATCATCTTGAGCGGCTCGGCAGACTCCGACAGTTCTGTAATTTCACTCCGCGCGCTCGTCCCTCTCCTGTCAGCGCGCTGGACCTATCTTTCCCGTGTCGTATATACCGTTCTGTCAATATTGAAGTTGTCACTCTCAATTGGCTCCTTTCACTGTTTATCGCTCGGCGGCAACTGTCAACAAGGTCCTTAGCGGCCTATTATTAGACTCACTAATGCAACCGGCGCTAACGCAAACAAAGTGAAGCGAGTTGTTTTTGGTGTAGGTGTGAGAAGAGAGCGGGGGAAAAAAAAAAAACTGTGGCGAATGTAATTAAAAACCCGAACAAACTTAAATAGTTGATAAGTGGCAGAAGTCATTTGTCACGCCAGGGCATTGTGCAGTAATTATCCGTTGTGGGATGTCGTCTGGCGCCTCTGATAACCCTGGTGTTTTTAATAAAGGAGTCTCTTATGTTGTAAAAAAAAAGAGGAAAGTGCAAAGAACCGCATTAGCCTGAGTAAACATTAGTGTGCACATTGACATTTTTGAGCTTTAAAGGTAGGATATAGAAAGACTCAAAAAAGCAGCATCAGCCGATAAATCCAAGATAATTGGATTCTGGGGCGACGGTGACGCAGATGGTAGAGCGGGTCGTCTCATGAGGTCAGGGGTTTGAATCCCGCCTCCTGAAGGTGCACGTTGTCGTTGTGTCCTTGGGCAAGACACTTCACCCAGCTTGCCTCCAGTGTCTGCGTACATTGGTGGTTGAATGGGTGAGTAGATCCTTGCTGTAAAGCGCTTTGAGTGCCTAATGCGCTAAATAAGTTGAGACCATTTATTCTATCGATAACGTTTCAGCAGAACCTTCTTCATTTTTTTTCTTTTCAAAAAAGGAAAATTAAAAAAGAGCTGGAGTGTAAGTAGAGTGAAAACATATAGATTACCGTAGGTTTAGGCCCTGTCCACACTAGCCTGGCCTTAGCCATCCGTAAACTTCGGTCAATTCTAATTTCCCTACATGTACGTTTGGGATTGATCTCAGTGGCTGCGTTTCATCGGTTGAATTTCGAACCTACCATTCAGCGAGCGGTAATGGCGGCGGATACGAACGTAAAGGAAGCTCTTCAATCCGTTCTGGCTCGGCTCCCAAATATCCAGAAATTATAACTGAAGCCTTCGAATGCGCAAAGAATGCTCCCAAGAGTTATGATCGCTGCTTCACTCAACACGGGCGCATAACATATGTCACCACCAAACGCTAGCGAAAATCAGATCCAATCGTTTCAAAGGAAGTCACCACCTGATAACGGAGCTCAATTGTGAAATTCCAGACCGTCTGTACGAAACGAAATGAGTAGGTACGACGGTATGGTAAAACCAGGCTATGTCAACACCTACATGGATACTTTTGTAAACACAGATATTTGTCTGCGTTTGGGCCTTCAGGCCACACACATCCAATAAATGACATCATTACTTTGGATACTTTTGTAAACGCTCTGCAAAGTGGAGACTTTTGTAAACGCTCTGCAAAGTAAGACTTTGTAAACGCTGTATAAATGGAGAGGTGTGGACAGAATATTCTCCAAGCTGCGCGTATCCATGGCAACATTATTAGTTTGACCAATAAATGAGCCCATGGAGATGGAACGTTGCGTCATCAGTTCTGCAAACAATCCACGGTGTGGACAGAGATAGTTTTGTATACGGTTGTAGAAAAGTCTGCGTTTGTGGAGATATCAGGATACATGTGGACATGGCCTTAAAGGGGTCGGCCCATTAGTCCGACGACTCATTATTCCAAAATGTATATGTAAAACTGTAATTGTCCTTCCGAAAATTAGGTTCAGGCATGAGTCCACTGACCTTAAGGTTAGGCCAATGGTTGTATAGGGCTCTCTAATCCACAACACAGGGTTAAACATTTCAGACTAATGGACCTTTCTTCAATGATAATAATCGGAATAATGAGGCATCGAATAATGGGCTGTCGGACCAATGGCATGGCACCAGGTTTAAACGGCCCCTTATATGAGTTCCATCCTATACCGTGATCCCAGCTAACTGCTAACCACTCTGCCACACCCCTAAATACCATACATTCCCTCTGCAATCTGCCACTTGTTATCGCTCTATACAGGTGTGACATTGCCATTTCCCCCCCGCTGCGGCGATCAAAGCGCGCCTAATCTCTTTGGCTCACGGACTTGAGCGTGTCTAAAACTGTTACCTCGATCGCTCAGATTCACCGAGATAATACGACGTCCTTTTGGTCAACTTCACGACCCTGCTTTCAAACCGATGAGACTGATAAGCTTTCAAACGAGAGCGAAAAACCCGCAAAAAAAAACCCTGTCTAAGTCCAAGCCATTCTTTTGAGTGGCAGTTTTCTTGGCACCCGCACAAACATCCTACCGAGGGAAGGTCCGCCAAGGCACCGTTGTTTTTTTTTTGGCAGCTTCTTGCGCCTCCGTTGCAAATCGTCTGACAAGTTCAAGGATACTTAACCACCACTTTACTTCTTTAAACTTTTTCTTTTTCTTTCAAGAAGCTGTCCGCTCCAGGAGCCAGACAAGCACGATTATCTCCAGGTTATTCTTATGTGGACTCTCTCTCTCTCTCCGTCGAACTATTGGAAGATAAAACAGCGCGTGGGAAATGCTGAGGTGTTTGCCACTTCATTTTAAGAAGATGAGCGTCAACGAACGCTTTATCAGAAAAGATTAGCTCCTCACGCCTACTCACTAAACTGAACTCTGTCTAAATGGGTTTTAATTTTTGATTTGGGTGTGCTGGTGCGCGGACGATTGGGAGCAGACTTACTCCCTGCGTGCATACCTGCAGTCTAAATATAATACATTGGATCCACTTTAAAAGAAGGGTGTAAGATGCACAGGTTTAAAAATAAAATTACAAACAGCACTAAGACTGCACTGCACCCACACTGCAAACCTCCCTTTCCTCTGCCTGCCAGGATTTTTGCTCATTTTCAATAATCTTCCCCATCCCACAGGCTGTTACTCTGATAACCACATGCTAAGCACCAAAACAAAGATCTAAGTCTCTACTTTCATTTTATTATAGGTTTATCGGTTACTTTTTAATTGGCAAATGAACAACGGTAGTTTTCTTCAAAACAGTCCTTTTTAGACAAAAAGTGGAGAAAGTCACACTTTTGTTAAACAGTTGTTATAAGCAACGTTTTGAAGTATTTAAAACATTCCCAAAATGAACTGCGACTTTCCACTGCATAAATGTAACTGGAATACATTTAACAACTTAAACTTAAATTGGGCTTTTTCTTTCGAAATAAATGTTGTTTTTCTTTTAAGGCAAAAAAGCGCCTTGTCACTGCAACATTTGTATCTATTTTAGACTATGGAGACCTGTTGTACATGAATGCAACTGCTCAATGTCTACACAAGATTGACACTGTATATCCTGCTTCTCTGAGGTTCATTACTAACTGTAAGGCCTTGATCCATCATTGTGAGCTGTATTCTCGAGCGGGATGGCCTTCTTTGTCCTCCAGGAGGCTGGGTCATTGGTATACTTTTATTTATAAAGCCATGCTTGGTCTACTGCTTGGTCTGTAACCTAATCTCACGGAGGAGCGTTGGCTCTTACAGTTTGCGTTCAAATGATCCTTTGTTGCTCACTGTTCCATTTGCCCGTTCAGAACTGGGAAAAAGGGCATTTGTTCACCCTGCTCCTTGTACATGGAACACGTTGCAAAAAGACTCGAAAATAACGGAACTTATTCCATTGAACAAATGTAAGTCCAGATTGAGAGCACTTGAGTTGACCTCTTGTAAATGTTTTTTATAATGAGTATGTAATGTATAGGCCTATGTAATTCTGTAACTTTTGCTGCCTCTTGGCCAGGACTCCCTTGAAAAAGAGGTTTTTAATCTCAATGGGACTTTCCTGGTTAAATAAAGGTTAATAATAATAATAATTTAAAAAACAACAACTGTAAAAACAGCAGAAAAAAATATTTTAGTCATCCATTTCTCATTTTAGTTTTTACTTTGCATTTTGTTTTAATGCATTTCTGCAGTTTTCGTTGGTTTTCGTGATGCATTTTGTTAAATATTTCCATGGGTAATGGGACAAACATCGCTGACGGTAGTAGTTTTTGTCACCCGTCTTTCTCAAACTGACTCTGAGCCTGTCTCATCGAATTTTCTCTGGGTCTGTGTGTTTTGATGAGAGGCATTATTCCAGGAATTACTACGGGAGAGAGTGAATGTGTTCCCCATTCGGCATAGAGCGGGATCCTGCTAAAATGTCGATCTCATTTTTTCTCAGCAACACCTTCTAGCCGTTGGCCGCAGGCCCTGGCACAGCAGGTGTGCGCATGAACATTGACAGTCTCGTCTGGACCAAGCAGAATACTCAAGTAGGATTTTAACCAATTCCTTTTTTCCCTTAGCTTTAATTAGAGTAATTACTTGTAATCACTACTTTATTTCAAAGTTACGTTACTCTCACTTGAGTACATATTTTGGCTCCTCTACAAAACCTCATGCAAATCTACAGAAGTATTCCCCACATTACTCATGCAACAGTTTGCAGTTGAGATTTCCATTTGGAGCGCTGAGCCCCTGTAAGCCCTTCTCCCCCTCTGCACCCTCAGCCTCTCTCAAAACTCCTCTGTGAGTGCAATTCTTCCACCAAAATCCATTATGGCACACACACTTGGCGCGGCCTGCCTTCATTCCTGCCGCTGTCCGCTCCTTCGCCACGGCTCATTCTTCTGTCGCAGTGAGCACAAGTACCGCATTTATTGAATCTCTCGTGGTTCAAAACGCCCGCGATCCAAGCCCCTCTCGATTCGACTGGAGACGATGGTCCGTATTTGGTGAGCAAGTCGAGAGGCTTGTTCATGATTACAATTACCGCTTTCCTTCACCGGGCTTCACAAAGAGTTCAGGTTTGATCAAACAGAAGGAACTGTTTGAAGCAGAAAGTTGTGTGTTTACATGCACCTCCTGGTTTTTAGCCATATTCCGGTTATGGCAGTTTTTGGGATATGGTGTTTATATGTAACTGAGAAATGGAGAAACTCAGAAGGATCCCGGCTGAAAATATGAAAAGCATCAGGTTTGTTACCCTTGGCCTCCCTTTGCCAGCGTAGTGTTCCTGGAGAATCTTCAGCGCCTCGTATTCGTCATCCGCCGCATCACGTATTACCAGACGGTCTCAGCGTTTTTTCTTCTCATCCTCCTCTTTTTCATTCAAATTAGTGAATGCAGACAGAGGTGGCTCAAAAAAACGTCTCCCAGAGCTCGTTATTCTTCTCATCTCCATCAAATTATTATGGTCTTCAATTTACCTCATAAACGCAATTTTCACCGATGTATTCTAATGGTTGTTGTATGCTTCAGGGACTGGACGGTTTCAGCAATTGTTCAGATCAGTTAGTTAATGTGACCTGGACACAATCAGGTTGACCAAAGTGTACAAGGTAAAGGCAATAAACTCAGTACACTTCCGGCGGCCTTCCTCAGCCTTGTCACCCTCCCACGATGATCGCTACGAACAAGGATGACGTTCTCATGATGACCTGGATCTCTTGTCAGCTGGGCATAGTCTTGTCAACCAACTATGGCTGACTCGTCTTAAGGGATTTATCATTAGCTTGTATGGAAGATACTTTCTGAGTGTCCCACTGTCTGTAGTGGCGCCTCGTCAAGATCTGAGTCTATGTGGCCTCAAGGAATATCAGCAATGGGATCATGAAATGTATTTCAAGCATGAAACGTCATCTCAGTCTGGTATCTCTGTCCAGAGCTGGTGATCTTTAGCCTCTTTGGTGACTGTATTTCTTCAACAGGTGACTGATGACAGTCACACATTAGGAAATATCGTTGGAAATGGGTTTTTACAGAGGTCTAGTTAACTTACAGTGGGTTGCATAAGTATCGGCCTCTTTTAACTTTTTGACACTTTTCCACGCTGTAGACCCTAAACATAAATATATTTAATTGAAATTGTATGTGAAAGCCACACACTAAGTGACACACAATCGTGAAGTGAAATGAAATTTATACATGATTTTGAATTTTTTATGAATAAAAAACCAAAAAGTGGGATGTGCATAAGTACCGGTCCCCCTTTCCTTTTAGTGCAACCAATTGCCTTCAGAAGTTGAATGAAGATTTCTGAATTATCACATGATCACAGGCCAGATTTGTGCAGTGTACAACTAATAGTTGTTCTGTGTAGTTTCCCCCACCTGAGCTGTAGCTCTCTGCGGTTCATCCAGGGTCATCATAGGCTTCTTGGTAACAGCTCTGGTCAGTGCGATCCTTGTTCGGTCAGTAAGTTTAGGAGGACGGCCAGGTCTTGGTAGGTTTGCAGTGATGCCATACTCTTTCCATACTCTGGATGGTGTATTTAACTGTACTTTGAGAGATGTTCAAAGCTTTGGAAATGTTTTTAGAACCTAACCCAGCTTTATACTTTTCAATAACTTTATCCTGGAACTGTCTAGCGTGTTGTTAGACTTCATGATGCTGTCTGCTCCCCAATCTTAACAGACCTCTGAGACCATCACAGAGCAGCTGTATTTGAACTGAGATTAGATTACACACAGGTAGACTCTATTTAGTCATTAGGTCAACATGTGATCATTCAGAAATCACTAGGCAACTTCTGAAGGCAATTGATTGCACTAAGAGGAAAAGGGTATGGATACTTTTGCACATCCCACTTTTCAGATTTTATTCATAAAAAAAGTTCAAAATAATGTATGAACTTCACTTCACGATTGTGTGTCACTTAGTCTATGTCTTTCACATAAAATTTAAATTAAATCTATTTATGTTTATGGTCCATAGTGTGGTAAAATGTCGAAAAGTGGATCTACCTTCATCAGGCCCAAAGCACTTTACAGTAAGGAACCACTCACCCATTCACACTGTCATTCATACACCAATGTACACAGGCACTGGACGCAACATGGGTGGAGTGTCTTGCCCAAGGACACAATGATAGTGTGCACCTTCAGGAGCAGAGAATCGGACCCCCAACCTTCTGATCATGAGACGACCCGCTCTACCAATGGCTACATGTCGCCCCCTAGTTCTTGCATATTGATGCTATAAACTGAATAAACAGCGTTCATGAGGAAATGGAAGACCATAACATAAAATGGTTTCTTTAAGTTTTGTAAATACAAATTAAATTTAAGTTAAAAAAAAAAGACCATATATACGCATATAACATAGTAAAACTTCCTCTGCCCCTAAATGTCCTTCAAAAATCTGAAAAAAATAAAAAACCACATGACTTTCAACATGAACACAGATCCACGTGGGAGGTTGACTTTAAAAAAACAAAACAACTTATTTTGAGCCACCCTACTCTGGGCCCATAACCTGTTAGCAGAGCCTACTGTTTAACGTGGCATATAACATAGAAAGCTCCATGTGTGAATACCCGCACCCACGGTTTACTGTTTGGAAAGTTAAAGTCGGTACTGGAGGGAGAGAGTGGAGCTGATAGAGTTAACTTAGAGCCTGTTAGTTTTGTTTTTCCCCCCAAGGTTTTCCATCATGAACGCAGCTGTTGGACAGTGAAACGCAGGGACAGAGCAGTGGCCCTTCTTTTGTCAGGAGCACATCAGCGCCGGCGGCTCAGGAGGATGAGGAGGAAGGAGGCGCGAGTTTTGGGTTGAGCATTAAAACTGTATTTTCTGCACATATTGGCCTAGCAGTGCAAATATAAAAAGAAATTGAAAGAAGCAATAGGCTACTTCTTTTTTTTTGTGTGTGGGGGGGGGGACTGCTCATGAGTACTTAAGCCACGTATCTACACAGCCCTGTTTGGGCGCTGTATGTGACACGGCATGGTTTTTCACATGGAACATTTCTATTGCAAAAGGACCGCAGTGGTTGTGGACGGGGCTACCATGGACATGCGAGCTGGAATACACATTACTGAAGGAACAACAGAACAGCGAGCCTTTTGGTGGAGTTTATGGAATTATTCTGAGGTGCCAAGGCAAATACTAGAGGAAAGAAGCAGCTAAATTCGAGCTATGAAGGTAAGCTACATGCTAATGTTATGCTAACACCAGCTAAAGTTGTGCTAAAATGCTATCATCGGCAAAAATTACCTTTTTCAACAGCAGTTTAAAGTGGTGAATTATTAAATCCCGTATGACCTGTATGTTTTCATGAGGGTAAAACCATCACCACCTGTATGCTTCGAAGACACTTGTGTACCTGTGCGACTGGAAGAAATCAGCCAGGAGAATTAGTAACCAACATATTTCAACAAAATTAGAGACAATTTTGTCCTTATACTTAACTTTATTGACCAAACTGGTTTGTAGATTCTGTTCAAAAAGCTCACAGGAAAAAGAAAATACATCGAAAATTGACTTGAATTGACAGAGCTACTGTTTGGAGATCCTGCTTTAAATGGTCTCACGTGTGTCAAAGGATTGTTCCTAAAAACAGGAAGAATGTGGTCTTTACAGTAAACCTGAATCCTATAGCCCGTGCCTTCGTACATTATGTCTGTGCTCTGTTCACTGTGGATCTCTTCGGAAAATCCCACAAGAGTCTTCAAGAGCCCTCCAGTGTGTCCCCGGCTTTGGGTAACGGTTTAATCCCAATCACTTGACTACAGATCAGTCTAAATTTCCCCGCTGACTCGAGGAAGGAGGTAAGTTAAGGTCTCTGTCAGAATAATGCGTTACATCGCCTTATGTTCGACAGTGAATGTTCCATGTAGGAGGCAGTGTGGGCCGCGGTAATCAGACTTCACAGCGCTCAGAATAAGTCTCGCTGTGATGTTTCTGTGATGTAGAAATCCTTTACATGTGCTGAAACAAAGTTGGACGTACAAACACCTACGCCAGGGTTTAGACCATATTTATCAGGATGCAAAACATTGACATTTGAAGTAAAAAGAGCATCTGGAATTTGTCAAAACCCTGCCCGATGAAATATCCCGCAGCGATATTTAGCTTCATAAACCACCACTGGACCCTCTCTGAGACATTAGGCACTGAAACTGTGTTCATCAAAGCACTTTGTTTGCTGCTCCAGAAGTATATGGCTCCGGTTTTGTTTTCACCTACCATATTTTCCGGACTATAAGTCACTCTGGAGTATAAGTTGACAAGCCTCTCCCGGTAGCATGTTGTTCAAGCACCCATTTGCAAACTCGTTCTTCTAGCTGTGGCCATCTAGCTTTTAGCTTGCTATTATAGCTTTTTTTTGTTTTCTTCATTGCAGTAAGAGAAACTTGGCTTTTCGCCAGTCCCTCACAAGTTTCTCGCTCTCTCCAAACCTTCTTTCTGCTGCTCCATTACCATTTTTGGCTGCATATTTCAGTACTTGCAGCTTGATATCTGCAGAATATGATTTTCTTTTTGGAGGCATTTGTGTACAGTCTTAGCAGATACTGATACAAGACCAGAGCACTTTCTAGCAGCTGTCAGTGTGAAAATAACGAATATGTGAAATTATATATTTTGATATATAAGTCGCACACCGAGCCAAACTAGGAAAAAAAGTGCGACTTATAGTCCGGAAAATATGGTACATATTTTATTTCTTTTCATTGGTTTATTTGTAGCCATGGGCTAATTTACATCCATTCATCCTGGCATATATATGATTTTAGTGGCATATTTATGTTTTTAGTGGTAGAGGAAACCTACTCAGACACTGGGAGAACATGCAAACACCACACAGAAAGGCCCCGTCCAGGTGGGAATGGAACCTGGAACCTTCTAGCTGTGAAGCACGAGCGCTAACCACCCTGCTGCCAGAAGAGTCATTACTGAACAAGGTAGGAATTTGAATTTCTTTATATGTTTTTGTTGGGAGCACAATGCAACAAGAGAGCCACTGCAGGGGCACAAGAATTACATAAAATCCATGTCAGGAAAGGGTCTCGTAGCTCCGACCCAATAACCACTACATGGACATCGCTGAAAAAACAATACATTTTTTAGCCCTACACCCTTAAAGACATGCCACTGCCAACACGCACCACCGTGAGCTCCACCAAGTGTCCATGGTACACACAGTCCTCAATAACATTGATAATGTTTAGTTATTCAAGAAATACAAAATAAATGAATGCACTAGCAATAAAAACATGGCTGAAAAAAGCCCAAAAAAATAAAAATAAACGAAAGAAAGAAGACAATAAATAAAATATAATAGCCCTATACAGTATGCCATACTCCAACCATACCCTACACAAATGGACAACACAAAGTATGTTATGACTTAATATGAAGATTTCCCATTCTTTGTACAAAATTTACTAAAGTCCTTTCATCTGACCAACATCAAGCACAGCATTCTGAATATTGTCTTCATACCTTTATGAGACAGTCATGTGACCTTAGCTCACATGAGCTGAGACAAAAGACATTGGACTTTGTGAGAGTTTTTGTTTCATGCAGATGATTCAGCCATTGCAGATATTTGCTGTGACAGGGTTCTTATGGCAGATCTTAATGACGGCTTAACAAAGGTTTGAAGTAGTCTGTAATATTTATATACAGTATAAATCTGTTGTTTCCTTCACTGTGAGTAGACCAAGCTCAGACTGACTCCGGAGCAAAGGCTGGCTCTCCCCTAAGCAAATTAAAATATACATAATATGTTTTCTACATTAAAACATCATTTTCATTTGCACAAAAAATACCTAATAGAGAGAAACATTAATTGAACCAAACCAACATGTCCCTGCGCCTTGGAAACACCGGCGCTCGGTTTGACAGTGGGAGCCATGAATATGGAGTGAATACTGGAGGAATGTTTTCTGGACCATTATTGAGGGAAACAGAGAGCACGGACAAAAAATTAGCATTTTGACAATTACAATAGACAGTAGGATTCTGAGCTGCACCAACTGGGTTTTAAAATGCAGACTGTGAATGTTGTGATGTCATGCGAATGCCACGTAAGTTTCAGAGGGATATTTTTAGCAGAGCTTTGAGAGATCATAAAGTGAAGAGCACTTGTCTTGTCTGGGTCTATAATTAGTCAATGTTCAAGTAGTGCACTCCAAACTTGTGAGGACAGAGAGGATGGTGATTTGTTTACAACTCGGCACAAGATTTCCCCTCGTTTAATCATTTTGTCAAAGAAAATGACAGTTGTGCAGCGGGTTATGACAGACTTTTGCCGGCAAACTACAAATACAGTCCCGATCAAAAGTTTAAGACCAGTTGAAAACTAACTGCTTTTCTGTAGTTGCAGATTAGACGCTCACAACGCAGTGGCACCACCAGGGGGTGGCCAGGGGTGGCCGTGGCCACCCCTGGCCGACTCCTGGCCACCCCATTGGCCACCCACTGGCCAGTGTTAATTGTAGTACTGTAGTATTAGTTATGAATGTTATTGGATCATTAGTAACATTAAATATAAAAAAACAAAACAAAGTATAGCAGTAGACGTTTCCTTAAGTCTTTCTGATACTTTTCTACAGGCCAGTTTACTACTACAACAGTAAATACAATTGTGAAATTATGGCTGATAGTTTTGGTTTGCCACCCCAAGATTTTAAGTGGCCCCATCTGGCCACCCCTATGAACAATTTCTGGAGGCGCCACTGTCACAACGATCAGGATGAATCTTGGACCATTCCTCTTTACAAAACTGCTGCAGTTCAGTGAGATTCAGGCGGTGTACTTACTTATTCCACGCTCTCCTGTGAATGTTTACATGTTATGGCAAACAAAAATATAATCAAATGTAAATGTTTGCATGGTATTAGTTTAGGCAAACACTGTTTACTCATTCTTATGATTTTGATGAAGATCAGACAACATTATATGACCAATTTAGGCAGAAATGTGAGAAATTCCAAACGGTGTACATACTTTTTCTTCCTACTGTGTGATTGTATGTATTGTATTTCCCTGTATGACAGTGCATCAGTGAAGTCCTGGAGAGGTTTCACTGCTTTGTTGGTGCCTTCTAATAATTCCAAATCTTGCCAAGTGAGAACAAGATTTTTTGTTGTTTTCTTGTCCGCACCCAGGAAATGAGCTATTGCCTTCTCTTGCTCAAGAAAGCGCTCAGTCATCCTTTGACGAGACAATTGTTCTGCACTTTTATCACAATTGTAATCGCTGTGGCACACAGTTTAATACATAATGTACCTTAAGGAGAAGTCAGGTTTATTCATTTACAGTATTCTTTTATTTATGTATTTATGTAACCCAGTCTACGCTTAATTAAAATAAACCAGTTGAAATATAACATGTTCTGGCTATTAAATTAATGAGCAAACAATACTTTACAATTTATTAGTTTATTTGACAGGGACAGTATATATTAATTAACATTTCTGTAAATGTGTTAGTATTAGCGGCAAAGCTAGTTTTCAACTGTTGTCCCTGGGCAAGGTGAATAATGCCAACAATTATAAAACATATAGAACATTTTAAAAGTTGAGGTTACACAATGTTTAAGTATGTGCACCTATTTATTCTTACACCAACTCTTACCTATCGCATTGTTGAGTTTGTGCACAATACACTTGTTGTTGTCCTTAAGAGCTTTTATGATTTTGGTGCCAGTATCAGTTGTCATGCAGACGAGTCGTTCCTCCGAAAGGAGCTGACAGTGTCTTTTAAGCCATGGGTAATTATGTCACCAGTGTGGGTCTTTGGGGAAATAAGCTGTCTGAAGGCAGATGCAGAGTCCAGCTGGTGTTGATATAGTGGACCGTCAGACTTATATATGGCTGCATGGAGGTCCGTGGTGGCTGAGTAAAACGGCATCTCCTCACCGCGGATCTTTTCCCGAGTTGTATTGTACAGGTGAGGCAGCGCTACATCGGCGAAATACTTGCGACTGGGGACAACGTACTTCATATCTAATACTTTAAGCATGCGATTAAAGCCTCGCTTTTCGACAGAATAAATTGGCAGCATGTCTGTGGCAATATAAAACGTGATCACCTCTGTAATTGCTTTCCATCGCACTCCGTATCATAAGGCACACAATTTGTAAAGCTCTCAATAAGTGTTGTTTGCTTTTTAGCAGGTGTGCTAGAGCTGCCGTCTTTGCTTCGGAGCCGGGTGCATTTCTCCTATTCTTCGGGATGTTTATTCTCAGGTAGATTTGTCGTACTGCTGCTTCCTTTAGCAACAGCCTTAAATATATTTTGCAGTGAGGCTTCGTCTGTGTTTCGTTTGATGCATCAGAACCAAACCAGTTCCAAATGACTGAATTAACTGTGCCTTCTCTGTGTAGTTCTCTGCTACACGCTGCCATGTTGTTTTGACATCTGGTGACCTGAGGGAATGGCCGCACAATTGATTGAGGACACTCCCTCCCACTCAACGATACAGCATGATATTAAAAACTCTTGGCTACCGATACTGAATATCGGATCAGGACATCCCTATTTTATATGCCCCGTCTGAGCGATCATGTATTTTAACACAGGGAAAGGTGTAACAGTTACTGTGTCTTAATATTGATCGCTAAGGACTCCAAATTAAGGTTACAGAAATACTAGAAAACGTGCATCCTCAGTTTAGTTGGTTTCATTTACTGGTTTTCCAAGAAATCTGTTTTTTGTTCAAAGTAATAATCACATAATCACCAGACAACACAACAGTCACAAGTGCACATTTGTGAAAAGCATATAGATAGACAGACAGACAGACAGATAAAATGTATTTGATACAAATCTAATGAGGGTGTACTAGTTTACTGATTAGTTGTTTCCAAAGTAATAAAAAAATGCAATAATAGTCTAATACTTCTTATTATATTGTATCATATTGCAACCTATGAATTGGGATACAAATTGTATCACCAGAGACTAGACAATACACACCCCTACCCTCCCAATTGGGTGAGAACACACCATGCTGAGACACAGATGGATCATATTTTTTTTTTAAAAGCTTAATTGTCACGTCATTTTTGCGCTTTTTGAGCCCGTGCTAACACTGTGCTAATTTAGCCTCTGACTTCCCGCTTCACGCTGGAGGGAAATGCGGCATATTTACACACAACAGCGCACAAGGTCCGTTTTCTTACACATCTGGTGCAAGTTGACTCTGCTAAAAGAAAATAATTTGATTACAACAGTAAGACTCGCGACCTTCTAGACAGCAGCAACATTTATGTAAAGGCTTCTTTCCATTAACCTCCGACTTGTTTACTGCATATTGTATCTTTTGCTTCGCTACGATCACAAAAGGCACTTGAACACGATGCACAGTTCTTTCCAATTCACGTGGTCTTCCATTCGTTGACATACATAATTATATCAGGTTTATAAGCCACAATTATTCCAAATATGCCAACTTGAACGTTTTCTGTTCTACATGTCTTCTGAACATACCATAATAAAACAAGGAGTTTCAGTAGAGACCAACAGCTGAGTAGCTTCTTTTTGACGGTGGTTTTGCACGGAACCTGGTGAAAACAGGGTCTAAAGAGGGTTCATGATTATGACGGAACAAGGAATCACCAGGCGGAAGGCATGGATGACGGAGACCTAAAGTTTCAGCTGCGACTTCCGGAGTTGACCGGGAGGCAAGATGGAGTACTGGCTGTACAAAATAGGGGCCCGGGAGGCAACGAAGGTAAGAGGTTCCTGGGAGAAGCCGCAGCCGTGTGAAAAAAGTATCCCTTCAAGGTTAAACAATGCACTCTAGGGAACTCCGGGGACCTGTGAATTAACAGACGAGACACCATACTGCACTAGCCCGGAAGGAAATGCATGGAGAGTGGTTCGTCACATGATGTGGCTGCTGCCTGTGAAGCCTAGTGACAAGGTACAGGAAACGCTAGACCGGAACCACCCCAAAACGGCTGGGAAGGTATAGCCGATATCCACAGTAGCGTCTCGAAGCTGGAGGGGACGTCTAGGAACCTGCGTCCAACGTAGATGGTGCATCTCCCTGCCTGAGAACCAATCTGGGCGGGGCATCTCGGTGCCTGAGAAAGAACCTAGTCGGGGCTTCTCGGTGCCAGAGCAAACCTGGTGACGACCTCATCGTCCTGCGATGGAACCTAGACGGGGCATGTCGGTGCCAAAGAGCCTGGTGACGACATCCTCGACCTGCGAAGACGCACGAACAGGAAGGAACGCACGAACGACGGATGGAACAAAAGAACGAGGGACGGAATGAAGGAATGAACGCACGAACAAGGGATGGAACGCACGGATGAGGGAAGGAACGTACAGACGAGGGAAGGAACGCACGAACGAGGGAAGGAATGCACGAACGAGGGAAGGAATGCACGAACGAGGGAAGGAACGCACGAATGAGGGATGGAACGCACGAACGAGGGAAGGAATGCACGAACGAGGGAAGGAATGCACGAACGAGGGAAGAAACGCACGAATGAGGGATGGAACGCACGGATGAGGATGGAACGCACGAACGAGGGAAGGAATGCACGAACGAGGGAAGGAACGCACGAATGAGGGATGGAACGCATGAACGAGGAATGGAACGCATGAACGAGGAAGGAACGCACAGACGAGGGAAGGAACGCACGAACGAGGGAAGGAACGCACGAAAGGAGGGAAGGAACGGACGAAAGGAGGGAAGGAACGCACGAAAGGAGGGAAGGAACGTACGAAAGGAGGGAAGGAATGTACGAAGAGGGAAGGAACGCACGAAAGGAGGGAAGGAACGTACGAAAGGAGGGAAGGAATGCACGAACGAGGGACGGAACGCACGGACGAGGGAAGGAACGCACGAACGAGGGAAGAAACGCACGAATGAGGGATGGAACACATGAACGAGGGATGGAACGCACGGACGAGGGAAAGAACGCACAGACGAGGGAAGGAACGCACGAACGAGGGAAGGAACGCACGAACGAGGAAGGACGCGAAGGAGAACGCACGAAAGGAGGGAAGGAACGCACGAAAGGAGGGAAGGAACGTACGAACGAGGGATGGAACGCACGGACGAGGAGGAACGCACGGACGAGGGAAGGAACGCACGGACGAGGGAAGGAACGCACGGACGAGGGAAGGAACGCACGACGAGGGAAGGAACGCACGAATGAGGGATGGAATGCACGAACGAGGGATGGAACACACGAACGTGGGATGGAATGCACAAATGAGGGATGGATTGCACAAACGAATAGGGCCTAGGACAAGAGCGGCAGCGACTGGGACGAGCAACGAAGGCGAGGGCGGTAGCGTCTGGGATGCCACAGGCGAGGGAGCCAGCGTCTGGGACGATGGAAGCGAGGACGCCAGCATCTGGGACAACAGAAGTGAGGGCGGCATCTGGGACGACTGAGACTAGGGCGGCGGCATCTGGGACGACTGAGGCAAGGGAGGCGGCGTCCGGGATGACAGGAGTGAGGATGCCAACGTCTGGGATGACTGAGGCTAGGACGGCAGCGTCTGGGACGACTGAGGCTAGGGCGGCAGCGTCTGGGACGACTGAGGCTAGGGCGGCGGATAGCACGAATCAGCCGGAAAGTAATGAACAACCATGCAGCATAAACAGCAGCTGAACGCTAGAGCTGAAATGGCTGTAAGTGTGCGGAAACGGGTGCCCTGAGCTGGGCTGCCCTGGGTACGGCTTTGAATCCACAGGAAACTCGAACAGCAGAAGGGACTGGCAACCTGGTGCCGGAAACGTGCGGCACGAATAAGAGATCTGGTAACGCGGAGCCAAGGGACACGATATAGTTCTGGCAACCCGGTGCCAAAGGGAGCGGAATGCCATAGCTAAACTCTTCCGGCAACATTTGCACCAAGGAAATAACAATCAAATTTCTTTCGGACAGGGGGACGCTAGTAATCAGACGAGCAACTTACGAAGATAATGGAGAGGACGGACAGACTACCAACAGCTGCGACACAAGGTAAGAGATCATTACCGTATCACTTGCGAGGCCGGTACGATGCGTGCGGGGCGTAGGGACGTAAACGGGAACGAGGAGAGGCTGAGGAGGTGTGGTCCTGCTCCCGAACCTCAGATAAATACTTTATCTCCAGAAGTGTATTACGTTACATATGTTGGCGGTAGACTATTTAGTGACCGTGAATCTGCAAGCAGCACTGATCAATCATCTCTCCTGTCGTCGTCCACTCGGCGACAGCAGCTCCTTCTCGTCTCCTGCTGTCTGAATTATGCACGGATATCTTCCACATCGCTGCTGTTTGTCAGTACCTTCATCACCTCCAGCGCCTCGAGTCTCCGTGACTACACCAGCCTCTCACGAAACCCTCTCACCATCAAAAACACCACTGCAACTCATATTTTAACACTTCTCCAGTAATGACTTGACAAAACAGTGGTGGTGGAATCGCTCTTTTGGCGGGGTTTCATATCTTTGAGTTGTTGTGGCAGCAGAAGCACTGGTTTGTGATAGAGGCATCAGCGCTAACGATGCCATGTGTCACAAGCCTGTCTGTCTTATCTCAGCGGGATGAGGACTTGGTTTTTCACCTGCAAGATATACACAGCACATTAATGATTGCATTTTGATGTGCTTTTTAGATGCTTCTACAGCTTCCGACAGAGTAAGTAAAAGAAATTATCTGTAAAATGAAGTCAGAAGGGTGTCTCCAAATTTAATTATCACGGACACTGGTTGGGTCGACCTAAAAGGTGCTCTCAACCGCCTCTGAGTCAATGTCAATCCAACTGGTACTTTGGGCCGAATTACACAGCCGCTCCGAGACATGCTGAAACAGGTGGTCATCCCCTCTCGCGCTCTGCTCAGAGAAGAAAGGACTTATTTTTAACAAATACACACTGCACGACAGGACGTTTTGGATTACTATTCTCATGAGGCAAATGGATCAGCTTTAGGTCATTGCACAACATGGGTTGCCTCACAGGGCAAAACGGTGAAACAATAACCAATGTTTAAGCAAATGTAATGTCTAGGCAAATATAATGTCCAAACAGATGTAATGTCAAAAAATAAGCAGTCAGGAGCAGATGGAAATGTCCCCTGTCCTTAGACTTTCCCACGCGGCAAAGAAAAACTCATAAACCCAGTGGGGGAAAAGAGAAGCCTCGGGGAGAACCACAGGTCTATCTAGTCTATCTGCTCCATGGACGGAGCAGATAGACCAAGGGCTGATGGGAGTCCCTCTGCAGACCGGGCTGAAGATTGTGGAAGAACGTCCAGTCCCTGATGGATAGTGCTAAAGACTGGGATGCTAACTTCTGGTCAGGTATCACTGGGCCATCGAGCAGTCAGCAAGGCACAAAAATGCATTGTTTAATCCAGTTGTTCTCAACATTCGATCTATCACATGGCGCTGCAAGCCAAATACAATATTCATTTAAACTTATAATAACAAGATCTAGTTTTGTTTTTGGATAAAAGTAATACTGTATTTACAGTAACACCCACTGAGACCCTCTAGTACTAATCCCTCATATTGTGACTTATTTAACTTAGCAAAATGGTAAACGGGCATGATGCTGCTGGATGAGGGATGGACAGCGGCCTCATTCGAACAGTGCTCTCAGTAATGGCCGTGGATTACAGAAGCAGAGCTGCACGCATAAAAGGCCATACGTTACATTAAGTCATGGAGGAGTGAAGGCCGATGGGAGCCAGCTCATCACAGCAGACCCTCCATGAATGACAAAGGCTATTTATCCCGTCGACGGAATGATCGATGCACGTCTTGAGATGGGAAGCCATCGCTGGGTCCAACCAATGGCCGCTGGCTGCTCTGCTTTGTGACCGCAACACTGGAGGACGCCATTGCTCCTCCATTGCTGTAGTACCTCCATTTGGCCGCTAGGCCCCCATTGAAAAGCATTGGACTTTAGACACGTTAAAAACAACTTTAGTGCCTGGTTTCAATTTTTTCAACACTTAATATGGCTACATATTCCTCCTGAGATAACGCTGGGTTAGTCAAAAAAAGAAACCAGGCTGGTTTTCGAAATATTTTTTTTTTAAATCTCCTACTTAACGGAGGTCGGACTGTTGGCATTGGAGCTGCGCGAGCTACACGTCACGCAAGGGCCGAGTCTACAGTGAGATCCCGCCCTTATGCCCTTATTAGGAACATGCTTCGTCAGAGCTGGGGAGGAGGAGTCTGTAAATCTGCCATGATTTCCCCCTCGAACGTGGTCATTGTGGTAAACGGGGAGGAGTGAGGAGGAGCTGTCTATTCTTTTTAACAGTCTATGGGTCCAACACTGTCACCAACAACACACCAATGAGTGTTTTATTGACACAGGTGGAAAACTCTCAAAACACAGAACAAAGGGAAAATGAATTATTGTTTATGTACGTGCCAACAAATCAAAATGCTTGTATAAGTGTTTTTAGCTGAACGAAAAGGGTTTTAAGTACAGTGTTAAGTTTGAGCAATTTGATTGTAACCCTATTCACACGGGATTAGAATGACTTGGGGAATGGGGACCTCAGGTAAAGTAGAATGAACATCTGCCATGACGGTCATTTGTAAGGTAAAAATTGATCCGTTTGGGGCAAAGTTTAGACGGAAGAGGAGCATCAGAGCGAACGGATTGAAGGAGAAAGGAAATTGCTGTTTTATGAGTGGGGTAAAATCATTGAGACGTGACGCTGATGCCGTTTTCTTGCTAAAGCAAAGCTAATAAACAGACCTATAGTTTTGCGCCGGAGGTTGTGCCGTGCCAATTCCCAAAGAAGAGGAGCTCCCCTCTAATTCTTATATTCCTCTTTCTTTCTCACCTGTCCTTCCCTGTTTACCTAGTGTAGATTAGATGCTTTCAATCACACTTGATGGAGGCAGAAACGCTCCCACAGCACTAATGACTAGACCCAGTACTGGTGTGACTGCACACACCCAGTCAATGCAATCAGATGGCAGAGCACAGAGACATTGTTGGTGAGTTTATTTAAGTTTAGCGTGCTTCTACATAATTAATGAATGTTTAGGTTCAGATTCACATTAGGGACGTGATCCCCTACAATTGTTAGAGCCTGCTATGTTTATGAGTACTTAATAATAAATAAATGGTAAAATCTACACGCAAAAATTATTTAAGCCACTAACATGTTGTATGTTGTAAAACCCTGTTAAAACCCTTTGTAAATTGTGATTTAAATATGGTGGATTAAAACTTTAAAACAGTTACTTTAAAACATAAGCACAAACACGGATGGTAGACGGGTGGCACGGATGGTAGACCGGGTCGAGAGTTGAGACCATAAATTATGCAAACGAACTGAACTGAAGATATATTAACTATGGCTAGAGTTTTTTTGTTACATAATTGGTGAATTATGTCAAGAAAGTATTGATTACGAATTGTGATACAGTGATTATTGTATACTTTGTTGCGTGGCTTTGTATCTTATTGTATTTGTAATGTATTTATTTTTGTTTTTATACGTGGACCCCAGGAAGAATAGCGACAGCCTTGCTGTGCTAATGGGGATCCCATCAATAAAATAAAAAAAACCACAAAGGGTGAAACTTTAGAGACCATTAGATGTTTTATTAGAGATTCCGTCCTCTGATAGTATCTTATTTCTTATTCTCTTCTCTTCACGTCCTCTGTGTCTCTCCAGGTCCATCAAGCTGGACCAACACTGAACTCTTAAAAAGCTTGACAGTTGAAAACCACCCGTGGACCAGGAGGAGTAAAGGATAAAGGCTTTCACATTTCGAGTGTTGTGGTCGCGAGGGCAACAAACCAACATGGAAGAAAGACAATTACACGGCTCAAGAAGGAGCGAATGGAAAACAAGTTTTCTGTGTGTAAGTCACACAGCTGTAGACCACCATGTCTCCTTTGATCACCCATGCTTTTCTCCTCATCCGTAGGGGTGTTCCAGCGCGTCTGCTATGTGAGGTCTGAGGCTTTGGAACGAGAAGTCTTTTTTCATAACTGTCATGATCTTAAAATACTCACCTGAGTAAATTCTCCTTTGCATTAGAGCTGTGCACATCCTGATCAATGTTTACAGTGATGAGCGTGGTCTGACGATAGTGAGGATCAGGTCCAGTACCAGTCCGACCAATGGGTGCACTTTTGAGCCCTGTTCAGAGTCATTATCTCTGTCGTTTCCGGAACAAAAGTCTGTAAAAATTAGTGAATGATTGACACTGCTAATCCCTTTAGAATGCCCCAAAAAATGACTTGATGTCCTGGGGTAATTTCAGTTTGACCAACATCCAGTATGAATTGGTAGATTTAACATTTTGACCATAACTTATTTAGCCACAGACTTTTAGAATTAGTAATAATAATAATGCCTTACACTTGTATTGCGCTTTACAAGCCTGTATTACCAAGTTTCTCAAAGCGCTACACTGTCGTCATTATTCATTCACTCCATACTTGGTGGTGGTAAGCTACTGTTGTAGCCACAGCTGCCCTGGGGTAGACTGACAGAAGCGAGGCAACCAGTCTGCGCCATCGGCCCCTCCGACCACCACCAATCACTCACTCACTACATTCGCTAGGCTTCCTGGTGTTACCAAACGGTCTCCCATCCAAGTAGTAGCTTTACTTCCACCCGAAAATAAGTCTGACTCCCACCTCTGATATTAACTTTGCAGCTTTAAAAACACACAATTGCACCCAAATTCAACGGGGACACACTTTCTTCCTTGTTGTGAGTCTTCTTGTGACATTTGACAGTACGTCTGGACGGCGCCTCCTACTGTTCTGGAGTGGGCATTTTGCGGCTTTTGAAATAAACCAAACACATGGACAAATTTACTTTCTCCTCTGGTGCATTTTCGGAAATGTGGAAGGTAACACATTTATCTTTCAAATGTAGTGGAGTAAAAGGAGTAAACTCAAAACAGTATTCAAGTAAAGCAAAGCACTAGCGTAGTATCTCGGAGAGTTATTCTATCATGACATTATTAACGAAAAATAACATTTCTTGTTGATAGGACAGTACTTTGAATGATATATCTTTGCTTCAACTGGTAAAGTAGATTGTACAGGAGAAAAACGCTTTACGCAGCGATGGATCCTTTTATCTGCCGTCTCTTTGTGAGTGTGTGTTTTTGAAAGCTTGGTGGCAAGGTTGATGCAGATGTTTATGCGTGTAATGGCCCTGCAAGTAGGAATGTGGTTTAGCATGCTATGTTTCCCCCTGCAGATTATAAAAGGCCACGAATGAATGAAGCTTCTCGGAGAATGAAAGCAAAGTCCCATTCATCTCGTTATTTGTCTGTGGGTGATCACCGATCGCTCCAAGCTGAGACGAGAAGAAGAAGAAGAAATCCCATTTTAATCCCTTAACCCCACATTTTCTCCAGTTTGGCTTTACCCACATCTAAAGCTTCTTGGAAAAAGTGTCACAATAGCAACACAATGAGACAAAACAAGGATGAAAATGCAACAAAAGGGACATGACAAAAAGTAGCGAAAAAGTGACCAAAAAGCCATTTAAAGAGCCACATAGGAGCAATAAAAAAGTAACAGAAAGTGACAGAATGCAACAAAAGAGCAAAATAGCCACAAAAGAGTGACAGAAAAGTGACAAAAAACCAATGGAGGAAAAAGTGACAACGCGAGGAAAAAGATCAGTTTAGATGAGTTTTGTAGGTCTTAGCTTTCAAATGAGGCGTTACACTGGCCTTTTAGATTCGGGTAAATCTGAACTGCAGAAAACACATTTGGTTAAGAGGTTAAGCACTCTTTTATACTGACCTTTGTAATCTTCTTCCATGTATCCTCTCCCCAGCCAGTCTCCCTCTCCGGGGAAGAAGGTTCATGGGACATTCTGTGCAGATATTTGTTATTATAAGTGACTCCTCCCACTCAAGAGACAAAAGCTGATCTTATTTCTTGAATTTACTTTTATGGTGATTTTTGTTTTGTTTTGTTTTGTTTTGTTTTGTCTGTTGGACCATAATGCAGGAGAACTGTGTGAAACGGAATGGGAAGTAGTTTGAAAACTTAAATGATCCCACACCCTGCCTTCTCAACATAATGAAACCAAAAATATAAACGATAGAACAAAACTATTTCAAGTTTTTTGCTCTCATTTCATTATTATACGTTGTAAATAAGTCTGTTTTACATTTACATTTATTCAAATCAAATGAAATGTATACAGCCAATGTTTTCTCAATTGTGAGAGCAAATACAGTGCCTCTTCAAAGTACTAATACACCTTGAACTTTTGCACATTTTGTTATGTTTACAACCAGTGCTTTAAGTGGACAAAAAAAAAAGTGCCGGTACTCTATTATTTGCCAATTAGCTGAACTCTTACAGATGGATGTTTCTGAAGCTCTTTTACTAATATGATTCTTAAAGGCTAATGTCTGTGCTTTCCAAAGTGTCTAACAAACACTTCCATGTTCTGGAGCTTGTGCTGTCATTGCAGCTTGTCAGGCTGCATTCTGTCTGCAGGCCGCCTCATCTCAGTCCGCAGAGGTTTGTTTCAGTCCATATTTACCCCTTTGTTTTGTTTTTATCGCATCTACGAGGTCAAACGGGGCACATCACTCTCGTGCTCGTCGCCACAGGTGGGGTCAGCCAACGCGTCCTCTGATTCTGACCTTCTTCTTTTACTCTGACCCGGTCGCCAGGAGAGCAGAGTCAAGTGTTCATTGTATTTTAACCGAGCAGCGATGGTTGCGTTTCACACACCCTCTCCGGGATCCGCTTGTTTGTGTGGACGAGCATCACGTTAAGTTGTTTACAGCGGTTATACAGGGACGCTTTTCACGCATACAACTCAAGGGTGTATGGGTAATGTAGTCTCTGCTTACGGTGGGACGAAATAGGAAGCGTGCATTGTGAAGGGCGCTCTGAAAAGCGGCGGAGCAGCTAAAGGATTAAACCAAATGTGCAAATGAGCGTACCGGTACGCTAAAGCACGTTCTTGGCGCACAGAGAGGTGGCGGTACGCTCAAGAGCCGGTACTGAGTACCGCCGGGTACCGCACCACTTAAAGCACTGTTTACAACCCAAGATTTTATTTTGAATTTTTTACTGAAAGTTCACACACAAGTAACACAACTGTGAAGTGAAGCAAATGATACATGATTCTCTTATTTTTCAAAAATAGAAAAGTGAAAAGTGTAGCGTGCATAAGTATTCATACAGCATGACTTAATACTTTGTGGAGCCCCCTTTTGCTGCAATAACAACAGCAGGTCTTTTGGGGTATGACTACAAGGTTTGCACATCTAGAGACTGACATTTTAGCCCATTCCTCTTTACAAAACAACTCAAGCTCTGTCAAATTAGAAGGAGAGCGTTTGTGATCAGCAGTTTTCAGGTCTTTCCACAGATTTACAATAGGATTTAGGTCAGGACTTTGACTGGGCCATTCTAACACATTAATATGTTTGTTTTTAACCATTCCATTGTAGATTTAGCTTTGTGTTTAGGGTCATTGTCCTGCTGGAAGGTGAATCTCCGCCCCAGCCTCAATTCTCTTGCTGACTTCAGCAGGTTTTCCTCCAAAATGTCCTGTATTTGGCTCCATCCATCTTCCCAACTATTCTTACAACCTTCCCAGTCCCCGCTGAGGAAAAGCAGCCCATAGCATGATGCTCCCCCACCATATTTGACACTGGGGATGGTGCACTCAGGACAATGAGCAGTGTTAGGTTTGTGCCATACATAACGTTTTGCATTTGGGCCAAAAAGTTCAATTTTTGTCTCATCTGATCAAAGCACCTTCTTCCACATGGTAGCTGTGTCCTCCATATGACTTCTAGCAAACTTCAACGGGATTTCTTATGGCCTCCTTTCAATAATGGCTTTCTTCTTGCCACTCGTCCATGAAGGCCAGATTTGTGTAGAGTACGACTTATAGTTGTCCCATGTACAGATTCCCCCAGCTCAGCAGCAGTACGTCGCAGCTCCTCCAGAGTTATCTTAGGGCACTTGGTTGCATTTCTGACCAGTGCTCTCCTTGTTCGGGCTGTTAGTTTAGGTGGACGGCCATGTCTTGGTAAGTTCGCAGTGGTGCTATACTCTTTCCATTTCCGAATGATGGATTGAACAGTGCTCCGTAAGATGATCAAATCTTGGGAAATCTTTGTATAACTTAACGCTGCTTTAAACTTCTCCACAGCTTTATCCCTGACCTCTCTGGTGTGCTCCTTGGCCTTCATGATGTTGTTTAGTGACCAATACACTCTGACCATAGCTCTGAGGCCCTCACAGAACAGCTGGAATTATACTGAGAGTAAATTACACACACGTGGCCTCTATTTAATGGTTAGGGCAAGGTGTGAACATTCTGCAGTCATTAGGAATGTTATAAAGGCAATTTAATGCTCTCAGAAAAATGCTGTATGAATACTTATGCACGCCCCACTTTTCACTTTTCTATTTTTTGGAAAATAACAGAATCATGTATTATTTTGCTTTCACTTCACAGTTGTCTGTTACTTGTGTGTGAACTTTCAGTAAAAAATTCAAAATAAAATCTTTGTTTATGGTTAGTACTTTCGAGAGGCACTGTATCCATGGTTCATCAAGCCACTAATCTACCGCTGCTAATGCTAATGTGCGTTTTAACACTCTGTGACTCTTTAAAGGTGCATTATGGAACTTTATGTGTGGATCTCGATCGTGTGTAGTGGTACCAGGTGCTCTTCGGAAGAAAAGCTGTAACACAGCTGTGTCTGATTCAACCTGATTCAACCTGAATCAGGCACAGCTGTGTTACACTGCCTCGACCAAGACCCAAAGGTCGAAACGCGTCGGCGTTTAATAAATAAGTATTTAATCCAGTTGTGCCTCGGAAACTTTATTTTCTTCAAGCCTGAATATCTGCTGATTAAAGAAATCAAAAAGGGCTTGATAAACGACCACCAGGGGGAGCTGTTTCCCCAATAATGAGCCATGACAGAGCGTAGAACTCAATCTAGCTCTTAAATATCAGCTACAGGGAGATGTGTTTAGTCCCAGAAGCCATCTTCACAAATTATTCCTATTTTCCTTGAGAACTATAATAAATAATTTCTTGAGTAATTATTTGGCTTTACCAGTGTTGCCACGATACAAACATTTTATCGATTTCGATACCACGGCCAAAAAATAAATAAATTATATTTTCCCCTGCTCCATACTTCACAGTGAGGAGAGGGTTTTGATGTTGATGTGCTGTTCCATTTGTCCTCCACACATGACGTTGTGTGTTCCTCTCAAAATATTCAACTTTGGGTCCACAGTCCACAGTATATTTTTCCAGTGGTGCTGTGGAGCATCCAAGTGCTCTTTCACAAACCAAAGTTGAATTGAACACACAACATCAAACCCTCTCCTCACTGTGAATTCTGGAGCAGGAGAATCATGGTGTGGGGCTGTTTGTTGCCTCAGGGCCTGGACAACGTGCTATCATCAATAGAAAAATTAATTCACAAGTTTATCAAGATATTTAGCAGAAAAACCTGAGACATTCACAACAGCATGTGAACAAGTAAGTGAACCCCTGTATTAAATAGCTGGCTGACTCTTCTTTTGCAGCAATAACTGCTTTTCTGTAGTTACAGATTAGACGCTCACAACGATCAGGATGAATCTTGGACCATTCCTCTTTACAAAACTGCTGCAGTTCAGCGAGATTCAGGCGGTGTACTCACTTATTCCTCGCTCTCCTGTGAATGTTTGGCCAATAAAATATGATCAAATGTAAATGTTTGGGTGATACCACCCATTTGATTTAAGCAGACACTGTTTACTCATTCTTATAATTTGATGAAGATCAGACCACATTTAGCGACCACTTTAGGCAGAAATGTGAGAAATTCCAAAAGGTGTAAATGTTTTGCATTTTCAGCTGCGATATTCAGTCAAATGCTTATACTGTACTTGGCGATATAACCTTCAATATGAACTATTTACAGTCTGAATATGGCCCATGACCATCATCTGAAACACTGTCAGCTTCCAAATGGCTGTTGCATTTAACAGTGCATTAATTCAAAGCACAATGTTAAAAACTACTCTTCAAATTCATCTTAAAGGATCTGTATCATGCTATTTTAGCCATTCCAAAGTAAAGTATAGGCATATATATGATATATTGTACCTCTATCACTATGGAGTACTCATTTTTGAGAGAAATACAAGTATTTTGGGGGTATTTTCCCTACCCGGAAGATAAGACGCTTCGATTCAGTTAACTCCGCCCCTCTCTCCGCTCATTCCACATTTGCAGTATTATAAATATAAATATTGCTGCAAAAAGTGAAGTTACTTCACATAATGCAGTTATAAGGAGTTGACACGTGCAACACAGTTTCATAAATGGCTAACACACATGCTAACACACACGCTAACACGCGTTTTGATTGACTCACCGCTCAGCATGGCCTCCCCATCGTCGGGTGTTTACGTTATGGCCCTCGTGTTGGTTATAAAAGTTAATCCACTTTGATTCTGGCCAAGGTTCACCAAGCATCCATCAGGTTGGTTGATATAGTAGCTAGCTTAATCCCGGAAAGAAATTCCAACTTCTGGCGAGTGCACTCTTCTTTAGGAAGGTTGAAAAGTCCTGTTCCTCTCGTAGCCAAACGCGCATCCGTGACATTATCGGTAAGAAAAAAGAACAGGCGGTGTCCAGAGTAGGTTAGAAAGAGCTCAGTCTTCAAAAACAACACTTATGCTCAGATCCATGGCTCCTCCAGCCGTGGGTGCGCTTGATTAGCGTCGTGGGACAGCACAGACGCGTCGGAGAGTTTTTATTTTTTTTTTTTTTTTTTTTTTTTTTTTGGAAAAAAAAAAAAAAAAAAAAAAAAAGTTTTATAAATAAAATCAGGCCGTAAGGCATTACATTACAGACGTAGAGCACTTCCGTTCCGCTGTGACGACACAACTGAACAGCTCAGTCGTTTACCAGGAGAGGGTGGAGCAGCTGCTCAGAGAGCAGGATTCAGGAGGATTACTTAGAACTGCGTGAATGAAGCCAAAAACCGCTCTGGGGGTGTTTTTGATAAGGAAATAGCATAACAACATGGCTAAAAACTCAAAAAGTCGATTTTGCATGATATAGGACCTTTAATATGGTAAATCTTTGAGTCAATATACTATTTTATTTGTATTATTATTTTTTTTAATTTTTAGGAGAAAAAATGGCTAGCCAGTGCTGATACATTTAAATGAGTGGGGGCCATTATGCTAAGCTAAGCTATAGGATTGAAGGGTTCGCTAGGCTGACACGCAAATTCTGCAGTTTCTATCAAAACGTCTACATATCAGATTCTACATTTCAACAATTACTGCATTAAGTTTTAGAATTTTATTCAGGCTTTAAGTGAGCATTTTTAACTCTAGTTTGAGTTTTGGGCGCAGCTGCAGGTTCCTTCCTGCGCTCTGGCAGCAGAGCAGGAGGAGGAGGAGCTGCTCTGTGCTGGAGGAAACACAGAAGTATACCTGCTCAAATGAATATCTAGCTTCGATACTACTTTTAGTATTGATTTAGTATCGAGGAATCAATTTTTTTTGACAACCCTAATCTATACCCCATTCTGCTTATCACCATCATCTCCAATGAAGTGAAACCGCTCAGTCAATCATAGTTTTTTTTCCCAGAATAACAAATCAGAAGGTGTCAAGAAGTTTTTATTTTTACAAGTTGTTTTATTTGAATTTTCTTACAAAACAATTCCCCCATAAACCAGAACACACAAAATGCATAAAGAAAACTGTACAGTCAGATCGAACAATGATATCTACAACAGTGGTTTTCCTACTGACGTCTACCACACCAAAGCGCCGTCAGCTCTGCTGCCCGCTGACCCCGACCGGGAGGAGATAGCTGCGCGTGGAGGCGAGGCTCGAGCCGACGACCGGAGCCATAGCCAAGAAACTGTAGTAGCGATAGAGCAAGCTTTGCAAGTCCGTGTCACTCGCTGTCCTTACTCGCTACAGCGGCAATGTCGTGAGCCGTGTCCAACCTCAGAAGACAGACAAGCGGACGTTTAGTGACGGAAATGTGACCACGACGACGACAACTGTGACATAGATAGTGAAGCAGATTAAGCCCTTTTTTTTGGCGCCTAATCGTTCACTTTGTGATACAAGCGCAAAATGAAAAAAATCAATATGGATGTTATTTTCCATGTGTGTTTTTCTGTTGATCAAACCGTTTGGTCCCAGAACTCAGAAATTCTATTTTTTTCTCTCCGATTTTTGCTTCATTCAATGTACACTGCATATTTTTTTGTGATTTCAGATGCCACATTTCAAGCCGTGCTAATTGCAAAATTTTAAACTTGCACTGGTCTACGTCTTTCAGTGGTTCGAACTTCGCTAGCCTGCTCAATGTAATTTTCCTATAGCCGTTAGCATTTGTTTACAGCTTTTGTGAATCCATCGACCACATTTCGGTGACATCAAAGCCTAGTTAGAAATCTTTAATGAATGAATGTAGATCTGTTGAGATTTTACTTTAGATTCAAATTACCATTTAAAAGTGTCCTCTCAGCTAAATGCTAACTCATGTTCAGTTAAGTTTCTGCTTTTTTTGCCGTCCGATACACATCCAATGGCCACTAAACATCATCTTATAATGTATTCATGACAGAGAAACCACAGCTATAACCAAAATTTGTCAGATCGAGATCCAGGCTCCGCATAAGGTGTGTGTATCTAAAGCTAGCTACGTGTACTAGCGGTGTGAAATGCTAAGAAAAACGTGTATTACTGGCACTGTTGCTTTCGACTCTGGCGGCATGCTGGTGCTGTGTTTTGTTGTTAACCTGACTGACAGTAGTAGTTGCAGTAAGAGGATGGGTTCACTTCCAAAATATCTCATCTGTCTATTCTATTTTAAATCCCTGTGTCTTTGAGATAGGCTACGTTGAGATGTGATTTTTCCAAAATCGTGCGGTGTACACCCGGGGTTACTTGGTGACAGGGTTGTGAAATTTGGTTCAAACCATCCTGAAGTGATGAGGATAACGATGGAATTCCTCACTTCTGATATATGTACTCGGTGAATGTTGAGTCGAGTTGCTCATGGGCAAACATGGGAGAGAGACCAGAAGTTGGGACACAAACCTGAAGTATTTTCCAGCATTTTATGTTCTTGTAAACATATGAGGTGGCAGCAGATGCAGTATTATAACTCTCAGTATACTTTGAAGGGCGGTCTCAAACCTGAAGGACATAGCTACTTAATATGCGTAAACAAAAGGACGTACTTTAGTGCTCCCGATTACAGCTGTTGGTTCTGACTCTACTTTGTGATGTGACGTTCATGACCAACCGGCTCTTTATGATGAATGGTTCAAACCGGATCTCAATTGTAAAAAGAGCAGATCTTTTTTTTTAAGTCAACTTTACCCTGAACGAACACAAGAATCAGGCCAACAACTGAGCAGGCCACACAAATGAAAGCTTTTGCACTAAAGTCAAAGCTAAATGCACTAAAAATTATTTGTCCGACAGTTACAGGCTCTTATTAGTTGTGGTGCAAGATTTTATTCGTTGTAATTTTCGATGATCTAAATAAAAAAGTGCACCTTTCATCGCCTCTTAGATATTTGTGAGTTATCTGGGTGCCGTTATTGAAATTTGATATCATAAAGAGCCAGTCTTTTGAACGGCTCACGGATTCCAAAGACCTCCAGTAAAGTAAATCCCATCACTAGACTCTACTCCAAAGGCGACATGGAAGGTAATTCTTTTCAAACAATAATGATGTTTTAGCGACGTAGACCTTCCTCAGTGAGTGTATATACAAACTGCTGTGGACGTTAGCCGTGTTAGCATTAGCAAGTGTATCTCAATTAGCCTAATTATTTAATATGGAACCGAGGTTATGGCTGTACTACAGAGATGGTATGGCCATAAGGTATGACCCAATATGACAAAGAGTGATTTAAATGAGTGAGCATGGTGCCGAGTGAACCAACAAACAGACCAAAGCCTGTCCCGCAAACATTTCTACAGGTCTGGCGCATTTACACTGATGTTTAAGTGATGTTGGTCACGACTTCCGTAGTCTCTCTCCCGTGTTTGCCCATGCGCACCTCGCCTCAACATTGACCGAGCATGTATTTCGGAAGTGACAAATTGCAACATTTGATCTGGTGTATTTGACTTTCTTTGGTAGCGAACAGGCTTTTCTAAGAGAGAGATCCGTTCCATTATTCAGCGCTTGTACCACACGGTGAGCGATTTTCCTTCGTTGCCTAACCTGCTCCGCTAAAAGGGCTCTGAACGATAGTTAAGACCTATTTTCCTTACATGCATGTTTACGGTAGTTGGGATATTTTGCTTTGCTGTTGGTCGGGGAGTGACTTGAGGAAGCATTAGAGCCTTCAGCAATGTTCATATGAATACAGTGATAAAAAAAAATTAAAAAAACAGGGCTACCAATCGGACAGTAACGTAAAGAACATTATTATTTTTTTCTCTCCTCAGTGCAACAGTGGTCTAAGGAAATTCCACGGACATACTTTATAACTTGGAAAAATAAGTCGCTCTCCGTGCCAAGCCGTAGAGGCACATTAGCAGCAAGTACAATAATGACGATTCATATTCATCTTAAAATTCATATATTTCACTTTCTTCTCATACAGTTTGTTTTCTACCCTACACATTGCATTGCATTAGGGAGGTACAGGCACGACTACATATCAAGAGATGAATCAATATTTATTAACAGGCTGGTGTGTGCGTGTGTGTCCTTGTTGTTGATGAAAGAGCGTCACTGACTGTGGCTGCGAGTTCCGTCGGAATGAAATGACTTCAATTACTTCATTCGGGAAATAAAGCAGAACTGAATCAATAGGAAATGACGATGGAAACTGGAAATGCAGAGTAGCGTTAAGAGTTCGCGAATGTGTCGTCAAAGCCGCTAAGACAATTCTGTAACTTTACATCATTTGATCCGGCCCTTTTTACGCTGGGGAGGTTTAGCTCACCCGGAAAGTTGTTTGACTTTGGACCAGACAGCGTGGGATCCGCATCCGCATGGAGACATTTTCTCTTTGCACATGGAAAATCTGGGCCTGATACTTTGCTGTGTTATACTTGGAAATCTGTAAGCTGGGTTACATCGAGGGTTGTTTAGTATTGTTGTTTTGGTACAGTAAAGCCTGTACTGTCTACTTCAGCTTACTATATTGGCTCTTAATCAAGTTTATAAGAAATTTCAAGGCATGGGAGGAATTGTGTCAGTTAGCGGTTAACTGCAACTCCAGAGCTGGTTGAGACGGAGAGTAAAGGCTCATCTATGCTTCCATTCTGTATGCAACTAGATCCGTGCGTGTAGTTACTGTCATTTGCATTTACGCACGTTCCACACGTTTCTAATATCCTTTCTAAGTTACCACCAGAGGGCGCTGGAATTGTGTCAGAAAATACTACATGGGAGAAGTAAAGTAAACAATATGGCGCCACCCGCAGTGTTATTTTTTACGCCACATTACCTGAAGAAGAGACAAGAAAACGAGGCAAGCGGTGATGGTTTTGTTTGCAAATTGTTTCAATCGCTTTTTAGAAGTTTAGCCGCTTGTTCTGCTTCACCTGTCGAGCTGTGTGCAGTAGCGCCCCCCAGTGGTTAGCTCATGCACTACTATGACTCCCACACGGTCTGGGTAAACAAATCAACTGACTGAGAGCACGGACAGATTCATGCAGGAGACGGACGGAAAGAAAGCTCCATGCGTCTACATATGCGGTTCGAACGTAAAGCATAAAGGAGCTTTTAGGGATCCTTTAGAGTGCAGGAAGAGGGACCAGACTGTTTTGGGGTTGTAGTAAGGGTTCTTTTGGGCAAATTACAAATTGTAGTCATCATTTAAAGTGGACATGTCATGCATAAAGAGGTTAAAAAGTATAGATAATAGACATAAAACCTTATTTTAGGAGCCTCAGCTTTGATATTTTGTGTTTTATAATTTGTCTCTGTAAGAATAAAATAGTAAATGCAGGCAAAAGAGCTGGTGGCTCCACCTGCTTGTAGCTATAGGAATAATCTTCTTAAAAATAACTTCCAGGTTGGATAGGGCGTGTGAGCAGCTCCAGCAGTGCGTGACAAACACACTTCGAGCACAGAACGGCTCAGTCGATAATGTTGGATTATGACGTGAGTGTAATCAGGAAGTACAGAACGAGGCGCTGACGCCGTAGAAGAAGAAACAACTGCATTTAACAGCTTTGTCCGAGGATTAACTGCATAAATGTTTTGAAATAATGCTCCAGGTCTGTGTTTGATGAGGGAACAACGTTAAAACATGGTTTACACCTCAAGAAATCGATTTTGCATGATATGTCCACTTTAAAGTTTCTGTAAGACAGGGAAGCAGGTGCAGGCCTAGGGAAGGGAGCCAAAAGGGGTTTATATAAGGTTCTGAAATGTGGAAATCTGGGACTTAATATGGTCTACATCATGACTCTGACAATAAAGAGACTCTTGTATTTGCATCTCTTCGAGTCCAGACCTTTTTGATTTTGTTGAGAATGCAGTCAGTGTTGTGGGGTAAATACGACAGCATCGCCGCAGTCAGCAGACCGCGTTACACAAATGAAATCTATCAAATGTATCCACATTTCTTTTTCAGCCTCACCTGCCTTTGTCTATCCAATTTACCATTACCACTCAAGCAGGTACTCGTTTGTGATTGGACTACCAACTTGTATCCTTGTTTCCTGGTCATTTACAGTCTTTACAGAGGATTAGGGTAGTGATAAAGCATTTTAAAGTAGAATGACAGATGTGTCCTCTTTCAGTAATCACGCTTTAGGTTCATCTTTGTTGTTTTCACCATTGGCCCTATATATCGTGACAAAAGCACCCTGAACAAACGGTTTGTGGCAGCTTTAGAGAGAGCAACGATTTCCTCGTTGTGCGAAAGGCAATTTGTTTATGTCCAGTTCAGTGCGGCTTTACTAAGCCGTTTACAAGTCAGCGCCGCAAATTACATGAGCACAAATCCTATTTACCACTATAGGACCTAACGGGAAAAACATAATGTCTGTGGCAGATGGTCGCTGATGTTGAAGCAGGAAATTACAAGGCATTTACTTTTAGTTATAGTTGCGCTACATAGACGCAGAGCTGGGATAATGATTGGGAAAAGCTATTAGCAAGAGAGGCGCGTGCATTAGAACTCGACTTTGAAGAGCGAGTGAGTGTGTTGACCGAGCTTTGTATTCGGACTGAGAGCTCCTCAGCGGGAACGGCGTAGACACTCCACGCGCGCCGCTCTCAGGCCGGTAATTCTTCTAACATTATGACATCTGCGAAAGAGGCAGCGAGCAGTCTCCGCTAATGGATCATCATTACGGCGGTTAGCGCAAATGGCAAACATAATTACAGGCTGGATAGGAGGACAGAGGACGTATGCATCTGCTGAAAGATGGCTTTGCTGGTGCTTGAACGTTAGCTGGAGGAAGTGCACAGTGTCGGTATAAACAAGTCGGTAAAATGAGGTTTGCAATGATATTCTGAACAAAGAAAAAGTCTTCCCAATGAAGGTGGTAAAAGGTGGTGGCTTTCCTACTTTTGTACCTGCATCGCATGTTGGCTAAAGTACTTGATTTCATTACTTGAGTAAAAGGACAGATTCTGATAAAAAAGTACCGCTCAGTGAATTTATTATTGTTATTATTGTTGTAAAGTAGTAATTTGTGGGTAAAAAGCCTGATGCGTGAAGGATTGCGTTGTATTATGACTTAATGTTGCGAAGGGTCAACCTCCTAAAGTTAATATACGACTAAAAGGCGTTCACCTTTTTCGTCACATTTTGACTCCGAAGGACGGCCGTGACGGTAAAAATACCTATTTCATCACATTCTGACAAAATGGTCTCTTTAAGGCAGGCGTCTCAGGTATTTTTTGCGGCCCGCGAGATGATTTCTTATTTATAATATATGCCGCCCGCCGGTAAATTGCATTAAACACGTTAGAACTACATTTCCCATGAGGCATCGTGCGGTAGCGCCAATGTTGCTGCGGACGCGAGAATGACAACATCAGACAGGGGAAGGGAGATGCGGCGCTTCTGTAGACGACTTATACACTTTTTTCAACAAAGAAACAAACTAAAAGCAGTGGACTGTGAGAGGAGCTTCTGAAACAGGTGGGAGAGACTGTCAGAACACGAGGGAGAAACTTTAGTTGTTCAGCTAACATGTGCTGGAAAAGTTACAGCACTGCAGCATGACAATAAGCACCTTTACCATCGTTACCTTTATGACTTTGCAAAGCGAACACATCGTAATTAGTGTTTAAAAGCGTCACAACAGTAAAGTGAGGAGCCTTTTCTCTCCATCTCTCTCTCAGAGACATTATCATGTCAATTAATTGAATCTTTATTAAGGACACATGTGCGAACACATGGTCCATAGTTAAATGGAGAATATGGAAATATATAAAATACTGCAAGTAATTACAGCAACATAGACAGTATAAAATAAAAGCACCATCAATTCTCTAACTGTAGGTCAGAAAAGGCCTGAGGCCAATGACTCTACATTATTGAGCTGATCTCAGTCACACCATAGTCTGAATAATGGCATTTGGAGAGATGCTAAGTCTACACATTTATTTATGCATTTATTTATTTGACAGGGTAATTGCAAATTAACACAGTACAAAACAAGTTTGTAGAGATCCAGAAACTGGATTTGATCCTGAAAGATCATTCACTGATGCCCGGAACCAATTTACCTGAACCAAAATGAGATTAATTACAAAAACATTAATTGTCTGAGTCTGTAATTTCAAATTTAGAAGCTCAGCAAATGTTGGCCGATTGGAACCTCTGGAAGCTTAAAAATGTGCAGATAGTTAATGTACAGTCTGTTTTAAGGTATATTATAGCAAACAATAAAAAGTTGCTATATCATAATTGACTTAATAAAAAAGGCTTTGTCTGTTGCGGCCCCGACCAACACTGGGTTTGCATTTTTGGCCCTCGCTCCAAATGAGTTTGAGACCCCTGCTTTAAGGCAAGACTCTGCAGGAGAATAGGGAAAAAATAAATCAGAGATATTAATTTGAAACTTTTGCTGAACATTACTGATGTAAATGTGAGAAAAATTGTATTGGAAGTTTTCTGTCATTTTATGTTTACATATAAACATAAGGCATTTTGTGCAAAAAAAATTGGCAAAATGGCCAATATTTTCAGCGACAAAATCTACTTAATGGATAGACCCAGGTTTAAGTTTATGCTTTTATTTAATTGACATATTAGTAACAAAGATTTTTTTCAGAGGGGATCTTGGATCTTGTTTTACTTTTGAATAAGCTAATCATAAGTGAAACAAATCTGTAAAAACCCAAATTTTGCCTTGTTTTTTACAGGGTAAGTTTGGTCATTTTTATTCTCTGATATGAAAACTAAGATGTAAAAAATCGATACTTTCACCTGCCGTGTCTCGCATTAAATATTCAACGTAGAAATCAGATTTCCAAATTTTACAGTTTCAATAAGACAGACATTGTGCCCAGCTTCACTACTCGTACAGCAACACGACGGGGACAAACCTTCTTCCTTGTCGTGAGTCAATGGCATTGACAGTACATCTGCACAGTGCCACCTATGGTTCTGGAGTGTGCATTTATTATGCTTTTAAAATGAATCAATGAACCAAATTAACTTTTCACTTGCATTTTGAAATGTAGTGACGTAGAAAGTATTATGTTTATCTTTCAAATGTAGAAGAGTAATAAGTTCTGACAAACAGTACTCAAGAAAAGTACAGATCCTCAAAACTTCTAATCAAGTACTGTCCTTGAGTAAATTGACTGTTACTGCCTGCCTCACATGTTTTTCCAAACCTGGGTGACTTTGTGATGAATGGCCCGTCCCGAAATACACTTTAAAGGTCAGCATGATAAGCGCCTGTCGCGTTATTAATGAGACGATTAGCAGAGTGTGCGTGCGATGCGGACAGATCCTGGTTCCACGTGGGACAAGCGCTCACAGCCACAGTCAGACGGCGGGCGCACGCGGGTCAAACGTACCGAGTCCTAACCCTGAGGGGATCTGCTAAGTGCTGTGTTCAGGTGGTGAGAGCAGGGGGTTTAAAAGCTATGTCCATACTAATGCATCATACATGTGAAAACCATTTAGTTGCCTGTAATATATACAAAAGAATTAATGAAAAATTGCTAGCCAGTTTATAGCAAAGTAAAGTTGTCAGTCGCAGGTATCTTGGATTTGTTTAAAACGGGCTGTGTTATTTTACACATTTTCTAACCTATGAGATAAGAAGTTTTCCCCAAAAGTGTGGTATCTATCACTTGAGTAAAATGATCTTCTAAAGGGCAATTGACAAAACAAACATGGCAGCACATTAGCGCTACAATGGACGCTAATAAGCTAACTTAATACCATAACACACAATCATAATTATCTGAAACTTCATAAGTTGAATATGGACTCATTTTGCTGTGTTGTCAAGTATTTGGTATTTAAAATCCTGTGATAATTTTTTTACCTGCCTCCACAGGCTACTAATGCTGGTTGCTAATGTGTGGCTAATGTAAACAAACGTCAATCTCCAAAGGAAAATAGCATCATCAGCTCAAATTTGGTCACTTTTTCTCTCTTACTGTCATCTAGGACGACCGATGTTCAGCAACATGAAACTAGCCTTATTATAAGAAACAAACTAAACAAATTAGCAGCCATGATTAGCTTGCAAGTCTAGCATACTAGTCTGTCAGCAACTTAAAAATAGCGTGTTTGAAAAGTTTTAACTCACACTACTCATTATTAGTCCGCGTAAGGCTGTCAGCATGGCGTCAGTTTAACGCTGACCATAGATACACAAGGCATCTTAGGAAAGGCCCGTGAATGGCCACAGTCGCGGGGGAAAACTAAGCGGGAAAACTTTAACAAACGCTGAAATATGGATGTATCTTCTACCAATAAAAATACAGCGCCATGGAGGGAGCAAACGGTTCAACAGCCCATACATAAATTACGGAGAATGCTAACTGTAATGTGCTAACGTTAGCTTCATGCTACAAGCTAACGGTTAACTTCGAATGCCGTTTTCTAATTTCTATTGGACATCTGCTCTGTAAAAAACATTTATAATGACCAATTTGACTCGATTATTATTGTGTGTGCTAAATATGCTGATAGTCTGCCAGAAAACATGTAAGAATTTAAAAATAGAATTTCCACAAAGATTTCCTTCTCCCTCGCTAGGCCCCCAAGTGTGACGCATTGAGGTATTTCACGCACCGGAAAATTTCTGACGGGAAGTGCCAAGTCCGCCATGCTGGAGGCCTCGAACTCGAATAACGTTGTTATTATAGGTCAAATGTTGTTGTGTTTTATACTGTGTATGTGATTGCTGAATACGATGGCAAAAACACAGTTTGACAGTGCGCCTTAGAAAACGGATTGGTGGAACAGAACGATCACGATATAATGATAATATATTGAAGTTGCAGTTACTTGGGGCCATTGACCCTTATGAATTGATGGACAGATTAGCTACAGAATGCAGCGGCTTCCTAATTTTTTGTGAATGTTTTTGAATAGTTATTTAACTACAAAGCTAAGTTTGTTATATTCGTAGGATCTAGCGCCACCTTGGCATGGTATGACTTCAGAATCATGTAAGCGATAGATAGATAGATAGATAGATAGATAGCTATTTAATGTCCTGTTCAGCACATATAGGCTAAATAGGGACAGACAGTAGCCTGCTAATAACACGCATTATCTCACAGACATGGTAAGACATGCAACTGCTTTGATGAACCAGTCTTTAACTTAAGCTGAAGATCCCAAATATGTAAGGTGAACAAAAGCTTTGTTCTGCTGTTTTCTCTGAGACACGTTTTCCTCAAACAAATGACCACGGAAATGGTTTAGTCCTGTCCAATTTTGGCAAGCCATTGCCTTCTGTGATCTGCACTTAAGTTTTTCACATTCAGTGCCTTGATTTTTGACAGTGGCTGGGATCCTGTAATATTTCAAGTCACTTTCACAATCTTTCCTGTTTGAACAGCTATAATAGAACACTTTAACACCATTGTGCAAAGATAGCTAGCCTAACTCCCGTACACAACATAGTATCGTGCCCGAGTGAACTGGGAAGGCCTCCAACAGGTGGGGCGTATCTCTTGTGACGTGACGTGACGTGACGTGACGCGACGCGTAACACCTCAATTGCCGTCTGCATTTATGCTGACTTTTCTATGGTACCATTGGATTATGCCCAGATGTCACTGTTACATATAGGCCTACGTAAGCCGATATTCAGTAGTTATCACGTAGCAGATTAGCCTCCATCATGCCCTGAAACTCTCGATATTTAACATAGCCTACTCTTGGAAAAAAAAAGTGTATGGAAAAAACAAACGGGATTTTTTTTACTTTTGGGGCCAGAAAGGGGTTTGAGGTGAACTGTTGAGCTCTACTCTGGCATGAATATGATGTCCTTGGCTGTGACTGGTCCATAGAATAAGTGCTGATCAACCTAAATGTTGTATGAGAAAACTACTAAACACAAAACCACTTACATGATGCATTAATATGGACATATCAGAAACGGAGAAGTGAGAATTTTGTTGCTTCACTGTTGAGAGCTGCTAAATGGAGCGTTGAGGCTCTTTGGGTAGACCACGTACAGATACATGTGCATAACAATAATATACTCTGGACAACTTCTGCAGCGCGAGGAGACGACAGCACAAGACAAAGTTTCAAAAAATAACCCCAAAACAAAAACAAATGTGGGGTTTGAAGCCGCTTTGAAAGGACCACATTTACAGACAGACAGACGAGTTTGTGGTGACTAAATATGCAGCACGGGTGAGAACGACCAACATCGTGGAGATAAAATCAGAAAGCTTTTTTACTCTAAAAAAGTGAACATTGTGCATAGTTCGTAGTTTGTTAATAAAACCTTTCATTCGGTACCTATTGGCTGTGATTACATGGAAGGAAGTGCAGCAATGTACAATTCTGTTTAAGTGCACGTAGATCACTGTTGCACTGAACGGCATTGACACTTTCTCCCTATCGCAGAACTCGTATTTTCTCGTATTTTTAGCGTTACTTTGTTACAATAAACCCAGTAAAATCATCTCAGCTCAGTCCTAGGGTTGAGTCCAGTTAAAATCTTAAGTTAGTGTGGCCCGTTCTTTCTTTCTTTCGCGTTTTTTTCCCTGTCACGTTCGAACTGCAACCTGGTTTGCTTCTTACTCATACCTCGCCGACCCAAACGACTGCGTTACCTCTTTTAATGTCCGAAACTTCGCAGTGCGGCGTTCTTTGTTTGCCGTGAGAACGAAAAGCGACTGGGACGAAGGCGTGACCAGGTATTGTCCGAATAATCCACTTGAAACGACCACACGATTGGGCCCGCCCCACGGCCAATCTTCCAGAGTCAGCGGACTTTTTACGCTTTTTAGCACCTCGATCTGTCCCGATGAAAGATCCCCGAAAAGCAAATTCGTCCCCGTGCCGGACGTTGCGACGACTTGATGCTGGTTGGACTCCGTAAAGGAAGGCTGGAAAACTAAGTCGGACACAGCCAGTGGAGTGTCCAACTCCAGGTTGAGCTGTAGCTCTCCTTGGAAGGAAATGGTCTGCACTTTCAGCTTTGAGTTCTGAGTTTCCGGCGTGACTATGAAGCGGCCATCAGGCGACACGAAAGCTTGGCCGGAGATGTTCAAATTGGGGCCGACGACGGCGTCCGTGACGCTGTCCACGAGCAACTGCGGAGGCTGGTTCGGGCGGGTTCTGTGCTTGTCCTGGCACTGGATGAAGTAGTAGCCGCTCAGGTGCGTGTAGGCCATGGTTTGGGGGACGCAGCTGTAGTTCTTGAGGCTGATGGTTTTGACCCGGTGAAAAGTCTCCAGGTCGATCTTGTGCACGGCCGCTTCGTTTTTCAAGAACAAGAAGGCAAACCTGAAAAGATGAGAAATATGTTTTTGTGTGTAACATTTTAGAGAAAGATACAGTTGATAACATAACGTAGATAAAGCGTCATTCAATGGGAGCCAAACGGCGCCGGGTGCATTAGCACAGTTTGAGTTGGTGTGAGTTTTGAAATGCTGTGGGAGTGACCGTCTGTGACACTGTGATGCTACGTTCAAGCAGGAGCTGACACCACTTCCTGTTTATCGCCAAACTAGATTCAGCTATCTTCCCCACTGTACTACATTTAAAAAAAGTCATCGTGGAAAACTGGAAACAGCTGTAAATAATAAGCTTTAATATTTAGGGTTTATTCAGGCAGAATCAAGGCAAATATAATTAGTTTAGTTTAGTTTATTTATTTGTTTGAGCAGTTAACCTGCTCAAAGGGAGTGGGCTGAAGCCAAAGGCTTATAAGCGCCCACCCCAAAATAAAATAGTAATGCTAAAAATAATGCTTTTTAATACCATTTTTAATGCACCAATACTATATTTTATGCCACAAACGCAGAAAAAAATCACTGCATTTTTCATTTCTTAGGATTTGCAAACATTTTATCAAACAGAGGAAAGAGGGTTGGACAAAATAGGCAACTTTTAAGCAAAAAAAAAAAAGTGGTACATTTCAGCCAAACTACAGCTGCACATGTTTTAGACCATCATTTTGTATTTTCAATGAACGTTTACAGTAAAAACTGTTGATCAATGTCATCATTTTCCAATAAATAAATTTTGATTTAACGCTATTTTGAATCCAATTTAGTGCTTTTTAATGACATTGAAGGCCTTGATTTTGCCACAGTTTGTTCAATGACTTTTAATGCTCCACGGAAAGCCTGATCTTTCTAAAAAAAAGAAAAGAAAAAAAAAGCTACAAAATAACTGATCACAAACAGCCGTTATTTATGACAAAGTTATGTTTATTTCTTCTTTTAGGCTTGATATATGCTCACGTGTGCTTGTCCCCATTCCAATAAATGTGTAGCTGTGCATAACTCCTCCTTTATCGATCCAGTCCCAGTCAAACCTAGACCCCCCTGCAGACGTGGCCCCAGGTTGGAGTGGCTTTGAAGAACAGCTAACCCCAAAATCAGCATGTCTTTGTCATTATTTGGACATTCAAATGCCTAGTGGTTAAAATCTTGACCCTAAAATCGTCTGTGTGGTGCCCTCTTGTGGTTAAATATATACCATGTTTGAATTTTAACCAGGTTGCTGACAGCCAACATCACCCCGCCCCTGAATGTCTCCAGCTCCACCGGGAGACGCCTCCTGGTGGTGCATTTTTCAAATATTGAATGTGGGTGGACAAAGCTCTAGTACGTGGGTTGTTCTTTAACCTGGTACTTGCGGTCACCCCTGATTAGGGGGTTAGGGTTATGATTAAGGTTAGAAACGGCAAATGTGATGCAAGTTGTCTTGGCTTTCAAATGAGGTCTCACACTGGCACATAGGCTGTAAGATCTCTAGTCAATATGCTTTGAGATTTGCATATGCATATTTGCTAACACTAACTCTAGCCCTAAACAAGTCAGGAGCTAATAGGGCTCTCAATAAAATGAAACCCTAAACCTAACTCTGAGCTGGCAGATAACAAGATAAAATAATCCATCAAATCAACTCGGTTTATAAGAGGTTAAACTTCTTGCCACCCATGCTGCCAGGGAACCAAATTAACTCAAATTTGAATAATGATTAGGATTATGTGTTTATTTTTAACTGTGCAGGTGAATGAGCCACATGAATGTAAATGGGCCGCTTTCCATCCAATGTCTCAGTACTTCATTTTTTACTCACAATCACACAATCAAACGTCAGAGTTCACATACACAGGCAGCAAAGTGTCTTGTCCAAAGACACAATGGCTGGTGCAGGGGTCGAACCGCCTATCTTTGGATTAGTGGGTGAACGGACGATGAGATGATGATCAGACAACAGGTTGAGAGTGTCAGTTTTAAGACCAGAAGGTGGCGCTGTGGCTTACCTGACGTGGGTGATGATGAGGTTCGTGGGAGGGATGAAGAAGTCGTCGACCCGTTGAAACGTGGTGCGGATGGCGTGATGCACCTCCCCCACACTGGCCTGAGGAATCACCTGCAAGAACAGAGCACACGCAGAGGAGGCAAGGCTCAGTGAGTAAGTCATTCCGACAAATTCTCTGTGGACGTTATCGCCTGCTTAACAAGAGCATAGAAATATAAATGTCCTTTCTTCAAATACAATTTAAATGTTCCTGGGATCCACATTTGGGTACCCAGCATCCAGTTAAAAAAACAGACTTCAGACATTCATCTTTAGTTTGTACTTCAGAGGGACCTCGTGTGAAAGACAAAATAAGCAGATTCCAAAACAACATGGTTACGACAGTTCCTGCTCTGAACTCCTCTGGTCCTTGAGCCCACAGCCATGAACAGAACCTGCAGGACCTGCTGATGCAAAGATTTATACAGCTGACTGTCTGTGTCATGCATTTTTCATTCTCTCTCTATACTCCGTGGTGGTAAGCTTTGTACGTAGGCACCTGTCAGACCTCGCGGGGATAACAAGATTACACGTTCTTGTATGGGATTGGAAAAGCGTGTACAGTGGGGTGCGAAATTTTAGGTGCGAGTTTGTTGTTTACATTTGCAAAGAAATTATATCAAAGTAAAAAAAAGGCCACAGCAAAAGTTTGGGCACCTGCAGAATTAATGAAGAACATGAAGAACACATCAAAACCTTCCGACCACACCTCTTGAGGTCGTCCATTGTGGCTTTTGAGCTGTGTTGACGATCATTACCCGTTTGTAGAAGCCACTTGCTTTGTAACTTCAGCTTTTTCAGAGATAGTGTTTCGTTTTCCTTCAGAATTTGTATGAAATCATTTTTTTTTAAATTTTATCTGAAGCTTTTGCCATGGCCTTCACAGTCTCCTGACCTAAAAATCACTGAAGATATGTGGATTGACTTCCAAAGAGCAGTGTGTGACAGAAAAGCTCCCAGTTCTGGAAGACTTTTGTAAGGAAGAAAGGACTTAAATCCCTTAAACTAGAATTGAAAGACTCTTGGCAACCTAGAAACGCATTCAAAGCTGTGATACTTGCCATATTTTGGGAGCTACGAGGTATTAGAAACAACAGCAGCCTGCAGCAGATGGGATTCGGGCAGCCATCTTAAATATAGCCATTTCCACAACAATCCCCTTGTAACTCCGTACCTATGACCCCATGACAGCAGTGTACTCGCCCTGACCTGACTCGCCTGTCTCCTCTCTGACGGCTGGAGCTTGTCCAGTGACACGTCCATATATCCTAGAGCTGATAAACCTCTCCCTTTTATGACAGCGCAGGGAAACGCGTCTCCTCCGCTCTGCGCCTATGATCGAATGTTTTGTTTTTGTGACGGCTGTCTGCTCTCACTCCATCGCTCACGTCAGAGCTGCCTCTGAATCAGCAGCTCGAGAGGCGCGCGGAGGAAAGCCGAGAGAGCTGTGATTGGAACGGAATGATCCATCAAGATCACATCGAGGTGTGAAGGGTCGCTGTTAGTAAATCACAGGGCTGCAAATATTCAGGTAATATCCACTGCAGAGAACTGACGACTATATCCTCTGGGTCTTATTCAGAGGTGGGAGTACGTCACTAAATGCAAGTCTCACGATAAGTCCAAGGCGTGACATTCCAAGTCCCAGGTAAGTCCAAGTCAATTGGTCATGAGGCCAAGTCAAGTCGAAGCTTTTTGTCAAGTCATGTCAAGTCGTAATGAATCCAGCTCTTACCGCATTCCTGTTGTCCTGTTGTCTGTCCTCGATAAACTAAAAGTCTATGAATCTTCATCTCTTCACTCACTGTTAAAATCGCTTTAATCCAAAGAAACGCACATTTCCAAATTTGACTGGAAGCGTTGTGTCATGGAAATCTATTTATGTGCCTGACAACCATTATGTAAATATAAATGTGCTGGTTTTACACTGAATCCTGTTGTCTTTCATCAGCTAAACTCTAAACAACAATAATGTAATCGCTGGTCTCGAGTTAAGTCACAAAAGGCAAGTCTAAGTCAAGCAAGTCTTTTTGGAACATTAGTCAAGCAACCTCATGGGTCTTATGCATGAGGTTCATGCATAAGACCCACCTCTGGTCTTATGCATGAAACCTCCTCAGTTTGTAGTTTAAACCTCTCTAACTTACATTTTGTTGGTTAGAAAACGCAATATTGATCTAAAGACTCTAAAAACACACCCTTCAACTGTGTGTGTCTACTGTGGCATTAGTAGTAGAGCTTTAGTCAAACTTTAGTTGCTTATTGTGGAATGTTCCCCAGTGTGGCTTTACCCAGTCTGTTCAAGTTATGGCCTGATTTCCAATTATCCATCCTCATCAAGAGCAAAGACAACATGAGCTATTTCAGCACTACTCCCTCTAGTATATATAATTTAATTTGAGAATGTCGTCTTTTATTATGTTCTAGATTGAATGCTACAGTTTAGTCTCTGCTTCTACTGGCTTTTCTGTAGCGGTGGAATAAAAAGGCCTCTTAACTCCTTCAAAGCTGCTGACTTCATGATGATGAAGAGCACATCTCCAACCATTTACGGAGCCTGAAAAGTTCCGGGGTGGGGAGTTTTTGTTAAAAAGGGGATATCCCGTATTGCACAAAGTCAAGAGCGTCACAAACCTTAAAGTAGCAACCATCTGCAGCAGACATCTCAAACTTGCGGCCCGTGGGCCAAATGCGGCCCGCAAAGTGATCTTTGTTGGACCCCGAGATGATTTCTTAACCTCTTACCACACCTTAACAGAGCACATTTTCTGCAGTTCAGCATTACCCAAATGTAGAAGCTTCTTGACTGGAGCTTACAGGGTATAGGCCAGTGTAACGCCTCAATTGAAAGCTAAGACCTACAAGACCTGCGTTTTCGCTGCGTTTGTCACATTTTTGTCGCCTTTAGTCGCATTTTTGATGTGTTTTTGTTGCTTTTTGCTTGCACTTTTGTCACTGTTTTGTCACGCTGTCAACAGCTAATAGGCCAGGTGCAATGCCTCATTTGAAAGCGAAGACCTTATAGTTTCTGAAAATATGTGTAAGATCGAGTAAAACACAACTTATATGTAGTGGATGGCAGGGATCTGGATAGCATACAAGTAAACATATGCACGGAGGGAAGAGAGATGTGACATTTCAAAACCACATTTTTACAAAACAGATCCTAAAGTTTTGTAACGTCAGCTCATGCGTGTATATCATAGACATAATATTAATAGACTACGTCGCCTCACTTCTCCCCCATTTACCATAATAACTACGTTTGGGAAAGGGAATCTATGGCGAATTTACAGACTCCTCCTACCCAGCTCTGACGTAGCATGTTCCTAATAAGGGCATAAGGGCGGGATCGTCACTGTAGCCTCGGCCCTCACGTGATGTGTAGTACAGTCATAGCCATGCCCGCACCATTAGCTCTAATGCTAACGGCCTGTCAATCAAAGTCCGGCCCTCATTAGTATACAAGATTTCTAAAATGTTCCTTACGAAAACCCGCCTGGTCCCTGTAATTGCGCCTAACCCAGCGTTATCACAGGAGGAATATCTAGCTGTAGACAGTTAAGGAAAATAAGGCACCAGGCTTTACAGTTATTTTTAAACGTGTCTAACGTGCAATGGTAGCTTATGGAGAACTAGCTTGTTCTACCGCCCTCTATGGAGGTACTGCAGCAATGTCGGCCCCTATAGCATCGTGGTCGTAAAACAGCGCAACCAGCGGCCATTGGTGTGTATACAGTTTCTCTGCTGTTTTTTTGCCACTGATGTCTCCCAAAAAGGAAATGACCATATTTGGATTACAGCGCCATCACCCCAGTCGGCTTTCGTGCAACACGTGGATACCAAACATGTTTGTGAATGAATACGCGTGGGAAAAACGATGGAGCGCCGCCGTGTTGTAGAGTTTTCCTGGAGTACTCTGAAGTCATGCTCAAACATTTTACTGTGATATTAAAACTGGCATGCCAATTAACAGTATGTCTTTAGTGACACTTTAAAGAGAATACTTGTTAGACACACTCCTCACATCTGCCGCGGAACACAAGGCAGGTTTTAAATAGCCCCGTGGCTGTATCAGGGTATTATTTGGCTTAGGCGCTGGTCTCTGTTCGGCAGGTGCTCCTAATGCTGCTGGCTTTTTTTTGCTTTTGTCATGTCGCGCTCTGATATCCGCAGAAAAAGCAGCCCTCCGGGTCCAATCCAGTTCAGTCCAGCCCCACCCTCTCTGCTCGGCTTTCTCTGAAACCTGCCGGGATTAGTTCGGACCGATTAGCTTTTGGCTCTCGACAAAACACTCACTTACCGCCCCCCCGAAACCTGCAGTAGCTTCCTTATCTACCTTTTTAGAATTCAAATAAAGCCGGCATTTGCTCAAAAACTCGAGAGACTCCTTTTCATTTCGGCAAATCCACTATTTACAAAGAAAGGAGGATGGGTAATGCATTTTAATATCCTTTCTAGTTGAGCAAAGGCCACATAGTGAAATATTGAAAGCCCGGAGCGAGAGCTCGGTGACAGTAACTCTAACGACTCTTTCTAGCTGCTGCTATCTCTATAAAGAGTAAGGACACACTGATGATAATACAGTTCTGACCAAAAGTTGCAGGAAGTGTCAGAAACAGGAAGGAAACTCTTCTTTATGACCAGAAGATCTTCAAACAGAGTGCACAGTAAGTCTACGCAAAGTTTGTAGATTACTTATTAAGTGTGAGGTTGCGCACTTTCGTGACTTTGAATTATAATATTGCGGCTGAAACGGCTGTTAAGGAGCCAGAACCCATGCTTCTGCCTCACAGCAAGAAGGTCATAGGTTCGATTCCCGGCTCAGGACAATTATGTTCTCCTTGTGTCTGCCTAGGTTTCCTCCGGTGCAACGATTCCCCAACAATAAGGAAATGATGCACAACCGGTTTATAAAAAGTATCGCAGCTGATCTCCATGGTAACACAGACAATCAGCGCCATATTGCCGGATAACGCGGCATTCTTTGGACTTAAAGTCATCAGAAACTGATCAATATCTGTCTCTAAAGTTTCAAATGACATTATTAAACTAAATGTCCTTTTCGTTCAGTAGCACTTTCCAACACACATCTCTCAGTCGCCAGGAGACGTTTATACTGCACATTATGTTGGAGCTGTTTGCTAATCACATGTGCTAATCCTTCATTAGCATTTTTGTCAAAATGTATATATATATATATCAATGTAAGTGCCACTTCAGTGACCTTAGAGCTCCAACAATCAGATACATATCAGATTGTTGGCTTGCGCGCAAACCCTGCCAATGATGAGGCTAAACATTCATGGATTTTCTCTTATAAGATTTCATTCAAAACCAAGTGCCCAGACAGTTATAAAAGCTCTGGCCTCCATTTGAGATTATGATCTCAATATCTATAGCGTGAATGCTTTCTACAATGAATCTGTGTGGTAATGGCCTATAGAATGTTATAAATTGAATGTTACCAAAGAAATAAGCTGTGTCTTTTGTGTTTTTTCCTCCTGGATCCATGTTGTTAATGGAAACCTCCCTGTCCGTGTCTCGAGTTTGTTCACCCCGCTGATCCTCCGACATCACAGGCCGGGGCTGTGTCCACATTTGTCTTCTGTAATGAACTACCGCTCTCTTTCCCCTCATGTTTACACAGAGAAATCCAGCTGCCAAACAAAGTCCTCTCACTGCCTGGAGAGGGCGCTGCCGCAGTGAGTCCAGACCACGAAGAAGACCACAGTCAAACTAACGCAATGTAGGCCAGTGTAGGCTATCGGTCACTTTCTGTCCACATTGTTGGTAATCAAAAATAGATAAAGATTTAAAAAATGAATTCAGTTAAATGAGATTTTTCACTCGTTTTTATCTGATTTCTCCCTCAACATCTTAGTTTTAATGTCAGGGTTAAAGAAAGGCACCTTTTACGATGCTTCTTTGATGACGTTTTGTCCACTATTGAGCTAAACTTTGTCTGCAAATCGCTACAACAGGGCGGCGCTCCCTAGTCTTTGACATGTTTATTATCCCCCAAAAATCATTTCAAATCAATCAAAATTATAGAAATATTTGAAGAAAATAGGTATATTTCTTTGTAAAGTGGACATATCCTGGAGCTCCCCCCGCAGGAATAACTTACCTGTCCAGCCGTCTACTCCTGCTTTCTGTATCTGTTCAAAAGCAAGACCGTGTGAAACTTTACCAACAGCCATTCAAATCTCCCAAAGTTTTCTTTCCAGGGTTTATACAGGCAGAGGCAAATACTGTGTTTCAATGCCACAAAAAAGACAAAAATCTGTGCAGATGTTATGTCTTCAGATTTGAACATTTCATCAAACAGAGGAAAGAGAATTGGACAAAACAGGAAACTTTAGAGCAAAAAAATGTTTTGGTCAATTTCAGCCTAAACGGCAACTGAATGTTTTAGACCAGTGGTTGCCAAACCCTATTCTCTACCTTTAAATACACTAAAAATGGCCAAACCATGAATTATTTTAAAGGCACACTGTGTAACATTATGGACTATACTGTTGCTATCAATACAAAACATGCTGCTAATGACCTGCTCGACACAAAAATGTTATTTCTGCAGTGGGTAATCAAAGAATGGATTTGAATGAGGACCTAACCGGTTTAAATCTGTCATTCTACTGACTTTAGTCACATCTCCATGGAGACGAGCTGGAGACATACCCACTCCCGGTAAAGTTTCAGTCATGGCTTATGGCGGGTGTACACTGTGCGATTTTGGACGTACGATCACTAGTTGTGAGAAAAATCTTAGGTCGTAGCTAAAGGTCTTAGGTCTTACAGTGAGACAGGGACAAAGATTTAAAATAGAACCGTCGTACGACCAAAGACGAGCTACGATCGACATCGTCTGATATTTTGGAACACTAGTCGTAGAGTGAGCCATCCTCTCACTGCAGAGAGGATCTCCGTGAAGCGTCTTGACAACACATCAGCACACACCGTACCGCCGCCAGAGTCACAGGCAACAGAGGCCAGGCATGAAATAAACCCCCGCTAGCATGTTGCGCTCGCCTGAGCTAAAGACATGCCTTCTGAAGCCTGAAACTGCTATGACAAAACTTTGGTCGTAGCTACGATTTACCATCCCCCCATGTCTTATAAGACAAAAAAATCGTACAGTGTACACCAGCCATGAGGAGAGGTGAGCCGCTCACTGCAAAAGCACATGTTTGTTTGTTCATTTATGAGGTATTTTTCAATAATGAAAATATCTGGCCTAAAATAAATGCTTGTATTCTTGTAAAATCTATGCAGTGTAGCTTTAAGTAAAAGTCATGACTTGTCAAGATACGTCTCGAAGGGTCTCGAAGAGAACCGCGGTTTTGGACCATGATATTGATATTTTTTATGAACTTAAAATTTGTAAAAAACAAAAACAAAAAGTGACCAAAAAGTGACAAGCACACAACAAAAATCTACGAAAACGCAGCAACAACATGACCAAACATGTGCAAAGCTCAAAACAGTTGATTTTGCTCATGTCTCCTACGTAAACTTATTTTATGTTAGCAGTCAGGGCGGCTAAGGTGATGCATGAGGACCAGGCGTGTGTGCGTGCCGAAAACAGGGAGATAAATCCGCTGTCACGCCCACACGCAGCAGAGGGAGTGAATGCAAGGACATGCCTAAAGTGGACATAGATAAATAGATGAGTCAGAGGCAAAGGTGCGACTTTTGGCCACAGTGAATTTAGAGGGTGCTTTTGTCGGAATAAAACGAAGTGAGGAATGTATCCGTGTTGGAAAAATAGAGCCTTTTCGCCGGTTGCCATAGTAGCAGTCGTCAAATGGCCCAGCTAAACTCGCTGAACCCGATCATGAAGAACTTCCCGCGATATGGGTTTTAGTCGCCTCCTTCTCCAGAACTTCTGATTTACGTCTGATAATTCATAAAGAAAACACTTTCAAACTGTGCTGAACCCACTGTGATCATGACACGTCGGTAACGTTTGCTTGTGTCACTTTTTCACTTGTTGCTTTGTAAAGTCATTACAGCTTTTGCTCTGTCCCTTTTATGCTGTTATTAAGGTGAGACACTGCAGGTGAATGAGGAAAAAAGGATGTTGTGATATCAATTTGAAACTTTAGCTCAATATTACTATATGATATAATATGTATTACAGAATTTTTGAGTTTGCGAGACTGGACATTTTCAGTCTGGACATTTTCCTTGTGGTTCTGACACTGGTTTGGAATATTTTATCCCCATGACGAGAAACAATGCGACATTTCCTGTTTGCGGCCAAACTACCGTATTTTCTGGACTATAAGTCGCACTTTTTTTCCGTAGTTTGGCTGGGGGGGCGTCTTATACTCCGGAGCGACTTATATGTGATTTTTTTCTCCCTTTTTTCAATCCAAATATATAATTTCACATGCCACTAGAGGGCACTGCACGGGCTAAAAGCTAGATGGCCACAGCTAGTAGAACGAGTTTACAAATGAGAGCTTAAACAACGTGCTGTTGGGAGAGGCTTGTCAACGGTGCAGTTACGTCTCTGTGTCCAGGTGTCCTCCGTGTCAAGGCAATTGTTCAGAAATGACACCGAGGATGAAGATTTCAATGGATTTAGTGATTTGGAGTGAGATCGAGAGTTTGGTATCTTTATGCTATAGTTATCTGATCTGTTTATGTGACGTGAACATACCAGACACCGATTTAGTTCGTTGTTTATGCTTCATGTAGCTAACCAACAATGTGTTACATTAGCATACTGTACGCCTATTCAGCCTGTTGTTTTTTTCATTAGGCAATGTTTGACTAGTGCGTCTTATACTCCGGAGCGACTTATCTATGTTCTTTTCTTCTTCATTATGCATTTTTTGGCTGGTGTGTCTTATACTCCGGAGCGACGTATAGTCCGGAAAATACGGTAATTCTCCTTTTGTTTTCACAGGGCGGGGTCATCGTTTCAAAAGACTTCTGGCAAAGTCAGAAGAACCAGTGTTGTATAGATATTTGGCATCAGAGCAAAAATGTATAGCAATAAACGGATTTCTGTGCTGACAAACATGAGACACGTGACTGAAAGCAGGTGCTTCCGATCAGCTGTTTACATGGGTTACGCACGAATAATGGCAATGAATGAATGGCTGTTAAGGCTCAAAAGAGTTCAAAGTGTGCAAAAAGCTTGTCACCTGAGGACCCAGCGCTTTTTGAAGTACAGGTGAACACATTTAGGTCTACATTTATACAGGCCAACGTTAGCTACTGTATGTAAATGTACTTCTTAAATACTGCAATTAACGTTAGTTTGGAGGTGCAGAGCCATGTAGGACCTGGACTTTACAAGATAAATGTAAAACCAACTGACTCGCATCCATGTGCCATAACACACACTGGAGCGCAGTGCGTCACAGCACTTTAAGGGCTTTCCTCAAACCGTGCGGCGCTTTAAAGCAGTACTAAGTAACGTGTTTACCTTAATAAATCCTTTCCCTAGTCCCTGTGGGAGTAATACAAGTGTTAATGGGATGATTGGGGGGTCTTTCATCTCCCCCTGGTGTCTCTGGCCAGAAAACCATGCTTGCAACTTGACTGCCACCGGGGCGGAGCAACCAATACACACTAATAGAATCACGGAGAAGAAGCTAACAGGCTAACGGGCAAAGCTAACTGCGGGCTAGCGCCACTTTAAACAGTATTTACAGCCAAGTTTGAGTGAAAAACAATATTCCCATTGTATAACTGGATGTACAACACCCCTCTCTCCTTCACCTTTTCTGTCAGCGTAGTATTTACTCTCCAAGACATTTAATAAGTTAAAAAATCGTAACTTGCTAAGACACCTGCAGTTGCGCTTATGGCCTCTAGGGGCAAGCGTTACTTAGTACTGCTTTAAACATGTAAGTTATCCATTTATGATAAATAAAATAAGACATAAGACAATGATAGGTCATTGTTGCAAGAGAGAGTGTGTTGGCGACAGAGTTTCCCTGCTCAGACTGAAGCGGCATCCTGACGATTGTTTCTATTTATCGGCTACACCTCTCATCCCTCCCAACAAAGTTTACCGCGGTCTCTTTCTGCATCAGAGACCCAACTGTGTCCCTGCATGTGTTTTCCTCGCCGAGTCTGGATTCAGCAGATCCAAATCGTGGTACTTGTGTTATTTTTGAACTTTAACTCCAACGCTGCTAGTTGTTACCAAAAGATATGGTGCGTTCAAAGACTGAAACGTGGCTTGCCATTTACGATTATATCATGTTTATATTGTGTTTAATACAGTCACTTACTGTAATGTTTAAACTGCATCCTAATTCATTTTATTTTGGGACTTCAGCCAAGGTAAATGGTGAGTTAAAATCTGTGCATAAATACAACACACTCTAGAGATACTATAAATTGTGCATCGGTTAGAATTTATTACTTAATGTGAACGGTGAAAATCCTATTTGTGCGAGGTAATCTATGTATCTAAAAACCCTTTTTGCTAGAAAATTAATGGTAGATTTATGGAACTTTTGAGATGTGTAATGGTTTCCATGTATGTAAAAGTGTAGACTAACGTAACTTACACTGGGCTTTATGTCTTGTTAAAGGTTTTTCACCTGACCCTAACTGGAATGAAAACAAGTAAACAGCAAATGGTCCGAGCGGAATCAGTTTTTTTAAATCCAGTCAACAACCCGTCCTCTTCAAGTCTGGGAAAATGCACAGCTAGAGCTAATAGACTTGACAGCCAGTATGTTGTAAAATGTAAGTCCTGGATTGTTGGTCCTATTTGTGCAATCAACAACGCAACACGATGGCATTGTGTTGTTTTAATACGAAAACAAAAGAGTATCAATTGCATGTCGGTCCGAGTACAATACAGTTATCCAATTGTTTTGCACCGAACCTGCACCTAATTTATTCTGCAGACGTCACATGAAATGGGTCAGTATACTGCGCTACATAGTCCCCGCCCTAGTAAAGAACCAAGCACTACTAGTGTAGTTACATCTGCAGCACCAGTTCACCTGAAGAGTGAAAATTACTCTCAGAAATAGAAAGCGGCTCAGTCTCTCAGCTCAGAGTTAAACATAGCCGTGTCCCTGAACGCAAGCGCCTCTCCTCCGACGGGACCGCCCCATAATAAACCACATAAACATGTTTGTAAGCCCGTAATACAGCCCTGGAGCGGTTCACGTCTCCACTGACTACACACACACACACCAGCCTATAACCGCGGCATCATCGCCCTCCCATGAGCCTCTGCTTCTCGCGGGGACACTAAACCAACCCCGCACCTGCGATCAGGCTTGTTCTGTGAAGCCGCTAATGCCGAAGGGAGGGAGAGGAAGCTCCGAGCGCCGTGGCTACAGCTGCTGTCGTGGTTAACTTTTTACTCTTTCTTCTTTGGTCCGGTAAATGATCTGATGTTGCAGGACGAGCAACACAAACACAATTAGCTCCCACGCCTGAGCAAGGTCGAGTGCCCGTGTGGGTCTGGATAAAAGGCACACCGAGAGGCATGGGAGTGGAGAAGCACGGATAAACAGGGCAAAGAATAAACATTACCAAGAGCAGAAAGTGTTATTCTCTTGCTGTAAGTAAGTAAGTGTTTATTTGCCATTGAGCAGTGTTGGGGATAACGCGCTACTTAGTAACGCGTTAGAGTACTCAGATTACATTTTTCGAGTAAAGAGTAAAGTAACGAGTTAGTTTTGCATCTGCAGGAAATAAAGTACTAGTTTCTTTTTCAAATCAGTAACGAGTTTGGTCCTGATCTCTCCCTCGTCTCCTTTCTTCCACGGCTGCAGTGCTGCTCGTGCATACGCACTGTGTCCGCCAACATGGCAGAGTTTGCAGCGAACGCGTGCACATCTTGGAAGTATTTACATTATTTTGAATTTACTGGAGAAAAGGACAATACAGCGCTGGAGGCGAAGCTAAAGAGGAAAACCATGATGAAGCTAGCCCTCGCCTCCCGAACAACAACACATAGCTTTAGCTTTTGGCAGCATCGGTCCCAATGTAAACAACAAACTCATAGCTGGTTATGTGGTTGAGGAAAGCTGTACAATTAATCTAAATCAAGTTGTGTTGTGTGTTTATTATTACCAGTTCAATGCACTTTGTAAGAGCTCCTTTACAGTTCTTTTTGTTGAAAAACAGTTTCTGACAGAGCCAAACTGTTTACATATAGCGAACTAAGCTAAGCTTTAAGTCGAATATAGGCCAGTAGGTCATGCTCATTATTGCTGCCTTTTACTGTAATTTGTCCACATACAAAATAAAGCTCAGAAGCAAACTGATTGTGCTGTTCCTGAATACATGGTTGGCTATCAGTCTGTTTGTGTGAAGCTGAACTAGCTCTGTGGAATGGAGCATTCTGCATTAGAAAAAAATTATTGACAAATGAAGGCTGTATGTTTATTACTGGTAACGCATGAGTACTGTAACGCGTTACGTTACTGCGCTACTTTATTATGAAGGTAACAAGCTACTTTTCCAAGGGAGTATCGAGCTAACTAACGAGTTACTTTTAAAAGTAACGTTACCCAACACTGGTCCTGAGCCGTTGTGACTGAGCAGCATGTTTTTGGAGGTCGGGAAAACCGTAGCACCCGGAGGAAACCTGCAAAGAGTCTATAATGGTCCTGACAATAGCTAGCTTATGAGCTAAAGACATTGAGACCTACACATTTCTTCTTCTGAGACACTTGAGGCACAACGAGGTATCCAGGCAAGACTCACAGCTAAGCCTTCTATTGTTCAGGCTAATGGACGTTCACTGTAGAATAAAACAGATCAACTGCTAAGCTCTTCCCAGAAGCTGGTGAAAGACTGTTGTGGAGCGGAGGGAGCTGCGCAGGAAGAAGAGGAAGGAGGAGGAGCTGACCAGTGCGGGACACCATGCTCTGAAAGAGGGACAAACCAAGGAGGCGCTGCACCGTTTCAGAGGATCAGCGGAGCATTGAAGGCAACTAGTCAGGTTCTACAGTTTCCCCGACCTCCAAAAACATGCTGGTCAGGTTGACCCACAGTGGTGGAGCGGCTCAGTCGCAGCGACTCAGGACTAACACCTGAACACTATTTCGTTGTACAATGACAAATAAAGGACTTACTTTCTTAAAGTTGCATAAGACAAGGTTCACAGTCATCTTTGAACTCGTCTAGAGTCACTTGTTCAGTTTGCACAGCCCACGTAGATGTATGGTTTTAGCTGATGTGTGTAATATTTTGTCTCATTAGTTCCTACCTGCAGCGTAGGGTGAGTCTTGTCCATGTTGCCCCAGGTCAGGACCCACACCTGGTCATGTGACTTGTCGTACTGCAGCTTGACGGGGAACGGGTCCGTGGCCACCACCTGCACCGAGGAAAAGAGGAATTGTGTTGGATTAGCCAGCTGTTTTTTATCGTAATGCGGATTTATGTAAAACTGTCACTGATCATTCGCGATGGAAAACCTTAATAAAACAAAACCAAGAGGCTCTCGGTGAACTCCATCAGCTCCACTCTCTCCCTTCAGTACCAGCTTTAACATTCCCCAGTCCTCCCTGGTCCACGTCTGTGCAAAGACAGACCCAGGTTGTTTGCGACATTATCCATAACCAGACTATGGCTAATATCCAGAATACCTGAGCACATGTATGAGACTATGGAGGGTTCACTCTGGAGTGTTAGTAGCCAAAGTGGAAGAAAATGACTTGAATTTTGTCCTTAAACTTGACCTTATTTACCAAAATTTTCGCAGATTCTGTTTAGAATGTTTAGAACAAAAATGTAGAAAGCCTTTGGCGAGCTAGTACCAAGAAAAGGGCTGGAGAGCCACTGGTTGGAGATCCCTGCGACAAATAGACCTAAAGCATTTCCGGGATATGTCGGACCTCAGGAGGATTTTGATGGAACAACATTGTAAAATGGTAAAAAGCTCTAAAAAGTTGAAATCCACTCTGCTGGTAAAGCTTTTCCTACACCATGCACCTAATAGATTGAACACAAACTGGCCCATAATCCATCGTCGAATGCGCGCTGAGCTCAACGTCTCTCACTTCTTACTGTCTTTTCTATAAAGAGATAAAATTTAACTTTACTACTACAACAGTTAAAACATTAATGCTGGTGTGCCCAGAATATCCTTTAAAAGTCACAGTAATGCATGATATGTCCATTTTAAGGCAGCACTGAAGGCAGGTACTTCACTGAAACCTTAAACGCTGTGTGCCCCGTTTCATTTTACAACGGCGAGTTGCTGAGGCGGCACTTGGCTCGGACCGTCCCGGGACCTGTGGTGCTGGACCTCCCATTACTGAACACAGCTCTCTGTCTCGCTCCGGTGAAGGCCCCCTTGACCCATCGCCCCCCCGCGCCCGTCACCGGTCGCAGTAATGGATTGTGTTATTCCTCACTGTCAACATTGCGCCAGCGCTCAGCCGCAACACTACAGCTCTCTCCTCTTCCGGCTCAGTCTGTCGGAGCACGCCTTCAAGAGCGTATGGTGCTTAGTTTGACGTGATACTGTGTGCGGTAAATACCGAATAAAACAGTCTCCACGTAAAAAAAGGTCACACACTCTAATATTTGGTTGTGGCGCTTTGATTAGCTTTGATTTTGGCACCATTCACTGTGAACAATTTAAAAAAAAATACATTCTTTCTCTCTTGTGCTCAGTTTGTAAACTCACGGAGTTCTACTTTACTGAATAAAACTGTGAAAGTCGAAGGTAGTAAAATCTCTCAGCTGTTGCCTAAACTCGTTCTAGCTCTTACAGACTGTCCCGCACATCCCCATTGTTCACTTGAGTTCATTAGAAGCTCGTCTCAGTTGAGTTGAGACGTGAACAGAGTGGATCGCTAATGCTAACACTGTGCTAATTTAGCCTCTGACTTCCTGGTTCGCGCTGGGGGAAAATACGCTATTTTGACTAGGGCTTGGCATTGCAAACAACTTCACGATACGTATCCCAATACAGAGATTCATGATGCGATACATATCGCGATTCAAGTGTCTATAACACAAGGGGCCCGATCTTGTGACTCAAAGCGCAGACTACAGCGTAACATTTTGCGCTGAGTAGGAGCGCACTTTGTGATCTTATCACTCCAGACTTAGCATATTTTACTGGAGTGGAGACACCTTTTTCCTCCAACCAGATCGACTCCGCAGCCGGGAAGGAGAGGGTTGTGGGGTGTGGAGGGTGAACATGTGCATTTGTTTTGTTTCGCGTTTACGCCTAGCGTGGGCCGGTCCGCGCCACAGCAAACGGCTGTAGCTCTTTCTCACTCGAGACATTGTTTCGTGAGCGAAACAATGTTCATGTTTCGAGGAAATGAATGTCAGCGGTGCTCCCATCAGAGCAGTCACCTCCTCTTGTGACGCCCTCTCGCAAGTGGCGAAGGCAAATAGCGCATAGATCCGCCGGAAGAGCTCAGTTCGCTAGAGGACTGCGCCAGGCACAAGATCTGGCCCAAGATATATTCAAAATTTTAAAGGTGCATTATGGAACTTTTTACGTGATTTTTTTCATTTTTTTAGCAGTGACCTTTACTTTCCATTACAGTGGTCTCTACAACGCTCCAGAGTCAATTGTTTTAAAAGTTTCTGGTAGGTTTTCCCTGTTGAAGGACCCTCTCAACAGAAAACCAATGGCCGCTGGCTGCTCTGCTTTGCGACCGCATACACTGGAGGCCGCCATTGCTCCTCCATTGCTGTAGTACCTCCATTTGGCCGCTAGGCCCCATTGAAAAGCATTGGACTTTAGACACGTTAAAAACAACTTTAATGCCTGGTTTCAATTTTTTCAACACTTAATATGGCTACATATTCCTCCTGAGATAACGCTGGGTTAGTCAAAAAAATAGAAACCAGGCTGGTTTTCGAAATAATTTTTTTTAAATCTCCTACTTAACGGAGGTCGGACTGTTAGCATTGGAGCTGCGCGAGCTACACGTCACGCAAGGGCCGAGTCTACAGTGAAGATCCTGCCCTTATGCCCTTATTAGGAACATGCTTCGTCAGAGCTGGAGAGGAGGAGTCTGTAAATCTGCCATGATTTCCCCCTCGAACGTGGTCATTGTGGTAAACGGGGAGGAGTGAGGAGGAGCTGTCTATTCTTTTTAACAGTCTATGCAGAAAACTGACAGAACAATTGATCCTTGAGCGTTGTAGAGACCACTCATAAAAAGGTCAATTTCCTTATCGATATTTAACATTTGGCCAGTAGAAAGTTATCTGAAACCTCGAAATAGTGGTACTTGTGTGAAGTGTAGAAATTGCTCCCCGGTTTTAGCTTCAGCCCGTCTCTCCTTTTCTACTCCACTCTTCATCTCAGTTCAGCCCGTCGCTCCGAAAATCCTCCGCGACTCAGCGGGATTAGAAATGCTCACTTGCTCGACAATTTCGCTCTCCAAATTCGACATCATTGCTGGCATGCGTTTCCGTGCGATCATCCAATAAGTGACGTCTTGCTTGAATTCAGGGCTCAGCGGGGGATTGGCACGCTGCTAATTGTCAGGAGCGGCTTTTTGGAAAAACGAAAATGAGCGGCCGCCGACGTTGTACATTACTCACTCACTGCTTCTCACTTTAAACTTTGATTGGATTTGCAGTTGTAAAGCCTGCTCGCATTTTAGATCAATAAGATAGAAAAGTGACAGAGTGACTGTGAGGGCATCCTTAAAGGTGCCTTATGCAACTTTTCATGGGACAAAAAAGTTGATAATATTTGAGGGTGGTTAACAAGGCGCCTTTACTTTCCATCCCAGTAGTCTCGAGGATGGAGTTTCTGGTTTTCACTGCTGATGAATCCATGGTTACGTATACATTCCATCTAGAAAACCTACCAGAAATCACGATATCACGATACTCAGGGGCCGATCTGATACAGTAAGTGATTATGATAAGTAGGGGTGTAACAACACACTCTTTCTTAAATATTTACGCTTGTGGCGCGTGTCATGGGTTAGGGCGTGTGCAGGGCGCATGGGTGTCATCATCACTTATCACTAAGGGTTAACAATTATTTATATCCAAATCTCAAAGCGTATTGACTGGAGAGCCTACAGCCTGTATGCCAGTGTGATACCGCATTTGAAAGCCAAGACCTTCTAGTTTCTAAAAATATGTGCGAGATCTGTGGGAGTGAAACACAATTTACATCACATTTGCCTGTTCTTAACCCTAATCATATTCTGATTAGGGTTAACTAACCCTAACCCTAGCCCCCTGATCGAGGGGACTGCAGGTAACAGGTTAAGGCTAGAGACGCTCCAGACCTGCAAAGTTACATTCTCCAAAAACACATAAAATCTGGCTTTGAAAAGGTTTTTCCGAGTCCTCCTGCTGATGACCAGACTGCGGTGAATTACAGATCCAGTGCGACAAATGCGTAAGATCTAATCTTGGTCATAATCCGCATTAAAAGCTTTGTTTCCAAAGACGGCCAAGCAGAATGTTGTCCAGGAACAGCACAAACACAAGTCTCAAATCAACTGCGTTCCTCCGTGAATTTTTCAGCTGCCGTGTGGAAAGCAAAACTGATTTTTATTTTTATTTTTTATTTTTTTACTTTATTGCACTACAGTTTTGTGTTCTATTTTTTGGGCACATTTTATTATAAAGCAGCTTTGAAAAATTAGAAAGCATCGCCAAATTTATTCAGAGACTATGAATTCTGGGGGTTTAGGGGTTTTCTTCCCTTTAAAAAACATTATTTTTTATATTGTATTTGCACCGTGATGGACCAAACCGTTACACCCCTAATGATAAGTAATATGTTTACCTTAAAATGTGTAAAAAGTCATGTGTCCAGATTGAAGTGTTACGATTGAAAAGTGCATGAACACAAAATGTAACAAAGTGCTGTGTAACTGTTACTGGAAAACAAAAGAGTGCATGATAAAAATGACTCCAAACACAAGTATTGAAAGTATTGTGGAACTTGATAAAGTATAGATACTTGACATTGCAGCAAAAAGTGTCCGATATTTTGTCCCAGCCCTACCAGAAACCTTAAAAAACCTGAAATAAAAAAAACAGTCCTGGAGCATCCTACAGGCCACCGTGATGGAAAGCAAAGGCGCCAGGCTAACCACTCATACAGCCACTAAACGGTCAAATAAGCACAAATATTAACTTTTCCCCCCACACCTTTAAATAATAGTTTTGACACGATTACGCTATTTTTGTAATTGTCTGGTGTCGTCATCAAAATTGTAATCGAATTTCGATTAATTGCACAGCCCTGTTTCTGTAAAACGAAATGTCCGCAAATGTCCTGCCCATTACAGTATTCTTATTTGACACTGGCTATTTGCATTTCTACATTTGTTATAATCCAAACTCATTGCTTCCTCTTCTCCTTTTACTTAGCCTTATTTCCCCCCCCTCCCCTTCAGATGGGCCTGTCCCGCCTCAGGATAAATGAAGCCGACCCCGGGACAGTCCCCCGCGGGAATGGCACTCTAAACAGGCGCTCCACATGAAGACGAATAGTGGCGCAGGCAGCACCCACCTGGGCACCATATTGTCACGAGCGCTCGGGGTGCGTTTGATTTATGTCAGCTTGCATGTGGTCCCCTCCGCATCTGCGGCGCCGGGGCCCCTGTGCCGAGCCGGATCAAGCGCCGCTCAGAATGTGGGGGAAGAGTTGGATGTCGAGCCGAATGATACTTTTCAGTCAACAGTCGGTACTACAGAGTTTCACATACTGTATGAAGGAAGTTGAAGCCAGCGATCCCAAACAAGCCCTTAACCATCAACTCGACACAAAGGCTTTTCTGCAATGTAGCATCTAAATAAAAACATTTGGCTCTTGATGCACAATAGGAGACAATAGTGATATTAAAGGCACTATACGGGTTTTGTTTTTTTCAGTAATGGACCATTTGCTTTGCCCTCCTTGAGTATATTATAAACTCAGACATTCATGGGAAAAAAACAACAACAACACTGTTCCTCTCATTATAAAGCATTTAGAACAATCTCATGAACTTGCTGGCTAGTTTTCTTGAATATCTGTGAAAATTACCTTGAAAAGTGACCCTGCGAGTTGTGAAATGTGACCATAAACTCGTCCTTGTGAAGAATTGGGATGCTACAAATATGTTTGGAAAATTAGGAATGAGTTTGGACACAACTAATACACTTTTGTGGCTGCCTCTTTCATTGTTTGCAGTAGAAAAAAAAAAAAAATCTACATTAGCCTGAAACATTGAAAATGTTCCCCAACTAGATGGCTTGCTCAGCGTATGTTATAACCGAACGTTCTTTTTCCGTCTTTCCCCAACAATTTCAACACAGTATCTTCTACTAAATAAAAAAAGATATTAAAAAAAATGCTCAATTGAAATAAGTTAGGTATATCATAACCAAAATTGAACTTTTGCACATCATTTAACATAACAAGGATTTGTGTTTTAGGTCTTGTGTTTTTGTGCCTTCCTCCCATATGTATTTGGTGTCACCTAATATTATAATAAAAATAATTTGCCGATATATTGTGAAGCCCTATGACGTTAAGTGAGAGAGTTAAGTGAGAGTGTAAGAGAAATCTGTCCTCTGCATTTGACCGAACCTTGACTCTATGCTGGTCATGGGTAATCTTGGCTTCATACAGGCGAAAATACCAAAAAACATCCACACATAAAGTTTCTGTTTGGGAATCAAACCTATGATCTTCTTACTGTACTTAATTGGTAAATAATCTTATCCACTGCATTTGTCCATTCCTCAATGCTACTGGGGTAAACTGTCAAGAAGAGTGGGGGACCAAAGAGCAGCCCCTGGGGACCAAACCTCCAAAACACACCTTGAGGATTAGCCCTTTAAGCATGTATTAGATTGCGGGGGAAAATGCACACTTCACAGCCAAAGGCTCCACACGGCCTTGGAAGAACAAGTCCAAAGCTACTGACCTGCACCACCTTCTGGGCCTGTAGGTCCACCAGTAGCAGGCGGCTGAGAGTGGGCTGGCTCACGTAGATGTACTTGTCTCGAACGTTCACTGCGGACGACCACACGCATCGCTGCGGAGACGTGCCCTCAGCCTTCGGACACATCTCCTCCTGAGGAAACAGAGAAGGGACGGTGAGGACACAGAGTGGCGTATATATGTTTTGCAATTAAAGGTACATAAACTCAGAAAAGTAATATGGACCCATTCCATCAAAACATGCATGTGTTGTTATTCCTTGCATGAAAAAGCCTACATAACTGCCCTTGGTTTTTAGCATGACCACTTTAATATCTTTAGGCTAGTGCCACGCTTATATAAACTGGGGAGCTTGTTTTCCGAGATGGAATGCATTGTTGATTTGCGTTCATCTCCTTGTTATGTTGGAAAGTGGGGATTTTTATTTCATCTTCTTTTATCACTGATTACCTTTTAATTCAGCTAATCATTCAGATTTGATATTAGCGTCTTGAAAGTTAAACATTGGTTTGAAGAAAAGGATTAGCTGGAGGTGCTCACTGGATCTTACGTTATATGGTGCCAGGTGCTCTTCAGGATACAGATGGGCAGATTAGCAATTTTGAAAAGTGAAAGGTCCGAGGCACATCTGGTCTTAAAAAGTTTTTATTCAATCAATGCCAACGCGTTTCAACTTAGTCTTCATCAGGACAGTGTGGTTGTTGGTTTTATAAAATATCATGTACATTTTCTTTTTGCCAACATAACTCTCAGATTTTGTTACGACGAGGACAACAGCTCCCAGTAAACTCATGAAAGTAGCAGTGTTTAACTAAAAAGCTCACATTAAACAATAAATGGACAACTGATTTGTGCAATCATGTGCACAGGTCGGGAATCTTCTTTTATTCCGAGGACCACTTGAACGCGGCATCCAGTATGTCCTGCAGTACCCAGTCACGATTGGGTTGCTTCCTGCCATCCACATTTCTCGTCTAATACAGGTGAGGCCAGATTTTCTGGCAAACAACAACCTGGGTTACTCTGGGATAGGATTCTAAAGATAAAAAGGCACACTTTTCCAAATTCAGTAGTCTCTTTGCAATTCTATGTGACAATGGCTCAGATGGTAGAGCGGCCGGTGATTAAAATCCGGGTTCCATCTGTCCCAGCACAGTTGCGGGTTATACAGTATAATGATGATCGTGTACTAAATATGAATTTTCTTTACGGAATGTTCTTCTCAAAAAACAACAGCACTCCACTTAGCCTAAAAACACAATTTTCTGTCCATTACAATACAGCAGTACTGCTTACAAAATTAAACAAACTATCATTAAAAACTGGAACATTCTGTCCTGTGATCAATCTTTGGGGTCACTGTTCTCAGAACCGCCATTTTTCGCCTTTAAGCGCCCTCCTACTCTGAAAGAAAAACTGGTGAGAAGGTACAGTACCTGCCTCCTAAAAAACCTGCCACCTTCCTCACAAAAAAGCCGGCCAGCACTTTCAGGTGTGGCTCCTGGAAACACTGTCCTCAGATGAACCGGGGCACTTCTTTCATGGATGCTAAGAAAGAAAGGACCCATCAATGCCAACATTTTGCCAACTGCAATACAACCTTTGTAGTGTATAGGATTGACTGTGAATGTGGCTGCTTTTATGTGGGACGCACATAAAGAAAATTAAAAGAAAGGTTCGTCAAACATAAGTATGCTATCAAAAAACAAAATCTGGATTACCCAATTGCCAAACATTTCAAAACCATGAGCCACACAAACATCAATAGCCTCAGAGTCATGGTCCTAGAGGCAATACAAATGGACCTCAGAGGAGGGGGTTAAACTGAAAAAACTGCTCCAAAGAGAGACTTACTGGATTGATGCCCTTGGGGCTACCCACTATCCAGGGTTAAATGAAGAATTGGACTTCACCCGTTTTTATTTTTATTTTTTGATTGATACTTGTGATTTGATGTATGCGTTTACTGTTACACACTGTTTTCTATATACAGTGACGTACAGTTGGTGCCTCCATCATTCATCCGGATCGCCTGAATATTGCTCTGTTTTTTTTAAGGTTTTCTCCATTCATTGTGAAGAAACATTGTAAATATTTTTTGGTCATGTGACTTCCGATCACATGTTCTCATTTTAAAAGGGACACATGCTAATTCTTATGCCCTGACGAAGAAAATTAATTTCCCATTAAAGGACTTTTAATTTTCATACAACAGACTTTTGATTTCTCCATCTCCTGCACTTGCTCTATACAGCCTTAAATCAAATTCATCCTGATCTTGGATCGAGTACTAAACTTGTGACACAGGCTTGTAAAGCACCACACAAGGGTAAGCCATTACTGTTATTACCATTACCTTAAACTTCTCCAAGATTAACATCCCATTGATTGTGATTGTGGCTATCCCGCCTTTGCTATGCCCGATCCCGTCAGACCTCGGAAGCTAAGCAGGGAAGGGCCTGGCAGGACTTGGATGGGAGACCGTTTGGGAACACCAAAGCCTGGCAAATGTAGTGAGTGAGTGAGTGGTTGGTGGTGGTGGCTGATGTACGCAGACTGGTTGTCTCGCTTATCATCACCGAGTATGGAGTGAATGAATAAAGCACGAAATTGTAAAGCGACTTTGAGAGTCTGGATAAGCGCTATATAAGACTAATGCATTATTATTATTATTATTATTATTAGAATTACATCTACGTACTTTGTCGATAATTGGCAACTGTGTCTCAGACACAATTAACATAACCAGTGGAGTCCCCCAGAGGTCAGTCTTGGGACCCCTATTATTCAAATTGTACATTATTCCTTTGGGTCAGCTAATAAACAGTAATAATGTGTTCTACCACAACTACGTAGATGACACTCAGCTCTATGTGTCACTGACAGCAGGTGAACATGGGCCTGTAGACACACTCTGTCACTGCATCCTACAGATCAGTTTGTGGATGCAAAACAACTTTCCCCAACCAAACTAAAAAAAAGACAAAACTGAGATCATTGTTTTTGGCCCACAGACACAAAGAGAAAGTGTTATCAGTCACCTTGAGTCTCTCGCTCTGAAACCAAAAAAATCAGGTTAGAAATCTAGGATCATCATCAGCTTTTTACCATCTGAAAAACATTGCCAAGATCAGAGGAATAGTGTCAAAACCAGACTTAGAGAGACTCATCCATGCATTTGTCTCCAGCAGGTTAGACTACTGTAACGGCCTGCTCACTGTTAGACAGCTGCAGTACATCCAGAACACTGCAACGAGTCCTGACAAGAACCAGGAAATACGACCATATTAGTCCAGTGCTCCGGTCTCTGCACTGGCTTCCTGTCACTCAGAGAATAGAATTTAAAACAGCTCAACAAGTCTTCTCATGGTTTAGCACCAAAGTACATCTCTGACATGTTGGAGCTGTATGAACCATTTCGGGCCCTGAGAACTTCAGGGAGGGGTCTCCTGGTGGTTTCCAGAGTCAATAATAAACACGGTGAGGCTGCGTTTCAGTTTCATGCAGCTAAAATCTGGAACAGTCTTCATGAGGATGTGAGACAGGCCCTCAACTCTGACAATGTTCAAATCCAGGCTGAAAACAGCTCTTTTTACCCGTGCATTTGAAAACTGAAAGTATTTTATGTGCACTTTTGCTCTTTTACTGTAATTAATACATTTTTATGTTGATGTTTTATGGATTAATTTGATCTGCTTTCTTGTCATATTATGCATTTGTGAAGCACTTTGAATTGCTTTGACTTACACCACACTAATGTCACTGTAGAGTCCTGTTAAAGCCAACTTGCTGTTATGAAAATTGCACTGCTCCACAGAATACAAACCCCAGTCAATACGATGACTAATATATGATTTTGCCTTGAGCATGATGAATGGAATGTCATGACCCACAGTTCAATAAGCTTAATGTGAAGTCTGAGCTTTGTACGGACAGAATCCGCATTGCCCATAACCATCACCTATGTAGATGCATTCATTACACAACTGAGGCCTTTTAAAATACAAAACTTAAAAAAAAAGTTTTTAGTAAGTAAGACATGAGTTGTAGGCGAGGCAGTTTGATCAATGAAAAGATCATTACAAATCCAGTGAAGCTGTTTGAACATTCACCAGCACAGAGGACGACCGTCTAATTACGTAAATAAAACAACGCGCAACTACCTACATCTCTATTTAATGAAGTAACAATCTGATGGCCTGGTAAAGAGCTCGAACTGTCAGTTTTGCAGAGTACGGCCCCTTTAGAGTGCAGAAAATGCTGCTCGCTGCAGGAACAGTCCAACACATGCCTTACCGAGTTTGTATCGATCCCTAATACAATCACGGGATCCCGTAAGTCTAAATCCCTCACAGGAACAAGCAACTTTTAGCATCTTAAGCCCATTTGTCCTGTACGGGGATGTCTCCGGAGAATTACGCAGCGTATATGGACTCCACGCCGTCTATCAGGACCGGCTTAATCCTGTTATACTCAGGAAGGTGAGGACAACACCAGAGGAGCTGCGGGATGACTTTGACTTTTATTAAGCCCCGAATCGATGGCAGGAGAAGAGGCCTGCAGGGACATTGTACTGCGCTTTGTTGTAACGATTCTAAAGAGGCATCTTAAGCATACAGCTTCCTTCAGGGTCATACGCATTTCACTATAGTTGTTGCAAAGGAACATGGGGAAAAACACCACCTGTTTATATCGGGACTTTCAGAGTATTCGTATTTGATTGGATTCATTAAAGCATGAGGCATGACTCATTTACTGTAGGTCATCACAACCTGGGCTCACAAACAGAGCTAAACGCTTTGCTTGTTATAAATATTGCTGAACCATTTTCAACAAATTATTACAAACAACTGTGCAATGTGAACTGTTTTATGAAACATTTAGGCTAACAAATGGAGTTAGCTGATTGTCAACTACATATCTCCAGCTTCTCCAAGCCAGTGTTTCCCAACCTTTTGGAGCCAAGACACCCTTCTTACAAAAGTCACAAAAGTATATTTATTAAAATATAGTGAACATATTTCACTTTCAGGCCGGCGACAATCAAAGTGTCATGGCTGGGTTCATGTTGTAGCGCTCCTTCAGATTCAAGATGTTACACAATATACTGTATATCCAAATAGATGATTATTTTGTGACGGATGCCTACGTTAATACGGGCAAGTCATTTTTATTGGTGTCACTTGAGCCAGATGTTCTTAACCTGTTGCAATGTTGTCAAATTTTCATGTAATGTGGAGGCACTGTGGCACAGCGGTTAGCGCTCATGCTTCACAGCTAGAAGGCCCCGGGTTCAATCCCCGGCTGGACGGGTCCTTTCTGTGTGGAGTTTGCATGTTCTCCCCGTGTCTGCGTAGGTTTCCTCTACCAATAAAGAAACATGTACAATAGACCAGAATGAATGTACTTCGTGAATGAGTGGTTGGTGATGGTGGGAGGGGCTGACGGCACAGACTGGTTGCCTTGCTTCCGTCAGTCTACCCCAGAGCAGCTGTGGCTTAAACAGTAGCTTACCACCACGAGTATGGCGTGAATGAATAATGACTACAGTGTAGCACTTTGAGAAACTTGGTAACACAGGCTTGTAAAGCGCAATACAAGTGTAAGTCATTGTTAATATTATTACCTTTTCATAGCTTTTTTGTCTCGTTTTTGTCACTGTTTTGACTTTTTTTTCAAGACACTTTTAGAGAGCTAATGTTATTCTATGGAAAATGTTTGCTAGTACCCACAAACATGGCGGATCTCCATGACAACAGTGAATTTTCCTGAACTCCTATGGAGACCAATTCAAATCTTGGGTCGCAGCTTGTCATCTTAGCACGATGTTGGGTCCCGACGACAAATCAGTCGAGAAACCGCTGCGTTGCTGATGACTGTGCAAAATAAAGCATGCCGCGCTTCTCTTACATAAGTGGCCACGATCCTGTCGGTCCTCTTCAGCTGCCGTCTGATCTCGCACTCGCTCGGCTGCAGCACGGTGATGCCCTCGTCGGAGAATACGTAGAACATGTTCCCCACGCTCAGACCTTGGAAAGAAATAAAAACAACAAACAAACAACACAAATCTGAAATGTTCTCCAAAAACATGAACGGCGTGAGGTGACAGGCGAGATTTCAGACGCCGTCTTCAGAGCGGACTCGTCGGCGTCTCTCTCCGAAACACATTGTTCGTGTCAAAGAAAAGCATTTGACAGAATTTGCACGACTACGCTAGCTCTCGCCGCAGAGAGAGTCACTGATAATGGGCATGTTTACAGCGGCGATACACTGCGTCGAAAAGACAATAGTGACAGATCTGGCAGCTTGTTAGAGTGCGGAGTTGACAATAGCAAACATAGGATACTGAATGTAAACAGTAATTATGTCAGTACGGCGGTATATAGCGCTCTAGGCAACCCCACATCAGACGAAAAGAGAGGTTTTCACTTTGCTTTTGTCAGATTTTTTTATCCTGCTTTAAAGGAGACATACCGCGCAAAGTAAAGTTTTCGGAGCTTTCCACCGCGTTACGTTGTCACCCGGAGTAGAATTTTGCTTCATTCGTGCAGTTCTTGTTCCCTCTTGGGCCGTTTCTTCTTCTACTGCTGAATCTGATTCTGATCTGTTGTGCTTGAATTTTATTGCGTCATAGATGGAACACGAAACTGTCCTCCACATTTTCAGAGCCCAAAATCCATCGCCAGACCCATTCTGAGGTGTTCTGTATTCGTCAAGGTGCTATTGATTTGGTAGCATTATGGTGTTGGCTGAAAGTGAAAGCTTGTTTTCATTGATTCAACGTGTCATTCCTACTGATGCCGTTGACACTCACTCTCACGCCTGATTGTTTTGTTTTTTTCCTTTACAGAGACATTATTTCAAATTTAAAACGAAGAATCTCAATTACCCCAAATAATGCTTTTGAGCCACAGTGTATACAATGTCATTATCACAGAAGAAGAAGAGCAAGAGCAAACCTGTACGCACTGAATGACTGTGATATGAACGCTGTAAACTGTGAGTGAGTGAATGATAGAAAGTGCTTTTATGATGTGAGCTTCTATGTATTATTCTGTATATATTTTATGAACTTTTGTAAGTATAACATCAACCTGTCCAGGGACTTCGGGTGGAAATTAGCATTTTTGCTATAACCTGGCACATGACATCTCTTCTTTTTTAGACTAATGTTGTTTGTTTATTGTCACTGATCAAATAAATAAAGTGAAAAAAAAAAAAAGAATGCTTATTTTTGCAGGCGTTCGGTTATAAACATAATATCCTGCCGTTTCACTTCTTGATTTCCATGCTAGCTCACCGTAAGCCCCTCCCACTCACCCCTCTTGCTCCCTGAAGCGATAGCGACTGTCTTTACCGCACGATGAAAGGATTAAGCTTAGCCAGCATCAATGACTAAGCATGATGATGAAGAAGAAGAAGAAGAAGAAGAAGAAGAAGAAGAAGAAGAAGAAGAAGAAGAAGAAGAAGAAGAAGAAGAAGAAGAAGAAGATGAAGATGAAGATGAAGATGAAGATGAAGATGAAGAAGAAGAGCTCTAAAAAGGTGAATTTGCATAATACCTCCCCTTCAGAAAGAAAAATCAACTGGAGCTTATGTAGAAGCTGTACCTAAATTCTGTTTTTAATGTATTTTTCCTGGTTAATCAGTGCCGACATTCACCAATGAAAATTAAAATTATTTTCTAGTTTAGGATTCCAATATAATAAACATAAAATATTAAAAAATTCTTCCCGTACATTTTTCGCTCGGGGAGGAGATGCATAGGCTGAGGAAGGCTTGAGGTTCTGCTGCTGCTGTGGCATTATTTGTCATCAGCGTCTTTGTACAGCAACGACGATAGTCCGACGTCACCAAAAGGTGTGACTTTAAAACTTTTTACATTTCTTTAAGGGGGTTTTGTCGAAGCGCTAAGCAATAACTTTTAATGGCCAATTGTTCAAAGTGAGCACAAACTTTTCCCACTTTTTTATTAAACAGCTTCTAGTCCCCGTCTACGCGCAACACTTTACGCTAACTTCTTTTGTTTGCTGCGGTTTGAGAATTGTATTATTTTTGAACAAAGCGCGTATATAGTCCAATAAAACATGTTAATTTTGCTGGGCTCATATTTATTTTCTAATATCACACGCAGAGTGGAGGCAGCGGAGATTAATTGCGATGTTTCCAAAGCACAAAGTAGTTCTTCATTCGGCCTCCACTGAGCAACGCTGATTTTTACCGAGGAATGCTTTTCGACTCTTAGGGCGAGCTAAAAGACAGATTACCGCCAATACCGCCAGTGGAGGAAAAAAAAAGACCTTAAGTCTGCAAAGAGGGGGGATAAGTTTAGGGTTTGAAAGTATGACTAACTTTTCCTCTTTGTTACACAGTGGTTGGTCCAGAGTCCCGCCTTTTATCCCGAGAGTTTCATTGCAGAGAACATTGACAGATTCGGCCGGAATGAGCAAAGTTTGGAGAAGAAGGAACTGTTAAACTTAAGAGTGGATTCATCATTCTTTGGGTTGTATTTGCTGCCAGTGGCACAGGGAATATTTCTTAGGTAGAATTATAAGTACCGTAATGTTCATACTATGGAGCGCACCTGAATATAAATTTGGTTTTGTTTTATATAACATTGCTCGCTGTCTCGCATATGTTCTTAAGCTTTTGCAGGACAAACTACAAACTACAGTATATCTCCCACTGTGAGTAGCTGGATCGGGAGAAAGAGTGGTGAGAGCGCCACATTTCTTTGATTCAAACTAAGCATGTTTTTCTGACAACTCCGTCTGTGCCTCATGCAGATTTGTTTCTTGTTGCTTCAAGATGTTAACATCAAGTACCATGACGTTAAACATTAGTTTTAGAAGTTTATATCTGCAGCCGCCTCAACTTTCACACCCCACTGTTAAGTCTCCTTCAATCCACTTTGTAAGTCAACACTTCAAAGGGAAAAAGTTTAAAATTACCTTCTTCTCTCCATAAGATGTTGGCCACTGCAGCACAGTCCACACCAGGAGCAAGGAACAAGAAAGAGAGAGAAACATCATTAGCGCGGCATCATTTGCACAATATTCAGAAGCAGATCCCAGACCTCCAAGTATGGGGTGGTTTCTTCGTATTTCACCGTGTCACGTTCGCTTTTTAATTAGAAAATTAGCAGTTCGGCGATGGCTCTGATTAGTTTTTATAACTCCGCGTATGATGTAACAGGATGAAGTGTCTATCGCTCTTCACTGAACCGGTCGTGTCTGGGTAAAAAAAAAAGCCCTTACATGAGAGTATTAAGTACACTCAACATAATCACGGCGCAAATTGAATAAAATGTGAAGAGATGCTCGAAATGAAACCTATAATGGCTGCATGGAAACTTATATATTGTTGTGCAGCTTCCAGAGAGATTTGAAACTTCTTGTTTCAACCATGAGGCAAACTTTATTCAAATATATCAATTCATTATTATCATTAAGCATTTTTACAATATTCAAAGGGTTTTGTTGTGTGATTTTGTTCGCCGTGCGCCACAATTAAAATAAGTCAACGCCTGTAAATGTGGGTCTTTTACGTTTTCGCTGCTGTGAACGCAGCCTTACCAGTCTAAAGGAGTTTAAAGGAGTCCGAAGGACCGAAACCAGTAGAAAGCAGTCTAAGGAGTTTAAAAGAGTCTAAACCAGTCCAAAGGAGTCTAAGGAGGCCCAATCTCAATTCTACCCCTTAGCCCTCCGCTTAGCCCTTCCCCTCCGTTTTGCGCGTTCACGAGAGACGAAGGGGTGTCCCAATTCTATTTTGCGGCGAAGGGTAGGGGTGAGGGAGAGGGCCACATAGCGCTCAAAGCGAGGGTTTTTCAGATGCACACTACAGACCAAGGGGAGGAGTTTGACAAAACACGGAAATAAGCTGCGAAATGAATTCACGAACATCATCAATAAGCACTCTTACAACATTTATAAAGTTGCAGATCTCTTTGTTCATGACTTTATTCGCTTTGTGCAACAATTAGAACAGCCCATTGCTATAAACATGACAATGTTACGTTTTCGCTTTACTGCTGCGAATGCGCCATTTATTTGCATTGTATTGGCTGACTTTGGAGTTTCTTTCCAAACTATCGATACGTCACTATTGTCATGACACACGGGGTTCAGTGCCTCGCTGCTGCGCCCGCTGTCTCCCCGTGCCGCTGTCTCCCTGTGCCGCTGTGCTCTGAGCGCGGGTCTGAGGCTGTCTGTCCCCGGTCTGAGCGCACCTCTGAAGCCTCCGCTCAGGCCCGGAGCTCAGAGCGGAGTCTGCGGCTGCCTGTCCCCGCCCTGAGTGCACTGCGAGCGGGTCTACCTCTGCCTGTACCCGCCCTAAGCGCACTGTGAGCGGGTCAACTTCTGCCCGTCCCGCTATGAGTGCGCTATGAGCGGATCGGCTGGTCTCTCGCAGCTCTGGCTAACGGGCTGCAGCCACAGCGACTCACGGTAGAAGCAGCAACACACGGACAGGAGGAAGGAGAATGTAGCGCCAGATGAAGCAAAAATAGATGAAAATCTGTAGGGTTTGGGCTGAGACCGAGTCCTGTTGTTTAGGTGCTACAAAACAGCATCAGTCTGTTACAAGTTAACATGCTATCGTTTTTTACATTTTCTTTCATATAAATGTGTTCTAATTGATACAAAATATATATATATATATATATATATATATATATATATATATATATATATATATATACAAATAAGATTCCATTCCAAGGAGTCTAAACCACTCTAAAGGAGTCTAAACGAGTCTAAAGCAGTCTAATGCCGTGTTCATACCGAACGCCTTGCGGATGTCAAAAACGCGTCTAAAGTCCGTAGTTGGACGCTTGTGCTTACTGAAGTTAGACGCTTGTCACACATGTCACCGAGCGTCAAGACGCCCTGGACGCACGTCAGCTCAGAGTGCGTTCGTAGCCATCTTGGAAGCAGCGCTTGCCTGAAAACTACAGTTGTTTGGAGGCTAACTAGTCTCCCTCTTTGCTCCTGCCATGTCCTATGGATCTTTAACTAAACCCCCATGGTCTACGCAGGATCTCCCCAGTATTTAAGCTCATATCCAGCCCATACGGTTGAAGGGACATTGGTGGCAAGTGGCTATAGGCTAGGTTAGCTTGTTGTGATTGCCTACAGCTCATTGTTGATTAAAAAAAAAAGTGTGCAATAAACAACAAATGTGTCAAGCCCAGCTCAGTGTGTGACCATCATAAAGGCTGTTCGGTGTAGTTAAGGGCTTTATTGACGTTATTAGTGCATAATACTTGTTTTCATGGGGTCAATGCAAGCTATCTGTTTACTGCTAAGCGGCTAGCATAGATTTAATTATTTCTATGCGCTGCTAGCTCGGGGAGAAAACAGATCGACTACGGCCCATTGTAGATAAAATGTGAGCAATAAAATTAAAAATCAACAAGCCTGGCTTTGGCTCAGTGTGTGATCATTGTTACACGGTTGCTTTATGTAGATGGGCTTAATAGACTTTATTTGTGCATATTTCTCGTTTTCACATCGATTGGAGCTTTAGCTTGTAGCAGCTTTGGGAATCCTGTGTGCATCATCAAGGCCCAAACACATTCCCAGCGCAGATCCAGCCACTCAAATAAGTTTTCTTGTCGCTGCTTTTAATCCTGGGTGTTTAGGTAAATGAAACACTGATGCGTGTCTTTGTAAAAGCCCCAGAGCTGCTGTAGCTCCTGTTCACAATTAAGCTAATCCTCCATGACTTGTTTACATCTGCAGGCATAGCTTCTGCTCCGGTGGCCGCTCAGCTACAACGTACGTCACTGTTGGAGAAAGCTCCTGAATGGTCGACGCTCGCGAATTTCTCCAAAAAGTTCAACAATTCCCAACTCTAGTTTTGGCCGCGCTGGATGCCCTGGAGGCGCGTCAAAAGCTTCCCATGCGTGAAAATCTTCAAAACGCGCCGCACAGGAGGCGCATGCGGCGCTGCGGGATCTTTCCACGCTACCCAAGGCGCGTCCCCCATCTATTTTCAATGTAAACCTGACGCTTTGGAGGCTTTGGAGGCGTTTGGTCTGAACACAGCATAAGGAGTCTAATGGTGCGTACAGACCAAACGCTGACACGCCACCAACTTCCATGTTAACCCTATGTAGACGTGCTTCGACGCGCTTCGAAATGTAAGCAAAGATGTCCGCGCGTATGAAGCGTTGCAAATGCGAGCAGATGAGGATTAACGCGCGTCAAAACCAGTGAGAACAGCGCGGTACAGAGCAGTGATGCCACGCCCACTGCTTCATGCACTCAAGTAATCACAATCTACACGTGCGTTCATTTACGCCTTGTTAACCAATCCAGGACTGGGCTCAAATAGTGAGCACAAGCGTCACCTGTTACCTGCAGCAGTGGAGCAAAAAGGGCATACGCAATATATGCCTTTCATAGGGGCGCCGAAAGGACGGGGCGCCAATTAGTGATGTGTCGGTCGTGAACGATACGGCTCTTTTGAACGAGTCTTTACAGTGAACGATATGAACAGGTTCGCGGTGGTGAAGTGTTTTTTTTTTATTCCTCTTTGGGGGAGAGGCGTCACTTTAGTTGTGCATGCTTATTTTGCGAAACAAAAGTCACTGCTGGAGTGGGGCAGAGAGGAGTGCAGAGGGACTGTCATCTCCACCGCTGCTGCTGCAGCCTGCAGCCCCACGAGAAGCTCAAAGTGAGCATAAGGCAACAAGTTTGAGAAATAAAAGTCTTAATGAAATAATAAACACGGTTACAGAGGAGATCGCGTTGAAGCTTGCGTTGTTTTCTCCCCTCTTGCGCGAGGGAGAGAGAGGGAGAGGAGGAAAAGTTACGTGAATGAAGCAACAGAAGCTTTTAATCGTGTGATTGTTTTTTTGTGATAACAAACTCCATAGAGGGAAATATCGATGTTATATTGTGTGAAATAGTGACATTTTCGTTAAAATAAAGTCAATTCAGAGGGTATTTATTTTCTTTAAAAAAAAAGAAACAACCATCAAAGAGCCATGTGTCTGTGTGTGGGAGGGGGGTAGTTACGGTAGTTGCACCCCTGAACTGCAGCATGGAGGAGAAGTTTTCTTTTTTTTTTTTTTCCAGTATGATTTATCCAATTCAGATGCATGCGTTTCCTGTATAAAATAAAAATCTGCGCGTTTCCCTTGACAAAATAAAAATAACCCTTTTCTTTTTAAGTCATTTCGGATCCCCCTGGCATTTATAGACAAAACAGAAATAGACATAAACAAAAGAAAAGGAAAAGAAAAGGGGAAAAAATAATAATAATAAAAACCTAAAAAGAGACTTGGTCTCTAAATCCTCTCTTAGGATGTAAACAAAAAGAGAGGAGAAGTTGATCATCACGGTTTGCGCTTGGCCTGAGTTGTATGACACGCCTCCTAATTATGACGCTTGCAAAACTTCACGCGCCAGCAAACAGGCGTTTCTCGCGAGTGTGAAGCGGCAATGTTTGGCGCCCAACTAGAGGCTCAAGGAGCGTGGACGCACGTTCGGTCTGAACGCACCTTAAGGACTCTAAACCACTCTAAAGGACTCTAAACCACTCTAAAGGCATCTAAGGAGTCTAAACCACTCTAACCAGTCTAAAGGAGTCAAAGGAGTCTAAACCAGTCTAAAGGAGTCAAAGGAGTCTAAACCAGTCTAAAGGAGTCAAAGGAGTCTAAACCACTCTAAAGGCATCTAAGGAGTCTAAACCACTCTAAACCAGTCTAAAGGAGTCAAAGGAGTCTAAACCAGTCTAAAGGAGTCTAAGGAGTCTAAAAGAGTCTAAACCAGTGTTAAGGAGTCTAAGAACTCTTAAGGAGTCTAAACCACTCTAAACCAGTCTTAAGGAGTCTAAAGGAGTTAAAGGAGTATGAACCAGTCTAAAGCAGTCTAAGGAGTCTAATGTGTTTAAAGGAGTCTAAACCAGTCTTAAAGCTGCACTAAGCTATGTCGTTCTGAATTTTTTGTCAGTAGGTGTCAGAGGTGAACCCTGCTGACTTTTTAAAGAAATCACTCCTTAGATTAGTCTGTCACAAGTTATAAATGAATTGGTTCAGTAGAGACATGCTGTAGAGACAAATAATGACTTTATACATTTTCTTTCATTTAAAAGTGTTCAAAAAGTTTGAGAACCTGAGCTGTAGATGGTTCTCTCTCAGAAATGTAAAAAAAATATCAACATGCTATCAAGCTATATACAGGCACTCATATTATTTGATACATTAGTTAATTTCTTAGAAATGCCATAAATATGACAGAAAATGTTTTGTGTAAAGCGGCCCCTGGGCTGGAGCTGCTTGTAACATCCAACGACAGAAAGTAAATATCATGTGCCTAATGGAATACAGAAATTGGAAAATTCACTTAGCACAAAAACTTGATACAGAATAATGGAGGTCATTTTCAGATTCTGCTTCACAAAAATGTTCTAAATCAGTTACATTTTTTAAGACTCCTCAATAAAAGCTTTTTGTTCTTTTGTAATCCAGTGTTGTCTATAAAATACTCAAATAAAACTACTATTTATCAGGAAAAAAAGCTAAAACGGTCTCAAATTCATGTATTTTATTCCTAAATATTATTTAGACGGTTTCTTTCAGCTATTTTCAACATTTAAATACACCTTATTTTTCTTTCTTTTTTTAAAATCAAAATCTGAAATATTTCCATCAACCTACTAGTCCTCAAGTACCCCAGGTCCCCATACCCCCGTTTGGGAAACACTGGCCTAAATTGAAAATGAACATAAATAATGAAATATTTTGATGGTATATACTTTGATGCGCCCCTGCGTACTCACGTGTCTTTTTGGCCGAGTCCTCCACGAACAGTGAGGAGATGTCTTCGTCCACTCCCACCTCGTTCTTGGCGATGCAGGTGTAGGCGCCGGTGTCCTCATAACGCACGCTCCCGATCAGCAGCTCGCTCCCGTTGGCTTCAGCGTGAAAACACAAGAGGGGGAGACGGGTTATTTACACTCCTGCAGACCACAGAGGACCCGGGAGTGGGAATGATGTGTTAGAGCAGAGCGGGAAATGGCTTAGACAAAGATTTGTGACACATTATAATAGCTATACATGCAGTTCTGCAGTTTCATTTTCTCGCCTGGTTTATTTCTGTTTTGTTGCTTATAAAACATCACTTTATAATGCAAGTGTTAGATACATCTTTGCCCTGTCGACATGGGCGACCATAGTGCAGAACAGTCAAAGAGTTAGCCTGGTCTTGATTCTACATAAAACCTTCTTTAACCTCGTACCCCCTCTTACCTTAACCAAGCGCATTTTCTCCAGTTTGGCTTTATTCATTGTTGTTTGCAAAACAGAATCACCAAGAGAAAAAGTAGATATGAACTAAAAGGTACTGAGGATTTTACAAAACCCAGGTTTCAATCGGCTGTAAAGGAAAGATGTATCTCAATCAAAGGAGTCGGTCTGTGGAACAGTCTTGATTGTAAAATAAAAATTTCTAAGTCCATTTATGTGTTTAAGAAGTATGTTAAATTATCAATGTTACAGAAATATGACACCGTGGAGTAGCAGATCAACTTGATTTATGTATTTTTGTGTTTTGCTGTCTTGAAAAAAAAAAGAAAGAGGGCTGCATGAGACAAATGAACTGGAACTGTAAATGATTTTGTGTTGATATAGGGGGCAGACATTTTAAGTTTTTCTGCTCCTTTTCATTCATGTTTAAATGCTGTTGTTGCATTTCTTTTTAAATGAAATCCAAATCTAAAAGCTAAAAAGAAAAAGTGTCAAAATAGCGACAAAAACGTGCTGGAAAAGCAACAAAGAAGTGACAAAACCATGGCGACAACACGACAAAAAAGCAACAACAAAACAAAAAACAATGAAAAGGTGACGAAAACACGACAAAAATGCTCCAAAAATGTGACAAAAACGCAGCGACAACATGAAAAGTTATGATCACTTTTGTAAGTCTTAGCTTTCAAATGAGGCGTTACACTGTTGCTCTCCAGTCGAGACGCTTTTAGATTTCGGTAAAACCGAACTGGAGAAAATGCGCTCGGTTCAGGCGGGGGGTAACAGGTTAAATCTTAATTCTACTTGTGTGATAACAACAGGAACAGCATGGATCCTTGAAGAGCACCTGTTAAATACCGTATTTTCCAGACTATAAATTGCACTTTTTTTTTCATAGTTTGGCTGGGGGTGCAACCTATACTCAGGTGAGACTTATATATCAAAATATATAATTTCACATATTTGTTATTTTCACACTGACAGCTGCTAGAGGGCGCTCTAGGCTTGTGTACCAGTATCTGCTACTCCTGTACCACTGAAGATTTAAAAAACGGTAATCGAGGAGCAGAAAGAAAGTTGTGAGGGACTGGCGAAAAGCAGAGGTTACTCTTACTGCAATGAAGAAAACAAAAAAAAGCTAATAGCGGGCTAAAAGATGGCCACAACTAGAGGACCGAGTTTGCAAATGGGTGCTTGAATAACGTGATGCCGGGAGAGGCTTGTCAACGGTGCAGTTACGCCTCCGTGCCCAGGTAGTTGCCAAGGCTGGTGCGACTTATACTCCGGCGCGACTTATATATGTTTTATTTTCTTCTTCATTATGCATTTTTTGGCTGGTGCGACTTATACTCTGGAGCGATTTATAATCCGGAAAATACGGTATTATTATTATCTGTATCTGCGTGTAGCGCGAAAGCCGACTGAGATGACGCTGTAATCCAAATATGGTCATTTCCTTTGTGGGAGACAGCAGCGGCTAAAGACGGGAGAAATATATACAGTTTCAGGACTGTTTTCTCCAAACGAGGTTTTCTTTTAAACTCTTATAACAGCATCTCCACTTTAGAAGCTCCTACAAAATTTCCAGACTTGGCCTTATCAATAATCTAATTCCAAACCGGATTTATTGAGCTTTGAACTGTAAAGAGAAATTGGAATTTTAACACTTACAAATATCTAATTCAAGATCCAAAAAAATCTCTGTAACTAATATCAAATAAAGCCATGTCTTAAGATTTCGTCGGTAAGAAAATGTCAAATTGATATCTCTTAATTTCTTTTTCTCTCACCTTGAAGTGATTTCAGCAACATCCTTTAATCCTTTGACTGAAGTAATTTTGTTGTCCAGATGAAATGACAGGTCTCTTTAAAGCCTCTGATCTCCGTCACCACCAAACACAATATACATGGACAGCTCTCATGTGAAGAGTGGGCTTACGTCAATAAGAACAAAGGAGCCCTGCACTTGTGTCCCCTATAGAAGGCTTTCATCATTAGAACAATATCTGCAGCATGTGATATAGGCAGAGGGGATTTTGGACCAGTATATTATTGGACTGGGATCAGTGGACAATACTCTTAGACTGTCATATAAATACAGACGGCAACGTGTCATGTAAATAAACCCAGGGGGAAGGAAGAATACGTTTTGGGAATCACAATTTTATATTAATGCAATGCAATGCAATTTTCACTTCTTGTTGTAATAAAAACACATTTTGTAATGAAGTGCCACATTTTGTAATCATTTTAATAAACTTTTGCTTTCACTTATTATATTATGTGATAAACTGTGCGGTGACACTTTATGACGACTCCGCACTATTAAAGCATTTGTAAATACTTAATACCAGCTCTCGCAAATGCACACTGTCGTTGTGTCCTTGGGCAAGACACTTCACCCAGCTTGCCTCCAGAGTCTGCGTATATTGGTGTATGAATGGGAGAGTGAATGGGTGACTGGTTCCTTACTGTAAAGCACTTTGGGCCTGAGGTAGAAAAGCGCTACATTTACAAATCTTTCCTCATCATTAGTTACTCATTTCTAAGAAGCTAAATAGGGATTATTTTTATTGTTCAGTCAATAAATATGTTTTCCTAAACTGAACCCTTTCTGTCGTGTCCATGACCTTAACCGGCCTCACAGATGGAGCACATTAAATCTCTGTACTCTCTGTTTAGATCCTTATACATGTTAACAATGGTTAGTGAACTGTGTCTTATAAAGGATGAATGAAGTATTCAACAGTGCATTACTACCTGCTTGATAGGGGAGTGATCCATTTTATTTCAGAAGTTGAGAGAGTTTATTACAAGATGTGAATTTAAAAAATAAGTAATGCTTTATTTGTCATTGTACAAGCGTACAACGAAATAGTGTTCAGGTGTTAGTCCTGAGCTGCTGCGACTGAGCTGCGCTGCCATTGTGGGTCAACCTGACCCGGAGGAAACCTGGCTGTGTGGTGTCCTGCACTGGTCAGCTCCTCCACCTCCTCCTTCCGCTTCCTCCTGCGCAGCTCTCTCCGCGCCACAGCAGTGGAGTGTATTACATAATGCGGCTTAACCTCTTAACCTCCACTGGAATCCATTTTCTCCAGTTTGGCATTACCCAAATCTAAAAGCTTAAAAAAACCCCAACAACATAAAAATGGCAATATAACAAGGAGCGAGGGTGGCGCAGATGGTAGAGCGTCTGGGGTAGGCACTTAAGCTTTCTTGCTTCGGCCTACTCCTTTTGAGTTATTATTTATTTGTTCTTGTTTTTTTGTGATAATGTAAATGTAATGATGTAAATATTGTAAAAAATAACTCATAATAAATAATAGCTCAAATAAATCAAATAAATCAATCAATGATCGGAGGGTCAGGCGTTCGAATCCCGCCTCCTGAAGGTGCACACTGTCGTTGTGTCCTTGGGCAAGACACTTCACCCAGCTTGCCTCCAGTGTCTGTGTACATTGGTGTATGAATGAGAGTGTGAATGGGTGAGTGGACCCTTGCTGTAAAGCGCTTTGAGTGCCTAACGAAGGTGGAAAAGCGCTATATAAGTTGAGACCATTTACCATGGATGAAAACGCAACAAAAAAGCAAAAAAAGATGACAAAAACGCAGTGCCAAAAAAGTTACGATCACTTTTGTAGGTCTTAGCTTTCAAATGAGGCATTACACTGTTGCTCTCCAGTCGAGAAGCTTTTAGATTTGGGTAAAGCCTAACTGGAAAAAATGCGCTCGGTTCAGGCGGTTCAGGTTAAGAAAGTTAACAGGGCTCTTAAAAGAGTTATGGACTCAGATCCTGCACACAGGCTTCTGTTTTTTTAGATACAACTACGTAAAATAACGCCTATTTTTAGTCTTGCCTTATTCCCTGAGTGTCTTTGGTTTTAAAGGAATAGGCCACCGTTTTTACATACTGAGATATGTTCTTAGCTGAGCTTAGACGAGTTCATTTGTCTTCACCTGTGCCTTCCGTAACATAAACACAGCACAGACGGGGTTAGCATTTAGCCTCTCTCTTCTTCTCTATAGCTCCAAACGAGGTGAAGATAGAAGCTACCAAACTCTTCCACGTTTTCCCTATTTAAATATTGTACGTGATACACCATAAAGTATAATTAAGGTAAGAACATATCTCAGTATGTAAAAACGGTGGCCTATTCCTTTAAATGATGTAAAATACAAAGAAAAGTTTCAGAGAGTTGAGCAGAAAAAAAAACATTGCAACTTTTCATCACAACTTTTGGAAAAATGGCCTGCGAAATCAGGCATTTTAGATCGCAACAATCACAAAGAAATGCTGGTTAGATCCTGGAGGGACAGGTAAACAAGGACTAATGCGACAGCGGAATAATACGCAGTTTGTGTCAAACTTGGTCCAGTCAAAAGAAATGAGACGCTGCTGCTTCCCCAACCTACGATGGTGAGTGAAAACTACGGTGAAATGTAATGTGACCCAAATGACCTCTCATAATATAAACCTGCCTGTGACACTAATGTTACATGACAAACCTCTCCTGGTGTCGGATGTGTGGAATGAATGATCACCAAATGCCATCTCCTTTAACGAAACGTAATAATCTTCGAGTCATTAAATCTTCAAGTGACAAGTGAATTTGCAAAATAAAAGTGCCATTGGAAAATCTACTTTGAAAAACAATATTAATTTATCTCCTCTTGTTAAAATCCACTTGAGGTTTTCTTATTACCTGAAGAGTGCCGAAGGGGAGGATTTTTAAACAGCGTGAACCCTTTTTGCAAATGATAATTGTATTCTGAAAGCTTTTTACTCTTGCGCGTGCTGCTAATTTATCCTAAGACAATAATGAGATTATGTCCCGTTGACAGAAACGATTCAGTAAATAATACAAAATACCGCCTACATGGAAACAATCTCCAATGTGCATCCTGTCTGCGTCCTCCGAATAAGCAATTCACATCCCAGCATGCACCTGTGTCTTTAATTCCACTGAGGTACAGCTCCGGTGACTAAAGCGACACCATTTTTCTGTCTTTTTATAAATAGTTTCTTCAGCCTCTCGGCCCTGCAGGGCTCTCTCTATTTCATTAACGCCACACATACTTTGTGTGTATCTTTTCAAACCATACGCAGCGCAGAGGCACAAACCCTCCTGTGCAGCTGCAGCCGAGCGCACGTCCGGCCTGCGCAGGGGAATGCTGTGCAGACGAGGGAACCGCCATAGAGACATTTCCTCTGCTGTTTAAGCCAGAAAAGAAAACAATAAGTCACAAAGTATTAAACGTTATTTGTCACAGCAGATAGAGCGATTTGAACCCAGCAGGTGCACACTGCCATCGTGTCCTTGGGCAAGGCACTTCACCCTCTGTGCCTTTATTGTCTGACACTGGTGCATGAGCGAGAGTGTGGATGGGTGAGTGGTTCCTTGATGTAAAAGTGATTTGAGCCAAATGAAGGTAGAAAAGTGCTATTTGTGACCATTTATAAGGGTTAGTGTGGTGTAACTGACCACCTGTAAGTGCAGTTATATAGCCTTGTATATGTGCTTGCTTTTTTTGTTTATATATTGATACTATTAGCAAAATAACTTGATAAAATTGATAAAAGAATAGTTGTTTCAAAATAAGTGCCCTTTTACCTAAGAAAAGGTGACTGGACTGATGTTACGCACAATGCCCAACAAGTGGCGAAAGATTAACATGAGTCGACTCTTTATCGACTTTATTATGATATAAAAAAAGCTATACATATATATTAATTATATAAATACATTTTGTTTCAATTATAAAATAAATATCCATCACAACAATTTTTTTTGCCAATTATACCTTTTGGTTTATACTAAATAAACTTAATTATGGGAAATTACCATTTTTCTCCCCAAATCCCATGGCGCCCTAACAATATAAATTAACTTTTGTCGTAAACTTTTCATAAATGTACATATCGATCAATTTACAAATAACACTGACTAATCGGTGAAATACGTATTTTGTGAATGATCAGCCTAATCTCGTGAATTTGTTTGCAACACCCAGCCCTATTAATAACGCGCAGCTTTGGAGACTAGGCATTTTAGCCTATTCTAGCTTTTTTAGAACAAGAATTTCACTATTATCTCAGTATGGAAAAACGGTGGCCTGTTCCTTTAAGTAGCCTACTAAAATAAAATAACCACTGCTGTAGTGGTAGCCTGGTTTTACCATACCCTCGTACTCATTTCGTTTCGTACAGAGGGTCTGGATCTTCACAATTGAGCTCCGTTAAGAGGTGGGAGGGGTGAACTCCTTTGAAACGATTGGATCTGATTGGTCATGATGTATATAATGCGTCTGTGTTGAGTGAAGCAGCTGTCATAACTCTTCAGGGCATTCCTTGCACATTCCAAGGCTTCAATTTTAATAGCTGGATATTTGGGAGCCGAGCCAGAACAGATTGAAGAGCTTCCATTACTTTCGTATCCGACGCCATTACCGAACTACAACCAGCAAATGCTTGACGTCACCTACAACACCCGCCTCCGCCGCTCGCTGAATGGTAGGTTGAAATTCAACCGATGTAACGCAGCCACTGAGATCAGACCCAGACATACATGTAGGGAAATTATAATTGAAATTATAATCCGGAGTTTACGGATGGCAAAGGCCAGGCTACTGTAGTGGCCAAGTGTTTGTATTTAATTTAAGAAATAACTGATCATATTTGTAATGATCAGATCACTTTATGTTCATATTAATGATCTTAAAATAGAGAAAAGACTCAATTCAAATTCATTCGCTAAATATCGGATATCGGCAGAAACCCTACTATCGGTATCGGAAGCAAAACAGCTGGATTGGTGCATCTCTAATTAAAACAAAGCAGTCAAGGTAAAAAAAACTAGTTAAATTGTCACAAAACCAAATAACAAAGGTGCCACCATAAAATGTGCCTACAGTGGGTCACTCCAACCAGGACATTAAACATTAACCAGTAGGTCCATCTGTCTACGATGGGGAAAATCCTGTACGACTGCGAGCTTACACATAAACCAGCATGTTTCTGTCTCTCCCATTGCAGCGAGGAGGAGCGACTTTCCCTCCCCTTTCTTCTGAAATAGTCTCGGGGCGGCTCCTGCATTTATTAACTTCACACACACGTTTCCCCCCCCTCTCTCGCGTATCTCTCCTGCACCACGCTTTGGCGCCACGGCGAATTGGCACGGCCGACTCACCGATCAGGGACAGCTGTTTGGCCGAGCGCGGCTGCAGGTCCACGCCGTTCTTGAGCCACGTGAGCTTGGGGTCCGGGATGCCCTCGGCGTGGCAGTGCAGGCTGGCCGAGACGCCGGGCTCCTGCGCCTGAGTCTCCGGATACACCAGGATCACCGGGGGACTGCGAGGAAAAAAAAACAAACACACACAGAGAAGGGAATATTCTAATTACTTTTGGTTTCATGGGAGACCGTGTGGACCCCCGCGGGGGCGAGTGGGGGACAGTAACAGTCGCAGTCGGGAAAGGGGGAATTTGTATCACCCGGCGGGACGCGCTCGCATAACAAGTCTCCAACTGCTCCGGAGGATGTTTGGCTACAACAGCGTTCAAAAGCATGAAAATAGGGAGGACATTTTTATAAAGTACAGCACTTTTTGTTTTTACACAGCCGTGTGGTACATAACAACACGATAGAAGAATGCAGACAACAAAAGCTCTCTACACGTGGGATTAGAATCGGAAAAAACTGAAATCACCCGTTAGTCATTTTTATGGGAATCCGCACGCACAAGCCGACAGTAATTCACTCATTTTTACTGAAACTTTAGAAAGATAATAATCCTAACCCTTTTATTTGGTTGTGTTGCTAGTGTTTCTGCTTCTATTTCAGGCTAGGTTTGTTTGCAGCGGCGACAGATGCTGTTTCTTACCGTACGCGGCTACACGAATGACATTCACCTCAACCTCTTACCCCCCCGCCTTAACCGAGCACATTTACTCCAGTTTGACGTTTTTTTGTCACATTGTTTTCGTAGTTTTTTTGTTTGTTTTGGTCATGTTTTCATCAACTTTGTCACTTTTTTGTCGCTCTTTCATGTTGCTTTTTGATCGCCCTGTTGTCGCGTTTCCGTCACTTTTACATCTCATTTGTGGCTTTCTTGCTGTTAGGTTTGGGTGATGCCAAACTGGAGTAAATGTGCTCGTTGAAATACTTTGAAATAAATAACTTCAACTCAAGAGTGTTATAGAGTTCGGGAAATTCCACAGTTACCATGGAGATCGGCCATCTTTGCAGCTGTTAGCATACATTTCCATTGACTAACATTAGCTAAAAACAGTATAAAAAGTGGAGGAAAAAGCTGTGGAACAACTCCGTTAGCTGCTGAGTTACTGCTGGTAAATACATCTAACACACTGTGGTGTCCAAGTGTTTTAATGTGAACAATAACTCCGGTATTTTAACTTTTAAAATCTCCATTAGTTTACAATTGCTGCTAATCCCATCATGCTTAGCGATATGACATTCCCGAACTCTATTGGGGGGACATAAATGGTCTCAACTTTTCCACCTTCATTAGGCACTCAGAGCGCTTTACAGCAAGGATCCACTCACCCATTCACACACCAGTGTACGCAGACACTGGAGGCAAGGTGAAGTGTCTTGCCCAAGGACACAACGACAATGTGCACCTTCAGGAGGCGGGATTTGAACCCCCGACCTTCCGATCATGAGACCCGCTCTACCATCTGCGCCACCGTCGCCCCATAGACACAAGTTTATTTCTGTTTCTGTAACATTTGCCATTATCATGCAGAAAATCAATGTGAGCGAAATTACCATATTTGGTTCCTTGCCCTAAACTGATAAAAAACAAACAGTATTTTCAGGTCTCAGTGGTGCTGGTGCTCAGGAGGCGTTATGTTTTGTGATATAGATGTTTGAATGATCACACTTGTCATAGGCAAGAGTTTTTGTAATGTGATTGTGCTTTACGTGCAGTGGGCGGGGTCAGTCACCTCCAATATTGTTTGCCTAAAAACGTAACTAAAAATAACCTTTGGCAACATGAAAATATAGTCCTAAGGTTTATTGTTTTTTTTTGTCAAGAAAATACTGTATGAAAAATAGGTTCAATGGGTATGTCCAAATATAGACAAAACAAATTAACTTTAGGTTTAATATGTATGATCAAATATGGTGCCTGCCTTTGTCATGCTGTAATTTCACTCATTTCACTATGTCCTCCAAAAACCAACACATATATCATCACTTAGCACAATTATTCACCATTGGCTGAGTGAGGACTACAGGCTTCTTTACCTCACTGATGTGCAGCAGGGAGGCCATAAAGTAAAGTGTGCGGAAAGCATACTACAATGATGACGTAACCTTCTGTTGGTCTGTATATGCAGTAAATTAAAATAACTGCCTTGAATAAAATTGCTCTCTCAAAATGGCTGTACTGAACGTCTTGAAATAGGCCTCTGTCTCTTTAAGAAGCTTTCCCGACACGCCCCCTTCAGCACACTGCTGTGGCATCTAAACAACACTACTGTGCGGGGAGGGGGCTCTGCTGAGCTGAGGAGCAGTGGTTGGTGGCTTGGCTGGTGACAAAAGGTCCAGAGGCGTTTCCAGGAGGTGGGGGCGTTCCTAGGAGGACTGAGGCATAGCTACACCTAAAATGGCTGCCATCTAAGTTTTTACTGATTACTCAAAATATGTGAATGAGCCAAGGCAACACTCCAGGCATGTGTTTAATGAGGGAATGACATAATAACATGATATAAAGCTTGAAAAAGTCGATCTTACATAATACCCCCCTTTAGAGGTTAAAATACAATCCATACATATGGTGTTTACTTTGACCACCCGGATGTTGTTGGCGTTCTCTTTCCTGTGTGGTGCGATCTGAACTGAGCTGAAAATGGAGTTTATTCGTATTTTTGTCGGGGAGGAACGGAGCGAACCTGGGTTAATGGCTTTAATAATGGCATGTAAATAAACAAATTAATGTTACCCATTAAACTTACTTTCACTGGTTAAAAACAATGGCTGCTGGCTGCTCTGCTTTGCAACGACGACACTGGAGGCCGCCATTGCTGTAGTACCGCCATATAGCTGCTAGTCCCCAACTGGAATGCATTGCACTTTAGACACGTTACAAACAACTTTAATGCCCGGTGCCTAATTTTTTGGAACTGTCTACAGCTAGATATTCCTCCTGTGATTACGCTGGGTTAGACACAATCAGAGGCACCGGGCTGGTTATCGTAGGATCAATTTTAGAAATCTCCTACTTAATGAGGGTCGGACTGTTAGCATTGGAGCTGCGCAAGATACACATCACGCAAGGGCCGAGTCTACAGTGAAGCTCCCGCCCTTATTAGGAACATGCTTCGTCAGAGCTGGGGAGGAGGAGTCTGTAAATCCGCCATGATTTCCCCCTCGAACGTGGTCATTATGGGAAACGGGAGGAGTGAGGAAGAGTTGTCTATTATTTGTGCAGTCTATGGTTAAAAACTTTCAAAACACCGATATGTCAATTTGCCAAATTACCTGACCCCAAAAAAATCAGGGCAATATTAAAGTTCCAAATCACCGACATTCGGATTCACACGGGCAACATGATGCTAACTTCCTGCGGGGATGTCTATTTCCTGTCTGTGTATTATTTCATATTCTTGTGTGTGTCTTGTTGAAATTATATATTTCACAGAAAACTTCACTTAGAATGTAAATTCTTCACCAGAGGAGAATTCTGTGTTTATAACTGTCGCTGTTTTAGCATTGAAGCTAAAGGCTAACGCTAATTTGAGGCTAACAAATGTTAAAATAGCGCCACAATCTGAAATTATTTTTCATCATTCTTCGCAGGGTGGCTGGGCGCACCCTTCGAGATCGGGTGAGGAGCTCAGTAACCCGGGAGCCATCAAAAGGAGCCAGCTGAGGTGGCTAGGGCATCTGTTTTCCGGATTCCTCCCGGTCACTCCCTCTGGAAGTGTTTCAGGCATGTCCTATTGGGAAGAGGCCTCGTGGAAGGCCCAGGACATGCTGGTGGTGGTGATGTCTCCGAGCTGGCCTGGTGTCGCCTCGGGGTCCCCCAGAACAGCTGGAGGAGGTGTGCGTGGATCGGGAAGTCTGGGCATTTCTGCTGAGACTGCTGCCTCCGCGACCCGGCCCCGGATAAAGCGGAAGAAAATGGATGGATGGAACTTTTAAATGCGGACAAGTAGTCTTGACCCTACATTGGCTAACAGGAAGTTAAAAATAAAGCTATAATATTCTGTAAACAAAGCCTAGTTATTATTATAGTATTTGTCAAAATACTCAAAGCAACATTGTGTATCATTTCGCCCAATAAGAAAAATAAAAAAACAAGGAACACTTTCTTTAAGGTGAAAAATAAAACAACCTTTTTTACCCACATGTAGAATTCACATACTCCATACCGCAGCCCAATCTGGTTTAAAAAAAAAGAAGCAAAACGTTGGAATGTCAGTGCTAAAGCTAATGCTAAACACCCACTTGTTTCAATTCCACTTTTGGCATTTTCCCAAATGCGCTTGATTTCATCTGAAAAACAAAAGCGCCTAGCTGCTCCGACTAATTTACCAGAACAAAGCGTAAATAATCACACCTATTGTTCCCGCTAATTGAAAGAGACTAATTGGAGTTTGCTTCCAGCCTGCCCACGAAGTGTTCACAATAGGGCATGTGTCTTTGAGCAATTATTTTACACGTGGGAGGTCAGGCTATTTGTATTTGCAGATCCAGGGTTTTGTTCTTGTTGGTAAAAGGACCAACATTGCATCAGAAATACAATGAAAACCCGAACCTCAATGAAGTGCAAATGATAGTTGTACATGTTTTTCCCCCGTAATCATCAGTATCATTTCATACTTTTATGTCAGTGGTTAGTATTTATTACAGTGTTGTTTCTGGCAGCCCTCTTAGTTTTTTTTTAGTCTTAGTCTTTTGGACGAAAATGCTTTTAGTTTCAGTCACATTTTAGTCACTTCTAAATGCAATAGTCCTAGTCTAATTTTAGTCGACCAAAACTCAAAAACGTCAAGTTTAAATCAATTTCTTTAAAAAAGCAATTAAGTATTACTATTTCAACAAATGGATTTAGGTCGATAAGTATGGAAAATAAGTACTGGCAATTGTGATGAGGCTTAACAGACAGATTCCACCACAATTGGCAGAAGTGTCATTTCTCACCAAGATCTTGTGTTGATGATGGGAGAGTGTGACCATTGTGCAAAGCCTTCTCCAGCACATCCCAAAGATTCTCAGTTGGGATTTAGACTGTGACTCTTGTAGCATATTTGTTTTCAATATTTGAATACATGGACTGGACGTTTGGAATATTCGTCCAAAGAGGTCAATTGGATTGATTGTGTATCAACGTACATTTCTCCATTATTTTTCCTCTCTCTACTACATTGGGAAACATAGGTGCAGTAGGTTTAATCCATTACTATCAAATGCATTGCGGTCTGCTTTACATGTACACACAGCCCACTTCATTTGCAGAACCTCCCAGACAAAATCGCTTTGATGGGATTCCTTGACAGTTCTGATCCTAAGAGGCTGAATCCTGAATCCATTTTGACGGGTAAACTCCTCTCAAGGATAAACAGCAGAAGTCACTCATAATCCTAGAGAATGATGCAGAGAACGGTCGCTGCCTGTCACACAGAAATGACGTTCACAGGGGTTGTTTTGCACAAAGGATATGTACAGTCTGCAGGCTAAAAAAGACCCATATAAGATTCTTTTGCCAATGGGATACTTTTGGATGTTGTCCAAAATAATAATAATAATAATGCATTGGTTTTATATCGGGCTTTTCTGGACACTCCAAGACACTCTACATTGCTTTTCTCGTAGTGTGAAGGGTCAACAACTGCTGAGGAACAGTAGGAGGTGTGCATTACTGACCGTTGACCTGCAGGACGTGCGTCTGCTGCAGCTGCTCGTAGCCGTAGGCGTGGCAGCTGTAGTTGCCCATGTGGATGGTGGTGACTTTGGTGATGTACAGGGAGCCGTCATCTCCAAAGTCCTGAAACACAGCCGAGAAGAAACGGTCAATCAACAACCACCCAAGCAACCATCACAATCAGAAACGTCACCTCCAGGCAACCAGTGGCTAAACTCTTTGACATTTTGTTCTACTGGGATGATTAAGAAAGGATATTGGTGTTACGTTAATTATGACACGCATCAGCTGAAATGCTCATTTGAGGAAGTTCCTGAGGGTGGTCTGTCGATTAGAACAACAGGTCCTTCAGATTGGCCTCACCTGGGAACGCAAGAGCTAATTCACAACTACAGACGCCTTCGACACAAGTGAAACAATACTCTATCCAGATTTGATTTTTAATTGAAAAGTCTCTTCGTGTAGTTCAGGGGATCTGATGTAGAAAGTTTAAAAAGGGCACTTCTCTCCAAAGGTCAATACGACTGTGGCATTATACTGTGGCGTCTAAAAAGTGAACTAACTTTTTCTCATGGTCCCCACGCCATAATAGGTAGTGTTCACGACTTTCTAGAATGTCATGTCATAATTTGAGTAGGAGCAGGGGCTGATACAGCTCAATAGGAGAAACGTCCAAACTGAATATGTCCAGATGTTTTCCATGTTATTTGGAAGTGATTGGATTCACAAACCTGCCACATCAACAAGGACTTTCTTATGGCCGAAAGTTCCTAAATCTGACCAGCACCAAGCATGTCATTTTGAATATAGTCTCCACTTTTATGGGACATCCAGGTGACCTTAGTTCATATGCTGAGAGAAGAGACGTTGAACTTTGGACCTATCCACATAAAACAAAAACTCTCACAGCCATTACATAGATATTGAATATAAACAAGTCAAAAATTAAGCACAATTATTACACAAGTGAGTTTTTTGACCCTATTGTTGAATGAAGAAAATGAATGAATGAAGAAAAATCAAGCATAAAGCCACAAGGAATCCATTATCTACCAATGCTGCCATTTTCAGCACCTGTAAATGACCTGAAGTGTCCAGAAGTACAAGGTGTTCAGTGCTCAGAGACATCACCAACGTGATAACACTTGTAGATAATGGATTCCTGGTGTCTCCACGCTTGATCCTTCTTCAGTCTTTGACAGTTAAAAGGAACAGGGAACATAGCTGCATAATAACCACACTTCCTGTCATTACAAATATCCACATCACCCTGGAACTTCAATCCAACCACCTTTCAGTCTCACATCATTTGGAGTTTAAAAATGTGAAGAAAAAAAGCACAATATGGTCAAAAAACTCAATCTAAATTTGCACGCAGTGTAGTTACCACAATAAAATTCTTAACTGCACCAACTGTATTTTAAAGTACAGACTGTTTACAGTGTTGTGACGTCATGTGAACGCAGCCTATTGAGTAGAAAATAACGCATATCCAGTGTTACGTTACAATAGGTTGCGTTCAATCTCCAAAACGAAAATGAACAATTGATTTTCCTCATCAGTAGGTGACAGTGATTGGATTCACAAACCCGCCACATTGTTTTTATGTCTGAAAGTCAATTTTCAGTTGCCCTCCACCTCAATTTTAAACTATGGGCTCTTTAGAATGTTATGATGTAATGTGAACACAACATATTGGAGCAATATCAGACAAAGCTCAGTAGAGCACAATAGAACACGATGAACTTTTATGAAGATCTTTTCACCGATGCTCTCCTTGAAGTAAACACAGACTCCCTGTACAAATAGAGCAAGGCCAGTGAGAAAAGAGAGTAGTGTTTGCCACAACAGTGAAAACCAAGAGAGTAGTAGATAGTAATAAATAAACACACAAAGCAACTGACAACTTTTGCAATCATGTGCTGTAATTCTAAATCATTACAGTTGTTAACAATAAAACCCACATTTCGTACCTTGTATTTTGAAGGAATTAGGAATAACATTTAACATTTCTCATGCATTTTGGAGACACAATACAGGTTAAAATAGAACTTTTTGGCCCAAAAGAGCAAAGATCCGTTTGGAGAAGAAAGTTCCCAGAATTTCATGAAAAGAACATCTGTCCAACTGTTGAACATGGGGGTGGATCTATATCATCGTTTGGGTTTGTATTGCAGTTAGTGACACAGGGAACATTCCTCCGGTAGAACAAAGAATGGATTAAATTAATTTCCAACAAATTCTGGAGCCAAACGTAGCACCATCTGTGAAACACCTGATGGCTTCTACAAATGGGTAATGATCGTCAGCACGCCACAAAATCCACGATGAGCTGCAGTCTGACGGTTTTGTCGTGGCCTTCACCGTCTCCTGACCAAAACATCATTGAAGATCTTTGGGTGGACCTCAAAAGAGCAGTGTGTGCTAGACAGCCCAGACATTTCTTAGCTCTGGAAGACTTTTGTCTTGGCCGCCTAGAAAAGTGTTTCAAGCTGTGATATTTACTGGGGCGTAAGGTATTAACTCTGCAGGTTCCCAAACGGCAGGCCTCCAAATCTGGGGTAACTAAACTTTCACACCCCACTGTTATAAATGACAATTATTTCACTGAAGCCAGCAGGCCAACAAATATATAAACACAAGGAGCCCTACATCCTCTAACTTGCGATGTGTTATGAGAATGAGTGACTCGTGGCAGTCGGACAACCGCATCTACACAAGTTTTGTATCACTGTAAATGAACAAGTCGATGGGAAACAACTTTGATCCATCCAAAAAACAAAACAAAAAACACGACAGGTGACGAGCGAGCGGCGGTTGGCGGGGCAGGAAAGTGCAGACGGGAGAGAGGAAGAGCGATGCCCCGACGCCGACGCCCATGAATCAAGGCTCTCCCGGAGCGCGTGTGGGAATCTGACGCTGCCTCGGCTGACAAATGGCAAGGGTTAAAAATATCACGGCCATTAGCTTGATAAATGTGGACGGGTGTTGCCGCAGCGCCGTACAGTGGCCACCAGGGGGTTGCGGCAGCAGCTTAGGAAGGATTATGGAACTAAATAGTGTTCCTGTCACAAGTCGCCGGGCAATTTAGGCTGCTTTACAGATTGGATATAGCTTCAAAAGTCAGCTATCAGCTCATCTATCTACTTATCTGACAGGGTACAATTCCAAAGTCAAAGGGGCGCCGTGGCCCCGACAGATGCCACTCACGCAGCGCTGCCATGGAGAAGATAATTCAAGTGAACATAATGTGTTCTGACATAATCCACAGTAAAGCAGTGGTAGGTAACAAAACAACAGCTGAGGCTAGACGGCTTACCACCACACACACAGTATAAAGGAATGCACCGATACCACCTTTTCTAAAACCAATGAGTAAGAGTGCTTTCATTTCATACTTGCTGATGCGGAGTACCGATACAAGTGCAAGGCATTTTTGTTTGCCTCACAGAGTTAATATACTTGGCTTATAGACTCGTTCACGGCAGATGTGTCAGCAATTATGCTTGACTCAGTCCTGTCTTAATCGTCTTCAACTGGTTTAACAAATACGTCAGCACATCACCCCAGTCATTTTTTCGTTACATTGGCTTCCAGTTGCTTTTAGAGTTGATTTTAAAATTCTTCTTTTTGTTTTTAAAGCCCTCAATGGTCTTGCCCCTTCATACCTGTCTGAACCTTTGACTATTCGTGACTCGGGCAGAACCTTGAGGTCGTCAAATCAGCTCTTGCTGGAAGTGCCTAGGACCAAGTCAAAGCATTGGGGTGATCGGGCCCCAGACTGGAATAAGCTGCCCACTGATATGCCCACCATCACTGATCTTGGCCTTTTTAAAGGATCTATATACAAAATCGACTTTTTGGAGCTTTTAGCCATGTTGTTTTGCTATTTCCTTATCAAAAACACCCCCAGAGCGGTTTTTGGCTTCATTCACGCAGTTCTAAGTAATCCTCCTGAATCCTGCTCTCTGAGCAGCTGTTCCGCCCTCTCCTGGTAAACGACTGAGCTGTTCAGTTGTGTCGTCACAGCGGAACAGAAGTGCTCAACGTCTGTAATGTAATGCCTTACGGCCTGATTTTAATTTGTAAAACAGCTTTTTCATTATTACTGTCGTAAGAAAGAAATGAAAAAAAAAGAAAAAGAAAAAAAGAGGGAGTGCCTGACGGATCCGCGCTGCCCCTGTAGCGAAACAAACGCACCCCCTCCTCTGAGCGTCTGAACAGATGCCATGTCATGTTTGCACCGAAAGTTGTGAAGAAGGAGCTTTTTCTAACCTACTCTGGAGTCTGGACACCTGTTCTTTTTTCTTACCTCACAATAATGTCACGGAGAAAAGCGCGTTTGGCTGCGGGAGGGACTATTCAACCTTCCTAAAGAAGAGACCACTCGCCAAAAGTTGGAATTTCTCTCCGGGATTCAGCGACTATCAGCCAAAATAGTGTTTGTCTGTGACCGTCACTGATGGATGTTTGGTGAACCTTGGCCAGAATCAAAGTGGATTAACTTTTATAACCAACACGAGTCCCATAATGGAAACATCAGAGCGGTGAGTCAATCAAAACGCGTGTTAGCCATTTATGAAGCTGTGTTGCACATGTCAACTACTTATAACTGCATCATGAAGTAACTTCACTTTTGCTGTGATATATATTTCTACTACTGCTAAAGTTGTATGAGCGGAGAGATGGGGCGGAGTTAACTGAATCCAAGTGTTTTGTCTTCCGGTTTGGAAAAATACCTCCAGAAAATACTTATATTTATCACAAAAATGAGTATTCCATAGTGATAGAGGTACAATATATCTTATAAATGCCTATACTTTACTTTGGAATGGCTAAAATAGCATAATACAGATCCTTTAAATCCAGGCTCAAGACGCATTTATTCAGACTGGCTTTTAACATTCAGTAGCACGGCAACACTTTTATCTGTTCTATCTTACTGTTTTATTTTATTTTATTTATTTGTTTGTTTGTATGAATGTTTTAATGTATTTTATGTGATTTTATTGTAAAGCACTTTGGTCGCCTTGAGTGTTGTAAAAGGGCTCTATACATTTTTTTTTTTTGATTTACTCGACTTTTTATCAGAATGTATTCATCTTTATTCAATATGATTTGGGATTTTTATTGAATTTCATGATCATTGTTCGGCAAGGCTTAATGTTGAGTTGTTGCGTGTGTCTCACTTTGTTAATTTATGAAGACGTAAATGATAGGAGATGGTTAAGTCCGCACTGCACTAGCCATCATAGACATACAGCCCATGTCCAAAAGTTACTCAGTGCCTGTATTGTATTTATTTATTCTTTTTTTTAATAATAGTATTTAAATAGTTACTTATTACTACTGCTACTAGATTGCCCCCTTTTTCCTTCACTACAACTCCATGTGGATTCTCCCGGGGGTTTGCGTATAGCCAGGGGTTACAGCATTTTGGTTATTTTTGCTCCTGCAGCAGAGAAATGTTGCTCAATATGGACATGCTTTACAAAGTAGTTTTGGGGTGTTTATCTATTGCTGGATTTGTTTTAGAGATGCACGAAGTCCTTACGCATGAATACGGAATCGCCAGAGCCGTTAGCTGCTAGTTAGCCACATTAGCCTTTTCATCTTTTAGCACTGGATTACTCAAACATTTAGCGCTGGATTATTGAACAATTCTCCAGCTTGTTGTTCTTTGCTCTCCGCACATCAAGTGGTATCGGTTTCTGGTATCGGGACCACATGAATGAGTATGAGTACAAGCATGTGGTAACGGGCTGATACAGGCATTGGTATGAGTGCATCCCTACACAGTACGGAGTGAATGAATACTGCAATGTAAAGTGTCTTTGAGTACACAGAAAAGCTACTCAAACTGATTATTAATATTATTTATTATTGTCTCTGCAGCCTTATCAAACGCCTATAAGCCAAATAGCCCAACTGTGAGCTTCTGTTATTGAATTTTTTTTCAGGCGGCCCATTGGGAAACATCCCAACTCTCCAGCATGCCTCTGGTGTGTAGTTGTCCTAGCCAGGGCTGGGTATCGATGCGATTCGATTCACTTCACAAGGCGCCCGATTCAATTCGACTGATTTTCGATTTAGTTAAGGACATCATGCAGTACCAATTTGACTTGGATATGGAAGACATTCTCAGAAGAACTAATGCTTCAATTCTAACTCGGTGCATTAGTAAAAATATGAATATTTACATTAAAGGGACTAGATGCAAGTTGGTCATTTTATACTCACTACTGCCACCTCAGGTCTTACGTGTAACTGCAGTGTATTAACCGGTATCTCATTTCTCTGTTAGAAACGCCTCTGGATTCTCTCTAAAGCGCAGCTACATCACCATGGAACGCTGCGTGGTTTCATTTCACACGGCGATTAAACAGCCTTTTACTGCGGGGATGGCTCCAACATGATGACTTGGATAAATCCCTGATGGACAGAGAGAGGTAAGAGGACACAGAGTGTGTAGGGCAGGCTTCATAGACGCACGATGTGAACTGCTGAATATTGCCCTATTCGCCCTCTGTGTTTTTTAAACATTTAGTTAAGTTTGAGGAGATGCAAATAATAAGCTCCAGCTTCTATTTCTAATACTGGAATATGGGCTTTAACCTCTTAACGCCCACCTGAACCAAGCACATTTTTTCCAGTTTGGCGTTACTCAAGACCTACAAGCTGCTTGAAAACGAGAATAAAAAAGTAAAAAAAAAGTGACAAAAACACAACAAAAAAGTGTCAAAAAAGCAACACACAAAACACACACACACACACACACACACACACACACACACACACACACACACACACACACACACACACACACACACACACACACACACACACACACAACACACACACACAAAATGAAAACACAACAAAAAAGCACCAAAAATGTGACAAAAACGCAGTGACAATCCAACAAAAAAGTTATGATCAGTTTTGTAGGTCTTAGTTTCAAATGTGGTGCGACACTGGCCTAGAGGCCGTAAACTCCAGTCGAGAAGCTTTTAGATTTGGGTAAAGCTGTGCAGGGTTAAGGCAGGGCTAAGAGGTTAATATTGACAAGCAGATAATGCTGTGAATTGTCGTCCTCCTTTGAGACTTTTACGCAAGATTTTTATGCAAGTCAACACATTTTTGTGGTAAAATTCATTTCCCATGATTCTGAAATCCAATTTAGTTTAGTTCCATTTATCCTGCACTCACTAGATAATTTGGCACTCTAGGCGAGATTGAAATCCCCACCCCTACCTCCCAAATCCTTTTCCAAATCCTTTTGGACAGACTTTGGATATGGGAAAAGCTAATTTTATTTCATTTTATTATGATTATGATTATCATTGTTATATTATATTGGAGGAGGAACTTCTACTTCTGAAGTAAATTAACATTTTTTTACTGCGATGTTACGTGGCTTCCAGACGGCAAAGAAGTGGGCTCATTTGAAAGCTTGGAATCTCTAGTTCCCTACACTAAAGACCGCAAGGCTGTTACAAAGTTATGTCAGAAAATAGGCGATGTTGTAGATAGAGTTACAAATTAAAGCGCAGCAGATGGCACCCTAGGCCTATGCCTAGTGCCGGTCCTGCCTGCAATCTCAGATTAAACTAATTAAACGGAGCGACTGGCCAAGCAGATGGATGCGTAATGCTGAGGATGGACTATCTATACACATTTCAAACTTAAGGCGAGACGCTGCAGGTGAATGGGGGGGAAAAAATCAATTTAGAGATATCGATTCGAAACTTTTGCTGAGCATTACTGATATACATATGAGAAAACAATACATTACATTTCCCTCATTGTATATAATATGAACTGGGATATTAAAATCAACAGTACACCAGTTCTCATACTCATCATTAGCAACATACGCACACTCTTAACTCCACGGAGCAGAAAGCAGGGCAGCAGGGCAGCAGGATTCAGAGGGAAAAACAAGCGCGGGCGAGGATCTCTCTGGGACTCTCTACGGGCCCCGAGCGCAGGTGCGAAACTATCGCCGGCTCCGTTCGCTAATGTGATCTGCATGTTCTGACTTCTGTGCCTCACTTTGGTGTCGTTCATTTTGATCAGCGCTTCCATAATGGGCCGATCATTTCAGGCTTTCTTTTTTATACCGATGCCACGTGCACAAAACAGAAAGAGCTTTTGTGAGGGGGAAAGAGAGAGGGGAATTACGCCCAAAAAGAACGTAATTGCATGTAATGTGAGATTTAGACTGTGGCATCTCAGAGTAAATTGCCAGTAAATTGGCTGGTAGATGTACAGTACATATACTCTTGGAGGTGCTTAAAATGTAGAAACGGGTCCGTGAGTGCTGTACTTAAATGCACCTGCTCCTTATCGTGGCACTAAAGGATTGGTGAAACGCTTGGGCTGCAACTAAGGGTTAGTTTAATGTGGACATCTCCTGAATATGGGGCTTAAAAATAGACTTAAACACATTCATTTGTCGCCTCAGCGTTTGCATTATACGTTTTATCATTTGAAATTATGTCTCTGGAAGAATTAACCTCTGACCACCCAGTTCGGCTTTACCCAAATCTAAAAGCTTGTAGACTGGAGCTCACAGACCAAGAAGAACTGATGTTAACTGATCTCTTTACCCGCGTTGTTGTTACATTTTTCACGTTATTTTTCCATCTCATATTTTTTCCACTTTCCCCCCCCCACATTTTTGTAACTTTTTTGCTGCACTTTTACTGTTTTTTGTCACTTTCTTTTTCGTTACTTTTTTGTTGTTGCTCTTTTTGTGGCTTTATTCTGTCACTTTTTGACGCTTTATTGTTGCATTTTCATTCTCGTATTCTTCCCGTTTTTGTCGTTATTTTGACGCTTTTTTCAAGAAGCTCTTAGATTTGCGATTCCCGAGCCAACTCCTCGCCTTCAGAGCGTGTTTTAAGACAGACGGATGTACCGCGGATTTGCCAAACTCTACATTGAAAATAACTGAGCGACGAAACAGGATTTCACCACAATACTGAACGAGTTTGCTGAGCAGAAGGCACGCAAGGGTTACTTCAGACGGGTGAGTGAAAGTTGTTTTTTTCCCGCTTGTGGCCACAGTGCCATCGTGTCTGTTTGCTTTTTGATGAGGCCATTGTTGTGCTGTAAGCTAACGTGGAGTGTTCAGTGGGTTGGATTTGTTTGCGTTTTGTTTTTGGTCGTAAGCTGTGTGTGCAGGTTAAGGATAATATAACGTAGTCATTGTCCATGGCACTAATGATCGTGTGTGTGTTCTTCTTTCCCTCTGGTCACATGTGTATGTGTTGGGATAATGTTGCTAGTTGTCAATGTGTTGCTACAGTAGTTGCTGTAGAGGTAGGCTCTACTGGAAGTTGATTTATGCAAGTGACATTTATTTATAGTTTACCTGTTTGCAAACCTTTTTTTTTTCTTTGATGGCACATTTTTCTTGCTTTTTGAATTTTTCCCCCCTGTGCTTCACAGCTTTACGGGGGAAGCTTTACAGCGGGTATGGCTTATCTAAATGAGATGTAAATGAGCCCTATTGTTACTCCCTGCGGGGCCCAAAACTTTAGAAGCTGTTTTCTCTGCTTAGAGATATTCTGAGTGCCTAGCTTCAAATTGCCACAGGTTCTCCAAATATTATCAGAGATCCATGTGTTACACATCATTGGAAAGCTTGAAGACTACACTTTTTGCATCTAAGTCCAACTCAAAATGCCCCAAAACTGAGTTGCGTCCTCCATTTCCGTGATGGGTCACAAATGTGTAGGTCTGAAATGTCTTTAGCTCAGAAGCTAACTGTTTACTTTTAAAAAGCTGCTTTCCTCAGGTCCACCATTGACCCTCTCCCCACAAAAACACGGCAAAGACGTACAAAAGCATCCAGCAAAACAATGTGGAGCACACAAACGCTCCTCTTACTCTCATTTTTGTGTATATCTGAGAACAGTCGATAGCAAAAATGAATAGAAAATGTATATTCTGAACCGGTTTAAAATTAACTGGGACTGTTGAGCTTAAAAGTAAAAGATTTAAGGACAAGCCATACTCACAATGATTTTGACTTTGTTCTGTTCCTTTCTAATGATGTGACCTGTTTTGTGATGGTACTCTCTTTGTCGTCTCCCGTTCGCTGACGCCCGGGAGTCTCCTGTGTTTACTGCGTATATGTGTGACAGCATGTTTACCAGTACACGTGGAACAGTGCGACATGACACGCGAGCTGCAGGATATGGCACCACTCCAGATCTACCCCGCTGAGACGGGTTTGGACGGAACCCAAGTCCCAGTCCCAATCCACAGCGCCTTAATAAGATAACACTTGAATGTGGCGGCTTTGGCCTGAAATACTTGTGTCGTCGGCAGCTGCAGTGAAGCACCTTGGGACCCTTCTCCAGGTCTTGAGCAGTCTTGCCAGGAGTTGGAGGATTGCCCTGTTGTGAGTCTTTTAAGGTGGATTCACACCAACCAAACACCCTGTCACGTCTGGAGGCTGGACGATGGTCTGTCCCTTCGACACTCAACACATCCAAACGCAGATGTTTGCCAAAGTGACAGTGGGAGGGTGTGAAAGTTCAGGCACCATGGATCAACACTAATGTGCACAATGAAGCAAGGGGAAGATGAAATGGTCAAAAGTCATGACATAACAGTTGAACAGATGTTCTTTTCATAAAATTCTGTGCACCCCAAAAAGTTCTATTTTTACTTGGCTTGTCTAAGCATGGAGCTGGATCAATCATCCTTCGGGGTTGTATTGCAGCGTTGGAACAGCGAACCTTTCTTAAGTAGGAATGGATTCAGTTGACGTAAAAGCAAACAGGTAATGAAAGATCCGTTACTTTTTACAAAAAAATAAAAAATTAAAGGAAAAGAAAGAAAAAAAATACAATATTACTCATTCAAACCAGACTTTGTTTTTTGTTTTTCCTCAACCCAAACAAATGTATTGTGGTTCATACTGGACTGAAACATGGCGCCCTGTCACTTGTTGGTGGGAGATGTGTGTCACTGGCCTCAGCTGCTTTGGGCGGTTGCTGGCGTGTCGTTGCCTTGTCGCCCCTGCTGCACTGGGATTGGCTGGATCGTCGTGCTGTTTGTTGCCATCAGCGTTTGTCGCAAACTGCCTGCTACTGGCTCAATAACTTAATGAAATTATGATACATACAGGGGTGGGACTTATAAGTTTACTTTCCTCCCACTCCTTTCGAGTTTTCTGTACAGTGTTATGTATGTATATATAGAAGCATTGTGGAAATTGTCATAACGCAGGTCAAAAGTTCATAAAGTACACATGCTAATGAAAGAAAAAAAAAAGTATGTAATGTACATTGAACTCGAATAAACAATCAATCAATCAATCAAAAACAGTGGCCTCTAAGATGCTCCAGGATCAATTGTTTTGAAGGTTTTCACTGCTGACGGACCCTCTCACCAGAAAACCTACTAAACATGCTAACCACCCATAAAGCCGCTGGGTAAATACAAGCTCAAATACGCATTTATTTGCATAATGCACCTTTACATTTAAAGATACTGGTAAAAAGATGTTTTAAATTGATGTTTATACCTGTTTATACATTATTACACAAGTTAAGATCTTTCCAAACTCCGACAAATGGATTCGCACGGGTCTAAATGACCTGAGGACGTCGGAGTTTGCAGAATTACCCAATTTTGCTATGTCTGAAGCTGATGATTGTATCGTTATAAATCTGTATCTGTTGTATCTAAAGTCGATGTAATTTAGAATTTACAATTTACTATGCTATGTAAATGTATATTGAGTTGAACACGGGGTAGGCACTTATAAGCTTATTGCTTCAGCCTACTCCATTTTGAGCATCCACAATTGTATAAAGTTTGAAAGACAAAATGAATGTAAAATTGCCCAAACTAAACTAAACTAAACTAAACTGCTTTGTCAGTAATTTGGAAGGTAAAATTCTCCTGATTTTTTACCTTCCAAATTACTGACATGGCAGATTTGTGCGGGACTAGAAACTCCAAGGACGTCAGTAATGTTTACTTTTTACCTGAGGTTCCAAGATCATTCTAATCCTGTGCGAATATGACTCATGACTTTGGCAAACAGTGGATGTTTAAAGGGAGTGGCCTTATAAATTGGGTAACGACAGTTCTCGATTACAAGCTAAACTACTAAAAATGGTGGCAAAAATGTTGATAATTTGGCGTCTGAGAATAAAATCGGCACAGACAATTCCAAAATATTGTTATTGTGCCCTTCACATAATGCGCAAACCAACACTAAACAGGCCCGAGCCACCATTTGAACACAAACCACAAACTCACCTCTCTAGGCTCATTTAAGCATGGAAATTCCATGACAGCAACGATGTGTCTGCGTCTCATGATTAAAGCGCCTCACTCCCTCAGGCTCTCAACATGGCAGTCTCTGGGTTTTCTCAAAAAGGTGCTAATTGACTGTTTGTTTTCAATCGGAGCCAACAGCTATCCAACCGGGGGCCTTTGATACAGTGGGATAAAGTATTCATCACAAGTAATTATTTCATCTCGAGGAGTCCATTTTTTTTACAAATTCAAGAAAAACGTGTTTATGAGCTGTTTGTGAGTTTATCCTTTATCACGTTGTAGAATGTGATGATGTCATAATGTCCGGTGGAGGGCAGGTGCCAATACAACTCTATGGGAGAAAGGCAGTTTTTGAAAGAAATCTCCAAACAGAAGATATACAAATGGTCAACCCAATCATTATTTGTGAGTGATTATGTCTCCAATCTGGCCATAGTCATCTTTAGGCTCAAAGTCCTTTCAAGTGACTCGCATCCTGCCAATGTTTTGATGCCACTTTTGGACACCAATCTGACCTTGGTTATTTGTGCAGACAGAGACAACGTCAAACTTTATGCCAGTTTTTGTTTCATGTGGATAGTTCCTGGATTAGCAGAGATATCAACCATAAACCGACATCAGCATTTTCACATTTACCACAGTTACCACAATTGAATATGTTGCTGCCCATCACTTCAAATTTGAACCCGAGTTACAGACCATAGAAATAAAAAGGAGAAGCAAGTTGGCAAGTCGGCCAGCCCGGGAAACTTTTCAGAGTTTGTTGTAGAGAAACAAAATCATTGAAAGGACTGGGTTTTGGTAAAGTTGAGGAAGTTTCGCTTCTAATCACAGAAGCTTCTTCTTAGCTCTTTTTGTCAGAAAAAGACACTTTTACTCAAACTCAAAGTGTCTTTTTTGACCAAAAGAGCCAAGAAGAAGCTTGACTAGAAGCGAAACTTCCTCAACTTTACCATATGCCAGTCCAGTCGATGATTTAGCTTTTCTACAATGGATACTCCCTCGACGAATGAGAGCCTTCACAAACATTCAGAGTCTGTTAGCCTGCTCAATGTGTTTTTCCTATTGCTGTTAGCATTAGCCATCAAACTTTGCAAATTATGAACGATCCAGATGTTTTCAGATGTCTTGGTGCCTTCTTACAGAGACTAGATACAAGTTGGTCATTTTATGCTCACTACTGCCACCTCAGGTCTTACGCGTAACTGCAGTCTCTATATTAAGCTCGTGCATGACGGCACTTCGGACCCTAAGTAACAACATTTTGAGTGACAGTGCAGGATTTTAGAGGCAGTCGTGGTGGACAGGTCTGGGCTCATTCTACACATTAGGACATGGCTGGAACGTGTAGGGGGAGGAAAATACTTAGTTTTAATATTTTTAAACTCTGTATGTGTATAGTCCCTTTAAAGGGGGTTCTCCCACTGTGTCAGTGAAGTATGTTATTTTGTATTTTACTTGGTCAGTGGGACATGTTTAAGTTTGCACTCCATACCACATATATGGTGAAGAGCAAAATAATAAATGAAATGAAATGAAACCATTGACCACATTTAGGTGAGGCTAGTTAGAAATCATGTACAGACCTTTTGCCATTTCACTTTAGACACAAACTGGCATATAAAAATGTCCTCTGAGCTAAATGCTAAATCATATTCAGTTAAGTTTTTGCTTTTTGTGGGGTTGGACACACATCCAATAGCCACTAAACATTGTCTTGTATGAAACCATAGACGTCACGTGAACGCAACCTTTCATAAGGCTACTTTTCCTACATTTGAAGACATTGGGATTGATATGATAAATCGGATGTTACCATAGAAGTCTGCCATTTTGTGGGAATTAGCAAAATTGCCATTGAGCAATTCTGTCAGCAGCTGAATGACGAAAATCTATAACAAAAAATTATAATATAATTAAAAAAACAGCCTGTTGCGTAGGTTAGGCAAGGGGGAAATTAGACCAAACTGGCACAAACATCTTTTTTGTCTAAAAAGTCTCCCCTCAAGTGATTGTCATCGAATTTCCTCTCCATTCCCTGTCCCGAGTGAACATTTGCACGGCACTCACGTTGATGTCCTCCAGGTCGAGGAAGTTGAGCACGATGCCGTTCCTCCTCCAGATGATAGGGGCCTCAGCGTGCCCTGGATGGCACAGGTCAGCACTGCACTCAGCCCCACCGTGACCGTGGAGACGCTGACCCGCTGCTCCTCTGGCAACGTCAGTTGGACCACCTCTGCAAAGACGAACAGAAGAGGGTGTCAGTAAATCATTCTCAGAAGTAGATATTGACAAAACCTTAAGAATATGAAGTACGAGACTGCAGGCGCAACTACAGAGTACAGAAGATGACTCAAGAACCTTCACTAATGTGTCATATGCACTTTAAGGCGAGGTACTGCAAGTGAATAGGGATTTTTTTTTATCAATTTGAAACTTTTGCTGTACATTACTGATATGAACATGAGTATCGTTATACTTTATTAATCCTGAAGGAAATTCAGTTCATCAGCTGTACAAACAAGTCACACATAAAACTTTGAATGCAGCACATGTCAGGGATCGCTTTGTGCACTACCAAATAAAAAATAATTATTTCAGAGCAGATGCCCTTGCTGAGTCAAACTTTAAGCCTATCCACGTCTCCAGCTCATCTCCATGGAGATGTCAAATGAAGTAATGAGAGATATAAATATCCTCATCCAAATCCATTCTTTGATTACCCACTGCAGAAATAGACTTTTCTGTGTTGAGCTGGTCATTAGGAGCAAGTGTTGTGTTGATGGCAACAGTATAGTCCAAAATGTTACGCAGTTTGCCTTTAAAAAATCCCTCTGCCAAACACCTTCAAAATATTCCTAGTTCCTAAGTTTGTTCCAAGTGTGTAAAGAAAAACGTCTTCCGTGCTACACGTGGACACCAAACATGTTGATATTTGTGAATGAATACCTGTCAGGAAAGACAAGGGATGCCGCCATGTTGTAGTGATTTCCTGAAAAACTACGGTGCGCCGGTCAACAAAACATAAAATAAGCGTTGTAAACGGTGAATTTTGTTTATTCTTTACTCTAAACATTAAAACTAAGAGCTAGCTAAATTATAACAGCAGTAAACAGTCGGGACTAACCCATGACACAGAAAAATACTGGATTAGGTTGAGAATATTGGACTTCTGTTGAAACAAGAGGGAAAACTTTCAAACGATATGTCAGGTCTTTGAACTGGTTTGACTTTGAAGGGCGATCAAGGAGCTACGTAAACAATGACCGGTGAGTTGAATTTTTATTTTACTTTTAAATCAATACCAGAGCAAAATATCCCGCCGTCTCCTCACTCCCCCGATCTAAAACTCACACCTCTGATTTCCCAAAAGGTGTTACTGACGTTCTCTGGAAATAATTGGAAATTCTCCTCTGTCTCTCTCTAAATAATTCAGGCACACGAAATGAAAGCAGAGTCCATATTTTCCTTTGTGCCACGAACGCAGACATATTCCGCTCTTCTCTCGACGGGATGTGAACCGTTCGGTGTGGGTGTTGCACTCATTTGTAAAGCACATTCGGCACAGCGAGTAGTTGCCGCTCCCAGGGCCGCAGTCCGCCAATTTTGGGGGCCAAGGCAGAAATGGTTTGGTGGTGCCACAGGTGTTGGATATTCCCGGACCCAGCCTGTGAAGACGCCGCGTGTTTTGGTAACTGGCAACTGTGTCTCAGACAAAATTGCCATGACCTGTGAAGTCCCCCAGGGGTCAATCTTGGGACCCCTCTTATTCAACTTGTACATGTTTCCATTGGGGTCACAGCAATAATGTGTCTTGCCACAAATATGCACATGACACTCAGATCTACGTGTCACTGACGGCAGGTGAACATGGGCCTGTAGATACACTCTGTCACTGCATCGAACAGATCAGTTTGTGGATGCAAAACAACTTTCTCCCACTAAACTCAGACACAACTGAGTTTTTGGCCCACAGACACAAAGACAAAGTATTATCAGTCACCTTGAGTCTCTCTTTCTAAAACCAAAAAATCAGGTTAGAAATCTAGAAGTAATCATGGACTCAGACCTGAACTTAAACAGCCACATCAAAGCAATAACATCATCAGCTTTTTACCATCTGAAAAACATTGCTAAGATCAGAGGAATAGTGTCAAAACCAGACTTAGAGAGACTCATCCATGCATTTGTCTCCAGCAGGTTAGACTACTGTAACCCTGCTTACTGTTAGACAGCTGCAGGACATCCAGAACCAGGAAATACGACCATATTAGTCCAGTGCTCCGGTCTCTGCACCCCCTTCCTGTCACTCAGAGAACAGATTTTAAAACAGCTCTGCTTGTGTACAAGTCTTTTCATGGTTTAGCACCAAAGTACATCTCTGACATGTTAGAGCCGTATGAACCATCTCGGGCCCTGAGAACTTCAGGGAGGGGTCTCCTGGTGGTTCCCAGAGTCAATAATAAACACGGTGAGGCTGCGTTTCAGTTTCATGCAGCTAAAATCTGGAACAGTCTTCATGAGGATGTGAGACAGGCCTCAACTCTGACATGTTCAAATCCAGGCTGAAAACAGCTCTTTTTACCCGTGCATATGAAAACTGAAAGTATTTTATCTGCACTCTTGCTTTTTATTGTAATAAAATAACTTTTATGTCGATGTTTTATGGATTGATTTTATCTGCTTTCTTGTAATTTTATGCAACTCTGAAGCACTTTGAATTGCCTTGTGTATGAATTGTGCTCTACAGATAAACTTGCCTTGCCTTATTAGATGTTTTGTCACGAGGCGGAGAGGAAGTAGCTACAACATTGCTTCGCAAAGCTGACATTTTACGTCCACGTGTCCTGAAGGGTCCCTGGGATGACGCTATAATCCATATATGGTCATTTCCTTTCTGGGAGATGCAGTACTAAAGACCGGAGAAATGTTCTCGCGCATGAGCACATGTTACAAACTTCAGGGCCACTTTTCTCAAAATGAGATTTTTGCTCCACTTATGCAGCTTGATATTGCTAAATGATTTTATTTTTTCACCAGCATCTTGGCTTAACCATTTAAAAGATTTTCATTTAAGGAGTTTTTCCTATGTGTATTTTGTTCACAAATATCAACATGTTCGGTATCCACGTGTAGTACATATCATTTCCTTTCTGGGAGACAGTAGCGTTAAAAAAATAAAGGTAGCTCTGCACACGCGTATGTGCAGACGTTACAAACCTTTCGGGCTCATTTTCTTTTCTTTGCACTCTCGCAACAAACATATCCACTTTAGTAGCACCAGCAGACTCCAAACCTTCCAGGAATATTAACAATTGTGAAGGTTTATTCAGAGGGATTTTTGAATATCTAATTCCAGGTCTGATTTGTTGAATTTTGAACCACGAAGAAACATGGAGAAATTTTAATTCTTACAGATTTTCTCACTAATAACAGGCTTATCAAAAATACCCAATAATCTTTGTAACTAATACATCCACAAAATAGGCAGGGAGTCTATGAGCTCCTTCAGATGGACGGACCACATGTCGCTGCTACAAACGTGCGTCATGATTCCTGATTTTCTTTTGATTCACCCATTAGTTGACCTCTCTCTCCACATGTCTATTGGTTAGGGAAGCTGGGTGGGGCTTGCTTAGTGGGGGCTACTGCCCACTCACAACTGGCCCACTCTACACCCTGTTTTTAATGCATTGCACTATACGTATAGGCCTTACATAAATAATAATGGTAAAATAAATAAGAAAACAAATAAAACATTACAACATAGAAATGGTAATGACAACAAGAGAGTAACAAGATTATAGAGCACAATAGGTATGTTTAATGTGCCTTTAAAATATGCTTATTTATGGTAACTATATTACAATTCCAATAATAAGAGTGTTAATATGATTAAGAAAATTACATCTGATGTCAATGTAAGGTCTAACTTCAACTTAAATGACTTGAAAGACAAACAGAAGTGTCCATAAGTTTTACTTCTACCTACTCCTTTTCAGATTAAAATGTTTTATTTTATTTGTTATTGTATTTATCCACATAAGGAACATAATTCAAAATAAAGACTACTACTACTACTACTACTACTACTACTACTACTACTACTACTACTAGTATAGTAGTAGTAGTAGTCATTGTATTAAATTCTAGGATTCCTAAATATGTTTCTTAAAATCCCCACTCTTTCATGACTTAACAAGTTCCAAAACTTTTCCTGGGCCTGCAAATTTGGATTTAAAATTCCTTTCCTACTTTTCCAAGGAAAATTCTTTTCGTGGACCTGACTCTCACTAATGATGGGTCGGTTGCGAACGACCAAACCAGTGTTGCATGTTTATCAAGCACCACATGCACTCTGTGCTACACTCGCCTCAGAGAGAAAAATAAAGGCAAAGACTAAAAGAGTAAGAGAATGGGGTCGGAGAGAAAGAAAGGAGGTGAAAAATCTGCAACCCGTGCGCGAGAAACAAACCTGCTATTTACACAAAATCAAGATCTCTACAGACTTAAACTAATCTATAAATGTAGTCTTTGCATCTCTAGCTTTTAGACACTTTTCATTTGAGAAAAATCTGCCTCATTTTTTCAGTTTTATGGATAGATAGAACTACGCTGGGTTTGTGGAGTGAAAAGTAAACAATACAATCACACGCGGAGCGGCGATGCGTCGCAATGCCTTTTTCACTCATGTGTATGAGCCCATTACAAAAGCAACAAAAGCACACTACGGGAGTCCTGGCTTAAGCAGTACTAAGTAACTCTTGCCCCTAGAGGCCATAAGCGCAACTGCAGGTGTCTTAGCAAGTTACGATTGTTTAACTTATTAAATGTCTTGGAGAGTAAATACTACGCTGACAGAAAAGTGAAGGGAGAGAGGGGTGTTGTACATCCAGTTATACAATGGGAATATTTTTTTTCACTCAAACTTGGCTGTAAATACTGTTTAAAGTGGCGCTAGCTCGCAGTTAGCTTTGCCCGTTAGCCTGTTAGCTTCTTCTCCGTGATTCTATTAAGGTGCGTTCAGACCGAACGTGCGTCCACGCTCCGTCAGCCTCTAGTTGGACGCCAAACATTGCCGCTTCACACTCGCGAGAAACGCCTGTTGCTGGCGCATGAAGTTTTGCAAGCGTCATAATTAGGAGGCGTGTCATACAACTCAGGCCGAGCGCAAACCGCGATGATCAACTTCTCCTCCATGCTGCAGGTCAGGGGCGCAACTACTGCAACTACCCCCCCTCCCACACACAACACACACATGGCTCTTTGATGGTTGTTTCTTTTTTTTTTAAAGAAAATAAATACCCTCTGAATTGACTTTATTTTAACGAAAATGTCACTATTTCACACAATATAACATCGATATTTCCCTCTATGGAGTTTGTTATCACAAAAAACAATCACATGGCCCGATTAAGCTTCTGTTGCTTCATTCACGTAACTTTTCCTCCTCTCCCTCTCTCTCCCTCGCGCAAGAGGGGAGAAAACAACGCAAGCTTCAACGCGATCTCCTCTGTAACCGTGTTTATTATTTCATTAGGACTTTTATTTCTCAAACTTGTTGCCTTATGCTCACTTTGAGCTCCTCGTGGGGCTGCAGGCTGCAGCAGCAGCGGTGGAGATGACAGTCCCTCTGCCAATCCTCCACTCCTCTCTGCCCCACTCCAGCAGTGACTTTTGTTTCGCAAAATAAGCATGCACAACTAAAGTGACGCCCGTCCCCCAAAGAGGAATAAAAAAAAAACACTTCACCACCGCGAACCTGTTCATATCGTTCACTGTAAAGACTCGTTCAAAAGAGCCGTATCGTTCACGACCGACACACATAGACTGTTAAAAAGAACACATCACTATTGGCGCCCCTATGCAAGGCATATATTGCGTATGCCCTTTTTGTGCCACTGCTGCAGGTAACAGGTGACGCTTGTGCTCACTATTTGAGCCCAGTCCCTGATTGGTTAACAAGGCGTAAATGAACGCACGTGTAGATTGTGATTACTTGAGTGCATGAAGCAGTGGGCGCGGCATCACTGCTCGTGTACCGCGCTGTTCTCACTGGTGTTGACGCGCGTTAATCCTCATCTGCTCGCATTTGCAACGCTTCATACGCGCGGACATCTTTGCTACATTTCGAAGCGCGTCGGCACGTCTACATAGGGTTAACATGGAAGTTGGTGGCGTGTCAGCGTTTGGTCTGTACGCACCACTAGTGTGTATTGCTTGCTCCGCCCCGGTGGCAGTCAAGTTGCAAGCATGGTTTTCTGGCCAGAGACACCAGGGGGAGATGAAAGACCCCCCAATCATCCCATTAACACTTGTATTACCCCCAGAGGGACTACGGAAAGGATTTATTAAACACGTGTGCGAGGAGCAGCTACAGATGGAGCAGAACCAGGGGCAGAGCTGACACAGGCAGCAGAGGGAGTGGGGAGAAACAATAAGGATTGTGACTGTAAATAAAATAGTACATACATGAAACTATAAAAGTGTGGGTGTTACTTTAATAAATAAAGAAAATCTTCTGTTCCTTTTCATTTCTTTCTGGATTATAGTTGTTGTTTTGTGCAGGGAATAGTTGAAAGGCTCATTTAACAAGTCATGAATCAAAATCTCTGCCAAATTTGTCTGTATAAGTTAAACAAATTAAGAGCCATTTGGGAGCCAAAAGAGCCGTCTTTTTGGTGAGCCGATCCAAATGAGGTGTAAATCCCATCACTACCTTCCACACACTCACATAATTAATGTACTCCACAAAGAGACAAATAACACTCAAAGCATCTTACAATGGCCCAATGTATTTCCACAATCTTTGCTGCATCTACATCCTTTTGCAAATGTTCACATTGATCAAGCCCCCGACATGAATAGCTTCCCGCTCGTACAGTGGCTAGATACAGTGGTGATAAAAGCAGAAAAATTAAGGAACACTATCTGCTTCCAGAACCGCGATCGAAGGAAACGCCGGCAACAGGAAAGAGGCAGAATCTGAATTGATCTGATTCACTGTGTAACAAAAAGGTTTCCGAGCATGGCGCATTGCCAAGACCATTATCTGTATCCTCCCCCCGTGTTCGCCTGCCCACAAGCAAACCACAAATTATGACCCAGGACAGCTTCCATTTGTATCAACAATCTGTCAGATCTTTTACCAAAGAGAGAGAGAGAGTAAACTACAGCAAATGTGTTTATTCTTCTTTCAAAGTAATCAGGGTGATTTTAAGGATTCAGGACTAGACTACATTCAGACAGCAGGTCTAAAGGCTCAGTTTTGATTTTGCAAGGTTGTTCAAATTAGAAGACGCACTGCTGTTTGAGGAAGTAAGCATGATACAGCGCCGCGGATCTGGCAATGTTAAACTTGTGGGAATCTAACGGAGCCAATACATCAAGGACCTAACCATTTTAAGAAGGAAGAGAGAGACTTGGACTTTTGTGGAGTTGATGCAGTGATGTTTTTAACGAGAAACGTGCCGCTGTGAGGTCCAGCCGTGAAGAGGGAAGTGAGCGGCTTCACTCACGCTAATTGACCTATCGCCCTGCCCCCCTTAGTTACTGTTGCTACACCCGACAAACAAATGGTCAAACACGAGCAGCGCAACAGATTGCCATGGACGTCAGTGACCTTTTTTGGAGAAATACCGCCGCAATATCCTCCAGATCGAGGCAAAAGGGGTCACAGTATGCAGTGGAGGGATATATTCAACATATTAAACTATCCAACAAATGATTAAAGGACAACTATTGGCACTAAAGCTAGAGGCAAGTCTCCATTCAGAGCTTCAAAGTGATCTCCACTGTGACTGGAGTTTACAGCTCATCTGCCCCTAAATAGTTGATTATTATTTTATAAGGAGTTTTATTTCATAAACGTGTTGGACCGCGGCGGACTGAAGGAGAGGTAGTGTGTGTCCCATTAGCTCTGAAGCTAACGGCCTGTCAATCAAAGTCCGGCCCTCATTAGTATACGAGATTTCTAAAATGTTCCTTATGAAAAACACGCCTGGTCCCCTTAATTGTAACTAACCCAGCGTTATCACAGGAGCAATATCTAGCTGTAGAACCTTTTTAAAAATTAGAAACCAGGCTTTACAGTTGTTTAGAACGTGTCTAAAGTGCAATGCGTTCTAATGGAAAACTACGTCGGCCCCTAGCGTCGCGGTCACAAAGCAGAGCTACCAGCGGCCATTGGTTCGGAGGCATGTCGAGCCCAAGATGTGTAATCAGGGCGTCACTTCATTCATAACAAGTGCACGTGTCGTTTTCCTGGCCGCTCCCGTCTACTTTAACGCAGAATGAATGGCATCATAGAGCATTGATGATGTGTGTTGGGTAACTGCGACCTGGCCGTTCAGACTGAAGTCGCATTGCAAAAGATCAGACACGTATCGGATTTAGGACATGTCCAAGTGGCCTGGGTCGCATGCGAAAACGTCAGATCTGTGTCGTTCAGAATGTCGTGAAAAGATTAGATACTGCACAGGTCGCATGGGGTAGAAAAACAGAATCAGAATTGCGGTCACTTCAGCTTGCAGTCTGAATGTAGCCTAGAACCTGCCTAGCTTGTGTTCTCGTCTCACTGCGAACAGGTCCCAGGTTCCATTCCAAAACCGAGTTCTCTGTGTTAAGGTGAGACACTGCAGGTGAATAGGGAAAATGTATAAATTAGATATTCAATTTGAAACCTTTGCTGTAGGTTACTGACATAATGGATCGAGCCAAGTTTGAATTTATGATTTTATTTTGTTGACATATTAGTTATTTTGGATATCTTGTTCAGTAAAAAAAAAAGAAAAGCTGTTTTGTAGTTGAAAAATCTGTAAAAATTGAAATGTTTCCTTCAGGCTAGGAATTAGATATTTAAAAATCCCTCTAAAAAGAATCTTCAAAATATTGTTAAGTCCAAGACTGGAAAGTTTGAAGTCTGTAGGAGATATTTTCAATGAGAAACATGCATTTGAGAAAATGGCTCTTGAAATTACAATTTCTCATAAAAATCTATGGAGAGACATTGAGTCAGTGCAATAATTATTAAACATGTTATGGATAAGATTAGGTATTTTTTTCTTTCCAGGTGAGAGTTAATATGTTAAGACACCAAATTGGCGCAAAAAAAATTGCCTGAAGTAAAAACACATCCAACAGTGACCTACAGCAATTGATATCACTTAATTTATCTTTTTCCCTATTCACTTGCAGTGTCTCGCTTTAACTCATACTCCCTTAATCCTCGCCCCTTCAAAGGCCACATTATATTAGTGTTTCATCCCATTTCTAATTCATCAGGCGTATTTGACGAACCTGCAGTGTGGCAGTGAGTCGGTAGCTCGCAGAGAAGCCTGCTGAGCGACCAGTGTCTGTTAATGACCCAGTACATCTCGCTCCTCTCCGCAGGTGACACCGCTCTGTGCAAATATATAATTCATAGTCCAACATGCTGACACGCTGAATTTATGTTACGCACGAATCCCGATCCATATGGCTGAACATATGCAAACACATTCTTCCAAGTCAATCAATCTCTGCAGCGGTAAAACGGAACTGCTCTCTGAAGACTGATTATCCACCAAAGGAAGATAAAGTATGGGAGCTAACATGTAACACAAGAGAGCGGAGAAGGGTGGGTCAAATGCAGAGGAATCACTGCCATCACTGTCTTGGACCGTATCTGATGGATCCTGAGCACAGGGGACTATATGTTATGTTATGTAATGAATACAGGTGTTTTCATCAATGACGACGATGAAGGCGTAACGGTGACGAGCTAATAATGGCTCTTTGGTGACGAAAACGTGACGAGACGTTCACGAGAGTCTGTTGACGTCACACATCCACAATCCGGGCTTGAGTGCAGAACAGCAGAACTGAAACGAACCACTAGACAGAGCCGCTGCCTCGTCCCACGTTCGAGTCCGAGCGAGTGAGCGCCTGATAGCACGCAGGAAAGCATGTTGACGTACGAATGTGCAGATGTTGCAGAGAAAGGACACTGTAGGGAAGAGCCTTGTGCACAATGAAGACATTTCTGCCTCTTGTTAGTGGAATCTGTTTGTTAAAAGCTCAAAACCTTTATCCCAATTTTCAACACTTATTGACCAAATTCATTGGTTGAAATACTAAAACTTAATTATTTTTAAAAAACTAAAACTAGATTAAAACCTTTTGAGTTTTTGCCGACTAAAGCTGCCCAAAAGCTAACGATATTTTTAGACCTACAAATTCCTTCTTCTGAAACACAGAAGAAGCACCAAGAGCCCCCCACACCTGCAGCACAGTGGAGGTGTCTACAGGAAACAAGGAAGGGACAAACAAGGAGGTATCCAGGCAAGACTCACAGCTAAGCCACACATGCCTTCTATCCCTAGTGTTCTGGCTAATGAACATTCACTGGAGAATAAAAGAGATGAACTGCTGAGCTCGTCCCAGAAGATGGTAAAAGACTGTTGTGGAGCAGAGGGAGCTGCACAGGAGGAAGAGGAAGGAGCTGACCAGTGCAGGACACCACGCTCTGAAACAAGGACAAACCCAGGAGGCGTTGCACTGTTTCAGAGGTTCAGAGAAGACTGAAGGCTGCCAGGCTTCCTCCGGGTGCTACGGTTTCCCCGACCTCCAGAAACATGCTACTAAGGTTGGCCCACAGTGGCGATGCGGCTTAGTCACAGTGGCTCAGAACTAAACACCTGAACACAATTTTGTTGTACAGTTGTACAATGATAATTAAAGCACTTACAGGTGAAATTTAGAAAATTAGAATATGGTATAAAATGTTAAACTATAATATGATATAGACTTATTACATGCAAAGTGACATACTGTATGTCAAGCCTTTATTTGTTATAATTTTGATGATTTTGGCTTACAACTTGATAACCCCAAAGTAATAAGCTCAAAGTGTCTCCTTTCATCAGCTAATGAATCCAAAACACCTCCAAAGGGTCCCTGAGACTTTAAATGGTCTCTCAGTGGTTCAGTAGAATTCACCATCATGGGGAAGACTGCTGACATGACAGTTGTGCAGAAAACCATCATTGACACCCTCCATAAGGAGGGAAAGGCTCAGAAAGTAATAGCAAAAGAAGTTGGATGTTCTCAAAGTGCTGTATCAAAGCACATTCATAGAACGTTAAGTGGAAGAAAAAGGTGCACAAACCGCAGGGATGACCACAGTCTGGAGAGGATTGTCAGGAAAAGGCCATTCAAAAGTGTGGGAGACCTTCACAAGGAGTGGACTGAGGCTGGAGTCAGAGCATCAAGAGCCACCACACACAGACAGATCCTGGACATGGCTTCAGATGTCGTATTCCTCTTGTTAAGACGCTTCTAAAGTATAAACAAAGTCAGAAGCGTCTTGTGTGGGCTAAAGAACGAAATACCTGGTCTGTTGCTCAGTGGTCCAAAGTTCTCTTTTCTGATGAGAGCAAATTTTGCATCTCATTTGGAAACCAAGGTGCCAGAGTCTGGAGGACAAAAGGAGAAGCACACAATCCAATATGCTTGGAGGCCAGTGTGAAGTTTTCACAGTCTGTGATGATTTGGGGAGCCATGTCTTCTGCTGGTGTTGGTCCACTGTGCTTTATTAAGTACAGAGTCAACGCAACCGTCTACCAGGAGATTTTAGAGCACTTCATGCTTCCTTCAACAGACAATATTCATGGAGATGCTGGAACTTCCTTTTCCAGCAGGAAAATGAAGTTTTCCAGTGTACAGGTGCCACTTGCCCACTGCCTAAAGTACCAAAACCTGGTTAAATGACCAGATTACTGTGCTTGTTTGGCCAGCAAACTCACCTGACCTGAACCCCATATAGATTCTATGGGGCATTGCCAAAAGAAAGATGAGAGACATGAGACCGAACAAAGCAGAAAAGCTGAAGGAGCTATTGAAGCATCCTGATCTTCCATAACACCTCAGCAGTGCCACAGGCTGATAGCATCCATGCCACGCAAACAAATTAAGGCAGTCATTCAAGTCAAAGGGGCACAAACTAAGTACTACGTACATATGCATGATTATAGTTTTCAGAAGGCCTACATTTGTCTCTTTCAAATCATTTTTTAAATTGATTTCATGTAATATTCTAATCTTCTGAGATGTTGAATTTGGGGTTTTTACAAGCGGTAAGCCATAATCATATAAATTATAACAAATAAAGGCTTGACTTATGTCATTTTGCATGCAATGAGTCTATATCATATGTTAGTTTCACATTTTAATTTGTATTACAGAAATAGATTTTATTCACGATATTCTAATTTTCCGAGTTTCACCTGTACTTACATACTTACTCACATAGAAATGACTAAAATGTGATGAAGACTAAAGATGTTAATCCAAAAGACTAAAACTAAGAGGGCTGCCAAAAAACAACACTGGTTTACATTCAGTTTGATTTGAAGTCAATTTAGGTCTATTTGAATTATTTTTCAGACCCGGTTTAGTCCTGATTTGATCTTGAGCTAAGTCTGGTTGGACTTGGAAGGCCAAATATTTTATCAGGTGGTACTTTATGAAGTTTAAGAACCACAGGTATATGGTATGGCATCAGGTCCCACCATATGGATGACAGGCCATGACCCAAATTTGAACTGAAATTTGTAATTTCCAAATGTAAAATGTTGAAATTTCATACAAATTAAGTTTGAGTGAAAAAAAAGCCTCTAAAGCTAAGAGAAACACTCATTTTGACAGACTCTGGGAGAGTTTTAACTTTTTTTTAGCACCACAAAAGTTGAAAAGCCAAACCTTTGGTGCAAATTTGTATTACTCGTACTGTATTTGTATTATTCTTTTTCCTGATTCAAAACATCAGCTTTGACAGCATAATGTTCAGCTTGTAATGGAGTGCCAGTAGAAAGAGCAGTGGGGGATAATTATGCTAAAGTATTGATCTTGTGACTCCCAAGATGAATGTTCCTTAATAAGTTCAATCGATAAGTGCAGTAACACATGAGACGGGTGGCAGGAGGAAGCCATTTGAAACAGGTTTTTGCGAAATGGAAATTATGACTATGTTCCAGACACTTTTGCATGATGGAGTGGTTAGCCTTTCTGTGAGGAATCTGTGTGGACAGCCCCCCAACCCATCAACCTGAAACATCTACAATAGGTTAATAACTCATGTGGACTGCATTATAGGTTTTAATGTGGGCTGCATTGAAACCTGCATTATAGGTTTCAACATCTCAACACTTCCTGGCTGATGTCTTGAGATGTTGCTCCAATATTTCCATATAGTATTATTTCTTCATTTTTATTGTTGGTGCGGCACGGTGGTGCAGTGTTTAGCGCTCGTGCTTGACAGCTAGAAGGTCCCAGGTTCGATTCGACCACCTGGAGGGGCCTTTCCGTGTGGAGTTTGCATGTTCTCCCCGTGTCTGCGTAGGTTTCCTCCGGGTACTCCGGTTTCCCCTACCACTAAAAACATGTACAATAGGGCAGTATGAATGAGAGTGTGTTTGAGAGTGAGCATGGGGGACGACGGATGGAACTGAGCCCATGGCTACAATCCGGTGTGGTGTGTTCACATGCATGAGACCCATGTATGTTCATTAACATGCACTGTCCCGACCGACCAAACAACAGTGTGTAATTACGTCTTACGCATCAATAAAACTGCACTTGGAATGAGCTATTTTTTTAACAGGTAACTTTTTGAACATCTTGGAGCTTCAAACCTTTGTCCCGATGGAATAATTTGAAAGTGCTGAAGTTGAAAGTTCGAAGCGCTGCCTCGAGTAAAGTGATGCCGGATGCAGCTGTGTATGTCCATCTTACAATGTCAGAAAGCGAGTTCTTGTTTTGAAAGGAAAGACTATTGTACCATGAGACTCAAGCAAAACTGATTCATCGAAAGCGCTGCAGAACAAGGTCATTGTGGGACAGTCAACATGAAAAAAAGGACAGCTTTTGGAAACAGTGCAAACGCTGGTGGCCTCTTGTTCAGCAGCGCAGCACAGTTGTCTTTGAAATTTAGTTTGCAGTTAATGATTGTCCCATGGTATTTATTTGACTCTACACATTGGACTATTCACCTTCAATTTTAGTGACCTCAGGAATATGAGCTTTCCTTCTGAAATTGATACATATGTCCTTTAAGTGTGGGAAACTCTGGGTATGATACAATATGCATTCATGATAACAATGACCTCACAATGCGGCGATAATCGATATCTCGCACAAAAATATCCTACAATACATCACAATTTCTCAGAAACGTATGCCATTGTGTACCCTTACCATGGTTTACTTTTGTTTTCATGTACGTTATTCCTCTTTCTAAAAATTAAATAAGTGAATAAATTATCTGTCCGTGGCAGATGACTTCATTTACATTTAAATAAACAAAAAAACAGTACTGTTTCCACACAAAAAATTACATCTTAGGTATAATTATGAAGACTATTATTACAGGTTATATATTTGGACGGCAGCGCAGCAGTTAGTGCTTATGCTTCACAACTAGAAGGTCCCAGGTTTGATCTCCAGGTGGGGTTTTTCTGTGTGGAGTTTGCATGTTCTCCCTGTGTCTGCGTAGGTCTCCTCTGGCTACTTCGATTTACCTTACCACTAAAAACATGTACAGTAGGCCAGAATGAATGTAATGACTCTACCCAAATGGGCAGCTGTGGCTACAATAGGTTGCGTTCACATTACATCACAACATTTAATTCTAAAAGAGCCTATAGTTTAAAATTGAGGTGGAGGGCAACTGAAAAATCTATGATGGTAACTATGGTAACTGGCGAATTGTCTTAGTTTTTGGCTAATATCTCAGTCATTACTGGGATAATCTACATGAAACAATAACTGTTTCAAAGTTCATCGTCTTCTCTGTCAGCACGTATAAACTAATGTCTATTATTATTTGCTCATAAAATCGTCCAAAAGTGGAGACAATATTCAAAAACATGAGCGTGATGTTGGTCAGTAGAAAGGGCTTTCAGCCATAAGAATAATATGACAGGTTTGTGAATCCAATCACCGTCAAATAATGATCAGGGAAAACATTTGGACTTTTCTTTTGGGAGATTTCTTACAAAAAATGCATTTCTCCCATAGAGTTGTATTGGCTCCTGCCTTCCAACTGACATCATCACATTCTAGAACGTGAACGCGACCTATTGTAGCTTACCACCACCGAGTGAGGCGTGAATGAATAATGACTACAGTGTAGCGCTTTGAGAAACTTGGTAATACAGGCTGGTAAAGCGAAATACAAATGTAAGCCATTATTATTATTATTAGGCCCGAGCGCCATCAGGGCTGGCGAAGGGGCTCTTGAAATCATATAGAGCTCACCCCCAAAGTGCGCGGAGCCTCCTCTCAAACATACGTACATTAATGCACTGCTCTCGTCGTGCAAGTTCCGTGCACGTGCACATGTATCAGAAAACGAACATTGTGTGACGAGCTTTGCTTCGCACACTGCTGTCCAATTACATGTGGACAAATGTCAAACACTCACTAACGCGCTCTTCTTGTTGTGCACGGCATGTGCACATACATATATAATGCAAAAATCAACAATGAATGCGCGAGCACTTTCTGAAATTATATAGTTTATGGTACCCGCGTAAGCGGGAACATTGTTTCGTATGGAATATTATTCATTCTTTCTTTCTTTCTTTCTTTCTTTCTTTCTTTCTTTCTTTCTTTCGCACCGTCGCAATTTTCAGCCAGTGAACATCGACGAAAAGTCACAGGTTTTGGGCCGAAATTCAAACCCGATCCGACGCAACTTTTGACTATTTCCAAATTTTGAATTTCAAAATAGTGACGCGTTTTTTCTTTTACATTGCGAGATAGGACGCGGACAAAGTGAAGTTTGTCGTAGAATCATAAAATCGGCACAGACGTGCATCATGACAGTTGAGCAAAAAATATTATTACGGCAATGCCGTCCGCCATATTGGGTGTCGGCCATTTTGGATGACAGTACGCGAAGCGGGAATCCGCCTTATTTTCACACCCCTAATGTCCTTTGTTGTGCACACATTCAAATGAAGATAACACTCCTCGCACCGATTCACAAAGTCATTAAAGGGGGGGTATTATGTAAAATCGACTTTTTCAAGCTTTATATCATGTTATTATGTCATTCCCTCATTAAACACATGCCTGGAGTGTTGCCTTGGCTCATTCACATATTTTTGAGTAATCAGTAAAAACTTAGACGGCAGCCATTTTAGGTGTAGCTATGCCTCAGTCCTCCTAGGAACGCCCCCACCTCCTGGAGACGCCTCTGGACCTTTTGTCACCAGATTTTTATTAAAATCAATAACGGAAACAGAAAACGCAAGAATTCACATAGCAAACGTGAACCAATATGCAAGTAACAGGGATCAGAAATTAGTGCTCCGGGAGCTCTAATTTTGGGTGGGGTCCGCGAGAAAAAATAATGAAAGATGGCTCAGTGGCGCCCCCTCAAACAGGCAGTTTACATTGAGTCAATGAGACCCCTGTGGCAAAAAAAGTCATCGTACAAAGGTGACATTGGCCAGGGACATAGACCATGTCAGGACATGAAAAAAACATATTATGGCCCCGCACTAAACACTACAGGAAGTCGGCCATCTTGGCCCCAACCTCGAACCTTCAAAATCGTACCTCTTGAACTTCTGACCCTGATCCCCGAGTTTTCAATCGAAAGCCTCAATTTTTTCCCCAAAATGTCCCAGACCCATGTGGCTTTCAAAATCATTGATTAGATTTTGGAAATATTATTGGGCGTGGTCATGACAAGCCCGCAACTCAGAGGCCATTTTCAACAAAATCAAAGTCTCATATCTTTCACAGACTTTGTCGGATTGGAACGGACCCAATCCGGCGCGCGTGCACATTCCCGAGCTGCACCTAACCATGTGCAAACATAGCCACTATCGCCAAAAATGACGTAGTTTTAATACTCCTCTGTCACAGAAAGAAGCTTTAATTTGAACGTTTTTTGCTCCAATTTCAGCTTTTTTGGACTGTACAATCACAGGAAGTTCAGTTTGGCTGTTTCCTGTCCGTCTCCCTGTGCGTTCCTCCTACTAGATGGGCCTGATCAAAATATTGTTTTACCCATCGAGGTTTCTGCATGGCTGAAGCATCCTCTCAAATATTTGTCTCCCAGGCGATTTTACTCTAATTATAAAATTATTCAATTGATCTTGGCTGAACTGCTCTGCCGGCGAATTAAATGCTCAGGAAAATGAAGTATAGTATATATTGTCTGGCCAGTGAGAGTACGCTGGCTTGATGGTTAGTGTTATAGGTTGGCACGTGGGAGACCGGGGTTCGATTCCTGTCTGAGGCATTTTGGCTCAGTGCGCTGGTGTGCAATTACGTAACGTTATCAGCTTGTTATCTTCTTTCCTTATCAAAATGAAATTTCTATACATCTAAAACTCCATTCCATTAACATTTTAGATATCTAAGATAGCATTCTTGTCTTCTTTGGTGTCACCACACCAACTATTTTAAATGTGTTGGCCTAATTACTAAGTATTTTTTTTAGAAAAAATGTAAACTAAATGTAATCATTTAATGATTAAAGTTAGCATTACGGTAAAAAAATAAATAAAACACTTTAAAATAATGTTGACCTAACCAGGATTTGAACTAGGAACCCACCGCGTCACAGTCAGTGCTCTATCAATAGAGCTAAACAGGGACAGGTTGTAAAAACGTCTTGTAGCTTTTAGTAGAAGCTTTTAACACTGGAGAAAATGTGCTCAGTTCAGGTGGGAGTTAAGAGGTTAAAAGCAGAAGATTTTCAGCTTGCTTCGGGATTTAATTCACTTTTGAATTGTTTGATTAGGCCTATGGTGCTAAATGCCAACGTTCCTAACCCTGCAAAGATAAAAAGCCAGTGAAAGGTACAAAAGTGGAAAAATAAATATTTTTATCTTCATAACTTGGTGCTGATTGTGGAGTTGTATCAAAAGTGTCAAAGCCGTACTTGAACCGGGGTCCTCCTGCACCAGAGACAAGCACCTTATCATTGAGCTATAATCCTACAGAAAAATTGACCGGTCTTTTCTAAATTGGCGGGTAAAAATGAGGTCCCAGCATGCCACTGCGTGATAGTTTCACGTTTTACAATAAACTATGTTTGGAACAGGGTAGGTTATATTAAAAGCAGAAGATTTTCAGCTTGCCTCGGGATTTAATTCACTTCTGATCGTTTGCTTAGGCCTATGGTGCTAAATGCCAACGTTCCTAACCCTGCTCACAAGTGCCACCTGGTGGTTGCGCCATTCCTTGTGGAAACATGCGAAAAACTTGACGGGGCAAGAGTTAGCGGGCACAAGAGTGAGGCCGGGTTGGGTCTAAGGCCGAGAGCAGGTTTGGGCGAGAGCGATCAGGGACGGTCGCAAGGGGGCGCGGTCACAAGGGGGGGCGGTCGCAAGGGCGAGGGCCTTTATCGCCTCGAGCGGCTTTGATTATTATTATTATTATTGATTGAAAACCTAATCCTCCAGCAGCTAGTCACATCCAAACTTCACAAAGAAAGTCCCTGCCCTCGGCATTGAACCTGGGACCTTCTTGCTGTGGGGCAAGTGCACCGCCGCCACTGTGCTGCACAAATTGGACAGAAAATCATTTCAGCGCTGTCCAAATGTGTTCAAAAAGTGTCCCTAAAATCCTTTGTGTCTTGGACTCAGAGTAACAAAGACATAATCCCATTTAATAACGCGGCGTTGCAAGACCTAATTGATTTCATTTGAAAAAACTGCGGCTCTTCCATTGTAGCCACAGTGAGGAATCCTAATTTCTTATTTTCTTTAATGACCAACAGATTTGCCGTGTGCCACTTCATGTTGATGCACTAACACAACACATTAGCTAAGCGTCTGATTGGATTTATCTATTTCCCCGGTGTCATGGTACCACTTAGCTTTCCGAACACCGCGGTATTCCTCCACCCCGGTTTGATGGCCTTAATGAGAAGTGGAGAATTTGACATATTTTCTTTTACCAATTAAAATAAATGTTCTCTTACATCAACGAACTTCATGTCCTCTTTCACTAAATCTGTAAATCTGCAAAAAGACTTAAACCAGACCACGTTTTTTTAAGTGAAAGGACAACATTATAACATGGCTAAAAGGTTGAAAAGATATTTCAGCAGAGTACACCTTTAATTCAGTCGTGTTGTTCTCATTTGTTTACATGTAAATATGACAAATCCATCCAGTTCCTCACTCCCGAAAGAGGTGGCTACGTAGGTGTGGAGTTGTGCATGTGAAAACACGGGTGGGAGGGCGGAAGTTGGGTGTAAATGTGCCAGAACTGTACTGTAGAAATATTTGCGGGATGGGGTGATCGAAATTGAAAAACCTAGTCCAATAAGCAGGGGAACAGAGAAATGTCGAGGAACACTCCCACAAAGCTGAGAAGAAAAAGCTGAAGCCTGTCTGTTGGTTAGCAGGTAAGTCACTGTGACTGTCAGTATCACTCAGTCACTAATTTATATCATTAGTTATCATATTGGGTCATGCTGTACTGCCATACCATCTCTGTAGTACAGCCATAAATGTGATTCCTTAATGAATAAATAAGCTAATCGCAATGCACTTGCTAATGCTAAGGCGGCTAGTGCTAGCATCTACAGCAGCTTATGAATACTTTCAGTGAGGAGGTTCTGTGGCGCTAAAAACATCATTATTGTAAGGAAAGAATTACCTCTGCAGTGCTTCCGTTTAGCCTTTTGTAATCAGAGCTAAAGCACGTCCTTTTGTTTACGCGTATTAAGTAGTCATGTGCTCTGGCTGCAAAGTAATACTACAGAAATGGGAAGGCCTTTAGACGCCAATAGGACTGAAATAGCATGTGTCTGCCACAGTGAGGGTTATAATGATCCCTGGAAATCACAGGGACAGGACAAAAGAAGCTCACTCATGCCCACCATTTGGCCGCCTTTTGTTGCCCATTTTCCACATTTAGAAGTTTAGCGTTTAGCGTGTGGAGGTAAGAATGACAAACCTGTCTCCAATAATGGCTTAAAAAGGGGTAGAAAATGTTCAATCCAAGTCCATTGGAGCTTGATTGCAGGCTTGGTTGATAATACTTCAGCTATTTCATTTCATTTCATTTTTTTATTTATTTCATTCAAAAGTGACATCACACAATCACAACAAAACCGCCAAGCCAATACAGTATCAATGAAACGGAGCAGAGGAGAACATGTCTTATAATATCTGCCCCTTTTGTTATATGTCACACTTTACATTTCATACTGTTGTCTTAAAAAAAAAAAAAAAAAGTGTGTATATATATATATATATATATATACACAGTATATACATATGTTTACAGTCTTATATATATTTACAGTATTTACAGATGGTTTTGTATTCTATTTTCAGTTATTTACAATATATAACATACAGAAACCATCGCATTCATGAATGTTTACAAATGGTCAAAAAGAAACAAACCAACGTATTCATGTTTGTTCAAATCAAATAAACGATTCCACGTTGACTGGATTTCCCTTGCTTCCTCAGGTCACGTGCCTTTTTGGCTACGCCAGCATTTTTCTTCGTAAGGTGTTTATTTATGTAAACATTTGTTCCCTTTATCTTTCTCCCTTGTTTGAGGAGCGCTTGTTTTTTCTTCCTGTTTGTGAAGCGTATTATGACAGCTGCTTTGTCCCTGTATTCCTCTGTTTAAGAGGGTGACAGGCTTCAATATCAGCGCTGCTGATGGAGATTCCCTTGTTGTTAAAAAAGCAATGACTTAACTTTCCACCGACTCAGTCTCAGCCTCGGTCAGTTCTCCCCCGTTCACTGCGGCGTCCGGTGTCACTGCCCTGGCGTAAGAACGGGGCCGTATCTCCATCCCGCTTACGATGACATCTTTTATACAAGAATACTGCTCGAGGTCGTCCAGGCGACTCTCCAGCGAGGTAATCCTCCAATCCTTCTCCATGTTCTGTCTTTTTAACTCTTTTACGTCAGCCATTAGTTCCATAATGAGCTTCTGTTGAGTTGATATTGTGGCAACTTCAGTAGTAAGCCAGTCCAGTGATTTTTGTATTTCTCTCACCTCTTCTACCGAAGGATCCCTTTGGATGGTGGTATCAATAAGCTGCCGGCGTGTAGCCAAGGCGTGCAGCTGCACTCTCCTTTGCTACATTAGCTAGCTCTTCCCAAAACCAACTCCAGGCGGTCCTTTGCAGCGACTCACTGCTGGGTAAAGTCCAAAGCCCGTTGCAAGTATATACTCCACGGTGCAAAACAAGACGTTGTTTTGATTGGTTTTTCTCCGGTTTTCACACTAGACATGGGCATTGAGTCTGCACGGTTTTTAAGAGGTGGTGTGAAACATTTAAGAACCTGATTTAGTCTGAGTACTGAAGTTCTAATTGCATAAGTAATCCATGCAAATATATCAGGCAGCCATCCTGTAAGTAAACACTCCTCGGCCCAAAGCTGGAGAACAAACAGCAATAAAACCACAACAACAGCAGACCGGGCCTCAGTGGAGCTAACGGCGTCTAAAAATAACCGGCTGTTGTCGACTTTATATATTACCGGAGATAGCGACGCGGTCCTTTAGGAACTGGCCATTTGAAGGAACAATGGCTCGCCCACTGTTTTAAATGAGCACTTGCAGCAGAAATGGCTCGCGGAGAGGCCTCGGAGCACCGCGGCATACTGTGAATTTGCACAAAAGTCCGAGTGATGAAGAGGCAGCTTTTTAACAAGTCTGTGCCCCCAACGAGAGAGGAGACAGTCGGGAAGGTTAAGGTGAAATTGTCCGGGCCTTTTCATATGTTTAGCCACAGACTTTAAGAAATACTTAAGGAATTGACTGACGATGCTCCTGCAACTGCGGGAACTACTACTACAAAGGGAAGTAATACCACAGGTCCTACATTATGCGTTATTCAGGCTTTTACAACTACGTCAGACACCTTGACCTTGGTATTTCTGTAATTTATGGGTCTACAACATTGATTCTCAAACTAGTAGAACATGTTCTTTTGGTGCTTAGGGTCATCTGCCATTTCAGACTTTTTCCGTTTAATGAGACAATATTTAATTCATGTTTTGAATTAAGACGAGAGGTTTTCTTTCCGGTTCAGACATGGCCTACAGCCAGTTTAGATATAAGTTAGTCCAGTTTAAAAGGAGAGGTCTCTCAGTATATGTTTCTCAGTGTAAATGTAAAGTCAGGGCGAGGATTTTAGCTGGTTGTGAGCGGAGAGGACTGTGCATGTAAGGACATGGACAGTTAGCAAGTCCCCTCCCTCTATTAACACTGAAGTTGGACAATACCTGTAGGACTGAGAGCCTACACAGACATCTTGCTGCCATATTTCATTAAGTTTCTGCTTTTTGTGGGGTTGGGAACACACCCAATGGCGCCTAGGCATCATGTCAAACCTCGCCATACTTTAAAGGGACATACTTTTCCATTCGTTGGCTAAAAGAAATACGCATTTGTAGGAACAGGCTCAGGCTTTGTGTACTATTATGACTTAATATCCAAAATAACACTTTAAACAAAGGGATATTTTTACCTTAATCACTTTACTCACAGACGGAGCATGTTAGCTGATGCTAATCACTGTTTGTTCGATGTCTGACCAAAAACTTCCAAAGGCAGGCTTGCAATTACAATTTGCTGCTTGATTGCTTAGTAAAGTAGTCTGTGCATTCAATTTCATATTAAAAAAATAATCCTAATAGTATACAAAAAGTGTTGCATCAAGCGCTAAATTTATTTCTATGCAAGCGGTCAAGAAACTTGAGTGCTTGTCTAATAATTGACCGACTAGCAAACTGCATCAGGTAAAGGTTCCACCTATGTCTAACTCTCACTGCAGTGACGCCTAGAGGGTAAAGAATAATCATGTTATCTGCCTATGTGATGCATCAGATTATTGTTTGGGGAGAATTTTGTGGAGTAGCGCGTAGGTTTGTTTACATCACGTAGTAGCTAGTAGTAGTAGCCCTGGCGGCGTGTGACAGCGATCGGAGTTTGTAGCTAAATGAAAATCTGTGCGTCTTTGATGAGCATTTGGCAAAGGAAGGCTGAGCGTCTTCTGAAAAATAAAATGTAAAACAGTGTGGTCTAAAGCGCATCTGATAAACGATGGACTGGATGATGAACAATCCAAACCACAAAGCTAACAGGTTAGCGTAACGCGAGCTAAAGCGCTAAACAGCTGCTTCTCAGCCACACTTGGCATCTTTTAACGCGACAGATCCAAACAAAGCTTCATCTCAGCTGCAGCGTTCAAGTTCACGGAGGACAGTGACTTTTTACTCTGCTGCTACGGGCCGTGTTCAACAGGCTGACGGCTGAGAGAGAGAGAGGGACTGCGCCGCGGGGTCAGGTAAGGAGCAGCAGAGCAGAATGGGAGAGCGGGGGTTTGCAAGGAGCACAACTTTTTTTTGGTAAGAATAGCATATAAAACAAGCATTTTTAATACCGTCAGATAGGGAATCCTCACGGTAGTGATACCGTAGCATTCTAATACCGTGGTATACCTTGAAACCGGTTATCGTCCCATCCCTATTCTCAATACAACTGGTGGGTCGGGACTCAAAACTGTATTGCGGAACCATTTTTAGTGGGTCACGAGCCTTTCTCAGAAAACATTCATTTCGATATTTATCTGCTGAAATAGTTAAAATGTTAAAAAAATAGTTTTCTAGCAGCTTTTAGTATGATTTCAGCGTTTTAGGTGTTTTTAATGCTTATTTAACAATCACGTGAGGAAAAACACAGTCATATACATTCTATATCACAAATTCAAGTCTTAACTGGTTTCGCGGTTTGTCATTCTTGGGCGATAGTGGGTCCCAATGCCGTACTGGTTGAGAACAACTGCTCTAGCGTGTCCACAGCTAGAGCACAACAATTACTACATCGACTTATCGTTCAATAAATGACAAACAATACATTTGTGGGCTCAATGTAATCCATGCAATCCTTTATTTTTCCCTTAAGTGAGTTGTATTTCATTGTCATTTCTGTTTTAATGGGATATTTCAAGATTACGTCCTTTTTGAACAAAGCTTTGCTGTAATTTTTAAGCTATAGAGTTCATTTCTATGGTGCAATATAGCAATATTTCCGTGGCTTAATATATCCAACTTTAAATTCTGTCACCGTGACAGTCCTGTCCCCAGCTTAAATGAATCATGAAGGGACATCAACCACCTGAACCTCCAAATAGTCAACAGAATACTAAGAAACCCTAGAATGAAGAGGTGTTATCAGCTGGTTCCGTCCTTGTCTTGACCGCAGCGCCGTTGAGTTCGGGCTTCTCACGGCGGCCGTCTTTGTTCTGTGGCCAAAGGTCACGGAGCCGGTGAAGTTATCAAGCTCTGACTGAGATGAAAGCACTGCCCTGCCTCGTGTCGGCTGCGACGCTGCCGCTAACAAGAGCCCGCTGCCATTGCCGCTGTACCTCTAGGTTTCAGACATATCATAATCTAAGGGAGACTGGGTTTAGAAAAGAGGCACTGCCGTAACCAAGGCACACCGCTGCCTCTGATATTTTCACACCATATGCTTTAAAAACACCAAACCCATTTCAAGTCGGGTAAGTTTTAACAACTTGAAATGGCTGTTGTAAGAGGCTGAACGAGAATAAGCTGACAGTGGGAGGCTAATCTCCCATTCGTCATTAGGCCCAATAATGTACACTTCATTACAGTGAGTCTCCTGTGATAGCACCACAGGGTCCGAAATCATGTGTCACTCAACAGTCAGAGTGTGGAGATAGTGAGCACTTTCAAGTACCTCGGCACAATCTTAGACGCCCAGATCAACTTCCAAAGCAATGTTGAGGAGGTGTTCAAAAAGTGCTCTCGGACCTTCTGAGGAAACTCAGCAGTATCGGGGTCAATCCACAGATTCTAGAATCTGTGTACACATCAATTGCTGAGAGTGTTCTTACATTCCACCTCACTGCATGGTACAATCACATGACCTGCAGAACAAAAAACAAACTGAACAGGGTGGTGTCGATGGGCTCTAAGATACTCAGAGACCTTTGAGTGAGCTGTACAAGGAGAGGACACTGACTAAAGCTCGAGCTATTGCCTCTGACTCCGCTCACCCTCTGAACAATCAGTTTGAGCTTCTGAACTCTAGGAGGCAATACAGAGTTCCACTGGCTAAAAAGGCTGTGTTTAAGAAATCTTTTGTCCCCTGTGCTGTGGGAATTCTGAATGAAGCAGCGACCTGAACACAATCTCCACAGAAATTCTTCAGTTTTAATTCTCTACGCTTCTTTTTCCTATGTTTTTTTTTCTTTTTTTTCTCTACTAGGCATGTTTGCATTGTCCCTAGTCTTGTGTTTTTATGTGTCGGTGAGCCAAAGATGAATTTCTGCCTCAGTAGACAATTTAAATTTAAATTGTTAGCTGTTGTCCAGACTCATTCTTAACTTTCCCAATGCATTTCAATCACTGTCACAGTAATCAATGGCAATCATTCCAATTCTAGAAAAGCAAGAACAACAAACACACTCATGGATAGTGCTTCAGTTTTCTTTCATTTAATGTTTCCATATGAAAACAAGGCATTTTATGGATAAAAATTTGAACTAAAATCAACAAAATCAGAAAAATCAGAAAACGGACAAAGCGAGATGTTTGGGCATGTTTTCAACACAATGATTTTCAAGGGGACTTTTTAAATCATGTTTGATGTTTGAATATACGAGTGATTACAGATTTTTAATTTTTAATTTTTAATTAATTATAAAGCTGTAAAAAAAAACGTGTCCACCTGGATGTAACTAAAGGGCCAATCTCAACGGAGGAGAGTTGCGGAGAAGTTACGCGATCTGACAGGTCTTGGAGATATTGCAGGGATGTCACAGAAACGTCTCATAGGTTGAAGACAATAAACAGTGTTTGTGATGTTGCCACAACTGCTTGAGGCCACGTCGATCTCTCGGAGCAGTCTCTGCTAAAATCGAACCTGTTCCTTTCATCTCCGTGACCAGAGGCAATTCGAGTCCCCAACTAGTCTCCGGGCCGGTGAGAACTGCTCTGAACTGGGGCTACTGCAGTTGATCAGATCTAGGTTCAAGAACACTATGGGCCTGATCTAAAGTTTCAAAACACAGAATATAGCATAACATTTTCCGCTTATTAGGAGCGCACTTTGAGATCTTGCCACTCCAGACTTAGCGCATTAAAGTGGGAAGTACGTGGGCTGGAGAAACACTCATGGCCAATGGCGGTGTATGTACAAGAGCCAATTTCCTCCAACCAAACTCAGCAGCTGGGAAGGAAGGGTTGTGGCGGAGTGGGGGCTAAACATGTGCATTTGTTTTGTTCGCATTTACAACCAAGCGAGTCCCGATCCGCGCCACAGCGGACGGCTGTAGCTCGTTCTCTCTCGAGATATGAACATTGTTTAGCTCACGATGGTTTAATAAAGTCTTTAGTTTGACCTGTGAGAGGCTTAAGGAAGAACACAAGGCAGCGCGATGTAAACGAGGAAATGAATGTCCGTGGTGCTCCTATCAGAGCCGTCACCTCCTCTTGCGACGCCCTTTCACAAGTGGCAAAGGCGCATAACTCCGCCACTCGGAAAATATCAGTTCACTAGAAGCCTACGCCCCCTGTGCGCCAGCCACAAGATCTGGCCCTATGTGTCCAAAGAATGAGATCAGGTTTCATCAATAGACTTCTTCTTCCCTGATGGCGTGGGCGTATTCCGAGATGACAATACCAGGATTCATCGGGCTCACGTTGTGAAAGAGTGGTTCATGGCCACAGACTCCAGATCTTAACCCCATTGAGAATCTTTGGGATGTGCTGGAGAAGGCTTTGCGCAGTGGTCGCACTCTCCAATCAATACAAGATCTTAGTAAAAAAAAGAACACAACACTGGATCTTTTGCCATTGCAGAAGCTTATTGACAGTGTCGGGTAATAACTCACAGGACAGTTACTTTCCAAAAACCAAAGGAATACATCACAGTACTCAATCATTAAATTTCAGTTTCATAATCATAACATGAATAAGAAAGAAAAGACCAAAAGAACCGGGGAAAAGTTTGGCTCTCAACTTCTGGGCTGTGTGCATTCGCAAAGTGCTTTTGCTGAATTCCAAATTATTGCTAAACAAGTTCATAGCAGGCATTAGAACAAGTGTAGCCTAAACATCTTAATAATACTGTAGGTCGCTTTAATGTATAAATATTATACAAGTCAATGTGAAAGTATTCTACATATTCAGAATAGAGTACTCTGACTGGACAAAGTAACAAAATACATTTTAATGCGAGTATTGAGTATTCTGCGACTAAATACAATTTCAAAGTGTCCTCCCCAACACTGGTTATTGAAACAAAGCCAGAGTGAATGTACTGGAATCAAAGCTAAAGGCACTACAATAAAATATTTAGTGAAGAAAAAGACTCCACTGAAGTTGAAGAAAAGTATAGAGAAGTAAACAGAAGAAATATATATTTTTACTGAGTCCACAATAGAGGACAAACTATATCAAGAAAATGATTCACTCTGTATGTCCAGAGGCTGTGTGGGCAACAATTTTCTTTTAAATAACTTGTGTTGCAAAAGTCCAGGCATGTTTTAAACGAAAACTTCAGAGTTAATACAAAACCTTACGAAGCTTCAATCCCCCAATTGGTTTGTGGGGCTCGCGTGCGTGTGCTTGTTCACTTTCTTGCACAGCTCCCTTTGTAAATTGGCTGTGTGTTTTCTGACAGAGCGGGCTAAGTGCTCTGTTGTGATTCGAGAGTGTTTTTTTGGCCCGAGGAGCAGTAGCAGGAGCAGGGTGAGGGATGGAGAGGCCAGCAGCACTGCTCAGCTCAGGAGGAGTCAGGAGAAGCCTGGCCTGACCCGAGGACTGCGGGGCTCCATCCAGAATGAGCAATGAGGCTGAATGTGGTTCATGGCGAGAGGGCCCCCGAGGTTCCATTTCCCCCCTGCGCGAGAGGGGTTTCTCTGTGGGGAGTTGGCATGTTCTCCGTCTCCGATGCATCAGTCTGGGTTTGTTTCGATGAACACCCCACGGACCACCAAAAAGAGCCGGCTCTTTTGGCTCCCAAATAGATACACAACTTGTCTAATACTTTGCAAAGATGGGTCCTCAGCCACATCTACAACCCGAGCCTCAGCCCGGAGAAGTGAGTAAGTAAGTAAGTGCTTTATTGTCATTGTACAAGCGTACAACGAAATAGTGTTCAGGTGTTAGTCCTGAGCTGCTGCGACTGAACCGCGTTGCCACTGTGTCAACCTGACCCGCATGACCTTGGAGGTCGGGGGAACTGTAGGACTGGGAAGAAATCTGGCTGGCTGCCCTTTCTCGCTGTCTCCTCTGATCCTCTGAAACGGTGCACTGCCTCCTGGGTTTGTCTCCGTTTCAGAGCGTGGTGTCCTGTACTGGTCAGTTCCTCCTCCTCCTTCCTCTTCCTCCTGCAGCTCCCTCTGCTCCACAACAGTCTTTCACCATCTCCTCGTTTGTCCCTTACTTATTTCTTGTATCTCCTCTTGTGACGCCTCCACTGTGCTGCAGCTGTGGGGGCTCTTGGTGCCTCTTCAGTGTCTCAGAAGAAGACATTTGTAGGTCTCAAATGGGTTTAGCTGAAAAGCTAGCATTTTGTTTACCTTTAAGAACCTGCTTTCTTCAGGACCATTTTGGACTCTCAAAGTAAAGAAATCCACCAAACCTCCACAAAAACTTGGCAAAGATGTACAAAAGTATCCAGAAAAGGTCTGAGTCCTGTGGAAGACCTCCTGTGTGATCCCGGTTCCTAAAACAGCGCACGCCAGGGAACCAGCCCACTACAGACCAGTCGCCCTAACCTCCCAACTGATGAAGACCATGGAGCGGCTCATCCTCACCCACCACCGCTCTGAGGTGAGCTCCACCCTGGACCCGCTGCCGTTTGCCTACAGGCCTAACGTCGGAGTGGAGGACGCTGTCATCTACCTGCTGGAGCGGGCGCTCACCCACCTGGAGCTCGCCGGGAACGCTGTGAGGGTCATGTTCTTTGACTTCTCCAGCGCTTTCAACACCATCAGACCGGCGCTGCTGAGGGAGAAGCTGGAGGACGCGGGAGTGGATGAACATCTCACTGCATGAACCATCGACTACCTCACGGACCGACCACAATATGTGCGGCTGCGCAGCTGTGAGTCTGAGGTGGTCGTCTGAGGCACTGGGGTCCCTCAGGGCACCGTCCTCTCACCGTTCCTCTTCACCATTTACACATCGGACTTCACACACAACACGGACAGCTGTCATCTGCAGAAGTTCTCTGACGACTCTGCCATTGTGGGCTGTGTGTCTGAGGGGAACGAACTGGAGTACCAGTCGGTTAGTATGGATTTTGTGGACTGGTGTGAGCGCCACCACCTGTGCTTGAACACCAGTAAGACGAAGGAGATGGTGATCGACTTCAGGAGGACACTACCGCACACACCGCTGAACATCCAGGGGAGGACAATGAGGAGGTGGACAGCTTCAAGTACCTGGGTGTTCACCTCAACAATAAACTGGACTGGTCCCACAACACCAACGCCTGTACAAGAAGGGCCAAAGTTGCCTCCACCTTCTGAGGAGACTGAGGTCCTTCGGAGTGAGCAGGCCTCTGCTCAGGACTTTTTATGACTCTGTGGTAGCCTCTGCTATCCACTACGCTGCTGAGTGCTGGGCCCCGGGCAGCACAGAGCGGGACAAGAACAGACTGAACAAGCTGGTCAGGAGGGCCAGCTCCGTCCTGGGCGGCCCCCTGGACTCTGTGGAGGAGGTGAGGGACAGGAGGGTATTAGCCAAGCTCACCTCCATCATGGACGACACCTGTACAACAAGACTGTAAAGTAACATGTGCAATAACCTATTTGCAGATGCTGATGGTTTTACGAAGCATCAGACAGAACATCAAAGACTAATGTTAACAATCTGTATCGTTTTTGTCCCCCAAAAACTGAAGGATACAAGGAGTCATTAGCAACTCAGGTCCAGTTTTAACCTTTAACCTTTTTACCTAATTTGAAAGCTAAGGCTTACAAAACTCATCTAAGCTTCTTTTTTTAGTGGTGAAGTTTTGTTGCATTTAGTCCTGTTTTCGTCCTGTTTTTGTCACACATTTGTGGCTTCATCACAGTTACATTACACTGTAAACGAAATGCAGACAAAATGCTACAAAAATGCAAAGAAAACGTGACAAAATGTGACGAAAATGCAACATAACAAAAAGAATATGAGAAAATGTGGTAAAAAAACCCCAACAAGCAAAGAAATGTTTTTATTGTGGGACTCGCGATGGTTAATCCACTTTGATTCTGGTCGAGGTTCACCAAGCATCCATCGGTAAAGTGACAATATATTTGTCACTTTAGATATTTGATAGTCGCTGAATCCCGGAGAGAAGAGTGGACTCTGGAAGGTTGAATAAAGCCCTGTACCTCTTGCAGCCAAACATGCATTTTTGCCCATACATTATGGTTAGGTAAGAAAAATAGAACAGGCGGTGTCCAGAGTGGGTAAGAAAGGAGCCTCTTCTTCACAGCTTCGGGGAAAAAATAACTTCTGTTCGAACGCTCCGGGGGTGTGTTGGTTTTCCCTGCATATGGGTGAAGCTGAACTGTTTCAATCACTGTACGTTCGGAACGGGACAAAAATACTTTCAATGGACGTAACAAGAAGAAAATCCCCTAGAGAAGATGAAGCAGGTACATTCTTGTTAAGTTCATTTAAGAACATATTTTACAAGTGTTAATTCGGTTCCTGTTGTAACAATGTGCTCTGTGATGTAAAACTTTTCCAGATTTGATTGGCTGTTAGCAAAGGTCCAGACTGTTTTTGAACTGAAACAAAAAAAGCTGTAAATGCGCCCTATTGTCACTCGAGCAGCAGAGAGAGGTGAGAACTACCCAAATCTTTGGAGAGCTTTTTCAGCCCTTTGGCTTTTGGGAATTGTTAACTTCAAATCGCCGCCATGTCTCAAAATATTATCAGATTTCCATGTGTTGCACATCATTGGAAAGCTTGGAGACTACACTCTCATAATGTATGCCCATCTCAAAATGCCCCAAAACCGAGCTGTGTCCCCGGTTTCCGTGCTGGGTCACATTTTTTGTTTTGCCTGAGCACTCTAGAGCAGGGGTTCCCAAACTTTTTGGCTGGGACCCCAAAAATTGACACACATACATCTCGGGACCCCCATTGCATAAAGTTACTGCCGCTTATGCTACTTTAGGCCAGAAAAACATCAAGTTAATATGTATTTAAACTGTTTATTTTGAATAATAATGGATTTAACTAATTATAGGCTGTTTTACACTCAACAATATGCTAAAAACAGTAGCATTTTTAGTTTAGTTTAGTTTAGTTTATTTATTTGTTTGAGCAGTTAACCTGCTCAAAGGGAGTGGGCTGAAGCCAAAGGCTTATAAGCGCCCACCCCAAAATAAAATAATAACATTACATTTAATATTTACAAGGTAGCAAATCATAAACAAAGGAACATAGGGCAAAGTAACAATAAATGATGAAGAAGAATAAAACAAAACAACAGCAAAATAAGAACAAAAGAATGTGCTACTTTTATGTTATAAAGGTTCATTAATACATATTATACTCTGAGATCTTGCTACTTCCCAGTTGTCATTACCATCCTCAATATAATTTAATTTGGGTTTAATTATCATTAATTATCATTATTAAAGGTGCATTAATACATATTATATTCTGAGATCTTGCTACTTCCCAGTTGTCATTACCATCCTTAATATAATTTAATTTGGGTTTAATTATCATTATTATTATATTGTTTAATTGAGTTATATGTGAAGTATGATGTAAGCCCTGCATAGTGAGGTGCATTAAAAAGCCAGGGTGTAGAGCGGGCCAGTTGAAGAGGGCAGTAACTCCCCCTCAACAAACCCCCACCCAGCTGCCCTAACAGCTGATTTGGTAGATGATGTTCCTATGCTGAGTGGTGCATTAAAAGACAAGGTTTTGAGCCCGTTGGGAGGATTCCTCTCAACAGATTCATAACTTGCCTACCCTAATTCTCAAATTGTAAATTTGAGCAATAGAATGACAACCGTTCCAAGCAGCAACACTCTTCCTTGATTATAGAGGAAATACACATAATTGATCCTACTGCGCCTCCTAGTGGCAACACATTTCTTGTTCTCTGTATGTTTCAAAGTCTTTTGTTTGTATTTATATTTGAACAGGTTGATGTTTGGACATCGTTTCAACTCCATTTCCAGTTTATTCCACAATTGTACACCATTAACTGTTGGGCTAAAACTTTTCAAAGTTGAGCTATGTTTCTGAGTCCTAAAGTTTAATTCGTCACGTAATTCATAACAACCAGTACGTTCTTGGAACCTTCTTTGTATTTGGCCCGGTAACAGTTTGTATCTTGCTTTGTATAACATCTGTACAGTTTGGAACTCAACGATGTCACAAAACTTCATGATCTTTGATTTTAAAAATAATGAGTTTGTGTGGTCCAAAAACCCAACTTTATGAATTACTCGGATAGCTCTTTTTTGCAACAATACTATTGGTTTTAATGTGTTTTTATAAGTACTACCCCAACCATAGTACAATAATATAAATATGGCAAAATCAGAGAACAGTATAAGATATGTAGAGCTTTGATGTTTAAAATGTGCTTTGCTTTTGCTATTACTGAAATTCTTCTAGAAATTTTCGTAGATATATATTTAATATGAGCTTTCCAAGTAATTCTGTCATCTATAATAACTCCAAGGAATTTGATTTCATGCCATACCGCCTTTGCTCTGCCCAATCCCGTCAGATCTTGGAAGCTAAGCAGGGAAGGGCCTGGTTAGTACTTGGATGGGAGACCGTTTGGTAACACCAGGAAGCCTAGCGAATGTAGTGAGTGAGTGAGTGGTTGGTGGTGGTCGGAGGGGCCGATGGCGCAAACTGGTAGCCTCGCTTCTGTCAGTCTACCCCAGGGCAGCTGTGGCTACAATAGTAGCTTACCACCATCAAGTATGGAGTGAATGAATAGTGCAATGTAAAGCGTCTTTGAGTGTCCAGAAAAGCGCTATATAAAACCGATGCATTATTATTATTATTATTATGCACTCGCTCTATGACAACACCCTCTATCTGAATTGCTTCCTGAGCATTGGAATTACAGTTGCCAAATATCATCATTTTGCTTTTGCTTTTTCTTTTTGTTTCATCTTGAAATCATCTGGGGACCCCACCCTAGGCCTCGCGACCCCCTGAGGGGTCCCGACCCCCACTTTAGGAACCACTGCTCTAGAGGATGAGAAAACCTTTCACGACTGAGGGAGAGAACCATGTTGAGACTCTCTAGTGACTTAAACATCATTAAAAAGCTTCCCAAAGGGTGACATTAAAACTAATGAGAAAACTAGCCACAAGTCAGTTTTCCCTGCCGTGTCTCGCCTTACGTATTGATTGATATTGAATTCCCCATGTGCGGGGGTGACGTCACACGATGTGTGTGATATACAGTAGATAAGGTTTGGCCGAAAAGCGATAGAAACCAACACAACTCCAAGAGCAGCTCCGTGAAAGCACTGCGAAGGGTCAGACGTCAATTGACCCTTAGCTCATTCCCAGCCATACCAAAGTGAGGGCAACACTCACACACAAATAAGCAATCCCATTCCACATTTAACAGGTGGAACTTTTGTACATGTTGCAGCTTTTGTGCTTATTTGTAGTTCGCCGTTGTCTTGATTTATTTTTAGTTTACCATACATTGGGGAACCTGTAAATCCGTTCCTTTTGCTGGCCTTCGCAGCTGTTTGGCCCCAACATAGAAAAGTGTGGAGACTTGAATTATTTAGAGCTGCTGACGACTGGAGATTTGGATAAAGATGGCACGTACACAGCCTGCCTCTGGCGCAGACTCACACACATCTATACACCGGGAGATCAAAACTAAAGTATACTGAGTGAAAGAATAACAATGAAAGGAGATCGGTCGGGTTGGAAAGATGGTCTAGTGTCTTTTCCATGAAGATTCCATTTGTGTCTTTTTGGCGTCAGTTCTCAGTTATCCAGGAGTTTTTCATCATAGCAAAAAAAAAAATATGCAAGGAGATAGAGTCAATAATAATAATTGACTGTAAAGGAATTTGTTGAGCAACTGCTGAGCTAAGATAATGGACCAATTTCTCTCAAGCTGAGAACACACCCAAAATCTGCTGGTAAATCTAGACTTTTCATTGTTTGAACTCGTCTTACAGAACAGTCACAGTGCTTTGCCCTGACTTAACAGGGGTCGGCCTGTCATTCCGACACCCCTCCATTGCGACATCCTGTCAATCCGACACTTTTTGACACTGCTATTCCGACAATAGGTCTTTAAGGTTAGGGCTAAGGTAAGGTTAGGGTTAGCTTGTAAACTCCACTATCCTTAAGGTTAGGGCTAAGGTAAGGTTAGGGTTAGTTTGTAAACTCCACTATCCTTAAGGTTAGGGCTAGGGTAAGGTTAGGGTTAAGGTAAGGTTAGGGTTAGCTTGTAAACTCCACTATCCTTAAGGTTAGGGCTAAGGTAAGGTTAGGGTTAGCTTGTAAACTCCACTATCCTTAAGGTTAGGGCTAAGGTAAGGTTAGGGTTAGCTTGTAAACTTCACTATCCTTAAGGTTAGGGCTAAGGTAAGGTTAGGGTTAGTTTGTAAACTCCACTATCCTTAAGGTTAGGGCTAAGGTAAGGTTAGGGTTAGCTTGTAAACTCCACTATCCTTAAGGTTAGGGCTAAGGTAAGGTTAGGGTAGCTTGTAAACTTCACTATACACAAAAGATAGTGTCCCCACTCCGAAAAAAGGGGGGGGGGGGAATTAGACCTCAATATCGGAGTGGGGTAGTGTCAGAATGGCGGGGTGTAACCACTTAACAGTACTTAGCTTTTTAATTGCTTATTCACATTCATAAAAGCAGAGCTGCCATCCCCGATTGTGACCACTGCATATTCATCACAAACTGTCCACACGCCACACGAATCAGAATGAGAGGAAAGAGATCGAAAACACAAAATTTGAAACGAAAATTGGTGAAAATGTAAATCATCCACCGGAACATACCAAATTGACAGTTTTACACCTGAATGCGCCTCTAACTTGGGCCAGCATAAAGTCCAGGGCCGTGTTTGTCGCCCCAGTCCACCCCTGTTGGTAAATGTTTTTTTCCCCTAACCAGTCGAACATATTTGCTTGTTCCCGCGTATAGGTTACGGATTATGAATAATGTCCGTTATCTCGTCCCTCTTTATGGCTCTGCACCGTGAGCCGAAAGTTTGGGATCCATCCATTTTGTGTTCGCTCATTGTAAATACGATCATGAACATCACATCACTGCCAGTTTGAAAACGTCGGTCCGTTTGTTGCCTTCTTAAGCTGTCACTGCTGCACTTTGAAAGTCCGCTAAACAAGAGGCGTATTTGAATGTTGTTATTTTTTCTGTTGCACCTGCGTCTAGGTGAGTGAATACCTCGACGCCTCGACGTGAAGCTTTGTGAAGGCAAACCAAAATGCCCCCGGCACATTTTGACAATCGTATTTACCGAACAGCTGTCACCGGGAAGAAAGAGAGTGGAACAGTTTGATGTGCGGCTGACGGATGGCCCCGACGTTTACAACATAATGCTGTCATTCCATCCAGTTTGAAGGATTTCAGCGGAAACTAAACACGAGGAGTTTATTATGTCGTTATGAATTCACTTAACCATGAATGGAATTATTTCTAAGACACTCGACATGAAAGACTGAGAATGGAGGAGAACATGTAGGGGAGAAGTAAAGATTATAAATAGCGCCCATGTTTAAGGTGAGACACTGCAATATATTATAGATGTCTATTTTAAACATGTTGATGGAGATTATAGGAAAGACATCAATTGCAAGTTTTCTTTCATGTCTTTCATATTATTTGAAAACAAGGCATTGCATCCATAAAAAAATCATAGAATAAAAGTGTTTTGTTAGCTTGCTCAAAGTATAGCTGTTAGTATTAGCCATCAATCATCGCAAATGATGAACAATCCAGATGTTTTCAGCTGTTGTCAACCCATCGACCACATTTAGGTGAGGTCAAAGCCGGGTTAGAAATCATTAATGAGTGTACAGACCTTTGGAGATTTTACTTTAGATAAGAGTTAGCGTTTAAAAGTGCCCCATGAGCTAAATGCTACATCATATTCAGTCAAGTTTCTACTTTTTGTGAGGTTGGAAACACCCAATGCCCACTAAACTTCATCTTATAATATGTTAATGAGAGAGAAACTACAGGAATGATATAAATCACACCTCACCATACTTTAACATAGGGACTGACTTCATCATTCATTTGTAAAAACAGACCTCTATGATTTAAAAAATGACCCATACTGTCAAGGACAAAATCATAATAATGCATAGAACAGGTTTAAATGCATAGGTTTGTTTGGTAAACGTGAACATTCTTGCCGTTGTTTTTTGGGGATTCACAGCTCAGAAAGTCATGTCGGGATTACATGGTGAGAAAATACAAAACTGGATAATTTACTGTCCACCGGCTCTACTTCAAAATGGACATCTTCTACATATGGGGCTTAAAAATAGGCTTGAAACATTTTGCCACCTCAGTGTTGATATCTTACGTTTTATAATTTGATATGATGTCTCTGTAAGAATTACAGAATCACTAAGTTGGAGAAACTTTGAATTTGTGCAGTCATGAAACGACTTAATGTCAAGATTAAGCAATTGGTTTGTTTCTAAATCTATCTTAAGAAACTAACTCAAACAGACATTTGAAAAACTGCCTGCAGGGGGTAATTACGCAAAGTCCACTTTAAAGAATACTCTATGGAGCTATTATTGTCGCAAAAAGAGGTCTTACCATAAAACCATAAAACCAAGACAAGAAAAAGCTCATTTGATCTGTGACACAGATTTGGTCGGGGGCGATGAAATAAAAGGCTGGCAGCACACAGCGACGTCGGCACCATACCATTTCTCTGAGATTGGCTTCTTTCAAGGACCCTTATCTTGTCTGTTGTTTACATCTGCGAGCCTCTTCTCACTTCCCGAAGGTGCTCATCCAGACACGCCACTTCAAACCCTTGTTTACATTTCCCGAGTCCCAAGTCCTTCCTTCCTATGAGCACTTGTGGCCTCTCTTCTCCCCGTATGCCTCTTCGCAAACACCTTTTTGACATATCGATAAAAAACAACCAAAGAAAGAAAACACTTAATATGACGGGAAATCCGATAGTTCATAGTATTTATAAATATATAAATATGTTGATCCATTTCCAACCAATCCTTATGCAAAATTGACTTTTTAGAGCTGAGGCGCATTGTCCACAGAGGTCTCCCACCCACAGAGCAGTTTGTGACCGGTGTGGAGCAGAATTGAGCTGGTGATCATTAATCAATAGTGTTGGAAACTTATTTTTAACCCAAAGACACAGATGTACGTATCAGCGGAAACGTGTCTCCCCCCTCCACTCTCACTGTCTTTCTGCGCCTTCCTTATCTTCTTTCTCTCTCCGCTGTGACCGGCTCCAGAGAACACTACAGGCTGCTAACTTTCTGCCGGGGCATCTGAACTCATATATTTGCTGATGTTTTACGTTTTGCCTGACGAATGCACAGAGACTTCATGTACGATGTCTGTGCGTGAACTCTCCCCTGATCCCCCTCTTCCTCATTCTCATTGAATACATTTTTATCAACTGCATTAATAAAACAGCGGCGCAAATACTGTTCAATGCCATTCAGTCACAGTGGCCTTAGTCGGAGCGTTTGATGGACGAAGCACGTGCGTGATGAGCGTAAAGCAGGCCGAGGCACTGTGAGAGGAGTGATGCACCCCCGCGCAAATTTTTTACCGGCCCACCCGCTTTTCTCACTGTCCACCCACAAAATAGATCCAAGCTGTACATCATCAACTGCAATGTCGTCAAATGCAGTGGAGTAAACCACAACGCCACTGGACTCGAAAGCAGTGGAGTGGCCGACGATGCTTCTCCAGCAGAACAACAATACTTGTCTGACTGCATTATACCGAGTGTAAAGTTTGGTGGAGGAATTATGGTGTGGAGTTGTAAGGTTATATTATGCTTTTTGTGATCATGTATCACACACATACAACATTATTTAACATTTTAATCCTTGCAAGAGGCAGTATTGACCTAAAACAACTTAAAACAGAAACAAGCCATTTACTTCCGGTCCAAAGTCTGCGCAATGATTGAGCAAATGTCACTATAATTGTCACTCCCAAACCAACCCAACAAAAAGCACAACTAATGGGAGACAGATGTGCACTATAACATCGTGAACACATTTTAAGAAGATCATTTAAGTGAAAGCAGGTCTGTGCTCTTCCTGGGTATGCAGAGCAGGTACGTGAATTTCCACCCCAACCCCACCCTAACTACACAGGAAATCCACCATAACCAGCTACAAAGCTCACAAAGGTCCATTTGACTAAACATGTCACCTTTAAAGGAACTCTGAATGCTTCAGCCCCAAGAGATTTTGGACAAATGTCTGGACTGTGACCAGTGACAAAGCCAGGTCCATAAGACAAACATGGATGAGAGAGTTTGGTCTACAAAGACTCCTGACCTGAACCCATGGGACAAATGACAGCGGAGACTGAGAGCCAGTTCTTCTGTCCAAACATCAGTGTGTGACCTCACAAATGCACTTCTGTAAGAATGGTCAAAAGTAACCCACGTAAACACACTCTTAAACCTTGTGGACAGCCTTCACAGAGGAGTGTGGCCAAAGCTCATAAGTGAGTCAGGTGTTCGAAAACTTTTGGCGATATCGTATTCCTCCTCCAGAGCTGGGGTTCCCAAAGTGGGGAACTGAGATAGTTGCATATGCTGATTCCATTATCCTGTGGAGGATCCTGGCTCTAAACACTTTCCCTTCCTCTGACCTTCCAGTGTTTGCCCTTTTGTCCCACTGTTCGATGGCTGACTTTGGACACTGCAGGGGAGTCGAGCATCGCATATGTCCTGGATATTTCAAACGGAGATGTAGCGTAACGTGTAAATATTAAAAGAGGGCGATCCTCACACTGGCGGAGGCGCATGAACAAACGCTTTCCTCCACAGAAGCAGATAAAAGCAGACCACATGCTGCGCCGCTCACCACCCCGAGGCTACGGCGGGAGTGAACCACGCATCCACCGCGCCTTCAAGCTTCAAAAAGACACGACAAAATGGAAAGGGGGGCTCGCAAGTCCCAGAAGCGTGGATTTACACGGCTAAGGGCAATTAGGAAGGTAAAAGGGCTTCGGCAAGTGTCATTAGCAGAGATATTAAACTTGGATTTAATGAAACTTGTGTGCGCGTAGCATGAAATTATGTGTCCGCTTTCCTCGAAGAACGGCACCATTTCAGCACATTGTTCATGGAAAAGAGAAATGAATGGGTTCTTACAAACACCACAGCTTATACGTATAGCAAATATCCAGCTGAGATTTTGAGAGAGACGACTGGTTCGGTTGGGTATAGGGTCTGTTCAAAGGGTGAGACAGGCCCTGAACTTCGCCGATTTTAAAATCCAGGCTGAAAAACGATTATTATCTACCGGGAACATGACAAATGAAAGTATTTATTTGATATCTTCACTATTTACTCACATTTTCTAATAATTATTTATGTTTCAGCGATTTTATTGGATGTTTGGGGCCATGTCAATCGTTGAAGTTCATGTGCCTATACGAGCGATCGCGATGTTGTTAGGACCGGAGGCCATGTATTGAATAAATAAATAGTTCTATGATAAAAGTTCTATGTTAAAACGGTAAAACAATACAGTATACACATATGGTGTATTGCTTCCCATGCGTTGTAACTGATCTGTATTTAATTTTTTCCCCCAAACATGCTAAAGACCAGGATTTATCAGGTTACACCACGCCATTCTGACACCCCAACACTCCGACATTGAGGTTAATTGTCGGAGTGGGGGCACTTCCCCTAACTAGAACTAACACTAACCTTACCTTAGCCCTAACCTTAAAGGGATACTTCGGGATTTTTGACATAGGGCCTCATTTCCTAGTTATCCAGAATGTTGTTGATGTCTGGAGATATTTTTTTCTTAAATTCATGCAGTTCTTATATTTGAAGAGTCTAGTTGCGCTAGGCTAGGGCAAGGCTAAAGCATTTCTATGGTAACCGCTAGCCTGCATTAAAAAACAGTCTGGCGCACTCCACAGTGCACCTGAGGTAAATCACTTATAACGCCAGACAACCATATAAATGTCTGTGTCGATAGAATAATTTTAACCATTTTGCATTTAAAATAACTTATATTTGAGCAGCATCTGCTTCGTGGCTGTAAGCTAAGGCAGCGGCGGAGTGATCTGCGAGAAAATAGTCCCTCAAAATGCGGTAATTCATGTGATACAAGGTCAGTTATATTTCCAAAATTATTCTATTAACACAGACATTTATATCGTTAGTCTGGTGTTATAAGTGATTTACCTCAGGTGCACTGTGGAGTGCGCCAGACTGTTTTTTAATGCGGGCTAGCGGTTACCATAAAAATGCTTTAGCCTTGCTCTAGCCTAGCGCAACTAGACTCTTCAAATATAAGAACTGCATGAATTTAAGAAAAAAATATCTCCAGACATCAACAACACTCTGGATAACTAGGAAATGAGGCCCTATGTCAAAAATCCCGAAGTATCCCTTTAAGGATAGTGGAGTTTACAATCACAGGTATCAAATGGGGGTATCAAAAGCGTCGGATTGGCGGGATGTCGCAATGGAGGGGTGTCGGAATGACGGGTCGACCCCGATTTATCAAAACATCAGGCGAAAGTGCATTACACTTCTACCAATAATAAGTAACTTTGGGAGTTACAGCGGGACTACTTTTTACTTTATCTTCACTAAAGCTCAGAGCCTCGATCACTTTATGCCCCGCCTCTAACATACCAAAGTTACCCACATTTTTTCCATGTATACCTATCAGTTTGGATAATCAGTACAAAAATTTAATTTGGTGCATTTTTGTTTGTGCGTGAAGTCAATTTGAAAAAAAAGGCCATTCATCCATTCACACATTTGCCTGCTTGAACTCATTGAAGTACCCAGAAATGGATCCCAAATTGAATGAAAAATATCCACCTTTCCTTTTAATTCAATTTTATATTTTATATTTTTTCTAATTTTTTTTATCCAATTTAGTAATATTAGTCTTCTCGATAGCACTGAAATAAATTTAATAAAATGTTTCTGCTTGTTAATAAGATTAGCAGAAAGCAGCTTTTTAAAAGTAAACAAACAGCTAGCTTATGAGCTAAAGACATTTGAGACCTACAAATTTCTTCTTCTGAAACGCTGAAGAGTCACCAAGAGCCCCCCACACCTGCAGCACAGTGGAGGCGTTACAACAGGCGCAACAGGGAACAAAAAGTCACCAAGGAGGAGGTTTTCGGGCAAGACTCACAGGTCAGCCACGCAGTCCCTACTAGTGTTCTAGCTAATGGACGTTCACTGGAGAATAAAACAGATGAACTGCTAAGCTCTTCCCAGAAGATGGTGAAAGACTGTTGTGGGGCGGAGGGAGCTGCGCAGGAGGAAGACGAAGGAGCTGACCAGTGCAGGACACCACGCTCTGAATCAGGGACAACCCCGGGAGGAAAACAATGTCTTTTATCTCCCTCTGACGTTAAAACTAAGATGATAAGTGACAAAACAATTTGAAAATCTCAACATTGATCACTGTGTGAAAGATCAATGTCTCGCCTTAAGGATGACTCATGACTCATAGGCTTCGAAAGGTGGAACGGCGACGTAGGTAATAACGTCGTGCGAGACGGAGACATCGCCAACGTTCTCTCTGAAAAAGTCATCTTTGTGAAGTGCAGTGAAGGAGCGCGGTTCAAAGTGACTCCCGCTCTCTCGCCCTCTCGTCTGTGGGAGAAGAACCGAGCGAGAGCGCGAGAGGGGTGTATCTGATGGAGGGCAGATGAGAGGAGCAGATTAAAGCCGGCGCCGACACCGGGTTCGCACAGAGCAGCTGCAAAGACAACAACAGAGCCGTGACAAACAGGGGGTGGCTGTTTGCTAGAGGGCTTATGCGCCAAACAACATCAAAGGTATACGCGCATATTTGGAAACGGATATAACTGCGACTTTTACCACAAGTATTGTAGATTTATAATGCATGTTTCAGACACTTTTGAAAAACATAATCAAGATCTAGAAGTAAAGGACTGCACAGCAAACACAAATGAAGGCAAAAAAGAAAAAAAAAATTCTAAAGACAGAAAGAATCCGTTCATGTCAAAGAGCCGTCCAAAAGACTGGCTCTTTTTGATATCAATTGTTTTAATGATGCCAGCCGGATAACTCCTATGATCTGAGACGTGATCGCTAACAGATTTACATCATCCAAAAATGACAATGGGTCTGATTTTCAGGCTTTTGGCAAACGTGTGGGTGACTAAAGGGCCTGTCACAATTGGCGCACGGGCACTATGCGATCGTTTGCAGCTTCAAATATGAAGTTTGTGCGAACACTCTCTTTTGGCGCACGGGCATCTGCACGAGCGACCGCTATTGACCGCATGAAAAGGTGTGAATCGCAGTTGGATCATCGGTCGCAGCTGAATGTCATGCATGCACAACATTCAGTGGCGGTCGATTGCGACTGAATATAGCCGCAGCAGGCCGCTACAGTCGCGAGAATGGTGAAAGATAAATCGTCTCAGTCACGCAGATTGTGAGAGACTGGTGAGAGACTGGTGAGCGCCACTATCAGTCTCGTAGAGGCTAGACGCTGTTTCCTCTTCCCCGTTTGGTCTAGAGCGCGGATCGGGCCGTTTTTTTCTGTCCGAGCCCGGCCCTTGGAGGGGCGGGGGATGGGGGTGCTCGTAAACCCGCTGTTACCTCGCAGCGCAGGTGAATTCAATACTTGTCAAAACTTCTCTCAGTCCGTGCGCTTAGAGCAAACGCACACCGAGACACTTTGAAACTGTTTCACCACATTTCTACTGGCAGTGATGCGCGCGCTTCACAGAACCCATTAACCTGCTAAAAAGAGCCACGTTTGCCCTCTTCTTACACCACGGACTTACGTGTTATATTTTATTTTTGATCAATGGATAAATCATGTGTTTAAAGCGCTGCACGGTTGAGAAAAGCCTTTGAAGTGAGGTTACGCAGCGCGTAATGTTGGAATGGCACATCGCGCGCTGCGCTCTACACCGCCACACAGAGTCCTGCACGGGTCCATTTTTGGAGACCCGCACCCACCTGTGGAACATCATAACCACCCCACTACATCATATAAATACAAGTGAACGGAGACACCGTCTGGAAAGAGGGAATCTTCATGTCAAGCAGCAGCGGTTTGAAATGCCTTTCCCGAGCCCAGGCATTCGGATCAGAGGAATCATACGCCTCAATAAACTTATGGAAACACGGGCGCGATCAAAATAAAGGACGCACTGGATTACAAACATGTTTTTAAGGGGATTTTATCATGACATGATCGCTGGACAGACAGGTAGGCTACTACACACTCCAAACCCACACATATTGAAATCATATCCAGGAGAGGGAGAGAGGAAAGAGGCGAGATTTGCCTCAAGTGTCAGAGAAATGTAGGCTCGTAAAACTATACTGTCACCAAAGTACAAAGAATCAGGAAACCGTTTTCATTCATATCTTAGAAGCAACAGCACGAGCTAATGATATAGATTCAATATTGTGCGGGTAGCAGCTACCCTCCGACGCCGAGCCGTCCGTGTGTTATCACTACCCACCCGCAAACGACAGAGTCAGAAGTCAGACAGAAGCTGGTCACTTCCCCGGAGCAGGGTCTGAGCTCAGGGTCTTGCTGGGCTTTGGTGCGTAAAAGCACTGGGCCCAGTTTATTTAATTTTTTCCCACAAAAACGAACGCTAAGTCAACTACACAGGCCCATTTTAATTTTACACCAGTTTGATTTGTTTAACGCGCTGATGTGTCCGAGTCCGACCCGAGCTGAAAATAAATTATAAATATTTGTCCGAGTCGGTTGCAGCACTCTAGTCCGCACCACTGTCCGCAATCAATGTCTGTGGCCCGTGAAACACTCACTCACCAGCCTCTCCCCACACGCTCACCATTCGCTTTCTTCCTTGCGCCACTCGCATTTGGACACTATCCAAATCAACCGCATCCAGTCGCAGCCCGTACTCTATTGTGACTGTGACTGCGATTTCTTAAAAGTCTACTTTGCGATCTTTGCGACTGATGGCGATTTCAATTTTGGCGCAGAACAAATGGAGGACAAAGTCGCTGCGGTCCATGCGCCAATTGTGACAGGCCCTTAAAATGTATGCCACAATTAATTCAAAGAGTCTGACAGATCAGTTTTAGAGCTAAAAGCTTTCACACTGCTCGGGCTGATTCTTGTCTTTGTTCAGGGGAGTTTGGGTAAAAGTGTCCCTAGATGTGCCTTTCTACACAATTCACAATAGTAAAATACAGTAATACAAATGTATAAAAAACGTTTTCAATCACACATACGGTGCAACACATTATTTCGATCTCACATACTCAGTGCTATTTACAAATGGGTACAGCTCTGGTTTGTTTTCAGCCAAGACTTAACCTTAGAGGTGAACATTTGAAACTTAGGTATTGTTTTAAGTCTTACTGTGTGGAATTGTACAGTTGTTATTAATGTAGCCTCTGGTGACTCTTGCTCGATCCGAAACCAGTAAATTGGTAAGAGGTCTTACGCTAAACCGGATGTGCGTCAGCGTCTGCCATGATAAGAAGCGTCCGAATTGGGTTGTTGGTTAGAAAGGAGTTAGGGAAAGTGGCCTGTATGCTAACTATCATAGCCACTTTAGCATAGGGACCTCTGATGCTAACTATCATAGCCACTTTAGCATAGGGACCTCTGATGCTAACTCACTGGCGATTAGGAGCTATGTGCCATACCATAAACCACTGCGCCAATCTCCCAACCTCCCGTCGCCCCACCCTCGAGTGATTCATGCGCAACCACTGTTGATTGACAGGTGCACATTTAATAATAAAAATAATAATAAAAAAATAAAAAAAGATTCTGCACAAGCCAAACTTTATAAAAGTGACAACATACATGTTGTCGTCACCACAGCACAGTCACATGGTTTAAAGAGCCTCCTCAGTAAATGGCCTAAATGAAGGCAGTTTGTGCTTTTGCTTTCATTTAGTAGAAACTTAAGCCACATGGCTAATTTGCATACTGTAGCTTTATGAAACCGCTGTTGAGATAAATAAAGGGAAATGTGAAGGATCATTTAGATGTTTCTTTTTTTCCGCCTTAAATGTCTTTATTTGGACACTATGTTGTTGTTGGACAATATACAGTAGGTGGCGGTATGCGCTTTTGTTTGGCCTGCACTGAACTTTAAAGAAGAAGAAGAACAGTTGTTGGTGATGTCACTTCCCCTTCCCCTGGGTAAGGCCGGTCGAATTGGGCAAATGCTGCTGAAGCTCTAGTTCGCTAACTGCATAGAGATCTAACAGTTGACCCCATGAAAGGTTTAGGATTAGTTGCTAGTGTTAGTACTTAGAGGCTACAATTTAGTGGTTTCGGATGCAGCCTCTGTTATTGTTTTGTCTCTGTATAAATGAACTGAGTGGCTCATATGCAGATTATTGATACATTTGAAAGTTAGTTTGAGAAGGCACAACTTGCCAACGTTTTCAAAGCTTATAGGGCTTATGCATCTCAAGGATATTGCAGTGATGGTAGTTCATTGGCTTTTGTCCATGATCTTTATATCTTGATTATATAATGGATACGTTTAGTGGCTGAGGGAGCGGCCTGGGCCCATGCTGTCATGCAGTAGGATATGTGTGAGAATATCGTACAGGACGGCAGCCTGGTTTGGAATGTAATGTCTAACATGTCTTTGTATTGTTTGTGAAATCTTCTTGATATCTTTATCAAATTTCAGTTGGGGGTCGAGGACCAATTCAAGGTATTTAAATTCTGATTGCATATTTTTATTTTGGAAATGTATTTTGAAACTTTGGTCTATGTTTTGTTTTCTAACAAAGAAGCACATGAAACTGTTTTTGTATGAGCCGCTGACTCACCTCAGTCATACATGAGGACAGAACCTGCGCTGCCTGCTCCGCTGACTTGGCCGGTGTGTAAAAAAACCTGGTTCATCTAAAACTGGGCTTACACAGCGTGACTGGACCGCATACGAGGAGAGCCTGGACCTGCGAATGAGGTAGCCTGGATAGCCATACTGTTCTCTGTTTATTCTAAACTGAGTTTATTCTAAACTGGAGATGACTTCTTTTGAATCCATTTCAAATATAAAAAGAAAGAAGTGCCTGACCAGGCTACAAATGAGGTGCTCACACTAAATTATATGAGTTACATGACCCAGCACCGTGAGACGTTATTATGGATACAGTCTGTTCTATCACCCTGTCAAACAGTGCGTCTAAACACCCAAATGTTCCAAATAACTTTAGCGAGGCGAACTGCAGCAACAAATGACAAGTAGCCAGCTTAAAGTGCGCCAGTAGCCACTAAACTTTTGTAGACTTTGTAGTTGCAGTGGTATGTTCAGGAAGACGTTACAGTATCAGTGTGTTTAGCCCTCGCTCACCTCTCTGCGCTCTGTCCGCCCTGTGTCGCCCTCCGCCCGGCGACCACAGCTGGATATATTGTATCCACGCTGCTTTCAACAACAAATATCAAACATGTCAGAAAACCCTGCGACCGTGCTATTTTCAGTCGTACGGTCATCGTGAGCCCCCTGTACACTGCACAACGGAGACGCACGGGGAGGATGAAAAATCGCACCACTTCAACTTTGTTGTGAGATCAAAATTCGAGCAAAAGTCGATTTCACGCCACATGTGCAAGTGATGAACATGAACATCACATGTAAAATGTTCCCAAAGGATACATCTAAAATATATCCTGTATTCTCTCCACAAATTAATGTTGAATAAACATGACATACACCTATGAACCTGCAATTATGTACAGATTACAATGTTTCTACACTTTTATAGAAGATGGTAAACTTAGCGCTTTTCTACCTTTATCAGGTCCAAAGCGCTTTACAGTAAGGAACCAGTCACCCATTCACTCTCTCATTCATACACCAATGTACGTAGACACTGGAGGCAAGTAGGGTGAAGTGTCTCTCCCAAGGACACAACGACAGTGTGCATTTGCTGGAGCTGGGATTCGAACCCACGACCTTCCGATCACGACACGACCCGCTCTACCAACTGCGCCACCATTTGGTAGTCATTTGGTAGTCTTGGATCATGTGTGAAAAGTGTGTTGACATGAACAAAAGTATGCGTTTTGAGAGTGCAAGAGTGTTTCGGAACTGTGGTCAAACCATGACTTAGGTTCAACAGTCCTGTTTTGGGTAAACGTATGCGATCAGTATGTACAGTAAGGGTTGTCCAATAGAACAAAGCAAAGTCCACTAAGTCTTTCATCATTTCAATGTCCAGCCTCTTTTCTTTTTTAAAGCTGTATCCCCCCCGTCCTCTACCTGCTCCGTGATCCGAGAAGGTAAAGTCTAAAAATCCACTGCTCTGAACTTGACTTGTGGATATTTCTGTATTCATTTTTGCAAGGGTCCCCACCTCCCCGCAAATGACCGGGGGCTTCACGCTTTGCAAAATGAGTCAAACGTCAAATGAACTACACTACACACAGACTGAGACGAAACATTTTTTTACAGAATCTCCTCACAATTAACTGACTTGGAAATGCAACAACCTCCAGTACGAGGAAGGTGCAATTTGGAACGAGTGGGTTTCGGCAAGAAAAATCAATTATGTAATTCTCTAAGCATTTGTTGTTGTAGGAAGCTGTGAATGGCTTTCCGGAGTTTTAGTGGGAGTGCGGTGGATAGAAGCAAGAAAAAAAAATAATAATAAAAAACTCAAAACTCAAAACAATCGTGGGAAGAGGTGAAGCGAGGCCTTTCACTGAAAATGCCAAAGGGGCTTTGAAGGAAAAAGACACAGAGACAATGAACTTTTGTAACGTTATGTGGTCCACAAGCCGAGCAAAATGAAGACTCTGAATGAGATTGTTGTAATACAAAATCCGGAGTGGGGATTGAAAGGCCCTTTACCCGATTGTTGGGAGCACATACACTTAATTTATGAGTTATGGTCCTAACTTTCCTAACCGCCTTTCTAAACCGAGATGTAATCAAGTCACGATTCAGCTTCTCATTCATCTAACTTCCATGGATCTCCATCAAAAGAGTTCTTGCGAATGATCGGTGGTGGTTAGTTTGACTCATTTGCCATTGACATAGCATGGTCGGCATGGCAATGGTTTAAAATGGTTTACCTCTATCTACAGTATGTCACTTCCTGTCGGTGTCCAATAAGGAAGTGAAACTATACACATCACAAAATGGTCAAACTAAAAAAAGCTGGGTAACATTTCTTTAGCAAAATCTTAAATATAATTGTGTTAACTATGTTTGCGGAAAATTGTGTCTAATGTGTCATATGCACTTCAACCGCCTGCTGGCCCAGAGTTGTGCTGCTCTCAACAGCCATTGGGATCTGTAATGTGTCATGCAGACTGAGAAGAAATTGGTTTGACTGGTTCTATAATTACAGCGGATCAGAGTCGAATCTTTAGCCTTGCCAAAGTAGACTTTAGGGGCAGTGACTCGTGACCTCCGAGTCACATGTTGAGTACTCCGTTCGACAGTCGCGTCAAGTCCCAGAAAGGACTTAGAAATGGAGATGTAATACTCAAGTCCTGGACTTCGACTTGTAACTTGCTTTCCAACAGCCCAGTTCTTCACGGAGATGAATTTACAAGCACATTTCACGTTTTCCAGGGAGCTATTCTGTCACGGTAATGACTGTAATCAAGTCTCCACACAAAACACAACCTGCACGGCTTCTGTCATCTTCTCCAAAGTGGATGCTTTTGCAATTTCAGCCGTAAACATAGGGAAAAACTGGATAGTGAGACAGTGATATGACGCCCTTGATATTCACAGAATGTTGATCGAGCTTTTGCCCCGTTTTCGCATCACCTTCCTCCCCTCAAACCATCAAATTATAAATTTCCACATGGACGCACACACCTGTGCTTTTTGGCACCCAAGCCGCCATTACAGGCACCATTAAGAACGCCACTCAAAACCACCTGCCCAGCGTTCAACTGCAACAAAATACCAACGAGCAGAAACGGACACAGAGACAAACGAGTGAGATGATTGGTTATCATTAGACTGAGCAAAAGGAATTAAAAATGGTGAGAATGCCGTCAACACTGAAACGGCGAGTGCAGATGACAGCTCAAGTACTTTTATAAGCTTTATTACATTTATTTTATACACACATCACTACAACTGGATTAGAAGTAAAAGTATTTTGAGCTTGGATTGAAAAGCTTACAATATATGTTTGGCCTAGCTCTGATCGTAGATCTGCTGTAGGCGGAGTATGTAAAACATAATCAGAATGCTCGCTCCAACCACGAGGGGGAAGCTTGAATAAAGACAGGAGAGAATTCCACACTAATGAGAGATCAGGATATAAACAACACATTGTAGCCACGTGGGAAATGGACACTCTGCCCCTGGGCGGCTGTGGCTACAATAGTAGCTTACCACCACGAAGTGCTGAGTGAATGAATAATGACTACAGTGTAGCAGAGACTTGTGACACAGGCTTGTGTGCAATACAAGTGTAAGCCGAGGTTACAGTCCTGTCAGGCTCATTATTATTCATTTATTGAAAAAAGTTTCCTCAATAGTGTTTTTCCAATCAAAACATATTTTACTGGAGCTTTGTATATAGCAATACACTCTCGATTTATTTTGGCCCCAGCTAAATTTACTTGGAAACCCTGATCTAGAAGCTTCTGCAAAGTAATTTTACTAAGAAACGTCAAAAATAATCATCTCAGAACAACTATCAACAGATCTAGTCTCTCATTTGGCGTCAGCGCAATTCTGCATCGAGAAAACATCCAATCAACTTTTTAGTTCATTGGTCAAATTTGTGCTTTACTTGTAAGTACATTTGAGTGAAAATATTACTAAGTGAAGCATTTTCTCATGTATCTGTACTTTGAGTTATAGTATAGACATTGAGTACTTGGTCCACCACTGACTGTTGCACCAACATGCTATTTTAAAGGATCTGTATCATGCTATTTTAGCCATTCCAAAGTAAACATTTATATGATGTATTGTACCCCTACCACTATGGAGCATTAATTTTTGTGAGAGTATTTTCTGGAGGTATTTTTCAAACCCGGAAGACAAGACACTTTGATTCATTTATCTCCGCCCCTCTCTCCGAGTAGATGCAGCCCGTGCAACTTTAGCAGTAAATAAATATATATATCACAGTAAAAAGGGAATTTACTTCACAATGCTGCTATAAGGAGTTTCATAAATGGCTAACACACATGCTAACACACGTTTTGATTGACTCACTGCTCTGCCTCTGGCCTCGATGATCGGGTGTATTATGGGACTCGCGTTGGTTATAAAAGTTAATCCACTTTGATTCTGGTTCACCAAACAATCCATCATGACGGTCACAGACAAACACTATTTTGGCTGATAGTCGCTGAATCCCGGAGAGAAATTCCAACTTCTGGTGAGTAGACTCTTCTTTAGGAAGGTTGAATAAATCCTGTACCTCTTGTAGTGCATTTTCTCCGTGACATTATCATTAGGTAAGAAAAAAACAAAAAAACAGGCAGTGTCCAGAGTAGGTTAGAAAGAGCTCCTTCTTCACAACTTTTGGTGCAAACATGACATCTGTTCAGACGCTCAAGGGCTCAAGGGTTTACTCCACAAGGGCAGCGCGGACACGTCAGGCACTTCCTTTTTTTTTTCCCCTTTCTTACAACAGAAATAATGAAAAAGCGGTTTTATAAATTAAAATCAGGCCGTAACGCATTCCATTACAGACGTCAGGCACTTCCTGTTTGACACTATGACGTAAAATACATCACAGTGTCACAGCTCAGTCGTTTACCAGGAGAGGGCGGAGCAGCTGCTCAGAGAGCAGGATTCAGGAGAATTGCTTAAAACTGCGTGAATGAAGCCAAAAAACACTTTAGGGGTGTTTGTGATAAGGAAATAGCATAACAACATGGTTAAAAGCTCCAAAAAGTCAATTTTGCATGATATAGGACCTTTAACATTTGTTAGCATCAAATTAAGATTAGCCATTAGCTTCAAGGATAAAACCGCTACAGTTATAAACAGTGTTAACCACTGTTTATAACTGTACTTTGGAAGACGGTGGAACTCTAATCTAGAAGACTAAGAACACTACATTAGGTCGATATATGAAAGGCTGTGTATAGATTACATGTAACAGAAGCTGTTATTACTTTGAATTGATTAATAAAAAAATAAAAAAAGGTTTAAAACCAGGAACTATTTGATTAATCAGATAAAGGTTTGTGCAATTTAGTGTATTTTAGGCAAAAAAAATATGCTGTTTAAATTAGCCTTGTACAGTGATGAAAATCAGAACTGTCAAAAAAAAACAAAAAAGGAAGAAAGAAAGAAAGAACGAAAGAAAAGCAACACTGATTTTTATAGCTGCAATTAGACTACTTTTATTAGGCTATTTAATCTATTTATTGTTTTTTATGTACTGTCAAAACCCTGTGTTAGTGGGGCCCCAGTCCCTCTGCTGCACGTGTCAGCTCCGCCCCTGCTCTTCCTCCTTAAGAGGAGACACAGGCTCCAGACGAGTCTAAGACTAAACTTTAGTCAGGATTCCGGACTTTCATGTTGCTTTTAAATCGCAGGCAGATTCAGGGGATCAGGTCAGAGGAAATACTTTGTGAAAAAGGCCGACATCGCGCCGTAACCACGCGCCGTATCCTCGTGCTGTAACTCTGCGCTGCTTTATCGCCTTTTCTCTCCATTATGCTTCCTAAATTAATCTCTAAAACTGAAAATATGAGGCCGATTGACGTGAAACAAAAAGCGGGCTAAAGCTTGGGAAGAGTATGCATTAGTTTATGTCAGAACATTTTATGATTTTGTGATAAATGCTGTTATATTGAGCCGCATTAAATCCGTGCACACAGGGAGTTGACTTTTACCTTATGAACCTTCACGGCCCCTTCGCTCCTCCGGCAGGGGTCTCCTAGTTATTCCTAAAGTCAACAGAAAGACTCACGGCGAGGCGTCTTTCCAATATGATGGCCAATATTTGCCCCATTTGAAAATTATGACTTACGACCTTGTATGCAAACAAAACGTCTCGTAAGATGCTATTATTTTAATGTTTCTTCACAGCGTATATAAGACAAAACATGCTAAATAACGTTATATACTGAAGGCTGTGACCAAAAGTAATGTTCACCACACTGAAACAAGACAGTGACAGGAAGAAGGAGAGCTTGGAAAAAAAAAAAATCTTCCTGGTTGAATGTATTGAAAATAATCATTTCCAGCTCCAGATGTAGCACTGAAAAAATAACAGCTCCCCCTGGTGTCAGCTCGGACACAGCACGGCACTCAACCTTCAGCTTCATGGATTTCAATCGCTGGTTTTATTGTTTTATTATTCCCTTTTCATGTCTCCTGCAATGTGTGTCGGGCGTAAAATCGATTGTAATACAAGACCCCCAATAGATGTGTGTCCATCTGCTTATGTGAACTGAATGATAGTGTTTGTACTAAAAACTGTGATTATCGGTTGGAATGAGAGAGCAGCTAGGGGCCCAGGAGAGAGAATGAGGGGAATGGACACCTGCCACACATAGACATCAGCTCCATTAACTTCACAATAATTGATAGACCATTCAGAGACGTGGAACAAAGCTGAAATACGCCGTTTTCATCTGTTATCATCTGATGTGGATTACGGCTTGGCGCTGACAGCTGAGTTGATTTAACCAAGTCGAGCAGGTCGAACACGGCGCCATTTTGTACGATCAAGATAATGACCTGCATTTTGGATGCCGCTTTATGAGCTTGACAAGCTTCTCAAAGGGTTACCGTCGGCCATTACCGATTCCCTCTCCAGCTGCCATGGGGAAGACTGATGGAAATACAGCTACCATTCAATTCAATTAAATACATGTACAACGGTTGAAGTGGACATATGCATTATATCTGAGGCTCAACACATTCACCTCAGGAGTGATCATTTACATTGAAACATTTTTAAATATTGTCTATGTGGATAAAAAATTACTTCCCGCACACTGCCAACCTTGCAAATGTAGTTTATTAGGATATGGTCAACGTTTCGGTCCTGAGACCTTCATCAGGCAATTTGCCGACGGTGAAAAGAGTCAACTGTGCTGAAGTGCATAAAACCGTGATAAAACGATCCCACAAAAATAACACATCGTCAGCTCTGGAGATCGTAAGACGGTCTAATATCGTCATATCGCCCAGCCCTATGGCCAGCCTGTGTTATCGAAACATGCCGGTGCGTCGGGAACATAGACCGTTAAAAGAATAGACAACTCCTCCTCACTCCTCCGCGTTTACCATAATGACCACGTTCGAGGGGGAAATCATGGCAGATTTACAGACTCCTCCTCCCCAGCTCTGAGGAAGCATGTTCCTAATAAGGGCATAAGGGCGGGATCTTCACTGTAGCCTCGGCCCTTGCGTGACGTGTAGCTCATGCTCCAATGCTCCAATGCTAACAGTCCGACCCTCATTAGTACGAGATTTCAAAAAATGTTATTTCGAAAACCAGCCTGGTTTCTTTTTTTGTGACTAACCCAGCGTTATCTCAGGAGGAATATGTAGCCGTAGAAAGTGCTCAAAAAATAGAAACCAGGCGTTAAAGTTGTTTTTAACGTGTCTAAAGTCCAATGCTTTTCAATGGGAGACTAGCGGCTATATGGAGGTACTACAGCAATGGCGGAGCAATGGCGGCCTCCAGTGTTGCGGTCATAAAGCAGAGCAGCCAGGGGCCATTGGTCATGAAATGCAAAAAAGGAAAAGAAATAATAAACAATATGGCCTCACCTGTGATGGTTTTTACACCACAATTGCTGAAGAATAGACAAGAATTAGGTAAAGCAGTGAAGGTTTGTTTGCAAGTCGTGGGATCACTTTCTAGAAGTTTAGCTGCTGGTTCTGCTTCACCTGTCGAGCTGTGTGCAGTAGTGTCCCCAGTGGTTGGCTCACACACTGCTTTGTTGCTATGACCGACGGAGCGCACGGACAGAATCACACAGAAACCTCCATGCGTTACATAAGCTACATGAGCCACATTACCAACATTAGTGTCTCTTTTGTGATTATTGTCCCTCGTGTGATATTGCAGGACATGACCGGGTGCAAACAATGGGCAAAACCAGGGCTCAAAGAAAAGAGGCTAAAACCTGGACTATCATTTTGTGCCAAGTCAAATGGGTTTTTCCGTGATTCCCATTGAAGCTGGACACAAACGTGGCGATAACATTTCCACATTGCAGCACCTACAAACACCTTATTATCCAGCCTTGTACAAAGGTTTTTCAGAAGGATCTTTTCAATATCTCATTCCTTGCCTGTTCTAATGAGATTTGAACCTCAAAAAAACCAAAGCGGAATTACAATATTTTTCTCCACAAAAACTATACATATTTAAACTCTTTTTGTAAGAAAAAAACAAACAAAACCCATAAATGTAACCCCGGGTCAATCGATTATTCAGATTTCGTTTCAAACAAAGGTCATTAGTGTCGCTGACGAAGCATCTTTGACGAAGCATCTATGCCCTGTGTACAGACGTTTCCTTTGTCTATGATGACATGCTCTTTAACTGAAAATCTGCACCGTAAACGTACTCCTCCTTCAAAATCCAGGACTAGAAATCCATTTCCCATTGTATGAACCGTAATTTTCCAAATGATGATGGTGTTAGGTGCCTTTCCACCAAAGGCACGCTCTCAGCCGCACTCAGAGCTTTGCGAATTGCACGGAAAAGAACAATGTGGATATTTTTTTTTCTCTTGAGAATGCGACAGTAATGGGTGAAAATGGGCCCCGGGGCGACTCACGGAAAGCAGTGTAGAACTCGTGGAGACTCAGGTGGCCGTCGTTGTTGTAGTCGTCGTACCGGAGAAGGTCCTGCATGGTGCATTCCATCAGGCTCTCGTCCAAATGCTCCTTGGTAGAGATCTGCAGAGGACAACAGAAGACGTGTCATTAAGGTCAGTGTTTCTGTGATGCGCTCTGAGTAGTTTAAGGGCCTCACTTTTACAATAGGTAAAAGTGACATCACATGACGTCACAACATTCTAAACAGCCTATAATCTGAAATGGCTAAGAATTCTATCATGTTAACTATGATAACTGTCAAAATGCTGAATTTACTTATTGGATTATTGTTAAAATATCACCATGAAACAAAAACGGTCCAAAAGCTCTTCTCTCTTTGCACATATGAACTGAGGTCAAACTCTTGTATCATAAAGGTGTTCAAAACTGGAGACAACTTTCTAAATGCTGTCCTTGATGTTGGTCAGATAAAAGGACTGTTCGTCGTAAGATGAATGTGCCAGGTTTGTGAATCCAATCATTTTCAAATAATGAACAAGAGGGCAAGTGAGCGCTGCAGTGGTTTGTAAATGTCACAGGTGCTCTATCAAGGATCCATGCAAGAGAGAAAAGATCCTTTATTCTTTTTGGAACACCATACCACACTAACAGGTGTGAGAACACCCTTTCTCTTACTCTGTCTGGTCTTCATCAGACCAGACAGAGTAAGAGAAAGGGTGTTCTCACACCTGTTAGTCCAGTAGAGTGGTTCGATTGGGCCCAAAAGTTGTTACAATGTAGCACTTCTCCACTTGTTCGGGTCACATTCACAACGAACCAACCACGCTACTGTTCACAAAACTGTGTTTTTGGGTGACGTAGGTGAAAGCTGATTGGCGCATCAGGTGAAGAAGGAAAATCCCGGAAGAAAACATCAGGCTGATGATGAGGCTTTTATTCCTAAACGATGAACTGTGCTCTTCTACTTGTTTTTGTGGCAATATATACAGTATATAAACTCGCATTCAGCACGAGAACACTCTGCAGTTGTTTTTGGCAGACATTATTGCTTAAAACGGGCGATGCTCGTAAACCTGAACCAACTTTTATGAAGAAAACATTTTCGGAAATCTCTCCGGTAAACTTCTGTTTCACTTATTAAGGGAACTGTTGTAAATGTTTGCCATTTACTAAGGTGAACTAAGGGAAATAGACTGGGCAACATCCATTTGCGCTCGACAGTTGAGCATCATCCGCCCATATTTCTATGAGGCACTGTACCTCCTCTTTCGACCACGAATTTTCCACGTTTAATCTCGATCGTTGGCTCCAAAACAAACTATTGCCGAGAAATTCAGTTTCCGCCTCCCAAAATACGCTGTACGGGTGGTTACGGAAGTCGGTTAAATTCAACTGATCAAAGGAGAAAGAAACTCCAGCAGTTGGCTACTTGGCTGGTATTATAACTGATCTAGGGTTACATTCAAGAGGTTTTGCAGGTATTTGGTAATAATCTCAAACACATCCCTATACCTATCTTACTCTTTGTTGGTTAGAAAATGCATTATTGATCTAAAACAGCTAAAACTAAATATCCGCTACATATTGCTCCCTTTTCAATAAAGAGAAAGAAAAGGAAAAATGAAATAGACCGGCGACCTTGTTTGTCTGTGGTGTAGCTCTGGCAAGTCATTTTACGCTGCAATGAAAAGGATTAACCAAATCGCCCTTTGAAGCGACAGGTTTCCACATAAATCTATGGGGTATCATTGTTTAAGAGAAGTACAACAATTTAAATCGATTACACTTTGTTTTAAGGTGAAAGATGGATGGTTGAAGGTTGCAAACTATTATAGCACACACCCAGATTTGACTTGAATTAAGTTGTTTAACACATTGAGTTCCGCGCTGTTTTAGGATTTAGCTGTAGAGTGCCAACAATCCAGACCATTGTTCATGATATTTGTAGCACCACAGCGTATTCGATGTTATAGATGGACACATGCTATGGCTCATTTGAAAGGTGAGACTCTTAAGATCTCCGTAGGTGAAAACAGTTTAATTTGCTGCTTCGGCCTACTCCTTTTGAGTTTTTGTTACTTTTTTTATTTTCTGCACTGCTACAATGTTAATGTAAATAATGTAAATAATCACTCAAATAAATTCCAAATTCCAATTTTAATCCTAAGCTAAACAGAGGCTAGTTTTGATCAAAATCACTGATTTTCTTTCTAAAAACTGAGATATTGCGTGTTTTATGAAAGACTCTCCTTTCTGATTAACTCCTCTCTCCTCTCTGGACTGGCACTAACGTTATGGAAGAGGCAAATGCCTAAATATCTCAGTTTCAAGTCAATTTTCAACGACAACATTGTTGACACGTTTTGAAACACTGCGTGTTGCCGCAGATCGATCGCTTTAGCTAATCATCGCGTGTGCCTTTAAACAGCCTGGTTCTCGGATTGAAAATTTTAACAGGATTTTTCATAGCCGTCCTTGGAACGATTGTAACCATTTAAAAACTCAGAGAAACGTTAACATCTCAACTGTTTCGATCTTTCCATGGGAAGCCGCTCTGCTTAGTGAAACATGCTCCAGAGAGCAAGAGAGAAGTGTCGGCTCTACAGTTGTTCGCTGCACAACACCATGCCCCTCGGACAAAGAAGAAGAAAAGAAACACAATAATATATATGAAATGTCCAGATCATGACTATTCACAAGTTTTGATTGCATTTATTGTGTGTCTAGTTTCATAATATATATTTTTTTAAAGTGTTTACGTTTTTGGCACTCAATGCGCATAAACCAGTCAACAACCAGGCACAGTTCTACAAGTTGCCACACCGTGTTTTGTTCCATTACTGCCTTTTTTGTCATTTTCATCCTGCTCCCAGTGCACTAAATGAAAAACACACTTGACAGGCCTTGTGTAAAAATGTAAATCTGACATTTTGAAGTCGTACAGAAACAGTTTAACATTTTTGCCTGGCCCTAATGGGGAATAAGGCAGTGTTTATGGAAATGAAGAGCTGTCAATGTATGCAGTTGCATTGCGTTAAGGCCATCAAAGCACAAATCCCGCTAAATCCAGCCTTAAACCATGACTAATCCACGGTAATGTCACACACAGAAAATAAGTTCAGTGTTCAATTCAATTGGAGCCCTAAAATGAGGTACAGTGCCTTCAAGTAATCAAAGCAACAGAAGAGTAAGGCAGGGGTAGGCTGCGTCAAGCCTGCGGGCCAAATTCGGTCCTCAAGCATAAAACTTTTGCTCTGCCAGTGTTTATGTGTTTTACGTTGCTTTTATCCTGTTTCACACGGACCACAAGTGTGATGACTTCTATTTTTTATTTTTTATTTTATTGACTGGTTGAGCTACATGGAGTTTTTTGTGTACTTTTCTTTTTTGTGCAGCACTTTGGAACTGTTCTGTTGTTTAAATGTGCTATAGAAATAAAGTGGATTGGATTGGATTTGTAAAATCGACTTTTTCAAGCTTTATATCATGTTATTATGTCATTCCCTCATTAAACACATACCTGGAGTGTTGCCTTGGCTCATTCACATATTTTGAGTAATCAGTAAAAACTTAGACGGCAGCCATTTTAGGTGTAGCTATGCCTCAGTCCTCCTAGGAACGCCCCCACCTCCTGGAGACGCCTCTGGACCTTTCGTCACCAGCCAAGCCACCAACCACTGCTCCTCAGCTCAGCAGAGCCCCCTCCCCGCACAGTAGTGTTGTTTAGATGCCACAGCAGTGTGCTGAAGGGGGCGTGTCGGAAAGCTTCTTAAAGAGACAGAGGCCTATTTCAAGACGTTCAGTACAGCCATTTGAGAGAGCAATTTTATTCAAGGCAGTTATTTTAATTTACTGCATATACAGACCAACAGAAGGTTACGTCATCATTGTAGTATGCTATAGACTGGTGCTATGTGATTGAAAAAAGCATAATACCCCCTCTTTAAGATAAATTTTAAGAAATGTTATTATACAATTCAGGGCTCAAAAACCTGGCAAAGTACTCTAAAACGTGGAAAGTACTGGCAAATCCTTAAAAAATGTCCTGGAATAACACCCCATTTGGTCATGTATGATGTACAGCACTGGCATTTGTGGAAAGTGGTGCTTTACTTTGGGCTATAATTAGGCCTTTGGTAAAACTTGCCTAACTCTGCAGTACGGACTGAGTGACGGGGCTGATCAGGACTTCGATTTAGCCTGGAGTGCCCTCTGCCGGCAGCAGTGAAAATTACGCATTTCATTTTCTGCTAATGGCATGCTAGCACATCAATGACAGTGAGGAATTCACTTTGGGGGTCATTTAATAAGCAATTGCAAAAGTAGAGAAGCAGCAGACTCATTTATGCTTTTCTTTTTTTTTCTTTTTTTTAACTCTCGCAGCATTCTCTCATTTACATATCCAATTTAGGGCCCTAATCCTGTAATTCGGGCAATTTCAAATGTTAAATCAGGTGCAACATGGCCACAACACAGCACATTTTTGAGCACATCTGTGAATGGGTTTGGTAATGGATTATGGGCTTTAGAAGAGGACAGTTTCGGTGTCTTGGGCAAACTAGAGCTTTGGCTTTCCTCGTCCCTCACCAATCCACACAATTAACTCCACTAGACCCTGTGACGGTAACAAAAACTAAAGTTTGATATATCGAGGTAGGGAAATATTGCAATAAACTATTATTAAGGACCTTTTTATGCCTCGGAAACTAACTCTCCAGAGCTTAATAATGACAGTTTGAAAAGTACTTCCTCTTAAAATATCCTACAACAAACATGAAATACAATGAAACACAACTTAGTACCACTTTAGATGTTTTCCTAATTTTTCTAAATAAATGATGAGCCCAAAATGTATTATTAAGACAATATAGTAATTATCGTGACAGCCCTAAACTCCACCAACCCCAGTCTAGGTATCAACGGTCGGCGTTTCAAACAGGTCGCAAACCAATCGTGTGAATAAACAATCATAAACCATTTATATCGGGTCATTAAGCTGTAGGAGCGTTTTCTCCAAGCCTATTCATCTCAAATTCTCCCTTTCTTATACAGTACTGGCTGGATTTTTTTGGCCCTCGGGCAGCCTATCCTTCAAGTAGTGAAGCTCAAATGATCGACTGGACTGGGGTTAAGCCGAGGACGTTTCGCTTCTATTCACAGAGGTACAGTGTCCGATTCGGACCACAAGAGCTAAGAGGAATCAAAGAATGCGAATAGAAGCGAACACATCCTCAACTCAACCAAAGCCAGTCCAGTTGACGATTTAAGCTTCACTACCAACCATTCCGTAACCAGTCATTCACCTTAACCTTAACCTTTACATCTTTCAACCATCTGGACACATTTTGAAGATAGAAAAGTCAAGTTTTATCAAAGTGTTTCTTCATCTAGTATCGTCTGGAAGCAGTTTTAATAATGCTAAGTCTCTATCACTTTCCATTTCGAAGAGCGAAATAACTCTATAATTTGGCTGGCCTGGTTCGCCTATGCCTATCCCTGATTTTCGCGTTGCTGTTTTGGAGGTCACAGTCTGAAAAGTTTTAAACAGATGAGATGACAGAAGACAAAGTACCTCGCATTAAGCATTGTCATAAACCCGACTAAGCCCCACTTTGGATTTTTCATTATAGGCTCCTTTGTTTACTCTTCTTAGTTTTCATTTCCTGAGAAAGTGAAAAGAGGCCGCAGTGCTCGGAGTTTGGGCGCACATTAAAAGCCCATTATGTCGCTGTGGATGTGTCGGTTTGGAGGCTGGAGATCACAGCGCTCGGGGTTTAGGGGTCTCATCAAGGGTCATTTTGGAGAAGCCATTTTCAGGCACGCCAGATGAGGCCCCCCGCACGAGCCAACACTGCCGCGCTGTTTTCCACCGGGCTTTCTCAAACACAATACAGCCACTTTCACTGGCTAACTGAGTGACCAAATTGATGGAAAGTAGTTACCGTAGCAGTAAAAGCCGTAAAAAAACAAACAAAGTCTCTGATATTTGACCCGGTTTACCAACAGCACAGTCCGTTTAACTCTTTCAATTGTTTTAAAGTCTGTGAGAAATACTCTTAGCTTAGTTTAGAATGTTAATCTGATACTTCGTTTGTTGCTCTTATACAGTATGTGTACTGTTACTGAAATGAGTTGAGAGCACTTTTTCTGCAATGCCCGGGCGAGGATCGAATAGTCAATTTTCTGGATGTACACCTTGCGCTTAGGGTTGCCACTTTGAGCACAGGAAAATAAGGGACCACGCAGTACCACGCATTTGGCCACGGTGACTGTCAACCAACTATCCCAACGATGTCATCGACTAATGCATAAGCTTTAAAACATAAATAGTAATTGTACTTTTACGTCAGTGGGGTCAAGGAGTCCTCCACCAGAGACATTTTTTAGAATGTCGTATTTCTTCTGTTTTGGTCTGTTTTTATACTGTATGTGTCTTTAAACACATTCAAAGCTGTATGATATAGAGGTAAATTTAATGGGCAATAATGTCAATCAATAATGTTCCATTAACTCCATTGTTTAGAAAAAATATGGTTAATTAGAAGTGGTCAGACAAATTATTTATTTGGTCACTGTAGTATTTGTAAGATTAGCATTTTCTCAAACGATCTCTGCTATCCCTTTCCGCGGTTGAAGATCTATGAGCCCGGGGTTGAGGATCTATGAGTCTGCGGGTAAGGTTCTACGAGTCTGCAGTTGGGCCTCTACGAGCCCGGGGCTGAGGGTCTACGAGTCCGCGGTTGAGCATTTACGAGTCTGCGGTTGAGAATCTACGAGTCCGCAGATGGGGATCTACGAGCCCGCGGTTGAGGATCTACGAGTCCACGGTTGAGGATCTACGAGTCCACGGTTGAGGATCTACGAGACCGCGGTTGAGGATCTACGAGTCCACTGTTGAGTATTTACGAGTCTGCGGTTGAGGATCTACGAGTCCACGGTTGAGGATCTACGAGTCCACGGTTGAGTATTTACGAGTCTGCGGTTGAGGATCTACGAGTCCACGGTTGAGTATTTACGAGACTGCGGTTGAGGATCTACGAGTCCACGGTTGAGGATCTATGAGTCCACGGTTGAGTATTTACGAGTCCGCGGTTGAGTATTTACGAGACTGCGGTTGAGGATCTACGAGTCCACGGTTGGAGATCTACGAGTCGCGATTGAGTATTTACGAGTCCGCGGTTGAGTATTTACGAGTCTGCGGTTGAGGATCTACGAGTCCACGGTTGGAGATCTACGAGTTCGCGATTGAGTATTTACGAGTCCGCGGTTGAGTATTTACGAGTCCGCGGTTGGAGATCTACGAGTCCGCGGTTGAGTATTTACGAGTCTGCGGTTGAGGATCTACGAGTCCACGGTTGAGGATCTACGAGTCCACGGTTGAGTATTTACGAGTCTGCGGTTGAGGAATCTACGAGTCCACGGTTGAGGATCTACGAGTCCACGGTTGAGTATTTACGAGACTGCGGGTTGAGGATCTACGAGTCCACGGTTGAGGATCTATGAGTCCACGGTTGGTATTTACGAGTCCGCGGTTGAGTATTTACGAGACTGCGGTGAGGATCTACGAGTCCACGGTTGGAGATCTACGAGTTCCGCGATTGAGTATTTACGAGTCCGCGGTTGAGTATTACGAGTCTGCGGTTGAGGATCTACGAGTCCACGGTTGGAGATCTACGAGTTCGCGATTGAGTATTTACGAGTCCGCGGTTGAGTATTTACGAGTCCGCGGTTGGAGATCTACGAGTCCGCGGTTGAGGATCTACGAGTCCACGGTTGAGTATTTACGAGACTGCGGTTGAGGATCTACGAGTCCGCGGTTGAGCATCTACGAGTCCACGGTTGAGGATCTACGAGTCCACGGTTGAGTATTTACGAGACTGCGGTTGGGTTGAGGATCTACGAGTCCACGGTTGGAGATCTACGAGTTCGCGGTTGAGTATTTACGAGACTGCGGTTGGGATCTCGAGTCCGCGGTTGAGCATCTACGAGTCCACGTTGAGTATTACGAGTCCGCGGTTGGAGATCTACGAGTTCGCGATTGAGTATTTACGAGTCCGCGGTGAGTATTTACGAGTCTGCGGTTGAGTATTACGAGTCTGCGGTCTAGGATCTACGAGTCCGCGGTTGGGGATCTACGAGTCTACCAATTGAGGATCAACGAGGCCACAGTTGAGGATCTACGAATCTGCGGTTGAAGATCAATGAGCTCGCGGTTGAGGAACAATGAGTCAGAGATTGAGGATCAACAAGTCCGTGGTTGAGGATCTACAAGTCCGCGGTTGATGCCCAGAATATATAATTATTTGGACCCATAGGCCCACTCTGGACATTGTCAGCTGCCTCTGCAGAACCAGGCTCAGCTTTGGGACGGGACGTGCGGTTCTTTTCGGCCAAAAATTAGACGATTTCATAATATAAGGGATGGTTGGCAACCCTCAATATGCCAAAATAAATAAATAAAAATTATTAGAGATAAAAAATAAATTGTCAAAAATACAGCACTCCTCAACATAGATGGTAGATAATACTGAGATTCTGTGTCACATGGCCTATCTTGTGAAAAAAAAAGAAAGAAAAAAGAATAGCTAACACACATTTCATGCATTCTACACAAGTTTATATACTGTAGCTTATTGAGACGCAGCAGCTAGTGCTCTCGCCTCACAGCAAGAGGGCCAGGGTTTGATAACCGTTTCCTCCCGGTGCTACGGTTTCCACATCAACCCAAAACATGCCCACTAGGCTAAAAGACCTCTAGCTACGTAGCTACTTCAGCATGCTGCCTTTAGACAGAAGACCGCAGACTCTACAGGCTAGATCCAGACGTATGACGAACTAACCACTTCAACCACCAGGATGTCAGGAGGCTGAACTCTCTCTCCTCCCTGAGAGAATCTGAATTCTGACATCGAAAAAAATATCTTTATCTGCCAAAAATGGTGGCTAGCGCAGACAAAATACCAAGTCATCCCCCCAAAAAGGCGCAGATGCTTGCACTCACCTTCTCCAGCTCGTCGCTCACCAAACGGCCGTCTTGGTTGGCGTCCAGGTATTGAACATGGCATCCACCAGCTCCCTCTTCTGGTCCATGTCCCTCTGCTGCTGGCTCTGCTCCTCGAACCCCTGTGCTCTGGGCTGCAGGTCGAGGAGCATGTTCTTCAGCCGGTTGTAGTCCGACATGGTGCAGGCGTTTCCTATGAAGCAAAGGGGGAGAGCAATGGATGAGTTTGAGTGCCATTTTTACTTTCCTGCCTGTTTCTGTGGCATTTCAATTATCTATAATCACAACAAAAATATGTCCAAATACAGCTGCAAATATGGATCGGATCTTGTTTTTCCATCCATCTCCGACTGTTCACCACAATTCGTTAAAGGCATTCTCTATCCGGCAGTCACTAAGCTCTGATTATAAAATGTTTAATACAACAAAAAGTAACTTGTTATTTCTAGTCAACCACATCATAAAACCAGCACTACAGGACTAAAATAGCATGCTGATGATGTCACAGCATGGCAACGGAAGTCAATCGAGTGTCAAGTTAGGAAATTTGTTTCGGCCACATCGACTCAAAATGTGTTTAACCGTCCATTTTTTGTCCGTATTTACGTTAAATGAATAACATTTAGCCTTCAAACCATTACTGTGATTTATATTCTTAATTTACATTATCACATCATTACATAGTAAAGACAACTCAAAAGGAGTAGGCCGAAGCATGAAAGCTTATAGAGATTTACTTCCATGCATTTCAGGATAAAGTAATTGAGGATCAATACAAATATAATAAGTCTGTCCTTTCAATAGAAAAGAGTCATCAAAAGGCTCCACAATGGAAATTGACATGACTAAAACACATGTGTACAGCTGCAGGCATTCCCCAATGGGAGTAATAATAATGCCAATAGCAGCATCTCGTCTTCATACAGTTTGACATTACATTATGATTTCCTGAGTTATCCAGGTACAAAACACTGTTCAGAAGTGTACATTGTAAAATGATTGTCATACACAAGCACAGAGCGTGCATGTGCCTGGGTATGTAAATTACAGGTAACAAGAGAATAAGAAGGTCATATCCCAGGCACACACACAGCCCTGTGGGTGTACCCATTCATGAATAACAATTATGTCCTATTGCTCTCATCAACAATACAATGTTCAGCATTAACCTTATGATTAGCAGCATTGACAATGAGAAAGCTTTTACATTTCCACGATGAAAATCAGATGAGACATACAGGACAACATCAAACTATTCATAGAAGCAGCGCACTCATTTCTATAAATTGTCTTAATCCAGGTATTCATAAGAGATAAAGAAATTTTACGAGTATATAGAACGAAAATAGAACACAAATCAAACTACGGTATAACAGAAGTGACCCAAAGTAGAACACCTTTGTTGTGGAAACTTTCAGCACGAAATAATCTAAACTATTGGCTATTGGTAACAAACGATTGAAGGTTCTGTGGCTCCGTCCGTACCAATATATATATTTTTTAATTTCAAGATCGCTACATCCCTGATAAGCTTTCAATCGTTTGTTGGAGTTTCAGTGTCTGACAAATGTCTTTTCCTTCCAATTTTATGTGACTGAAAGAAACTGCGTGATAACTCTGCACACCTGACTCAGAGTGTGGATCTGCTTTGGCCACACATCACCTGGGACGTTTCGATCCAACAGCCTTTCAGAGTTACACAGTTAAAGATCAATACATAGCTACAGCTTGATCGCACTTGCCTTTGCACTTGCTCCTAATTTGAAGACGCGTTTTAATTACGTTCCGCTGCCGGGAAACACAAACAAAGCAGTAATTTATGACATTAATTTGGTTTGTCATTTTAAAAGGGCTCTGGATCCACATTCAAAAGGATAAACCTAGTAATACACGTATTATTGGGCTTGCTTTTCTTCGCGTCTGGCAGCTTCTTCTAAACAGCTCTAATTAATAACACATAATCCCCAAATCCACATGAAAACAAAGGTAAACATTTTATTTATAGCCCTCCTGCAGTGGGATTAGCATTCACGGATAAGAGCAGTGTATGAAAAGGATTTCTATGCAAACCGCAGCTCATTTGTTCCGTATAGGTTTGATTATGCTATGAATGTGTGTTTATGGTTACTATCTGAGAAGTGGTTGTTTTTTTACTGGAAAGTGGACAGTCGGTTCTGAGAACCATGGTAATTGATTGTGTTCAACCTGTAAGCTACATCACAGTGACTAATCATTTGATTGCATATAAGGCAAAACCCTTGGTAATACAAATATTTTTATGCTCATGTTTTTGTGCAACACGCTGCGTCGTCCCTCCTTAAAGTAAAGAATGACAAGGTTAGGACAGCTGAGCAGTTACATATAATAATAATAATAATGCAATTTTGTGCATTATTCATTCACATTCCCTCCATCCTGCCTCGTAAAGAGGCGAGACTCCCGGTCACCCGGCTCGTTCCTCGTGTGCCATTTGTTCGCGTCCGTCTCTCTCTTCCGTCTGTGCCGCTTCCGCCTTTATTTCGTACCTGCCGCCAGAGCCCATGTGTGGGTAATTTGGCTGCTTTAGTCCCGCGAGTGAAGGGGGAGGTTATGTGACCAATTACCACGGCAACAAGGTTGTAGGCAGTGCTTAATTTGTAAATTTGTATTTTCAGGAACACTTTTGGTCTGATGTTATGGATTCGGGGAACAGGCCAAAACATTTGCCGGAACACTCTCATTAAACACCATTATATCAGATCAAATCTTTGCCGGATCCTCCTAAATATTTCCCGGATCCTTTACCCTGAATAACTGAGAATTGGGGAATGCGTTCCCCCAAACGGGGGATCAAATTAAGCACTGGTTGTAGGTGGAGGAACACATCTAATAAGTTAATAAAACAAATATAAAAATATCAAACTTATGAAAAGAACTCCCCCGTCACATGTACCTTTGTGACTTCAGTTTGACAGTTTACATTCACAACAACATCCAATACGTTGCGTTCACAACATTCTAGAATCTATTATTTGAGTTGGAGCAGGGGCCGATACAATAGAGCCTGTTCCGACAAATGCGTACATTTTGTTACCCACCAAATGGGGATGAATGGGGATTGTCCTTTTCATGGCATATAATTTCTGTGCTTTCTTTATCATTAACATCTAACAGGATGACGTTTAGTGGCCATTGGATGTGTATCCAACCCCACAAAAAGCAAAAAACTTAACTGAATTTGAGTTAGCATTTTACTCAGAGGACACTTCTCTACGCCGGTTTGTATCTACAGTGAAATCTCAAAAGGTCTGTACATTCATTAATGATTTCTAACTAGACCTCACCTAAATGTGGTTGTTGAAAACATCTGGATCATTCATAATAATGTTTGATGGCTACAGGAAAAATACATTGAGCAACGGACTCTGAAAAGTCTCCCGGACTAGCCGACTTGCTAACTGTCCGCATACGTCGCTTCTCCTTTTTATTTCTATGGCCTTTACAACTCAATTAGAGCGACACAGTTATGGAAAGAAATCTTTAAACAGAAAATGTCCAAATGTTTTCCCTGATCATTATTTGGTAAGTAAAACCTGCCACATTCATCTTATGGCTGAAAGTCCTTTTTGTATGACCAACATCAAGCACATCATTTTGAATATTGTCTCCACTATTGGATGCCTTTACGAAAAAGTCATGTGACCTTAGTTCATATGTGCTGAGAGAGAAGACGTTGAACTTTGTGACCGTTTCATGTGGATATTAACCCTTGACCAAGTCCAAAACCAAAACTCAGCATCTGATTCCATGTTCACTATTTAGATATCTTTATTTATGTACAAGACTGGAAGGTTTGGAGTCTGTTGGGGCTACTAAAGTGGATATGTCGTTGAGTGTAAGGAAAACCGCATTCTGAGAAAAGGGGTTTTGTAAAATCTGCGAGAGTGTATTTCTCTTGTCTTTAGCCGAGGGAACACCGTGCCGTTGTAGTTATTTCTTGAATAATAGTATCGGTACACACTTCAACGCTCGTCGCCAAACTCAAATCAAATGTTCTTCAAACGCTATCTCACTCCTCCACGTCGGACGCCCCTCCAGGTTTGCGGGGAAATGAACCGTCGGCAGCGCTGGCTCTTGACGCTGAAGTGAACATTAACATGCATGAGCACCATTTCCATAATTACACACACGTGTACACGGCAGGCAATAACTCCGGGAGTGAAAGGCCGAAGTTCTTGGCACCTTCTCCCGGCGAAGATGATCTCGAGAGGCTGTGATCGTGTTCTCCAAATGGAGTCAAACGCACTTGACAGATGATCAAATATGAGCTGTAAAACTATAATAATTATGTGCATGGCCAGTAAAAGAATTCATCCACTGATGTTTGGGATCCTATTTTTAATAAGGTTTAAAGGCTTTTTCTTTTTAATTGGGATTTATTTGGGCATCTAATTTAGCTCTGGTGTTTTTTATAGTAAAACTTACCAGAGATGAGCTCGACTTAATTCGGGTCCGAAGTGCCGTCATGCACGAGCTTAATATAGAGACTGCAGTTACACATACGACCTGAGGTGGCAGTAGTGAGTATAAAAATGACCAACTTGCATCTAGTCTCTAGAGAACAGCACCATCGGCCCAATCAGAATGAACCGTCGACTTGGAAAGCCTGCCATTAACTTGTACGAGGACAGAGATACTTTAAAGGAGCTATACCTGATTTTACTTCTAGAAATGGAATAAAAAATATTTTTTCCTCCTTTAGTATATTGTAAACTCAAACGTTTGTGGGGAAAACAGCGTGCACCAAATTATAAAACATTTGTATCAGCTTCATGAACTATTTTTCGAGCTTTTTTGTGAATGTGACCCTGCAAAGGGACCCTGCAAGTTGTGAAATGTGCCTATAAACATGTCCCTGTAAAGAATTTGGATGCTACAAATATATTAGGAAAGTTACGAATGAGTTTGGACCACAACTAACATTTTAATTTAGTGGCTTTCCCTTTCATTGTTTGCAATAAAAAAACAAACAGTTATAGGGCCTTTAAGGACAGTGGAGTTTGACAAAGTAACCCTAATCTTACCATAGCCCTAACCTTAAGGATAGTGGAGTTTACAAAAAGGTGTCGTGCAGGCAAATCTGACAAATCAGGGAGTCGATAGTCCCGTGCATTTCCCGTACTGACCGTGGAGGCGGCTTGAGAGTGGTAGGAACGTCACAGTGGAGGCCTGCAGGCAGGACCTCTTGGCCACTTTGGCAGGTCTTTTTTTGACAGCAAATGAATTAACCCAAATTTAGAAACTTTTTATGTCAGGAAACGGAAAAGACGAAACATTCTCCTCAAAAGTTGTTGAGTACTCACCAACCCATGCCTGATGTGATTCTCCCACTCATTTGAACTTGACAGATTGGCTTTATTGGCCGATGCTTCGTAAAAACGCTCACTTCCTTGTTTACAAACTACGCTGCATATCCGGCTTTTCTCTGATTGGTTAATACACTTGTCAATCACGCCCACCCCTGATCCCAGATACATGTCTTTGTAAAGAATAGGAAAAGTGTGTATTCTGGCTGGACAGGCTAGGTTTCTAGTAGGTTTCCGCTGCTGACGGAACCGTCTCCATGATTACGCACACATGTCATCCAGAAAACCTACCAGGAACCCTAAAGAACCTGAAATAAGATTGAACGCCATCAAACAATTGGTCAGACACTTAAAAAAAAAAAAGACATGCTATCTTATTTCGATGTTTTGTGAGTAAATGAAAACAGATTTACAGCCGAAAGAAGCAGCATGTTCAACTTGAATGTCCGCTAACAATATCAAGTTGCTGTGCCCCGAGCGCAGCTTTATTTCACTCCTGGCCTTTTTGTCGATGCCTTTTCTCCGTTGATCGCTGCCCATACTATATTTCACCGTGAAGCAGAGCTGATTTTTCCGAACATCACGAGGGGGTGCGTGTAAGTGACAGCTCGCTCCTCCTGCTGTTTGCTTACGGATGCTGCCTAAGCTCTTTTCTCATAATGGATGGGCTTAGTATTGATGAAATGTAAAGATCCAATATAGTGGAAGGGGTACCGCGGGGAGTCCGCCGCACGCTGCTCGCTCTCCACAGGGGACCCAGCGTGACTTTTTTTCTTCTTCTTCTTCTTCTTTATGACAAACTACTACTACTGCAATAAAAGCACAGGCTGTGGATTTATGAATACAAATTAGACAACGGATTGGTAAACAGGGCCACGGGGACCGATAAAAATGTCCCTGTTTTTCCCTATGAGACGTGTAGTCATTAGATCTGGCGTTACCTCCACGAATTCTGGTGGGACAGCCGGACAAATCGGGTGAAACGCATGGTTGGTCCAACTAGGAGGCTTACCTGAGGCACACCAGACGGTGCTCCTGTTTTGGAATAGAAAGTCGGAGGGAGTGGCTATCGTAGAGATGCAGTGAATTGATTTCAAAGGTGTGAGGCGAGACGCTGCAGGTTGATGGGGGGAATTAATCAACAGATATCAATTTGAAACTTTTGCTGTAGATTGTAGAATATGTAGGGAAAAAATGCATTGTAGTGTTCTGTCATTTTCTGTTTTCTTATAAGAACAAGACATTGATTGCATAAAAATGGCTGAAATTGCCTATATTATCAACATGATGACGATGGATGGATTTGAATGTATGGTTTTATTTTGTTGATACATGAGTTACAAAGATTGTTTTCAGAGGTGACTGGAAGGTTTGGAGTGGGGGTGTGACAATATATATATCGATTTGGAGATAGATTGAGATATTTTGTGGGACGATACGAAACAATACTTTTTATTCCGATATTGATACTTTTTTCATTCATATTAATGAGGTAGCAGTGCTCCGCTGCTGTCACATTGAATAGAGGCCAATAATGATCAAGAATTCAGTCTGAACAGTAGAGGACAGGACTTGGACGAAACAAATATATGACTTTTAATGATAGTTTTCATAATTATAAATAAGATACATTTGTGGTTGATTTATTCCTTTTGGAACGGTGGTTTCTTGTTTATTTAAATGTAAATGAAGTGATGTCACTGACAGATCAATAGACCCATTTCAGTGAGTAAGCGATCATTTATTCACTTATTTATTTGTTTAAGAAAAAGGGGTACAAAGCACATGAAAAAAATGTAAATCATGAATAATATGTAGTATGTTAAAAAGATTTGAAATAGTATGTTTCTTAAAAAAAATCGTGATGCATCGTAGGTTATGTTGGTGCAATATATCGTTTATTGCAGTATTGGCGTATTGTATCGTTATCGTGGGACATGTATCGCGTATCGTATCGAATTGTGATGGACCCAGCGGTTCCCACCCCTAGTTTGGAGTCTGTCAGACCTACTAAGGTGAAGATGTTGAGAAAACCGGGCCTAAAGTTTTTTAACGTCTGCACATACGCGTGTACATGAACGCTGTCTTCAGCCGTTGCTATGGCCTCAGCTGGCTCTCACAAAAGAAATGACCATATCTGGGTTTCCTTTCGTTCTACACCTGGATACCAAACATCTCAATATTTGTGTATGGTTAGGCGTGGGATAGACGTGGGAGCGCTGTCATGTACTGATTTCCTGGAAAACTCGACAAACAAAACGTCATGAAGAATCGTCATTTGAGAGTTTGGTCTATTCTTTTACATTTAAAAACAGACCTGTGATGTTACTCACCCTGATGAAGACTGCACTGAGTCGAAACGCGTCGGTTACGCTGTAATAAATAAGCTATTCTGCACATTCAGAGTGCTCTTCAGATCCTCTTTTGTGTCTAAGTATGTTAGACCCACGAGTTTGAAATGTTTGCTACCTTCTAACATTTACTTTCCTACTACAGGGATCCAGCGAGTACTCTGCCTCTCCTCTTCTAATGAAAAACTTGCTAAAACAACGGCGTGAAAAATCGATGTTTTTTACCTGCAGCGTCTTGCCTTAAGGTGCTCTTTACTGTCCGTTTGACATTTGGAGGGTTGTGAAGTTGAATCCGTAGCGTCTTTTGATACAACTCACTTTCTTTTCATTTGAAGCTGAATGACCCTGACAAGCACATTCAATATGACAGCGAGTACCAAGACATGAGAAATAACTCATAAAAATCATGCAAAAGACCTAGAAATAGCTCAATTTTTTTTCTAAATTGACAGGCGAACAACTAAAGTCATGTAATCACAGGTCATTGAAGATATAAAGTTGGTTCTGAAAAGGGTTTGAGAGTCTCACAAGTCCCAAATGCTTCTGCTTTTGAACAGAAAGTATGAGTAGCTGATTGGTCAGGATAAAAGTCAAAGGTTAAGATTCTAGTTCATGTTTTAGGCGGTTGGGGGAGATGCAAACTCCCCGCAGAAAGAACTGAAATATTTGCTCTGAGGCCAGAATGCCAGGATTGTCCAACTTCCATTGCAACTTTCACCATAAAAACCCGAGCACATTGACCCCATAAACCTCCTTGTCCTCTGCCATCTCTGCCTCTCTGTCTCTTTCCTGTTTATTTCCTCTTTCTGACATTTACAAAGTGTATCTCCTCCTCGAAGCACGCGGCGAGAGAGTTACCCGGTCTCCTCTCCGGGACAGGCCGGGCATCCACGAGACCGGGGCTGGGGGGGGGGAAGCTTCGGATCACTCACTTACGCAGCCAACATTTCAAACGGACGATAAAAGCGTGACAGGTCCCTCCGGAACAATAAAGGCTGTGTTATCCCGTAGTCGAGGATGGATGCACCGTAAAACGCGGGGATACTGCTCTGTCAGGGCAGTGGCGCCTGGCTCAGCACAAAGAGGGGAGAGAGAGAGGACATAGAGTGCACGAGAAGGTGGTAAAGACAGTAAACCAAAGAGTATTATGCTTTTTGCTGGTGTTTGGCAGTGTTCAATTGCTCGACTAAAATAGGATCATATTATGGCCGACTAAAGTTAGGCTAAAACTAAATAGTTAATGTAGTTAATGACAGTGTTTTCATCAGCAGTGATGAAATTATTTGGTTGACGGCCCTCTTTTCACAACATGATGAAGCGTTTGAGAGTTTTCGTTGACAGGACGGGACGAAAATGTTGGAAAGTGTCCATCAGACGTTTACAATCAGGGCTTGGAAGTCTGGCAGACACTGTTCTTTTCTCAGGACAGTGTTTTTCCCAGATAAATGCAGAAGCGGTATGAGCGCTGAAAGCATGTGTTTAAATCCCTCCTGAAAACGCACCTTTCTCGTAGACTCTCAATCACCGAGTGAGATGTGTTTCCGTTTTCTTTTCAGTTTTCCTGCAGTATGTTGTTTGCATGGCTGGTTTTGTCTTTGTCTTTTATTGTTGGATGTAGTTTGATGTATTTACTGGACTTTGCATCATGTGTTAAGACTGTTTATTAATCCTCCCATTGTTTTAAAGGTCCTATATCATGCAAAATCGACTTTTTGGAGCTTTTAGCCATGTTGTTATGCTATTTCCTTATCAAAAACACCCCAGAGCGGTTTTTGGCTTCATTCACGCAGTTCTAAGTAATCCTCCTGAATCCTGCTCTCTGAGCAGCTGCTCCACCCTCTCCTGGTAAACGACTGAGCTGTTCAGTTGTGTCGTCACAGCGGAACGGAAGTGCTCTACGTCTGTAATGTAATGCCTTACGGCCTGATTTTTATTTATAAAACAGCTTTTTTTTTTTTTTTTTGAAAAAAAAAAAAATAATAAAAAAAACAGCAACCCTCCGAAGCGTCTGTGCTGTCCCACGACACTAATCAAGCGCACCCACGGCTGGAGGAGCCATGGATCCGAGCATAAGTGTTGTTTTTGAAGACTGAGCTCTTTCTAACCTACTCTGGACACCGCCTGTTCTTTTTTCTTACTGAGCGATAATGCCACGGATGCGCGTTTGGCTACGAGAGGAACAGGACTATTCAACCTTCCTAAAGAAGAGTGCACTCGCCAGAAGTTGGAATTTCTTTCCGGGATTAAGCTAGCTACTATATCAACCAACCTGATGGATGCTTGGTGAACCTTGGCCAGAATCAAAGTGGATTAACTTTTATAACCAACGCGATCTCATGGGGAGTCCAGACTGAGCGGTGAGTCAATCAAAACGCATGTTAGCGTGTGTGTTAGCATGTGTGTTAGCCATTTATGAAACTGCTTTGCACATGTCAACTCCTTATAACTGCATTATGTGAAGTAACTTCACTTTTTGCAGCGATATTTATATTTATAATACTGTAAATGTGGAATGAGCAGAGAGAGGGCGGAGTTAACTGAATCGAAGCGTCTTATCTTCCGGGTAGGGAAAATACCCCCCAAAAATACTTATATTTCTCTCAAAAATGAGTACTCCATAGTGATGGAGGTACAATATATCATATATATGCCTATACTTTACTTTGGAATGGCTAAAATAGCATGATACAGATCCTTTAAGATGTGTATTTGGCACTTTGGCCAACGGTAAAGTTTTGAAAGTGCGTTATAAATAAAGTTGGTATGGTATGACGAATGAATGTGCAGAAAACCCAAAACGACAATTAGATGATGTCCTCATCCTCTGATTGTTTGGAGTTGCTGTAAGCAAAAGCTCTGTTCACAAAGCCCTGTTCTCAATGACACTTTTGCCTATTTTGTCTGTCAAAAGCTTGATACAACCTGTCAACCTTCATCCCAATTTCCAATTCTTATCAACCTAAGTTAACTTGTTGAAATACTAATAATTATCAACGGAAACTGACTAAAACTATACTAAGACCTTTTGAGATTTCAATGTCGGCAACTGGCAAATCACGGAGTGGCTGGCCTTTCTCATTCTAGGAAAAAAAAAAAATTACCCCTCACCCCCACCCAAAAAAGTCCGCCCATCCCATTCTGACAGTGGAGCCTGCACCGGAAGCAACCTCACAGTGGAGGCCTGCAGGCAGGTGCCTCTCAAAGTGGCCAGCACCTGGAGGACTTTGGTGGGCAAGCGGTCCACCTGGATTTAGGTTGGTCAGGTCTAGGCTCAGCCACACATTCCGTGCCTGATTTACTAAGCCATGTGCAAGTAGTACCAACATTTAGCCATTGCTATTTTATGATTTACCATTAGAGACTGGGTGCCGCAAATGTACTAAATTACACGCCTGAGCGCCTTTCAGGAAAAGAGCGACGTAAAAGGTAATGATGGATAAAGGACAAATGGCCATTGATAATAATAATAATTTTAAAAGGACTTCAAAAGGACGTGGGGAGCTGTCCTGAAGCCGTTTGATGGACAGCTGCCGTGAGCCGCTCCAGTTCAATACAGAGGAAAGCCAAAAGACTTACTGGTAACACAGGTATTGTAGCCTACTTTCTTTATATCTCTACGACATCAAAACAACACAACTATGATTGTGATCTTTGTAAACGAGCCAGATGCAAACGTTTGAAAACATTTGGGACCACCTTTTGGTGCCAAAACGGCATTTTTCTGTGAAAAAGTTTACACATGCTTCTCAAACTTACTATCTTGTCTTGCCTCAAATTTTGCGCATTGTGACAAAATCGGCCCGTTTAGCATATTCATTAGGCGACATGCGCTCACTTTGCGCCTTCAATACAAGATCTTAGTGAAAAATGAATACGACACTTGATCTTTGGATGTTGCAGGAGCTTATTGAAACAACGCCACAGAGAATGGTGCTGGAATCAAAGCTAAAGGCGCTACAACCAAAACATTAGAGCCCGTGATCTTTTTTTCTAGTTGTGACAACTTTTCTTTGGTCAGGCAGTATACACACTTATCAAATCCACATGAATATTCTGTCATCCAGCTCCTGTTATTATCAGCATGAAAAATAATCCCAGTTTTAAAGTGGGAGAAAGTGATGATTCACAGTTTGGAGCTAATACATGCAGAGGATGACTCTGCAGCTCTCTGCTTTAGCTGGATTAGCTGCCTCCATGCATTCAGTGAGCCTTACCGGAACGTGTATGTTCAAACCGAATATTGGATGGGAGCCTGATATAGTTTAGTTTTAGCCCATTTTTTCCCTAGAAATAAACTAATTCACTCAAAGACGAAGTAAAAAATTGGCATCTACACTGTGTTCCAAATAATTATGCAACTGATTATTTCAGTGTCAAAGGTAAAAAGAAAAAAACGTTTGTCAATGAAACTCTGGATGGATACTATTGTGTCTCAGTGCTCTTTGAATCACTGACATCAATCTCAGACGCCTGTGATAATTAGTTGTTAGGTAAACCCAGTTAAAGGAAAAACTGCTGAACGTTCCACATTATTAAGCAGACCAGCATTTTCAAGCAATAAGGGAAAGAAAAAGGATCTCTCTGCTGGTGAACAGCGTGAAATAGTTGAATGCCTTGGACTAGGTATGAAAACCTTCGATACTTAACAAAAGAATAAGCGTAATCATCGTACTGTTAAGAGATTTGTGACTGATTCAGAGCACACACAGGTTTGTGCAGATAAAGGCACAATGAGGACGGTTTCTGCCAGACAAATATATCAGATTAAGAGAACAGCTGCTACAAAGCAGCAAACAGGTATTTGAAGCTGCTGGTGCCTCTGGAGCCTCCCGAACATCAAGGTGTAGGACCTCAAGGGCCTCCCCTAAACTGTTCATTGAAGCTCACGAGCAGAAACGACTGCAGTGGCCCAGAAATACATGAAGACTCATTTTCAAACTGTCTTGTTCACTGATGAGTGCCGTGTAACCCTGGATGGTCCAGATGGATGCAGTAGTGGATGGTTGGTGAATGGCCACTATGTCCCAACAAGGCTGTGACGTCAGCAAGGAGCAGGCGGAGTCCTGTCTTGGGCCAGAACCATGGGGAGAGAGCTGGTCGGCCCCTTTAGGTGTGAAATGACCTCTGAAAAATATGTGGAGTTTCTGACTGACCACTTTGTTCTATGATACAAAAAGAAGAGCCGTGCTTTCCCGAACAAACTCATCTTCATGCATGACAAGGTACCATGTCATGCTGTAAAGAATACCTCTGCATCATTGGCTGCTATGGGCATTAAAGGAGAGAAACTCATGATGTGGACCCCAACCTTCCCTGACCTCAACCCTAATGAGAACCTTTCATCCAAACAGCAGCTCTGGGAGGCTATTCTGACATCCTGCAAAGAAATCCAAGCAGAAACTCTCCAAAAACTCACACGTTTAATGGATTTGAAGCGGCTATCAAATAAGGGTCCTATGTTGAAAGGTAACTTAACCTGTTAAGATGTTTTTGTTTTAAATGGTTTTGATTTCAGTAAATATGACCGTCAATTATCGTCCGAAAGTCCTGGATCTCGGTTTAATTGCCAGCTTGGCTCTGACGGTGCTTTTCCCTGAATGAGGCTGCTGTCTGCGGCCTCCCTCCCCATTCATCCTCACCTCCAGCGGATCGCAGCGTTATCTCTCTGTGCAGCGCGGCTCTGCAAAATGAGAAGCCGCTGCTACACCCGCATTACTGGCAGCGCTCTGAAGGAGAAATACAGTCCCATCTCTCTCCGGACTATCAGAGAAACGGTCCTGTATCTTCGACCTACACTCCCGCCGTACTCAACCCAAAAGTGTCACTGCTCAACCCCAGTACAGTGATTGTGCTTTTTTCTTCTTCTTGCAGACCGAAGGAAATGCTGATCTGTGCCAATGGCTTCTCTCAGATCATGTTATACATTCACGAGATGAAGTGTCTTGACCAAGGACACAGTAACGTTGCAGCTAGATTGCGCAACAAGCTCTTTCTGGCTGAAATCCAGTTGCTTTTCCCTTACACACACAAAGGTGGCGGAGTGCGAGTCATCAGGAGTCCTTTTGCCCGACACTACAACCACAACAACAGTGAAGGCATTGCTTTTAAAGGAACAGGCCACCGTTTTTCCATACTGAGATATGTCCTTACTTGAGCTTAGACATTTGAGCTAAGTTGATACGTAGCTGTCTGGTCTTTGTGTGTGCCCGTGGAAGAGCATGGTCGCTTCTAACTTCACCCCGTTTAGAGCTATAGGGATATGCTGGGAGAGGCCAAATGCTAACAACATCTTTGGTCTTTGTGCCAGACAGGTACGCATCAACTCGTCTAAGCTCAGGTAGGAACATATCTCAGTATATAAAAATGGTGGCCTATTCCTTTAAACATAACGCAGCTGATGACAATGTTAACACAGGACAATTGGTGACATACTGGCATATAACAAGCAGATGTTTATTAACTTAAAGTGTATTTTGCTCCAATCGTTCAAAATGCCATGGTCAGCGCAACTTCCGCACTCAAGGAAAGTTTGACAGTTTACATTAGTGAGGACACCCAACATGGTGGCAGGCGGCGTTTTAGTGATGTGACTCATAAAAAAACGTTATGCAGTTCTTCACTCCTAAAGAATTCTGAAGATATTACTGCGCGGACGTCGGATTGCTCCTAAGGTGTTATTACGCTTTACACTATAGTTCCCCTTTTTATCCACTTAGAAAATCGACACGTTTAATTTGTAACTGCACTTGGATCGTGTAACTACTCCAGTAACCGTCTTTAAATAGGGAAAACGTGGAAGAGCTTGGTCGCTTCTAACTTCACCCCGTTTAGAGCTATAGGGATATGCTGGGAGAGGCTAAGAACATCTTTGGTCTTTTTGCGCGACTGAGGGCACGCACAAAGACCAGACAGTTACGCATCAACTCGTCTAAGCTCAGGTAAGAACATATTTCAGTATGGAGAAACGGTGGCCTGTTCATTTAAGCCTATTTGTTTTGTACAAAGACCTACCCTTACCAACTCATGTCACTTAAATAATTATTCAACCAGACAGACTAATTCATTTCCAAGTGATACCAAATCCTAGCTCATGTTAAGCGATTACTGTACACCTATAGCGATCAGCCTAGCCCTGATCAGAAAATTCTCGCAGCAGCAACAGAAACTGTCGACCCAGCGGAATTGGAGCAAACCTGGATTGACAGTGGCCATTGTCGATTACTTTGCCGAAACCGTGACTTGGAGGAGCGGGGCACTTCACAGTTCAAACATGGACCAAGCCAGAACTAATCTCCGGAATGACATGTATGCGCGGGCTGCAGGTACAGTCGGATGAGATTGCAAATGTCAAACTTTCAAGAAACTACGTCCACTTCCTACTTCTGCTACGACTGCTATTACCGGTTTGGGCATTTCTTTTTCTTTTTGGTCCTAAACATTGGCAGGCTAAATAGGGGAGCTGTGATTTCGGCAGCGCAAGTGATAGTTACTTTTGTCGAACTGCTTTCTCAGCGATTTTCCACACCCGCCTTTACTATATTCACGATTTCAGCAAACATACTCTGCAGCGTGATCCAATAGGAGTCCTTATAATGAAGCTGTCTGCGCCTCAGCCAACAAGCACCCGCTATTTTCCGGTCGAGTCTACTCTACTGCTGAAAGTCTACAGCAAACACAAGTATACTGTCGGCGCATACAAAGTGAAGCACAGTGTACTGTGGGTTCAAGAGTTTACGGCTTCGACAGAACGCCAGAATCAAGTGCAGGATTTGTGTCTTACGCTTGATGCAAATGAGCTGCATAGGAGGAGAGTGATTATATTGTATATGTACACGAGGTGCAGTTGTTTCAACAAATATCCTTATTTCAATTAGATTTGCACATAAAATAAAAATGTTGCAATCAGAATTCAGCTCACAGAGTACATTTTACAGCACACCCAGCAGCACTGAGATAACTAAAATATGAACTGCTAAAGTAACACAGGAAACACATTTAAGAATAGAGTCGTTTTGGTAGAGTTAACCGGTTCCGAAAATCTGGGTAATCACCTCCCTCTTTTACACTTTTTCTGTCATTTTGGCACATTTATAAGATCAGAAATGACATTTTCAAAAGTAAAACTTCAAGCTGAAAATAACTGAAGATGAGATAGTTGCTTTTACAAATCAAAACGTCTTTTTTTGTGGCAAATGCTTGCATGCTGTGCTGTAAATGAAATAATGAAAATGAAATATTGCAAATGAAATACAGCATGACATATTAAACATAGGGGTTTACTACATTTACGAAGCATTTGCTCACGTGCACAATGAGTAGCACGTGCAAAAGTGAAGCAGCAGCACAGTCCTTTGTGCATTTTTTACTCATGCAGCAATTTCTTATTTTCACAGTAGCTTTTCATTTCAAATGTTAAATCAGGTGCAACATGCCCACAAAATGGCATATTTTATATTTCAGCGTGCACCTGCTATTTAGCACTTCTCTTGATAAATGACGCCCACAGACCCATCCAAACATTTAGATAATTTATGCAGTGTTTCATTATATTGAGACAGTCACCAACATGTCATAATATGTAAAGTATGGTACATTCCACACTTTCATATATTACTGTTTAGAGATACGCCAAGAACAAATCATAGATATTCTCTGGCAAAATTATACGTCTACAATGCAGTCTACAGCAAGTAATGAAAGTATAGCAGCATTTGGAGAAGTTACTGTCACTGTACCCGAGTAAGAGAAGATTGTATGTTTTAGTTGAACTCTCCTGTATGTGAAGTGCTTTGGGTGACTTGTGCCGTGTGAAAAGTGCTATACAAACAAGCTTTCATTACATTCCATTATGCTGTATGTGTTAACCTTGGCTGCAAGCTGAATTCTTTTGTGAATTCACACACAAACTCACAAGAATCCATCTTGTGCTGCTCCTGCCGAGTCTGAACTAAATGTGGTTTTGACTAATTGGATTCTAATTAGCAACACGACGACAACGGAAAAACTCAAGGTGCTGCTACATACAGTACAAACACACAGAACATTTTTCATTCGCAGTGTGTTTAATCCAATCAGCAGATCCCACATAGATATCGGCACTAATGTTATTGCCACTGGAATATCAATCAGTCTCTTGCAGGTGATATATGCGTGTTAGGGATAGGAATCTTAGGCCTCTGTCCGATCCGATTCGCATCTTGATACACCTGCCACGATCCGATTCATTTAAGATACACTTGGTGACACTAGAGCTGCGATGCGATTCGAATCATCACCATGACCACAATGCATCTCGATCCACACATCTGTAACCACCACCAGCCCGATACCATTCGATTTAGGCCAATTATCACGATGCATCTCGGTGTTTCGTGATTCACGCTATGCTTGATACAATGATCAATAGAACCAGCTCAAATAAATTAAGATTTGACAAATATTCACAATTATTGAGGCCATTAATTGATATTAGAGAACTTTAAAGTTAACTACATATTTTTTTGTGTAGACTGCATTTTTTTTTTTTTTATGTTTGTATCCTATATATTCTATGGGTTTATCCACCTTAAGATTGTTTTTCTTTAGTTTTTTCAAAAATGTTTGGGGAACAATTATTATTAATCTATTGTTAAAATTAAAAAGGCGATTGTGTGAATTATTTCTACATTAGTAACGCACACAGAAAAGCTCACGTGGTTATGCTAATTAATGGGCGGGGCTCCCTCTGCCTCTCAGCACAGTCTCACGTGTACTCCCACCTGGCTCAAATGCAGTGCAGTAGTGGATTTTGGACTCTTTCTGGATTCTATACGCTTGTAAGTGGACATAATGACTTGGGCAAATGAAGATGGCTGATTATAGCGATGTTTGGAATATTTATCAGCGTTAGTCTTCCTGCAACTTTTCATTGCGTTCTGCACACGGGACGTCTTTCAGCCTGAAGTTTACCGGTAAGACACACGCGCTTCTCATAGGAGGAGCGTCATGTGCACGCACGCAAATGACACGCGCAGTGGCCCGAGGGGCTTTGCATCCGATATGAGCGCGTAAAATCCGATGCATCTTGTGTTTGTCCTCTGAACTGCATCGATCTGTGGCTTCTCTGCCGATGCACTCGCATCAAAATCTGCGTATCGATACAAATCGTTTTATCGTCCCATCCCTAATGCATGTGGATAAAAGGAACATATGAAAGTGCATGAACACGTGTTCTGTCCATATGGAATGAGAGTCAAACTGTAGGTGTTTTGCTTCATTAGGAGAATGACAGTCTGTGGCATCTTACAGAGATACATCTTCACAGAGCGGAGCTTTAGATTGAAAATAGCACACAGCAGAATGATGTTAGTAAACGAACAGGAGCATAAGCCGACAGCAGGTTGAAGTGTTTTGATGGTAATGTAAATGTAAACACAGCACAAAGCTCCTTGCATTGTTTGCCCTCACATAATTCTACAATGTTGCAGCATAACCTTACTTACCAGCCGCCTCCTACCTGTGCCCAAATAGATTATCAAGAGCTCTCAGCCCACACTCAGTCTATTGCCACTTCCATTTGACCCGTCACGCTTTGGAACAAAACACACACACTGTTTGTTTAGCATTAGGTCACCGCTACCGAGCATAAATACAGTTGCTCGCGCGGCCTTGCCCCCGACGGGAGCGGATTTGCACAAAGAAAATAAGCACTAAGCCCCGGCTAAAGCTAATATGTCGAGAACCGCGGTGTTGATTACATTTTCAGCTGGTGCTCGCCTCCCCGCGCCTCCGCTACACCTGCCGTAGAGGGTACAGTATATACGCGGCATTTCCAGGGCGTTGGGGGAAGCAATGCTGAGGCTGGCACGCTCTGGCCGCTCCTCCCTGGGTACCGGGGGTTTAAATTGCCTGGGTGTGAGGGTGGAGGAGGAGGAGGAGATGCTAGCTGCTGGCTGTAAGTGGCCCTCGTGAACCCTTTGGACAAACAGAAATGTGTTAGCTTTGCACAAATACGCCTGCGACCTTGTGCGGGAAATGGCCCGTGAATGGGAATAAGGGCGGCGCGGGTACGATGCAGTGGGGCAACGGAAACGTGACACCGGTAATAGATCTTTTTAAATTCGCTTGGAAGAGAGCGGAATTTTTGTCTACTTTCAAAGCAAACAAGCAACGTGTCTACCTAGCTGAGCGGGGATGAAGTTTGCTTTGGGAATCACAATTGTTCCCTCTTTTTAGTAGGCATATTTAGCGCACACAAATAAAGTCGAATCAAAATCAGGTCCATGTGAATGTTATTTCTCTCTCTTGCATTAGAAAATTAACAGATTGTCCGGTTGAAGTGAAAAAAAAAAAACGACACTCGAATCCAGCCGGTAGTATGTTGTATCATCAAGCTAACGTTAGCATTATGTTTAGCATTCGCCATTATTCATGTATTTACTTGTTGAGGCCCTTTGCTCCTCTCCCTGTCTCTGTTTGATAGAAAATACAAATATAATATATATAATATAATTCAGCATTTGTTAAAGTCGTGATGAAAGAGTACTTCTAAGTCATTGGCTCGTCGCACAATGTGGCTACGCTACTTACGCTAACCGGAAGTTGTGAGCGTCAGCGCTTCACGTCCTGTTGATTTCCTGTGGAGATTAGCTTTGACTCACTCAAATAATCATATTTTGTGGTGGACTTTTGGTTCCAGATGCAAATAGTTCAACTGAGGGGACTTCTGCGTTACGTAAAGTAGGCAAGTTTGCCTTGAAACTAAAGGCTAACATGTAGTAGATTATTCAATGAAAACAAATAACTCAACATTGTAACTATAGGCGATAGTTCTTTATGTTGTTTATCGACTACTTTATGTTTTGATCTACTATTTTAAATTCTGCCATTTGTCAAATTAGCGTGAACCTTTTGCTTCAAGACAAACTTGCCGACCTTTATAAACATAGACGTCTCCTCTGCTGAAGTAAACTCATTCCTAGTGCCGGGTGATAACTGACATTTTGGTATCGAATGACACCAAGTAAATCGCCAATTCCGATACCAGTACCAAGGACTTTTGTTTATATGGGACTATATGCACTTCTGTGTAAATTATGAATAACAGATGCACTAAATCCCGACAGGATTGTGTAATTTATAACAATATTTTACTATTAAAAGGTAATAGGTAATAGAGGTAATTCAGCTCAGTCATGTGCACCTCGGGCGGCATGTTTCTCCGCCGTCACCACACTCTGAACATGAGGGACAGGTATGACCACCCATAGACAGGAGCCACATGAGCTCATAACGTCTGTTACAAACAAGGCTCTTCAGGTTCTTCCTTTTAATCACACTGCACGTTTAGTCCGAGCCGGTGCGCTGCGATCTCGCTGTGTGACTGCAGCATCAGGTCTCACCCATAGACTGTTAAAAAGAATAGACAGCTCCTCCTCACTCCTCCCCGTTTACCATAATGACCACTTTCGAGGGGGAAATCATGGCGGATTTACAGACTCCTCCTCCCCAGCTCTGACGAAGCATGTTCCTAATAAGGGCAAAAGGGCGGGATCTCACTGTAGACTCGGCCCTTGCGTGACGTGTAGCTCGCGCAGCTCCAATGCCAACAGTCCGACCTCCGTTAAGTAGGAGATTAAAAAAATATATTTCGAAAACCAGCCTGGTTTCTATTTTTTTGACTAACCCAGCGTTATCTCAGGAGGAATATGTAGCCATATTAAGTGTTGAAAAAATTGAAACCAGGCATTAAAGTTGTTTTTAACGTGTCTAAAGTCCAATGCTTTTCAATGGGGCCTAGCGGCCAAATGGAGGTACTACAGCAATGGAGGAGCAATGGCGGCCTCCAGTGTATGCGGTCACAAAGCAGAGCAGCCAGCGGCCATTGGTCTCACCAGAGGAAAAGAGGGGCGGAGTCACACGCTACAAAGATCAATTATACAGAGAGATGTGCAGCGGCCCGATGAGTGAAAACTGTCGCCAAACAAAAGAAATCTGCTAAATTAAATGGTAAAAAATATAAACAAAAGATACTTGGTCTCTTTGGTATCGATACCATTGATCCTGGGATCGATCAGCCTTACTCATTTCTATCTTTTCAAATGCGTTCCTAACATCTCAATTCTTCACAGGGGAGGCTTTATGTACATTTCATAACTTTGAGGGAGCAGCGCAGTCAGCAACGACTAGTCTGCCAGATCACCATCCATAAAAAAGCTTTGTAATTAGAAAAAATGCCAGAAAGGCCAAACTGATTTAACCCTACAACTAGAAAATTGTCAGGTATAGTATAGTTGGATGTGCTCAGTGGTCAATCTGATGAAATCAACATCATCATCATGGACAAAAACTAAACAAAACATGGTGCTATTTCTCGAAAAAGTCACTCAAGTAGGCCACGGTTTTATTTAGCAGTTCTGTGAGCATCTTTATTTTCGAAAAACCTTCCTGGAGGACACATTACAGGGAGAGTGAAAGCGCCTCAGAAGTGTGTCTTTAAAAGAGAATATCCTATGCTACTGTATGCGTTAAGCCGACTTTTTCCCCCCTCAGTCGTATTGTTTGCCCTGAATGCACAGCGCGAGTGTCACTGAAATAATGAGACCGGATGGGGCGCCCGTCTTTATGACGAACTTTGATGAGGGCTCCGTTTCCCCCTCTATACGTGACTTCAAACGCGTGAGAACAGGTTAAGACGAGGCTCAGATGTAAGCGCTCTAATGTGGGAGTTTAGCTTTTATCTAAACTTTTACCTGTAATGCTCCATCTTAGTTTTCATCTTTCATCTCCGGGAAAGCTTCACTTCACACAGGCCGTGACTTTGAGGCAGTGCTTGCTTTCACCGCGAGTTCTCAGGTGAAGCGCAAATACAAGGAAACGTTTTGAAATAAGGCATGCATTGAATATTTACAAACACTAGTTCAGAACAATTAATAATGGATAATGGATAAGGAGTGTACTAATTCTGATTAAGTGTTAGTTAGAATGGAGTTACCTATATTAATCCATTATTAGTTTGTAATGGAGCCTGGGGAAGAAACTCTTGATGAGAAAACGGGTCCTGGAGTTGTGCGCACATGCACCAGCACATTTCTCCCGTCTTTAGCGTCTCCCAGAAACAAAATTTGGATTACAGCATCGTCTGGGTCGCCTTTCGTGCTACACGTGGATACCAAACATTAATTAACATTAATATTTGTGAATGAATAAGTGTTGTCTTTTCTATACCCTTTATCCTCTTAACCCCCACTTTAATGGAGCGCATTTTCTCTAGTTCGGCTTTACCCGAATCTAAAAGCTTCTATATAGGACTTACAAAACTGATCTAAGATTTTTCCTTGTTGTGTTTCAATGCGGCATCTTTGTTTACGTCTTGTTTTCCCCGCTATTTTGACGATCTTTTCAAGAGGCTTTTAGATTTGGGTAATGCCTGGATAATAACTGATGGAAATGATGCTTGGTTAAGGTTATATTCTTTACATATACTCTACATTAAAATTAAGATGTTATGGGAGAAAATAGCTAAAATTGCCTGGCTGTCTCGCCTTAAGTGTAACATTCTTAGGTGGGTTTTACTGACAACAACATTGATTGCAGTCACAGTGTGCCAGGTTGATGGTTAGAAATTGCTCTATTGTTCTAAAATATCTTACTGTCTAGTGATGGGATTTTCGTCTCTTTTTGGTGAACCAAATCGTTTGCACCGGTTTCCAAATGGCTCCTCATTTGTTTACATATACAGTTTGACTTTCAAACAAATTTAGCAGAGATTTTCATTCATGACTCATCAAAAGAGCGTTCTACTGCTGCCTGCTTTAGTCCTGGTTTAGTCCCGTCCTGTTTTGCTTTGTCTGCTGCTCATGAAGAGCCCATTGCTGCACAGTGTATCGGCTCATTTATGCTTCCATTTCGTACGTGAAAAGATCAGTGTGTTTTCTGAATGTAGTTACTGTCACTGCCGTATTAAAAAGAGTGAAAAGAAAAAACAACACAGCCACAATCTGATAGTGCTCCATTTTGTAAACAAGAGACAGGAAACCAAGTGGAGTTTAATCGACCAGATCAGAGAAGTGTGTTTCTTTTCTTGTTCACTGTTTTTCCTGTAGAAGGTTTTGATACAGCGCCCCCACAGGCGTGCAGAGGATTTCTGCATTTAAAACGATGGTTCGATAGAAAAAATAAAGAGGTGTGAACGCAAACCGCGCCCGTTGGAAAGCTGAAACAATGGTGTAATGTTGGTCCCCAATGGAGCCAAGACTTGCGACCTTAGTCTTTCCCTTTCTGTCTTTTTCTCTCTGAGGCGAGTAGAGCACAGAGCAGTGCATATGGAGCTTAGTAAACAAGTAACCTGTGTGAGACTCGACTCGACTCTCAACGTTTTTAAAACATACCAACTCGATTTTAAAGGTTCTTTTAGAAAGACACTACTGTAGGTATAACAAAATGTTTTGTTCAAATACCTTACACGTTTCGACGGACTGGGAATTTCACTTCTGTCTTCATCAGAGGCGTCTCCCGATGTACATGATGCGTCTCTTATGGGATGTTCCTCCCAGGCGTGGACTACTGACTGACTGACATAAGCAATGAGCCTGTCAGTGTGGCCACGCCTGCCGCCGAGTGGTGGTTAGTGGAGAAGTGAACGTGTAAGGTATTTGAACAAAACTTATTGTTATACCTAGTGTCTTTCTAAAAGAACCTTTAAAACAAAAACAATTAAAGACATTATGAATGTAATAAAAGAAAGAGTTATACCCATCACTGTTCCTCGTTCCCCTTCACAACAAACCTCCATAGCGCATACAGTGGAGACATGCCTTGACGACATTGTATTGTACTGAAAAGCTCTGCAAAGTCGATTCTGCTTATCATCACCCCCTTCTCCGCATTCCAGAGGATTGAATTTAGCCGGTGTTGGTGTCCCGATGCGGCGTGATGAATTGGTTTCGCCGCATTCCAGAGGGCGCGTTGTTGGAACAGCGCTGTGTTATTTTACAGGGCGCTAACGTGGCATGCTAATTCCAGCCCTGCATTTCTAATGAGAGCATTTCCTCCCGGGCTAATAACAGACAATGCAGCTGCACGATAATTCGGCCATTATTCCCCCTGGTAATTGAACTGGCAGAGTGTGGGAGAAATAGTACATTTATGTAAGACTTTTTAGAAAGGTGTGTGATTGTGTCCACTGAGGATTTTGTCTGTGTGTGTTGAGTGTGTTGTTCAGGAGTGTCAGCATTTGAGAAATAAAACTTACAGGTGTAAGATAGCCGCTAAAGCAATGCAAAAATGATGTAAACCGTTTCGAAGGTTAGCAATGGAGAAAGGATACAGCAGAAAAGAGACGCACCGACCCAGCTTTTTTGCTTCCGACACTGATACCGATACTGGGGGTTTGAGTATCTGCTGATATCCGATATTAAAAGTGGGTGCTGTGACTGAAAAGTTTCTCCAGTGTGAGATCATAAAATCTTATGTTTCTTGCCCATGAGATGTTACAAATCAAACATCAATTATATCTATTAATAAACTAATGTAAAAACATTAAACAGTAAATATCACTAAATATCTTTGGGTAGCCTACCTGTATATGACAGGCTTTTAGGTTAAATAACTCACACAAAGTGATCTGATCATTACTTGTGCATGTTAAATCAGTTATTCTTTTGCCTGGCCGGCCAGATGACATGCTTTTTCAAAGATATGTAGTCTGGGAGTGTGCGTGATCTCAGCAATTTCCCGTTGGCCGTGACTGACAGACGGGATCAACCAATTAGAGAAATGCTGGAAATGAACAGGCAGCAGGAAGTCTTTTCAGTAAACATTAAACAAGGAAGAGATGGCATGTCTGCCAGTACAACGCTGTTTCTTATTTAAAACAGTGTATCACTCGCCGCCATCTTTAATGTTTTGGAAGAGTGCGGTGACCGCTTCCGTCTCTTGGTGTGATGAACAGATGGTTCTTCTTTTGAACAGAAAGGAGGAGCGTCTGGCTGGACAGGCAACGTATTATTTTTCTTTTTCTCTAACAGCATTTTAACAACAAACAAATATTGGCCAGTCCAGCCGTGGCCGATTTTATTTTATTCGTTTACTTTAGGTGATTCAGTCATACATTTTTGTCCCAGCCTTGAATAGTTGCTGTTAGCATTAGCATTAGCTAGTCGCAGCGATCAAAAGACCGATTGTATTCTCCAGGTTCAAAGCTTCAAAATGATATACAGCATGCACATAATCGAATAGAATAGAATAGAATAGAATAGAAAAACTTTATTGTCTACCATGCACAATGATGGCAGAAATTTGCCTTTGGCTTGCTCACACATTCCATACATTCAGCAATGTAATAAAAATCCATTAAAATCCATTATAAAAATCAGTTTGTTGCAGACGCAGCAGCAGCAGATTCACTTCATTGAAAGAAAAGGAAAAGGAACAGACTGACCGAACAACATTAGTTCAGCTCGTTGCTGGCAAAGGGAGCTGCCGGATAAAAGCTGGACTTTTATCCAGTACTTTATTCACTGAGATTTAGTAGGTGAAAGTTGTGTATTTAGGTGAGAGCCAAAGCAGATATTGATTAAGTATTTGATATTTGGAATCAATAGCAGATTAGGTGTTTTTGTTTCCCTTATTGGCTCCGATATCCGATACCAGTATTGGATCGGTGCATCTCTACTCCAGAGGAGTAATAAAGTGTACCTTGATGATTATTTTAATTTCTACTTCTCGGACCATAACTACTAGCCTGGCTAACGCCAGACTGCTGTGTGCGCTCGACTCTTTTCGAACTTCACAACAGCCTGGGGACCATGGCCGACATCTTTGCATGGATTTGGGGACCAATCACAGAACGAGGAGGGACGGTAAGACGATGACGCGCTATTTGACATACGGAAGCTTGTAGTTTGTTTAGGGATAAAACATTAAAAACAATATTTATGGATCCAACATGACAGCAGCAGACGCGATGCCGTCTTTCGATCAAGCTTTAGAACGTGTTCTAAATAGTTTCGCTCAAACGTTTACAGCAGGTACGTCATACGTCATCTGATACCATGATACGATTGGCTATGGCTACGTGCAGACGCATGAGAGACATTCATAGCGCCCAATAAACGGCTATGACAATCGTAAACCACACCTCTCCTACGAGAAAATGAATTGGTGGTCCCCAGACTAAATATCACTTGTGACTTTAGTCTGGCGTTAGCCAGGCTACATAACTACCACGCTACTTCTGCAGCTGCTGTCACCTCTTCCATTCAGTGAATCAGGTATCTGTAACTAGATCCCCAAACGCTTTGGACATTTCTATACAGACAGGTCATGATTAATGGGACAGGGACTCAGACTTGGTTTTTTCATCTGTTCAGCAAAGGTTCTCCAAGCTACAGTTGAATAATGGAAATGGGTTTAAAGTGCAGACCTTCTGCTTTCATGTGAGGATATCCACACTTGGGGCTGGGTACTGTTACATTTGTTTCGATACCGGTACTTTAACAATACTTGGTTTACTTTCTTTTTAAATTTCTATCATTTATTTGAGATGAAACAACCAAGTCACTTCCTTCAATGCTGTCCCTGGACCAACAGCACCAAAATGTTTTGGTATCCGCTTTCGATACTTTATTTTTTCCATATCAGTAGTAGCAAAACTTCTTATTTTGATACTATATACTGGTATCGTTTGACGGTACCCAGCCCTGTTCACATCTAAATCGAAAGAGTTGAGGAATTACAGCTCCGCATAATCACTCTTTTTCAGGGGCTCAAGAGTAATGGGACTGAAGCTGAAACGTCATCATGAACCACCACTGGACTTTTATCTTGTTCTAATCTGTGCCTTTTAGTTCAGCACTCCCAGTGAACACTGTCAAATTAAAGCTGTGAGTCGGCACTGTGAGCCTGTATCAATTATGTAACTGTATCTCAGAAAACCTTTGATGAACAAATGAAAGAACTAAATTCTCGTCACTGCTTCATCATTTATGGACCTCGATGAGTTACGTTTGAGATGGCCTTTCTTTGTTGAACATATTTAGAACGTTCGAGTGGAAAGAGGAACTAAACCTAAACTTGAGAAGAAAGAGAGGAATGTTTGCCTATGAAATGATCACGCTCTTCTTTCCCCTTGCACTTGGTAAGTATTTTGTTAAATCGTACCCTGCCCCCTTATGGCAGCAGCTCGTCAGGCGGAGTGACGCCTCATTTATAAACCCATCGGCTCTGGGGCCCTTTGTTCTTCGGGGCCAGGCCTCTGTGATGTCCCGTAATGCATCACTCTGTCAGTCAAGGGGAGATGCTGCACTTTCATTCAACAAATCTGTTTTCTACTACGACTGTTCGCTACCGTGGGAAGTAAAGTCACACGCATCCACTTCTAAAATCGATTCATATTACATGTGTTCAACTACAGTGGGATGAAAAAGTATGTGAACGCTTTGGAATTTCTCACATTTCTGCCTAAATTGGTCACTAAATGTGGTCTGATCTTTATTAAAATCACAGGAATGATTAAACAGTGTCTGCTTAAACTAATACACCCAAACATTTACATTTGATCATATTTTTATTGGCCGTAACATGTAAACATTCACAGGACAGCGTCGAAAAGTAAGTACACCGCCTGAATCTCACTGAACTGCAGCAGTTTTGTAAAGAGGAATGGTCCAAGAAGTGTCTAATCTGCAACTACAGAAAAGCAGTTATTGCTGCAAAGGAAGGATCAGCCAGCTATTTAATACAAGGTATTCAACTTAGGGTTAATCAGTCTACTGAATATTTTGCCAGTAATACCGTGGAGTATCCAAGAGCTCTTTCGCAAACCAAAGTTTGATTAATTTGGGAGGAACACACAACGTCATGTGTGGAGGACAAATGGAACAGCACATTAACATAAAAACCCTCTCCTCACTGTGAAGTCTGGAGCAGGAGAATCATGGTGTGGGGCTGTTTTGTTGCCTCAGGGCCTGGACAGCGTGATATCATCAATAGAAAAATTAATTCACAAGTTTATCAAGATATTTTGCAGAGAGACCTAAGACATTCACAACAGCATGTGAATAAGTGAGTACACCCCTGTATTAAATATCTGGCTGATCCTTCTTTTGCAGCAGTAACTGCTTTTCTGTAGTTGCAGATTAGACGCTCACAACGATCAGGATGAATCTTGGACCATTCCTCTTTACAAAACTGCTGCAGTTCAGAGAGATTTCTGGGCGTTCACATTAAAAATATGATTTAAAAAAAATGTAAATGTTTGGGTGGCATTAGTTTAAGCAGACACTGTTTACTCATTCTTATGATTTTGATGAAGATCAGACCACATTTAGTGACCACTTTAAGCAGAAATGTGAGAAATTCCAAAGCGTTCACATACTTTTTCCTCCCACTGTATTTCAGTCTGAGGTAAAGTTTTAACTCCGGGACATTGAAGTGTTTGAATAGTATTGTGCTCATCATGTCGGGATCATTGGTACCAAACTGAAGGTGAGGTGCTCCAGGTGAATAGGGAAAAGAATAAATCTTAGAGATATCAATTTGAAACTTTTTCTGAACATTACTGATATAAATATGAGGAAAAATAATGTAAGATAGTTTTCTGTCATTTAATGTTTTCATATAAAAACAATTTATGCATGAACAAGGTTTATACAGGAAGTCAAATGTAATAGTTTTTAATGTAATGCTTTTTAATGCCCAAAAAACAGTGTCTTTTAATGCCACAAACGCAAACAAAAAATGCTACATTTTTAATTTCTTGTATTTCTTCTGAATTTGGATTTGCAAACATTTTATCAGAGGAAAGATAACTGGACAAAATGGGAAACCTATTTGAGGCAAAAAAAAAATATATACATTTCAATTAATTTACACAGTAAAAAGCGAGACCGGATAAACACAAACTCTTAGTTTGAATTTAAGAAGCTTATCAAGGGATAAATGAGTTCAAAAAGAGCAATTTGCTCAAATCACAGGCAAGTGAAAAGGCCGACCTGAAGCCTTAATCTAAAACATGACGATAGGATGTGCCTCTGATCTAAGTCTGTGATCTGACCAGACTTTTCAGTGACCTGACTCTCCCAGAGCCAAGTCAGATCTCTCTGTCGAACACCGATGATTTTGGAACACACATTAACAATTCTGTTCAAGATATTTTTGTTTCTCACAGATGAAAGAAAATGTGAGAAGAATTTCTATGTAGGAGCAGTAGCAGACTAAGAATCCTCTCACTGACGCCAAGGGAGTGAAGTTTGAGCAGCAATTAAAACGATGAAACGGGCCAAAATTGCAGATATTTTCAGCGTCAAAATCTAAATAATGGACAGAGCCAGACTTCAATTGATGGGTTTGTTTTGTTGAAATCGTTTTTTTTTTTTCGAGGGAATTTTTTAATAAGCTAAATCTGTGAACCTTCTCGCCTTTTATGTGTGTTCAAAGCTCAATAAATCAGTCTAGGAATATTAAATATTAAAACATCCCTTTCAGAAATATTGTTAAGTCCAAGGCTGTAAAGTTTAGAGTCTGTAGGAGCGACTAAAGTGGAGATGTTGTTGCAAGAGTTGAATAGAAACCTAAATTTGAGCCGTTGCTGTCTCCCACAAAGGAAATGACTATATTTGGATGACAGCGTAATCTCGGTTGCCTTTCGTGCTACACGTGGATACCAAACATGTCAATATTCGTGAATGCGTGGGGAAATGGCCGTTGCAGTTGCTTCCTGGATCTCTCCGGCTCGCTCGTGGCATAAAACATGCATCGTAAAGGGTGCGTTTCATCTTCATTATTAAAACTAAGATGTTAACCTCTTAACCCCCACCTTAACTGCTCACATTTTCTCTTCACCCAAATCTAAAAAAGCATTACAAAAAATGACAAGATGACAAATTTGTGTAAAACCAAAACTGGAAAAAATGCGCTCGGTTAAGGTGGGGGTTAAGTGGAAAATTGTCAACATTGACCACTGCACGGACAATCGGTGTTTTTCATATTACAAAGGGTACGTGTATGACCTCATCAACTTGTAATGGAAAAAGACAAACCAGCTATAATGACAGGAAAGAAAAATCTCACATTTGGAAGGTCAGGCCCCAATTATAATAAGATATGAGTCATAATGCCAGACCAATTTTGCACTGTTTAGCCACAGTTGCTCTGTTAAGAAGTCATGCTTATACTGTACGCTACCAGCCTTTTGCAAAAAAAAAAAAAAACTAGGCCAAGCGCTCACAATTAATCCACAACTTAACCACAATGGTGTTTTTTAATCGCACAATTTTTACACATACAAAAATAGACACCCATGTACTTGACCCGTCGCCTTCATTTCCAACAAACCCCATTATTCACGTGGACATTAATGACTTACGAGGTGTGCTTATCACGGTAATAATTCTCGTATGCTAATGTCCCCGGTCCCCCGTTAGCTCGCCTACACCTCACCTTTCATTAGGTTTTTTTTAATCGTGGTAACCAAGCTATAGCAACCGCCGGCCATCGTGCACCCGGGCCATTCAATCGCATATTCACCGGCAGTGTCTCACCTTAATGGTCAAAATAATCTGCAGATTAATCGATTACCAAAATAATCAGTTAGTTGCAGCACAATTGGTACACTCAGCCCCACCGTTCCCCCTCGCCCTGACTCCCATCGCCATCAGACTCATGAACAGAAACAAGACCTAATAACTCAGTTACAGACTCATGGATGTAATCTGCTCTGTTGCACTGTGTGGTGTGTCCACACTGCTAACACTCAAAGCACCTGTACACCACACACTCGCTGTTGTTCTATGTCAAATTGTTGTTGTAGTTTAAATCCAGTCTTCTCACGCATGCCCTTATAGTCCCATAGCCTTATAGTTTAAAGGAACAGGCCACCATTTTTCCATACTGAGATCTTACTTGTACAGGTACAAGTTGATGCGTACCTGTCTGGTCTTTGTGCGTGCCCTCAGTCACGTCAAAACGACCAAAGATGTTGTTAGCATTTGGCCTCTCCCAGCACATTCCTATAGCTCCAAACGGAGTGAAGTTGGAAGCGACCAAGCTCTTCCACGGGCACACTTTATTTATCTAAAGTTATATGTTATATGTTTCATGTTGCACGATCGACTGAAAGAAATTCCTAGCTGTGACCCTGTTCATAACCATGGTAATAAAACCGATTCTGATTCTGACATGTGAAGTAATTCAAAGCAGAGCTGTGGTAATTTCCTATTTATTCATATTGCCACAGGCAATATGAACAGGAAGTGCTGAAGTCTGAACTCTGTTAATGAAAACACAATGATTCTCTGCAATGTTTACTGCTGTTTATAGGGAGCCTTTTCACTTCTTAATTTGTTTCCTTGGTACAAGGGTTTGTCTGTGAGAGATGAAAACAAACTGCAAAACATTGTCAAAATCTGCTCTAAAATCATTGGTGTTAAACAAAGAGTCCTACAGTCTCTGTGGGAGGAGCAGGCGCTAAAGAAGGATAAATGTATCTTGGGTCGGCCTATCCATGCTCTGTCCTCAGAGTTTTCGCTCATGCCTTCTGGACGTCGTTTGTATATTCCATCTCGGAAAACTAATCGTTTCTCCAACTCTGTCACTGAACTGTTGTATTATGAAGGGAGTGTGTTTACTTTTGAAATGTGCTCTATTTTTATTGTTATGGACTATTGTTTTCTTGAGCCTCGACTCCTGTTTGAATTGTTGGGAATGGCACACAGTGTGTTTGTGTAATGTTCTGAGGTTTGCTCCAAATGAATTCCCCTTTGGGATCAATAAAGTTTTCTGAATCCAAAGTACTTTTACTGATATTTTTGAAGGCCGCTTGTCAAAAACGTGGACCTTTTCTCTCCACACGCCGTCGCATTTCTTCCCGGTTTGTCTCAAATGAGGGTTCCCGTGTGTTCACATACCATCTGAGGGTAGTGTTTTATACAGAATCCAATAGAATCCAATGCTAACGTTTGATTATTAGAGAAAGGTCACTTGCTCCATAGAAACTGCAAATCACCTCCAAGACAATCACACAAACAACCATGAGCCACGGTGAAAGTAAGTGCATCTTCTTATTTATGTTAACCTCTTACCCCCCGTGAACCAAGCACATTTACTCCAGTTTGGCTTTATCCAAATCTAAAAGCTTACAAAAAAAGAGACAAAAAAAAGAGACTAAAACGCTTAAAAAATGTGACAAAAACACAATGTAATAAGAAAGTTACGATCACTTTTGTAAGGCTTAGCTTTCAAATGAGGCGTTACCCTGTTGCGCTCCAGTCGAGAAGCTTTTACATTTGGGTAAAGCCGAACTGGAGAAAATGCGCTTGATTCAGGCGGGGGGTAAGAGGTTAACCTGCAACAAAAGGAAACCTATAGACATGTATCTTAAAGACATTATAGGCATAAACAGAGTGAACCGAATACAGTTCCTTATTTTCAACAGTTGCCATTCCACCACCGCCCCACTACAGTTCATTTTCAAATAAGTCACACCCCATGTTTTCCACAGACAGAAAAGCCTCTCCTCCTTCATGTCAGGGCACACGCCGCAGGCTCCCTCACTCCCCACAATGGTTGCATCATTGTTAAATGTAGCACCGGCGAATGTGAAAAAAAAAAAGAGTTTATGCTTTCAAAATCCTCCATTTCACCACAAAACTTCTCCCCCCGAGCCGCTGTCATTCAGATTACGGGAAGGCAATGTATATTTAGTGGCCCTGTAGCAGAACATGTTGCTTCAATGGCAAAAGAAAAGACGGTAAAGAGGGAACACCGTTAACACATGTCTATATAGGTCTCCATTAATATTACGAGAATGTGCCCCGTGACATTTATGCATAAAACTGGCCAAAATTGTCTGTATTTTCAGTGACTATATCTAAATAATGGGAGACCAAGATTTAAATGTCTGGTTTTATTTTGTAGATAAATTGGCGACAAAGACTTTTTCAGAGGGGATTTTGGATCGTGTTTAGTTTTTGAATAATGAAAGTATAAGTGAAAACAATCAGTAACCATTTACATTTTGTCTTGTTTTTGGGTTCAGAGCTCCATATATCAGGCAGGAATTATATACATATTTAAATAAAACTCTCTTTGAACAAAACTTCAAATAATTGTTCAGTGGAAAGTCTGCGAGGAGCAACTGAAATGATGTTTGTCTCATTTTGAGAAAAACTTTTGTAACCTGTGCACATGTGTACCTTTCTCCGGTCTGTCTCTCAGAAAGAGACTTCCTGGAAATCGTCGCCTCGTGAGCGACAAAATGTCATAACCTAAGCATTGTAAAGGGTGAGTTTGGTCTCTTTTATACTCAACTACAACCTTTTATTAAAAACACAAAAAACTACTCGATATTTGTGCGTAATTTAACTTTTTATGACCTAATGGCTGTATGAGTGGTGCCTTTAGTTGCCATCACGGTGGCCTCTGCAACTCTCCAGAATCAATTGTGTTGTAGGTTTTCTCGTGAGAGCCACTGTGATGGAAAGTAAAGGCAGTAAAGGTCAACCACAAAAACAGCTAGCTTATGAGTTAAAGACAGTTGAGACCTGCACATTTCTTCTTCTACTACTTTGGACTGTTTTATAAACAAATTATTGGACATTGAGCAGAGGCTGATTTTTGATACCATGTTTTATATATTCAAGAACCCAGCCGTCAATACCTTCGGGCACAACGCTTTTAATTTAAAGTTGTAATAAAAAATGTAAAAAAAACAAACACTGAAGAGTCCCCCACAGCTGCAGCACAGTGGAGGCAGTACAAGAGGAGCTACAGGAAACAAGGAGTGTCTCCTCTTAACTGCTAAGTTCTTCCCAGAAGACGGTGAATGACTGTGGTGGAGCGGAGGGAGCTGCGCAGGAGGAAGAGGAAGGAGGAGGTGGAGGAGCTGACCAGTGCAGGACACCACGCTGTGAAGCAGGGACAAACCCAGGAGGTTTCAGAGGATCACAGGAGACTGAAGGCAGCCAGCTAGGTTTCCTCCGGGTGCTACGGTTTCCTCATCCCCACAATGGTAGCGCACTCAGGGGGTCATTTACCAAGCATTTGCTCATGTGCAAAGCGAGTACCACGTGCAAACAAAATAGAATATATTATTTTTCACCTTGCACCCGCTATTTAGCACCTGCTTTGATAAATGTCGCAGCGGCTTAGGACTAACAACTATTTCGTTGTACGGTTGTTCGATGACAAATAAAGCACTTACTTACTTATACAGCTGCTGGGTCACTAAAAGCTCAAATATGCACTAATAGAAAGTTTTTATTCTAACATAAAAAGTTCCATAATGCACCTTTTAAAACTGAGTTGTTAAGGCAGAAAACTAGCTGAAAACCTCCATATTGATCACTGTGTGAAAAATCTATGTTTTCACGTGCCGTGTCTCGCCTTATGTAAAAAAAAAGGTTAAAAAAACTATAGCCTGCAAGTCTAAATGTAATTCAACCTGGATAGACTCAGAGACAAAAGCTGCGATTAGAAAGATTTATTGACATAAGCGATCAAACCCCGGCAGTAGACGTCGATATACAGATTATAGTTAGTATGCACGGGTAGGTTAGAGTTATGGATGTTTTCCCTGGACACTGGTGGTGGTATGGGAGACTGGTGGAGGATGTAGCGGTGTGAAGCCATGGACAGAAGAGGCGGTGAAGGGGTGGAGGTGGGTCGCAGCACAGCTGGGAAGCGGACGAGCCATGAACGCTGGAGCTTAAATGCAGGGCCGTGGGCGATGATCGGTGTGGCTCTGCGCTGATAGACTGAGGTGGAGGTGTGACACTCGCAGACGTGATCATTAGCTGGAGGTAGGTGATACCGATATTAATCTTCCAGACTGAATTTACCACTAAGGTTAGTTTGACCTTCTGGGCCTGTATTTTGATGGAAAGGAAGTAACATGAATACATTATATTTTTCATAGGTCCCTCCCTTTGCCGATCTCGGTGACAAATCAGAGTCTTGTAGGATTAACCGTGGACCAATGAGATGCGCTTTCTTATGCACAGGCAATGAGGAGGGGCTTTCAGGTTGGAGAAACGGCAGAATGATGCTTTTTAATAGTCTGACAGACGGTCGGCAGAGAGGCTGCGATTTGTTGACAGTGATGAGAAGCTGGAACAGGCAGGTTATAGAGGCTTCATTTACATATAAAAAAATACCCCTCTCTCTGGAGACGTCTGATTTGAAATAATTAACCCACAGGGAGCAATTAATGAATGATGAAGGAGGAGGAAACCCAAAGCGTTTACAATCCAAAACAGCAGATTAACTGGCTCTGGGGAAACCCGCACACACTCATTTAGCTCTGGACTGGATTTAGTTTGCATTATAGAAGGTTCTCCTATTTTCTTTGCATTGGCTCCCACTGTCCTTTAGAGCCTGGAAGTCATCAGGGAGTTAGGGTTAGGTTTAGGATCAGGGGTTAGGGTTATGATTAGGGTTAGGTACGGCAATTGTGATGTAAGTCATGTTTCACTCACACAGATCTTACACATATTGTTTGAAATCTATAAAAGTAGTTATTCTTCCTATTCACCTGCAGCATTTCGTCTTAAAAAGAGCAGACTGTGTTTGCTGTGGGTCCTACAGTCCCCAGAGAGCTTTATAACGACACTTTCCTTAAATCCTCTTGAGCTAAACTGCAGCTCCGCGTCAGGCTGAATTCCTCTCTAATTAAGCGCACACAAAGTTAAGGCTGTGATCGGCTAAATTTAAAAACGCAGCCCACGCGCGCCGTACCATTTCTATATGTTTTTTGTCCCCACTCGCAGACTTCGCTTTTTGGCAGTTCCGAGACCGTCGACAAATTCATCTCTTCACTTGGAAAGAGCACAGTCACGGGAGCCAAATTAGCCTCGCCGAGTCCCAGCGTAGCCTCGTGCAGTCTATGGCAGTTATCAAACATTGCGATTATGAACTTTGCGTCTTTGTGGCAAATAAACATTGAATTAGGCTGAAGGGCTGGGTTTACGAAAAGGGGCTGTTCAGATTGTTTCGTGACCCTCCGAATATCGTGATTCTTCACGGGGATGAGCTCGTATTCACATTTCGCACCTTCCAGAGGGCAAAATGGCTCACAATAGTGTTTGTGTGGGCTCTCAGTTGTCCAGTAGTCCACCAGCGTAGTAAAAGCGTCAACTGAACTTGGTTTGTCAAGTTGCTGACAAGACTTCTACAAACCTTTGCTGGAGAGGCGAATCGTCCTCAACTCAAACAACTCAGCCAACATGACGATATTCAAAGTTTTTACTACAGACCATGGTAATGCTAACAACAGTCTGCATTATGTTTTTATGATGGCTAAATTCATCCAGGTATTATCCACTGTTGAAGAGATTTTCAAATATCCTGGACTGGGATGATTGACTTGAGGACATTTTGCTTCTATCTTCAGATTCTTCTTCTTGCTCTTGTCTTCAAAAGTAAAACAGACAAGCTAAAGGTCTATTAAAGCTCTGGCTCTTTCTAGTGGAGGGACCAACTTTTAGGTGTCTATCTGGACAATAAGTTGTCTTGGTCAAGACATATTGAATCTATGACAAACAATATGGAAAAATCTTTAGCTGCAGTAAGAAGATGCCATCAGTTTCTGCCAGTACATATGGTCAAGCTTGTAAGAACTTTAGTCATTTCTCAACTGGACTATTGTAAGATTATATGGGCCAATGCTAAAAGTAAAGATCTAGAAAGACTGCAACTGATGCAGAATAAAGCTGCTCTTATAGAACCAGCGTAAAAACTATGCACTCTGATCTGGGCTGGCTTAAGGTGAAAGATAAAGCTTTAGCTTCACTGTTATTCTCTACTTGTAAAATATAAAAACTCAATAATCCTATGTTTTTATTTAGTCAATTTAAAAACAACAGAGAGTCACATGGCTATAACACTAGACATGCTTCAGAAGGAAGGTTTTTAATTCCCAAAGACAGATTTTCTCAAAAGCACATTTGTCTATAGAGCTATGACGGGATGGAACGTCTTGCCACTAAACCTAGTTCAAATAGACCACAAATCTGTTTTTAAAGAACAATTGAAGAACTATATTGGTGTTGATTATATTTCAGGATGCAGAATGATGTCAAGTTTACATTGTATCTCTTTGTATGTCTTTGTCTCTTTGTATTCTCTTTTTTATAATGCATTTTATGTCTGTTGTCTGTCATATTGACAATACTTTTGTATATGTATGCTTTTAACAAGGACCCCAGGAAGACTAGCTGTAAAGCACAGCTAATGGGGATCCTAATAATAAACTAAACTAAATAAACTTGACCAGGGATTTCATGACTCACCAACTTCTTGTTTACACAAAACAGTTTTACTAATTGGTTAAAAAAAAGTTGTGCCTATTGTGTGTATTGATAAGCTAAGATCGGCGTCATGACTAGCATCCGCAATGGTGACTTACAGTAATCACAATGTTTCATTTGACTGATGTAAATAAGCCATTGTTTTGAGTTAGGGTGAAATTGATCATAATAATTGTAAGGCATCAGTTTTATACATACAGTGGGAGGAAAAAGTGAGTACACCGTTTGGAATTTCTTACATTTCTGCCTAAATTGGTCATAAAATGTGCTCTGATCTTTATTAAAATCAAAAGAATGAGTAAACAGTGTCTGCTTAAATGAATACCACCCAAACAATTACATGTAAACATTCACAGGACAAGGAGGAATAAGTAAGTGAGCCCAGGAATCTCGCTGAACTGCAGCAGTTCTGTGAAGAGGAATGGTCCAAGATTCATCCTGATCGTTGTGAGCGTCTAATCTGCAACTACAGAAAACGTCTGGATGAAGTTATTGCAGCCAAAAAAGGTAAGAAAACACCCAGTTCACTATCGTTACAGTGAAGTTAATATTATAAAATGCCAACGCAGACTCATATTTTCATGAAGCTCAGAAAGTGTAGAAAAGTAGTTAAGTTCAACAAAGTGAGAAATTCCATTAGCTCTTGGATCACGCGGATCTGCTGAGGCTGGTTATGCGGCTAATTGGCAGAGTTCGACGGGTTCTTTTTTTTTTTTTACATCAGTCAGAGACGAGTCAAAAGTGTAATTTAGTCGCACATCAATACCGGCCTCGCTGTGAAGAATCTCTGCTTTTAAATTTTCAGAGCAAAAAAAAAAGCCGTTTCAATGTGGTGAGAGTTCAAAGAGGTGTATGACAAAGAATATGAAGACAAAAATCAGGCGAAATTAAACACGGCAATGCTTTTTTTTTTTTTTTTTTCAATTTAAACTCATTACAGATAACCAAATATATATGCACACAATTGTTTTTACTACAGTTTCATAAATTGGACCAGCCCATGCAGTAGGAGGTTTAGCTCACCTGGATAATCGCTCGCCTCCATAACAGGAAACTAATCATGTGACTGAAATCTATCTATACTTATGATGGGACCGGCAGGTGAAAACATACATTTTTCAATGTGCTGGAGTGTTGCTCCCTGGTCTTTCCCACGCTTATCCATTCACAAATATTGACAGGTTTGGTATCCACGTGTTGTACGTAAGGCGACCGAGATGACTCTGCAATCCAAATATTGTAATCTCCTTTCTGATTGACCGCAGTGGCAAAAAAAAAATTATAATAATAAAAAAATCGCCTTTCTTTTGGGGTTTAAAGCTCAATAAATCGGGCTGAGAAGCAGATATAAAAAAATCCCTATCCTAATCCTATTTTTGAGAAAACCGTCCCAAATGTTTTAACGTGTGCGCATGTGTTTCTCTGGTCTGTATGTCTGCGTGAAAAATCAATGTTTTCACCTGCCCTGTCTCGCCTTATCCAAAGGAAACTAACTTAAGATGAGAATCTTTCTTTGTCATCCACTCTGTTTCTATATATCTGTACCTGGAGTGCCCATGACAAATTTCCCTGAAAGGAGACCTACAGGGAGCTAAGAGCTATTATTGCCAATGGGTTGTCGAGCATTTGGAAGGGAATGTAACCTATGGCTTGGCTCCCTGTAGTCCAAAGCAAAGCCATAATGTTTTACAGTATGACTTTTAAGTCCGTTTTCGAAATGAAAAGTCTCTAATAGATACCTTTAAATTTGAAAAATGTCTTTTAAACCTGCAGTGTCTGGCCTTAAAATACTTTTGTCTCGCCATTCCCAAAAGCAAAGAAAGCCCCATATTGACTTCAGAAAGTTCTTTTGTAGATTTATTGCCAGGGAAACACTCAGCCTTGGCGCTATTACGGTAAGTGTTGAAACTATCAGTGCCGATCATTGCCGTTCTTTGTCTTCCTAATGGCACATATGTACTTGGAACGTTGTGCTACTCCATCACAGCAGTCATCCGTCAAAGAGGCAGTGCCGATCCCGCACTTTTATTTAAAATAGAGGTTCCTAGAAACGACAGGGGAAGACACAGCAGAGGGGGATGGCTTCAGCTTTGAAATGATTGTATTGCTGACATGAAGATTTTTGAAAACATTGCCTTTACTTGGACACAATATAGGTCAGGCAAGCAAGGCCATTTTAGACTGTAGTGAACAAAAGAACCTTGCTCCCTGCACATTGATAAGTAAAACAGTTTAAAACCAGGATAAAAACAACTGCAGTCTAAACCAAACCAACACCAGTCTCAGTGACGTGCACAGACATTTTGAGGGGCAGGTACTCAACCAAGACAAAGAGGCAGCGCCCAGCTCTGACTTACTATGAGCTCTAATACAGCTCATTTTAAGGCCATTTTATAGAGCGACAGACAGAACCGCTAAAGTCACTGACTTCCTACTACTGGTGACTTTGTCCGGACGGTCTCAACACACGGAGCTGACATCCTCACCCTGTCGGCCCTTTCGTTTACATTTCCCTTAATAATCCAGTCATGTTGCGCTAGTTCGTACATAAAAGTTATCGAATTTTGTCAGTTTACTCCTGCGTCTCACAGAGATGGGCTGTACCATCTTCTCAAACGGGGGAAACACGGGGACAGCGCAGTCGCCCTTAATTGATCAGGAGCATGTCAGTGTGAGAAGTAGCGCGATTCAAATTTGTTGAGCATTAAAACTGTATTTTCAGCACATGTTGGCTTAGTAGGGCAAATATCTAAGAACAATAAAATAAATAAGTTATATTTGAACCAACCCAAACCAGTCCGAACCAACCCAACACCAGTCTGGACAAACCCAACACCAGTCTAAACCAACCCGACACCAGTGTGAACCAACAAAACACCAGTGTGGTGTTCTAGAACAGTCCAAAACAAGTCAGAACCAGCCCACGCAAAGTCTGAACCAGTCCACAACCAGTCCAGGTCAATTCAAAACCAGCTTGAACCAACCCAACAGTCTGAACCCACATAACACCAGTCCGAAGACAGTTTGTAGGAGACGTCTGTGTAAGCTCTCAGTCGTACAGGAGTTGTCCATCTTCAATGAAGGCACTTGAGTCATCTTCTGTACTCAGTAGTTGAAGCCTCGATTTGTAGAGTTTGTAGGAGACACACTTTATTTCAAAAGATGGTCGCTGTGAAAGTAAATTTATGTAAGTACTGTTAAGTAGAGTTGTTTAAGATCTGTGCTTTACTTTAGCAGTATTTTTATTGAAACATTACTTCTACTCCACTCAAATGATCTTTCATATGATACAGTAGTACTTTCTACTCCATAAAGGAATCCTAGTTTTTTATTTTTAGAGTGCTTAATTAGGAGCATAATATTACAAGGCATGCACACTCCAGAATAATAAGAGGCACTGTGCATGTGTCAATGTACCTCAGTCACAACGAGCAGGGTTCTTGCCAGGATTTTAGCTGGGGGGCCCTATGCTCAGTTGTGCTGGCGTCCCGGCCGTGTTTCCACACAGGTGGTGTAACTAAAACGGTGTGTTTTTGATGAGGAAATTAAAATATAGCATGGTTAAAAATCTAATGTGCATATGACAATTTTCTAATAATGATTTACTTCAGTCGGATTTTACACCAGTAAAGTGCCAATTTCATAAATGTGCTAATTGTGTTGCAATTAGTATGTTCAAAGTCACTGGTGAGTTTTCCAAGGGTAGTTCTGCTGCTCGCTCATGGTCCTTATGTACATAATGGTAACAGGGAGAAAGTTATTGAATGTTTTTATGTATGTGTTGACTGTTCTGATGAAAAATGAGTCAAGCCTCTCGTATGCACTTTAAAAGGTTAGCGTGGGATAATATACAATAGAACCCTTAAACCTCCCGGACATTGTTGTGGGGCTAATTGTGGACACTGAGTAATGCTACGCTAGTCCTGTCAGTGCGTCCTTGTTAGATCATGAGCCCACAGGGAGGATGCATGATAAATACAGGATACAACTCAAGCGCTCTCTGAAGGTCGTCAGCATTAAGGAGGCATTCAATCGCACTGTCGCTGAATTCTGCTAAAGCACAAAGACGAAAAACATACGGAGGAGAAAAGGGAAAGAATGTACACAGGATGGCTATAAGTACCTTTATATTGACTTGCATTTTAGAGTTCTTCTAGGTTTTCTGGAAAGGGAAGCGGCAATAAATGTAACAATTAAATGTTTTCTCAGTCGGACTGACTTTTCACCAAATACAGGAATGGCACAATTATGTAAGACAAAGTAATTTAGACAGTCTAAATCCACTGAACCAGTTCAAAACAAGTCTGGGTCAGTCCAAACCAGTCAAACCAATCCAACTCATTCTGAACTCATCCCCCAAAAAGTATTGATCAGTTCAAATTCAACCACCCAACACCAGTCTGAACCTATTTATTTATTTATTTTGGTTGGGACAGTGCATGTTAATGAACATACATGGATACATGCATGTAAACACACCATGCCGGATTGTAGCCTTGGGCTAATTTCTATCCGTTGTCCTCCATTCGTACTCTCAAACACACTCTCATTTATTCTTGTCTTTTGTACATGTTTTTAGTGGTAGGGGAAACCTACGCAGACACAGGGAGAACATCCAAACCCCACACAGAAAGGCCCCGTCCAGGTGGGAATCAAACCCGGGACCTTCTAGCTGTGAGGCACGAGCGCTAACCGCTGCGCTAACTGCTGCGCTAACGTGCACACAAGTCTCAACCAATACAACACCAGCCCGACCCAATGTAACATCAATCAGAACCATTCCGAACCAGTCTAAACCAGCCAACACCTGAAGGACACACCCTTCAAAAGATGGTCGCTATCGAAGTACTGTTAAGTAGTTTTTTTTTTCCGGATCTGTGCTTTGCTTTGTGTTAAGACCAAGGCTTTCATCCACGAAGAAGTATCATGCCCCTCCCCCACCTCCGATTTCCAGCAGCTTCACTGCTGCTGTCTAGGACATTAAGGGCCTCTGCGTTGCTACCATGCATAGCAAACTCAAAACCAACCAGAGGTCCACAGAGGGAGTGTGTTCTTCTGAAACAATTAGTACAGTCAAACAACATAGATTAGATAAGAGAGGACAGTCAGACCGTCCAATCAAAGAACTCTAATCCATATCCCTTGCAAAAAGATTCCATCCACTCAAACACAGACAAATCTCAAACATGCTGTACTCAATGCCAGATCGTTAAAAAACAAGTCCTTTTTAATAAATAGTTTTATTTCTTCTTATAATCTAGATTTTATGTTTTTAACTGAAACATGGCTTGACAAAACACTGGTAACGCAGTTTGATTGAGTGTAGTCCATCAAATTTCAATTTTGTGTCTGAAACACGCCAAAATCAGAGGGGCGGGGGTGTCTGTGCAATATTCAGGGACAATATAGTCATCCACAAATTGTCATTTGGGGTTTTTGTATCATTTGAGTATGTGTCTTTCAAAATGGAGATAAAACAATCTTCCATTCTTTATATGACTATTTACAAACCACCACAGAATTGTTTTATCGAAGACTTCACTGAATTACTTTCATTTATATGCACTGATTTTGATTGTTTAGTCATTTCAGGTGATTTTAATGTGCATGTGGATGTGACCAATGACAGGCATGCAAAAGAACTTAATGCTGTTCTTGAAATGTTTGGTTTAACTCAGCACGTGAGTGAGGCGACTCACAACAAAGGTCACACTCTAGATCTAGTTATTACAAAAGGTGTTAATATATCAAATGTGAATGTTGTTGATGCTGCTTTATCTGATCATTTTTGTGTCTTTTTTGACTGTCTGTTACACCCAAACCAGTGGTTGGGCCTGGAGTTATTCAGAGAAGACACATAAATGATAAAACAGGGACACAGTTTATGGAAATGATCAGATTTGAAAATCCTCCATGTTCAAATGTTGATAATCTGTTGGACTCTTATACATCAAGCGTCTTAAATGTTTTGGATACTATTGCTCCTGTCAAGGTTAAAATGGTTAACAATAGACAAAAGGCACCTTGGAGAAGTGAAGATTCGGTCAGGGCACAGAAAAGGGAGTGCCGAAAAGCCGAAAGGAAATGGCGCAAGTCAAAGCTCCAGGTTCATTTTGAGATATACAAAGAAGTGCTTTGTGAGTTCAACCAGATTTTGCGTGGAGAAAGGGAGAAATACTTCTCTAAAATCATCGCAAACTGCAGAAACAATCCTCGTGTTCTGTTTTCCACAGTAAACAGATTAACTAACCCTCCAGTTTCACTGCCCTTAGAACTAATCTCTACATCTAAGTGCAATGAGTTTGCAATATTTTTTCATGACAAAGTCCAAGGCATTAAAAATGCCATAATTTCCACAACACAAATAGCAACCCTGCTACCAGCTAGACACCTTGAGCTGACACATTTCACTCCTGTTACTGACAAAACAATCGAAGAGGTTATCTCCGGTCTGAGTTCATGTACATGCTGCCTTGATGAATTACCCACTAGATTTCTGAAGTCTGTGCTGACCAGCTTGTTACCACAACTTGTTCAGTTAGTTAACATCTCATTTGAGACTGGAGCATTTCCAAAGGCCTTGAAAACCGCAGTCATTAAGCCTCTTCTAAAGAAGAGCAGCCTTGATCCCAAGGTACTGAACAACTACCGGCCCATATCAAACCTACCGTTCTTAGGAAAAGTCCTAGAGAAAGTAATATATCAACAGCTCACTTACTTTCTCCTATCTAACAATGTGTTTGATACTTTCCAGTCAGGATTTAGGCCCCACCACAGCACTGAGACAGCTCTGATCAAGGTGACAAATGATATTCGTATGAACACAAACGCAGGTAAGGTCTCAGTTTTAGTTCTGCTGGACCTGAGCGCTGCCTTTGACACAGTGGACCACAGGATCTTACTTCACAGGTTAGAAAACTGGGTGGGAATCTCTGGTACTGCTCTAAACTGGTTCAAGTCCTATCTCGAGGATAGGACGTACTTTGTCGAAATTGGCAACTGTGTCTCAGACAAAATTTCCATGACCTGTGGAGTCCCCAGGGGTCAATCTTGGGACCCCTCTTATTCAACTTGTACATGCTTCCATTGGGTCAGCTAATAAACAGCAACAATGTGTCGTACCACAACTACGCAGATGACACTCAGATCTATGTGTCACTGACGGCAGGTGAACATGGGCCTGTAGATACACTCTGTCACTGCATCGAACAGATCAGTTTGTGGATGCAAAACAACTTTCTCCAACTAAACTCAGACAAAACTGAGATCATTGTCTTTGGCCCACAGACACAAAGACAAAGTGTTATCAGTCACCTTGAGTCTCTCGCTCTGAAACCAAAAAATCAGGTTAGAAATCTAGGAGTAATCATGGACTCAGACCTGAACTTAAACAGCCACATCAAAGCAATAACGTCATCAGCTTTTTACCATCTGAAAAACATTGCTAAGATCAGAGGAATAGTGTCAAAACCAGACTTAGAGAGACTCATCCATGCATTTGTCTCCAGCAGGTTAGACTACTGTAACGGCCTGCTCACTGGCCTTTCTAAACGAGCTGTTAGACAGCTGCAGAACATCCAGAACGCTGCTGCTCGAGTCCTGACAAAAACAAGGAAATACGACCACATTAGTCCAGTGCTCCGGTCTCTGCACTGGCTTCCTGTCACTCAGAGAATAGAATTTAAAACAGCTCTGCTTGTGTACAAGTCTTTTCATGGTTTAGCACCAAAGTACATCTCTGACATGTTAGAGCCGTATGAACCATCTCGGGCCCTGAGAACTTCAGGGAGGGGTCTCCTGGTGGTTCCCAGAGTCAATAATAAACACGGTGAGGCTGCGTTTCAGTTTCATGCAGCTAAAATCTGGAACAGTCTTCATGAGGATGTGAGACAGGCCTCAACTCTGACAATGTTCAAATCCAGGCTGAAAACAGCTCTTTTTACCCGTGCATATGAAAACTGAAAGTATTTTATCTGCACTCTTGCCTTTTACTGTCATTGATTAACTTTATGTTGATGTTTTATTGATTGATTTTATCTGTTTTCTTGTAATTTCTCTTTCTGCAACTGTGAAGCACTTTGAATTGCCTTGTGTATGAATTGTGCTCTACAAATAAACTTGCCTTGCCTTGCCTTGCCTTGCCTACTTTAGCAGTACATTCATTTTACTCCAGTACATTTGAAAGATCAATATGCTACTGTCAACTCCATTACATTTTTTATAAAAGAACCATAGTTTATAAAAGGTGCTAAATTAGAAGCATAGTATTACAAGGCATGCGCACCACTCCAGAACAATAGGCGGCGCTAAACTGTCCACTATTTCCGCACACATGTGATTTGAATTCTATTTCACTCGAGTCTGTGTTGCTTCTCGGAAAGGAAAAGCTTCAGAAAAGTTGTGTTAGAAGCAACTGGGTCACTTAAATTATGCTATTAAGGGAAAATTGCCCAAATTAGGTGCGGCTAGCAAGATTAGAAAATTGGAAAGTAATTTCTGCTCACATGGCTATTCCCTGAAATTGGTTATTAAAAATTCAATTTTCCCTAGATTCAAAATCTTTTGTTCAAAAAAGGCAGAAAGGGTAGTCATACTTATTCTCACACTGAGTTATAGAAAGGCTATGACCAATAATACTGTTACATAAAGAGGTTACGACATTAAATACTTCTAGGTACCACACACAGTAATGGATTAAGTGGGACTGTATGGGACAGTAGTCTGCTTGGTGTTATTTTTCTTTCTTTACAAAGGAAGACTGCATTCTTAAATATGAGAGAACACTGCTTTTTCTTTGATTTTTTTTTTTACAAAACTTAATTTTTAATAACCAATTTCAGAAAATAGCCATGCAAGAATTACTTTCCACAATTTTCATCTCGGAAAACAGCACATCTAATTGGTGGTTTCCTCTCTTCAACATAATTTCAGAGACCCAATTATACTGTATGGAACGGAACAGGCTCTTTTAACAATAAGCCGATTCAAACTTCCATTGTCATACTGTGCACTGGGGCTATTTCTCAAATCAAAGCTGACATTTTCATAACTAACAATTCATTCTGCAAACCATTATTTTCCTCTTTTATTATACATCAAACAAATGCTTCGATGTGCCATTTCAAATGACTTTATGCACTTTTATGCTGCTTTCATTTCAGTTAAATATTCAAACATTTGGCTATGGCTATGTTATTTTGAGACATTGCCACCAAAATGGTTAATAAACCAATTGTGTCAAGCATGTCATAAGAGTTTGACATACACTGCCAGATCAAAAAAAGTCACCTGGATTTCACTAACTGTTCTGATCCGGGGCTGCTGCCGTTGGTCAGGTCTAGGTTCAAGCAACACAATGAGCCCAAAAATGAGATCAGCTGACAACCCGAGCAATCTGAATGACCAGGTTATTCCATCAATGGATTTCTTCTTCCCTGATGGCATATTCCAAGATGACAATGCTAAATTCATGGGGCTCACATGGATCGGCCGCCACAGAGTCCAGATCTTAACCCTAATGAGATGTGCAGGAGAAGGTTTTGCGCAGTGGTCACACTCTCCCATCATCGATACAAGATCTTGGTGAAAAATGAATGCAACACTGGATCTTTTGACATGGCAGGAGCTTCTTGAAACAACGCCACGGCGAATACGCGCTGTAATCAAAGCTGAAGGCGCAACAAGCAAATATTAGAGCGTGTGACCTTTTTTGTGAAGACTTTTTTTTTGGCAGTGTAGGTTAGAAACACAATGACTTTATAAGAGCCTGATTGATATTAGCACAGTAATGTCAAGCTCGCTCCCATTTATATGATTCAAGAGGAGGGCGGACTTTTAGCAGAGCATTTGCTGCTGATTGGATCATGAAACGACATGCTCCCACATTAGCAAATCCATAAAATATGTGGTTCTTCTCCCATACCGTGCTTGTTGTTGTTGGCAAAGGTAAAACCTGCCTTAAGGCCAGAATCTGAACCGCTGTTCCGCCCAAAATCTACAATGCAGTCTTTTCCTTTGATTTCTTCTTTCTTCGCAGACAGATTTAGCGGAGGACAAACCGAGACTTTTAATAAACGCTATCCGAACCCAAATCTACAAAAGTGTTCGCTACCGTTTCATATTTTTCATTTCTGAAGCGCCGCGTTGGAAATGAGATCCAGAGTGAATCAGCTTGTGTTTGTTTATCCGTGATGGAGTGCCACTTTAGCAGATGAGAGATGGAGATGCGGAAAATCAATGGAACCTATTCCCACAGAGCAGCTCGAATTTATCTGCTTTTGCCTCACAGACGTTAAGGTTATATTTTGCCGCGGCTTCTGTGTCGTCTTCAGCTTAAAGGCACGCTTGGGGAACGTTTTGGGTTATACTGTTGCCAGTAGGGATGGCGAAAACGAAAACATTTCTTGACCGACCAGCGAGCCTCATTAGCCGGTTGAAACCGGATAACCGCATTCTTTAAACTATGCTATGCTATTTGAAACAGCAAATTCATCTTTAACAGCCACTTCAAGCCGCGCCTGCAATTTAGCAACTATCTCTGTCGCATCCCTCCGCCGGTCTGTTGATACGAGTTGATACGTACCTGTCTGATCTTTGTGGAAGGGCGTGGTCGCTTTTAACTTCACCCCATTTGGAGCCATAGGAATATGCTGGGAGAGGCCAAATGCTAACAACATCTTTGGTCTTTTTGCGTGACTGAGCGCACGCAAAAAGACCAGACAGGTACGCATCCACTCGTCTAAGCTCAGGTAAGAACATATCTCAGCATGGGAAAATGGTGGCCTGTTCCTTTAAGGCAAGACTCTGCAGGTGAGTTGGAAAAAAATATTTGGAGATATCAGTTTGATATCACTTTAGTTGAGAATTACTGATATAAATATGAGGAAAAAATTGCTGATATTTTCAGCGACAAAATTTAAACAATGGATAGACCCAGATTTAATTGTATGGTTTTATTTTCAAAGGGCGATATTGGATCTTGTTTGTTTGAATAAGCTAGTGAAAAGTGAAAAAAAATGTTTGTGTAAAAATTCTAATTTTGCCTTGTTTGTTTTGGGTTCAAACCTCAATAAATCAGGCAGGTATATAGATATGTAAAAAAAAAAAATCCCACTCAAAACACAAACTTAAAAATATTGTTAAGTCCAAGACCGGAACGTTTGGAGTCTGGAGGAGCGACTAAAGTGGAGATGTTTCTGCGAGAGTGGAATGAAAACATAATTTTGAGAAAACGGGCCAAAACTTTTGAAACGTCTGCTCATGCGCGAGTACCTTTCATCTCGGTTTCGCAGTTCACGTGGATATAAGATATGTCAATATTTGTGAATGAATGCGCGTGGGAAGCGGTCCGATGCGGCACAATTTGTAGTTACGTCCTGAATATCTCCGACTCGCTAGCGACAAAACGTCAGAATATAAACATTGTGAAGGGTGAGTCTCTTTTATACTCTGGCATTAAAAATAAGATGTTAAGGGAGAAAAACGATAGCTCAAAATCTCCACATTGACCACTGCGTGAAAAATCTATGTGATCTATGTTTCATATTTGGTTGCCTTTAGTCAACATCTCCATGGAGACGAGCTGGAGACATCCCAGCTCCCAGAAATGTAGGTCGTAGGAGGAGTGAGATGTTTGTTTTTGATGCTTTTCAACAATAAATGCTTGTATTTTATTCAATTGATTGATTTTTAGCATGCTGCAAAAAATGGTGGCTTTTCTACTGTCTTCACCATGTAATTCCCTCTGCTGTCAGCGGAAGGGCACTTCACTCTTTAGTCACTGGGGCATATTTTCTGAACACGCGCATTAATTCCATTTCTAAAACAGGGAAATGCGAACACCGAGCTACCACAATTACACATATGTCCACTTTTTACATGCATGGTATCAAAAATATTTAAATGCGTTTGGTTAGGAATAGGAATACCCGCTTCTCGCAGCCTCCGGTGTGTGCTGCCCGGGTGTTGAAATTAGCTCCGGCGGTAGACTGTGTACAAAGCTGTGTTTACTCAGAGCTTGTATTATTTACACCAGTGAGACTGCCAAACGTTTGCGTCCTCCAGCCCACAGATACAGGCACACATTCGCCGAGGAGAGTGTAGCGGGAGGACTGAAATAGGAAACGGTGGCGGAAGACCAGAAACCCAATTTTACTTTCTTCCCGAGAGTCAAGGCGGGGGTAATGATTGCATATTCCCTTGGCTCGATATGTTTGAAAGAGAAATCTCAGGCAAAAAATCTACTTTTTTCGATTGTTCAGTGTCGTTCCTTCATCAATCCTTTTCTTCTTCTTGTGCTGAATCGCTGGATTGATAAAGATGTCTGACAATGTCTTCGTCAGGACGGATTTTATTGGAACAGGCCACCGTTTTTCCATACTGAGATATGTTCTTACCCAAGCTTAGATGAGTTGATACGTACCTGTCTGGACTTTGTGCGTGCCCTGAGTCACGCAAAACAACCAAAGATGTTGTTAGCATTTGACCTCTCCCAGCATATGCCTATGGCTCCAAACGGGGTGACGTTAGAAGCGTCCAAGAAGCGTTCATGAATGAGGCCCAATGTTTTCATACTGTTCTTTCCCAATATTTGCCAGCCAAGACTACGGGAATACTATCAATTATGCGTGCCCTTTTCAACATTTTCACCAAGAATCGAACGCTTAGACTAATGTGACTAATCTCAAAACTCTCCCATCCTCTCCATAAGCGCAGAATGAATATCTTAATTCGGCCAAGTGCATTTGGTCCCATCGTTCTTTCTACCGAAGCATCAACATTTCAAACCTGCCATTGTGATTGATGAGGCGTACTCATGAATGCCTTTCGTTTGGCCTGATATATGCAGATTGATGTGTCCGTGCGCCCGAAACATTAATACTAAATGTCTTCAAGATTGCGCTCTCCGCACATTCCCCATCGCGCCACCCGACCCACGTCCGGATTGTCAGCCGTTAGAAAAGAGGGAGCAACCTTCGGGGCACGGGAACGTGAAAGAGACAGGATTGGTAATGGCTTAGTGCCTTATTTAAAAAACAACAACACACTTTTTTCTTTGACAGGCATGTGGTTCACCAAAACGCACGACCCTCGAAGACAGACTAGAACCATGAATATATTTTCAAGTACTTCACAAATCAACATTGACATTTTTCTTTTCAGGATAACCAGTGTGTTGGCATGCACTCAAGTGTCCTCGTTATTATCGGGAGTTTTTAATATCTCGGTTTTGTCTTTGATCATATAAATGCAGTTTCCCGGTAATGAGAAACCTGATTTCTCTGGCAGGGATTCTCCAACAGTTCTGGGATTTAGCAGCACGCATACCCCATTTCCGTGTCACACACAACTTCCCATTTCTTGCGCATGCACCGTTAAACGTAGACAAACATGACGCAGCAGCGAGTTCAAAGAGATCATTTTCTGGAGTCAAGAGGAGACTTATTAAAAGTAGAGAATATTTTAGATGGAAAGAAGCATCGCAATGCGGATTTATGTCAAAGTGTCACCGATCGTTTAAAGGCGGCTGGTTTTCCCCCACAGTGTCTAACAGATGCGTTTGTGATGGAAAACCATAAAAAACACAAAAGTCTTTCGGTGAACTCAGCTGCACTCTTTCCCTCCAGTCCCAGATTTTAACCTCCCCCAGTGCTCCCTGGCAAGGGCGTAGCACCAAATTCTGGAACAAACTATCTTGGTGTACACAATAAATAAATATACAATAAATATAAGGAAAGAGAAACTTTAGAGGTTAAAACGAGGAGAGAAGGAGCTCTGTGTCTGACTCTGCACCATCCACTTCTCAGCAGGCAGAGGCAGGGACTCGCCTCACTTTATGTTTAACTGTCATTTATGACAGAAAGTTGCATCTAAGGCCCGCTAGAATAGGCTAGTGTTAAATAAAAGCACATAAGAGGCAAGACTAATATTGTTCTTCCCTAGCTCTGTGTCATTGCATTGCAGAGCTCACCTCATCAAAGTCACTGTTGAGTTGAAGCGCACGGTGCTGAACGCCGGTGTGTGGGCTGAACCATTTGGCACATTTTTAAAGGGGTGTCAGGGCCCTGAGATTCATCCATCATTATTGTTTGTGCAAAATTCTGTCTAGCAACCACTGTATTTCAGCCCAGTTGTGTTTAATTATGAGGACATTTAGAAAGTACAATACAGAACACTTTTTGCAGCACTTCTGAGGGCCCCTACCCTTCTCTGGGCCCTGGGTACTCAGTACCCTTTACCCCCCCCAGTCCAACACCCATGCTCCCTGGTCCAAGTCGATGGCAAAGACAGACCCAGGACGAGTAAAGCAAACAAATAGGTTGCGTTCATGGTCTCGAATTTGATGCTTTGTAAGACAGTTTTTGTCAGAAATCCTCAAAAGAATATTGACAAATGATGTACCTCATCAGTATTTGGTGGTGACTGGATTCACAAACCCGCCATATTATTTCCATAGTAGAAGGTCCCTATACTGACCAACATCACACTTTTATTCTTGAATATTTTCTCCACTTTTGGACACCCTGGAAAGACCTTGGTTCTGACAGAGAAGACAATGAACTTTAAAGACGGTTTTTGTTTCATGTAAAGCGCTTTGGGCCTGATAAAAGTAGAAAAGCGCTATATAAGTTGAGTCCATTTACCATTTACCATGTAGATCCTCCCAGAAATGACCGGCGATATTAGACAAAAGTAAAACAAAAACATTCGCAGTTCAACAGTTACCATAGGGATTTTCAGTTGCCTTCTGCCTCGACTTTAAACTATACTTTAAACTAACCTTTCCGTTTCCTCGTGACTTGCCCAGAAGCTTCATACCCTCCGCTATGATTATATTTCTCCAAATCCCTCATTTCAGTCTAAAATTTCAGCGTTGAGGCGACTAAATTGGCACCTGGGTTTTACTTTCTTTATCTCAAATACCCACCTATCACATAATGACCACTGCAGGTGAAGTACAGACGCTCTCTCCATCTTGGCACCTGTTAGTGGGTGGAATACATTAGGAGCAAGTGCACATTTAGTCCTCAAGAGTTCCAATATGGAAAGCGGGAGTAATGTGATTGTGAAAATGATGATCGCGAGCTTTAAAAGTCTGCAGTTTGTGAGCGGAGCTCCCGGTCTGCGATATCAGCCTGAGGTACTTTAGTGCTGGGTAAGTCTTGGTTCAAGTGTGGCTTTTGCATTATCTACATTTTTTTCTACAAAGTGTGACAGAAGAAACAGCACGCGAGAGAAAGGTTTTCGCACGATAAATCTGCCATAATAACGGAATATTATGCAAAATCGACTTTTGACAATGTTACAAATGTTGTTCTCTCATCATAAACAACAGTAACACTTTAGAGTAGGGCCCGCGAGTCCCAAGTGTTGGTACAGGGATCAAGAATGTAAGTACTGGTAATTACCAATGGCCGCTGGCTGTTCTGCTTGGCGACGACGACACTGGAGGCCACCATTGCTCCGCCATTGCTGTAGTACCGCCATATAGCCGCTAGTCCCCCATTGGAATCCATTGCACTTTAGACACGTTAAAAACAACTTTAATGCCCGGTGCCTCATTTTTTGGAACTGTCTACAGCTAGATATTCCTCCTGTGATTACGCTGGGTTAGACACAATCAGAGGCACCGGGCTGGTTATCGTAGGCTAAATTTCAGAAATCTCGTCCTTAATGAGGTTCAGACTATTAGCATTGGAGCTGCGCGAGCTACACGTCACACAAGGCCGAGTCTACAGTGAAGATCACGCCCTTATGCCCTTATTAGGAACATGCTTTGTCAGAGCTGGGGAGGAGGAGTCTGTAAATCCGCCATGAATTCCCTCTCGAACGTGGTCATTATGGTAAACGGAGTGAGGAGGAGTTGTCTATTATTTGTACAGTCTATGGTAATTACACATTAGAGCATATTAGAGTATTATCTGCTATACTCTTAACTTACTATTTCAGTGTAAACAAGTATATTTTTCACTTATATAGGCAAAAACCAGGTGTGTACTGCCCCCTCATGGCTAAACAGTATATGGAATTTAGATTTTCTTTTGGTGGAGGTTTGTGTAAAAGTGGAGGTTCACGTCATGAGCGCACGGCGATCTGATCAGCGGGTCACTCCCTGATCACGCCCAGCCGAGGAGGAAGCGGGAGTGTGGGTTTTCTGTATCACATCCACAAAGCCTCAGGAGCGCGTGTCATTAGCACTTAGCGTTAGCACCGTGAAGACGTCAGCTACTCGACCGCGCGGTGTGAACATTTTCTGTGTTTCTTTGACACGCTGATCGTGGCGGTTTCTCGTAGCACTGTCCAAGCCCCTCACGCTCCACCCCCACCCCCACACGGTCCGCCGAGCCCACCCACATCGGCATCAATTCAAACTGTCACTGTGGGCGGAGCTTTGTCTTTAGTTGCTCTTTACAGTAACGTAAAGGAGATGAAATGGAGAAGAATTGATTGATTGATTGTTTATTCCGAGTTCAGTGTACAATACATACATGACTATTTTAACATGCATTCATGAAATTTTAACATACTGTACATAAACTCGAAAAGGAGTGGCAGGAAGTATAACTTAGAAATTCCCACCCCTGTTAATATCATATTTTCATTAATGTTGTTGGAGCCAGTAACAGGGCAATGTATTACAACCTGATGGCAACAGTCAGCACAATGATCCCAGCCAATCGCAACTGCAGCAACTAATTTTGGGTACAATACTTGAATTTGCATTTTCCAGCCAAATGTGCCAATCACTTTAATTTTCCTACGGTTTTCCGTCACGTGGCAACATATCAATGTAATGGTAGGGAGAAACAGCGCCCCCTGCATAACAACCTCACTACGTCACTGGCATGCCACCACGCCACCCTGCCACCACACCTAGGACAAAGAGTATCAAGGTGGAACAATCCAATCCAATCCAGCTTTATTTATAATGCACTTTAAAAACAACAGGGTTGACCAAAGTGCAGTACACACATCATAAAAAAAAAACACAACTAGGTGATACAAAAAGATTAAAATAAAATCAGTACAATAAATATATGGAACCATATACAGCGCAAAACCAACAGAAGACAATGAATCAATGCCAAAAGTGAATCAAAAGTTAAAAGCCGAAGTAAAAAGGTAGGTTTTCAGCTGGGACTTAAAAATTGTGAGTGACTCGGCGTGTCTAAGGTACAAGGGCAGTTCATTTCACAATTTGGGTCTAGCGACAGAGAAAGAGCAGTCACCTCGCAGTTTCCTGTTTGTTTGGGCACCACAAGCAAAAATGATCTGCCGACCTGTGAGCGCGAGCGGGAGTGTAGGACCGCAGAGAGTCTGAAAGATACCGCGGAGCGAGGCCATGGAGGCATTTATAAACAAATAAAAGAATCTTGAAATCAACACCAAAGCCAACCGGGAGCCAATGCAGAGATTTCAGAATTGGCGAGATGTGCTCGTATTTTTTGGTTCCAGTTAGAAGCCGAGCGGCTGCATTTTGAACGAGCTGTAGCCGAGTTAACAAATTGGGGCTGATCCAAAATAAAGCGCGTTGCAATAATCAATACAATTTGTAATAAAAGCATGAAGTAAAATCTCAAAATCGTGTTTGGAGAGGGCAGGTTTTACTTTCGCAAGTTGGCGCAATTGAAAAAAAGATGTCTGTGTAAGCTCTCAGTCGTACAGGAGTTGTCCATCTTCAATGAAGGTACTTGAGTCATCTTCTGTACTCAGTAGTTGAAGTCTTCCGAACAAACTTCAACTACTGAGTACAGAAGATGACTCAAGTACCTTCATTGAAAATTGAAAAAAGCTTGACTTGACAACAACAACAAGTTTGAAGTCCCTGTCCAACCTCACACCCAAGTTAGTAACCGAGTCAACAAGGGAAAATGGCCGCATAACTAATGTGGAACTGTAAAGTGAGGCGTGGCTTGGAACTACAAGAAACAAGCGGGAACAGAAAAGAATAAACAGCAACAAGGTGGAACACTTTGTACACTTGTGTTAAACATCGCACTTTAATGTGTTATTACCTGTACTTACATGTGTAAGCGCTTTATCGTTACCTGTACCTACTAGGGATGTTAACCGATGACCGTTAAACCGGTAGTTGTCCGTGTCAACGTTAACCGGTCAAAGCTGTCGGTTGTCGGTGAAAAAAAAAAAGGCCTCTAAATCAGAATAGTTTTTTATTGCCATGGTTTGACAACAGGTTCACAAACTAGGAATTGTTCTCAGCGCAGACGTGCAACATAAAACATACTATAACACAGAATCTAGATAAAAATAAACTTTAAACTGTAAGGATTTGAACAACATCTGAATCTAACTTTAGCTATGCTGTTAGCTTAACCGCCTGAACCGAGCGCATTTTCTCCACAAAACGGATCGTAACGTTTTTGTCGCCCTGTCGCCGTGTTTTTGTTGCATTTTTGAAAAGCGTTTTTTGTCGTATTTTCATAGTTTGTTTTTTTTTTTTCCCCGAGTTGTTGTTTATTGTCTTTTCATCACTTTTTTCCAATGTGTTTTTGTCACTATTTTGCCGCTCCCTCGTGGCATTTTTGACGCTTTTTCGCTAGTTGCTATTTTGACACTTTTTTCAAGAAGCTTTAGATTTGGGTAATACCAAACTGGAGAAAATGTCCTCAGCTCAGGTGGGGGTTAAGAGGTTAATGTATTAGCCTACTGGTTTATTCTGGCATCTTTCTAATTATTAAAGCTGGGGTACCTGATTTTTCCTGTTCAAACAGTGACATTTTTTGTTTTGGCCCAAACTTGTTTCTAGCTCTCGTAGTCCCTCCTGTGTATTCAAATCGGTCAAAGAATGTAATTATATGCACATTTCACACCCATATACAGCATTGAGTGGTGACAAAGTCATCCATTGCTCAATAAAACTTTAGGTGAAGACATGTATTGTCACAAGGTCTTTGTTTTGCTGCGTTTACAAGGTGGCACAAATAAATGTATTCTACAACACCAAACAAATCAGGTATCAGGCTTTAAAGTGCTTATCCGGCAATTCATTTTTTAAACTTGTCAAATAACATGTGCTCCTGGTTCTGAAAGGACTTGCCCTTGTCGTGAAATTGCTGCAAGCTTAACTTTTTCCCTCTTTGTTTATTGTTGTCACTGAAGAAAGGTGGAGCATGTGTCTGGTTAGCATACACTTAACTCAAAGCTGAAAAGTGTCCCGGATTATAGTCTGCTCGCTAACGTTTAGATCAAATGATTTCTATGAACAAACCGTTGACACACATTGTTTAAAACTCTCTCATCATTTACATAAAACATCCCGACTCTCGACTCAAGACATATGTCCGTTTTGGTGATGCTGCACATTTTGGCCAACTGTACCCCAGATTCACAGGAACGTTAGCATTCGGTGGGTTGCTATAGTGATGCTTGATTACTGTTGGCAGCCATTTCGTCACACTGCACACTGTGTATCAGACTACGGCTACACCCAAACAACGGAGTGGACATCAAAGTGGCGTCGGGCTGTTTTCATCACATCAGCTCTGCTCCTTGTTCACAAACAGACTCCAAACAGCGCTGGGTAATAAGGCCACAGCCGTGCGAGGCAGCGGCTTCAGGGGGAGCGAGGGGGGGAGTGTTTGATGTAATCCCAGCCCCAGCTTTGGACAATCCCAGCTTCTGTACTTGTTCTTATTATACCGGCGATGGGGAGAACTTGACTCCATTCACGCAGGTTTGAGCGATTCTTTTCACTTTGGCTGTTTTTCCTGATTTTTGTTGCGTCATTGATGGAACTTGGAACTCCCATTCCCATAATCCATCGCCAATTCTGCGCTCAAACTGCTTTCAATGCGGTGCCACTGACTTGCTAGCATGCCGTTTGCTAACAATGAAAGTCTCTACTTTGACCAGTTTGACCAACACCCTAGCTAGAACCCAGCCCGGTGTCTCACTCCTCACTGCCTTTTCCATACGTTGACACAATTTAAAACATAATGTTATGTAATGTTAAAGGAACTCTATGTGATTCATTTGACTCTACTGTACATCTATGTATGAAGCATTTGTAAGAGAGCATTTGTTGAAAGTTTCTTATGAACTCATATCTGTGATGTTAGAAATGCATCAGGAAGGCCAAAAGAATGTAAAACAAAAAGTCAGGAATTGGGCCTTTGACATGACAATTGGTGAAGTATTTTGCAAAGAGCATGAATGTAAAACTTCACAACTGCTCTCAATTGATTTGTCTGACCGGATTTGGACATTATTTAACTCACACTTTTCACACCAAGTACCACCTCATTAAATATTCATACCACCAGACCTAGAACAAGATTAAAGTCTAAACAAAGATCTAATAATAACAATAGATCTAAATGGTCTTTCTGAATTAGGTGTAAACCATCTCAGAAAAACACAATACTTATTAGGGCCGGGGCAAGATTGTCACGATACAATATCCTAAGTGTCATGATATAACTGTATTACTTTACACTGAATTCACTGAATAAGAAAGCTCAGGTTCCAAAAGATATAAACTCAACATAAATCAGTCAGATGCCGAGTAAAACAAAAGTCTGGCTCTTTTGTTCCAACTTTCAGTCAAAAACATGTGTAATCATTTTCTAGGACTGAGTTGTATCAAAGTACTGGATACATGTTTCCGATACGATACGTGTATCGCAGCAAAGATTAAAGGGAAGAAAATCATTCTTTTCTATTGGCAGTAAGATATCCCAAACCTACTCAAACCAAATTTCGATAACTCTTCCGATAGCACTTTGAAGTCATTTTTATCCAAGACAGCTTTTTTTTTCTTCTTCTTTTTTTTTTTAGAGTGAATATCTTTAAGTATCAGGGCTAGGAAGAAAGATGATTTTGCAATATACATACAGTATATTATAGAAAGATGATTTTGCAATATACATACAGTATATTATAGAAAGATGATTTTTGCAATATACATACAGTATATTATAGAAAGATGATTTTGCAATATACATACAGTATATTATAGAAAGATGATTTTTGCAATATACATACAGTATATTATAGAAAGATGATTTTGCAATATACATACAGTATATTGCAAACTCATCTTTCTTCCTAGCCCTGATACTTAAAGATATTCACTCCAAAAAAAAAAGAAGAAGAAAAAAAGCTGTCTTGGATAAAAATGACTTCAAAGTGCTATCGGAAGAGTTATCGAAATTTGGTTTGAGTAGGTTTGGGATATCTTACTGCCAATAGAAAAGAATGATTTTCTTCCCTTTAATCTTTTTTGTCTAATTCAACTTCAAGTGTTCAAATACATTTATTTTATTTTAAGCAAAAATATTGCTTGTTTCATTGACAATCTTATTTTAAGACCAAAATTGCTCCAAATCAGCATAAATATCAGAGCCATTCATCTAAGATAGGGTGTTATTTCTCCAGTGTAACTAAAGCAATTGAAATGTAAAAAGTCTGAAATTGCAACTTTTTACCTGGAGAAGCCCAAGTACCACCCGTGGTAGCCCACACATCCCATACTTATGTTTCAGTACCAGTACTATGGTCGGCATGCATAAATGAATGATACAGTCAAATATGTAAATATATAGTATGACTTCATTAGAGCTAACGTGTGTTTAATCATCTTGTAGATGCGTGTCCCTTCTTGGCACGAAACGCACATTACCCGGCACGTCTCAATGAGCCTTGGCCCGCCGCGAGCATGTTATCTCACGCCAGTGCAAACACCAGGCCCTCCTCTGCGAATGCACAAACACATAAAAAAATCAAAGAAAAAGAAAAGAAATGACGATCCGGCATATCGCTTTCCAAATATTGTCCCTGCGCTCTATCAGGCTGCCAGCGGGAGCACCGTGAAGAATGCTGTTTGGACAGGAGTGGCTTATCATGCGCTACCCGGGGAAAGGGGGGGGCAGCTCAGTCCACGGGGCCCCCTGCACCTGCTTCGTGAGCAGGAACATCCTCAGGCGATCCTCCAGCCCATCCATGAGGAAATCCATTTATCAGCTGCAGTAATGGGGCGATAGTGTGCCCAGGGACATGAACTCACACCGAATGACTTCCAGAGGTGGGGTTCCTCGCCGAAAAAGTGCACTCAAATTCGGGCTGTTACGTAAAAATGACATAACTAAAAACGAAGTAAATAGACGTCCAAATGACTGCTTAAAGGAGATATAGTGCATTTTCTTTCCTGACATTTTGTGATGATCTATTGATTGATTCAGCCTGCCCTTAAAGCAGTACTAAGTAACTTGTTTACCTAAATAAATCATTGTCGTAGTCCCTCTGGGGGTAATACAAGTGTTAATGGGATGATTGGGGGTCTTTCATCTCCCCCTGGTGTCTCTGGCCAGAAAACCATGCTTGCAACTTGACTGCCACCGGGGCGGAGCAAGCAATACACACTAATGGAATCACAAAGTAGAAGCTAACAGGCTAACGGGCAAAGCTAACTGCGGGCTAGCGCCACTTTAAACAGTATTTACAGCCAAGTTTGAGTGAAAAAAAATATTCCCATTGTATAACTGGATGTACAACACCCCTCTCTCCCTTCACCTTTTCTGTCAGCGTAGTATTTACTCTCCAAGACATTTAATAAGTTAACCTGCAGTTGCGCTTACGGTCGCTAGGGGCAAGAGTTACTTAGTACTGCTTCAAGGAAAGGTCGAGTATAGACGACACCAAAACACAGCGTCAAGGCAAAAATGTCTCTCCAAAACATGTAAACATGTAACGTTAGTGTCAGTCAGGCTCAGCGTATTTATATTATGAGAGGCTGTTCCTGAAGCTTCTAGCCTCTCAGTACACATTACATTACCCGAATGAAACCGTTCTAGTGTATAATTTTACCATCTTGGGACTGCGCCAGGTTTGAAAAAAAAAAAAAGTATTTTTTCCGTTGCCCATTAAGTCCTTGTTTATGAAGGATTCATCGGTAAAATGTCCTGCACAAATAAGAGTGTTTTGGTTCAAAGGAACGGTCACTATATACAAACTCCAACTGATCTTGCCTTAGGGCTGGGCGATATGGACCAAAAGTCATATCCCAATATATTTTGGTTGAATATCGATATATACGATATACAGTATATACCGATATTTGTTCCGCAAAGTGAGTGCTGTGAATTAAATGTTAGTCAAAGTGAAATACGAGTAGTACGATTGAAAACTCATTATAAATGTAAACATAAACACTGTATAACAAAGCTCCGTAAGGTGCATATTTAAATTTAAAAACAACAACATCTTGAATAAAATAGCCTAGAAAATAAAATAGGGCAGCATTTATCAGTTTAAGATTAAGATAAACTTTTTTTTTTTTTAAATCAGTTTGAGATTACCCGTTTCTTTTTGCTAACTTAATATCTTATCTGAATTTGAAATATCCCGATATGCACGATATGGTCTAATTCCATATCTCATTTAAAAATATATCGATATATCTTAAATATCGATATATCGCCCAGCCCTATCTTGCCTTGTGCCATGGCTTGGAAATTTGAAAACAAGACTTGTACAAAGAAACATTTTCCTTGAGGAGACATTTAATAATCCAGAAATGAAGGGGCGAAGTTAGCAGCCTGCATTCCAAACGTGCAGCTCTGAGCGCGTTAGTTTTCTTGAGTCAGTAGCATGATAGCAGGTCTGTGCTCTTCCTGGGTACGCCGGGCGGAGACGTTAAATAGACGTACAAACTGAAATTTCCAGAGCACAGAACGCACAAAGACAGTCCAGGATTCCTCAGACATGCGTGAATCACTTATAAAACGACCTCAAGTCCTAACTATACAGGGAAACCAGCTTAAAAGCTCATACAAGTCCATTTTGTGTAATCTGTCTACTTTAAAAGTCCAAAATCTATCACTGTCGCCTTCAAAACTGGAAAAGATAAATGTCTTAGATTAGATTATTAAATTGTCGAGCCATTTACTTTTTTGTTGTCTCCTTTCAAGTGCGTTCTTTTGCAGAATATTTTCTCCAAACCGACTCAAAATCACCATAAATGTTCTTACTAAGAGCATCTAAGTCTCTAATTTCTTTCCAGTATATGTGTGGAAAAGTAGGTACACCCCCACGTCCTGGTTCATAGTCTGGGGATCTTGGTGAGATAATGCATTCATGGTTGGTGTGTTTTCTGGCTTAGACATGGTTTACACCCAATTTAGCCAGACATGAGGCAATGTAGATCTTTTTAGACCCATTTTCGATCCGGATTTGTTGGTGGTCCTGGTTCTGTCAAAGATTTTTGACGAGGTGGGACCTGGCGTGAAAGGTTTGAGAGCCACAAAATAGGTCACGATGTTTGAAAAACCTACGGTGTAGCGTAGCGATTTCGAGAAGAAAGCGTCTCAATGCTGCTCACTTCCCACTGAGAATGGCGATAGAGCGATGATGCTGTGGTTCACCGAGTATAAAAAGGGGTGGGAAGGATGCCACTGGATCCATAACAGTGGAGAGGTAACCAGTAATCTATGCCCCTGGCCTGAACCACGGCAACACATTGGCTGTGAGTAATTATTTTCACGCTCGACGGTTTGTGATTACATTTTCACGAGGACCATTTGGAATGACAGTGGGTTGCCGTGAATAGGAGTCTGGACAAGCGCTATCAAAATCCCAGCAGGTTCTCTCTTCGCCGTAAACTGGTCATGCCGGGCCTCCGCATACAGCTTATTTTTCTACGGTTAGATGCAAAGCTATCTGTTTGAATTAGGCCTGTCACACCATTGACAGTGTCTATATTGTTAGCTCATCACAGTATTGAATTTTTCCATTCGTATTTGCTCAGATTATTGTACATTTAAGTGTTGACGTTGACATATGAGATGGAGCGTTGTCCCGCATGAAATCATTGTTTCCTAGAAAAGACAAAATCTAAAACCTGGCAATAGGTTTGGAAGCTGACGTTGAGTCCATGTTCAAGCTGAAATGGTCCAACAAACTCATCTTTATCGATACCAGCCGGCACCGGTAAACCCACCTCCACTTTGCTGGTGAGTTGGAGCGGATCTTTATTGTGCACAATGGAGGGGTTAGCCGTGTCTCGCAGAAATCAATAAAGAGCACTGAACTCCTTGTACATTCAAAGGTGTTGCATCCATCTAACCAGAGTTTTATACACTGACTGACAGACGCCCTCCCCCCCCCAAAAAAAGAAAAGTCTCCACACATCTGCTGTGGCTTTGTTTCAATAAGCTTCTGCAATGTCCGAAGTGTCCAGTGTCATTTGACTTTGTATAGATGAAGTTAGAGTGCGACCACTGCGCAAAGCCCTCTCCAGGAAATCCCACATATTCTACCTTTGAATCCTGGCATTGTCATCTTGGAATATGCCATCCGGTAAGAAGAAATCCACTGATGGAATAACCTGGTCATTCAGGATGTTCAGGTCGTCGGTGGATGTCTTTCTTTGGGAACAAAGTGTTTCTGAACCTAGACCTGACCAACTGCAGCAGCTCCAGATCAGTTAGTTCTTTAGACTTTATATTTTGTTCAGGTCAATCTCTTTTCTAACCGACTTTAGCTGACTAAAAGAAGCTACGTATTACTTTTGCACATCCGATATAGACTATTGGACAAATATAAGACAAAAAGGCAGGAAACTCCACCCCCGTGAGGCAGCCGGAACAGCAACCAGCTTCCACAGTGCTCTGGGGCCTGTCAATCAAAGAACTTTAAAAATAAATGTAACATAAACCAGTGTGGTTAAAAATACTATACTCTTCTCCGCACTGTCACGGGAATAAACTGTATTTATAAAGCCAGGCTTTTAACTTGCTTTTGACACGTGTAAAGTCATCATTGGTTTCCATCATATTATTATTATTTTTATTTATTTTATTTAATTGGTCGGGACATGTTAATGAACATACAGCCATGGGCTAATTTCATCCGTTGTCCCACACTCGCACTCTCAAACACACTCTCATTCAGCCTGGCCTATTGTACATGTTTTTAGTGGTAGGGGGAACCGGAGTACCAGGAGGAAACCTACGCAGACACGGGGAGAACATGCAAACTCCACACAGAAAGGCCCCGTCCAGGTGAAAATCGAACCTGGGACCTTCTAGCTGTGAGGCACAAATACTAACCGCTTAGCACTGTCTTGTGCTCACTTCTCCACATTTACATAAATGACTCCATTCGAGAGAGAATCCATGATAGCAAGATGAGTATCCTCCTACAGAGCATGTTCCAAAAAGGAAAACAAGGTGAGAAAAGGCTGAGCAGCAACAAGCTTCCACGGTGCAACTTTTTTGCGTGGTTAAAAATAAGATACTTTGCCTAGCAATGTCACATGTGTCATAGCATTTAAAAAAATAATAAACTCTTTGGAGCCAGGCTTTAAGCAGTGCTTGGAAGATATAAAGACTCTATTGGAATCCGTTTGAAAAAAGTGTCCCCTGGCCACCAGGGGGTGGTATTGCAGGAATGCCAGCCCCCCACTACATAGAGAAGCGCTTTCCACATTCTTCAATCCAACAGCCTTCGAACAATATGGTCACAAAAACTCACTTGCCTAACAAATCTGCAGGCAGTGTACATGTCTTAGGTTAAGGGGTAGAATATTACAGGCATACTCTTTATCGCACTTCAATAATTTCCTATTTCAAGCCCAAAATCTACAGTCTGGTGCAATCTCCTTTGAAATTCAGTTGTTATAAAGCCTCCCCCTCGAGCTCACAGATATGCACCACAGATCGGCGCTTCCCTTACACGAAGTGACCTAATTTAAGCCCCATTACACCCCAACGTTAACTCTTCCTGACACGCGCAAGCAGAGCTAAACTGATCAATTCTGATTTCTCTCGCCCACCGGTGATCCTTTTTTTTCTTTTTCTTTTTTCTATTTTTAATTTACCCGACCCGTGGAAATCCCTTACGCGGCAGAGCTGTAAATGAAATCTGCTTGATGTGTTTTCGGAGGAAACGGGGCTAGACCTCCGTGGTACGCCTTAAACGCTGGGCATGCTCCTCACTCGCGCTCTACCGTGTTCGCCCCGCGTCCCCCGGCCCCAATAAATCAGCATTTTAAATCCAATGTTTTATCCGATAATTTGCCATTTCAGAGGGGAAATTAGCATTCCTTACATAATGACAAGCTTGGCCTTTCGCCGTAATTGAGGCTTTGGGGAGGGAACAGACGAAGCAGGAAACGCGATGGGCTCCCTGAAGGCCGGCGAACATTTAGAGCGGGCGCAAATTGAAAAAAAAAACGGTTAGAGAAGGGGGCCGATGTGCGCTGAGAGGATTACGTTTAGCAAGAGATCGAGAGATGGGGAAAAGCATTCCTTGGATACATAGGACCTCAGCAGGAGCCTTTTTGGAGTTGTCGCCGAGTCACCAGTGAAGATCCAAAGATCATCCAAAGCTGCGCTAGCGGCTTTAAAAACATTGCAATATGGTTAAAAGTTGATTTTGCAAGTTACCTCCCTTTAATATACTTATAAGAAGAGTCTACAAATATTAGCTCATGACCGACCGTTAGCGCTCCAGTGCTTTCCAAACAGCGCCCCAAAGGTGTTTTATATTTCTGCGTGCACTGGGTGAGTCACATTTTGGCTGTTTTCTTTGGTTGAACACAGTCACACAAATATTTCTGAAGCTTAAGTACATAAGCCGTTTGTGTTACATAAAAATAGCTAGGCGGGTAAAAAGAAAGGCGACTCCTGCTCGGTGTCATTAGTTGGAAAAGCCCCATGCAACATTCCCCCAGACCCTTTTGAGGCTCCCTGGGGTTTTCTGTTGGGAAGACTCTGGATAGAAAAAAATAATAATCCTGCTGATACCAAGATGATGCACCACAGAATTGATAGCAGTGAGGGATGTGTAAAAAAAATAAAATAAATAAAAATCCCGAAAATGTCAGGCTCTTCTCCCCACGCTCGTCCAAACCCATGCGTTCTGACCTCCCCACAGGCCCATGCTGATTTCCATTTGATCCGGACCGAGCGGGGAGGTGGGGGTTCTTGGCGGACGTCCGGCAGAGGAGCAGTTCACACCAGCAGGGGCAGCGATGCCCCATCTGGGCGTCTCTGATCAAAGAGCGGGGCGCTGGACTGGAGCGCAGCAGGGAAACCCCGCAGGCTCGTGGGACTTTGGAGGATCTCACAGCGCGGCCTTTTCAACTCTCCACATCTCTCAAATATGTGCTACGCCTCTTGGTAGTTTGGAATGCAAGGCTTGCTTCAATATTTGATGTATTCTTCTATATCTGTATCATTTGATTTTGCAGACGACAAGTGTTTTCAAAGACTCTAGATTTGAATATGATATGAATTAACGATAGATCAGAATCAGAATTGGTTTTATTGCCATTGTCAATTGTTCACAAACTGGGAATTTTCTTCGGTCAAGATGAAATGTAAAACAAAACTTGGTAGATAAATAGTAAACTACAGTATAACTAATGTAAAACTGTAAAACTATGAGGGCATGCATGAAAATAACAATTTAACACAGAACAGCGTGAATGGATTAAGTATTAGCAGCAGATATGAGTACTACATAGTGAAGGAAACGAAAGGAGTCCACGATGGAGATGGGAATGGGAGAGTCTGTCAGGGCGAGGGGGGACGGTGGGGCTGTGACTTCCCTCAAGTCCACGATCATCTCCACTGTCTTCACTGTCCACTGTCACATACTGTCTGTATATACTTTTATCTTGTACAAACTGAGGGAATTCCTGCTTTTCCCATCAGTACATTATCTACCAAACATTCTTGAGGTGTTATAGCGTTAGCAGTGCAGAGATTTCACCCACAAGTGACTCGTACAAAGGTGTGTGTGTGTTATCTCGCTCTCACGTAATTGGTTTGCAAAATAAGTTTGTCCACAACTCAGGTTTAATTGGAGCTAAACAAAAATATATGGAGCGGCGGTGCACTCCCACTGCTTGATTAACGCAGGCAATAAATGTGGGCAGAGGTAATCGTCTTGGAAAAATGTGTCTTTTAAAAACTGCTGGGACATTAAATAGATAGAACAGAGACATTTACAAACAAACGGATTGGAAACAGGACTCAAGGACCTTGACAATAATGCCAGAAGCTACTGTATGTCACACAGAGCAGTAACTTCCTATACTTCTGTTTTCTGTATGAAATGTTTTATTTCATCTATCCAATTCTAACCTGGCCAAAGACAGATTGATATCACAGTGTAAATTGACATCAGCTTTGTGAAATCAAACTGGAATTGTTTCCGTTTAAATCGTTTGTAAAGACGACAGACTTTCATGGCAAAGGCAGACTTCTGTTCTATTTTGATCGGTTTTAACTCATTGGCTGCCAGCTAATTTCAGAACAGCCAACCCATATTGCCAGGCATTTTAGATGATTTTCACTGATTTTTCAAGACCCACAGAATATTGTGTACTATGACTATGTAAAATACACTTTCTACTTTCATCAGTAAAAAAAAGTTTGTTTCTAGCTTGTTTCGTTCTTCCATAATCACCACACTGTAAAATGTAAAATTTGTTTGAACTCAAAAAACTCATTCCAAGGGCTGCCAAGAAATTTTATGTGTAACCAATAACCATTTTACAATCTAGTCGATTTGAAATTTGAGATTCACCTCTTTCGTTCAATTGTATTCTTAGGTTGACATAACTGTTTCCAGTTGTCTGAAGTGAAAAATGTCAGTTACAAATTAAATCAGTTGTGTCAACCTAAGTTTTTCACTTCAGACAACTGGAAACAGTTATGTCAACCTAAGAATACAATTGAACGAAAGAGGTGAATCTCAAATTTCAAATCGACTAGATTGTAAAATGGTTATTGGTTACACATAAAATTTCTTGGCAGCCCTTGGAATGAGTTTTTTGAGTTGAAACAAATTTTACATTTTACAGTGCAGTTGAGGTAAGTTTCACTGAAAATGCCCGTTTCTGACCAAAAAGCTGAGAAAACGAGCTTTTTTGTAAAAATAAACACTGCTTGATGTGTGACTTTGTGACAGTGACTTTGACGCTATTTGTTGCTTTAGTGACACCTCAAACATCTGAACAGTACGGCAAGGCACAGTACAGCAAGAAGGTCCCAGGTTCGATTCCCACCAGGACGGGGCCTTTCTGTGTAGAGTTTGCATGTTCTCCCGTGTCTGCGTAGGTTTCCTCCGGGTACTCCGGTTTCCCCTACCACTAAAAACATGTACAATAGGCCAGGATGAATGATGTGTGTGAGTGAATGTATGGTGGTGGTCAGAGGGACCGTTGGTGCAGATGTGTGCAGTCGTGACAGCGCTTCTGTCAGTCTCCCCCAGGGGAAACTGAAGCTACTAACGTAGTTTACCACCACCGAGTATGGAGTGAATGTACAATTGTCTCATGTAAAGCGCTTTGTGACCATGTCTGTGAAAGGCGCTATATAAATAAAGATCTTCTTCCTTCTATAAAACAGCAAAAAACTGCTTCTCTCTTGTGTGAGATGTGATGAAAGCATCCGGCGGCGCTATGTCCGGGTTAGCATCCTTAGCATGCTTGTTTGGCGGCTTTGTTAGGTTGAACCAAAGTCCACTTCCATTTGTTCTAGGAATGGTCAAACCTTAAACATGAATATCTTAGAACTACTCAGAGAGCAGATAGAACCTTATGATTCTAATGGAAGAAATGGAATAACCAGCTTCTCACGGCAACAGTGGCATGGGATTTGCTCGTAACCGAACGAATCAGTGGCAGTTGCACAAGATTGATTTTCATGAAGTTGTTCACTCACAGATCTCGCGACAATCCAGCTTGCAGCGTGGCGTAACCCTAATGCAAGTTTGAGCACACCTTTTCCGGCCGTTCCAAATCTCCACCGGTCAGCGCTAACGTGTAATCAGCCCTTCAATATAAGACACGGTCCCCTTGCTTTAGTTCGTTAGCATCCTTCATCATGGCTTATCTTGTCCTATTAGCTCCACTCTCAAGAGAACCCTTGGATATATTGCCTGCTAATGCGTTATGAATCCCGCATTTTTTTTTTTACAAAGGGAGTTGAGTGAGAAGCCAAGGAGGGAGAATATGTGGCAAATGAATCATGCCAGATGCTTGCGTTTTTATTTACCTCGCAGCAAAGGCCTAATTAATGCGGCTGAATCTCGCGTGGCGCGGGGCTAAATTGAATGTGCGCCGATCTGAAGGATGTTATTGATAACGTGGCCCGGGTTAACGGCGAGCTCTCCGCGGTGCCCACCTGTTGGAGTAATTAAGAGTCTTGTAGATCAGCCCATCCCCAGTGAAAACAGAAGAGAGGAGGGAGAGAGAGCGAGCGCTGAGGAGTTACTCGAGCGGCTAATGCTAAACACGCAGCCTCTTTGGTCCTAGGGCTGTTTGAAGGACTATTAAGAACACTGTACGTCCAGGGAACAGCTACAAATAGGATATTGCTGTCAAAAGCCTAGTTAGATGGATAAACTACCTTTTCAAAACACTACTCCTATCTCACTCCGTATTGCTTCATTTTATAAGCTTGAAAAATGCACACATTACAAAAATAGACATTACAAGGGTCGCTGATCATCATCTCTTTACTGCAGCCCTCCTCAAAGTTTACAGTGATGTTGCAATCGCAATTGTTAACACCTATTTTAAGTCGTTTCTTTGGTTTAAAGAAGCACAACTTTTCATTGCAACTTTTGGAAAAAATGGCTTGAGAAATCTTTAGCCCGCAATTATCAGGACTAAGTGATCCCTTCGATCCCTTCGTCAGTCCCAGTCCCAGACCGAACTGTATTATAATGAGACTCATAATGCATTAGTCTTATACAGCGCCAGTCGCTTTACAATTCTGTGCATTATTCATTCCATACTCGGTGGTGGTATATTATGTAGCCACAGCTGCCCTGAGCTAGAATGACGGAATATGCTGAAATGACCCGTGCCGGATCTACAGCCTATCACAGTGTTTCCCAACCGAGGTACCCATGGGATTCTATCAGATTGAAAAAGGAAGTGGAAAAATGCATATGAATCTTTCTTTGCAGTAACTTTAATGACTAAGAATGTGTTATGGGGAGGATTTTGAACTTAAAATATGTATGAAACTAAGAAATATGGGAACAGAAGAGGCATTTTTGTTGCTTACTTAAAAATATCACCAAAAGTTCAGATACGTACGGTATTACGAAACATCTTTTGACTCATGGATAAATTGACCCACAGTCGAGCAAACTTGCTTTCCTCTGTCCTATGACTAAACCAGTATGGAAGAGAGCATGAAGAGACTCTCCAGTGCCTCCATAGTTAACTCAATGACTGACTCCGATGCTTGTGTTCTCATCGGCAAGCCCAACTGTGGCGTCTTTTTTAACGACCAAGAGTGTGCACACCTTCCAGTTCAGCGCGGTGTCCTTCTCGGAAAATTGGTCCCATGATATATTGTAATTGTATCGGTTCTTTGTACTGGAAGTCACCAGATGATCTCCCTCTAAAACATGGAGTTTGCACTTTCAAATAAAAGAAAACTCGAAGAAACAACACCTGATAAACTATACATCCCACACAAAAACAAGTCTCTACTCCATATTCCAAGGCTTCTCCCACTCACTCAATGCTTAAGAGAGTCCGATAATGGAGGTTAACGTCAATGTAGCGTTCCTCTCTGCCTGAGTGGATCTGGGACGGAAAGGCAGTGGCCTGGATCGTCTCTCCTGCGCTTCAGAGACACGGAGGACTTCCCATAGAGTGAGATACACCCACTACTGGAGGTCTGTTAGAGGACAAATAGGACACAGCGCCTGGACGGGGCAAAGGAGACAGAGGGAGTGCTTCATACACGGCCTGGACATGCCTTTGGGAAGGGGACGGCCAAGTAAAGGCCCTTGGACTAGGACAGGGGACAAACGTATGGTCCCATCAAACTTTCTGAGTCATACAGATGTTTCAATGTGAGTAATCCTTAGTTCATTCAGTTCAAGTTCACAGTCTTCTTCTTCTACAGTGTCAGTGCTTTGTTCTGTTCTTCCTGGATACAATTATGTCATTGTTGAAACCCAAAACTGTCCACCATTTTTAAAGCCCATAATCAACATTGTATCGGTTCTGAGCGGTTCTGCTAAAAGTGTGTTTATCCGGCCGAGCTGAAGCTGTAGACCACACTGTAAATCGAACTCAAGTTAGATTATTAAGTATTCCCTGGCTGCCTGCAGGGGGAGCCCCAGGCAGTCTACACCAGCTGACACCTGCATTTCTTTGTCTACTTTAATACTTATAAAAATGTGCAAGATTTAAACAGGTCATATGGTGATATATCAACCGATATTGCAAACTACCAAATAAGTTACAGTTGCTTTGTTTTTTGACAAATTTTTCCTCCGTACATTCCACTCATTTTTACTCGGTCAACTGTCAGGATCAGACGGCAACCAGAGTGAGGAGCAATCTACAGATCTTGGTCAAAAGCATCTATAACTGGCGAATTTGCCTATGATCACTATGGCGTGTTAGAGGTTGGAATTATCTTAAGCATCTAGAGTACAAAAAATATCAACTTCTCGATACTGAAGCAATACTAAAAGTAGAATTGAGGCTAAATATTCATTTGAGCAGGTCCTGATACTTTGTCATTTCCTTCTCTACATATTTAGCACAGAGCAGCCGCTTCTGCTTCAGCTCCGTCGGTGCGCAGTATCCCACATTTTTAGTGAAGCTAAATAGCTCTATGAATGTTACTAAAGCTCTGGATAAGTTCTAAAATTAAATGCATCTATTGTCGATATGTGGGATACATTTATGTTGAAAGAGTAGGCGTTTGGATAAAACGGTAGAATTGGTGAGTGTGGCTAACGTTAGCTTAGCGGCCCAGTCATTCTTATGCCTTTGACTATGAATGCTGCAGCTGAAAATGCAGGTAAACATTTAATTAGAGAGAACAAAGGAGACCTTTTATCACAGTGAGAACATGGTAAAACCAAATAAATTAATATTGTGTTGAGTGTTCGGCAATGTAATTTAGATAATACAGGGAGGATGGAAAAAGAGACAATCAAATTATGTATATGTATATGTGTATCGAAACGGCTTTGAGTTTTGGTTTTTTTCAGTATCAAAATAGAGTTTGAAATTTTAGAACCGTGACAACACTAATCTAGACTAGAAGGAAAGCACAGACAAGATGTGAATACGGCCAAATCGAACCAGCGCCTTCTTCCCGTGAGGCGAGCGCGCCAAATACTCCTCACATTCACCAGATCTCAAGTTGTGTGTGAATTTCAATTAAACTTTCTCCCTCTCTTTTTGGTGCGCTCCTCTCCATCGCAGCGCAGACAATGGGCCGTTCCTGCAGTGTCTGCTCCTGATAAGGCGCAGACTGCCGCTCGCATAGACACAATAGAAACGATACAGTCACCGTGAAGATAGGGGGGCTATTGTCCAAACTTCAGACGCCACTTCACTTTTTTTTATGAGGAAGAGAAATAAATGATAAATGCTTCTTTCGGACGATCAAAACCTCTCTCTGAAACGTGGAGTACACAGTGGTTCTATTTTTGAGCGCACTTGGTTTATGTAAAAGGGGAAAAAAAAAACATGAGACAATAGTCCAGTTTCACTTAACTATCAAGGGCGGAACCCCTTTTCAATGTTTCAGTCGGACGCTAAAACACCAGTCTAAACACTGGAGTTTTGCCTGTGCCTCTTCTGGACATATTCAGTCAAATGACCAGTTTAAAGCCGGGACTGTCTCCACTGTCACTAGCCTGTACTGCCCAGAATACACGCTTTAACTATTCTTTACAGACGTGTATCTGATTTCTCCGAGTTCCTGATGGGTGTGACTGACAAGCGTATTAACCAATCAGAGAAAAGCTGGATATAACGCAAACTGTATGCAGCTTATTTTGTAAACAAGGTAGTTAGTGGTTTTACAAAGCGTTTGCCAGTACTAGAGCGGAGACTAATATGAACGATCTTTTGCCTCAAAAACTTAAGGAATCATTACCAACATGGTTCAGATTTTGAACGTAGGATAATTCAACACGATAGCACAACAAGCTTTGTCAATCAATGTACGTTTGGAATGGGACAAAAATACTTTCGATTCAAGAAGAAAATCCTCTTAAGGCCCACATCAAGACGCTTCATTATTTTCTATGAAAGAACACACGCCGAGGTTGACGTGACATGCGAAGACGCTCGACCCTGCGCCATGATTCGGATCTGCTGAATCCAGACGCGGCGCACAGAGGAAAACACACGCTTTTTAACCATTCTGCAGAGGCACATACGAATCTGTGGCAAGTGACAGACAGGGAAACCGCTATAGGGCTCTTCTACTATCCGGGTACCAGTGGGAGGTGAAAACAATGGCGGTATTAAACAGCGTGTTTGCCTGTGAATGACAGATTGTGTTCGATAAATGTAGTTTTTCTCAGTAAATCAGGCCTAAAAGCTGTTGTGCGGTTGGATGTTCCATTTTGTCGGAACTACAGCATTAGTCTTGTAAACTGAGTAAGTTTTATGATTAGAATCGTCTGCAGATCTAAACACATTGTGTGGATTATGTTTTAAAGTTTAACGTAACTGTGCCGGACACATCAGGCTCTAAATTCTACCATTTACTTTGCTCTAAACATAAAATAAATTGTTATAAATGTTTATAAAGGCTGCAGCCCAAACGATAAATGACAGATCGCTAAAGTTCAACATCTCAGCATACGAATTAGATCATGATGGATTATGCGGAACAAACGTACGAAGATTACGGTACTAGGCGACCTCTTGGCAGTTTGTACAAACATTAATCTAGACCAATTAAGTCCAATTTCTGTTTATATCAGACTTTTGCCTCAATAGTCAGGTATCATGGTAATCAAATCACATTTCATCACAATCTGACAATTATTAATAAATCCTCTCAAACCACCAAATATCAGCAATCTCACATTGTTTCAATGAAGCGAGAGCGCTGTATTCACCTCCGCTTCATTTGTGACGTATAACGTAGAGCCCTATAAACCTTGTTAGGAGACAGAGAAACCATCGTCAGGGCTCATGCTTCAGTTGGAGAAGTTAAACTCGTGTCTGTCGCCAACTCCCTATTACTGCAAAGAAATGTATGATAAAGTGATAAATCTGTGTTGGCACTCATTATGTGTGCCTGGAGCCTTTAAACAGCCTGAGCCGTGATGCACCACGATTCAGTGAGTGTTGAAATCCCACATGGATGTCGTGCCACGGCGCACTGCGTTCTGGTGTCTGGTCTGTGATTGGATCAATTAAAAAAAAACATTTGTGATTTAATTGGCTGTTGCCAAAGTTCCAGACAGTCCTGCTTTTGAACAAAAACAGAAAGCAGGAGTGGATGGCTGACCGGCCAGGCAACACTGTGTAGCTGTTAGACCCGCTGCTCCATTTCTTGGAGCGCAGGTAAAAGCAAAAACAAAGAAAGTTAAAATCTACAAAATGAAAGTAAGCTTCTACATTGTATTTTTTTAACTGAGGAAATGAGCCGGCAATTAAAAGCCCACTTCTCTCATTGTCTGGAAGCATGACGGATTTGGTGCGACTGAGGCGTAAGTCTTCTTAAATATAGATAGCCAGTCTAATGTGGGCCATTCTCATCAACTTACAAACCAATGTTGTTTTGTGCCTTGGCCATGATTTCTACCTAATCCATTCCACGAGTCGACGGTCTCCATAGCAACCTCCATTATACCCTGTTATTACGTTGTGCAAATTGAATATTAGCATTTCAATTCAACGCAGCCAAATTACATGTTTCCTCCACATTACGGACCGTGTCAGAAACCTCAATTCCACTTCCCCCGTTAGGATACTAATCGTTTGGTGAAAGAACAAAACAACGCAGCGTTCGGCTTGTCCCTGAACATTGCGGGCATTCTCCATCATATCCGCTCCGACACGGCCGCTTCGCATTAGCACATATGCGCGCAAAAGTCGTTAGCAAATGAAGCTAATTAGTAGCGCGGCCGGCTAATTAATAACACTAAGGGGAGAAAGTGGCAGGCGTTTTGTTTCACCTGTTAACTCCAAAACAAAGTGTGCCCTGGCGGTGCGTTGTGCGGGGTGCCTCGGCGCTTCGGCAATTAGAGAGTCGTTTGTCAGTATCGGGGTCACTCGTTCGGTCCACTTCGGGAGACAGATGCTGTATTAAGTGGCTGAGAGCGTCTAATCACTTTTCTCTGCTGAAGAAAAGAACGCTGATGGGGAAGCGGGGGAGGCGGGACAGCGGAAAGTATCGGGGTCTTGAGAAATAAGTGCGGCGACCAGCTGGATCTAATCGAGTCGCTAAGCACCGAGCCATTTGCACGAATTGGTATCCGTCGGTGGAAAGTTCACAATGTGCCGACCGTTGGAATGAAGGAATGAAACCGCAAGAGCCACGCGGTCCTCTTGGTCGTGTCTAAGAAAGCGTGGCCAAACAATTGTCTTTGTTTGGCAGCAGACTGGATATATACACCAGTGAAACAATTTTATACCAGTTTTTAGAGGGTAGTTAAACCCCTCCTACTGCCTCCTGTTGGGCCTGCTACCAAACACATATTGTTAGTGCTGACAAAGCTTCATGGATGAAAGGCAAAATGTCCAACACTTAAACAAGTTCAGGTGACGACTTAAGGTGAGACACGCAACGGTGAAAACATCGGTTTTCATGTAGTGGTCAATCTTGAGATTATTGGCTAGTTTTCTCCCATCTTAGTTTTAATGTCAATGTAAAAAACAGATCGTACTCACACTTTACGATGTTTGTTTTATGACATTTTGTCAGCTTCGGGTTTTACTTGGGGTGGAACAGAACACTAAAATTACATTTCGGTCTGGTTCTGTATTTTTTTCGTCACAAACCCCCCCCCCCCAAAAAAACCAAAACACTGAAATAAGCTTGAAAAATGTCATTATTTACAGGCATACAGAGTATTAAAAATATTTTAAAGAGACCCATTTAGATCTCTTATAATTTTTTAGGCAGTGTCTATAGAACCGTCCGACGGCTACAAACTCTCTTTGCTATTTTCCGCCTCCTTATGACACCCCGCCATTCCGACACGGAGTTTACAAGCTAACCCTAACCTTACCTTAGCTCTAACCTTAAGGATAGTGGAGTTTACAAGCTAACCTTACCTTACCTTAGCCCCAACCTTAAGGATAATGGAGTTTATAATCACAGGTATCAAATAGTGTTGGATTGCGGACGTCGCAATGGAGGGGTGTCGGAATGACAAGTTGACCCCACCTTATCCTACTTTAATCCAAACCATTTTCCTAACCTTAACCTGAATTTTTTCCTGTTTCTAAATACAAGCGTTTTCCAACTCCTGGCCCTATAGCTAGTTAGATACGTCCATATTAAACATATGTGACGGAAAAATAGCCGGGAGTTGCGGGAACCGTCCGACGGCATCGTAGGCACTTGAAATTTTGATAGTCTTTGATACTTGATTGTTTCTTCAATCAACTTCCACATCTTTCAAAACTTTATTAAATGAGAGTATTAAGTACAAACCACATATCATTATATAGGAGGGATGACATTATTGAACAATTCATACTTTGGATTAGCCTGGCATCTAGAATGATCCCCCTCTGTATATTTTATACACGGGGGATATCAGTCTGGGCAGGAGCTCGCTGTTCTGTCAAACTCAAACGGATCGTGCAATCAGAATCGTGTATTTGCAGTCACGTGTTGTTCGCGAGCAGCGTCATGCTTGGGATGCGGAAGGCCCCTCGATAACAATCGGGAGAGCCGAGTTTTTTTTTTTTCTAATCATCGGTAAATTACCAAAAACACATCGGCAATAGGTGTGTTTTGTGATTCTAATTATGTTTGAATATTAACGCAAAACCGCTAATAACTCCACTGACTGCCCTTTGCTGAATGGTTTACTCCGCTTCCTGTTTGCTTCATATGTTGTAGAAAGTTGATGCGGAGTCTTACCAGACTCACACGCTGGTACAGCGGTGAGTCTGGATTTTTCCAGGCTAACTTTGGATAGTAGGGCTGGGACAATACACTTTTGTCACGATCCGATACTCAGGGACAGATCCAATATGTATAACGATACTCAGGGGCCGATTTGATACGTATTGCGATACAGTAAGTAATTATGATAAGTAATAGTATGTGTGTGAAAAGAAACAGTCATGTGATCAAAGTTTATAAGATTAAAAAGTTCATTAACACAAAATGTAACAAAGTGCTGTAGACAGACAGACAGACAAAAATGACTCCAAACATAAGTACTGAAATTATTGTGTTACTTGATTAGGTAGCATACTTGGTATTGCAGAAAAAGTATTGCGTCACGATATGATATTTTGCCCCAGCCTTATTAGATAGTTAAAAATTTATTAGTATAATCACTGGCGCCACTCAAAAGGCAGCGCTGAGAAATAAAACACCAAATAAGCCCAAGGAGCAGTCCGTCACTCAGTAGCGTCCGTTTGAAACGAGCGCAGCACATAAACTTGTGCTACTAAACACGGTTCAATATTTCCTGTGTACCGTTACACCGCCCTAGTTTTGACATCGCTGCGCTCCGCTGCGTTTCCCACGCTTGTTCATTCAAACACGGACATGTTTGATATCCACAACACAATCGACCCCCAAACAGACTCTGTAATCCAACTTTGGCCCGTTGTCTCAAAATAAGGTTTTCATTACACTCTTGCAACCCGATCTTCACTCCTTTGCGCGAGGGACAGCGAGTCGACAGCAACAATGCACCGCTCCATACTCCGCCTTGATGGCTGGATGAAGCAGAATCTGTATTACAAGTTTTTTTTCCCCATCCAGTTTGAATTATAAATTGTCTGTGTGATTTATCATTTGCGTCCGTGCGTGCACTTCCAGAAGCAGAAGTAAAGCTTGTGCTACGTGGCCTTGGAGCTTTCTCGCACCGTCTAAAACGTGAAAAAATTCTGTTCATTTCGGAGGCTTCATTGTCTTCATTTCGAAAGAAAGCAAATCAAAGTGTTGAACAATTGATGTAACATGGAACAAGTCTAGGCCATCTCTTTAGAGACATCAATATTTGAAACTTTGAACACACATTTTCTCCCATTTCTCAAAAAGAGAAAACCCTACACGGCTTGGAACACTGTACACAGCTTCACTCTACTCTATACTGTTAGCGCTTCCATTACGGGCAGCACCCTGTAGCAAAGGGCGGTAGGAAAGACAATTCACACGGTACTGGACAACACACAACAAAAGGCAGCTAAAATAAAGCCGGGAAAGTGAAGTGAACAATGTGGACAAATAAATCAAATAAGTCAAATGGAGTTTACCTGCCAACAACCTGAGAAAAGCAGCAGCTAACAGACGAAGCTAACGTGCTACAGCAGCTAAATTAATGCTATTGATTGGCAGTATCATTCTCTTATAATTGCACCATTGTTTCAGAGGGCTGTTTCCTTCCTTACAAGCTAGCAGTCATGTTAGCAAAAGCACTGGTCACTTTGACTTAGCCTGGGACCATATTGAAATTTTGTCACACAAAAATCTTAGCAAAATAATAGTGATAAACAATATTATCACAATGAATATTAGATTTTTTTTAAAGTGAGTTCTTGCTTTCCTTTGCTAGACTAGACGTTTTCAACTAAATATCTGTAGATTAGGGTTCAATGGGTTCAAACTCATTTGGTGTTGCCTACAATGGGGGAAAAAATGTGTATATATATATATTGTCATTGTCAAAATAGCTAGTTTTGGACAATATGCTGACAGAGGTAAAGAGCTAAGTTACAAGTTGACATATTTTTTCGAAAAATCTTTAAAAAAAAGGCCCATGGTGAGCTGCAACTGTGTGGAAGCTAAATTCTTAGCATTTAGACTGTAGCAGCTACAAGCTACTGCTAACAACATGAGCAGCTAAACCCTGACTGAAGGCTCTGCAGGCAATACAAACTCTAATAATCACAGAGAAAGTATCTAATACCTCACGGAAGCCATCATGAATCTTTTAGAAAGGAAGCAAAACTGTCCCAGCTGGACTGACGGCGCACAATTTGTTTACATAGCCATATGCGCCCTGGAACTATGTCATTTTGCCAATTATTTTCAAAAGCGATGATCCCGATAATGACAGAAATGCCCTCTTTTCGTGGCAATTAGCGATAATACTGTACTATATCATATATATCGCCACGCCCCTAACTTTGACCCTGGGGCGAAAGACTGTTCCAAAATGCGCGCTGATCGGTTCTGCTCTTAAACGCTAGCACCAAGAGCAGTAGTCAACAATGGAAAAAGCTAAAAAGCACAGTACTTCCTGGGTGATTACTTTACGTTTATGACTAAAAACAACAAAGCTTAACTCTTGCATTTTTGTACAGTAAGAAATATTACAGTGCACTATTCTATCAGCGTATGGGCTAAACCTGCTTACTTTGGTCAGTCCCTTGACCAAGCGCTGACCATGTGCACTGAGGCCTTGTTCACTTGTGCCCCTGATCTGCTGACTCCAACTCCGTGCATAGTAATACCAGCTCATGGTATGTATTTTCATATAACGAGGCCTGGCGGATCGCACGGAACACTCTCTCTTTTTTCCCCTAGTTCATTTCCAGCATCGACTGTGCGCTTCCATACGTCTGATATGCTGAACGACTGTTTGCCCTTGGCACTCATTATCAGCAAGCGCCGCGTCTCTGTGGCGCAGCTCCGCTTGCATCACCGACGGAGTGTTTTAACCCAAGTGCTCGGCTGTGAAAGGCACTATAAATCGACACCGCGTTCAGCGACACGACACAGAAGAGGAAAGGCAAAGGTAAAAATGATTCAGGAGCGCTTTACTTTTCAGCAGTAGTTCTCGATCTGTGGGATCAAGAATGTGGGGCGCAGGAGTTTGAAGGGGTTCTGCAATTAATTTTTTCATAAGGATGTCCTGTCTTACGATCAATGGACACGCCTATAGTAATTCAGAAGAAGAATACATTGGTTTAAGAGCTTTTCGGAGCACTCAAAGATGATTCACACTGCATCGTTCAATTGTAGCCAGAGGTAGACTGATGAAGGGGGAGGGGGGAGTTCATTTACTTATTCCTTAAATGGTGCATTATGAAACTTTTTGTGCAAAAGAAAAAAAAATATTAGTAGTACGTATTCTACCTTTAGTGTGTGGTTAGCATGGCGACTTTGCTTTCCAACACGCTCCTGGATCCATTGTTTTTAGGTACTGTAGTTGGATAGACGGAACCTATGGAACCAGTAGTTGAACTTCATGATCCTCCAAGAGAGCTACCTCAAGCCCCTCCCACCCTCTCTCCTCATGCCCCCAATTGCACAGCGGTTTCAATAAAGCGGAAACAAAACTAAGCAAACGAAAAACAAATGAGGTGATGAGGTCCTAGCTCAAAATCGCTGGTCGTAAGTCGTGCAGTGAGACAGTACGACCAAAGACAAGCTGCGACCGAAATCAGGCAGAGTAATATATTTTGGAAGACTTGTCGCAGCCGTCCTCTCGCTGCAGAGATGATGAGATGATCTCTGTCAAGCATCTCGTCAACACCGCACCGCCGCCAGAGCAACAGGCATGAGCCGGATCGGACTCATCTTCACTTTTTCGTGAAAATAAACTGCTACGACAAAGCTTTGGTCGTAGCTACGATTGTCTCTTTGAACCATCGCACAGTGGAGACGAGTGCAGCTCACGATTTTACCATCCCCACGCCGTGCAATGTGACGTCTAAAAATCTTATTAGACACAAAAATAATAATCGCACAGTGTAAACCAGGAATTAGCGAGAAATGGAGATTAGAAGAAGAACAAACTTTATTTATATAGCACCTCTCAGATTAAATCACAAAGTGCTTCACAAAGGATCACAAAAACAAGTATTACAGAAATTATCATAGAAACAATCACAGCCTTGTTAACTAAAAGTTCGTCTGAAAGCCATGTCTTCAGCTGATTAAAAAAAAAAATCAACAGCTTTACGTAGCGACAGAGGAAGGTCATTCCACAATTTAGAAGCAACAGCTTCATAGGACAAGTCTCCTCTGGTTTTAAAGCGAGGCCTTGGGACAGTGAGGAGGTTCTGGCCCGAGGACCTAAGGGTGCGACCAGAGGAGTAAGGGCACAGCAGGTCAGACACACATATTTGAGAGCCTGACCATGCAATGCTTTAAAAGCCAAAACAAACATTTTAAAAATTCAATTCGAAATGTGATGGGGAGCCAGTGCAGAGAGGATAAAATGGGAGTAATGCGTGACCATCTGCTAAATCCTGTTAAAAGCCTCACTGCAGTATTTCTAACCATTTCAAGACGATTCGAAGCAGATGTGTTAAAACAAGTAAAAAGGGAATTACAATAATCAAAGAGAGAGGAGATAAAAGCATGAATCACCAATTCAAGATCAGAGGTGGATAATATTGGCCATAACTTGGCGATGTTTCTCAAGTGGTAAAAAAGAGGTGAGGAAGCTTTTTGGGAGATTCAAAGATGCGCCGGTAGGTTAAAGCACTGCTCCAGGTCTGTTTTTGATGAGAGAACAACATTGAAACATGGTTAGAAAGCTCTAAAAACTAGATTTTACATTGAAAAGTTGAAATAGACCTAAATAGAACCATGCTGCCCAGTATTTGGATAAAGTAAAACGAGTCATTTTGGACATTATGGGAACACTCAAAGGAAAGAGGACATGACTGTTATTTCATGATAGTATGATTAATCATAGCATTGACCAGGGTTTCCGTTAGCCGGCTGTAGCCGGCTTTTGGCCGGTTTGAAAAGCAAATGCCCGGTAAAATGATTTCCATCAGCCAAATTGGCCGACAGTAAAACAATAAAGGAAAATATAGAAAAATATATTAAATACAACATTTGACCTAAGTCAGTGACTAACATGACAAAGTGTTTTTGAGACAGGCCTAAATATTAAAAAAGGTTCAATATTTCTATCAAAAAAAGTTTGACTTACGCCCTTAACTCCCTGTTAGAAAGACGTATCTTGAAAGAGCCCAGTGTTTCAGGTCGGACCCGTACAACCAAACTTCCGGTTTTACACAAATCGATAAAACAAATAATCACGCTCTGAGCCTGTGATTTCAATTTTCATTGTTCCGTTTTAGTCATCATCATATATCAATCATTTCAATCATATTGAAACTTTAAAATACGTGCCATTCTGAGTGATTTTGTTTCATTTTATGAAATGAAAATTGCTCATAGCAAAATGTTTCTGGGTAATTTGAAAATTGATTGAACGAACCATACACAGACCCAGATCATCCTGGAATACGTCATATATTTATCTCGTCAGGAGATAATATATGATGTCGGGTGGCGCTTATAGCTTTTGCTTCAGCCCACTCCTTTGAGCAGAATTTTTAACTGCTCAAAAACTAATAAACAATAAAAAGAATAGTAGTTTCATTCAATTTCATTCATTGCACGGTGTATCACCAACAGATTTAAAAAGTCCATGATCCTAAGAGCTATTGGTCTTTTAAATGAATGAGCATATTTCAATTATTATACAAGTTTATTTCTCGGGCACAATAGGTCCACAAAGCAATCCAAAAGGCTTTACAGAACAAAGACAATGTGCAATTGCAGAAATGTTATCATCCCATTTCCTTAGAGACGCAGCTTTCGTAAATGCTGAGCCGTATGTTTGGGCTTGAGTTACAGGTGTCGTTGCGTGATGGGGTTCCGGGGAGGGGGTCTCTAGAGTCTAAAGTCCAGCTGGTCCTGTTCCCGGCTCTGGCCTCGGTCCTGCTGGCATCATTCTGCTGTGTGCGTAATTAAGATCTTCACTGGCGGATGGCTCAGCTACAAGTGCTGCTTGGTGCATACTAGCATCTATTTTGTGTGCCGCATAAACTCATTAAGTCCTGTTTTTGCCGCGCTGAGGTCACTGCGCCCGGAGTGGAGTGTCTTCTCTCCAGGCAGTGACTTTGACGACTAAAGCTCTCAGCCAATTTAGCACGGAGCATGGAGCGGCGAGATTCCCTCAAATCCTGTCTACGGCGTGTGACGGGTGACGGGGTGTGGGGATGGCGGGGGTGACACAAAAATGAGTGGTCTGAGTGTGGAGACAGACGGAGAGGGATGTGCCTTTTTCTGATAGTAAGTTCCAATACGTTTGACCTACTAATCCACATTCGAGATCACAAGCAGAACTTCAGAATTCTGCTGCTCCGAGGATAAAATCTTAAAATGGTTGTCACGTCATTTGAATATTGCAGTATTGAACCAAAATACTATAGTAAAAAAAATGGGACACTCAGAGAAAAGGCAAGTTTCAATCCATCAATGCCACTTTAAAAGCCCTATGGCTTTTCGTTCACTTTTGATCCCAACAAGTGGGGTGTGAGCATCTACTGAAGCTCTGAACCAACCAATACCAGGAAAAACCTGGTACCTGATCCTTTGTTGTCTATGTAAAAGAACTGGTTTGCAGTGAGTGAAAACGTCAGGGTCCCCTTTGCAAACTAGATGATACACGTCAAGGTTTACTGGACTTTTCTATACTAATATCCCTGACTTCATGGTATACACTGATATTATAGTCAACTCCAAACATAAAGAGATCTGATCATTAAACAGTTTGTGCACAGCAAATATGCTCAGTAATTCTGTCACAGCATTACAGAAACTGATTTATTACTTTAGGTCAGTGTTTCACAACCAAGGGTAAGGGGACCCCTGGGGGCACTTAGTGGGAGGTACTTGGAATGACCGCAGATAAAAAATAGAAAAGAAAAAGTTGAATCTCAATGTTCATTTTCTGTAAAATTTTAGAGGTTTTATCTAAACTTAATTTTGAACCCAACACTACTCAATACTGAATGATCATAATTTAGATGATCACTTTGTAAAAAAAAATATTGGCAAGATCCTTGAGGTAGGGGTACTCTGAGTGTAAAAAACGAGACAAATAATTTTGGGAACCACTGCCCTCGGTGACCGAGTCATAGCCACTGTACCGTTGACGCTAAGTTGATGTTAGCATTAGCAATGCAAACTGTGGTATTTTGGGCAACAATCAAATGCACGTTGCAAAGAGTAAAACTAATTCTGGGGTTAAAAGCTTTCAAATCTTCCACTTAGGTAGAAGTTGTGTTTAGTTGTTTTAAACAGTGAGAGCCAAAACAGGTAACACTTTGTACTTCTGGACACTTCATCTCGGTTACAACGGCTGAAAATGGCAGCATCGGTAGATAACCATAAGATGGGGACAATGGATGCAAATATCCGGCGTGGTGTGTTTACATGCATGAGTCCCATGTGTGTTCATTAACATGCACCGTCCCGACAAAATAAACAATTAAGTAAATAAAATAAATAATGGATTCCTGGTAGCCCATTTGTTTCTTCTTCAGTCGGACAGTTACATTGTTATTTTGTAAACTTGCTTCTCGCAACCTTGTAAAGTTTGTTGGTTCTGTGGTCCTGTCCCAATATATTTTACAATTTTTAAGAGTGTTGCATCCCGCTGATAAGCTTTATGACTTTTCAGTGTCAGATGTTTCTCCCATTTTTTTTTCTGAGGGAAAGAAACTGCTTTATAATTCTGCACACCTCACAGTGTGGACCTGCTTCGACCACACCCCTCTCATTACACAGATGGCCATCGCCTGGACACTTCAATCCGACAGCCTTTCAGTTTTACACAGTTTGCAGTTTGAAAATATAATAATAATGAAAATATATATACTGTATCAAAACATCTGTCAGCCAAATCCTTTGACATGTCCTCCTCTGTTTCAACCTTTAACTGTGCATTGCTGAAAACTGATGCTGATTTGCGTGGGACAAATGGCGCCTCGTGATCCCAAGAATATCCAGGAGCGATTTCCCCAGCGTAAACCGGCTAATGTATTTAACATTATTCTTGAATCATGAAGCTGCAGCAAAGTTAATTACGGTAATAAATCGGCGTGATGTTTCTCCTGCACTGGGCAAAAGAGGAACTATTAATACCTCTTATGCACCAGCGCGGAGCAAGTGTGCGGGTTCAATTCCCTCAGCTCACAGCTCACGTTGGGTTCCGCCATTTTTAAACTGAAATGAACACGCACCCCCGCAGTGTCCTCATGTCCCAGCAGTCCTGTACTTGTTCATCGGGGGGAGTGTCTGACTGCCGTCCATCTGACATTGTGACATCAGATTAAAGATCGTGAACTGAAGGGAGTTGTCAAAAATACAGAGAAAACATTTCTATCTTCCGGCCCTGTGTGTACCTGGGACATCCTTATCTGGGACAGGGGCATCCGCTTCACAGCGCAAACACCCAGCAGCCCAACAGTAATGAATCTAGCGGGACAAGAAATCAGCCTAACGAGCAAGCAACCCACGTGACGGGAACAGGAGCAGGAACAGAAAGAAAGAAAGGGGTCGTTAATAAACCCGCTATGACGAATGACGAATACGGAGCAGTCCGGGGGGGAAGGGAAGGGATTCATCTTCCAACATCTTCCAACAAAACGACTGGATTTACATACAAAAAATATATTATTTCAACTTGTTTTCATTCATGGTTTTGGATATAGAGAGTAACTCTACTTACTCTGTTTTTCTCAAATAAGCAAGACCATTAGTCTTTACAGTGTAATATCATTTTACACAGAGAGGGTGATCTAAAATCCCATTCGTTATTAAATGTGTTTGCTGATTGGCAAAGAAAACAAAACTTGGGTAATAACTTTTTTGTACACTGCAATGTACAAAACTGTCTGGCATTACAGACAAAAACACAGCAGTAATGTGGCCAAACAGTTAAATGACACAATATATTTGGCCAAAAGCTGAATGCCATTTTAACTTGATTACAGTCTCTTTAAATGAAGATAGGGTAACGACATTTCCCGGACCCAGCCTGAAACTCAGGTAACCGTGGCAGGGATGTGTGAGCAAAGAGAGGAGGCAGTCTTTCAGCGTATACTCACGTATGAGCGCAGCGGGCCAGGCTCTCGTCTCTGTCCATCACAGACTTTTAAACAGAAATGCGAGGAGGGTTTCTCCACTCAGTGCGGGGTCTGAGTAGCCAATCACATGTGGCGGTGTAATACTATTTTATCGCTATTACAGTAATAGCGATAGCCTACAGTAGATGACACGCGTTCACACCACGGTGGACGGTGCACTGGGCTCGCAGACCTTGACCCCATCTCGGTTTTCAGGCTGGGTCCGGGAAATGTGGTCACCCTATTTTCATTTACTGCTGTGTTTTATCGCTCTGACAGTAATAGCAACAACAGCAGCTGTTTTTTACCGCTCTCTCCCCGTCCTGTCTTCCTGTCCATTCTCACTCCTCACTCAGCCTACAGTAAACTCTACACGGGTTATCAGGGATGTTGTTATTGTTCTCCCGCGCTGGCACTTGTGTGGATTTGGCGATTTCTCAGACGAAGGGGGGACTCGGACTGAGCGGATGGTGCGAGCGATTTGACGCAGCCAGGTGGAGAGGACAGAAAGCGGTTTGCGATAGCTCAAAATCTGATCAAAAGTAATGAGAATGGACATGTGTATATATCCGAGTCCTGATCAGGAGGTAATGTCCGATTCCGATCGAGTCTGTAACCACGTGATCGGGCCTGATTTCCGGTCACGTGATCAGATCGGGACTTCCCTACATTTTCGGAAACTTTCAGTGAAAGCTTTAGCTTGGAAATTTGAGGATTTTTTGTTAAAATTACACCGTCCAAACTTAGTTAAACTTTTTTTTGTTGAATAAACAATTTGTGAACTATTTGCCCATTAATTATGTTATGAGAAGAAGCGTGAGGACCATCTAGTTATGTCAAAACATGATCCTAAACTTTCCGAAACCTAAATTCTGTGTAGTACTCTTTCTAAGAAATGGTGTGAGAAACTACACAGTTTTATATCATGATTTTGTTTTGTCACACTGTGATTGGTTAAATCCTCCTCACTAGCTCAGATCATGACAGCGTCTGACCAATACGGTACGAGACGTGGATAAGGCCTGTGTCTGACACAGAGCTGCGTTAAACAGAACAGACTAAATTATAGAACAATTTCTAACCCTACATTTAAAACAGTATGATACTGTTGCTCTGCACACACTTGGTGAATATAATAAGATGAACACAAACATGGGATGAGTCTAATTTCATTTCCTTCTTTGTGTTGGCCATAAACCTAAAACACTGTCCTCTTCAAACCCTGGTGCTCACACATGGCGAAGATAATAGTCACCGCCCACGTCTATATCTGGTGGTCACAAAGAAGCTCCCTAGGTGGGGATTTGAATGTCGGCAAGTCCATTTGTTTTGTTTTAATGTTAGAAGATTGAAACTCGCGGCCTGGGGGCTAAATGCGGCCAATGAGGTAATTTCCATTGGCCCCAAAGATGATTTTACTGATGATTTTACTTGTATTGTCAATGTCTATTTTATTTATAAAGCACATTTAAAAACAACTTCAGTTACAGTAACAATATGTACAATATACAGTACATGCACAATCAAACTTAAACACGGGTAATATAAAAGGCACAAACTTTCTGGTCTACATCGAACTGAAGGCCAAAGCAAAAAGGTGAGTTTTTAATTTGGTTTTGAACTCCTTTACACACTGAACCGAGCACACATATAGAGGAAGGCTGTTCCAAAGTTTAGGGGCCGCCACTGAGAAGCCTCGGTCACCTCTGGACACAGGGCTGGATTTAGGAACAGACAAAAGGAGCTGGCCTGCAGACCTCAGAGCTCTGGAGGACAGTAGAGGTGGTGGTTCCTTTTTCATTCCCCCCCCCCCGATCATATTCAGTATGATAATTTTGAACTGTTTATTTATAACTGATACAAATGATAACTAGGTCTCAGTGTTAGAATCACTCATTGTGTCGTATAATTGTTCACAATACAATGCGCACAAAGTTTGGTATCTGCTAACGTTGTGTGCGTTTGCAACATATAAATGATAAATGTTGGAAAAGGTACTGTACATATTCTTATTTCTGACACTGTAATACCCAAACACTTTGGAGCAGAAAACCGCAGATGAAAAGTTACGAGAGTTGTAGCTATTATTAGGCTGGGACGATCCACTTTTGCCATAATCTGATACATATCACGATACCCAGGGGCCGATCCGATACGTATTGCGATACAGTCAGTAATTATGATAAGTAATATGTTTAACTTGAAATGTGTAAAAAAGTCATGTGTCCAAAGTGTATAAATAAAATGCCATTTGACAGTATTGAAAGTATATAAGTAAGTAAATGCAGAGGAAGGGAAGACACGCCCCTGTTCCGTTTTTATTTTTTATTTTTGCTTCAACAAACAGAAAATGAGCGAGCGAACTGAAAGAGCAGCAGCTTCTGAAACAGGTGGAGCCTGTCAGAAGGCGAGGTGAAGAAACGCTCTTTGTTCAGCTCATCATGCGCCGGAGAAGTTAGTGACCGCATGGCACTGCCAAGCGAACACAATGTAATCAGCGTGTAAAATAATGTCACAGCAGTGAAGTGAGGACTTGTGGACCGTGGCCTGTTCTCTCCCTCTCTCTCTCACCCAGAGCAACACACACAAGATGGAGCGCATGACGACACGGGGGTGGATTTGAAACCCAGTCATGTGCAGGTCACTGTGTCATTAATTGGTACTTCTTTAATTAAAAATGAGCTGACGTGAGATTGATCACAGGAGCACTAATTGTGTGTCTGAGTTTGTAGCTGGTGAGTGGTGATTCTTTTGATTCAGGAGCACAACAAACAGCCGGCCTGATTAAACCCCTGGAAGCTTACAAAGAAAAAGAGGTATACGGAGCGTAAATGACGAGACCTAAATGATGATGAGAATGCAGCAAAATGAGCAGCAACAGAGTAAGGATGTCAAGATTAACCGGTTTTACGATTACCACGATTATAAAAGGACGCGGTAGGTTATCTGTAAGAATTTCAGAAGCCAGGGTTTACCACGGAATTTTTTCACGCTGACGCACGAGCCTCTGCACGCCATAAACAGCGTAAACTCACCGGTAGTTGAGCAAGGCAGAAGGACGCTCTCCTCCAGTGTTGAAGTCAGCAGAGTGGGACCTCTTTAGGATCCAAAAGATGACCAAGGCGTTGTTGTTGTCGATGGAACATCCGTCATGCAAACCCTGTCGTCAGGAAGTTGCAGCACAAGGCGCTGATATCGGCTACGTCGAATATAAACAACATCTTGGAGATAATCCTTCGCTGTAAATGTCCAGGTCAAGGTAATGAACTGCATAATTCCCAAAAAGTTGTCCAAATGTTGGGAAATAGCCATAACTGGCTCAGGATGTAAACAAAAGCTAACGCGCTCCGCTCTGCTTCAGCGTAACAGAAAGGAAAGTGAAACCGCGCACATGTGGAAATCAGCTGTTCAAAAGAGTCTCCTTAGTCATTTTGTAAACACGTTTCATTCTCTGTTCATCAAAACATCTGACAAATAATTAAGCAGCAGCAGAACTTTAGAGAACATGAAACCTAGCCTAGACTGTGGCCTAATAATATATAGTCAAATAATTATGGTCATTATAAAGAAGTAAAGTTGACATTGTTTTGTATTATTCAATGTAGGCCTATTTATTTTAATTCAAAACAATCTTAAAGCATTTTTCATTTTTAGAAACAGTGAATGTTTACAAGTTAAAGTATTAAAAAACTTTTAAAGACAAAACTAAAAATATCAGTTCTTTCCTTTCATTCGGTCGATTATCGTGAATAATTGTAAAATCGCAATATTTTCTCTCACAATAATCGTCACTCAAAACATTTAAACCGTGACACCCCTACAACAGAGTGGCAAAGACGCAACAAAACGGGCGACAAAATGGTGATGAAAAAGCAACCAAGACACAACCTGAAGTAACAAAAAAGTGACGACGTTAACTGGTTATTTAAACAATGTCGATGTGAAACTATATGCATAAACAAAATATAAAACAAATTCTTTAACCTCTTAACCTCCGGCTTTAGCGCATTTTTGTTGGTCGAAGCTTTTAGATTTGGGTAAAGTCAAACAGGAGACAATGTGGGGGTTAAACAGGACCTAAACTTGGATGATATGGACGGGTCAGTCCAAAACTCTGCTGATGTGGAGCGTTTCGATCCGCCCATCCTTAATTCACAGAAGTACAATAATAAAAACTGAGCTTGAGACCCCTGCTACTGTATAATGTAGAATATCAGAATTTCGCCTGGTATTTCTGATGTTCTCTCTGACGGCTTTTTATCAACTACCCTTTCATCTTCAGCCTCCATTTTGCCGTTCTGTTTTCTGTTTTCCCATATTTTGTCCTTCTCGGTCGATCATGAACTCAAAGACTTCGATTCGAAATGAGCCGGTGCTGAAAAGGGCATCTCCCAACATCAAATCATTACCTGGACTGCAACTGCTGACAAAACGATGGAAGTGGAATAAAAATTAAAAAATATCTCTCTAAGTCAAAACCAGACTTAGAGAGACTCATCCATGCATTTGTCTCCAGCAGGTTAGACTCCTGTAACGGCTGCTCACTGGCCTTTCTAAACGAGCTGTTAGAGCTGCAGAACATCCAGAACGCTGCTGCTCGAGTCCTGACAAGAACCAGGAAATACGTCCACATTAGTCCAGTGCTCCGGTCTCTGCACTGGCTTCCTGTCACTCAGAGAATAGAATTTAAAACAGCTCTGCTTGTGTACAAGTCTTTCATGGTTTAGCACCAAAGTACATCTCTGACATGTTAGAGCCGTATGAACCATCTCGGGCCCTGAGAACTTCAGGGAGGGGTCTCCTGGTGGTTCCCAGAGTCAATAATAAACACGGTGAGGCTGCGTTTCAGTTTCATGCAGCTAAAATCTGGAACAGTCTTCATGAGGATGTGAGACAGGCCTCAACTCTGACAATATTCAAATCCAGGCTGAAAACAGCTCTTTTACCCGTGCATATGAAAACTGAAAGTATTTTATCTGCACTCTTGACTTTTGCTGTAACTGATTAACTTTATGTTGATGTTTATTGATTGATTTTTATCTGTTTTCTTGTAATTTTATGACACTGTGAAGCACTTTGAATTGCCTTGTGTATTAATTGTGCTCTACAAATAAACTTGCCTTGCCTTGCCTAAAAACCTCTACAAGTAAGAGCCCGCACAAGCATGTTACCCGAGCTCCGCATGTGCCGTGTCAAAACTACTGGGAAAAGTGTTTGAAACAGTTCTTGACTCCCACTCCTTCCTGATATATTTGTCACTGTTGGAAGCGTTTTTTTTTTCCCGGCGTTTGACCCAGTTTAGCCTCTGTAAACACGCGGGTTAGCGCTGCGGGCTTGACTTGATCCTCCTTACGACGCGCGTCATGCTGGATGTTTTGAGGGGCGAATGTGGAATTTGAGCGGTGGGACGAGGCGAGAGGGGTGTGTCGGGGGGAAGTTAGACACGCCGAAGGCTAGACGGGGGGGGGGAAAGAGTGTGGCTTTTGAAGGATGGGGGCAACAAGTACTGTACTTCTGCATTAGGTTTGGGAAGCAATCATAGACATATTACTAATAGACCATCATTACTCACTCCTCCCCGTTTACCATAATGACCACGTTCAAGGGGGAATTCATGGCGGATTTACAGACTCCTCCTCCCCAGCTCTGACGAAGCATGTTCCTAATAAGGGCATAAGGGCGGGAGCTTCACTGTAGACTCGACCCTTGCGTGACGTGTAGCTTGCGCAGCTTCAAGGCTAACAGTCCGACCCTCATTAAGTACGAGATTTCTAAAATGTATCCTACGATAACCAGCCCGGTGCCTCTGATTGTGTCTAACCCAGTGTAATCACAGGAGAATATAGACAGGAGAACTGTAGACAGTTCCAAAAAATTAGGCACCGGGCATTAAAGTTGTTTTTAACGTGTCTAAAGTGCAATGCATTCCAATGGGGGACTAGCGGCTATATGGCGGTACTACAGCTATGGCGGCCTCCAGTGTCGTCGTCGCAAAGCAGAGCAGCCAGCGGCCATTGGAAGCAATGCTATATGGCAAAAAAAACAAAACAGACTTATACAATTATTTGCGCCAACATTAAGGCCTTAAAAGTCTTCGAGTCTAGACACTGCAAGTGAATAGGGAACAGATTTTACCGCGTCAAAGATTTTGATGAAAAGCCCGTGATCCGTCACCGTACGCGCTCTGAGCAGCTCTGCGCTAAAAGCGTGTTAATCGTGGTGCCATTGATTTGTGAGAGCTTGTTCTTGACCGTTCAGCGGCGGCAGGAAGGAAACAAAGTTGGTGAGCAAATGCTGCGGAGTGGAGCTGGTCCAACTTTCCCCTTTTGTTTGGATTTGGCCACTTTGTCAAACCTCCTGTGTCAGTTTTTAAAAGTGCGGCAAGCAACTTACAGTAAGCACTTAGCCTCTTAACCCCCACCTGAACCGAGCACATTTTCTCCAGTTTGGCTTTCCCTGAATCTAAAAGCCTCTGGAACAAAGCATCAAAGCAGCGACACTAAAGTGACAAAAAAAAGGCTCCTGAAAAGTGACAAAAATCTGACAAAAAGGTGAAAAAAAAGGGATGAAAAGGTGAAAAAAATCGGACGAAAAAGTGACAACAATCTGACGAAAAAAGGACAAAAATCTGACGCAAAAGTGACAAAATCTGACGAAAAAAGTGACCAAAATCTGACGAAAAAAAGGGACAAAAATCTGACGAAAAAAGGGACAAAAATCTGACGCAAAAGTGACAAAAATCTGACGAAAAAGTGACAACAATCTGACGAAAAAGTGACCAAAATTTGACGAAAAAAGTGCTGAAAAAGTGACAAAATCTGACAAAAAAGTGACAAAAATCTGACGAAAAAGTGAAAAAAATCTGATGAAAAAGTGAAAAAAATCTGATGAAAAAGTGAAAAACATCTGATGAAAAAGTGACACAAATCTGACGGAAAAGTGAAAATAAATCTGACCAAAAAGTGACAAAAATCCGACGAAAAAGTGACAAAAAAGTGACGAAAAGCCACACAAAACAAACGTCAAAAGAATGACTACAACGCGGCAACAACAAGGATAAAGATCAGTTTTAAGTCAGTTTTAGTTTTGTAGCTTATAAATGAGGCGTTACTCTGGGCTATAGGCTGTAACCTTTTAGATTTGGGTAAAGCCACACTGGAGAGAATGTGTTTGGTTCAGGTGGGGTTATGATGTTAATTAAGTCACCATCATGTCCTGGAAGTTTTCTCTCTTTGGCTGATCTCCAGGTGCAGGTAAGAATCACGACTGCCTACAATGGCCGCTACAGACCACTGTTTAAGTTTGAAAATGTACAAAAATCTAAACTGATGTACGCAAATGGACTGTTATTAGGATTCGAGTTTGGCTGATGTGTCCACTTTTATTGTCCCTGAACTTGATATGTTGAGCTTTATCCAGCCGTGCTCACCCAAACCCCATCCAGTGAGCAAATATCTGACATTCTAATTGTCGGTGCGAGATAAGGGCTCGTGACCCTCTCTCTTCTGATTACTGACCCTCACTCCTAATGCCATCGGAAAAGCACTAATGCGGCTGATTAATGGCTTTCATCTCGTTGATTAGCAGCGAGGCCGTCTGCGTCGGACGGGCTGAAACTCTCCGCCGGGGACAGGGGAGTCTGTGTCAGGCTGTAGGCGTTAAACGACTGGTAAGTGATTGGTGATTGAGTCGAACTCCTCGGTGCTCAGGTGAGGACAGGGAAAGCAAGGTCAGTAAAAGGCGTATGGACCCTCAAAAACAAAAGCATTGAGAGCTTGAAACGAAACGACCCCATTGGTATTACAGCGTAGAGGACAATAGCACAGTAGAATCAATCCAGAAAAGCTCCCGTTTAAATAGAATTTACCGATGATCGACACAAACGGCAACGCTAATCTAGGTCTGTTATGGAAATGATTCATTTTATTTATTTCATTTAGACGTTTTCTGCCAAACTAAACGCATTTAGCATCCACACATAATGTCAAGTCAAAATTGGGTACATATGTATGTTTTCACATAGCAAATTGGTAGAAAAAAGCGGCACTTGAAGTTAGTGTTAGTATGCAGCATGAGGCTAACATTAGAATTCCCTGTTCTTGTGTCTTTCTTTGGTAGAGAATGTTTCTGTATCTGTTGGATCATCTTGTTTCAGCCAATCACAGCCAGCTCTCAAAGCATTGCTAATAAACAACAGAGCACTAGAGCAATTCAATGTTTAGTTCTTCGTGTTTGTAAGCCTGTTTTTCTGCCGTCCCCCGCATGTTGTTGTCGGCTAATGTAAAGCCTGCCCACTGACGTCAAAACGTTATTGGTCTAATCAAACGATGGATCAGCTCGAGCCTTTCTAGATGGATGTTTGTAAAACGTACGATTCAGATCTCGAGACAATCCAGCTTGTCATTAAGAAAGAGTAAGGTATTTAAAAAAGGAGTAAAGGTTATTAAACCACGACACAACAGATTTTCTCCCCTAACCTTTTACCTGTCACCTTAGGGTGAGGTTTAGGGTTAGAGTTAGCAGTTCTTCATATCCAAATCTCAAGCGTATTGACTTGAGACCATACAGCCTGTATGCCAGTGTGATACCTAATTTGAAAGCCAAGACCTTGTACTTTCTAAATCTATGTGTAAGATCTGTGTGAGTGAAACACAACTTACATCACATTTGCCGTTCCTAATGGCAAGTAACAGGTTAACCTGTAACTTGCCGTCCCCCTGAGCGGGGGTTAGGGTTAGGATTAGGGTTCGTTTTAATGTCAGAGTAAGAAATAGACCAAAGTCACTCTTTACAATGCTTATTTTATGAAGTTTTGTAGTGAGCAGTCATTTTTCAGAAAATCACTCCAACATGGCAAATGAAATGATGCTGTAATCCAAATATGGTTATGTCCTTTCTGGGAGACAGCGGTGGCGCACACACACACACACACCACACACACCACACACACACACACACACACACCACACACAACACACACACACACACACACACACACACACACACACACACACACAAAGAGACGTACAAGTGCAGACATTGTGAAACCTTTGGTTGTATTTTCTCAAAATTAGGTTTTCATGCTACTCTTGATACAACATACAGTATCCACTTTAGTAACTCCTGTAATGTCAATCTTTGAGTTACTGTTGAACCTCTGTCACATTTCTGTGCACACTGTCTATCTGTATGTTTTGCTCATGTATGTGTTTTTCTCCCAAGGACTGTCCTCACCTAAACTGACAAAGTGTAGTCTGTCTTGGCTCTGTACTTTGAGGTATACATAACAGTTAGTCTGACCTGAAGATCACCTTATGTGACCATGGTTTCTCCTCCTTCTTTGTGTGTTTAGGTATAAATACGCAGAGCTTGTAATATAGTTATAGTATAGTAGAATATAGTAGAACTCTGTTGCAGACTTGCCATGCTCTGTGTTCTCCATGTGCACAAGTGAAATAAATCACCACTCTTGATTCAGACTTCAACTCTCTTTCTTTTATTTTACAATAGTTAATTAGAAATTCCACAACACTCCTACAGATGCCAAACTTTCCAGTCTTGGACCTAACATTACTTTTGAAGGTTTTTACAGCCCGATTTTTAATATCTAATTCCCAGCCTTATTGATTGAGCTTTTTAAGTATAGCTTGTTCATACAATGCCTCATTTTTTATATGAAACATCAAATGAAAGAAAACTTGCAATACATTTTTGTCTCATATTTCAGCCAGTATTCTACAGCGAAAGTTTCAGATTGAAAGCTCTGAACTCTTTTTTTCCCTCCCATTCACCTGCAGCGTCTCGCCGTAATGGCGTTCTCTCTCATGAAAGCGGTTTGAGAGTCAAACCAGGTCAGAATTTGTACTTTTTGAGATTCATCAAAGGGAATATTTGTTCACTCCCAATAAACAGCTCCTTTCTGCTGGATGGATGGAGCTCTAGTTCGTGGCCGAGCTAAACTGCCAGAAGTGATTGCAAATTTCAAAGCCTGAAAAATTGGCCTTCGCGATGGCTGAATTTCTAACAGCGGAATTGGCCCCTTACAAAAACCCTGCTCGATCTAATGTCAAATTTGCAAATAAAATAGATAAAATAAACTGTGCAGTCATTTCTACATGTGTCAGAAAAGGGCTGTACTTTTTTTTTTTTTTTATATATCTGACTTTAAGGCGTACACCGAATTAGAATAATCCAGATAGCACGCTTTAGCTGCTTGACAGATTTTGCTGCTGCCTAGAGCTGGAGAAAATTGGCTTTCACGGCGGAGCGGAATTTAAAAAGTAAAAAAAAAGAAAAAAGAAAAAGAAATCCTTGAAAAACAGCAGACAATTTTGACATTTTGCTGTGATGCATTCAAAGGCTGCAAGGAAACTAGGATATTTTCTTTGACACAGAGAGAGAGTTCTGTTTTAAGGCCCAGGGCGATTTAGAGTTCTTTGTACTCTGTATATCCGGGAATAGATAAAATACTGTATGCCTCTATGTGATTCGAACATTTTAGGATTAGGGTTAGTCTGTGGGTAACTCGAGAACAGTTCAAATCGTTCGAGTGGGGCTACAATCAAGCTAACTGAGTGAAACTACTTCCTGTTTATCACCAAATTTCTCTCATTAATGTCTCCTGTCTCCCCCACTGTGTTACATTTTAACAACACCTCATGCAATGTAATGGATCTGAACTGTGTAAGATCCAATCAAGAAATAAATCGATTTTGTTTATTTTCCTCAAAGCGAGTTCCGAACCGGAGGAAATTATTGCTAATAAGCTAGCTTTGTTTTGCTAAATATTTTAGCCACACATTCTCACAGAACACGACCGCAGATCACCAAAATAGGTCAGCACTTGCTTAAATATGACAAGCGTGTGTGTTTTTCTGCTTTTAGGCTTGTTGCATTTGCTCGAGTGTGTTCTTCTTCTTAAACCAATCAATGTGTGTCCGCGCTTAGCTCCACCGGCATCAACCCGGGTAACCAAGGGTGACCAGTTCTGTGAAGCTGGAAAGTAAACCAATCGACTCGGTGCATAACTTCAAATCATAACAACGCCGCCAAGAAGAGACTTCCTGTTTCGATCCAGCACACAGACATAAAAGCACCGTTTATTCATTAGTTCAGCAGTTCATTAGTTCAACTTTCTTTCTGCCTAACTATTAACAGACAAACACTTAAATTGTGTGTATTTAATTATATTCTTGTAATGTTGCAAGTACCTACTGAACTAATCAATGCGACGAGCTGTGTGCTTTTATTTTGGCGTGCTGGATCGAACAGGAAGTCACTTCTTGGGCGCCGTTGTTATGACTTGAAGTTATGCACAGAGTCAGTTGTGCTCAAAAGTGAGGACACCTATGAAACCGATGAGAATAGGCTATTTAAAAAAACAATGTTACATTAAATCAAAAATGTACAAAGCATGCAGTAGAGGTATCTCTGAACCAAACGTGAAAAGACCTCAGTCAGAGCCTTGAGCCTCCCACAACTCCCTAGGCCTCAGGGCTGAGGAATATCACGGTGAAAATCAGTCACAAGTGTGTACACCCTGGAGGCTTGGAGTGTATTTTATATATTTTATGTTGCAGACTTTTGCGTATAACTTTGTAATCATAAAAGATAGAAACTTACCATTTTTTGTTTTTGGAATCTGCTGATACTGTATTTGTCTTTCAAACAAGCTCCCTCTGAAACATGTATGTTCTGAATCAATCAGCCCTATGCCCCTAATAAAACAGCCCCTGCTGTCACAGTTCAACACTGACATATTTTACAGTTTAGAAGCTTAGAGTCGTTACATATCAGTGGTGAATATTGGCAGCGGCCAATCAAAGTCTCCAAAATCGGCATCAGCCATAGAAAAACCCATATCGGTCGATCTCTTTAGGAACAGACAAATATCATTAGCCTTGATAAGAATTTACATTTTATCATCTACTGATTGTAAGGTAGTAGACCTACAAGAGACTAACTCGTTTAACGTTATTGAGTCACATGGTGCACCTATGCATTGGTGCTTTGTATAGGACAAAACTAAACGGAGCAAACCCTAATCCATGACACCTGTCTCTTCCCCGCTTTCTTCATCGGGCAAGGCTTAAAAACCGGACTGCCCAGATGAAATCCAGACGTCTGGTCTAGAGTGCTGCAACCCGACCGAAGTCGGGCTCGGACAAATATAAATACTTATTTTCGGGTCGGACTCTGAGCTCAGGCCCTGCTCCGGGGAAGTGACCAGCTTCTGTCTGACTTAAGGGAGGGAGTGCTCTGTGGAGCTCGCTGAATTCTCAGACATGAAGTGAGCGAGACAGTCCACTACTGTCTGAAATGGTTAACTCTGTGGCGGTGCAGAACACAGCGCGCCATTTGCCACATGCCATGTGCCACGTGCCATATGCCATGTGCCACCCCCCCCCCATTCCCACATCCCTAATTTTATTAATGCCTATCGGGCTCGGTTCGGATTCGATCACTGCTCTGTCGGACAAGGGCCGGGCTCAGACAGAAAAAAACGGCCCGATCCGCACTCTAGTCTGGTCACCCTGTAAGTCAACGTGCTCCCCACCCCACAGCAGAGGCGGGTTCTGGGGTGTTTCAGTTCTGTTTCGTCTGTGGAAACACCCCCAAACCTCCATACACAAACTATTTCAAGACATAGGTTTAATAGCCACAATTATGCATGATACGTCCGCTTTTCAGGGTAAGGGTCCATGGGCAAGACCCTTTTCATTTCATGGTGAGGAGAGAATGCAGTTATTACATTATTGTCAACAGCGGCCACAAATCTGAAGGTAAACTTCCCTTGCCCGATGACAAGTGAAACACGAAACACAGTCATCCCGAACCATTACTATTTATGGAGTCAAAAGGGAAAAGATGAAAAAGAAACAACAGCTTTTTTTGTGAACTAGACTTCTCTGAATAAAATGACAGAATAATAAGACCTATTTTTCTTGTCCATGAAGGGAAATTACGAGGCTAAGTGCAGAGCCGTGTTGTTTGCCTCTCGGTTCGCTCAAAAGCACACTGGCAGATTTCCCCTTTTCTCACAGATTTCATGCCAAAAGTAGATTGTTTATTATCGCGGCTGGGCCTGGAGTGGAAAAATATCTACATGATATTGTGCAGCTTTGGCACAGAGTGTGACCAGAGCAGATTGACCATGTTTACATTGTATCATGCTTTTGTTTTGCCCTTCGGTGTATTCGGTGCGTCACTTTAAAGTCTTTTTATCGTTTGTGAACAAGCAGCCAGTTGTTTGTGACATAACTTTGACGGTATTGCCTCATGGATGTTGTAAAATGTGCTCCTAAACTCGTCCCTGTGAAGAACTAGGAAGTTACGTTTGAAAAATTAGGAATGAGTTTAGACGGCGACTAACAGTTTTACGGGCGTTTTCACACATGTTGGAGCGCTTTGTGGGTCGCCCCGAGTGAGGACTAGGAGTGTGACAATATATCGATTTTCCAATATATCGTGATATTTCGCGGGACGATACGATACCGATACTTTCTATTCCGATATCGATACTTTTGATGACGTCATGCATATTAATGAGCAACGTAATGCATATTAATGAGGCAGAAGTGCTCCACTGTTTTCACAGTCAATAGAGCCAACAAGGATCAAGAATTCAGTCAACCAGCAGAGGGAAGCACTATTACAAGCACTTGGACCAAACACTGTCACACAAATAAATTACTTTTAATGATAGTTTTTTTTATAATTATAAAGAAGATTAATTTGGGGTTGATTTATTACTTTTTAAATAGAACTGTGGTTTCTTGTTTATTTAAATGTAAATGAAGTCACTGACAGATCTATAGACCCATTTTCAGTGCGTAAGTCAGGGATCATTTATAAAAGTGGTATATAATATGTAGTATGTTAAAATAAAGGTTAAAAGTAGCATGTTTTTTTTTTTTAATCGTGATGTATTATGGTTATTTTTGTGCAATATATCGATTATCGCAGTATCGGTGTATCGTGAGATCATTGTTATCGTAAGCCATGTATCGCGAATCGTGAGGTACCCAGAGGTTCCCACCCCTAGTGAGGACTAGATTGAGCTGTATTTACTGTTAGTTTACTTTGTGTCCACATGCAGTGTCGGAAAATCGTTCCAAACCCGCCGCCTACTCCAACTTAAGCTCGTCAGACAAACATTTCATGTGTCCAGCGCAGCAGCGTGCATTCATTACGAAATATATAAATAATCTTCACAGGCGGTGGTTCAATTCACACAGAGTCGAAAAGTCGACCAAAACAGTCCAAAAGTGCGCGCTAGGGGTAAAACGTTTCATCTATTTAAACGCTATGTTGGTATTAGAGATGCACCGATCCAGCTTTTTTGCTATAGATACTGATACCGACACTGGGTTTTGAGTATCTGCCATTACCCGATATTTAGCGATACCACTTCTAAAAGTGGCTTTCTCTGAGTGAAACATTGAATAGAATTTTCTCAGATTTTAAGATCATTAAAGTCATACTTTATTGTCATGATATTACTGATCAAATTTTAATTATCTATAGATAAACTCTTGGATAAACCTTTAACAAGGATCACTGGACTTTTCTACACTAAATATTCTTGGGCATATGACAGGCTTTAGGTTACATTAACATATACAACTCAATTTCTTAAACTAAGGTATCGGTTCAGTATCGGATATTTGTAGCCGATACCCAATATTGTATTTTTTCCAGTATCCGATACCAGTATCGAATTGGTGCATCCCTAAACGGTATGTCATGTCTTTGATCGGCTACAGCGATCGGCTAGTTTGCATAGATCCAGGTTACTTTGGTCAACTTTTAGCTCCTTTTTGGTCACGTTGCGTCATCTTCGAGCGCCTGCAGCGTCAGAAGCAGCGTTGCCAAACATATTGCGATTTTAATCTTTCACTCTGGTTTGAAAACAACCAGCAGAAATGTTCAGATAAATCCAATATGACAAAAGGCATTCGATTGTCTGTGTGTTCTGTCTGTTTTGTCTGCATATCGTAATCTACTGTATCGATATATCGCTCCCAATGAGAGATATATCGTTTTGCATCTCTGTATGTCGGTCAAATGGTATGGTTACATCCCTGATACACGCTCCATCTTTCATTGTCAGTAAACAATGTAAAACATCAGGTACAGATCCTAAAACTCCTACATTACTGACACCGGTGCAAACTAAAAAAAAAGTTATTGATGGACACTTTCTTCATTCTCCTGACAGTGTGTTGAGTCCTTTGCTTCATAAAACACTCCAGATTTCAGCATGTTCACTTACAGAAATATCATATTTGAATGCAAATCAGCAAAAGCAGAAACGCTTTGCCCCACTGACCTAAATACTAAAAAAAGAAAATCCACATTTCCTCCGTGACCTAATACCACTCAATAAACCCGATATTATTTATAGGCTTATTTGGTGTAAATACAGTAATCAGGATTAAAAATAATTTGGCTGCCCTTGCTGTCGGAAACAGGGATTATCTCAAAGCACGGCCAGACAAATAAGCCTGCATTCAAAATGAACAGCCGGAACCTCAAAACTACAGTATATGCTCGTACAATAAGAGCAAACATAGAAGGCAGATGATAAACTCCCATCGTGCATGAATGACCCTGCTCTGTTTGGACCCAAGCGAAAGACAAATCTGTGAAAGTGCATCTAACGCATTAGACATGTTTTTTTTTAATCAAACATAGTTAACACAATAATATTTAAGATTTTGCTCAACAATCTCCCCGGCTTGACCATTTTGTCATGTTTATAGTTTAACTTCCTTATTGGACACTGACAGGAAGTGACATAGATCGAGGCAAACCATTTCATTTTGCCTCTGTGTCACTTATGTCAGCATCTTAAAAATTCAAATATTTCTACTTTAAAACTGCTCCTTCACTGAAATAAAATTATGATTGTTACTTAAAACTGATGTTGTCCAAATAAGTCATATTTTCATTCAACCTGTCTTGCAGGAGAGACGCTGCAGGTAAAAAGGGACAGGGAAAGAAATTTAGAGATTTAAATTTCAAACATTCGCTGAACATTACTGATAGAAATATGAGAACAAAAAATGTATTTGTTTTTTTTCTTTTATATAAAACACAGACCAAACTTGGCATATTTGCAGTGATGAAATTTAAATAATGGATGTAGCCAGGTTTAAACTGATGCTTTTATATTGCTGAAATATTAATTTCACATATTTTCTCTGGAGGATTTTGGATCTTGATTAGTTTCTGAATAAGCTAGTAGAATAAAAAACACACACATTTTGCCTTGTTTTTTTTGTTTTTTTTGCGGGTCAAAGCTCATTAAAACAGGAGGCTAAAAATTAGATATTAAAAATCCCTCTGAAAAAACCTTCAAAAGTATTGTTAAGTCCAAGATTGGAAAGTTTGGAGTCTGCATGAGTTTCTAATGTGGAGATGTTTGCTCCAAAATCTCCGGCAACATTATTCTGACATTAAAACGAATATGTTAAGGTAGAAAACCACCTGCCATGTCTCGCATTAAAGTGAACTTTCATGTGAGAAACAGGCCTAAGTCTTACAAGCTAGAAAATACAGTATGCATTACATTATTAACGCTTTAGCTCGGCTGTGAAAAGTGTTTAGTGAACATGGTGAAAGCAACCTGCTATTAGGTCTCCCGCTGGTTTGCCTTCCCGAGTGTTGGTTTGCAGTGCAGCGGCTAAAGTCCCTGATGTAGCTTAGCGATGCATGATGCTGCAGGATCCATAGCTCCAGCGAAGTGTGACAGTCTGTTAGAGCGCTCGGTGTGTGTGTGTGTGTGTGTGTGTGTGTGTGTGTGTGTGTGTGTGTGTGTGTGTTCCGTATGCGGGAAACCCACTCCCAAACAGGCTTTCCCCAGCCGCTCCAAGACTGCTCTGACCTCAATCAGAGCTTTAAACATATAGAAGTAGAGGAACTGTAAAGTCTTCGATATAACATTACAGCCTTGGTGTGGCCTGTATCTTTTCCCCTTCTTTACGACTGTGAGTAAAAAATAAAGAAGGCTCATATGGTAAAGCTTTTGAAAAATCTGTCTTTAGATCATCCCAGACCCAATCTAAACATTTCAGCTTCTTGCTCCATAGTGGTCGGGTTTTCACTTTTGTCATATAGACATCTTGGGCAGCACGGTAGCACAGCGGTTAGCACTCGTGCATCACAGTTAGGAGGTCCGGGTTCGAGTCCCACTGGAGTGTGGGTGTTTGCATGTTCTCCCTGTGTCTGTGTAGGTTTCCTCCGGGTACTCTGGTTTTCCCTACCGCTAAAAACATGTACAATAGGCCAGGATGTTTGAGAGTGCGCATGAGGGACGACGGACGGAAATTAGCCCAATGCTACAATCCGGTGTGGCTTGTTTATTAACATGCACTGTCCCTACCAAATAAATAAACCTTGGGTCAGTTACAGCTGCTGAAAATGACCGCATTGGTAGAGAGTGGACTCCTGGTGGTGCCGTGCTTGATTTCTCTTCAGCTTTTAATCGTTACTTTGCAGCTGTGCAGTATTACAATATTATATTGTTTTAAAAGTCTATAATTTGTCTGTTCTGTTTAACCTGTTACTTGCCGTCCTCCTGATCAGTGGTCTAGGGTTAGGGTAACCCTGATCAGGGTTACCTAACCACACACTGGCATAGGCTGTAAACTCTCCAGTCAATATACTTTGAGATTTGGATATGAATAATTGCTAACTCTAACCCTAAGGTGGCAGCTAACAGGTTAATACAGCTCTGTGTCAAACACAGGCCCCGCCCACTCCTCATACAGTATTGGTCAGTGTAAACTGTCATAATCTGAGTTAGAGACAAGTGAATTCAACCAAACACAGTGTGATAAAACAAAATTGTTATTTAAAGTTTTCCGTGTGTCCCACCACTTATTAGAAAGAGTATGAGAAGAAAAGTAGTGTTATGTTTTGACCTGACGATATGGTCCTCACACTCTTCTTCGTGACAAAAACATCACTAATGGGTAGCTATTAGTTCACCAATTGTTTATTCAACAAAAAAGCAAAATATCATATTCCTGGACAACCGAGAGCCCAGGTTAAAACAAGGCTGAAGTTGAAAATGACTGTATTCCTTTCAATGACGCCAAGACCCAACGATCTATGAAGTGATGCTCTTCTTTTCTCTGCAGTCCAAGCGCCCTCTGCTGGAAACCGAGGCTCGTGTGGGCGTAGCAATTAACTGTGCGAAAAGTAAAGTCACAACTTACAGCATTGGGTCAGCACTTGTTTTCCATTAACAAGCCCTTACACTACAGCTACAGAAGCGCACTATCTGCCCGTTGCAGCGGTGTGTAGCTCATATTTCTGTGTGTGATTTGAACGCTTTTAACGAGGCTGGGCATCGCCTCCTCCCCACGTTTCCTTTAAATTACCTTCATAACGAACGCCCGCCATGTTTTGTGTCCCTAATGTGCTCCGGCGCCGGTGCTGAGGGGGCAGGATTTCAGATGAGCGATAGCCCTGGACCCACTGAATTAGCCACAAATGATCGGCACGTGACCACTTTGGAGAGTGTGGGGAAACTCTGTCAACAACGCCCAAAGAAACAAAGCATGAGAAGAGGTAAGGATGAGGTGCTATTCGAGTTCCAAAAGGGTGGGTTAATAGATACATAGATTTGCCTTTGTTTAAATGGCCAAGGTGTGTGAGGGACAGGACATTGAAGAGGCTTTAAGTGAACGATGAGAGCCGTTTGTACCACATGCACCACTCTGCGCTACACTCACGTCAGCGAGAAAGAGTGAGAAAGAGTAAAAGAGAGGGGAAGAGAGAAAGGAGGTGAAAAAACTGCAACCACAGTCCGTGCATGTAGAAGGAACCTTCTGTTTACACAAAATCAAGGGCTGCATTCAAACCATTAAATTGTAGCCTCTAAGTACTAACACTAGCAACTAATCCTTAACCTTTCATGGGGTCAACTGTTAGATCTCTATGCAGTTAGTGAACTAGAGCTTCAGCAGCAATTCGACCGGCCTTACCCAGGGGAAGGGGAAGTGACATCACCAACAGCTGTTCTTCTTCTTCTTTAAAGTTCAGTGCAGGCCAAACAAAAGCGCATACCGCCACCTACTGTATATTGTCCAACAACAACAGGGTGTCCAAATAAAGACATTTAAGGTGGAAAAAAAAAAGAAACATCTAAATGATCCTTCACATTTCCCTTTATTTTAACTCAACAGCAGTTTCATAACACTACAGTATGCAAATGTGGCTTAAATTTCTACTAAATGAAAGCAAAAGCACAAACTGCCTTCATTTAGGCCATTTACTGAGGAGGCTCTTTAAAACCATGTGACTGTGCTGTGGTGACATGTATTTTGTCACTTTTATAAAGTTTGGCTTGTGCAGAATCTTATTATTATTATTTTTTATTATTAAATCTGCACCTGTCAATCAACAGTGGTTGCGCATGAATCACTCGAGGGTGGGTGCGAGGGGGGTGGGGAGATTGGCGCAGTGGCTTATGGGATGGCACATACTGTAGCTCCTAATCGCCAGTGAGTTAGCATCAGAGGTCCCTATGCTAAAGTGGCTATGATAGTTAGCATACAGGCCACTTTCCCTAACTCCTTTCTAACCAAAACCCAATTCGGACGCATCTTATCATGGCGGACGCTGACGCACATCCGGTTTGGCGTAAGACCTCTTACCAATTTACTGGTTTTGGATGGAGCAAAGATCTCTTCGACCTGAAACTAATCCAAACATGTAGTCTGCGCGTTTGTAGCTTTTAGCCACTTTTTATTTTCCGGGTTAGATCAAATTACGCTGGGAATATGGAGTGAAAAGTAAACAATGTGATCACATGCGCGATGCGTCACAATGTCAGCCTTTTCCAGCCATGTGAATGAGCTCATTACGAAAGCAACAAAAGCAGTAGTGCAGGAGTCATGGCTAAAGCTTTGCCTTTAGTGACGTCTGGAGTCCGAGCCCATTCCTCTCTCAGCGTGAGCTCACAGACGGGGAGCAGACACAGGCATCAGAGGGATGGCTGTGAATAAAAAAGTATACCAGCTCTAAATGTGTGAGGTATAATAAGCAATGGTCCCACCACATCCCAATGTCACTATCTGGCCACAAAAAAGTCACAATGCTCTATGATGATGCATAGATTTGAACTTTACTAAAAATACAATAATCACGGGAAACCAGGTGTTCGGCGGCACGGCAGCGCAGCGGTTAGCGCTCATGCTTCACAGCTAGAAGGTCCCGGATTCCCACCTGGACGGGGCCTTTCTGTGTGGAGTTCTCCCTGTGTCTGCGTAGGTTTCCTCCGGGTACTCCGGTTTCCCCTATTACTATAACATGTAAAATAGGTGAATCCTCCAAACAGGTGTTTCTGACCATCAGCCTGGCTCCACATCATGGAGATGGGTCCCAGGCGCAGTACTAGGGGTGGGCGATATTGACAAAATGAATCGATATCCAGACGATATTTTTGCAATCCTTCACAGAAATGTGTGCAAACTGGCAAAGAAGGTCCAGTTGGTCTTTAGACTTGCTGTATCTGACCTATTATTGTACAGAATTACTAGTACATAAAGATATGACACATTATTGATTTAAACATAGGGCAGGGTGATATGAACAAAAAATTATATTACAGTATGAAAAAGAATATCACAATAACAATGTATTTGGCGATATAATTTACACCTGACAAAATACTTCAAAATCAAAGCCTTTAGACAATAGGGCAAATTCATTGAAAGCTATTTTATTCTATTTGTTCATCTAAATCTCTACCTTCATCTGGAAGAACACGGAAGATAAGATAAAATAATATTGCTACAATATTTGCAACTTCATCTCCATCACAGAGATGATCCTGTAAGTTCACCTGCCTCTGGCCTGTTTACTTGTGTTTTTTATTTTCAGGAGACTGGGGATAGACCTGTGAGTATTTGGGACATGTGTTTACCAGCAACATGAGTCAAATGATCATAGTTTTCAAAGGATCCACTTTTTCCCTCTCCTTTTCACGTCTCTCCCGATGCAAGCGGGGGCCCGGGACAGACGCACAGATACACAGGAGGGAAAGAGACAGAGAGGGAGACGAGTTTGTCCTGGAACTTACGTGATCTGAAGAAAACAGGTGAGAAGGATATTAATAGCCTTTAACAGCGTTTGTATCGTGGTTTTCTTCTCCGTGTTGTTAGCGCCAGGCTAAAAGTTAGGAAAGTTAGCTAGCTAGCAAGGCAGTGCTACAACTTGTCCTGAGCCCTTTCCTCGCAAATACGAGCGACTCAAGTGACAAACTTAATTCATATCATTAGATTCTTAATCTCTGTAATCGCTCTACGCTGCCATGCTGTTGTTTTGACTGTGTTACACAGCGGAGGGGGCAGCTGGCTCACACCGCGCTACGGTAACATACAAGGAATACGCGACAGTCCTAAAAAAAAAAAAAAAAAAACATGTTTGGGGGGTCGGATTGTACAAATTATGAAATATTCGATATCCCAATTTTGCATATCGTCCAGACAACAATTTCGATATTATCGTCTAAACAATATATCTCATGTATAAGGACAAATAAAGCTGCAGTGCTCCGTAATGCAACTCAAAGAGGGAGGTTAGCTCGACTGCCTGACGGTACGCATAACTGACTAACTTACAAAATAAAGTGATCTACATGTGTTTAGAAACTTTCACCAAGTACTTGCTTAAGTTCGACCTGCAATAAGAAGAAATGTCAGGGAGGTTGTGTCCCAAAGTGTTAGATTAAAAAAAAAATCCTAAAAAATGCCAAACGCAGAATGAGTTTTAACTGAACCCCTGCCATGGCCCTAATTGGTTATGCGGCGCGTGCTGAGTTGGCAGTTTTGTAAATGAGAGATAGCCCGGGACTGAGGACTCCACATTATCCACAGACGGAGCGTTGTTGGTGATAGAGCCTCTCTCTGGAAACACAGCGGAGCCCGTGTGCGGCAGGTTTAATTAATGAGCTGACAGCGTGCCACGAGCCTGACGCGGCACAAACTAAGTTCAAAGGAAATATAGCTTTATGCGCTGAATGCTAATTGTCGTCTAAACAGTCGGGGAAAACAGAATTGGGAGGAGGGCCGCGCCAAACTTTATAACATGGTGTAGAGGGGGGAAAAAAAGAAGGTGCATAGCTCTGAAATGAGAAGAGGTGAACATTCCAAAACTGTGGCAGTGAAACCATACTGTATGCCAGGGCCATCAATCCTCAGAATTGTTTTATTGGCCATTGTTAGTGAACAGGTTCACAACTAGGAATCCTGTTCCTGTACCCTGGATGTGGAACTCCCCCTGCTCTTACGTCCAAACTGAACCTCTTTGTTTTTAACCCTTTTGTTATAAAATTCCCACTTCAGATGGAGGCGGTCAGAACCTAATCTACTATGCTATTATCTATGAAGAAAATTAAGGAGGAAAATACAATACAAAATGTTATTGCTGACCTCAGAATCCTCGACTCTATGGAATTATATTGTTTAATTTTATAGATATGTATACTAGATCTATATTATAAGCGAATGATACTATAACGACTATGTTATGTTTTTTGTTTTTGTTTTGTTATTGTTGTTTCTTCGTCCTAATTGTCTGTTTGATTTGAATCTTGAATGTTTATTCTCTCTCATGTTCACTACCCCATTCAGTTTACCTTTACCTCTATTATTATTGTTTCTTTACCATTATTATTATTACTGCATCCTTGTTACTATCATTTTACGAGTCTCATGATTTATTATTTCATTCACTGTATCTTCTTTTTGTTTTCTCTCTCATCCATGCCTCACACCTACTCATCACACACACCACACATCCATGCCATGCACAATCCAAGAATGATCCTAAGAATCAAATGTTCATCAGTTTAAAACCTTACCCTTGTGTATCTTTCCTTTGTCTGTGTGCCGTTTTTAAGCTTTGTTATGAAGCCTAGGCGTTAATTCAGCCTGGTAGACAAACTCCAGCGTCTCAGATCTCCAGCCAATGATCGCTCCTGAGAGGCCACACCTCCAATCAGCGCAGGAGCCGCACATTCGCAGCAGCCAATCATCGCCAACGATCCCGCTTTTAAGCCCCAGCAATCATGGACTGTTCGCTTCCCAGCTGCGCTGCGACCCACCTCCACCCCATCTCCGCCTCTTCCGTCGACGGCTTCTACCTGCTGCATCTTCACGGTCCTCATACCACCACCAGTGTCCAGGCTCCGGGGAAGACATCTCTAACTCCAAGCGGTTCATCTACACTGACTATACATCGATGTCTACTGCCGGGGTCTGATCGCCAAAACTAATACACATGTCAATAAATCTTCCTAATCACTGCTTTTGTCTGTGTGAGTCTATCCAGGTTGAATTATGTATCAATTCACTATCATGGGGACCTGAGAAAATCTCCCACTTCACTGGTGTGAAAATATATCACATTATGTAATGACTGTTCACTGCAGAATTACTATTGCAACAACACATCATCAGTAGGGTAAAACTAACCTGTCTCACGACGGTCTAAACCCAGCTCACGTTCCCTATTAGTGGGTGAACAATCCAACGCTTGGTGAATTCTGCTTCACAATGATAAACAAAACAAAACAAAATGTTAAATTCATTGTGTAATAAAACCACGTTTTGTAAAAAAAAAAAAAAACGTTTTTGTAATAAAATGGATCACTCCACACTATGGCAAGACAAGGCAAGTTTATTTGTAGAGCACAATTCATACACAAGGCAATTCAAAGTGCTTCACAGTTGCAGAAAAAATTACAAGAAAACAGATAAAATCAATCAATAAAACATCAACATAAAGTTAATCAATGACAGTAAAAGGCAAGAGTGCAGATAAAATACTTTCAGTTTTCATATGCACGGGTAAAAAGAGCTGTTTTCAGCCTGGATTTGAACATCGTCAGAGTTGAGGCCTGTCTCACATCCTCATGAAGACTGTTCCAGATTTTAGCTGCATGAAACTGAAACGCAGCCTCACCGTGTTTATTATTGACTCTGGGAACCACCAGGAGACCCCTCCCTGAAGTTCTCAGGACCCGAGATGGTTCATACAGCTCTAACATGTCAGAGATGGACTTTGGTGCTAAACCATGAAAAGACGTGTACACAAGCAGCGCTGTTTTAAATTCTATTCTCTGAGTGACAGGAAGCCAGTGCAGAGACCGGAGCACTGGACTAATGTGGTCGTATTTCCTGGTTCTTGTCAGGACTCGAGCAGCAGCGATCACACAGGTACTGTAGTAATGCATTGTTGAATACTTTATTCATCCTTTATAAGACATTTTCACACTTTACTAACAATGGTTATCATGTTTGGGTGTGTTGCATAATTGAGTCTAAACTTATTCATTGATCGAACAATGAAGCTGATCACTATGCAGTTTATGAATGAGTAACTAATGATGAGGAAGGCTTTGTAAATGTTTTACAAATGATCAAATACGTATTTACAAATGTTTTAATAGTGTGCAGTCATCTGACAGTGTTACCGCACATTTAATGCATTATATAATTTGTTATTGCGAAATTAGAAAATTATTACAGAATGTTTAATGACACAAAGATGTAAAAATGGTATTACATTTTGAACTATTACACGGTGCATTGTAATTACAAAATGCAGCTCTACAAACTGACAAACTCTAAAAAGTCATTTACACGGATTTACAATATTTCTTGGAAAATCTGAAAATGTAAAATGGTCTTTCCAGTAAGAAAACATTTAAACACAATTGTGTTTAGCTAAAAAGCTGGCCAAATAATTTTTGCTCCAGTTCAAAGACAAAGCCGTAAGATGATTGTAATGGTGAAAATGTTCCTACAACAAACAACATCCAGCCCAAACGACGCTTCTTCACTACAGATCAACAGGTGAAAATTGGAATATCGTGAAAAAGTTCATTTATTTTTGTAATTCAATATGATGTGATATAGACTGCAAAGTGACATTATGTAAGCCTTTGTTTGTTTTAATTTGGATGATTATGGCTTACAGTCCATTTTCAAAATATGCTAATTTTCTGTTTTGTTTGGGGTTTTTACAAGCTGTGAGCCATAATTATCAAAATCATAACAAATAAAGGCTTGAAATATCTTACTAGGGCTGGGCGATATGGCCAAAAAATAAAATCTGGATTTTTCTACTCCGGTTGGACGATTACGATTTTAATCGATTTTATTGGAAATAAACTTAAAAAGGTCTCCTGATCTTTCATATGTAGAACACTGCACAGAGTCCTGCTCATTAATATTTAGATTCATACTATAGCCTACAATTAGGCCCATTCAAAATTGATATTTCTGTTTTAAATATTCTTTGTCTGCTCTCAAAAGTAAAACTTCTTAATAAGCCTTTAGTTTTATCATCCTCGAGCTCAGCTGTGATTGACAACCGTCTCCATGGAGACTCAAGGGGAAAGGGGCGGAGTGAGAGAAGGGGAGAGAAGCAGACTGGGGTGGAAACTTGGTTTTAGCGAAGAAAACTCCATCGCGCACAACGAAAACACAGCACGCAGCCTTTATAAAGCAGCAGAGATCTCTAGAAAGTCGCTGGCTGGTTCCACTGGTGTCATTTTCGAAAAGAGTCGCTACGGAGCGTCTGAAACGCTGCTAAATGGCAGCACGGCGCTCATCAGGTGGACATGCAGCGGCGGACACGATTTCACGATTTAGCCATTTTCCACATCGTCTGTTTTTAAAAGCAGGAATTAATTCTACCATAGAGTTGTAATGGCCCCTGCTCCATCTGAGATAATGACATCACATTCTAGAACGTGAACGCGACCCATGGTTACACTTCCTAAATCGGTAACAGTTGCATCTGACATTCCATTGATGACATCATAGATTGCTTAGATCAGAGTTTGTCAGTGTTGGTTCTTCCACTCACTTGGTCATTCTATAGCTACACGTCGAGCTGATCGCACGCACAATGAGACAGAGCCAATCTTTCAGAATGAAACCCTGGGACGAGTATTCGGAGGAGGACGATGTCCGCACGTATGACCCGTCCTTTGACCTGGAGGCAATACTCTACCCCCAACACCAACAGGGGCGTAGAGGAGGAGGAGGAGACCCGGCTGGTGTCTCCTCCAAATCCTGCCCCGGTCCAGACTACACCATCGTCTGAGGCCCACACTACACCAGAGGGCACTGGGGAGGAGGAGGAGACCCGGCTGGTGTCTCCTCCAAATCCTGCCCTGGTCCAGACTATACCAACGTCTGAGGCCCACACTACACCAGAGGGCACTGGGGAGGAGGAGGAGACCCGGCTGGTGTCTCCTCCAAATCCTGCCCCGGTCCAGACTATACCATCGTCTGAGGCCCACACTACACCAGAGGGCACTGGGGAGGAGGAGGAGACCCGGCTGGTGTCTCCTCCAAATCCTGCCCCGGTCCAGACTACACCAACGTCTGAGGCCCACACTACACCAGAGGGCACTGAGGGGAGGAGGAGACCCGGCTGGTGTCTCCTCCAAATCCTGCCCCGGTCCAGACTACACCATCGTCTGAGGCCCACACTACACCAGAGGGCACTGGGCAGGAGGAGGAGACCCGGCTGGTGTCTCCTCCAAATCCTGCCCCGGTCCAGACTACACCATCGTCTGAGGCCCACACTACACCAGAGGGCACTGGGAGGAGGAGGAGACCCGGCTGGTGTCTCCTCCAAATCCTGCCCCGGTCCAGACTACACCAACGTCTGAGGCCCACACTACACCAGAGGGCGCTGAGGAGGATGAGGAGACCCGGCTGGTGTCTCCTCCAAATCCTGCCCCGGTCCAGACTACACCATCGTCTGAGGCCCACACTACACCAGGGACTGAGAGAGAACTTACGGTTTGTCGCCCTATCCAGACTGCAACGCCGTCTACAGGTGGGTGTAAAGAACCTGTTTTATCAGAGGAAGGGCGACAGGTACAAGAGATTCAGGAGGAGCTTCGGCGGGTGAGGGCAGAACTGAACAAAGAAGTTCTGAAAAATAAAACATTAGAACAAACTCTCAACAACCAGAAGAGACTGACCATGAACAAGTCCCTCCAGCTGGAACAGGCTACTGCCCTGCTCCAGAGAAAAGAGAACTATATTTACAAGCATGTAATGTCCACAAAGGAGCTGACAGACAAACTGCAAATCGAGATTCAAAAGAACGAGACTCTGGAGAAAAGTCTGAAAGCTCGGGAAAAACATATCAAGGACAAGTCGGATCAGCTGGAGCAGACGAACGCATTGCTCCACACAAAAGAAAAGTACATAGAGAAGAAAGTTATGGAAAATGAGGACCTGAGAGCTGAGGTTAAATACCAAGAGCAGAAACAAGAGGCCGCCCAGAAGCAGCTCAGCCAAGCCAACGCTCTCATCGTTAAATTGAGGGCATGGATAAAGAGCCAGATTTCAGGCGACAAAAGAATGACCGCAAACAACGGACAGGACTCAGAGACTGTTAACAAAGAAACATGTCTCTCTAAAGTTCAACCACCAGCAAACATCGCCACGACCAGAAAGAACAGACCAAATAAACCAGACCCCGAGCAAGTATCAAAGGCTGCCCTGGACACAACTATGAACTTGAACAAAAACTCAAACAGAAAAGTTGAGGTGATGAGGTCCAAGCCATTCAACAGATGGCACCGACGCTAAAACCACCTCCAGCCAACACATTTTCAGAACAAAACTGTAGCATTTTATGAAAAAAGGAAAAATCTAATTGTCACATGTTTAAATTTATTGTTATATTTTGTTGCTATGTAAGTTACAAAAGCATTCAGAGGGGATTTGTGATCGTGTTTTACAGCAAGAAAGTCCAGGGTTTGATCTCAGGTGGGACCTTTCTCTGTGGAGTTTGCACGTTCTCCCTGTGTCTGAATGGGTTTAGTTGAGAGTGCAAATGTTTAACAATGGATGGAAATGATCCCATGGCGTGGCACGTTTACATGCATGAGCCCCATATATGCTCATTAACATGTACTGTCCAGGCCAAAATAAACAGATCAATAAATTAGGGATAAATAAAAAGTTTGACTTGTTTTGGGGGATTTAAAATTCAGTAAATCCGGCGAGGAATTAGATATTAGGAATTAGGATATCCCTAATCCCTCAGAAGTGCATGACTGGAGAGTTTGGAGTCTGTAGGTGTTAGTAAAGTAGCAATGTTGGAAGAGTGCTGGGCGATATGGCAAAAAGTAATCACAATTCTTTTTTTCCATGATCAATTTCGATTTTTGATTACATTTTATTCACTCATAATACAATAAAGCTGATTCATGAACTTAGACACACCTTTTTTACAAACATCGGCGCAAACAAAAACAAATTTGCTTGTATCATTTAACGTACAAAAAAAAGTAGGTGCTGTTTCAGTCAAAGAAATGGCTGTAAACCTGACATCTCCCAGCAAGGAAATGATAATAACTGGATTCACAGTGTCATATCGGTCGCCTTACATAAGACACGATATCAAACATGTCAATATTTGTGAATGGATAAGTGAGGGAAAGACAAATAGGCGCTGCGCTGCTGTAGCCGCAAGACAATTTGCCATAAAAGAATCATCGTAAAGGCAGAGTTTGGTCTATTTTGTTAACCTGTTACGTGTCAGCTTAGGGTTAGGGTTAGCAATTATGCATATCCAAATCTCAAAGCGTATTGACAGGAGAGCGTACAACCTATTATGCCAGTGTGATACTAAAACTATGTGTAAGCTCTGCGTGAGTAAAACACAACTTACATGACATTTGCTGTTCCTTTCCCTAATCATAACCCTAACCCCTGACCCTAAACCTAACCCTAACCCCTGACCCTAAACCTAACCCTAACCCCTGACCCTAAACCTAACCCTAACCCCTTGATCAGGGGGGAACGGAAAGTCACAGGTAACAGGAAGAAAGAAGGAAAAATGTCGATGAAGAATAACAGGTCTTATAAAAAAAGTTACACATGGTCTAATCTGTAAAGCACTTTGCACAACAACCTTGTATGAAAAGCGCTCTATAAATAAAGTTTTGAACACATGGTCATAGAATCGAGGCTGACACTCGTCTTGATCATATAACGTTAATGCATTTAATGCTATTTGTGAACGGCAGCATTCAAAAGTTTTAGCAGTAATACATTGGTACTTTACTTGCAATTAATAAAAGTAGGCCACAAATGATATTACCGCTACGGTATAAAGGCATCTGTAATTTATAATTATTATATTTACATTTTGAGTTTAATTAATACATGATTTAATATGTACAAATATATGACTGTGAAATGAGTGCAGTGATGTAACTTTTAGGTAGTTAGTGCTATGTTACTGAAACTACACACACACGTATACAAAGAACAATGATATATGAAAAAAGAATATGGAGAATAATAAAAGCAATAGCAAAGGCTTATTTCTGTCCACTAATTTTCTCCTTTTGCACCGGCTCTAATCTCCCATTACAAACTTTTGTCTGGACTTTTGCAAACACGTACAGCAGGGTTACCAGATTTGCAAAACTATTATTGTACAAAGCTTCCAAAATGATCGTATTTCATCACAAACTATCGTACATTATAAATATGTCAATAGCACTCTAGCACCTGTGCAAACATTGCTTATATCATCACCACCCTAACTACAACACAGGCACACACTGTCCCATTTATGACATTATGCACACACACATCCTGCTAACCAAAGAGGATGCGTCTGGCCCTTACTTTGTTTTGTTCTCACTTTTTCCGCACAAATAGATTAGATTTTTAGAAAACCTGCTCTTTATTGTGAGAATAAAATGCAACATTTTTATCTCATTTTGACAAATTAGCTAAACTGTAATAAAGGAGAGACGTCGCGAGAGGTGAGACGGGGTTACGTCTTGCTGACCAATCAAATGCCATGGCTGCAGCCAAGGCAGGAGGATATGCGGTATTGGTAGGGCTGGGCGATTTTGCCTGAAAAGAAAATCTCCGATTTTTTTAAAGAACAATTCGAGTTTCGATTCGATTTTTTTTTTCCCCAATGCACCTAATAATGACTGCAGATTAGATATATTGTTAAAAGTGCCACTTTATTGCTGTGATTGTCCTCAAGAGTTAAAATGCGTATAATAATCCCAAAATAAAAAGTAAATGAGCCTCTGGCATTAGGGCAGGGTGATATGATATACACCTGACAAATACTTCAAATTAAAGGCTTTAGACAATGGGGCAAATTCATTATACAGCTATTTTATTCTCTTTATTCATCTAAATTCACTTAAATCTCTACCTTCATCTGGAAGAACACAGAAGATAAGATTGAGGTGCAGATAATTGTAGCAATATTATTTCATCTCCATCACAGTAAAAGGCTCCTGCAAGTTCACCTGCCTCTGGGCAGTTTACTTGTGTTTTATTGTCAGGAGCCTGGGATAGACCTGTGAGTATTAACGCGTTTGGGACATGTGCTTGCCTCTGCAACATGAGTCAAATTTAGTGTAGTTTTCATAGTTTTCAAAGGATCCACTATTTCCCTGTTTCTCGTGTCTCTCTCCCGATCGGGGCAGGCGCACAGATACACACACGCACACACACACACACACACACACACACAGATACACACACACACACACAGATACACACACACACACAGATACACGCACGCACAGATACACACACACACAGATACACACACACACACACACGCACAGATACACACACACACACACGCACAGATACACACACACACACACGCACAGATACACACACACAGATACACACACGCACACACACACACACACGCACACACACAGACACACACACGCACACACACAGACACACACACGCACACACACAGATACACACACACACACACACACACACACACACAGATACACACACACACAGATACGCACACGCAGGAGGGACAGAGAGAGGGGGAGAGAGAGGGGGAGAGAGAGAAGTACGTATATGAGTTTGTCCTGAGACTTCACGTGAGCGCTCCGGATGAGAAGGATATTATTAGCCTTAAACCGCGTTTGCATTGTGGTTTTCTTCACCGTGTTGTTAGCGTCAGGCTAAAAGTTAGGAAAGTTAGCTAGCTAGCAAGGCAGTGCTTCAACTTGTCGGAGTTCATCCAAGACGCAAATCCTGAGCCCTTTCCTCGCAAATATGAGCAACTCAAGGGACATACTTCATTCATATCATTAGATTCTTAATCTTTGTAATCGCTTTCCATCACGCATGTTGTTGCTTTGACGGTGTTACGCGGGGGAGGAGGCTGTCTCACACCGCACTACGGTAACCCATAAGGACGAAACACGAAAGTCAGAAAAAAACATTAAAAAAAAAAAAATAATTTTTTTGGTGGTGGAAAAAAAACTTGAGTTTGCAAAATAAAAATCGTGTTTAGATACAAAATCGCTAAATCGATTAAATCGATTTTTTTACATTGCATGATTATGTTGGCTTGTAAAAAACACAAATTAAAAATCTCTGAAAATTAGAATATTGTGAAAAGGGATTATTATTGTAGCTCAAAGTGTCTCCTTTCATCAGCTAATGAATCCAAATACCTCCAAAGGGTCCCTGAGACTTTAAATGGTCTCTCAGTGGTTCAGTAGAATTCACCATCATGGGGAAGACTGCTGACCTGACAGTTGTGCAGAAAACCATCATTGACACCCTCCATAAGGAGGGAAAGGCTCAGAAAGTAATAGCAAAAGAAGTTGGATGTTCTCAAAGTGCTGTATCAAAGCACATTCATAGAAAGTAGGGCTGGGCAATTAATCAAAATTTAATCGAAATCACAATCTCTACTTTGGTCAATCTCAATAATCGTTATCGGACTTTATAATGGACAGGTTTACAGCCATTTCTTTGGCACAAACCGTACCTAGTTTGGGAGTTTGGATGAGACAATGGAAGACTTTTGCGTGTAAAATGAAACTGGAGGAAATCAGCAAGATGTAATTAATTTATTATAAAAAAATAAAATCGAATCGAAAATCGAGATCGATCAATATGGGGAAAATAATCGTGATTATTTTTTTTTCCAAAATTGCCCAGCCCTAATAGAAAGTTAAATGGAAGGAAAAGTGTGGAAGGAAAATATGCACAAGCCGCAGGGATGAGCACAGTCTGGAGAGGACTGTCAGGAAAAGGCCATTCAAAAGTGTGGGAGACCTTCACAGGGAGTGGACTGAGGCTGGAGTCAGAGCATCAAGAGCAGTGTTGGGCATTTTACTTTAAAAAGTAATTAGTTACCATTACAAAATGACCTCTCACAAAAAGTAATTGAGTTAGTAACTCAGTTACTATGCTGTAAAAGTAATTAGTTACTATGCAAAGTAGTGTAATTATGAATATATTTTTATATTATGTACTTTCGTATCAAAGACGTTCATAGTAACTGAATGAAAAATAGAAACAGTACATTTTAGCATTTATATTAAGTGAACAGTGAACAGATTGAAACTGCCCATATGCCTGGAAATATAAAATATAGATATAACTAAATACTGAAAAATAAAATTCCCACACTTTGTATTTTAGTGTAAATCTAAGGCACACAAATATAAACTTAAATAACAAAGGGAAAACAAACTAATAAGTTGTGAAATGATCTGTATCTTTGCACCGAGGCTTGGAGTTGGATTAGTAGTGATAAGAGGAGTGTAAGCATGTGACGATGTGAGGTGCTTCTTTAGACTGGAGTTACTTGTGGCAGACGTGGACAGAATTTTATTCCAGGGCATAGTGTGCATTTAACATACACATTATTGCCTTTCATTTCAACAAGGGAGAAGTAGTGATGGTACTACCAGTTCGAAAATGTTAACTTTGAATTGCCCTGACTTGTCTGTGCTGCCATTGTCACTGTCTCGCTGTCTTGTTGAGTTTAGAAGTGTGAGAGGAATAGGAGTAGAGACTCCGCCCACCCAACTTTTTAGCCAATCATCACCACCCTGGTCTCCTCTGTGTTTCATGCTGCTGCTGCGGGACACACAGCTGCGGGGAGCGGAGCTGGGCTGCCCGCTGTAGATACATGACACCATGGCGAGTCATTCAGCCCAATTGTAACGTGTCACTTTGTTTTCCCAGTAACGGTAACGGCGTTGTAACGATGGGGAGAGTAATTAATTAGATTACTCTGTTACCAAAAATGTAGCGGTGTTAGTAGCACCGTTATACTTAAACGGCCTTATTCCCAACACTGATCAAGAGCCACCACACACAGACGGATCCAGGACATGGACTTCAATTGTCATATTCCTCTGGTTGAAGCATCCTGGTCTTCCATAACACCTCAGCAGTGCCACAGGCTGAGAGCATCCATGCCACGCAAACGCATTAAGGCAGTCATTCACGTAAAAGGACTAAGTACATATGCAGGATTATAGTTTTCAGAGGGCCACATTTCTTTGTTTAAAATATTTTTTTTTATCGGTTTCATTTAATATTCTATTCTTCTGAGATTTAGAATTTGGGGTTATTACAAGCTGTAACCATAATCATCAAAATTAAAACAAACAAAGGCTTGACATGTGTCACTTTGCACGTCATGAGTCTATATCATGTATTAGTTTCACATTTTATTACAGAAATAAATGAACTTTCTCACATTTTTCTTCACGCTAAATAACATAAACGAGGTCGTCAGTTGCACCATTCTGATTATGTCTGAGTTCAGACAACAGACAACATAGTCTTTTCACTCACAACGCCCCCGCTCCCGGTCTCATAATGCGGTGGACACAAATGACATCTTGTCGCGGATCAAAGAAATGAGTTCAATCAGCAACAAATGATAATGATATTCCAGCTGAGATTAAACACCTATCAGGCATTACAAATAAAATATGACACAACCTTTTTTTCAGCAAAACAGATCAATTCAAAGACAAATCACTGCAAATTTCGAGCAAGCTACTATTTCATTACTATAATATCTTAGACTCCAACGTTACAAACATAAATTAAACACTGCTGCAACAATAAACAAGAACAATTTCCAAGTCTCATTTTTTTTCCACCAGCTCGATCATGCTCAAATCCAATTCATCACAAAGTAAAAGTCCACAAAGCCTTAAATCACAAATCTCAAAACTCTTCAATTCCCCTGCTTTTAGATCGCAATTAGCAAAGTGCAGAGCTGGAGATAGGCACTGTACCTGATCTGTTCCTTTTACCGTAACAGAAGGCTGCATGTTTGCAATAGCTAAAGATATTTCAAACTATGAGAAAGATTGTGATTGATGACTGCTTTGTTGCGATAATATTACTGCCTGTTTTTTTTTTCTCCAGCAAATGATGTCGAAATAGACTAAACTACTAAATCCAAATTCCATTTTCCAAGGCTAAAGTCGAACTAAATCAGGAATCTAAGGACTAAAACCAAGGCCGTGGGAACCCATGGTGCTGAGGATGCTGCAGCTCCTCCTTGTGGATGGTTTTCACATTGCAGGCAATATTAATAATTAGGTCCCTCAGCACCATTTAACCAGAATATGTTCCCACGGCTCTGACTAAAACTGAACCTTTGCACACTTTTTAGTTGTATGTGTTTTTGTTTTTGCTCTAGCCACTCCGGTGTTCCTTGGAGGCATAGGAGGTGAAACCTAAAACACAAGACCACTTTCCGTGCCAAAATGATGCGCAGAAGTTGGCAATGTTGTAGCGTCAGAGCCTAATAACACACCTAAAATTGCAATAACCTTACAGGGATATTTCAGGATTTTTGACATAGGGCCTCATTTCCGAGTGTTGTTGATTTCTGGAGATTTGTTTTATTTATTTTTATTTATGCAGTATTTGAAGAGTTTAGTGGTGCTAGACTGGATGAGCAACATCACGATGGAGAGCCACCATCGCGATGCCTCCTGTCAGAAACACGCGCTGATCTTCTGTGGGCCTTGTAAACCTACAAACTTTGCAGGGATTGCACTGTAAATTAAATCTCGAATATAGCTAATATGTACGCTAGTTTAAGTAGCCTACCAGAAGCCAGAAGACATGATGTGTTAGCCGTAATTATTAAAATAAAGACGCAGCGCTGCTCTATTTCTGACGCGCGGGGCTCTCTCTTTCTCCCTCTCTCTCTAAAAGCAGCTACTGTTTAACACCGCGTGGTTTCGCTTTGCTTTTCGTACGGAAACTAAACTAAAATGCCGCGATGGACTTCACATCAGAGCTGAGAGCGCATGGGTTTGGATGTTCTCACAAAGGGCCGAGAGAGGAGAGAGAGGAGAGAAAGAGGCGCGGCGGTACGAGGCTACGAGCACACAGACCGGGCGGCGCGTGGAGCAGCTTCAAAAACGTAGGCTGCGATGCAAACTTCTAAATATTGTCCCGTTCACCCACTGTTTCTTAAACATTACGTTAAAATTGAGCAAATGCAAATAATACGCTCCGAATTACAGCTGTATTAGTGTGATAAGAGCCTTGTTATTGAGGAGCAGATGACGCTCTGAATAAGTTCTCTGAGACTTTACGCACAAGTTTTAACGCATTTCTATTGCAAAATTCGTATTCCATGACTCTGTTCAGATCATGTTTAGTTTTGATACATTTATCCTACAATCTTACATTTTTCCTAACATAAATAAAATGCGGCATATAGGCTATGTAAATGTCTTTAAAAATGCTTATAATGAGAGTTGGAGGATATCGTCTATCACGATGGTTCACTGTAAACATCGTCAACTGCCAATTAAGGGGACATCGCCCAACCCTAGTGCATGTCTATGGTAACTAGTAGCCTGCATTAAAAACAGTCTGATCCAAGCACAGTGCACCTGAGGCAAATCACTTATAACACGAGACTACCCATATAAATGTCTGTGTTGACTGAATCTTTTTTTTTAATATAACCATTTTGCATTTAAAAGAACTTATATTTGAGTAGCATCAGCTTCCTGGTTGTAAGCTACGCAGCGGCGGAGTGATCTGGTAGGTTACCGGATCTACAGTAGTTTGTTTACCTGCGGCCGGCATTACTACACGTGGAATTCATAAAGGAGCTTTCTACAAATAAGATATGGCAACGTTTGGAGGACGACCACATGATTTTGAAGAGGTTATTAATGCAGGCTTCTAGTTACCATAGACATGCACTAGACTAGCACTAGCCTAGCACCACTAAACTCTTCAAATATAAGGACTGCATGACTCTGGATAACTAGGAAATGAGGCCCTATGTCAAAAATCCTGAAATATCCCTTTAACTGGAGACATGTTGTGCAGCCCTACGGGTAAAAATGCAAAAGGGGGACGACTTAAAAGCAGAGGAATCAACAGGTGGCAAGTTTTGAGTTAAGACACACATCCCAAACCAGCAGCCGGACGCTCGCAAAGACCCCGTCGAGCACCTTACCTTTGAAGAAGCAGTCTTTGGCGTGCACCACGTAGATGCGCCTCTTCTCCAGGCAGGCCGTCCTGTAGACCTCACAGTGGTTCTCGTAGAAGCTGCCGTCGGAGCCGCACACCGGGACGAAGGAGGGCCGGCAGCGCTCCTGGCACACGCACTCGCCGCGGCCCGTCTCCGGCAGCACCACGCACTGCCGGCCTCGGCCACAGGAGGTCCGCCGGCACGGGTCCTCCTCCGCGGCGGCAGACAGGGCTGAGGAGGGAAGGGGAGATCACAGAAGACGTTTAGGATGGAAAAAGTAATACAGCTGATTGAAACGGTAACACAGCTTGACTTGTCATTGCAGTTTAATAGAAGACACTTTGATTGAATAGGCTTAAGACTTTTTCTTGTAGGAGTGTGTAATATCTGCGCACTTTCATCACAAAGTTCATTTAAAAACAAATTCCATGCACTGCTCAGATCTGACAATGTTCTGCTGCCTCTCTGAAGACTAAATAAAGGCACAAAATCTGCAAATACAACTCACTGCACATACTGTTCTAGCTTTGTGTTCACCTTTTGCATCTTGTGTGTTCAGAATGATAAATGTCCGAGCGCAAGAGAGTGTAAGAAGTCGAGTGAGTTGTGTTTAAGGTGTTTGAGAAGCTAGTTCAGTCAGTGGTTTGGTGCAGTCGATGGCATTTAGCGTCTTATCAATCGACAAAGTGTCTTGAGTCATTGTCAGTCCGCTGCTACTAAAAGAGCAACTTGACTCTTTTACATTGACACCTCCGACAACCAGAGACAATCTAATCAAACAGTTGGTGCATCGAAAGTGGAAGAGGCAGTAACACCAGGATATGTGTTCTCGCGCGTAACCGGCAATAAAGATCTCCACGGTAAAAATACAGTAAGCGTCACCTCGGCTCCCGTCTCCCCGTGGCACTGATTTGATCTGTTTGCTCTAAATTCAGTCAGAAAGATGCCGACGCTGCACCGGCTTCACCTTGGATTGCCACTACCAGAAGGACCTTTTTTGTCAGCGTTTTAAATCATTTTATAGCTGCAGCCTCGGGAGGTCAAAATTCGGGAACAACATGTGCGAGACAAAGCGAGCGCATATTCAAAACCCAATAGCAATTTGTATCAATGAACTTCGTATCCTCTTTAACTACATTCGTAAATCTCCTTCCACCCATGTACTGTATTTTTACTCTGTGCACAATTTGTCCCCCTGTCCCACTCTCCTACATGGAGTGGCTTGTGTCAGATGCCCTTCCGCTGGCTGCTTGATGCAGATACTTGATACTTGATGCAGATACTGGACGTTGGCTCCAAAGTAGCCCTATCTGCAGAGAGACTCTCATCCAACTGGGACTGGACGACAAGAACTAAGCTGTGACACTTTGGCCGACTGGGTCGTAAAACTTGGGCCAATCAACAATAGTGTTTTAATATGAGTGAGAGGGCCCAAAACACTTGGTTATTTCTTTCTAATGAAAGCACTCCGATGTGACAAACAGCTACAGGTATCAAACGGTTCCTTTTGGACAGGGGTCAACCTTATCGCTATCTTTGTCCAGCTCTGTCCACTGTGTCAGCTGCACAACACGGGTTGGGCTGTAGGATGCTCTTTCGCACCTGTATTGTGGCATGAGGTGTGGAATAAATGGGATTATTTCTCACCGCTGAAATATTATGGAGACGGAGGGACAAAGCAAGTGCTACATTCGGCCTAGAGGGATTGACCATGGACCCAGTGGTTCCACATTCAGAGCGGCTTCTTACAATGGGAAAAACTCCCGGGGCAGTCTGCGTAGACAGGCCGAGGAGGGCAGTTCTAAACACGGCCACTCTCCCGGGAGGAGCCGCTGTGCAGGCAGCACTTGAATTTGACTGAACACACGTGGGTTTAAAGAATAATCTCATCTAGCTCTTAAGTTCTTAACACACTTTTGTGAAAGTAAATGTTCCTGTAGACCGCCGTTCGAACGAAGAGATAAAAGCCATTTCCAGTGTGATGACAGCACGTTCAACTGCACTATGTAAAATAGCCTCAACTTTTTTTAAATAGAAATATCTATATTTTTCACTTTGTCAGTCACAGACTTAGGAGGGATAAAAAGTCTTGACTTTTTCTTGCCAGCCTTTTTGGCTAAAGGAAATTATATTTACCGGTCATTTGCGTTTCGAACTGGCCAAAATCTGGTTAACGGAAACCCTGGACTGGATGTTGGTTCCACTGTCTACAGCCCTATCTGCAGAGGGACTCGACAAACTGAAGCTCCATCACGGTCTGGACATTGGTTCCACTGTCTGTGGAGAGACTCCCATCAGACCTGGGTCTATCCATGCCATAGATGGGCCAGGTCTGATGGGAGTCTATAGATTGTAATGCTTGTCCGTCCATGGGAGTGGATCTCTCCCTCATGTGGTTGTGTGCTGCTGACTGCTTATTTGCCTGGACATTACATTGGTTATTTGTTTCACTGTTTGAGTGTCAGAAATATCCAGCTGTTCTGATTAATAGTTCATGATTGCATCCAAAAGTACTTTCAAATCCTGAATAATTTCTTCTTACTTGATTTAGTCCGGTATGAGGGGAGTTCTGTTCCGATTAAAAAATATGTGAAAGTGCATACGCTCAGTGAGGCAAATCAGTGAGGCACTTGTTATATACGTAATTAACTATTGTTCACCATATAAGAAAATAAAGTTATTAATAAGTGTTTGACCGTGAGGAGACTGTAATTAATGAACAAACAAACTATATAATGAGTTTGCAGTACATGATTATGAGTCATAACAGTGCTGAGATGAAGTCAAGTTGAATTGAACACACCAATTAAAGTGCCACATTTGGCTGCATCGTTTAATTAGTTCTTCCAACATGGGCGTTCAAGTTTTCAGTTTGAATCTTTATTTAGTGGATAAGATCATGTGATTTGTCGTTTCACTGGCTCACAGTAGTCGAGGTCGTTAAACTAAAGCTTTATGGTAAAAAGTTTGAAAAAGATTGATAATAAAAATATCCTGTCAATATCCTGTACAGTGTCCCAGCACAGGACAAAGGCTATATGCAAATTTGACAGCCAAAACGGATCAGAAACGGTCCTATTAGTGGCGGGAAAAGTTGCGGGGGTCTGCAAAAGCTGCAAAGAAACACTGAAAGCGCAAACACAAAAAAGGAGCCACAGAAGAGTGACAACGTGACGAAAAAGTGACAAAAAGCAATGAAAATCTGTCCAAAAAAGTGACGACAACACGAGAGAAAAGATCTATTAAGATGAAATTTGTATAGCTCTTTCAATAAGGCGTTACTCTGGCCTATAGACTGTAACATTTTAGATTTCAGTAAAGCTGAACTGGACCATATACACTCGGCTGAGAGGTTAATGCCATTTTAATGCCTAAATTCTATATTTTTAATGCCACAATGCAAAAAAACAACAACAGGAGAATAAGGAGACATTTTGATATTGAAAACCAAACTGGACACAACGACATCAACAACAACTTCAGTCAGAACTGCAGCGGAATCAGTTTTAGTCCTTATTAATGAATTTCTATTTGGATTCAATATTACTTTTGCCAAAACATATTACAAAATTACAAAACTCCCACAGTCGATCCCCCTCCCTTCCATGGGGACCTGCATCCCCCAAGCGAGGCAGCCGCATTTGATCCGGTCCCTGCTCCCGGCCTGACTTCTGAGAGCTGGATCTGGCAAACCCACCCACCACTCCACACACGAGGATGTTCGCGAGTGCCACGGAGAGACGGGCTGGTGCCGCTGGAGCCGAGGAGGGCAAGACCGTCAGCCAAACGGCGGTGTGTGCGGGGAGAAGGAAAAACGACTCTGACAGCAAGTTGTTCAAAGCAAATCCAAAAAAAAAAAAAACATGGCTGAACTGTACCCAAACTTCTGCGAGAAAAATAAATGTTGCCTCTTTGCAAGTGAACCATATCGCGCAAAGGAGTTTTATGGCGGGTGTACACACTGCACGATTTTGGCCGCCTACGACGTACGATCACTCGTCATGAGAAAAATCTTAGGTCGTAACTGAAATCGTAGGTCTTAGGTCTTACATTGAGACAGGGAAAAAGATTTAAAATAGAACCGCCGTATGACCAAAGGCGAATTACGACCGACATCAAGCAGTGTCAGATATTTTTGAACACTAGTCGTAGAGTGAGCCATCCTCTTGCTGCAGAGAGGATCTATGTCAGTGTCCCGTCAACAGCCAGAGTCAAAGCAACAGAAGCCAGGCATGGGCGGGACTTTCTCTGGACTTTTCCGCGAAAATAACACCGCTAGCATGTTGCGCTTGCCTGAGCTAAACACACGCCTTCTGAAGCCTGAAACTGCTACGACAAAACTTTGATTGTAGCTACGATTGTCTCTTTGAACACTCGCACAGTGGAGGCGAGAGCAGCTCACGATTTTACCATCCCCACGCAGTGCAGTGTCACATCTAAAAATCTTACAAGACAAAACAAAAAAATCGCACAGTGTACCCCATCCATTAGTGAAGGATTTTATTAAAAGCATTCTTTTGTTCTTTCGGCACAACTCCGAGTCAGGCCGCAGCAGCGAGGTGAAGGACACGCGCAGGCGGACGGACAAAGGAATCCTCAGAGACTCGCGATTTCCTCTCCGCGTCGAGCTGAATGTGGGTTTCTTTGGTTTTCGTTGTAGTAACCGTTCCTGAATACACTCATCAGAGAGTGTATGTGGCTCATGGGGAGGACTGAACCGGCTGCCCCCTGGTTGATGGGGATAATAGACTTAAATCACATTGCACTGGAGTTGCCAAACAGACAAGGAAAAAGGAAGGGGGGGAAAAAACGGATTTCACGACGCGTTTAAAGGCCTGTGTATGAATCATTTATGAGTCTTGCCTTAAACTAATCCTTATTGTCTGCGGCAGATAAGCGGGGGAACCTCGGCCGGGAGGATTCTCTTTTCTTCGCCGTAATTAAATGTTGGCGATCGGCGGCTCTGGGACGTTCGTAGACACCCGTCCCCGCGGCGTACAATCTGTTTGACTAATTGTTCCCCGTGTTTACGTACGTGGGCAAAGTGGGGGCCGCTCCTGTGTGACCTTCCCGCTCCAGTCAAGGTCGTGGGCGATTACAAGATGAGTTTGTATTCTCCGAGCGCCAGAGATTAAACGCTTAGCAGGAAATTACAGGCAAGCGCCGATATCCCCGACAGCCATTTGTGCACATTTTTTCTCTCTCCAGTTACTAAGCGTTAAAACACTAGAAAGATAAATCCCCTCCCAAAAAAACTTCATAAATTGTAGGCAGTTGACAACATAGAAAAGTAAAAATAGACATAACAATCAAAAAATCAAAATACAATCTAAACATGAAACCAACTCTTAAGGCAAAGTGTCATACTAGAGGGCGTAGCCATGCATTTATGTCCTCTGTAGTGGACATTGGTCTTGAGTCTGTCTGTCAGGCTGTTTACATGCAGTCTATCTGAATCCTATGGTCTTGCACAAAGGACATCCAGAGCTTTCTAACAATATACAGCCTAATGTGTTGGGGTGGCTCTAACAGTGCGTTTGAGATTTTCCTTCAAAATGGCTGAATTTTCATCAGTCAAATGGACCCAAACTTATTAAGAGGGTTCGTTTTTGCAGAACCAGATAAAGAACCACACCAATCTTATTAATTCTTCTAAAGAAGGGTTTATTTTTATTATTTTTTTACTTTTTGTTAATAAAATGTTTACCAATATTTTTACAATGAAGACCTTTTGAAAAACATTTCCTTCCATGTCCTTTGTAATGGACGCCAGGCAGTGGTTAAAGTGGGATTTGGAAGGTGGGGGAACTTTAACCTTTAACAAGCAGTAGAGTACGCGCTACATTTTATATTTTTTTATGTACTTATGTACTGACATGTAGTCATGGGTTCTGAACAGTATATAGTATTCATACTGCACAATACAAGGTATTTGATACTGTAATTATTTTATTTTCCAATATTTTTTAAGACCTTGAATTATTTTTAGATATCCTTTAGCAGGTTTTAACAATCATAAATGATTAAGGGTCTATGTGATTTACTAAATGAACAAATTCTGCTTTTGCCAGATCCACTCTTTTTATTTGTTTCTATCTGTTAAGCTCCTCTCTGGCAGGCATGGTGCTCTGCAGTCCTCCGTCTAAGAAGAACACATTTCTTGACATAATTTGTCAGAATCCCACTTATTCAAAGGAGGCCCAACCAAAGAAATGAACATGAGTGCTGAAACATTACCTATTAACAATTTTGGCTTGTTATTATGTTGTTCATTTAAGAAAATCCTCTTTCACAGTCAGTGGTGCTTACAGCAGGGCTCTTCCATTACTTTTTTCACTGGGGGAGATTTGTCGTTTGTCATTGGCCACTGGGCCGGTCAGGGGTCAGCCTCCCACCACCAAACGTATTCATATTTTTGGGATAAATAAATGAAAATGTCATTATCATCACTGCTTGAACAGAATAGAATTGGGCCTAAACATAAAAGTTATATTATATTCCAGTATTTTAAGGCTTTGGAGAAAAAACAACAACAACACAGCAATAGATTAATACAGCATAATAATAAACTAGGACTACTCAAAACTAAACCAGGATTAAGCCAGGTCAAAAACATGCAATATCAGGACTAAGGCTGGACTAAATCACATCTAAACGTGGCCAAAGGCCTAAAGAATGAGAGAGCTACATGTGAGACGAGTACATCTCAAACAACATGACTAACTCCTGCTCAGCCACTGCTCCTCAGCGCTGAGCAGACAGAGGGCTGACCATAGAAAATAATAAATAAGGGCTGAATAAACATCTGAGCCGCTGCTCTGTCCAGACCTCACGCTTCATGAAAAACTCAGTGAATGAAGCGCTCCTAGGAGATGGCGCGCTCATCCACATATTCAGCTTCAGCCTCTTTTACCTGTTAACTTCGCAAAGAGCATCTCTGTGCTTGTACATTTCCCACAAAGACGTATTGAATGAAGTCAGAGCAGAAAGGAAGAAAAATGCACCTGTCAAATGAATGATTCAGATGTTATTTGGTTAAGTTAGAGCCCAGATAGCGAGGTTTAGCGTGTTGACCGGTTGAACACGAGGGCTGCCGCGCAGTCCAGTTCTCCAAAACTCACGCACCATCAGCTTTATCGTCCGCTTTACAAACATCCACAACTGAACTGGTGTCCTTACCTTAAAGTCGCTGGTTAAGCCCTTTGCACCGGTGAAGGCAGGAACACTCGCTGCATCAGCCGCGGACCGCGAGGAGTCCTGCTTCTGCATGGGATAATCCGAGCAAACACGATTCATACTGTCCTTGTGCTGCGGTTTGATATAATCTGTCAGTCCGTCCAACGATAAGCCTCCTGTCTTCTCAGTTTAGTGTCTTACACCGTTTTACAGAGCCATGTTTTCATTTGAGCCCGCGCTCAGAGATGATGGTACCGGAGCCTCAGGCACACTGCTACGCAAAGTGGCGCGAACTCGCTGCGGAGTGACGCGAATGCGGCACGGATAATTCTGGAAAAAATCAGAAAAAATCAGCTTGATCCGTTGGGGCTCCGGTCTCCGGCAAAAATAGACTTCTTGCGGATTGTTTCCGTTGCCGCCGGATGGCCTCGGTAGCCGGACCTGGACTTCGCGGAGCAGTGTGAGTGTGCAACATTGGTTTTAATGACTTTCTAAGTCTGCGGATGCTGTACCTTAACCAGATTTAATGTGAGCCGGGGGTTAGGGTTAACCCATTTAGGCCGGGAAAGCATTGCCGCATTTCTACCATTAAAGCCGGGGGCGCTCTTGCGCAATTCTACCATTGAGGCCGGGAAATCGTATGTCATTTTTCGAGTATAAGGGTGTTTTTGCACCAATTGTCGGCCTTTGAGCCAATGAAATGCAACAGAATAGAGGCGCGGGAGCATCAGCATCACAACACTTTTTGTTTCGTGTAATTTGGTGAAATATTTGCAGAGATATTCACTTCACTACAGTCCGTTTATAGAGCTTCCACGTAAATGCGGCGCCGCAACACGCGATGTTCATAGTTTCATACAATCAAAAGGTTTTACTCAAAAACGATCAGAAAACAGTTGTTATGCTCTTTCTATCACGTAGTTTTATTGAGAAGTCAAGTGTGGGACGAGAGGAGAGGAGAGCTGACAGTGCTGAGCAGCAGTGAGGGGAGGGGCTTTCTCCTCCTCCTTGCTGTGTTTAGAGAAATCTGTTTGGAGCAGGATACTCTGCCCTCCCCAATCTCCAGCTTTTTATTTATTTATAGCTTAATAATTATCATACTTATTTCCCATGTTTCTATATAAAACTATTAATTACATTGTATTTTAAAGAGTGGATATTGTTTTGGGTTTAGAGAGAAGCTGCTAGACATTTTTGAAGTGACCTCAAATGACAAATTACAAAGGTTTACCATAAAAAAATATAGGCCTATATTTTAGTATAAGAGGGCTATATACTTTATTTCACTTTGCTTTTACATATTATATTTTTGTGAATGTGTATCTAAATAAATCAAATTTCTCAGGAAAGCCACAAGTGTAAGCTCTCAAATACTTTTTGAATTGTGTTCCTATCTGCTACAGAGGCTGTGAAGTGAGAACTCAATCATTTAGTAGGCGTTGACACAGTTGCTGAATACTTCAGGAACTTCAGGTTTTCTGGAACTTTCTGGAACTTCAGATTTTCGGGGTCTCTTCTGAAATTGCCCATAGGTTTTCACATGCCTTTTTTCCAGGCGTTCCAGGCCTAAATGGGTTAAATGAAAATGATAACATTTTGAATTCATTAGTGACAGATTCAGACTTGGAGCTGTGAGAAGATGAGCTGAAGTTTCAGTGTTAGAAAAGAACAGTGGAGGTTCAGAAGAGGAAGCATCAGCTGAGGACACCGCAGGTCTGGGTGCTTTTCATTATGGGGGAAGAACTCAGGGGTTATTAAGAATAAAACGTAATGTTTTTAACACGTAGCCAGTGACTTCCATCAGTATCTCACTGTTCGGGATGTTTTCTTGAACTATTTGTCAGAGTCATGAAGGTCCAAGTCAACTGGTCCTGGGATCAAGTTAAGTCGACTCAAGTCAAGTCTTGCTTTAGCCGCAAGTCAGTAATTCTTCGTTTCAAAATGTTTTTGATCTGCCTGAAAATATGCAACAAGCACTTTCTCAAGATTTAGCGATTTTGAAAATTTAGGCTAAAATTAAAGTTTACAAAATCTAATGAATTTGACTTTAAAGTCTAATTCATATTTAATCACCACAAAAATGTAGAATTTCTCTGTACAAAATAACTGGGACAGCATTTTAAGGCAGGGGGCCTGGGGGCCGACTTCAAAATAATTTAAACACAGTCTTTTTAACATGTTGTTTTTCTATGCAGTCTGAAAGATAAATATAAAATCTTGTTTTTATTTTTGTTAGTTTCTGACAGTTTTTCTGTCACTGGTTCCCCTGTAATCCCCCAGCCCCTGTATACTCGGATTCGCCCCTGCTCAAAATAGATCCCGCACAGCCTTGAGTCCCGCTGTCACTGGGCTCTGTGTGGATGCGGAAAATAGATACTAAATGCTGTAACTTTTGTGTGAACGCCTTAAAACACCAAACCGCCTTCAAGATTTGGGTCAACTAATCCAGCTCTTACCGAGGCTGCCTGTCTGCGCTGTATACAGCTCATTGTTACGAACGTTTTCCTGTCCTTAAGAAACATCTATGAATCTTCACCTCTTCACTCATTGTACAAAACTTTTAATGCATCCAAAGAAACACACATTTCCTCCTCCTCCTTTTCGCGCTGTATTGATTAGAAGTGCTGTGTCGGGAAACCGAAAAAGCATGTGGCTAATTACTGTATATAATAGATGTGCTGGTTTTACGCAATGAATCCTGTTCTTTCAACAGTTTAACTCAAACAAATAATAAATATAAAGTCACAGCAAGTCACTGAGAGTCATTGGCCTCAAGTCCAAGTTAAGTCTCAAGTCGCAAACAGCAAGTCTTAAGTCAAGCCAAGTCTTTTGGAGCATTGGTCAAGTAAGTCTAAAGTCTGGAAAATTGCGACTCAAGTCCCAGAGCGTACGGAGATTTATCTATTTATGATGCATAAGTTGCTTGTGAGCACTGCTCCAAAAAGCGGACAAACATTGGAAGAGAAGCAAGGCTCTAAACTTTGCTTTTTCTATTTCCACCACTTTCCAAAATACCACAAAAGTCTCCAAACAATCAAAAACAAAGCTTTAAAGCTGAAATCCGCAGCACTGAAGTTGTCTGACATTTAGCTAAATCTCCCTTTTGTCCGTCTCTTTTTTTTCTTTTCCAACCATGCTGCCCACTGCTGAAGAAGTCTTGTAATCCTTGGCCTAAGCTCCTGACGTAGCTCTTCATAAAGCGGCTCTACAAGGCTTGGCCATCCATCCATCCAAAACCCGGTGCGTCCAGTGACTTCTTATTCTCCGCCGCATTGTGTTGGCTCTGGGACGCCGGGACCCGCTATTGTCCGGTTCATAATTAACGACGTTTGGTGCCACGTTTTTTGCCGCGCTGATAACCACGCATCAGGGATGTGCCTTTTTTGCCTTGTCGTTTTGACAATTTCAGACAATAGTGAGCCTCCCCCTTTAGGGCTTGTAAGCTCCGCTCAATCTCCTTGTACTTTCTCAACAGCTACAAAGTCTTACAGAGTCCCGGGACACTCCAGTAATGCCGCGATGAAGCTTGTTATTTCAATAGAACAAGTACAGGCGCTCTCAAATTGCAATCAATCATCACAAAGAGCCGAGGAGATGATAAAATATGTATAGATACTGACTTTTATGATATTGATGCAGCCAGACAAATTGCAAACAATGGAGGCCCGCTTACTTTCAACTGCTGTATCAATAATGCATTACAGTGTTTTATTTAACACTTTTCAGCCAAGTTGTTGGACAATTTGAGGCAGAACAAACACAGCATACTCAAGTTTTATGATGATCATTATAAGTCTGTTAAGGGTTGGTGACAGTCCCTCCATTTATCGTCAAGGAAGTCAATTTGTTTAAGCCGTGGTGTGAGAATCGTAAGTTGATATTGAATCTGTAAAAAAGACAAGGAAATGATCATCAACGCCAACATGAGCGATGTGACCCTACAATGCTGTCGTTTAGAGCAGTCTAAGATATGGCATCGCTGTCTGGTTCGGAGCACACTCTGTAACAGAGAAATCAACAATAGAGAAACTTGAGGCGGTAGCAATGAAAGTGGTTGGAACTGCAGAGATGCCGTCACCACAAGTGATATATGAGAAGACAGTTCCGTGGCTAGAGTTGCAAAGGGGCGGAACATTCCTGATACATCTTTCAATGGGAACTTTAGCTTGGAAAATTTGGGAATTAAAAAAAATGTTTTATTGTCAAAACACGTACAAATAAACATTACATTTTTGCATTATCTTCAATGAAGGTTCTTGAGTCATCTTCTGCACTCGGTAGTTGAAGTGTTGAACGTTTCGCCTCTCATCCAAAAGGCTTCGTCAGCGCACTAAGATTTAGCTCAGCCCGCTGATAAAGCCTTTTAGATGAGAGGTGAAATGTTCGACACTTCAACTACCGAGTACAGAAGATGACTCAAGAACCTTCATTGAAGATGGACAACATCTTCAACAATCAGCTACCTATGAATTATGTTTGAACCCATTTGAATAATGTCACACACCGCACCCATACAAGATGTGTGAGGCCCCAATTCAACCTGAAAAGACTCACAGAATGGCATTATGAGTGTTTTATTAACGAACATGATTCCATCCCCCAACCCCATCAGGGTTTTCCATCAGACCCTGATGGAAAACGGACGATATGAAATGCACGGCGTTGATGAATGCTAGCCAGAATCTTCCCCCGAGCCTGGATCCTGGTCGTAGTAGAAGAGGAGACCTGGGTTGGCCGGTCGACGACAAGCAGGGAAAGGCCTGGCAGAGAAAGGGGTTGAGGAGGGTCGTAAGCACAGTTGGCAAACGGCTGAGTGATTGACCAGGGAGCTTAAAAAAGGGGTCCTGAGCGATGAGCGGCTGGAGCGGGGATGAGCAGCTGCGGTGATTGTCTGTCGTGAAAGTGCGGCTTGAGCAGGGTCTGTGAGTGGATGATTGGAGAGAGCTGCCGGTGATGAGGTGATGAATGAATGCAGCTGGTAGCTTCTCCCAGGTTGAATTCGAACAGAAGCTTCATTAGCCATGTCAACTTCCCATCGAATACACAAGCTTGTGATTAAAGAGGGGGTATTATGCTTTTTTCAATCACATAGCACCAGTCTATAGCATACTACAATGATGACGTAACCTTCTGTTGGTCTGTATATGCAGTAAATTAAAATAACTGCCTTGAATAAAATTGCTCTCTCAAAATGGCTGTACTGAACGTCTTGAAATAGGCCTCTGTCTCTTTAAGAAGCTTTCCGACACGCCCCCTTCAGCACACTGCTGTGGCATTTAAACAACAACACTGTACGGGGAGGGGCTCTGCTGAGCTGAGGAGCAGTGGTTGGTGGCTTGGCTGGTGACAAAAGGTCCAGAGGCGTCTCCAGGAGGTGGGGGCGTTCCTAGGAGGACTGAGGCATTGCTACACCTAAAATGGCTGCCGTCTAAGTTTTTACTGATTACTCAAAAATATGTGAATGAGCCAAGGCAACACTCCAGGCATGTGTTTAATGAGAGAATGACATAATAACATATAAAGCTTGAAAAAGTCCCCCTTTAAGAAATATCATTACGACAATAAAAAAACAAAAAAACAACTTGACCTCTTCATCTCCAACATGTGTCCAAGTAATGGAATAAAGAGTGGTTGGCAAAAAAAAAAAAAAAAACACATGAAGAGTCAAAATGACCAAAGTATGAACAAAATATCAGAACACCATTTGGGTACTTTACTTCATATCGCGGCAAAAACTGATGCAATATATTGAAAAATACTTGCCCCAGCCTTATTTTTATATGTACAGATTTCAGCCGTTTGACTTTGTTCCTGTCCGTGTCTCTGTAGCCTTACTGGGTAAAATAAACATTTATAATTCAGCACGTGTCAAAGAGTCAAAGATAGTTGAGGAGCAGCCTGTGAAAAGAGCAACTCTCCTCCATCAAAAATGCAGCGTTTGTTTTCCCCGACACTTGGAGCGTGAACGCTTGTGGCGTCCCCAAAGATGCCGTTTGTATCCATCCATCAAAGTCATGTAATTGCAACGGCATTTAAGAGAATCACACTGTCAATATGCATATTTCTAACGTAAACCTCATTCCCTTCCTGCAGACTTTGTCCTGCATCCTCTGCGCCGGCCTCACCTCCGTCCCGTCAGCGGAGGAGCACTTTATTGTTTTTGCGCCGAGGCAGATGCAGATAATTACATCCAGAGACACACGTCAGGATGTGCCCCCTGGAGGACGGAGATGGGACAAACTGCTCCTGACAGCTCTCAAATCAAGAATATCAATGGACACAACAGCAGAGGCAACAGAAAGCGGAGGTGTGAGCGGCCATAGTAACGACAGGCAATGCAATGTGGTGTGAATGACAGTAATTTAAGGCTTTAGAGTTTATTTTATCTATTGTTTATGGTGTCATATATTTGTGACAATGGTAAAATCACAAATGAGAATTCCCTATATAAGACTAATAGTCACTAACCTGCAGAGAATTAACTAACTGAATCTCCAACCATGACACTGGTAAATGTGTGCGAGTGTAAGAGATAGACTCTCTCCTCTCTTTTGTTCTAATGGACTTAAACGGCGTCCCAGGCTCAGATCTGGAGCCGCTCCAAAGCTCCGCGAGTGTGTTCGTGAGAATACAGCTGCGCCGCGGCACTACCCCAGCCAAAGTGAATTATTTATTTAGCACTCTCGCTGAAGATGTTTATTCGTGCTATGGCGCAGTGCTAGCACTTCTACCGGCGGCGGGCCCAAATCAAGCTAATTGCGTAGCCACTTCAGTCTCAGCCAATAACACTCTGCCAGAAACAGCCTCCCAACAACACCATTCATTATGTGTCATTAAGCATTAGCATCTAAATCAAAGCCAAACATTACCGATCCAGGGCTACGCTGGGGCTTAACCGGGTCTAAAGTAGGGCTGGGAAACATGTACCAAGGAATTTTCTTCGGATGAGGACCAAAACAGGTCTAAACTGAGAGGAAAACAGTTCAGAATCAGGAAACAATAATAACTAAATGGAATCAAGGCAAGGAATTTTCACGATGTAAGAGCAGCAAGAGCCTCAAACTATATTATGCAACAGGTAAGTCTGGATCCATTTAATACACGTTAGCAGAAATGGTAGAAAAAAGTATTTTTTGTACATAATAATAAGAAGGCGTAGACTTTTTATTTGTTTGTTTCTGACTGTAGCTACTATTGGTAATGAAGGTTGAATATCAATAGGCAACATACACTGACAGGAAACTTACAGGAAAGCGAGGCTACACTACTAGTAAAGCTAGCAAAAATGAGAGCTTAGCCAAACAAAATGGGAGCATCATAAGACAGCAGTGGCAACAGCTGTTAAAACACACATCATACTTTTAAAACATCATGTTCAACAATGACAAGTTAGCTTAACATTGTCACAGTGACCGCTCTCAAAAAACGAGACTCCGGGCAACTCATGAGGTCAGAAAAGAAGCTAGCGCAGCACAGTTTGCCTTGAAGCTAAACGCTAACATGCAATAAAATAATACATAAAAACAAATATACCGAATAACATTACTGTATAGACAATTGTTTTAATGCATTAGTTCATTATTTGGCACTATTTTTAAATTAATAATTAATGTTAGCCTTTAGCTTCAAGACAAACTGGTTAACCTTTTTAAACACAGACGTCTCTCCTCCGCTAAAGTATGTACATCCACTGTCCATCACGGAACCTTTATGTATTAGTCAAACGAGTCTAAGCCAATCTTACTACTACTTACTACTGGCGCGCACAATTTCTGGGTTAGCACAACTAGCAAAAAGAAGTGTCTGGCACAAGTGAAAGCTGGGCTTAACCAGTTCTGAAGTAGGGCTCACACAGGTATAACCTTCCAGGAACAGCCTCCAACAATGCTATAATATTGCTTTTCTTTATTAAAACAGCAGCACAGCAAAGTTTAGCAAGTGAATGGGGTTAGCATGGGTTTATATGGAAACTCCTTAATCAGGAAGTGAAACTACTATATTTTAGCATTTTAAATTTCTATTCTCTATCATTTTCTAACCAACAAAGTGTAAGATGATTATGTTACTTACTTACATCATTACTAAATACCTCTTATTAATTCTTTTATTCTGCACTTTATTCACTCGTTTGTAGTTTTTTGTTCACTAACACACTCCTGTTAGATGAACTATAAGTCGATTAGTCTAAACCCGAACTAAAAAAGGTTGTAACTGGCACTTTTTGAAGGCTAAACCAGTTCCGAGTAGTTCTCCCCTTTTAAAAAAGACTCCAGTCACTCCAGTGCATTAACTATAATTAAGCCGAATATCAACACGCCACCAAGGCCATTTTCTTCATTAGCCGCCGCAGATTGCCTCTTACTCAGCCGACCTCTGTTGTAAGGGCAGCTCGGCAGTTGGTCACGTGTGATTGAAGGGGAGACGGCGGGGCTCGTGTCGAGTCAAAGAAGAGACACAGCCGGTGTATGCGTAATTACTGTGAGCGAGGCAAGCGCAGCGACTGAGATACTTTTAATAGCTGGAGAAATGGGATCAAGGGATGTTTGTTGTGGTTGTTGGATTTCCTATGAAGACATTGAAGTATAACTGATGATCATGTAACCAGAGATGATTTTCCAGCTGCTTCAATTACGAGCATGTCATTTTTAAATGGTCTTTTAATGAGTGTCTTTAGGATGTTTGTTGTATTTAAGCCTGTCTCTGTGAAGCCTTATCTTGTTAAAGGTCCTATATCATGCAAAATCGACTTTTTGGAGTTTTTAGCCATGTTGTTATGCTATTTCCTTATCAAAAACACCCCCAGAGCGGTTTTTGGCTTCATTCACGCAGTTCTAAGTAATCCTCCTGAATCCTGCTCTCTGAGCAGCTGCTCTGCCCTCTCCTGGTAAACCACTGAGCTGTTCAGTTGTGTCGTCACAGCGGAACGGAAGTGCTCTACGTCTGTAATGTAATGCCTTACGGCCTGATTTTTATTTATAAAACCGCTTTTTATTTTTTTTCATGGATCCGAGCATACGTTTTGTTTGTGAAGACTGAGCTCTTTCTAACATACTCTGGACACGCCTGCTCTTTTTTCTTACCGAACGATAATGCCACGGATGCGCGTTTGGCTACGAGAGGAACAGGACTATTCAACCTTCCTAAAGAAGAGTGCACTCGCCAGAAGTTGGAATTTCTTTCAGGGATTCAGCTAGCTACTATATCAACCAACCTGATGGATGCTTGGTGAACCTAGGCCAGAATCAAAGTGGATTAACTTTTATAACCAACGCGATCTCATGGGAGGCCAGACTGAGCAGTGAGTCAATCAAAACGCGTGTTAGCGTGTGTGTTAGCCATTTATGAAACTGTTGCACATGTCAACTCCTTATAACTGCATTATGTGAAGTAACTTCACTTTTTGCAGCGATATTTATATTTATAATACTGTAAATGTGGAATGAGCGGAGAGAGGGGCGGAGTTAACTGAATCGAAGCGTCTTGTCTTCCGGGTAGGGAAAATACCCCCAGAAAATACTTCTCTCAAAAATGAGTACTCCATAGTGATAGAGATACAATATATCATATATATGCCTATACTTTACTTTGGAATGGCTAAAATAGCATGATACAGATCCTTTAAAAACATGCTAAACGTGTAATGTAGACCGATGGATGAACTATGACAGAAAGATGATCTGCGCTGTATGTATGTAGCACTTTGGCCCTCTGCCCATAATGTAAGTGTACATTGTCCAGATAAATGAATGTAAGTGAAAAGATTAAATGAAAAGCATACGTTTATGATTCAGTTTCAATAAGCTCTTAGAACTGATGTTCCTGTTAGCCAGTGTAGGGTAAACAGGCGTCTTCCAGTCAACATTTAAATATAAATAAAAGTTCAAATAAGAAACCAACTAAAATAAATGTCATGTCCAGTACGTCCATAATAATTTAGCATCAAATTAATGTTAGCCTTTAGCTTAAAGGGTAAACGACTTGCCATTATAAAGACAGAAATCTCCTCCGGTGACGTATTTACATCCTGATTAAAGTTTTTTTTTGTGTGTGTTGTAAGTTCAACAGCTGCGTGTTTTCAGCCAAGAGCTATTTAAATATTCATTAATTTCAGCAAGACACGGCCAACTGTCAATGAGAATAAAACACAGACAGGAAAACAGTCATTACCCTTGGAGGTTAGCATCAAAGTAATGCTGCGTTCCAACTGGTAATTGGTACATTTCCAGCCTCCGGCTTGGAAAAATGCCGCTCAAAGTGATAATTACAACATGTAAACTGCATCAGTGAAGTGAACCTTACTCTTGGTTACAGCCTTCAATATAACGTATTTATTTAGCATATTTTTAATGATATCTGCTGTGAAGAAACAGTCATGTAACGGTTGTAGCGTTAGCCGTTTCGTTTAAATACGAGTAAATACAGGCACGCTCGGAGATTGTAAGTTGTACTTGTCAAGGTGGAAACTCCCAGTTACCAATTGCCTGGAACGCAGCATTACTATGCAACAATCCGTACACAAACCTTTTTTTTTTCTTTTTTTTTTTTAATATTGTTAGATCCCCTAGAGGCATTTTTTGTAAAACAGTAAACAGAACCATGGGACAAAATTTGTTTAGGCCTAACAATGTAGTTCAGAGTGCAGTGCAACACAGTGAAACTAAATGAGTACGCTTTCTGCACGATCAACAAAATCTTACTTTTTCAAACATAAATCTCACATTGAATTGCTATTTTGGTGTTTGGTAATGCTTGGAGCCAGGTTATAGCATGAGTGCTAAATTCAGGTTGGCTAATTTACACCAAACTGATGTTAAGCAAACATATAAATACATATCTTTTCCTTTTTCATCACCTTATCGTGCATCCCTGGTCTTAAGTGCAGAAATGTCATAGTCTACATTGCCCGGGCTTAAGTGAAAGTCTTAGCTGATTAGTCCTTAAGCCCTTGGTTTGGTCTCTGGCGCTCCACTCCCAGAGGCTCATTGATTTAAACAGGCACAAACGAGAAGCCGATCCGGAGGTGTGCCCTGTTAGTCAGTGCTCACACTCCCTTCATCTGCACACCCCACTTGGTCCTGACTGCACTTCGATGATTAGATAAATTAGGAACACAGCTTACTTAAGTGCACAGAGCACTGTTGATAGGGTCAAAGGTAAAATGCAGGTTAGTTACAGCCTTTATCAACATTTAGGCATGAGTGGACTAGACCACAGATTGATACCGTGTTCTTCGACCGGGTAAGAAGCCTCTAATCACAGGACTGGACAATAACAGGTTCTTGGCTCGAGAAATCAATGTAGTGGCTTTAAGTCTTTTCACTGGACAACAATCACACTTGACTGAATGATTCAGCCACTTCTTAATCGTTAAAGCGGTCTTTTACGTTATGCGAGCAGAGAAGGGGAAGAGAATGGTATTTCAGCGCTTTTCACATAGCATCTCCAAGTCCCCCAAAGCTTTTCACGACGGGAAATTTTTCATTCCCTCCATGCTATGTAACTGAAGATTTTATTGGGAAAAAATGTCTTTATGGCACTACAATAGCTCTGGTCAATAAAGACACTTCAACACAAAAGAGGAAATTACAACCATACCTTGATTTTTTTTTTTTTTTTTTTTTTTTAAGTGACAATTCTCCGGCCCAACGCACTCACACATAATTAAACCAAAGCATATCCAGCAAGGTCAATCAAGTGTAAGAGCTGCCTTCATCCAGAGACAATGCAATGGCCACTGGTCGGACCACACACGGCGAGAGTCCCGAGGATAACCGCTAAAGACCCGGTCAGCGGAAGCATGTGACAGACAGTAATGACTGAAATAAGCTCAGTTTCCGACATGTTGAAATCCACAGAACGCTAATGGAAAAGGGGAGCAAATCCAGCTGTCTTTGCTCCAACCACGGCCGAGTGAAAAAGCAGCAGATAATTGGTCGCAATCGATGCGGTGATCCCAGCTCCACACAGGACAGCCCAGCTCCGAACAAGAGCTAATCTCACAGCGCACGGTGCAGCGGCGAGGAAACCACGCGCCTACAGAAGAGATCATCTGGATTAATAAACACAAGAACACATTTACATTTGTTCAATGCAGGGATGCATGATATTCAGTAAGTCTTTGAAACATTGTCAGAGCCTGGACTGAATCCCACAGCGCGAAGGTCAGAACAGTGTTCCACCGTAAGTGCAGTAGTCTTATTCACACCAAACCTTTTCAACACAGGAGACGTATGCTTTATCCTGGCATTTTGTGACAACCTATTACAAAGTTATTTAACACTTCAAACATAGTGAAAAGGCAATATTGGCCGAAAAAAAAGCTAAAAATAGAAAGAAATCATTAATTCCGTGTTGTATTTTGGGTTTGACATAAGCTGCATTTGACAGTAAAATGACATGCTCAAATGTGTGCTGTCGATTGGAAACTTGAAAATGTGGCTTCTCCTGGACATCCAAATAAAACATTTCCCTCGTGGAGACATCGATTCCAATGATCCGGAAATGAAAATGAGATGGTAAATGTTTGCTAAACTACTGCAAAAAACTGTTAGCAGCGCTGAATCTGAATCTGTATTCCAAACGTGCAGCTCTGAGCCTGTTAGTTTTCTTGAACGGCACGAGAGCAGGTCTGTGCTCTTCCTGGGTAGGCAGGGTGAGGGCGGGGACATGAGTGAATCGCTTATAAAACCACGTCCTAACTACAGAGGAACCACCATAACCAGACTAAAAGCTCACACAAGTCCATTTTGCATAATATGTCACCTTTAAAATGACATAATTGATGAGTATCGTGTCTAGATAAGACCGGGACCAAAGCTTTCAACGATTTGCAACTCAATAAGGAAAATGTTGACCAAAAATTAACTTTTGCACATTTTTACGCCACCAAGCTATGTTTTAGTCTGTGTTAGTAAACACTGTGCAGACCTAGTCCAAAGACAGCAACATACTTATAAAAGAATAAACCAAATGTAGCAAGACGAGTGGTGATGGTATAATTTAGCAGGATTCAATTTAAATAAAACTAAAGACAACACCACCGGAGAGAAGGCTCCGCACCTCTAGAAAGGCTCGTAGGTTCGTTCATTGATAGAGGACAAAAATGTTCCAAAAGTATACATGATTTATTATATCACATTTGTTTCCTTTAAAATCTTTTGTTCATATTTCCATTCTTTTAAGACCTCGGGAAATCATTCAGTCCATAGTTCATCGTGTAACAATTATTCTTTTAACAGAAAAGGTCCATACAAAACGGACGAAAAACAAGGCAGCAGGAGAACACAAGCAGCAGGGATATGACCAAAGCCCTCGACCTACAAATTAAGAATAATGTTAGACTGTAACAGAAAAGTAGGAAAATGACCGTAACGCTAGCTGGCTCATACCGTCGCACGCCCGCACGAGCTACTCGGCCATCCCGGTGCTTCGATAGTGCTCACACCACACCCCAGCAGACCCCGGAATGCCAACCGGGCAGAGCTTTGGACGCCATGTGATGGTGCGCTATGAAGCCCTCAACCATCCGCGACACTACAGAAGAGCTCGTATTAGCGGCCATACAAAGTACGAAGATAAATGAACGGCAAATAGCTGCAATATCTACCTGACAGGAGACGCAAACACACCCTGGGCGCTCCCAGCCCAGCGCGAACACAAGGCGGAAGTACGGAGAATAACAGAGGACGAATGAAGGAAAGGGAGGGGCTTTTATACGATTGTAAGGGGTCGAGCGCCATCTGCTGATGTTCTGATGCTATATACTAATAATGAATAATAATTAATAATATCTACAAGCCTATATTTAACAATAAAATTATAATACCACACAAAGGAAACAAAAAAGCTATGAATGTAACAACTCATGCACCTATTGCCAACTCTATAAATAGCATTTCATGCAAAACTGAGCTTTTACCCATGTTACAGCGTTGTTCAAAAACATACCTGGAGAAGTACTCCGCTTCTTAACGCAAGTTTGATTAATCCTGTTTCATTTGGTTGTTTCTTCTTCTTCTACTGAAGCGTTCTCATGTGTACTTCCTGAATTTCCTGTCCTCCCATAAACCATCTCGGACATTTTTGAAGCTGATGGACTCGATGTAGCTGATACGTCCACTTTACCCAACACACATCACTGAATTGACATCAACTTACCTAAATGTTGACGCTTTTCTTGGCCGCCCATGAAAGAGACTGTCCAACCCTGAGCTTCCATTGCTCGACATCAACAACAAGAGTGACACTAATGATAAACGCAACACAAGTTTACCTGTCACAACGCTACCACAAAGGAATCGCACCACCGTTTGTTTGATGCCCCCCCCCCCCTCCCCCCTCACACACACATCCTTGGGCTCGTGGGATTTGGATGACAATTTCAAAACGCTAAAATGCGCTGAGACGAGTGAATAATCCGGCTTGATCACAGCTGCTCGAACCTGTCAGGCAATGAAATAATGAAGTGGGAGTCATCGGATCTTCTGCTGCAGCGCTGCATGGTGATGGTGGCGGTGGGACTGTGGCGGCGGCTGGCCTCCCCAGGGGACCACACATCATCCACCGGGTGGCACATCATCACGGCGCCGACCGAAAGTGATGAATTTTTCAAAGCAACTTCTGGGCTTTTTTTGGTTTTGTTTTATATAATAAGCAGGTGAAAGGGAGAAAGGCAGACATTGTGAGAGACTTGGGCGTAGTCACTGGAGTCACTGTGTGTTTTATGTTTGCGGAACATTCCAGGGTGTATGTCGCGAACTCACAATGTAAACAGTGTTAACATATTTTCATTTTGTTATAGTCTTTTGACAAAAATGTCTAAGTTTTAGTCAAGATTCAGTCAAATAGTTCTCTTCAATTTTAATTTAGTTACAGTCGACTAAAACTAAATCCAAGATTAATTTAGTCGACTTTGCATTCATAATATTCATAATATTTATTATAATCATATTTAATAAGGGTCCTCTGCTTGATGTTTGTTCTCCAAATGAACAAAGCACAGAGCTGTTCCTTTAGCAGTGAATTATATTGATACGAGGCTCTTTCAGTTTTAGTTTTAGTTTCATAAACAACTTTGAATGTATAGTTTTAGTCTAATTTTAGACAGCAAAAAAAATTACTTTAACTAAAATTGTGACAAAATATTTTAGTTGATGAAATGAACTCTGCAGACTCCAATTAGGCGTATTATGAAAATAAAGAGAACCTCCAACATCTCCATGGCAACCAGCCAGTGATGATCATGACTCGGGTTTAAAGTGCATATGACAGATTAGACCCATTTCACAAAAACATAGTTAACACAAAAAAAATAACCTTTAATTTAGGGGGGAAAAAATACTTCCGCATTGGCCATGGAGCACCGGAAGTGATGTACAAACTGCAAATTGTTAACAGTCGCTGTAATCCATTGAAGTCAATGGGATCATTTGTCCAATGAAACTGTAAACTGTCTCACACAAACATACAGCGAACCACAACTATATCACCATGAACCTGGGACAAAATGTGACAGGCTAAGGACCAACGATAAGAACAAATGTTGAGCACTGACTTTTAAAAAGGTCTCTAGCTAGTGGGCTAAAGGCAAGGCAGGGCATGTTTATTTATACCGTGCATTTCGTACACAAGGTGTACGCCAGCTGCTAGCAGATTCAGTCAGGATTAGTTTGTTTACGTCACACCACTTTTATGTTGTGCTTTGCATTAATGGGAGTGTAATGAGCTGATGGTAGAGATGTAAAATGACAGTCGCTGATGATAAACTTGGCCTGACACGATCTGCTTTTACAATGGAGCTCACCAGGAGATGACATCTACACGCTTACAAATGTGAAACAAAGGCTCACTAATACAAACCGATATATCACATTAAAACCAATAGTATTGCTGCAAAAAAGAGCTATCCGAGTAATTCATAAAGCTGGGTTTTTGGACCACACAAACTCATTATTTTAAATCAAAGATCATGAAGTTTTGTGACATTGTTGAGTTCCAAACTGTACAGATGTTATACAAAGCAAGATACAAACTGTTACCAGGCCAATACAAAGAAGGTTCCAAGAACGTACTGGTTGTTATGAATTACGTGACGAATTAAACTTTAGGACTCAGAAACATAGCTCAACTTTGAAAAGTTTTAGCCCAACAGTTAATGGTGTACAATTGTGGAATAAACTGGAAATGGAGTTGAAACGAAGTCCAAATATCAACCTGTTCAAATATAAATACAAACAAAAGACTTTTGAAATATACAGAGAACAAGAAATGTGTTGCCACTAGGAGGTGCAGTAGGATCAATTATGTGTGTTTCCTCTATAATCAAGGAAGAGTGTTGCTGCTTGGAACGGTTGTCATTCTATTGCTCAAATTTACAAATTGAGAATTAGGGTAGGCAAGTTATGAATCTGTTGAGAGGGACCCTCCCAACGGGCTCAAAACCTTGTCTTTTAATGCACCACTCAGCATAGGAACATCATCTACAAAATCAGCTGTTAGGGCAGCTGGTGGGGGTTTGTTGAGGGGGAGTTACTGCCCTCTTCAACTGGCCCGCTCTACACCCTGGCTTTTTAATGCACCACACTATGCAGGGCTTACATCACACTTCACATATAACTCAATTAAACAAATATAATAATAATGATAATTAAACCCAAATTAAATTATATTGAGGATGGTAATGACAACTGGGAAGTAGCAAGATCTCAGAGTATAATATGTATTAATGCACCTTTATAACATAAAAGTAGCACATTCTTTTGTTCTTTATTTTGCTGTTGTTTTTATTTTGTTCTGGTTCATCATTTATTGTTACTTTGCCCTATGTTCCTTTGTTTATGATTTGCTACCTTGTAAATATTAAATGTAATGTTATTATTTTTATTTTTGGGGTGGGCGCTTATAAGCCTTTGGCTTCAGCCCACTCCCTTTGAGCAGGTCAACTGCTCAAACAAATAAATAAACTAAACTAAACTAATCAGATCAAGTCTGCAGAATGAAATCACACGTGGATCTGTACTGTGACCCTGAGATAAACAGCAGGATATGACTCAGCGGAAATAAACACCACGAGCACCCATTAGCATGCGGCCCTTGCCTCAGCTAAACACACGCCTGTAGCCTGTGGTCTATGATTGTCTCTGTGAACAATCACACAGTGGAAATGAGAGCAGCTCACAATTTTACAAACCCCATCGCAGATTCAGTTGGGTTGTGCCCGTGACATTATCATATTACTCTGTATTGTATTACGTTTTTGGGGGGGGGTTGAACTGGTGTGATAGTCCCATAGACTGTGAAAAACTATTGCTATTCTACAGTGACAGTATATGGGCTGGTCTACTTGCTTTTTGTGTGTAACCAGATTTGTAGGTGCAAGTAGTTGCTGTACAGCACAGCTACAATAGGACATACTTTTATCAATACGTACAGTGTAGATGCCCTTCAGACTTGCAATGTCGACCAAGCCCAAAACATGTAGTTGACAGTTATTATAAAATTTGGTTTGGCTTATTTAAAGACCTGCTGGTTGTATCAAATAGACAACAATAATGCGTGATTAGAGGGCTATAAAAGTTGTCAAGAACAACCTTTTGTTGATCCCTAGGAACAGATTTCTTTCACTTATAACGATAGAATCTAAAATCTAAAATCAATCCAACTCCCCCCACAGAAGAAATCTTTGTTACTAATATATACATATATATCAACAAAATAAAGCCGTACATTTAAAACAAGCTCTATCCATTACTTAGATTTCAGTGCTAACAGATGTCACAACAGAACATGACAGAAAACTTGCAATACATTTTTTTTCTCATATTCATGTCAGTAATCTACAGTAAAAGTTTCAAGTTGATATCTCTAAATATCATTCAATCAATCAATCAATCAAACTTTATTTATAAAGCACTTTACAGATTACAACATTTATCCCTCCGAATATATACATAACGTAACACGCACACTCAAACTTTTACCCCACCGTCTACGCACACAGCCCCTCACTCACTAACTCACACACACACACACGCACACGCACGCGCACACGCACACGCACACGCACACGCACACGCACACGCACACGCACACGCACACACACACGCACACGCACACGCACACACACACAGAATAAAATAAATAGATACATAAGGCTGGGTACAGAGTCCCCGCCTCGAAACATATCGCACGACTTTGCAAAGCCAGTGAACCCGTATCCACAACCGCAAGTCAAAGTTTGACAAAATGTTGGGGCCCACTGATGCACGTAGAAGCCAGATCTGTATTATTTATTTCTGAACCTCTCCAACAGAACAGCTCCGGTAATATCAGACGGCGGAATGCACGTTCATATTTCCGCATTAATGCTAGCACGGCAGAGGATGAAATAAGCTCTCAATTCTCCTTTTCCCTGCTCCTTCGGCTTGTGTGTGTGCTAAATCTCTGTGGGAGTAAAAAAACAAAAAACAACCTTTACATCTCCACACCGTGTTCGCCACAAATAGAAAATGTTGCTATGTATACGTGCCTCATCGGCGCTGTACAACAAACCCAAAAAAGTCATGCGATCTCAATCTCTCCGGGCTTAAATGACATTTTTATCTTGCACTGCTGCACAAATACGTGGCTGTCCTTATATTTTCAAACTATGCTCCCAGTTCAGGCCATTTTCAGACCCAGTTTGGATTTTGCGACGTGCGTTTTCGTGTGTCCGTTTATTTCACACCTCGGGGCAACTACAACTTTGCAACTGTTACAGCCTTTTACTGTCCAGGGCGCTAAAACGTGGAGCTCCTTGGGCCTGATCTTTTGTTTTTTCGAAACGCAGACTGTAGACTAGACCCTCTCTGAGCTTTTTCTTCCGACAAACCCATGGGGGTGTTTTTGAAGGTGCCGCAATGTCGTGAATATGGAGATATTTTTATATAATGTGGAAGTATTTCTATATTTTGTTATGTTAGACTTTAGTGATTTTTATATAGCTGTGTGGTGTATTGCTCATGTGTTTTGTGCTGATACTGGTGGACTCAAAGCTCTCTGCCTTTTTACAACTAGGTGTGACATTCCAAGAGGGGGTTTTATGGCCCATTGTTCTCTGTTTGAAGCCCTGGGAGCAGGGTCCGAAGGTGGAGAGTTTTAGCAAGGACCTTCAGAGAAGCTGATCTGGATTTTGGCTAACCCTGGGAGCAGCATCATGGAGTCAGATTACAGACGAGGAGGGATGAGCCAGGACCTTCTGATTGGCTCGTTATTTCATGCATATTCATTGATTGTTTTGTGATATATATGTTCTCTGAGCATAGGGGGAGGCTGCGTTCGAACCGCCCGATGTAAGCCAGTGTGTGCGTGATAGGGACAGAGTAGCGGATCCGATGAATTGTGTTAGAATTGTATCGCTCAGGAATAAACTTTTGATTGATTTTAATTAACCGAGCCTTTGTATTCGTTTTCATCCATTTAAGAACACGACATGAACCACGCGACAGGCCGGAACTAGGTGTTAAAAAAGCAGAGCAAAAAGACTCCTCTTTGAGGCCTGGTAGTTGTTTTTACATTTTACGCTTTATACAACTAAAAATAGAAAGGACAAATGGCGTACTACCTCTGGATCCGTTTAGCCATCAAACATCGCAAATTATGAACAATCCAAATGTTTTCAGCTGTTGTCAACCAATCGACCTCATTTAGATGATGTCAAAGCCCGGTTAGAAGTCATCACTGAAATGGTTAATAATATAATATATAAAAGTGTCTTCTGAGCCAAATGTTAAAACATATTCAGTTTTTTCTGTTTATTGTGAGTCGCGTACACATCTAACAGCCACGAAACATCATCTAATAATTAGTTTATTTTGGAGAAACTTCAGAAATGATATAAATGCCATGAAACGGACAATCATACCTCGCCATAGTAGCTACTGGCTTCACCATTCCAGACCATATGGGGAGAAAAAGCTCTATTTACAGGTCCGTGAAGCCGTTACCATCATAAGTGCATTTGTAGGCTCAGAAACTAACACTGTTCATGCACAATTATTTGGTGTTTGCTGTATAGACAAGCGTAAGAATTGCTCGAACAGCTTCAATGGCGCTAATAATGGTGGACGTCGTAACTAAGTGGCTACGTCATGACTCACAGCGGCATAAGATTTGTCGTTTGTCCCGTGGGAGCTTGAAAATGACGTAGCCTAAATGCTACAGTACATGAGAGGCCACCCGCAATGTTAATGTAAAAGATGAGGAGAAAAAAAGAGCGAAGAAGCAACAAGTTCTCGTCTACCCCTTCTTTCTAAGCCACGTCCCCACGACCTGGACATGCAAGCACTGGGGCACCGTTTGTCTGCATGCAAGATGTCACTCTCGTCTGCGCTAATGCTGTTGTTGCGCCACATAGAAGATCGGTTCCCTTATCTCCTGACTTAGATCTGTGCATGTGCGTGCGTGAATGTTGAATTCTCCAATGCTCAAAATCTGAACCGAGTTGCTAATGACCCCTTGTATCCTTAGGCTTTTGTGGCAAAAACAACATAGAATTCTCTCCGCTTTATTGGCCGATGCTTCGTAAACCACCAACTTCCTTGTTTACAAAATACAGTGGCCTCCATCATCCGTAAATGGAAGAAGTTTGGAACCACCAGGACTCTTCCTAGAGCTGGCCGGCCATCTAAACTGAGCGATCGGGGAGAAGGGCCTTAGTCAGGGAGGTGACTAAGAACCCGATGGTCACTCTGTCAGAGCTCCAGCGTTCCTCTGTGGAGAGAGGAGAACCTTCCAGAAGGACAACCATCTCTGCAGCAATCCACAAATCAGGCCTGTATGGTAGAGTGGCCAGACGGAAGCCGCTCCTTAGTAAAAGGCACATGGCAGCCCGTCTGGAGTTTGCCAAAAGGCACCTGAAAGACTCTCAGACCATGAGTAAGAAAATTCTCTGGTCTGATGAGACAAAGATTGAACTCTTTGGCGTGAATGCCAGGCGTTATGCTTGGAGGAAACCAGGCACTGCTCATCACCTGGCCAATACCATCCCTACAGTGAAGCATGGTGGTGGCAGCATCATGCTGTGGGGATGTTTTCAGCGGCAGGAACTGGGAGACTAGTCGGGATAGAGGGAAAGATGAATGCAGCAATGTATAGAGACATCCTGGATGAAAACCTGTTCCAGAGCGCTCTTGACCTCAGACTGGGGCGACGGTTCATCTTTCAGCAGGACAACGACCCTAAGCACACAGCCAAGATAACAAAGAAGCTCAAGGACAACTCTGTGAATGTCCTTGAGTGGCCCAGCCAGAGCCCAGACTTGAATCCGATTGAACATCTCTGGAGAGATCTGAAAATGGCTGTGCACTGACGCTCCCCACCAACTTGATGGAGCTTGAGAGGTGCTGCAAAGAGGAATGGGCAAAACTGCCCAAAGATGGGTGTGCCAAGCTTGTGGCATCATATTCAAAAAGACTTGAGGCTGTAATTGCTGCCAAAGGTGCCTCAACAAAGTATTGAGAAAAGGCTGTGAATACTTATGTACACGTGATTTTTTTGTTTTTTATTTGTAATAAATTTGCTAAAATCTCAAAAAACTTTTTTCACGTTGTCATTATGGGGTGTTATGTGTAGAATTTTGAGGGAAAAATGGATTGAATCAATTTTGGAATAAGGCTGTAACATAACAAAATGTGAAAAAAGTGAAGCGCTGTGAATACTTTCCGGATGCACTGTACGTTGTTTGCGCCATATCCGGCTTTTCTCTGATTGGCTAATAATGCAGTTAGGGCCTGTGCTTCACAGCTAGAAGGTCCGGGTTTCGATTCCCACCAGGACGGGGCCTTTCTGTGTGTGTGCATGTTCTCCCCGTGTCTGCGTAGGTTTCCCCTACCACTAAAAACATGTAAAATAGCCAATGACACTTTCTTTGGTTTGGCATTAAACAAATCTCAAAGCTTCTTGAACGAAGTGTCAAAATAGTGACAAAAAGGAGACGTAAACGGGGATGAAAACGCAAAAATAAGCATCAAAAGTGCCACAAAAATGCAGCAAACGGGCGACAATAAAGCGATGAAAATGCCCCAAAAACTGGCAATGAAATGCAACAAAAATGATGAAAAAGCATCAAAAGAGCGACAAAAACGCAACTAAACGGGCAACAATAAAGCAACAAAAATACAACAAAATAGGGACAACAACACAAGGGAACATCTTCGATGAGTTTTGTAGGCCTTGGTGTTCAAATGAGGCATTACTCTGGCCTACAGTCTGTAAGCTCCAGTCTCGAGAAGCTTTTAGATTTGAGTAAAACCGAACTGGAGAAAATGTGCTCGGTGAATGCGGGGGCTAAGGGTTAACATGAACTGTCTCAACCAAAGAAACAAATAAATAAAATTAATTAAATAAATCACGCCCATCGGTATTTGAAGAAAACCCTCCTGATCCCACACACACGTCGTTGGAAAGAATAGGAAAGCATGTATTCTGCACTTGAATGAAGAAACTATGATTGCCCCGGCGAACATGTAATCTACAAATATCTGAGGGAAAAAAGAGAAATCCAACATTAATGCAGTTTCCTTTTCCTCGTGCGTAGACTAAAACTGTCAAGAGCTAGCATCACAGTTGCAGCTCTCGGAGGGAAAGCTCTCCCTGACACCGTGGACCTCACGTCCACTCATCACATGACTAATGGCCTCCACACGCGATCGCGTCTCACTAAGGTCCCGCAGAGGTCTCCGAAACAACATAAAGAGTCTAGTGCAAAGCTTTATGGTTGTATGTGGCCCTGTGTCCATTCAGGTGTGGCTGGAAAGGAAATGCCTTTTTGGCCCATAGAAATGCAGCTCCGATTCCACCGGGAAGGTTGTACCGTCCATCATACCATCGTTGATCGGTTCAATAGACTATTCATGAGAATAAATATCTAAATGGAGAGGTAAACTTTGGTCTTTTAAGCCCTATTCTAAAAATGGCAGATTCTGCGCGTGCGAATCCAGCATGTGGGTGATTTGAGAGGTAAAAATTCCCCCTGATTTTTACGTTAAGGCTAATTCGGCAAACTCCGAGTTCCTCAGGTGATTGTAGCCCCATGTTTCCGAAAGTTCAATGCCCGGTGTACACTGCCCGATCTTTTTGTCTTGGACGGTTATTAGATGTCACATATTCGTCTGTACTGTGCGATGTGGAGACAAGAGAAGAGAGAATTAGCCACGACCAAAGTTTACCGTAGCGACTTTCAGGTTCCAAACGATGTGTGTTTAGCTGAGGTAAGTGCCGCATGCGAGAGGTGTTTATTTCTACGGGTAAGCGCGACCCGTCCTGTGTTGCGTGTGACTCTGGCGGTGGTGTGGCGTGCCCTAATGTTATATTTTGTTGATGAGACACTTGATAATATAGGACTCGGTATTGTCAACAAATTCATCAATCATTCAAACGATCAAAGTTGACTTTTATTGCACTTAACAACAACACCCTAGACCAAAATGCTTCACAGAAAGATAACACAATTTAAAAACACAAAATCATTGCATCCACTACATAATTCAGTGCGTTCTAGGTGTTAAAAGTCAGTTTGAAAAGATGAGTCTTTAATCTGGGCTTGATCTGTGAGAACACGTAGACTAAGTGGCAGAATAAATATAAATGGAGCAAGACCATGACGAGCTTTCATGATTAATGATGATGATTTCATGACTGCGATTTAAGTGTATCGCAATAGAGTGTCCATAATACAAGATATTTGCAGAATTTTAAAGGGGGGGGGTATTATGTAAAATCGACTTTTTCAAGCTTTATATCATGTTATTATGTCATTCCCTCATTAAACACATGCCTGGAGTGTTGCCTTGGCTCATTCACATATTTTTGAGTAATCAGTAAAAACTTAGACGGCAGCCATTTTAGGTGTAGCTATGCCTCAGTCCTCCTAGGAACGCCCCCACCTCCTGGAGACGCCTCTGGACCTTTTGTCACCAGCCAAGCCACCAACCACTGCTCCTCAGCTCAGCAGAGCCCCCTCCCCGCACAGTAGTGTTGTTTAGATGCCACAGCAGTGTGCTGAAGGGGGCGTGTCGGAAAGCTTCTTAAAGAGACAGAGGCCTATTTCAAGACGTTCAGTGCAGCCATTTTGAGAGAGCAATTTGATTCAAGGCAGTTATTTTAATTTACTGCATATACAGACCAACAGAAGGTTACGTCATCATTGTAGTATGCTATAGACTGGTGCTATGTGATTGAAAAAAGCATAATACCCCCTCTTTAAGAAGAAAAGGATCTTATAGGTTATTATTATGCTAAATAAGCCCAGTGTGATATTTAAGCCTTTTATTGGAGTAGCAACAGTGCATGTTGTGATACGTTTTGAATAAAGACTATGGATAGACAAACATATTTGCGCATAACAATACAGGTACAACACTATATGTGTATTGTCACATACTCCGTAACAATCATAGATCTAAATAATAGAGATCGGTGGGTCCCATTCAGCCGCATTCATAGTAATGATCCGAGTGGCCTGTGAAATCAACATGGCTGCTCTGTCTCCTACGAAGCCTGTTCCTTAAAAGGTAAAGAAGGCGGGAAGCCCCGTCCCGCGACCTGCTAGGGAGGTGCAAATTCTTCACTGGAATCCTTGTTGTTTCCATAGTGTCTTTTGGTGTCACCTCTAGCAATGTCAGCTCCTTGCCATGAGGACCAAAGAGAAAGGCTTCCTCAACCATTGGTAATGATATATTGCCGGTACGATATATTTGACAGAGATCCTAGTTGCAGCGAGAGGATAACTCACTCTGTGACTATATCGTTCCAAAATATCAAACACTGCCTGATGTCTGTCACAGCTCGTCTTTGGTCGTACGGCTGTTCTAACACAAATCGTTGTCCCTGTCTCACTTTACGACCTACGATTTTCAGCTTCGACCAAAGATTGGAGGGACTTTGAGGTACTGTTGAGGCACATGTTGGGTAGGTTCCAAAATAAAGTCAACAAAACTGCAGGAAGCCGCAACGTACAGTCACTGGGAGCTGGGTTCCCCCGTTATTGAACTCGAAAAGACTCAACACAATGCGAACCCCGCCCGCCTTGCGTGATAACTTAAGTCGCTGAAATCCTGATCCCCTTTTTTTGCATCTCATCCACAAAAAGGCCGGTCTAGTCAAAAGGCTTTTCACATCGAGCCATCCCTTTGTGTTTAAATCGTCCCACTAAACCGCGCAGGGAAATCAAACAGACTGCTAGTCCCATTACGTGGATCAAAATACATGCTTTGAGTCGACGTCTTTGTTAAGCGGATCGGTGCAGCTCTAATGAAAAACAAAAGTGCATCGACTTCGACAAAAGCCGGCGTGTCTTTCATCACCGCGGCGATGGCAATGGCCAATTTCAAACCGGGCCTTTGTGGCTTTAATCAAACGAACGGGCTCCTGGACAGGGGAAACCAGCCGGTGGCACCAAAAACGGGCTTTCGGAAAATATTGCAATTTAGTTCAATTCCGCGCTCGATTTTTCACACAATAACATCTAATAAACTCTCTGTGTGCGGCGCCGACAAAAGACAAGCTGTCGCCGCATCCCAGAAAAAAAAAAAAAAAAAAAAAAACGGGCGCCAGCTTGTTTATAATCACGACAAATTCTGGTGCAAAACACACACAAAACTGAAGCCTTTGTTTAAAAGTAAAAATGTGTATTCCCAATAGCTGGCTTTGCGCTAAAAACGAATCGAAATGAAACAGAGACGCGTCATTTTTGGGAATTTTGGCGAATGCAATTGGTGTTTTAATTAAAATCCTATCCGCAAACGCGACCAGTTTGTTCATCAACCAAACCAAATAGAGACAAGCATTTTGCCGCTTCTATGATTTGTGTTTAAAGTTTTCATGGTAAAATGGCCGATTGTAAAAGAGAACGTGTTCATCACTGACATTTTTTTGTGTGTGTGTGTGAGCTCAGCAGGGCTAGTACAGGCAGCAGCAAGTCAACTTTAACGCTTTTTAATGCGTTTAATACTGTATTTTTACACCACAATCCCAAAATATCTGCGCAGGTTTTCTTTAAGGCGAGACTCTGCAGGTGAATAGGGAGAATAAATAAATGTAGAGATATCAATTTGAAGCTTTTGCTGAACATCACTGATAAAAATATGAGAAAAAATGTATTGCAAGTTGCCTGTCATTTTATGGTTTCGTATAAAAATAAGACATTTTGTGCATGAAATGTGGCCGAAATTGACGATATTTTCCGCGACGAAATCTAAATAATGGACAGACCCGGGTTTAAATGTACGGTTTTATTTTATTGACATATCAGTAGCAAAGATTTTTTCAGAGGGGATTTTGTTTAGTTTTTGAATAAGCTATTCATAAGTGGAAAAAAGGCTTGGGGGCTGCTCCCCTCTAGCCTGACACGAGGCAGACTGATCCTCCATGTTAAGAGATACATAGGGATACAGTCTGGAATAGCGCGATTTGAATTTCGCTGACTCTGGCAAAACCAAGACGAGCCAATCATAGCGCGGGAGGCGGGAGTTAACAGTGCTCAAAACAGTGAAGATGGCGGCCGTGGCACAGCGATCTTTTACCAGAGCCCTTTCTTTTAAATGAGCTGGACTATCCTTAAAGGAACAAGCCACCATTTTTACATACTGAGATGATGTTCTTACCTGAGCTTAGACGAGCTGATATGTACCTGTCTGGTCTTTGTGCGTGCGGTCAGTCACGTAAAAAGACCAAAGATGTTGTTTGCATTTGGTGTTCGCATTTGGCCTCTCCCAGTATATTCCTATAGCTCCAAACGGGGTGAAGTTAGAAGCAATCGATCTCTTCCACGGGCACGCACAAAGACCAGACAGGTACGTCTCAACTCGTCTAAGCTCAGGTAAGAACATGTCACAGTATGTCTTCAATGAAGGTACTTGAGTCCTCTTCTGTACTCAGTAGTTGAAGTCTTCGAATGTTTCGCCTCTCATCCAAAAGGCTTCGTCCTCGGACTAAAGTCCCGCTCAGCCCGCAGCTTAGATAAAGACCGCAAGGAGGAGTTGGGATTGGCCCGGCTCCTCCCCTCTAATCACAGCTACTCTCACCACAGGTATTGTTCTATTACTGAAGTCTGTTCTGTTTAAAGGAATACAGAGTTTAAAAATGTTAAAATGAAGTATTTTCCTCCCCCTGCATGTTCCAGCCATGTCCTAATGTGTAGAATGAGCCCCTTAACTGCCTCGAAAATTCTGCATTGTCACTCAACAAGGTGTCAATTTGTGTCCGAAGTGCCGTCATGCATGAGCTTAATATAGAAACTGCAGTTACGCCTAATACCTGAGGTGGCAGTAGTGAGTATAAAAATTACCAATCTGCATCTAGTCCCTTTAATGCAGATCTGTGCACAGACACTCCTCCTAGTCCTTTTCCACCAAGCTGGTGCCGGTGCTGGTTCCGGGCCGGTTCCAGTTTCAGAACTGGTTCTTTTGTTTTCTACTGAAAAAAGCTGGCTCTTGGTGCCGGTTGGGAACCAGTTAAAAGCTGGACCAAGAAATGAGCACCAGTGATGTCAGTGGTTGGGGGTGTGGCTTTCTCTTCCGACAAACAACCAATATTAGTTAGTTAGTGCTTATAACTTCCTGGAGAAGCCAAAACTGTCTCTGTGGAGGAAACTGTTTTGCTTTGTGCTCTTTAGCTCCAGCTAAAACAAGAGGGAGCAGTTAGAAAGAAGAAATCGAAATAACAGCTGCTGTGACAGGAGCATAAACTTATTTTTGTGTATTTTATAACCAGAAATGGCTGTAATAAGATGTTACTATCCATGATTTATGTGACAGTTGACTTCCCAAAGCGTTGCTATGGCAATAGGCACAATGCCAGCTCTCATTATGGTGGAAAACCAAGTCAGTATGGAACCAACCCGGCACCAGCACCAGCACCAGCTCTGAACCAGCACCTTGGTGGAAAAGCTTTGTCATTTTGTCCCACCACTTCTTAGCAAGAGAATTACGGTAAGCAGAATTTAGGTTTAGGAAAGTTGAGGATCATGTTTTGTGTTGTTTTGACGTGACGATACGGAGCCTTGTGTGGGTCGGGGTGTGACATCACTCAAAATGCTTGTTTTATGGTTAAAAAAAATAAGCGTATCAGCGTTTTGACACTTTTTAATTTTCCCTAATGTTATTGTGAATTTTCCTCCCCTTTTCTAACCCCAGTAATCACCCCCCGCAGTAATGACCTCACAATGGAGTCATTCTAATGAATTCCAGAATGTATACTTTACAATCTATTTACATTGATACTGCAGCCTTTGACACAGAGGGCGCATTAATTAGCAGAGCTGTATGGAGCCATGTCATTTTCTGCTGAATACATTGCGACAGGCGTGACATTCGGTCTATTTAGCCACTGCCACGAACCATGAATCACCGCAGCTACTTATCCAATTAATATGGATTAGCTCTCACAGCGGAGCGGCCACGTGGCTCATAATGAAGGTAAAGACTATAGATGAGGCTTAGGTGGATTAAAATGGTGTATTTACTGCCAAGTCTAAAGCATCACAATGTTATGAATTAAGGTGTTCCTCAAATGGAGCTCAGGAGTCCATGTAATTTAATACAGTATGATCCATTACGGATTTGGTCATACAAACAATGCAGAAGATGAGGACGATGTGCAGTTTTGGCCCTAAATCAGCACAACAGAAGCTACATAGGCCGCAGCAGCGTCACCTGTAACTTCGTATTTTGAGCACAATTTCCACTTAAGCAACGATAAAAAAGAGAGAAAGGACGTTATTACCTCCTGAGCTGCAGAGACAGACTAGATCCACATCATGACACGGTTTCTTTCAGCCAAAATTTTCTAAACACACGGAGCAAAAGCACTCCACACATCAAATATCCTTACATGGTCTGCCACTAATAATTTATCAAAACTGTACAAAAAATGTCTAATACAGAGTGAGCGCTCATTTTTCCACAAACAATCTTTGATATTCCCCTCGCTGCAGCTGCTTGTATAGTTGTAAACAACAGCACGTAAACTCTGTTTCTTGTGTCTTTCTTGTTGTCACTGCTCTGTTTTGTTTTTCATTTTGCCTAAACACTCAAGTTACTTATACAGTCCTGGTTTATAATAAATGGTTTAGTTTAGCTCTGGGTTTCACAACCGGTGTATGTCCTGGTTTAGTCCTGGCTCAGTCCTGCCGCAGACCTCCGCCATCTCTATTACAAAAGTTTACTGCGTTATAGCTTTGCTTCGCTTTAAGTTATAGCTGTAAGTTAATTATAGTTTTGCTTTGCTCCATTTGTGCTGAAGTGGCTCATTATCTGCGCACACGTTCATGATGCTTTTTTTTAGACTCGCTGCGGGTCATATATTGACGTCTGGAGAGAAAAAGAACCGAAAGTTGGCACCAAAAGAATTTTAGTTTTCCGATACCACCCCGACCGGAGCTTTTCGGTCGGTACCAAGTAGGCACCGTTTAACTGTATTCACGGACCACAGACAGTAGGGCTGTGCAATCAAAATTCGATTATGATTTCGATTATTACACTAAACGATTACAAAAATAGCATAATAAAAATAAAAAAATATTATTTTATTTTTCAAAAAGACAAAGACAAACAATACGTAACAATTTCAACAGTTACAATACATTTGACAAACGAACACCAAGCCCAGATTACAAAACAACACAAAATACAGTAGACAACAGTCTTGACTAGACAGACAACACAGCACTTCAGCACAATGCATTTTTTTTTTAAATGAAGAAAAACATAAATAGTAGTAGCTTTAGTAAATGTTTGTATGCATCCTTTTAACTTATTATAGAAAAAATGATTATTAAGGATGCCCTCCCGCTTGTCCATCCGAAGCAATCTCACGAAGCAACTTGCATTATTTCACGCCGCTGCGATTATTTTCCTTCGCATTTCACGTGCTAATGGCTCAAGCTTTTGCCTGACATAAAAACAAACTGTGTGATGATGGCATCAGGCCGCGCTGCTCAGTTTGCTTGTGCAGGTGTGAGGGCTGGCCACCAGAGGGCAGGTGTGAAACAGAGACCTCTCCTCAATCGAGGCAAACTTGAAATCTTTTGTATTAAAAATATACTTTTTTTTAAAGGCAACAAATAATAATCACGATTATTTTAGTCATAATTGAAATTACGATTATTCAAATGATTGTTTTTTCAATAATCGAGCAGCCCTAATGGACAGTTGGGTAGGTCTCCAGCTCGAAAATCCAAACAAGAAAATGTGTGGCTAATAATCTGGTACATGATACATAAATCACGATAACAATAACCTCACGATACACCGATAATCTATATATTGCAACTTTATAAACGCTCCATTTTCCCCCTATCATGTGCATTGTTTCCCTTTCTCTCAAACAAGTAAATAAATCCTCCCTGACTTACATACTACTTGCTGAAAATGGGCTTTTGATCCTCTGTCACTTCATTTCCGTTAAATACACAATAAACCACAGTCCTGTTTCCAAACAGAATAAATTAACCAGTAAGTTCATGTTATTTATAATTATGAACACTACGGCGTTCAGTAATATGCATGACATAATCAAAAGTACCAATAGCAGAATTTAAAGATAAAATAAAAAGATGTAAAAACCAGTATCTTATCGTGCCGCAAAATATCGTGATATCTGACACAATTTGACAAATCCCCTAATTCTGACGGGCTTAATTGTGGTCAAGCACTGAATTGCATTGGGGGGGTAGTTTGTCCCATATAAGCTTTATGTGCGATGCTCGATGCTTAATAAAGCTGAAAGAAATAAAGCTGTCCCTCCCCTCAAAGTCAGATCCGAGACGAGTGTGAGTCAGCGGGGAAAGAAAGGCAGCATCCCTCGGCATTGGACACCGCTCGCATGCGCAAATTTGTCTGAAACTGTCACTTTGGCTGCAGAGTTCTGCAGTAAGTAAATTGCAGATTATTGGAACCGCTGTGCTATACGTTGCAGGATTGTCGGAGGGGCTGAATTGATGAAAGTTTGCTTTGCGGCCCGTCATTGAAATACGCACCTTCGATTTTGGACTGAGCTGTTCACGTGGAGCAGAAAAGCAAAAAGGAAACACGAGGCTTATTACGACGACCACCGCTAATGCTCTCCTCATTCATCAGGAGGTAAACGCAGCACAGTGGCACCGACACACGTTATGTGTTCAGCGTAACAAATGCAGCCGCTCATATCAGCCCTTAGAGGAGATTGAGTGAAGGGAACGTAAGTACTTGTTAAAGTCAGTGCTGCTTGTGGTACACGCCGCCACCAACCCACTTTTTCCCTAAGCAACACCCTCAGGCGACCAGCGAAAGCACTAGGCATTAGTATTTGCGCAAGATCGAAAACTCGCTTTGACCAAGACTGTCCTTGCGCCAGGCATAAGATCTGGACCTTTTCTCACCATGAATGATTCGTCGTCACACTTGTCCGTTATCGTTTGTCCATCCGTGGGATCATCTGAATAAATCCGTGTCTTGCCAAAGCACACAGTAACTAGTGTCATTCATAGCGACTGAAATATAGAATTAAAAAAGGTGAAGCGGCTTTCGATCTTGACAAGCAAGCTAGTCTGGGAAACTTTTGGCGTTCGTTAGCTTGTTCAATTTTTTCCTACAGCCATTAGCCTTTAGCTATCAAACATTCTGAAAGATCCAGATTTTTTCAGCTGTTGTGAACCCATCGACCACATTTAGATGATGCCAAGCCTTGTTGAGTGTAAAGACGTTTGGAGATTTGACTTCAGATACAATCTAGCGTTTAAAGTTGCCTCCAAGATAAATGCTAAGTCATGTTAAGTTTTAGGTTTTTGTGGTGTCGGAAACACATCCAATGGCCACTAAAAACATCTTTGAAAATGATAACGAATCATCAATGTTTGGGTTAGTCAACGAACGTCTCTACGAAGTGGCTACTGTAAGGCCGTATTCAAGCTAGATTAACAGCTGAAAATTGCTATTCCGTGCTTGCTGTAAGAAACCAGGAATCTATCAAGCTGAGGACACTTCGCATTGTCAAATATCTCTGGAAATGCGGTTACTCCAAACACACAGAGAAGATAATGGAAGCGGTCTCGATTGTGGGAGGAAGCGCTGATAGCCGTTGGGCGATGGAGGCTCTGTAGGAGGTGAGAGATTTGATATTGCGGACCTCTGACAGGTGTGGACAGCTCCAATAACAACCCAAGAAATAAAGGCCAAGAAAACAGTGCATTGTACAGAGGAGAAAATATGTGTTTGGTTCATAGTGCACAATTTGATGTGAAGATGTGGCACTGAAGCTCACTGAGCAGTAATGGCTTGGCTTTGAACAAGTGCGAAGTAGTTTTGGAACAAAGAAGAGTGGTAGTAGTACAAGTTAAACATCTCCCGCTGGAGGGTTGTTTTTATGCCTGCGGCCAAGAGCAAGGTCATTAGTCTCACTGATGAAGCTTCTTGGATGAGAAGCGAAACGTAATGCAAGACTCGGCAGATGAACACATCGAGTTTTCACGCACTGGTCAATGTTTTTGTTTTGTTGTTGCTAGTTTTCACCCTTAACATCTTAGTCTGAGTGCACCAAACTCTCACTTTACGATGCATATTTTATTTAGTTTTCTCGTCTCGCACGCTGTCGTTTTAAGGAATCAGTGCAGCGTCGCACAGGAGTCTTGACTTTTCACACGCATATTCATTCCCAAATACTGACGTTTGGTATCCACCTGCAGCACAAAAGGCGACCGAGATGACACTGTAATCCAAATATGGTCATATTCTTTCTGGGGGACCGCATCGGCAAAACAAGTCAGAGACATACCGTTACAAAACTTTAGGGACAGTTTTCTCAAAATTAGGTTTTCGTACGACTGTTGCAAAATATCCTCTTAAGTAGCTCCTACAGACTCCAAACTTTCCAGTCATGTACCTAAGAATTGTAAAACTGTAGCCAGGTTAATCGACATGTCTATGTTATGTAGATAAATTGTCTCCACCTTTTTAAAGTTTTGATCCACACAAAAAAATAGAGGTATCTTATGTAAATAATAAAACCTCAGAAAAGGGAGTAAATATGATAATTAGTCATAAAATGGTGACATGTCTATGTTATGTAGATAAATTGTCTCCACCTTTTAAAGTTTGATCCACAAAAAACAAGGCAATTTATTTATTTATTTTTTATAGAATTGTTTTCACTAATGACAAGGTTATTCAAAAAGTAACAAGATCCATAATCCACTCTGAAAAAATCTTGGTAACTGATATATTGACAAAATAAAAACAGGGCCCTATCCATTATTAAGATGAAAATATAGACAATTTTGACAAATTTTATGCAAAAAGTGCCTTAATTCTAGCCTGGCTAACGCCAGACTGCTGTGTGCGCTCGAATCTTTTCGAACTTCACAACAGCCTGGGGACCATGGCCAACATTTTTCCATGGATTTGAGCACAAATCACAGAACGAGGAGGGACGGTAAGACGATGACGCGCTATTGACATAAAGCTTGTAGTTTGTTTAGGGATAAAAAAATTAAAAATATTTACGGATCCAACATGACAGTAGCAGACGCGATACCATCTTTCGATCAAGCTTTAGAACGTGTTCTAAATAGTTTAGCTCAAAAGTTTACAGCAGGTACGTCATACGTCATCTGATACCATGATAGGATTGGCTATGGCTACGTGCAGACGCATGAGAGACATTCGTAGCGCCCAATAAACGGCTATGAACAATCGTAAACCACACCTCTCCTACGAGAAAATGAATTGGTGGTCCCCAGACTAAATATCACTTGTGATTTTAGTCTGGCGTTAGCCAGGCTACCTTAATTCTTCAATTCATCATGAACAATTCATTAGTTAAGTGTGACTAACACTTAATAACTACTTGATGAATAAGTGAAGTATGTGAAGAACTATTCATTATGAGTAAGGCATCAGCTGTAGTAGTTATTAAGCTTTTGTCACACTTAGCTAATGAAGTGTTCATGATTAATTAAGTGTTAACTCATCATTTATTAACCCCTTAACGCCTAGTGTTGCTAATTCATGACATACTCTTCCTGCAAGTCTGCGGCCGAGATAACGCATGTTTTCCCTTGATGCCTGTTTGCGCACGTTCATGCCGTACCTAGGAACCTTTTGCAAGCATAGTTTCTCATAGGACCGGTCAGAGAAGGAAGCACATCCGGGTCATGGTAGCTACTTAGCGGAAATAGCATGTCTGCAAATTGAGGCTACAACTTTGATGAAATCGTCCAATGTAAGGTGTAAGGTTGTGCTAAAATAAAAATATGTAGCAACTCATCGTTTCCATCTTTGGATTATTTATTGGAATGGACTTCATGTGATGGATTTTTTTAGCTATTTAAAGATTTCTGTAGGTCGCGAATTAGCGATGTCCGTCTATAAGAGCAAACTGCGACAGGCCACAGTGACCGCATTTTAGTAGTATTTAGATGTATTACAGAATCTCTATAATCACTGTAACAATAACATTCTAGCCTGGCTAACGCCAGACTGCTGTGTGCGCTCGAATCCTTTCGAACTTCACAACAGTCTGGGGACCATGGCCGACATTTTTCCATGGATTTGGGCACCAATCACAGAACGAGGAGGGACGGTAAGACGATGACGCACTATTTGACATACGGAAGCTTGTAGTTTGTTTAGGGATAAAACAATATTTACGGATCCAACATGACAGCAGCAGACGCGATGCCATCTTTCGATCAAGCTTTAGAACGTGTTCTAAATAGTTTAGCTCAAAAGTTTACAGCAGGTACGTCATACGTCATCTGATACCATGATACGATTGGCTATGGCTACGTGCAGACGCATGAGAGACATTCGTAGCGCCCAATAAACGGCTATGGACAATCGTAAACCACACCTCTCCTACGAGAAAATGAATTGGTGGTCCCCAGACTAAATATCACTTGTGATTTTAGTCTGGCGTTAGCCAGGCTAATAACATTCAAGGATATAAAATAAATGTTGTCCCTTTTTTTACACAGAACAAAATGAAACCGTTCATGTTGTATGCAAAGCGACCACAAGGTGGATCTATTGCACCGCAAGCAAGAGTTCCACCGTCCGAATATAATCTGCAATTATAATATAATTGCAAATAAGTAATGGTAAATAGAGGTATCTTATGTAAAATGAATAATAAAACCTCAGAAAAGGGAGTAATTATGATAATTAGTCATAAAAATGGTGACATGTCTATGTTATGTAGATAAATTGTCTCCAACTTTTTAAAGTTTTTTTTTTTTTTTTCTACATCAGGGGATGAAAGCAGCAGCAACAGCAGCAGTGAGGGTATTGATGCCATGAACAGCAGTAATGAAGATGCTACTGAAAATCATGATGCACTTCCTGGGACCAGTGCTACTGCTGCAAGACGGGAATCAGCTGCTCAAACTCAAAGGTTTAGAAGTAATTTGTGAAAAGCTTGAGCGCCGTTTACTGTTTTAATATCCTAATCTGAATACACACGTGTTCAGTGTATCTTACAGTGCATTTACATTTGTAATAATTTAGAACAAATAAATGTTGTAATTTGAATACAATTACAGTTGTTGCCTGTTGTCGCTAATTTACGACACACCTACAACTATATCTATACTACTGTATGTGCTACAGATAAATTAACAATCACCCCTTGATTTAGCATCAGCTTGAAAAAAAAAACACTGACAATATATTTTTTGTATAATTGGAAATACATTTAGGCTGAATAAGGTGTAGCTATTATAAAGTGAATCGATATCTTATATTTGATATTCCCTATTCACCTGCAATGCCTCACCTTAAAAGCACAGAAAAGTCCATGTTGCACATCTCCCATAAGTCAATCGTGAAAAGCCGTTGCGAAGTGTCCAAATGGATTTACCGGGGACAAACATGGGAGCCATTCTCTCGGTGTTCTTTGGAATGTGAGAAGGACATCCGATGGCAGATGGATTTACTGTGTAGCAAACCCCAATGGGGAAGGCGAGCAGAGGAGCGAGGACAGAGGCCGAGCTGCGGAGAGAGTAGCACTTGGCGGTCACTGTGTGTGCGTTGGTCGGGCTGGATGGCGGATGGTGGGCACTGTACAAAGATGGGGAAACAGCAAAAGGAGAGCCAGCGTGGAGATAGAGTGAGGAGGCAGAAAGCAGCTTTGTTGATTAGGGATTTGATGAACTACAGTATGCGTTGCCATATGCTTCTTCCTCCGCTTTGGAGTGATTTGAATTCAGACACTGCAGTACGGTAGCTTTTACGCATACATATTCATCCATTTTCTCATCGGCCTCCACCTTACAGTATTTGAAATCTTCGACAATGCCAGGTGCATTGCCTGAAAATACTTATTTATCTGGGCTCCTGATATAAAATTACATTTGTTTTCTTAAAGCGAGACACTGCAGATGAATAGGGAAAAAGTACATTTAGTGATATCAATTTGAAACTTCTGCTGTAGATTACTGACATAAATATGAGAAACACATTTATTTCAAGTTTTCTGTAATTTTGTGTTTTTATATAAAAATAAGACATTTTGTGCCTAAAAATTATCAAATATTTCTAGCGTCTAAATAAATATGGATAGAGCCAGGTTTTTTCCCCTCATATTTACAGTAATCTTCAGCAAAAGTTTCAAATTCTCTGAGTTTAACATGGGACTCGCAGGTTAACAGGCCTTGCCAGATTGTATATTGTGCCACACTCTCACTGTTGTACATGTTTTTAATGGTAGTGGAAACCGGAGTACTTGGAGGAAACCTACCCACACAAAGGCCCCCGTTCGGGAATCGAACTCGGGACCTTCTAGCTGTGAAGCAAGAGCACATCTACACGGGCCTCGTGCATTTCGGAGACAAAAACCACAGGTTAAAAAATAACTTTTTTGCAAGACAGTATCAATGTTTGAAATGATATCTACACAGAGGGAAAGAGATGTCTCAATGCGAATATGTGAATTTGCATCTTCTCTAGAGCTACTGTTATTTATACAGTATTTCCCCAAATAACCCTTCCCTTCCTGCCTGGAGTTTTGGTTTATTTTTGAAACTGGGATCCACAATTCTCAGTCAGATTTGGAGCCGAGGAGCAACTCACGTTTACACTTGTGTGTAAACTCTGGATGACTTGTTGGAGGGGTGAGGGAAAGCTTCGGGCTGAGTTTGTTCTGACACAATAGTGTGCTCCTCACTCTATTAAAAATACGTAAAAAGAAATTTGTTTTATTTGATCATTCATTCAAGAGGAGCCCCAGTGGTGGCGTTGGCAAGACTTAAAAACAACACAGGCATAACTGGATTTCATAATGTACAGGCCTACCTATTTTCAGAAAAAGCGCAAATGAGAGCTGAAATGGAAGTGAATTAAGAAAATCATGGCTAGCACTGAACTTTTAATTTACCATCGTTCCCAAGTGGAAATCAGTCCTTTACACTTTACACCCATCCGTCAACCTGGATTAACGCCAAGATGTTGCGGCCGAGGCAGTAGTTAGCCCACATTTTAACTATCAAATTACAACGCCACTTTGGATCCGAATTTACATTTACATTACATCTTTATTTGGGTGCCAATAGACGGATTTCAATGCTGACAAACATGAGACACGTGACACGTGACATACTCGGTGCAGAGACCAGGTGCTTCCGATACACTGTAAATTCGAATTGCGGTTATTACATGAAATTAAGTGTAATAATTACTAGGGGACCATAAATCTTCAATGTAAGAAGTACATTTTCAAGAGTTTTGACAGTATTTACTAACTCTACATGATGCCAGTAATGATTATTTGTAGTCCTGTTATGCTTACGCTCATTGTAAAGTATCCATTATTAAATTCTGTCCCATTTACTAGGATTTGCCAGTATTGAATAATATAGGCTTAACATTGGCTTTACTTGCTTTTCTCTTTATCCAGTACATGGTTTTAGTAACTCTCACTAACCTCCCCAGTGTCCTCTACTGCCCCTCTGTAACGGGAACTTGACTGTCTAGTAACTGTAACTGACAAAGCTAAGCTATAACTTATGTTGTCTGGGATTGGTTCAGGTCATATGTCACATGTGCATAATAAGCCAATCAGATTGCTCTGAACTGTTTTTGAATTCAGAAGAGAAGTGTTCCACAGCCCTCAGTGTATCATCGAGCAGAAACAGCAGAAAACAGGACCTTTCCTGTTTTATTTCTCATTAATCAACTTAAGGTGAGTGTGTCTTTGGATATATTTGTGATTGCTTTTGTTACTACTTCCAATCTTTTTATATTTGAAAAGTACAACACAACACTCTTGCTCTGCTGTATATCACATTTGCTATTTAATTTGGTGACTGCACAGTGGTATATACTCTGAACCATTGTAAGGACCCCAACTGAGAAAAAGCTTCTACGAATTCAATTTGTGGCACCTGCTGTGAAAATGTGTGTGATTATCAACAGAATGCTTTTACTTGGAAGAAGCTATAGGAGCCTGCAAAGATCAAGCTCATTTTGGCTCAAGAATAGACTTAAATACAGTCGTCCAGACCGGGAAATTGGCAGTGAAAAATGGGAGGCCAATTCTTATGAAAAAATTGCATTTTATGTCCACACAGCAGCTTGTTTTTGTCTCTTTAATCCCAGCGTGATGCACATAGACTACTGTTGGCCATTCCTTGAAGACACAATGCCAACAGTGCAGCATTTACATAATTAGCTGCGGCTCTATTACGGTAATACTGATTATTTCAAATGTGGAGGTGCAGCACTCTCACAAATTAGCATATTTCATTTTTCAGTTTGCTCTCACCCATTACCAACTCACAACATTAAATGAATGTATATCTAAGACTACTGGTAATAATCCAAGTTTTTCTTTTATCCCAGACAGTGACTGCAGTAAATAGTAATTTAGAGACTGACTCAGCATCAAGGCTCAAGGTAAAACAAGATGTCCTTTAGTAAAATAATCTTTTAAATGGTTTGTGTGTGTCCATTGTCAGACTGAGGAGTGCAGCTGTGGAAAGACCTGATGAGACTGGAGATACACACACTGAGGTGAGACAGGACTCAAACGTTTGCATCAAAAATATTGACCTATGGACTTTAGTACTAGAACATAACTGTTTAGTCTTGAACTATTAGTCCTGATTTTTATATGATGTAGTTTATCCTACTTGTCATTATCTTTTACTTGAGGTCATCAGGTAATTGAGTGGGTTTGGCTGTAGTGTGCTTACTAATTGTAGTTTTTGTTTTACATAAATCTGAACTGCTGTGAAAACTTTGAGACCAATTTAGCATCCAGGCCGAAGGTAAGCTGCACTTATCGTTACATTCAGACAAATTGGATGTGAAAAAACATTTGTGAAAGGTTTTGTGTGTGTCCTGTGTCAGACTGAAGCTGTGGAAGGATCTGCTGAGGCTGGAGCTGAACACACTGAGGTGAGACAGAGTCAGAGCTGAGATGTTTGAATGAGAGGAAGCAACATTTTACCTGTAGGTTTTGGTTTGGTCTTGCCATAGGGACTCTATACTGTATGTCTTACAGAAATCTGACCACGCTGATGAAGACTTTGAGGATTGAGCGTTGACAGCGATTTACAAAGATCCCCTTCCTCCTGCTGTGAGTCTATGTGGAACCTTCTGAGACACTTAAACTCCTCAGCTTCATCGGCTCAGTACAGACTAATCCACCTGTTTGGACTGATGTAAACTATAACTGGAGAAATAGAGATGTTCTATCATGAATTGTTTTACACTGTTCAATGTTCAATAAATTGACTTTATAACTATACTTTGTTTTGCTTTTTTACAACATTTATATCTTGGACTACATTTGTAATGCTTAATTTATGAGAATAACAAATAAACCAAATAAAGGGAACAGGAATATTCCAGTAACCATTACTAAGAATAATAGTACAGGTTAAGGCCATATTTAAGTAACAAAGTAATCAGTACTAGGAATTCCCAGTTGCCTGTACTTACATGTATAGTAATCAGAACTTGTATCATAAGTAATGAACACTATGAAATCCCTCTTAATCATACTAGCGTTACTAGTAATCATGGCTTAACATTGGGCTTAGTAATTATTAGGGATGGGTATCGAACCCCGGTATCATAACGGCCCCGGGGCCCACGTGCGCCTGTCCACCCGCACCGATAAGCTCCAGTCTTAACGGTCTTCTTAACGGGGCCGCTGCATTGCTGCGCTAATCACACACGCTTAAATAATCACTAAAAAGTCTCTCTCCGCTCTCATGGATGCGTTCGTTGCATCGGATCTGTTCATCCCCGCTACCCCGCACGAGAGCGCACGGTCTCGGCCCATCCCCACGCTCTGCCAATGCACGTGTGCAGCGAGACAGGTGCGCGCGGGAAAGACAGCCTTCTTTCGCGTGTGGGCTGCGCAGCGAAGCGGATCAGCACTAAAATGTGCAATAATCCCTTTTATAAATCAATTTTACGTCTATCCAATCTTGTACTTGGAATACATAAGGAAATATAACTTTAGGCGTATTAATAACATCATTTTCCATACATTTAGAGGTTTTTTTTATGATGCATAAAACACATTTTGCACTTTAAGGAGACATATCAGTTGTATTCCTATCTAATTAATATAGTGTTGCTTTAGAATGAACCTCGAGGAGTTGAGTCCAATACTTCTCTGCGCAGTGTGAATACATGCCGCTCGCCGCGAGGTAGTTCGGCCGCAAAGGGCGCTCGGCTCTGCGCTGGGCGTGCGGTGTAAAAGACATTTAAAACATGCTTAAGCTTCTCAGAAACCCCCCGAACTGCTACCGCTAACCCGCTGTAAAAAGCAAAACATAACGACTTCGTATTGAACAGACAGACGAGCCACGCGCACTTGTCTTCTTTCACAAATACTCGAACTAAACAGTTTCGGGTGGAGTCTGTTTTTCCACAAACTGCGCACAAGACAGCGTGTACGTGCACACGCGTGCGCGCTCCCACGTGCACGTCAGCGCGAGGCGGTGTCGACCGCTGAGAGGCAGATGACAGGAAGTGACTCGAGTCTAGTTCATTATTTTTACTGCACTAAGTTTGGACCATTTGGACTCAGTCCTCAGAGCTACAGCCAAATCTAACCAACAGCCTTGATTTACTAGATAATAATAATGATTAAAAAAAAAAGTAAAGTAAGTGAAGTAGCCTATTTTAACTCCCATATATTAAGTGTAATAAAATGTAATAAAAAATAAACATAGGCCAAGGATTAATGCCTACTTATACAGTAGCCTCTATCTAACTTTTTTGTCCTTTTAAAGTACCGATAAGAGTACCGTTAAAGTACCGGATCGATAAGGAGTATCGATAAGAGTAGTAGTATCGATTAATCCTTAATGATACCCATCCCTAGTAATTATGCATCGGGTTTACAACTTAGTCCAAGTAATCGCACTGAGTTGGAATTTACAGTGATGACCTATCAGTTATTTATATGAGACCTGTTGTTTACATTGGTTACACTTGAATAATGGCAATGAATGAACCGCTGTTAAAGTAGCAATATGCAACTTTTTATACGAGGAAACAAAAGTTGATATTTGTGTGTGTTTGACCTTGTAGTAACCCAGTGGCTGTATGAGTGGTCAGCGTGACATTTTTCCTTTCCATCACGGTGGTCTCTACAATGCTCCAGGATCAATTGTTTTGTAGGTTTTCTGGTGAGAGGGTCCGTCAGCAGTGAAAACCTTCCAAACAATTGATCCTGGAGCTTTACTTTCTACCATGATGGAAAGTAAAGGCGCCACGCTGACCACTCATACAGCCGCTGGGTCACTACAAGGTCAAATGCACAAATATCTACATTTTTTTTCCCACATGAAAAGCTGCATAATGCCCCTTTATGGCTCGAAAATTTGTAGTAGGACGTGGCGTTTATTTAAGGAAATTCACTTTAAGTACAGGTGAACACATTTAGGTCTACAATTATGCAGGCCAACGTTAGCTATGTAAATGTGTTTGGAGGGGTGCAGTCATGTAGGACCTGGACCACTAGTTTACAAGATAAATCTAAAGGCCATCTGACTCCAATTATCATAAATAAAATAAGACATGTATAGGTCAGTATCAGAATCAGTTTTATTGCCATGGTTTGAGAACAGGTTCACAAACTAGGAATTGTTCTCGGTGCAAACGTGCGACATAGAACATATAACACAGAGTTAAGATAAAAATAAGCTAATGGCTCATTGCTCCAAAAGAGAGTGTGGTGGCAACAGAGTTACCCTGCACAGGCTGAAGCAGGATCCTGACGATAGTTTCTCTTTATCAGCTGCTCCTCTCGGTCCTTAAACTCTTTGTGCGTCAGGTGTTAATAGAGAACGAGAACCGACTGTCACTGCAGAAGCGCATAAACCATGTGTTTTCCTCGCCGCGTCTAGATTCAGCAGATCCAAACCGTAGCGTGGGGGTGCATTCTTGATCTCAACTTCGGACGCACGTAACCATAAGTCTATTCTCCTGTAAAGGGTGCTCACCTGCCTGTATGTTTTAAAATGTAAGTCCTGGATTGTTGGTCCTATTTGTGCAATCAACAACGCAACACGATGGCATTGTGTTGTTTTTATACGAAAACAAAAGCTTGTCAATCGCGTGGCTGTGTGGCTGCGCACATGCACCAATTTTAGTCTGCAGACGTCATATGAAATGGGTCTATATATCCCACGAGTAGCAGCCAACAAAAAAGCCTTTTTGGGGAGACTCCGGAAAGAATACACACTGTTTCTAAAGACTTACTGTAACTAGCCAAGGAATTTTGATGCAAGAAGAGTACCTTGGGTTTTCCTTGCAATAAATACCTTTTTTGGAAGTTAACCCCCATTGTTTCTCAAGCCAAAAGGAGAATATAAATTGTCACGCCCATTTCCAAGTTTATTTTAGTCTTCCGTCTTGTCGTGATTAATCTTTAAAAAAAAACAACAGCAACATCCCGGACACTTGGATGCCCTGCTCTTAACCTCAGACACTCTTCCTGAACCGCCACGAGTCGACCAAACCCATTTCATTTATTTATTTAATTTTCCACCTCCAAAATTTGCTTCTGGGTTCACCGCGGGGCCGAGTTGGGAACACTCAGCTCCTATCAGATCACCCATCCATTATAGATGCCGGCGTAAATATGTTATGAAGCAAAGCAATGGAGAAAATGACTGTGTAACCGGAAAAAGGCCCCACAACAGCATGCCACGCCGGCCAAAACGTCTAATAGAGTGTTTCCATCAATTATTCACGCGGCGTCTTAATGGATCTTTGGTGTGAATTTGCTTTTTCGGCCATCGTGTGCGGTATACAAATAGACTTTACTGGAAAAGTATCGGCGCCGAAGTGGGTTTTATGGCGGCGCAGGGATAAAAGATGCATACAACAAACGCTCCTAGGTTCTCGGTATTGAAGAGTAAGTGTAAAGCGATGGCGAAGTTAGCGCTTTGTAACGTAACAGTGGTTGGCTTGTCATGCAAACGCTTTAGAGACGTAGGAGGCCGTGACTGTATGCAATAGATGGTTTATTCAAAACGCGAGACGGCAAAGGGGTTAAATGCGGCCGACTCGGGCAGGAGAACAGACTTCAGCCGAGGAGGTTTGCTACACAGCATAGTTCCCACCAGGGCATACGAGCTTTATCTTTACTGCCACAGTCGCACAGGCAGAACGTTCACATTTCGTAAAGAGGTTGTATGTTATACTTTATTGTCTCGGGACATTTGGGCTGCTTCAGATACAGTCAAACGTGTGGAAACGCATTTATTTTAAGACTATTTATATTGTAGATTCTCGCTGCTTAGCACACTTTTGCCATTTTCTCAGTGTGCTTCATGATGTAGAGAATAAAGGGTTTGAGGAATTTAAAATCTAAAACATATTTTGAGTTATTTCACCCTTTGTGAGTAAAAAGGGGATACTTCATCCACAAAACATATACGCAAGAACAAAGACAAGATAACAATAAGAAATTACAATTCTAATGAAATCGTGAATTGCTCCATTCTTATTCACGAACTGTATAGAGGACGGAACACGTGACGTTTTCAATCTGTTGTATTTACATTTTGGCAACCTGAATCTACGGCCAGAAGGAAGCATCTCAAACTCTGCGTTTAGCTCTTGGTTTGGATCATTTACAATTTTCTGATTATCTCTGGCCAGACACTTCACATAGAGGAAAGGCAGGGCATAGACCTGATGGATTTTCTTTGGTCTTTAGTGCAGTATGAATAAATAAAGTTTGTTTTTTGACTGCACACACAGATTTCCAAACCAAACCTGAATGCTGTAACGTCTTAAGAAATGCGTGTGCTGCTGTATCTGCGAGCACAAACTGCCCATATGGACCTGCCACGAGAGGCAGCTGTCAAAATAAAACCCCAAGTATTTATACTGTATGATGCTGCCTGCTTGATGAAAGCCTTGTCAACAGAAACAGTATGGTGGTTATACTTGTTTTGGGTCAAATATGATCCCCTCTGTCGTTTTTGCATTGACAACAGGGTGATGGGCCAGTCCATGAACATGTTGATCGCATGAAAAATGCCCTGAATATCCGGGTTCTATTACAGCAGACCAATTATGGCGATATTGTAGGTTGGACTCATCTCTCGGAGGGAAAGAACTACTACTCACAGTAAAGCCGGGTGTATATACTGTACGATTGTTTTGGGGATTTCAGACTGTGGTGTGTGGGGTGAGTGACTGCTGGTGGTTCAGTAACACCTTCGTAACACCAACGTTTTAGAGAATGGAAACTAAGCATTACAGGCTTTTCAAGTGCCACTATCTCTAATGACAGAGATCGTAGCTTCAGACAAATGATGGCTCACTCTGAGAACAGAATTACAAAATACAATGCCTGACACCCCTAAAAGAGGTTTCCTGGATGTACAGTGCCTTGCGAAAGTACTAATACACCTTGAACTTTTGCACATTTGGTCATGTTTACAACCCTAAACGTAAAGATTTATATTTTGAATTTTTTACTGAAAGTTCACACACAAGTAACAGACAACTGTGAAGTGAAAGCAAAATGATACATGATTCTGTTATTTTACAAAAAATAGAAAAGTGAAAAGTGGGGCGTGCATAAGTATTCATACAGCATTTTCGGAGTGCATTAAACTTTATAACATTCCTAATGACTGCAGAATGTTCACACCTTGCCCTAACCATTAAATAGAGGCCACCTGTGTGTAATTTACTCTCAGTATAATTCCAGCTGTTCTGTGAGGGCCTCAGAGCTATGGTCAGAGTGTATTTGTCACTAAACAACATCATGAAGGCCAAGGAGCACACCAGAGAGGTCAGGGATAAAGCTGTGGAGAAGTTTAAAGCAGCGTTAAGTTATACAAAGATTTCCCAAGATTTGAACATCTCACGGAGCACTGTTCAATCCATCATTCGGAAATGGAAAGAGTATAGCACCACTGCGAACTTTCCAAGACACGGCCGTCCACCTAAACTAACAGACCGATCAAGGAGAGCACTGGTCAGAAATGCAACCAAGTGCCCTAAGATAACTCTGGAGGAGCTGCGACGTACTGCCGCTGAGCTGGGGGAATCTGTACATGGGACAACTATAAGTCGTACTCTACACAAATCTGGCCTTCATGGACGAGTGGCAAGAAGAAAGCCATTATTGAAAGGAGGCCATAAGAAATCCCGTTTGAAGTTTGCTAGAAGTTATATGGAGGACACAGCTACCATGTGGAAGAAGGTGCTTTGGTCAGATGAGACAAAAAACGTTTTGGCCCAAATGCAAAACGTTATGTATGGAGCAAACCTAACACTTCTCACCATCCTGAGTGCACCATCCCCAGTGTCAAATATGGTGGGGGAGCATCATGCTATGGGGCTGCTTTTCCTCAGCGGGGACTGGGAAGATTGTAAGAATAGTTGGGAAGATGGATGGAGCCAAATACAGGGACATTTTGGAGGAAAACCTGCTGGAGTCAGCAAGAGAATTGAGGCTGGGGGCGGAGATTCACCTTCCAGCAGGACAATGACCCTAAACACAAAGCTAAATCTACAATGGAATGGTTTAAAAACAAACTTATTAATGTGTTAGAATGGCCCAGTCAAAGTCCTGACCTAAATCCTATTGAAAATCTGTGGAAAGACCTGAAAACTGCTGTTCACAAACGCTCTCCTTCTAATTTGACAGAGCTTGAGTTGTTTTGTAAAGAGGAATGGGCTAAAATGTCTCTAGATGTGCAAACCTTGTAGTCATACCCCACAAGACTTGCTGCTGTTATTGCAGCAAAAGGGGGTTCCACAAAGTATTAAGTCATGCTGTATGAATACTTATGCACGCCCGACTTTTCACTTTTCTATTTTTTGTAAAATAACAGAATCATGTATCTGTTAAATAGATACATAGATAGATACTTGCTTTCACTTCACAGTTGTCTGTTACTTGTGTGTGAACTTTCAGTAAAAAATTCAAAATAAAATCTTTACGTTTAGGGTTGTAAACATGACAAAATGTGCAACAGTTCAAGGTGTATTAGTACTTTCGGAAGGCTCTGTAACTAACCGTTCTGATCTGAGGCTGCTGCAGTTGGTCAGGTCTCGGTTCAGCAACACTATGGGCCCAAAGAGTGGGGTCAGCTGACAACCTGAACATCCTGAATGACCATGAGGTTATTCCATCAACAGCTTTCTTCTGGCATGGGCATATTCGCAGGATGACAATGCCAGGATTCATGGGACTCACATAGTGAAAGAGAGGTTCAGGAGGCATGAAATAGCTCGGCCGCCACAGAGTCCAGATATTAACCCCTTTGAGAATATTTGGGATGTGCCGGAGCGCTGCGCTGTGCTTACACTCTCCCATCATCAATACAAGACCCTGGTGAAAAATGAATGAAACACTGGAGCTTTCTACATTGAAGAAGCTTATACTGTAGAAAGAACACCACAGCGGAATGGTGCTGTAATCAAAAATGTAAAGGCGGAACAGCCAAATATAAGAGCGCGTGACCTTTGTTTTGGTGAGGCAGTGAGTCAGACACAACTTGGATGTGTCTACTTTCAATCTTTGTCCCAGTGTTACTGTACTGACGAAGTGTTTCTGACCTACACGATCGAAGAATTCCACAAGACCGCCTAAATTGCGCAGTGAGATCAAAGGTTCTTAGCTCACCACCTCTTAACTGTCGCAGTAACGTAGGAAGGACATGAACTCCCCACTCCGAGAGATCAGGAGTCTATTTTTAAAGCTGCTAAAATTGGTTAAACAGAAGTGCAATGCCGCGTTTCTAAATCTCTCTGCGCGCATTTAAACTCCACTCAAGCTCCCTCTCGCTCTCTCTCCGGTCGCGCGGCTAACCTGCTGCTGCCTGTCTGAGTGCGGCGGACCCTGTAACGCAGTAATGATATTATGAGTGCGAGCGTCGCGTCGAGCCCCTTCTGCGCGGCACCCGAGCAGCGCTAAAAGCCCTTCCCCCTGACCCCGCGATCATCCATTATTCAGGCCGACGCGGGGTGAGACGGAGTGCACAGCCGAGGCCCGCACTTTCCCCAGTCTGCGCCGTCATGAAGTTTGCATAAGGCCCGCGGGCGCCGGGGGTCCTGTCCGCGCCGCCCGCCATCATCTCCATTACAGCGGAAGTAAGCGGCGCTGAAAGGGCGATGCGCAATCTGTGCACGAGTACGGCGCTTGGACAGGATCGGAGTGGGACAAGTACGCGCATCGAGTCCAGCAGGAACAGAAGGAGGGTCCACCGGTTTGACAGCACTAGGACTTACAAATCTGATATGGAAACATGGGCAAATGACTGCTGCTTATCCACATCTCACAACCAGAAGGTTCCTGATACGATTCCCCGACCAGGCGGGGCTTTGCTGTGAGGAGTTTGCATGCACCAGCCAAAACATGTACAGTAGTGGCTAATCTTGTGGCTGGGTGACTCTACAACTACATAAAACGTGTGTCCTGGGCAGAAATATGAAAAACTGGAATACTATTTGTAACAATTCATAAATTATAAATTATTATTGTGAGGCGTAATAACACCTGGAGTACTTCGACGATATTACTGCATGGACGTCGAAGTACTACGCCTCACAAAGTAGTGCCCCTTTTTATCCGCTTAGAAAATCCACATGTTTAATTTTGTGTAACTAGACTTGGATCGTGTAACTTTTCACGTAACTGTATTTGTTTGGATAGATAATATCTGCCGTAAGTCATAGTTTCACCTCAGTTAAAGTAGCAATTTATTGAAGAAAAGCTGAGAGGAAAAGTTAATTTTATTTAATGTTTTTAAGTTAGTGACATAGATAGAGGGAAAGTTCCAGAGGAGTCTGAATGCAGCCGATGGAGCTCCACACCTCCACAGGAAATGACGTCGGCTCCACTTTTAATAAGACACTTTTAGTAAACTCCACTATCCTTAAGGTTAGGATTAGTTTGGATTAGTTTAAACTAGCATTGTTCTGTTGAGGTGACATTATTTCCTGTGGAGAAGTGGAGTTCCACTGATCACGTGCCCCTCGGCTGCATCCAGACCATTCTCGAGGACTTAGTCATTTCTCATTGGTATACCATTTTAAAATTGTTTACCTCTACGTACAGTCAGGTCCATAAATATTGGGACATCGACTCAATTCTTATCTTTGTGGCTCTATAAACCACCACAATCCAAGGTGTAAACCATTGGTGAGCCTCAAAAACATGAGGCTGATTAGAGTTAGCCAAAAAACATCTAAAAAAGCCTTTACAGTTCTGAAACAACATCCTAGGACGAGACAAAGATGAGACAAAGATCAACTTGTATCAGGGTGATGGGAAGAGAAAAGCATGGAGGAATAAAGGAACTGCTAATGATTCAAAACATCCCACCTCATCAGTGAAACATGCGCAGTAAAGTGAAGATATTACTGCACGGACGTCGAAGTTCTTCTAAGGTGTTATTACGCTTTACAATATAGTGCCCCTTTTTATCCGCTTAGAAAATTGTTTAATTTTGTGTGACTATACTTGGAACGTGTAACTGCTCACGTAACCGTACTTAAATAGGGAAAACATGGTCGCTAACTTCACCCCCGTTTGACCCCAGAGAGGAGAGGAGGAGAGGCTAAATGCTAACAACATGCTACCAGACAGATACGCATCAACCTGTCTAAACTCAGGTAAGAACGTATCTCAGTATGCAAAAACGGTGGCCTGTTCCTTTAAGGCAAAGAAGTGAAATGTTATTCAGTGGCCAAGTCAATCACCTGACATGAATCAAATTAAGCAGCATTTCACTTGCTGAAGACCAAATTGAAGATGCCCCAAGAACAAGCGGGAACTGAAGACATTTACAGTAGAGGCCTGGCAGAGCATCACCAGGGATGAAACCCAGCGTCTGGTGATGTCTACACCTTCTAGACTTCAGGCTGTAATTGACTGCAAAGGATTTGCAACCAAATATTAAAAAGGAAATAGTTTGACTTATAATTGTTATTTTGTCCCATTACTCTTGGTCCTTTGAAAAGTGGGAGGCTCACATACAAATAGTTGTAATTCGTACATCGTTCATATGATTTGGATGTAAATAGCCTCAAATTAAAGCTGAATGTCTGCAATTTAATCACATCTTTGTTGTTTAATTTAATCTCAACTTTGGTGAGTTGAGAATTGAGTCGATGTCCCAATATTTATGGACCTGACTGCATGTCACTTGCTGCCAGTGTCTGAAAATTAAGTGACATGATAGACATGATAAAAAATCTCAAACAAAAACTGGGTACATTTTTAGAAAAACCTTGTTATAATTGTGTAGTTTAATATTTTAACCAAAAGTGTGTGCAATGTGTCAAATGCACTTTAAGTACTGTACATGCAGCCACACTGATGGTTTGTCATTCCTATCTCAGTCATTTCCATCACGGACAAAAACATCCAGAAAAATGCCCTGAGCTGGAATACTTTTTTTCTGTAACATGTCATTTCCATCACGGGGACAGTCCCAGTTGAAGAATCACCCAGCTCCTCATTACTGGATAGGTCAAATGGAGAGGAAAGAGAAAGACTAAATATACAATGCAAGAAAAACACTGGCCTTGCTACAACGGCTTTGAGGTAAATCAAGAAAGAAAACTGCATGTAAAATGAATAAAAACAAAGTTGTTTGGGATATTTTCACAAACTGTTACTTTCCACTGTTGTTCCAACGTTAGCCCTGCCTGGCCCACCCACCTGGCCTGTTCCATACGGATTTGGATGCTAACTTCATAACAAGCGGCCGTCGGAGCCAGAGTCCAGTTGGCAGTGAATCGTGAAAACCTCTGGGACGGCGGCAGCGGCGGCCCGTGCCAGCGCTGGAGAGAGCCGTGTAGGGAGCGGGCATCGAGATCAGGAGCAAGATGAGAGGGGAAGATTGGGGGCGACTTTATCAAATGTGCCATTGGTGCAAAAAAAAAGAGAAAAGAATACAGCCGCAATGGGGAAAGAAATAATGATGTTGTGGGGAAACTACAGCCAGGCTTTGCAGTGGTGTCCAACAAAAGCGTAACGTGCCAGGTTTGCTGGGCAGGGATTTCTGAGGGCTGTAATCACGCAGGTTTTGATTAATCCAATGAGTGTACCAGGCGCTGTGATTAATCAAATACACTGAGAGTGAAATAACATAAAAGAGGACATACCTGGAGCGCTACAGAAGCAGTGGCGCAGTCAGATTTCAGACTGCGCAACAAGAAAGGGAGAGAGATAGAGGGATTCGTACTCAAATTGCCCACTGTGACCGGATTTTTCTTTGGGGCGAGCAATCGGGCAATTATTTAAAAATATATACATGTATATTTAAGGCGAGACACTGCAAGTGAATAGGGAAACAAATACATTTAAAGATATCAACTTGAAACTTTTGCTGAACATTACTGATATAAATATGAGGGGGGGGGAAAGTAATTTTATGTTTTCATCTAAAAATAAGGCCTTTTGTGCAGTTTGTGTTAGTAACAAAGATTTTTTTTATTTTTATATGCTAATCATAAAGTGAACAAATCTATTTAAACTCAAATTTTGCCTTGGTTTTTTGTGTGTGTTCAAAGATGAATAAATCAGGCTGGGAAATACATAAAAAAAATCTATCAGAAAACGTCTTAAAAGTCTTGTTAAGTCCAAGACGGGAGTCGCTAAAGTGAATATATAAAAAACCTCATTAGAGAATAGAGAAAACCAGCCCTAAAGTTTTGTAACAAGTGCGCCGCACATTTCTCTACTCTTTCATACCGGGTATCTCGCAGAAGGAAAAATACCATATTTGGATTATAGCGTCATCTCGGACACCCTTCAGGGCATGTGGATGTAAAATCTGTCAATATTTCCCGAGGGAAAGACGGCTTTACACGAAGCGAAGTATTTGCTACTTCAATGTTATCTCCGCCTCGTTCACAACAAAACATCATAAGTAAGTTTTGGTTTCTTTATCATTAACATATTATAAGATGATGTTTAGTGAGCATTGGATGTGTATTCAACCCCACAAAAAGCAGAAACTTAAAGGAATAGGCCATCGTTTTTACATACTGAGATATGTTCTTACCTTAGCTTAGACGAGTTCATGTGTACCTGTCTGGTCTCCACGTGTGCCTTCCGTAACGTAAACACAGCACAGACGGGGTTAGCATTTAGCCTCTCCTCTATAGCTCCAAACGAGGTGAAGAAGCTACCAAACTCTTCCACGTTTTCCCTATTTAAATATGGTTACGTGATGTGTTACACCATAAAGTATAGTTACACAAAATTAAACAATGTGGATTTTCTAAGCGGATAAAAAGGGGAACTATATTGTAAGGCGTAATAATACCAGGAGTACAGTAATTCAGCATCAGCACAGTAAAGTGAAGATATCACTGCGTGGATGTTGAATTACTCCTGGTATTATTACGCCTCACAATATAGTTCCCCTTTTTATCCGCTTAGAAAATCCACATTGTTTAATTTTGTGTAATTATACTTTATGGTGTAACACTTCACGTAACCATATTTAAATAGGGAAAACGTGGAAGAGTTTGGTAGCTTCTATCTTCACCTCGTTTGGAGCTATAGAGGAGAAGAGAGAGGCTAAATGCTAACGCCGTCTGTGCTGTGTTTACGTTACGGAAGGCACAGGTGAAGACCAGACAGGTACAAATGAACTCGTCAAAGCTAAGGTAAGAACATATCTCAGTATGTAAAAACGGTGGCCTATTCCTTTAACTGAATTTGAGTTAGCATTTAGCTCAGATGACATTTTTAGACACTAATTTGTATGTAAAATCTTCAAAGGTCTGTTCATTCATGATTTCTAATTCGGCTTTGACCTTAATGTGGTCGATGGGTTGACAACAGCTGAAAACATCTGGATCGTTCATAATTTACGATGTTTGGTGGCTAATGCTAACGGCTATAGGGGAAGTACATTGAGCAGGCTAACGGACTCCCGGAAGAGTCTCCCGGACTAGCCTACTTGCTAACTGTCTGCGTTAGGATCGAAAGCCGCTTCTCCATTTTGTTTCTGTGCATTAAACTGTCTCTTTGGTTGCGCGATACTTGCAGGGTTTGGGAAAAGTAGCAATGCCGCACAGATTGCGCGGAGCTTGCTTGATTTCACATTGCGGTCACAACATCGCAAAAATTCTGGAAGGACTGATTGTGACAGTTTGTTGGACTCAGAGTCACGTGGTCGGATGTACAAAAAATAAATAAATAAAATCATCCTAAATCGGCGTTTTCATTAAAATGTCAGTGTCCAATTTCCCATTTCCCTAAAACTATAAAGACATCTAAAGAAATGACTTTCACTTTGAAAACAGTCGGCCCATATTCAGCGTTTTCTCTCGCACCGCTCACCTGAAGATGTCCATAATTCAATTAACGTCTATCTGAAGTAACACAGTGGAGCCATTGAGATCGCTCCATTGTGGCTCATAATTAACATGCCTATCTCCCACGCTGCAGTTCAGAGCGCGGAGAGGGCGCCGGGGCCACCACAACTCCATAAAAATGCTAATCTGCCGCACTGCCGTAATGCAAATCTCCATAAAGGTGCACTAAATCCACTCCGGTTTAGGGCTCTCTTTAAGGAAATGTGCATAAACAAATGGCATTTAGTCGCCTGGATAAGTGCTTTATGTGGAAGGCTTTGCAGGCAGTATGCGGCGAGAGGAGGAGGAGAAAAGCAAACACCCAGGCTTTAAGCGGCACGGAAATATCCAGCAAGTTTTATTCTCCATCTATATGATAAGTCCTTTTGTCATTACCTGCTTCCTTCTTTGTAATGTTATATTTTAGGGCAAGTTTATGTGAGCAATATTCGTACACAAAAAGGGCAAGACACGGCAATGTGAGATGAAGATGTTTTGCTAACTTGTGCCTTCAGATATTGTCCTAAAATAAATGACTAATAGCTCACCGCATTCTGCCATCTCAGTTTTTGGGCCGGACCAAATGAGTGAACAGGCTTGTACCGCACCACATCGGCCCACAATAGAAACTACAAATTCTACTGATGTTGAGGTTATTACAGTATATGGATACAATTACACAACTCATCCACTGGCGGTATCTGGCACCTTTTATACCCCTTTCTTGAGTTATGGTTCCCAGATAATCTCGGGTGTAATGAGCTATGGGCCTCTCGGATAGAACATTACTCATGGCCCTGACATCATATCTGCCAAGTGAAAAGGGTTTATGGTAACACCCTCCAGCACCCACAGAACCTCAGGCCTTTATTTACATACATTTTAGACAAATGAATATAAAGAATGTTGGGAGTTGTCAGGTGACTCGCTCCTGCCCCTCGTCGTCAGTGCGCCAAGTTTGGTAATACTGTAGCTTCTGGATTCCATTGAAAGGATTTACAATGTTTTGCCTTTTTGGGACTTATATTCTCACTCTACACCTCCCTACCTCGGTGGTGAGTTTAACCATTTCATGACCTAAATCTACAGTGTGATCATTTGGTTGGCTTTGTGAAGTTTATTTGCGTCGCTGTTGCGAGAGGAACCTCCTTAACGGAACTTGCATTTTAAGATTCCAGCAAGTTGTAAATGACAAGATTAAAGTGGTGAGTGCTATGAGGCTTAAATTCTGCAGAAACAACATGCAGCTATTGTCCTTGGTTTGGAGCTTATAGGCCTACTGTTTTAGTTCAAGGGCTTACTGTATTGCTAATGGTCGACTATTGCATTGAATATGACTGATATTTTTAGAGGGCCGGTCTTGACCCAAAAGTCTCGGGACGATTTTTTCCGCCAGTCCAGCCCTGATCGTGATGCTATGTAATCCAGATATGGTCATTTCCTACGTGGAAGATACTAACCTGCAAAAGTCTGCGCTAGATATTGACTCCATAGTGCATTACATGACAAAGCATTGAACCTTGTTTCCTCAAAATAAGATTTTATTACTCTACTTTAGTGGCACTGATATTTTTGAAGGGTTTTAAGAAGGATTTTCAAATTTCTAATGATTATTTATTGTGATCTGAACCCCAAAACATACCACTGTAGACGCAATGTAATGCTTCGCTCAGTTACACAGAGCAGCATATGCTTGACTGTGGAGACTTTAGAGGCAGGCGCTTGAAAGTGAAATTAATGAAGCTTCTCTACTGCTTGAGAAGAACATCTTTGTGAGGAAATGCTCAGGCTTTTTGTTGTACAGTATATGAACGATATAGCATCGGCTACTAACATTCCTTAACATGGTGCTAACAACAACACAGCAAACAAAACCACCATGCAAAAGTGGTTAAAAGCCAATATCACCTACATCTGTGGCATCCCCTCCTCACCAGCCGCCACTAGACCTCGCCATATTTTAGCATTGCGCCCGGCTTCATCATTCATTTGTATGGGATAGATAGAACGTTCAATTTGACCGGATCCGGGATTCGACAGCTACCAAAATATATGCATTTGCAGGAACAGGCTCAGATAGCTAAAGGAGATATAGGGAGATTCTTTGAAAACCAAGAAAAGTTGCAACCAAACACACTCTTTGATTTTTTGTGTGTGTAGCTCTTACATCAAAAAAATAAACCACACATTTCAGACTGGCTCAGTCCATTATTCAAATTCGGACATTTTATACATAAAAGGTTACATTTATACATAAACTATTATTTGTCTCAACTTAAGAGGTCATGTGGAGTTCAGGACTATTCTGCCATGGATCAACTTGGCAGAAGACTCCTATTTACATGACTAATTTCCACAACCATCTCTCTCTTCATATCCTCTATTCTCTCCCTCTACTTTCGTCTCATAACTTCCCATTAACTAATTGCCGCGTCACCCGCGCATAAATCTCGACGCGGCTTTTTATTACAACCTGGAAATGATACGATGATGAGTTGGAGGCAGTCTCTTCTTCGTTTTTTTTCTCGATTGTTGGGAGTTCTCTGAGACAAGGCGGCTGCACGTCAGCGCAAAGTAATTAAGGGACTGTTACACTCCACTGTGCTCGTAATGGCTAATCTGAACATCATTATTAACACGGTGCGCCCTGCTCCGCGGGTTTATTGCGCAGTCGCTTCTTATTAAAAAAAAACACACAGTACATGTGGCTTATGCGATCTGTATCTGATTAACAATGGTAAGAGTTGGGGTTAGTGTGGGGCAGTGTCCGAGTGTACGCCCTATAGCCCCTAACTCCTCATTTACTATATAGTGTCACACCATATAGTAGATATACTAAGTAGATATAAGTGACCCTGACGCTTGGGTTGCTATGTGTCTGTATTGACAAAAGAATGAGTGCACTACAAGCCACGTCAGCTCAATAGATTATCTTCATCGTTGTCTTTTAGTTGCTCTTTCCTCTAGTTCTTGGCTCGTCACTGTGGCTGCACCATCCGCCCGGACGTTCCATATATGGGCATCCGATGGACGCTGGAAACACGAACCTATTGTCAACATTATTTTAACATTACAAAATTGCTGATAGTTTCAGCGACGCAATCTAAATAATGGATAGACCCAGATTTAAATTTTACTTTATTGACACATTGACACGGTTGTCCTGAGTTTTTTCAGAGGGGATTTTGGATTTTGTTTAGTTATTGAATAAGCTAAAATTTGCATTGTATTTTTGGGTTCAAAGCTAAATAAATCAGGCTGGGAATTAGATTAAAAAAGCCCTTTGAAAAAATCTATTAAAAATTGTTCAGTCCAACACTGGTATGTTTGGAGTCCGTAGGAGCTACTAAAGTGGCTAACTCGTTACATGAGTGGAGCAAAAACCGAATTTTGAGAAAACCAGTCCTAAAGTTTTCCTAAAGCTCTTCCGTACCGGGCGTCTCGTGTAGGACTACAGATGGAAATTAGCATAGTGCTAAATCTGGTGCAGCCATCTTTTTAATGTAACTGCACATTGTCCTGATTAAATAAACTAAACTTAAACTCACAAAGGAAAAATACCATATTTGGGTTATAGCGTCATCACGGACACCCTTCGCAGGACTTGTATATGTATATAAAATCAGTCAATATTTGTGAATGAATACCTGAGGAAAAGACGGCTTTGTGTAGCGACGTAGCTGCTACTTCCAGGTTATCTGCGCCTCACTATCGGACAAAACGTCATAAAATAAGCATCGTATGGGGTAAGTTTTTTTTATTTCTATACTCTGACATGAAAACTAAGATGTTAAGGGGCAAATAGCTAATTATCTACACTTTGACCACTGCGTGAAAATACAACACTTTCACCAGCCATGTCTCGCCGCTAACGGTTAGCATCGCAGCCGAACGCCATGAAGCGTTCAAGTTATTATGTGAAATCAGATTACATAAGATTGCTGGTTACAATTAAAGGAGCCCACGATTAATACGTTGATATGTTTTTGTTTTTTGTGTGTCTTTTTTCTGATGCGTAGCCACTTAATTTGATAGCATTTATTATGTTGGCACAAGAAACAGCTCTCCCATGTCGTAGTGCAGTTTGTCCCAAACCCACAGATTCATGTTAACAGTGAAAGACACAAACGATGATAAGACACAAATTCAATTAATTAATTCAGCATTTTAACGTTGATTTTTGCATCAGCTCTCCGTTGATTTATGTAATGTCCGATTGTCAGATTGTCAGTGTCACCAGAGAGCTTCAGGGACGTCGAGGGTAGCCACAGGCACATCAGAATAATTTCATAAACTTCATTAAACGTGTTCCGCTCACCACCCTTGGCTTTATTTTAATAGTCTTCATTGTGTGTAATGCGTGGCAACAACAAGCGTGTCATCGGCATGGACGTGGCTTAATTCTTGGCATAAACAATGTTTTTAAGTCACTCTTGTGACAACAATACTAAAGGCGGACAGAGTGCACACGTTTTGAAGAACAAAAGAAAAGAATTGTTTCCTGAATTAGATATTTGGCCAATGTTCAGTCTTGGGTACATATGTATGAATGCATAGTATGTACGTAAGCTGCCACCACCACCACCACCCATCATCATCATCATCGTCTCTGGCATGTTTTGAAGCTCAAGGTTCATTTGAGAGGAACAGCTTACCCGCGGCTATTTTTTTCCCTTAGTGGGATAAATGGACTTTTGTTTGTGTTGCTGTATTTATGTGAAATCAATAGAAATATGGTCCCTGTTTGGCTCTTTGCGCAGCATTCGATTTCTTTTTTTTGTTCCTTTTTTTCCATCCCGGACCAGCGGAAAACGATTGCGCTGGAGCCACGTGTCAGAGCGGTGGAGACAAATGAACGGCGAGCGCGGCTGTGGGCGTGCTGCTGCTAACGCCGGACAGGCCTCCGCACATGAGGCCGGCCTTTATGATGAATAATGCATCCGTCTGATAGCATTTTTATCGAACTCCTCCTAAGTTTACAATTTGAGGAATCATTTTTTTTCTGTGATACCAATCACTATCCATTACCACTTCAGTAAGCGCTCTACGGTCAATCTACTCTTGATTATTTAGCAAAAGTCACATTTTACAGGGGTATTAAGGCAGAGTGCTTCTTGGTATTAGTCACATTAATTCTGATATTTAGTACTGGATGGTTCAAGTCATGCTGTGAGGACTTTTTGGGAATTGTGTCTTCTACAAAACTGTCATGACATGTGGGTGTTCCCAGGGGTCAATCCTGGGATCCCTCTTATTCATTCTATACATGCTTCCATTGGGACTGTGTTGATACACTGTGTCACTGCATTGAACAGATCAGTTTGTAGATGCAAAACAACTTTCTCCAACTAAACTAAAGTGTTTTCAGTCACCTTGAGTCTCTCTCTCTCTAAAACCTAAAAATCGGGTACGAAATCATGGAGTAATCATAGACTCAGACCTTAACCAAGCACATTTCTTGAAAAAACCTCAAATAGCGACAAAAAGAGACGTAATGAGGATGAAAAAGCAACAAAAAAGTGTCAAAAAGGTGACAAAAAGTGATGTAAAAGCAACAAAAATGCAATAAAAAAGCAACAAACACGACAAAAAGTGGGAAACGCGAGGAAAGATCTTAGATCCGTTTGTACAGTAGGTCTTGGCTTTCAAATGAAGCAGCACACTGGCCTATAGGCTGTCAGCTCCAGTCGAGAAGCTTTTACATTTGGGTAAGCTGAACTGAAGAAAATGTTCTCGGTTAAGGCGGGGTTAAGAGGTTAAACAGCCACATCAAAGCATCGATCGGTTTATATTTTTTAAAAGATAACATTTGTCTCTTAAAGGGATACTTCGGGATTTTTGACATAGGGCCTCATTTCCTAGTTATCCAGAGTGTTGTTGATGTCTGGAGATATTTTTTCTTAAATTCATGCAGTTCTTATATTTGAAGAGTCTAGTTGCGCTAGCCTAGAGCAAGGCTAAAGCAGTTCTATGGTAAACGCTAGCCCGCATTAAAAAACAGTCTGACTCACTCCACAGTGCACCTGAGGTAAATCACATATAACACCAGACTAACCATATAAATGTCTGTGTTAATAGAATAATTTTTTTAATAAAACTGACCTTGTATCACATGAATTACCGCATTTTGAGGGACTATTTTCTCGCAGATCACTCCGCCGCTGCCTAGCTTACAGCCACGAAGCTGATGCCGCTCAAATATAAGTTATTTTAAACGCAAAATGGTTAAAATTAACCTATCGACACAGACATTTATATGGTTAGTCTGGCGTTATAAGTGATTTACCTCAGGTGCACTGTGGAGTGAGTCAGACTGTTTTTTAATGCGGGCTAGCGTTTACCATAGAACTGCTTTAGCCTTGCCCTAGCCTAGCGCAACTAGACTCTTCAAATATAAGAACTGCATGAATTTAAGAAAAAAATATCTCCAGACATCAACAACACTCTGGATAACTAGGAAATGAGGCCCTATGTCAAAAATCCCGAAGTATCCCTTTGAGACATTGATTTTTTTTCACGCAGTGGTCAATGTTGCGATTTTTTTTAGCCAGTTTTCTTAACATCTCAGTTTTAAAGTCAGAGTAAAAAAAAAAAATGAACCAAACTTTCCCTTTACGATGCTTATTTTATGACTTTTTCTCGACTCGCCCGCTGTAGTTGTGTCCGGAAATCAGTCCAGCATCGCTACGGATCCTTGTCTTTCCCACGCGTATTCGTTGACAACTATTGACATGTTTGGTATCCACGTGTAGCACGAAAGGCGACTGAGATGACGCTTTAATCCAAATATGGTCTCTCTCGGAGACAGCCTTGGCAAAAAGGAAACGATATACACCCTTTACAACTTTAGGCTGGTTCCACTCTTGCAACATTTCCACATTGGTAGCTTTTCCAGTCTCATACCTAAGAATATTTGTTTTTTTAATATCTAGTTATTATTCTGATTTATTTTTCACTAATAACTAGCTCATTCAAAAACTAAACAAGATTCATAATTGCCCCTGGCTCTATCCAGTTTTTCGATTTTGTTGTTAAAAAATATAGGCAATTTTGGCCATGTTTATGCATACATTATCTTATATGAAAACATAAAATTATAGAAAACTTTTCCTCATATTTATGTCATGAATCTACCGCAAAAGTTTCAAATTGATATCTCTAAATCGATTATTTTTCCCCCATTCGCCTTCAGAGTCTCGCTTTAAAAGGGCATTGAAAAGCACAGTTCTCCACTATAGATCCGTCTGATATTTCACTGACAGTCGGCTCATTCAGCCACACATGACCCATCTTCTCAGCCTCTCTTCGCACTACAGGATGCACTCAAGCATGCCCTCACCACCCCCCAGCGGCACCCGATAAGAGCCGCGTTATTGCCCAGAGGAGTCCCACGGGTGCTGCTGTCATTGCCTGACGTCTTCTTTAAGGCTTTCCTTATACAGGCCTCAAAGTCAGACGGCCTGACAAAGCAATTCTGCTGGCACCAATGTGATACCGATGTGCGGTGGACAAAATGATTAGCATAAGTACGAATAACTAATGTACTATACCTACTACGTCTGGTTTGTCCATGTCATTGTTTTGTCCATATTCAAATGAGCTTAAATAGGCCCATCATCATCCACTGGGCTGTTCATGTCCCTGTGCTCCTCCCACAGAGGCACAGTGTCCAGAGTCCAGGCACCTCTCCTCCTCACCCTCCCCTCCCCTCCTCACCCTTCTGTCTCCTCCTCACCCTCCCCTCTCCTCCTCCCCTCCCCTCTCCTCCTCACTCTTCTCTCTCCACAGCTCACACTGCTCTGGCCCTGGTCTACGCCCAGCCCTGTCTTAGTCTGAGTAATACAGCTATTTTAAACCCATTTCATAGCGCGACAAACAAAAACTGAATCACTAAAGTTGCTGACGTCTTACCGCTGACGCTGTTTCCATTCTCCCATAATAATCCATTCTTATCGCACTAGTTCGTACATAAAAGTTATCAAATTTACTCAGTTTACTTTACTCCCGCAGCGTCTTACAGAAATGGGCTGTACCATCTTCTCAAACAGTGGAAACCCGGGACAGCGCAGTCTTTGATCAGGAGCACATCAGCGCTGCTGCGGCTCGAGCAGAGGAGGAAGGAAGTTGAAGTTAAGAATTAAAACTGAATTTTCAGCACATTTTGGCTTAGTGGGGCAAATATGAGAGAAATAATGGAAATAATACTTTTTCTTTGGGAGAGGGAAAAAAAACTGTGGTTGTGAGAAGGGCACTTAAAGGGCACAGGGGCAGGTGCTTGAGCACCATGGGCTCTATCTGTGCACGTCCCTGAATTATATAATGAATTGAGCCAGGTACAATTTATTGTTTTTTTGGTAACACTTTATTTTACACTACCCTTGATACATTGTACCTGCCAAATTTAGTACAATGTAATGTGCTATGCAACACTGTGTAATAACTAGTACTTATGGGTTACAGACACAATGAAATAATATGTTGTAGTTTGGAGGAACATAATGTAATAAGACATAAGACCCTATCCTTAAAGAGTACCTAAACGGGCGTGCCAAAGCCTTTCCCCACCCACAAACAAAAGTCAAAAATTGCCGTGAAAGAGGCGGTCTCTGAAGTTTGGGGGGGGGGGTGCGGCTTATGACGTTCTGTGGAGGCTGTGGACACGTCTCCAGTCAATCAGGAAATTCTAATTTAGTAGCAGAGTTTACCCTGAAGGGGGCGCAACCCATTCGTTTTCAGGCCAAAGTTAGGATTTAAAGAGGGGTATTATGCTTTTTTCAATCACATAGCACCAGTCTATAGCATACTACAATGATGACATAACCTTCTGTTGGTCAGTAAATTAAAATAACTGCCTTGAATAAAATTGCTCTCTCAAAATGGCTGTATTTTGAGAGATTTCAAGACGTTCAGTCTTGAAATAGGCCCCTGTCTCTTTAAGAAGCTTTCCGACACGCCCCCTTCAGCACACTGCTGTGGCATCTAAACAACACTACTGTGTGGGGAGGGGCTCTGCTGAGCTGAGGAGCAGTGGTTGGTGGCTTGGCTGGTGACGAAAGGTCCAGAGGCGTCTCCAGGAGGTGGGGGCGTTCCTAGGAGGACTGAGGCATAGCTACACCTAAAATGGCTGCCGTCTAAGTTTTTACTGATTACTGAAAAATATGTGAATGAGCCAAGGCAACACTCCAGGCATGTGTTTAATGAGGGAATGACATAATAACATGATATAAAGCTTGAAAAAGTCGATTTTACATAATACCCCCCTTTAACACATGTTTGCGCTATAATGTCAGAATAATGTCAGGGACCAGTAGACAACACTATGAGACACCCATTGAGACAGTTTATCAGTAAAAAAAAACTTGATTTGGTGTTTAGTTGCTCTTTAAGCCTAAAGGGTCTTATTATGGTACATTATGTGCCTCCAAACTTTAATACGCATTATTCCAGTGTGTATGTACTACATAGGTTATTACATCGCAGATTACATTGTACTAAATTTAGTACAGGTACAATGTATCAAGGTAGTGTAAAATAAAGTGTGAATTTTTTATTTGTATTAGTTAAAAAAAACTTCAGCGTGATTTGGATCTTTTATTTCGTTTTTAACCTCTTAACCCCCGCCTGAACCGAGCACCTTTCCTCTGGTTTGGCTTTTCCAATTTGTGAATGAATAAGTGTGGGAAAGACTATAGCGTTGAGTCGTCATAGTAACTTCCTGGAGATCTCCGTCTCACTAGCGACACAACATCATAAAATAAGCCTCGGAAAGGGTGAGTTTGGTCTTTTTAAATTTAAACTTTGATATTAAAAGTAAGATGCAACGGAGAAAACTTGCACACACAAAAATCCCAACTTTGACCACTGCGCGATTGATCCCAAGACCCAAGAACCTCTCCGTTCACTGCACTCTAGTAATTTAACCAGCAGCGCTCCCATATCACTATAATTTACAAATCCTGAAATTCCAACGCTTTACCAATGCTGTGGAATAATAAAACACACGATGGGCGAAAACTTGAACTTTGGGTTGCTTTGGTCGAGCGTTTCGGAAAGTTTACCCAAATTGTCTCCATCTGGTTGTTCCCGAGCGCCAGGCTGTGTTTTTTTTTTTTTTTTTTCTGTTTGCGAGCTCAAAGGAGTCGGGATACTTTGTTTCCTTGCACAAGCTGTTGCTGAAGCGGCACAAATGGCGCACGCTTTTGTTTTTCGACGTCTCGCAAATTTTGAATTGTAGCGTTGCTCCCGAGTAAGGGTCATCGACAGGTTATGATTCTAGTTTGACTTTTCGGTGTCGATGGGTCAGCGGGGAGACAATGGTAAGGATTTGAAGGTGTTTCGAACATTTCCAAAACAACGCATCCAAGCTCTTGTGGGCTGTTCCTCCTGGTCACAATTATAGGGCTGGCTACTGTTTCCCCGATACCAATACCTGATCGATATCTATACTAAAATATTTGTCGTCTAGAACCAGAAAACAGAACAATAATGTGTGGAAGAGCTGCACATTTACAATATTGGCTTCATCTCCAATGGCAAAGAAATGTGTAAAATCGGGAGAAATTGATACAAAATTAAGGAAAACATTGGGCAAAAAATAACAACCAAGGACCCATAAACCATATAGTGAAAGGACGACGGTAGAAATGTCATTTCACCACTCGGAGACTAAAACAATTAACTGTTAAGCTCCTCCCAGACGATGGTGAAAGACTGTTGTGGGCGGAGGGAGCTGCTCAGGAGGGAAGAGGTGGAGCTGACCAGTGCAGGACACCACGCTCTGAAACAGGGACCGTTTCAGAGGATCAGAGGAGACTGAAAGCAGCTGGCCAGGTTTCCTCCGGGTGCTACGGTTTGGGGTCGGCCCATTAGTCCGACGTCTCATTATTCCGAAATGTCCCATTGAGTAGGAGTTAAAAAGTAAAATGAGGTTCAGGCAAGAGTCCACTGACCTTAAGGTTAGGGCCAGTGGTTTATATGGCTCTCTAATCCACAACACAACTGGTTAGAGATGTCGGACTAATGGCATGGCACCCATATGTTTCCTCTACTTCCAAAACGATGCTGGACTGGTTGGTCCACTGTGGCGGCTCAGTTGCAGCAGCTCAGGACTAACACCTGAACACTATTTTGTTGTACGCTTGTACGATCACAAATAAAGCACTACTTACGTAAGGCGAGACCATAGACATATTATTAATAGACCGTTAATACTCACTCCTCCCCGTTTACCACATGACCACGTTCGAGGGGGAAATCATGGCGGATTTACAGGCTCCTCCTCCCCAGCTCTGACGAAGCATGTTCCTAATAAGGGCATAAGTGCGGGATCTTCACTGTAGACTCGGCCCTTGATGTGTGGCTCGCGCAGCTCTCATGCTAACAGTCCGACCCCCGTTAAATAGGAGATTTCTAAAATTTATCCTACGATAACCAGCCCGGTGCTCTGATTGTGTCTAACCCAGCGTAATCACAGGAGGAATTACTGTAGACAGTTCCAAAAAATTAGGCACCGGGCATTAATTTGTTTTAAACATGTCTAAAGTGCAATGGATTCCAATGGGGGACTAGCGGCTATATGGAGGTACTACAGCAATGGCGGAGCAATGGCAGCCTCCAGTGTCGTCGTCGCAAAGCAGAGCAGCCAGCGGCCATTGGGCGAGACACGGCAGGTGAATGTATTTTTCACACAGTGGTCGAAGTGGAGATTTTGTATCTAGTTTCCTCCCTTTACATCTTTGTTTTCATGTCAGAGTATAAAAAGGACAAAACTCACCCTGTATATCATTTTCTGATGTTTGTGCCGCGAGTGAGGTGGAGATGACCCGGAAGTAGCAACTCCGCGGCAACGAAAAGCGGTCTTTCACACGGGTATTCATTCATAAATATTGACAGATTTTACATCCACATGTCCTGGGTCCCTGTGATGACGCTATAATCCAAATGTGGTATTTTTTCCTTCTGGGAGCCGCAAAATACGTAAGAGCGGCGGAAGGGATATTTTGAAGGTTTTTCAGAGGGATTTTTTTATATCTAATTCCAAGCCTGATTTATTCAGCTTTGAACCCAAAAAAACAAGGCGGAATTTGAGTTTTTATAGATTTTTTTTCACTTATTATTATTAGTTTATTGAAAAACTAATAAACAAGAAAGATCCGCACAGCTTACTTAGCTCCCAAGTGGAACATTATTTTTGCTTACACCTAGGTGACGTTTCAGGCGTCTTAGCCCTTCATCAGACAAAGTGTGCCACAGATGCACCTGTATTATGTGGACTGATTGGCTTGTCATGTGACAAATATAGGCCAGTCAGAACAAAGAAACAATTCTTACAAAAAACAAAAACAAAAACAAAATATATATATATATATATATATATAATATATATATATATATATATATATATATATATATGTGTGTGTGTGTCTCTGATACAGAGTATTCAATTACATAAATACATAAACATGCAAAGAGTATCTCTATGCAAGTTGCAATGAATAACATCGAGTAGATAGAAATGGACATCAGGGTAAGCGTCATATAATTCTATTACCGATGCATCGGTAATAGAATTATATTTTTTGTAAGAATTGTTTCTTTGTTCTGACTGGCCTATATTTGTCACATGACAAGCCAATCAGTCCACATAAATACAGGTGCATCTGTGGCACACTTTGTCTGATGAAGGGCTAAGACGCCTGAAACGTCACCTAGGTGTAAGCAAAAATAAATGTTCCACTTGGGAGCTAAGTAAGCTGTGCGGATCTTTCTTGTTTATTTGTATTTTCTCTCGGTCTGGCACGCTTTTTAAGTTTTTTTGGGATTGATGCACAAACTGCTTTATTTTATATGAAAACATAAAATGACAGAAAAAATTGCAATACATTTTTTTCTCATAGGTACAGTATATCAGTAATGTTCAGCAAAAGTTTCAAATCGATATCTCTACTTGTTTTTGTTTTTTTTTCCTATTCACCTGCAGTGTCTCGCCTTAAAAAAGACACTTTTGCAATGTTGCGATCTCAGCTACTGACGCAAAATCAAGCAAACTCTGTAAACGCAGTGCGGAATTGAAACTTTCCCTCTAAGGTGTCACTAAGGTGACAGTTCATGTTCAGTAGAAATGCGTTTTACTTGTTATATTTGCGTGTAGGTGGTGTCCAGCGCCTCACAGGGTTTAAGTCATTCAGACAGGGCTAGTTTTTGAAATAAGTGCTTTTATTTGCTTTAAATTTTAATCAGCTATTTCTTTGCTCTTAGGTTTGCACTAAAAATAAGTCCTACTTTCACTAACAAAGGCAGTAACAATTATTCTGATTCCGGCAAAGTAAATGACGTTCATAAAAGGTTACAGAGTTTAAATTGGGTGGAATGATTCTGCGTGTCAGTCAGAGAATCTTTGAAAAGCAGTTCTTTTGAGTTTAAAAATATGTCCGCGAATAAATGACAGCCTTCGATTTAGCTGGAAATGATGGGCTCGGGGATTGGCTTTGAGCCGTCACACCGCTGATTATATTTGCATTCGCACTTCCTCAGTGTTTGCTAACGGAGCGCCTCTTATTACTGGCTTTCATTACAGGTGTGCAGCTAGCCATGACAGGGAATAAAGACGGGCTATTATCTCCGCCGGGCGCCCAAATTCTCATTCTTTCCCCCCGTATCTGAACTGAAGCCGAATATTGAATAAAATGAGTCTTCTAATGAAAACAATACCCACGGATCAAACGGGGTGAGGCGGCTTTGGAGGAAAGTTCGGCACAAAAATACCCTGGAGTCACGAGCACAAGTGACTCCAGGTAACACCGATCGCAGAAACACTGTTAAGCGAGACACATTTTCACACAGGGGTCAATGCTGCTCGTTTTCTCCCTTAACATCATTTAGGAGCTAAATTGCGGTAATATTAAAAATGAAAAAGTGCTATTTTGTGGGCGTGTTGCTTCTGATTTACTATTAGAAACTGTGTGTGACACGAGCACAGTCTGCGCAAAACTGCTACTGCTCTTGTTCCTGACTGACCTTTGAGGGAACATTTACAAAGTTATAAATGACAGAAGTCCACAATCAGTAACTATCACTTTAATTAAGAAATGGCTTTTAAAGAATAAGCTGTACTGCCTGTGATTTGTGTCTGTTGCTTCATTTATTGAATCGTGTACGTGCACGTGTTGGCGCAGGAGAAATAAAATAAACCTCCATGCTCTCCGCACGCTCATCCACGCTTGTTCGAGGAGCACATGTCAGTACGGAGCGCACAGGCCACGGCCATATGTGGGATGGAAACTATAGTACGAAAGCAGAAGGAATACACACATGCACGGGCTCGCACTGTGGACGCCCGGGGATGAGAGGAACAGGTAAACACACGGCTCCTCCATACGCTGTCGCTGTAGTCAGGAGACGCCCTGGAGATAGGCGACCAAGGCGGCCGCCTAGGGCGCCGTCTGCCGGAGGTGGCGCCGAATTGTGCTTTAATATTTGAACCTATGAGGTCCATGCTCCTGCCATTTACAACATTGCAGATTTTTGGATATAACTTTGGAGCAGAAAGTTATGTCTTTTATGCCTCCGGGGAGCCGGTTATATCGCGGTGAATGTTTGTACATTTACTTCAGAAGGAGACATTCTTCCTCCAATATAGCTGTTGTGTGCTTCATGTGCGTTTCATGATGCACATGTTCAGATGTTTTTTTAAATGAATAGATAATCATAATGTAATATAACAATGATAACCAAAATAAAACTAGCCTTTCCAAAGGCTTGAACCAAAGTGTGTCCATAAGGATTGTGATAGATAAGAAAAAAGACAAGACAATTCAGAAGAAACACGCCGAATTATAAATGGAAATGAATAGATTTTATTTTTTTTATTGGTTGTGTTGACACTAAAGTTCAATCTTGCCTAGGGGCCAAATTGGTTAGGCCCTGGCTGTAGAGCACAGACCCCACAGATTTCATAAGGATTAAGGACAAAGGACGTGGGACAGACTTGTGGACCACACATCTGCAGTTCAGTGCAGAGCCAAGGAAACAATGTTGCAGGAAACCTGCACTGTCTTTAAAACCATTAAAACAACCAAGTTCATATTTTATCTTTGTAAATGAGCCAGATACAAACATTTGAAAACCTTTGGAACACCAGTTTACACCTGCTTCTCCAATGTACTCATGTTTTACTTCACATAGTCGAGATAAATACGACAGCGCTCGCTAAACGCAATCATCTGCCTCAAATGTTGCACATTGTGGCAAAATTGCCGTGTTTTGCATATTCATGAGGACCCATGCGCTAAGTACGCGCTGTCGCCTTTGCCGTTTTTTAGAAACGCAAATATCAACTGCGCTTGCTTTTGGCTCCACTTAAGTACACTCTACCGTGTTTGTATGTGTTAAAACGCTTCGTAAATGACCAACTTGTGTTCAATGTAAAAAGACAAAGACCAAGTTACGAACATGTTCTTTTAAGACATTTGTGTCTTAGGAAATCACTCCAACATGGCGGCGCTCCCTCGTCTTTCCCTTCACAAATATTGACATGTTTGGAGGGGCTAATAATACGCACAGTTTCTCATGGTGATTCAGGCGCAACACGGCTACAAAAATAGCACTTCTTCATTTGGATCAGTAAATGACCCTCTTACTGTGTCAATATGTCGCACAACGTGTAAAGATTAATTTTTGTTGGCAGACGGAAATGGAAATTGCCTTTGCTTGGCCCAAAAGCATCTGTGAAGAAAACACATTAAACGTTGGGCAATTACTCATATCCATTTGAGTGTTAACCTTTCCATAGGAGCTCACCGCGGGGAGCCAATCTTCACCGCCCTTACAGAGATGAGGTAAACCAAACCACCAGAAGCCTGCGGAGCTCTTTATGGCCATATGTGATATTTCTGTCGTGAGTTTAGTGTATATTTGAGATTCAGCTTGTTTGTATCACACTGAATTTGAATGATATGGGAGTCTTTTGTCTCTTCAGTTCATTTTGATTTACTTTGCATTAGTCAAAGGCAATTTTACTTTTCTTTAAAGCGAGACACAGCAGGTGAAGACAATGACTAAAAAAAAAAAAAAAAAGTACAGCCTATAGGCCGGTCATTTGAAAGCTAAGGCCTAAGCTCTTTCCTTGTTTTCGTCACGTTTTCGTCACGTTTTTGTCATAATTTTTGTCACAGTCACATTACACTAAAAAACAAAATGCGGCCAAAACGCTACAACAAAAAGCAATGAGAATGTGACAGAAACGCAACAAAAATGATACAATTTGACAACAAAACAAAGAAGAGGCTTAGATGAGTTTTGTAGGCCTTAGCTTTTAAATGAGGTGTGACCCTGGCCTACAGGCTGTAAACTCTCAGGTCAAGAAGCGTTTAGATTTGGGTAATGCTGAACTGGAGAAAATGTGCTGTGTTACGATGGGGGGTTAAAGAGGTTAAACTAGTGTATAATGAAATATTTTAGTCTTGCTGTGAGCTACCAATTCATCCAACGCCTTTCATGTAAACTCCTTTAGCGCCATCGTCTCGCCACCTTACTCTGTTTCCGATACGTCTTCAGCCGCGTCTTGAAGACAACCTTGCGTCTCCTCGTGCCTCTGGGCTTGCGTCGTCCCGCGTTATAATCCCCAGTCCCTCTGTCCTGTCCTCAGATAAGGCAGACGGCTGTGACGGCCCCGTTCACAAAGCGTGCTCAAACTTTTGTCCTTCAGGAGCTCACTGATGTTATAACCGTCCCCGCGGCGCTCCGGCCCTGCCGCCCTCGCCTTCCTCTCATCTCCACAAAAAAAAAAAAACATATGTGCCGCGCTGTTCCTGCAACCAGCCCCTCACTGAATGTTTTTTTTCTGCACGGAAATCTACAGATCAGTTGGATAGAGTGGACGAGACGGATAACCTTTCCCCAACCGCGGGAGTCAATTAAAAAGTTCCTATGTTTTAGCGCGGAACAAAAAGATGGAACTTTTTCCCCATCCTGTCCATTTGACCGCTTCCCTTTCCGTTGCAGTAGGAGAAGGTTGTAGCATTTTAAGCACGATAGAAGTATGTTCTAGACACAAAATGCATATCTGGAGGAGAGCTATAGGCCAGTGTAACGTCTCATTTGAAAGCTAAGACCAATGGCCGCTGGTTGCTCTGCTTTGTGACCGCAACGCTAGGGGCCGACATTGCTGCAGTACCTCCATATGTGGGCGGCAATACAAGCTAGTTTTCCATTAGAAAGCATTGCACTTTACACACGTTGTAAACCTGTAAAGCCTGGTGCCTGATTTCTTAAACCTTTCTACAGCTAGATATTCCTCCTGTGACTAACACTAGGATAGTTACAATTAAAGAAACCAGGCTGGTTTTCGTAAGGAACATTTTAGAAATCTCGTGCACTAACGCGGGCCAGACTTTGGTTCAATCGAACTATACGTGCCCTGCGAGGGCCGAGTCTACAGTGAAGATCCCGCCCTTATGCCCTTTTTAGGAACATGCTCGGTCGGAGCTGGGGAGTCTGTAAATCCGCCATAGATTCCCTTTCGAACGCGGCCATTATGGTAAACGGGGAGGAGTGAGCAGACGATGCCTATTAGTTTTTACAGTCTATGGCTAAGACCAATAAAACTGATCTAAACTGATCTTTTTCCTTGCGTTATTGCCGTGCTGTAGTCACTTATTTGAATTGATTTTTTGTCACTTTTGTCATGTTTTGTTGCTCTTTTGGTGCATTTTCATCCTGGTTTTTGCCTCATTATTGTCGCTATTTTTTCCATCGCTTTTTATCACTTTTTGTTGCTCTTTTGCAGCTTTTGTGCCACTTTATCCATTCCGCTTTCTTGTCATTTTCTTGTGGCGTTTTTGTTGCTTTTTTAATGTTTTTGTGGAGTTTTTTGCGCTTTAAGCATCGTTTGTGTCTCGTTTTGTGTCGCTATTTGGAAGCTTTTAGATTTGGGTGAAGCCAAACTGGAGAAAAATGTGCTCAGTTCAGGTGGGGGTTAAGAGGTTAAAGTGGCCATGTCATTAGACTTGAGGCATAAATGTCACTGCAACGTGGCTTTGTGAAGCGACGTAGTTGCTACTTCCAGGATAGCTCCGCCAAAATGACAAAACGTCATAAAATAAGCATCGTACGGGGCAAGTTTTGTCATTTTTATAAAACTAAGATGTTAAGGGAGAGAACTTGCTAAAAAACTCACCTTAAATTGTTGTTATTTTCTCGCGGTAACGGTCCACATTGAACATCTCTTTGAAACCCGTCTATAGTCCCGTCTTTCAGCCTGCCCTTCAACTCACTTCTGCGAACACTTTTCCCCCCCCACCGACACACACGAGACAGAGCGAGGAGAGCGTCTCCGTCATCGAGCGAACACAAACTCAATTAAACCAAAACAACGTCGCCCCCCCCCCCCCCCCAAACCTGATCCTAAATGTCCGCGTGTTTACTATGCCGTTCACGCTCTTTCCCGCCCGCCGCTCTCCCCACCGGGGCTATAAATAACACTTATCACACTAACTGCCTTTGTGAGAGGGGGGGGGGGGACAGGGGGAGAGGGGAGGGCGAGGAGCAAAAATGCGGTTGCAGGTATGGTGTATGATTGCTCGCCAAGACAAATGGCATCCATCAACTTTGGCTGTGTTCATCTGGGTTTGGAGGGCGGCCACGCGACACACGCACACACAAACATGGAGGCAGTGATCGGAGCGGGTTATGCGACTTGGGGGGGGGGAGGCTGAGGGGGGGTAAACACTACATTATCAGGCCACAAATGCATCATCCGCCAAAGCTGCCAGTCTGAAAGATGTCGGGGGTTCTGAAAGAGTGAGGAATGATCAACACGGAGCACTGGGTTTGCGCTGAAATGCGACGGTGAGAAAATGTAACCTCCCAGTGACTGAAGATTCCATTTGTCAAAGGGGTTGTTTTAGTCAAACCTGCAGATTTGCTTTTAATGCTTTGTACAAGAGGGGGTATTCTGCTTTTTTGCAAGTATTTGGTAATAATCTCCAACATATCTGTATCAGTAAGCAATCAAAATGCAACATTGATCTGAAACAGCTGAAGCAAAATATCAGGTAGTTTTTCTTCCTGGTTATATAAGCGAACTAACTCTAAGGTCATTTTATGAAGATTAGTTGGGGGAAAAGATGTATTTTCCATTTAAAATCTCCCTTGGTTGTTGTTGCTGTGGATCCATGATGAATGGTGATTACGAATGATTACTGCACTCGATCCTGAACTCTACTGTTGATCTCCTCTCTGTAGCTTCACTGTGAGTATTACCCCCTTGACGGATTGTGATACTGTAGAAATATGTACTGTGGTCAGAGGCGGGTAGAGTAGCCAACATATTTACTCAAGCAAGAGTAATGTTGCTTTCAACGAATTTTGCTCCAAGTACGGGTAAAAAGGTGTGACCCAAACGATTGCTCAAGTGGAAGTAGAAAAGTCACTTGGGTACGTGAGTAACTGAGTAATTGTGTGAGCAAAAAAGTCTGAGGTGTTTTCAATGACGCCTTTAATTGTGTGAAACAAAACACAAATCATGTGGAAATTGTGATGGTTCTAATGATGACCAAAGAAAGAAAGATTTTGCGTGAAAAAAGCAGAAACTGAAAGTACACCAGAAGCACCACACGGTAATCTACATGTCTTTAATAGCAATAAATCCACCCTGAAACAAACAGGAAGGCTACTGTATATCAAGGGCTAAATCTGTTTTTGTTTTGACGCTGGTGTGAATAATAATGACACATGTGCATACCCTCTATAGGCTCTGTGCATGGAATATTGTAAAGTTGTATGCTAACAGCTGTTTTCTGTCATGTTTTTTTTCCTATGGGAGTTTAGTGGTTAGCCGTGTCCTGTTGAAATAAATAGCTAAATATTTAAACAGTGTGTGGCAGAAAACAAGCAGCTGTCGGATAATTATTTACAACACGTTAAAAACTTTACTCAGTATGGAAATGCTTCACTGGAGGAGACCTCTGTGCTTAGAACTGTAAGTGGTTTAGCCTTGAACGTTAATCTAATGCTCAAAATTGTTAAAATAGCACCACCTTCTGAATATGCATACAGGAAGTTATGTAAAAAAAAAACATTCCAAGCACAGAGCCTACAGGCTGCAAAAGGAAAAGCATCCATCTGGTGTGAAACCAAAGCTGAACTTCCAAAGTTAGGATGAATTCTGGAGTTATGGTTGAGTCCTTGGAGCCTGTCCGGTGAACTTTGGCCCCGTAGCCCGCTGATGGATGAGTATTCTGATGCACTGTGGCAGGCAGTGGATTTTTAGTCCCTGGGAGTTGGATTAACATTGATGAAAGCGCAGAGCGGTGGGCTTCTGATCAATGGCGGTGACGGGGGACCCAATGGTGAGGCTTTGCTGCTGTGTCCACGGTCTACAAATCCCGCAAAGGCCTTCAATACAGTGTTCATTTTGGACGATTCAGTTACACTTACACAAGAACTTTATGAGGTGACCATGATTCTTGGAACAGTTTTGTCACAGTCCAGCAATGCTCTTACTTGAGTAAAACATTGGGTTACTCTGCCTAATGTGACTAAAAGGTGACGCTGAAGTTTAATTAATTTGAGCGTTTATTCATTTTCTTTTATCTTCATAAAATATACTGTCCTTCTTAATCTGTATGACACTGGTCCATCTTTAGCAGCTAATAAGGTTCCGCTCTTTCGTGAGGGCTGTCCACAAAGTTTAGTAGTGGGTTTGTGGGGATTTTTGACCATTCTTCCAGAAGTGCATTTGTGAGGTCACGCACTGATGTTGGACGAGAAGGCCTGACTCTCAGTCTCAGCTCTAATACATCCACAAATTGTTCTATCTGATTGTGATGAGGAGTCTGTGCGGCTGATCGTTGTCATCCACACCACACTCTCTCATCCATTTCTTTATTCTCCCTCAGCACATATAAACTAAGTTAACTATTTTCTCATACAGATGTCCAAAAGTGCTGACAAAAACGTTTGCACGGAACCCCTGGTTTAATGCACTCACGCCAACTTGTGCACTTCTCCAAACTGGACCTATAGGCCTTTTATTTGTGTGGGATTAAAACTACTACTACAACACTGTGTGCCCAAAGAATGAGATCAGCCGACTACCTGAACATCCTGAATGACCAGGTTATTCAATCAATGGATTTCTTCTTCCCTGATGGCACGGCATATTCCAAGATGACAATGCCAGGGTTCATGGGGTTGAGTTGTTCAGGGAGCGTGAGATGGATCGGCCGCCACAGAGTCCAGATTTCAACCCCTTTGAAAATCGTTGGGATGTGTTGGAGAAGATAGATAGATAGATAGATAGATAGATAGATAGATAGATAGATAGATAGATAGATTGATTATTGAAACAATTCCACATCAAATATGTAACATAATCAAATCTAAAAGCGTGTGACCTTTGTTTGTGGTGCTTTTTTTTTTTTGGGTCAGGCAATGTATATAAACCCTTGAATGTTGAATTTTAACCGGCAATGTTTCCTCCTCACGCCTCACGCCTACTGCCAATGATAAATGCAAAGCCGAGATAGAGCTCAAATAGCTGTATATTCAGAGAATTTCCATATCAGGCCAGAGACACATGACTATACGTAATCCCTGATAAGAACAGAATAAAATGGGACTTTCACTTTCCTAAAAGCAAATAAAAGAATGTGACAAACGCGCTTCCATTATCTTGCCAGGCTAAGCTCTCCCTTATCTGCTCCCCTAGGCTAATACTCTATTTAAAAGAAACTATAACTTCATTGAAAGATTGCGAGGCAGTAACAGTGCGATTCTCAAAAACATTCTTCCGGGAATGGGAAGGACGGAGGTTCGCCAAGCCGGAGCATACACTATCGTTGTGTCTCTGGGCAAGACACCAGTCCCCATTGTCTGGCCTGTGTCCAAATGTCGACACTATGGGCCCGATCTTCTGCCTGGCGCAACAACAGCATTGCTCAAGACAAAGTTGGTATCTTGCGTACAAACAATGGTGCGTCAGTGCTTTCGCTGGTCACCGGAGAAAAAAAGGGGTTGGGGCTGAACAGCAATGAGTACAACGAGCACTTCCTCTTTGCTCTCCTCTTCTTATTGAGCGCACACAGGACAAACTATGCAATTATGCAATTCTCAAAGCTTATTGACAGGAGAGCTTACAGCCTATATGCCTATTCCAGTCTAGTACGGTCTGTAGGAGGTAAAGCTTGGGTAGGGACCACTGCTGTGCATGACATCACCATGGGGTCTGTCCAGCCCACGTACTGCGCCATGTTTGATTGCACAGAGCAACCCCCGTCTGCGCAAAATTCTAGTCTACAGTCAGATTTTAGAAACACAAGATCAAGCCCTATAGCTTATAGTTAACTGCAGAGTGGTGACACCATTTAGTGTCTTGTAATGGCATCCGAATTACCAGAGAGTGGAAAGTAATGCACTCGAAATGTCCCACAATGGTCCCTGAATGAGCATAGACAAGTCTCTAGACAGGTCAATACAGACCACGACTGCACCAGACAGATCTTTGAACTGCACCGTAAATTCCGATTACGGTAATAACATGGAATTAAGTGTTATAATTACTAGGAGACCTTAAATCTTCTGCAATTACCCTCTATTCTGTGTAAGAAGTACATTTTCAAGAGAAAATGTCATTTTACAGAAACAGGGTATTTACCAACTTAACATGATGCCAGTAATAAATGCTCAAGCTCATTCTAAAGTGTCCATTATTAGATTCTGTCCCATTTACTAGGATATACCAGTATTTTTAAATATAGGCTTAACATTGGCTTTACTTGCTTTTCTCTTTATCCAGTACATGGTTTTAGTAACTCTCACTAACCTCCCCAGTGTCCTCTACTGCCCCCTGTAACGGGAACTTGACTGTCTAGTAACTATAACTTATGTTGTCCGGGATTGGTTCAGGTCATATGTCACATGTGCAGAATAAGCCAATCAGATTGCTCTGAACTGTTTTGAATTCAAAAGACAAGTGTTCAACAGCCCTCAGTGTATCATCGAGCAGAAACAGCAGAAAACAGGACCTTTCCTGTTTTATTTCTCATTAATGAACTTAAAGTAAGTGTGTCTTTGGATATATTGTGATTGCTTTATGAGTTTGATGTATTGTTACTATTTAAGTACAACAACACTCTTGCTCTACCTTATAAAACATTTGTTATTTAACTTGGTGACCGCACAGTGGTCTGTCAAACATTACTGGTACAAATTTAAGTAGTAAAGCTCCAGATATCATTTAAAGACAGAAAATAGATACTTGGGGGTAATTTACCAAGTGTTTGCTCTCATGCAAAAGTGGAGCAGCAGCACAGTCATTTGTGAATCTTTTAATCATGCAGTATTTACATATTCGCTTTGATCCTATTACTGTGATACTCATTATTATTATCAGGTACAGCATGTCCACAAAATAACATATTATATTTTTTAGTTTGAACTCACCATTTAACAACTCACAGCATTACATTAATGTGTATCTAATACTATTAGTTATGATTAAAGTGTTTCTTTTTTTCCAGACAGTGACTGCTGTAAAGATATTCAGACTGACTCAGCATCAAGGCTGAAGGTAAGACTGCACTCAGTTTTTTAAACAGCATGTAATTTAGTAAAATAATCTTTTAAATGGTTTGTGTGTGTCCAGTGTCAGACTGAGGAGTCCAGCTGTGGAAGGATCTGCTGAGACTGGAGGTGAAGACTCTGAGGTGAGACAGAGTCAGAGCGGAGATCTTTGGTTGAGAGGAAGCAACATTTATCTGTAGGTTTTGGTTTGGTCTTGCAATAGGGACTCACGACTGATGAAGACTTTGAGGATTTGTGCCTTGTGGGCATTTTAAAGACAATTACTTGATTTACTGAACAACTACGATTATAAAGCTAAGTTAGTGGCTCAATGTTATGATGGAGCGAGTACAGGCAAGAGTAAAGACGCGCTTCCCCATGCCCTATTCGTTCATTGCTACCCGCACACCTTAAACCTAGTCATGTCACAGGGAGCATCGAAGCTCAAAGAATGCAAGATATTCGTTTCAAATCTCGGTGGAATGTCAGCGTTCTTTTCACAGCCTCTAAAACGCACCAAACTACTGGATGAGTTTTGTCAAAGACGGCAGCCTCGCGTGGCACAGGTGAGGTGGAACTTTAATAGCAGGCTGGTGTGCAGTGTCCACGATAAAAGAGCGGAGCTTGTTGATGTTTTCCAGCACATCCTCGATCACGCTGGAGATTTTGATCGAGAAACAGTTCACTGTGGTCAGACACATGGCACAGTTGAAAAGTTTTGAGTTTTGTTTTTTTCCCTTCGCCTTTATCGGTATTTTTGACATCTCTGACATGCTGTTTTCATTTTTTCATTCATTTTACAAAACAAGACATTAGACGTGCAGTTTTGTTTGGCCAGAACTGATGATTTTTGCCACAGCGTGGAGAGAGAAAGAGTGAAATTCAGTGATATTTTCGAGAAGACCACACAAGCTATAGGTGCCCCGTGAGAAGCCTGATGCGCGGGCACACTACAAAGAGCTTCACTTGGCAGTGATCGACAACATTCTCACGAAAATCAGAAACAGATTTGAAGATCACCATGAAATGAGATTTGTCTGACTTTTGGATTCAGAGCGGTTTAACACATTCAAGCAGACTTTTCCTGAGGCAGAGCTCCAAAGTTTAACCGAGAGCTATGGCCCTCATTTTGATCTGAATAGGCTGAAGGCTGAGCTCAAGGTCATGTACAACATGTCAAACTTTCATGGCAGAAATATCAGCGATCTCCTGGCTTTTCTGACCGAGGACGGACCTTTCGGACACTATGACAGAACTGTACGCACTTGCATGTCTGATCCTGACCATTCCCCTCTCTACTGCGTCTGTGGAGTGCTCGTTCTCGGCCCTCAAACGGATAAAAACGTATGCAAGGACACAACTGGACAAGTAAGACTCTCTTCTTTTGCATCTCTGTCAATCGAGAAGGAACTACTCAACCAACTGAAGCAGAAGGGACACCTGCACGACGTCGTCATTGAGCGCTTTTTCAAAAAGGACAGACGCATGGATTTTATTTACAAGTAATGGGTGAGTGTTACTCTTCTTCTATTGGTGGGAGGACCAGAACCCGGTAGAGAACTGGACCCAAACCAATTTAGGCTTGTCCTTTGCGTTTGACCTATCATTTTGTGCCACTGGAGCAACTTGACAGGGGAACCCTATTCCGAGTCTTAGTGCTAGGTATCCATTGCACGTATCTTTTTAGGTTAGAACAAACGGAGTACTTGCCTTCTATGTCTTTACAAACCTCTCCGCCCTGTAGCCCATTCCAGTGTCTTTAAACCAATGACGGCTCACTCCATCCGCCTATTTCCCATTTGCCTGGGGTTCCCCTTACACACATCAGGGGTGTGAAGAAGAGCTACTCCTTACGGTCGCTCACCTGGGAGTCTATGGGCCCAATATTACGCATGCCATTTGCACAAATTGCTCCACTGAATATAAAAAAGCATTTCCACACTCGGCTGTGGAGCGGTGTGTACGCGGCCTCGTGAGATTGCAGGCAAGACACGGGGAGAGCGAGATTGCCTCTCGGTTACCGCCTTTGTCATCAGCCGGCGGATGGGAGCGCTTTAATGGAGGGGACTTGTGCAGGAGACACAAATTGCGTTGCTGATGTGCCATTGTAGCGGTAAGAGAGAATTCCTCTGAGGCTAAAAGACGCGCGGGAATAATCCCCCTGTGCATGAACAGTTAAGGTTTAAGGCACTTTAAATATGTGAATTCACAGTGAGAGGGTTTATCAAACAGTGTTGTGGCTTGACAGTTGGAATATTTAGTAAAATGTTTAGAACCAAATGAGCCGTATACTATGACAGAGTTTGTGGCTGGAATAAAATTGACGATTAACAAGCAGGCTTATGGTGATATAGAAACTGTTCCACTTACAATAAGCAAAATATATACTGGCACATGAGTTTTTCCTGGTTTCCTAAAGTTTTTTTATCTCAGCCAAAGACAGGACAGTTCTTTTTTGTGTAGGCTCGTTCAAAATCATATGCGACTTCTAATCTTTTGCGTCTGTTAGCCATCAGTTTCAAGACAAAAACACCTGCCGTTATGAACAGGACATTTCATTCAGTGGTTCATCCAACGTATCGTTTTTAGCGTTTCTTCATTTGTGTAAAAAACATCTAATCCCTCATAGGATGAGAAGGCCAGCATTGACCATAGAGGCCATTCGGACGTCAATGGGCGATGTGCACACAGCCCAGAACACAGTCATTTGGGGATAAATAACAGTTGAATAGTGAGGATAGGTAGAACAGTTGGGAAGTTTGCGTGTTTCAATGACCCTGAGAGCTATGCCAGCGGGAGATATTTCTGCTGATAGGGTCACCCTTGCTGGACGGTATGGCTGCAACTAATGATAAATAATAATAAATACAAGAAAATCAATTAATCTACAGTTTAATTGTACAGTATTTTTTTCAAACTTTTTCCAATATAAAGCTTAATTGGTGCTGCTTGAGGATTAGGGTGGTCATTAATCCCATGTAAATTTTCCAATGTATTATTTTTTAAGCTCCAACCCCTGAATTTGTTCGAATAGTCACAAAACTCTCTGGATTTTTTTTTTTTTTTCTAGAAGCCTGTGGATTCTTCAGGATGCAGAAATCTATTCTAAAGACTAAAAAGACTCCAATTGTGTTCCATGTTGTGTTAGAATAAATCAATTGTATGTACAACTCATTTACATTTGCTTACAACAACTACAAAATAGGTATTGGAAGTAAACATACATTTGTTTAAGGCGAGACACTGCAGGTGAATAGGGAACATGTTTCAATTTAAAGATATCAATTTTAAACTTTTGCTGTCGATTACTGACATGAATATGAGAAAACATGTATTGCAAGTTTTTTGTCATTATATGTTTTCATAAAAAAATAAGGTGTTTTATGCCGAAAAAGGCCCAAAATTCCCCATATTTTCGGCGACGAAATCTGAATAATGGATCAAGCCAGGTTTAAATGTATGGTTTTATCTTATTGATATATTTGTTACAAATACTTTTTCAGAGGGGATTCTTTCTTTTCTATATTCCTTTTCATTTCAAATCATATTTGCTCTATTCACTCTCAAATACAAAGGGTAAAACTTCAAGGTCGATGAGGCACGGGTAAATGTTATCCAACTGAGAAAAAATTCACCTGGAGAGTTTTCTCTACTATTGCAATGAATTCCAAAGATTGGAGCTTAAATCTTCTAAATTTCCATTTTAAGGACAACCCTATTGAGGACGTGTTGATGGAGTAAACATAAAGTGAATGCTTGTAGAAGGCGTTTAGTGCTAATTCACCTAGCAAGTACAAAACACTATATACCCAAACTTTAAAAATCTGTAGTTTCTAATCAAAAATACTACATCTTCATGTAATTTCTGCTCTATTTAAGTTTGTGTTTCCCAGAAAACGATTAATCGATTACTAATATAGTTGTCAACGTTTTCAATAATCGGTTCGTTGTCGATTAATTGATAAGTTGTTTCAGCCCAACTGGACAGGTTAAAGGAGAGAGGCCAGACAAAGCTGCGTTGGGCGCCAAGTCCAGTCCAGCTGTAAAAATCTGAAGTTCCACAAACATACACCACATAAAACTGGATAGTCTCAAACTTGGGGCAGGAAGGAGGCCCTACAAGGAGTTCCTGGGGCGAACTATGCTCTGAAAAGAGTTCAAAGAGATAGATCTGACTCGACAAGACACTTCACCCAAATCAGAATAGTAAGAAATCGGTGTTCATTTGCCACAATGAAGAGACAATGGTTTTGTCCTTTTTGTTGACGACATTGAATAAACTAATCATAGCCATCACAATTGAAATGAAAGGCTCTGACTGGATGACAGCAGGTGACAAATATTTCTTTAGATATCGGGAAAAGTTGACACATTAAAAGCCCCGAATCCCTCGGGAGTGAGGACAGCGCGTCACGACCGTGTGCCAGCGGCGCATCGTCCCGCACAAATCAAACGTCCATCCAAAACAGTTTAGAGGCGGCTTTAATGCGCCGTTTGTGCTCGCGACATCATTTCACTAAATATGACAAGCCATTACCATTGTGTTGTTTTTTGGCAGCCCGTACGCCTCGCTCTGCCAGGACCCTCGCGCTTTTCAATATGCAATTCCTCCCGATACTTTGCCCACAATCGGGTCTCTTTAGTCGCTGACAAGCAAAAGACACAAAGCAACGTGGCAGCAAAGTAATGCAATATGCTCTAAACCGTCGTCGGTGTATTCCGTTGAGAAAACGCAGCGTAAAGGGCTTATGCTTATGCAGTCTAAAAATGCTAACAATGTGCATACATTAATTTGGATAAAAATACAAATACATATTCAATGTGATTAAAATGCATAAAATCTACCTAAATAATAATCATTTTCATTCATGTGTAAATAGTTAAAAACCTAATATTAATGTTGTTAAAAGTTCATTTGCATCAGCAATGTTGTTTTTTGTTTTGATTTTATTGGATGATGTACCTGTAACATCCAATCGGAGATGGACGGGCGTAGCCTAACACCGCAGGCTTTTAGCAGCGAACCAAACAGATGTAATTCAACCAGTCCAGTAAAAACGGTCTATCCAGGTGGATGCAGAGTCTACAAGATATGGTCGGATTGTTGATACCTGTGATGTGAGTACATGTTGTGTTTTATGTACTTTATTTTTGTATGCTCAGACGTGTGTGCATGCTGACCACGGGGCCGTTTAGCATGCTAAACACGGCTAATGCTAATGCTAGTTTTTTTTCCTTTGGTCATGTCAAATTTGTGCCCAGAACGAAGGACACAAGTCAGCTGACTCACTTTCTCGCAAATGGAGGAAGAAGGGTATTTTTTGAAAATTGGGTGATTTTCGCTTTTTTTTTGCAGATTCTGTTAGTTGAGATCACGATGAAACCTCCTTATGTTTGAGAACCAAGTTTTGGTATATTTAAAAGCGTACAATTATAGGTAGAAATCTCCATGTTTATCTTTCAGATTCTGAGGGCCTGTGTGTGTGTTTGCATACCGGTAAGCGGCTTTTGTCTCCTTCTCTTTGTCCCGCCCTCCAGGGCCCAACGTGGCTACTTATTATACATGCTCTATCCGAACGAGGCAATATGAAGTGGATTTACACTTTTTTCTTAAGTTGTCGCCGCCATAAACCTCAAAAAGAAGACGAAAGATGTGGATTTATTAATCACGGATATTTGGCGCCGCTTCCTCATGAAGAGCCTTGATAGCAAAGCAGCAGCAGCAGCGACAGCGGGACAGAGACGCTTTGCTCCCCAGACAGGACAACACTTTTCCGGCCATAGCTTCAGTGCTAACAAAGCATCCAATAAAGCACCAGACTTTATGCTTAGAATCTTTTTATTACGGTGGATTTTGCGTTTGAGTTGATCTCTGATGTCTCACTCTGTCAACAAAACATCCGCCTGTTTCCACGTTAGAATACGCTCGTCTCCACCGTCATGTGTCATGTGTTTCCTTTTGTTGTTTGGGGACGAGGCACCGCTCCTTTAGTGAACAAATGCCACGCAAATAAGGCAATTTTATACATACGCCTATTGTCGATCAGTTTATATGCGTATAAACCTGAACCTAAGGCCTGAAGACTAAAACCCATACACATGACATGACAGGGGGGAGCTTTACAGCGGTATGGCTTTTCTAAATAAGATCTAAATGAGCCCTATTGTCACTCGGAGCAGCAGAGAGAGGTGAGAAGTGCCCAAACTTCAGAGGCCGTTTTCTTACTTTTAAGATATTTTGAGTTCCTACATTCAAATTGCCACATCTTCTCCAGATATTATTAGATTTCCACGTGTTACACATTGTTGGAAACTTTGGAGACTGCACTTTTACACTATGTCCAACTCAAAATGCCCCAAAACCGAGTTGTGTCCCCCGTTCTCGCAACTGGGCACATTTGTTTAAGACTAAGTATAGATTTCTTGATACACAGTGGACCAGGGATGCCCTCTTTGGACCCTACTGTGGGATTTTAAAGCAGTACTAAGTAACTCTTGCCCCTAGAGGCCATAAGCGCAACTGCAGGTGTCTTAGCAAGTTAAGATTTTTTAACTTATTAAATGTCTTGGAGAGTAAATACTACGCTGACAGAAAAGGTGAAGGGAGAGAGGGGTGTTGTACATCCAGTTATACAATGGAAATAATTTTTTTCACTCAAACTTGGCTGTAAATACTGTTTAAAGTGGCGCTAGCCACAATTAGCTTTGCCGGTTAGCCTGTTAGCTTCTTCTTCGTGATTACATTAGTGTGTATTGCTTGCTCTGTCCCGGTGGCAGTCAAGTTGCAAGCATGGTTTTCTGGCCAGAGACACCAGGGGGAGATGAAAGACCCTCCAATCATCCCACTAACACTTGTATTACCCCCAGAGGGACTACGGAAAGGATTTATTAAGGTAAACACGTTACTTAGTACTGCTTTAAGTAGTCTTGCTGTTCATTGTCGGATCTGCCATGCTGCTCTGATGAGGACTAGAGGAGCCGATCACCGTCAAATAACTTATTTAGTAGCTCTAGGAGTAATTATTTTCTCGTATCGCTGTTCACCAGTGTTATTTGTTTAAAGTAAAAGTACCCAGGACCCCGCCCATGGTTTACCACCACATTTGGTTAGTTTGAAACCTTGGTCACATGGGACCTGTGTTACACGCATAAAACTAAATGTGTGTACGGGTGCCTCAGAACGCCGGCCCACACTCCGGTAAACGCCATACGCTGGAATGAGGTTTCTCTAAGGTTTAAAGCCAAAGTTGTTCTTATCCTGGCGTCTTGCATAATCTTACGGTGAGACAAAATAAATATAATGATGTCTCCCTTTAAATTCTAGAGGTGTTTCTTAGACAGGTACATTATTTTAAGTCATACTACAAAAACACAGAGGATAAGGTGTCCCAAAATAGTTTACAAGGGTGAATACAGCACAGAATTCTAAAATAACTTGACTACAATCGTGTGATCGTTGTATGTATGCCGACGTGTCGAAGCGTAAACAGACACATGGGCTGGGTACACGCATCTATTTTTAAAGCACGCTATGATCCCCGCAGCCCTTTGAAGATTAATGCACAATCCAATTGTGGATGTAATTTCAAAACAAGTCAGTCAGGCAGCGCACTCGCGGCAGTGCAGGTGGGTTGTTGTATGAAATATTTCTTTTGGAATTAAATCACTGAATTATTTATTATTCGACAGATTTAAATGCACAACAACCCGGGCGGAGAGTCACACACACACAGAGAGAGAGAGAGAGGGATGGATAGAGTGGTGCAGAGTATAAGGTGGTGAGATTAATGGCATTCAAAACACCAGTGTAAAATGGTTGCAATTAGTAACTCGCAAAGGCTGAGATTATTTCTGCGAAGGGTCGAAGACTATTATGTCATCAAAAAGTAATACAATTTGGTTCCAACGGGTATTAAAGGGGGGGGGGGTATTATGTAAAATCGACTTTTTCAAGCTTTATATCATGTTATTATGTCATTCCCTCATTAAACACATGCCTGGAGTGTTGCCTTGGCTCATTCACATATTTTTGAGTAATCAGTAAAAACTTAGACGGCAGCCATTTTAGGTGTAGCTATGCCTCAGTCCTCCTAGGAACGCCCCCACCTCCTGGAGACGCCTCTGGACCTTTTGTCACCAGCCAAGCCACCAACCACTGCTCCTCAGCTCAGCAGAGCCCCCTCCCCGCACAGTGTTGTTGTTTAGATGCCACAGCAGTGTGCTGAAGGGGGCGTGTCGGGAAGCTTCTTAGAGAGACAGAGGCCTATTTCAAGACGTTCAGTACAGCCATTTTGAGAGAGCAATTTTATTCAGGCAGTTATTTTAATTTACTGCATATACAGACCAACAGAAGGTTGTAGTATGCTATAGACTGGTGCTAAGTGATTGAAAAAAGCATAATACCCCCTCTTTAAAGGGATATTTCAGGATTTTTTACATAGGGCCTCATTTCTTAGTTATCCACAATGTTGTTGATTTCTGGAGATTTTTTTTATTTAATTTTTGTATTCATACAGTCCTTATATTTGAAGAGTTTAGTGGTGCTAGGCTAGTGCATGTCTAACTAGAAGCCTGCCTTAAAAACCTCTTCAAAATCATCTGGTAGTCCTCCAAACGTTGCCATATCTGATTTGTAGAAAGCTCCTTTGTGAATTCCACGTGTAGTAATGCCGGCCGCAGGTAAACAAACTACTGTAGATCCGGTAACCTAGCAGATCACTCCGCCGCTGCGTAGCTTACAACCAGGAAGGTGATGCTGCTCAAATATAAGTTCTTTTAAATGCAAAATGGTTATATTTTAAAAATGATCCAGTCAACACAGACATTTATATGGGTAGTCTGGTGTTATAAGTGATTTGCGTCAAGTGCACTGTGCTTGGGTCAGACTGTTTTTAATGCAGGCTAACTAATACCATAGACATGCACTAGCCTAGCACTAGCCTAGCGTCACTAAACTCTTCAAATATAAGGACTGCATGAATAAAAAATAAATCTCCAGACATCAACAACACTCTGGATAACTAGGAAATGAGGCCCTATGTCAAAAATCCTGAAGCACATTTTCTCCAGCTCAGCTTTACCCAAATCTAAAAGCTATTTTGGTCACATTTTTAGATGTATTTTGATCCTCGTTTTTGTTGCTGTTTTGACGCTTTGTTCAAGAAACTTTTAGATTTGGGTAAAGCCAAACTGGAGAAAATGTGCTCGGTTCAGGTGGGCTTTAAGAGGTTAATTCAAAAAGTTGCCAGAAACATCGCAGCTTTTTACATGGCAGAAGAAAACGTTTATTTTTCACCCAGTGGTCGATGTTGAATTCTTTAGCTACCGCGATGCAAATTTTATGATGTTTTATCCGCGAGTGAGACGAAAATGTTCAGGAAATGACCACAACAGTGCAGCGCTCCCTCGTCTTTCTCGCACCTATCATTCACAAATATTGACACGTTTGGTATCCACGTGTAGCACGGAAGGCGACCGAGATGACGCATGACGTAATCCAAATAAGGTCATTTCCTTTTTGGGAGAAAAGACGGGAGAAACATACAGGCACATGCGCAGGTGTTACAAATGGTTTTAATTCCACTCTTGCAAAAACATCTCCACTTTAGTCGCTCCCACAGACTCGAAAATGTCCAGTCTTGGACTCAACAATACTTTGTTTTTTCTAGCGGGATTTTATAACCTAATACCTCATTCTTAGCCTGATTTATTGAGCTTTGAACCTCAAGAAACAAGACTTCAAAACTAAACAAGGCATCCAAAATCCCCTATGAACCCCCTCCCCAAAATCCATTATTTAGATGTTTGTTGCTGGAAATATTGGCAATTTTGGCCATTTAGATTCATAACATATATCTGTCATGGTTCTGTTCCCCTTTTTGTTTAGTGTTCTTGTTCCACTGTCTGTTTATGTTCTTTGCGTTTTATTTTGACAAGTTTGTCCTGTCCATTTTTGCCCTTTTGCTTTTATTTATTCCCTCTCCCTAGTGCATTTAGACCGCTGTGTTTTTCCTTGTCTTCGTTTGTTCATCGTGTTCATGTTTGTGTGTGTTTTGATCCTGTCCATGCTGCGTGGCTTTTGGGCATTTTTGCAGCTTTTGTTCTGCATTTAATTTAATCCTTGACAGAATCAATAAGCTTCAAATTGATATTTCTAAATTATCATCATTAACCTGTTACTTGCCATCCACCCTGATCAGGGGGTCAGGGTTATGATTAGGGTGAGAGACGAAACGTGATGTAAAGTTGTGTTTCACTCACGTAGATCTCACGCATAGTTTTAGAAACTAGAAGGTCTTGGCTTTCAATGAGGTATCACACTGGCATATAGGCTGTAAGCTCTCCTGCCAATACGCTTTGAGATTTGGATATGCACAATTGCTAACCCTAAACTGTCCTCCACATTTTCAAATAATTGAATCCATCCAACTGAGCAACTCAAAGTGTGTTCTTCACACTGCCTTCAATTTGCAAGCATGCCGTTAGCCTAAAGTGAAAGCTTATCTTTACAGTTTTATCACAAGCCTTTCCCACTGTGGCCTGCAGAAGGCTCTCCAGGCCAATTGGAAATCCTGACCAGTCGGGTCTTTTCTTTACATAGACAATTAAAACCGAAAACATAAATACTGACTACCAAAAGAATGTTTCTGGCATGTTATGTCCTTGAATGAAACATTGCAAAAGTACTCACGAAAACAAATAATAATCACAGCAATGATACGACCTCTCTGTATGTTGTGCTTAGCGACGGGGTTGAAAGGTGACAGGACGATTTCCGTGAGATGTTGTTCGGTGAAATGAAACTAGACAAAGGTGAAAGGTCCTTTGTGCCGGGTTTGTAAATCTTTCGATGTTAATTACGGTCATCGTTCGGGGTTATGAGGTTTCCCGCATAATGAGTTTGGAAGTGACCTGTTTGGGCAAGTTCAATGTGCGTTCATTGTACGGAAGAGCACAATCACAGGCACAGGAAGTTCCACATTCAGCTGGGGAAGCACATGATATAGTGTGTTTTCATCATGTATGCTGAGAGATGAACATCACAAACGAGACACGAGGTTTCACAGCCGAGCGATCAGATATCCACAGACGAGGTTCCACTGATATGTGACGTTCATGACCACATCAGAGTTCTGCCTCTTTCAACGAGGCTTTAGCAAAGGCTTTTTGTGTGAACCCAACAGGAAGTATTTAGTTCTTATTAGTAAACTTGATAAACGGAGTAACTTCAGAAACAGCAAAACCTTTGTCCACAAGGGTTTTGCATTTCTAAGACATGGATACACCGAGCAATTGTTAACGAGTTCCACAATTCCTCACGTCCGAAATACGTGCCTGGTCAATGTTGAGTCGAGTTGTGCATGCGCAAACACGGAGAGGTGACTGTAAGTTGGAACATAAACATGTCCCAGCATTAAGTCTCTTTAAATACCCCAGAAGTAGCAGCAGATGCAGTTATAACCCTCACAGACACATGCTACTGAAGTCCTATTGGCGACATAAGGCCTTCCCAGTTCTATTGTTTTACTTTGAAGGCCTGAGTCGCACCCGGAGCACATGTCTACTTCATATGCATAAACAAAAGGACGTACTTTAGCTCCAATTATAACTGTTGGGCTGACTCTACTCCACAGGGAAATACTGTAAAGGTCATTCTTTTCTTGCAATAACAATGGTTTTAGCAAATGCAGAGCCTCTTCTGTGAGCGCAGAAGCTGCAGTGGACGTTAGCAATAGCGGCCAAGGCTGTGGGAACCCAGGGTGCTGAGGGGGCTGCAGCGCCCCCTGGTGTATGGTTTGCGCATTGCAGGCATCCATCCATCCATCCATTTTCTTCCGCTTTATCCGGGGCCGGGTCGCGGGGGCAGCAGTCTCAGCAGAGATGCCCAGACTTCCCGATCCACGCACACCTCCTCCAGCTGTTCTGGGGGGACCCCGAGGCGACACCAGGCCAGCTCGGAGACATAGTCCCACCAGCGTGTCCTGGGCCTTCCACGAGGCCTCCTCCCAATAGGACATGCCTGGAACACCTCCCAAGGGAGGCGACCAGGAGGCATCCGGAACAGATGCCCTAGCCACCTCAGCTGGCTCCTTTCGACGTGAAGGAGCAGCGACTCTACCCCGAGCTCCTCCCGGGTAACTGAGCTCCTCACCCGATCTCGGAGGGTGCGCCCAGCCACCCTGCGAAGGAAACTCATTTCGGCCGCTTGTATCCGCGATCTTGTCCTTTCGGTCATTACCCAGATCTCATGACCATAGGTGAGGGTGGGAACGTAGATCGATCGGTAAATCGAGAGCTTTGCCCCCTGACTCAGCTCCCTCTTCACCACAACAGTCCGATACAGCGACCGCATCACTGCTGACGCTGCACCGATCCGTCTATCGATCTCACGCTCCATCCGTCCCTCACTCGTGAACAAGACCCGAGATACTTGAACTCCTCCACTTGAGGTATTGCAGGCAATAATAATAAATAGGAAATAAGCACAGAAAAAGCATTTTGGGGGGCAATCTTGTCCCTCAGCACCCCTTAACCAAATAATGTTCCCACGGCTCTAACAGCTGCGTTAGCATTAGCAAATGCGTTACAATAAGCCTAAATATTTTATTTTGGAACCAAGTTGTACAGCATGGCCCAAAGTGATAAATTGTGATGTAAATGAGTGAGGATGTGACTGAGTGACACTGACACAGTGACTTACTAACCAACAAACAAGCCGGAGTGTTCCTAAGGCTCCAGCTCAACATTTCTCTTTTCCGCTGCTTCGATTAAGTTTTTCAGTTCTACTTTACTATGCTTTTAGATTGTGATCCCACTGTCCCGGAAAACACTTCTTCAGTTCTGGCTCATTTACACTGATGTTAGTCCCTTGTCTGGCGAGACCAGAATGATACCCCACTGTATTTTTTTTAGACAGAGGGATATCAGTCTGGGCAGGGCGCCCTCGTTTTCCGCCGCTGCCAAACTCAAATGGATCCATGCAATCAATTTGTGTATTTGTGGTCCTGTGTTGTTAATGTGCAGCATTCGCGGAAGCCCCTTCAATAACAATCCATAGATGGTGCACAGGAGAGCCGAGAGTTTTTTCCAATTGGCAGTAAATGACCAAAAACACATGGACAGAAGGTGATTGGTTACTCTGCTTCCTGTTGGCTTGCGTAGGTTCCGCTCTATAAATGTAGTTTATGCCACGGTCACTGGGCAAGTTAGTCCCAACTTCTGCACTCTCTCTAGTGTTTGCGCATAATAGATCCAGCCCGACTTTCCGGGAAGGAATTCCATGTCAGAAGGGTGTTCCATGTGAATTTTACAGGTCAGATCTTGGAAAATCCAACATCTGAGAACAACAACTACGCAGCCTAAGAGCCCAGCCTACTAACGTTCCTTTTAATAAGGTTCAAAGTTTCATCAATCAACGCATTTCAAAGAGTAAAAAACCCAGTTCCTCCACAAGTTTGGGAGATTTTAATCATAATTTGTGCCTCGCAGTAGTTAGTTCTCAGTTCATATGATGTGATCAGACAAAAACATAAAAACGTGCCAAACTTTTATACTTCTCTTTGAAATGAACAAATCCCAAAGACTCCCATGATCAAGACCGTAAATCCCCCAAAACCAATACACCGTGGATTGTTTTTGCCGATTTGAAACAGCTCCCAAGTTACCAAAGTGACTATTTCGATGCAATAAAATGCTAACATCCCCACACATACAGTACATACGCTCAACGTTGACTTAACATCGTTACCATACGCCGCACGTTCAGCCTCAAAAATCAATTTCCCATCACTTTCCCTCTGTCAGCGCCGTTTTGTTATTTACAAAATGTGTCGTCTATAATCAAATCTCAGAGCATTATTTTTCTTTGGGATATCGAGCCACCCGCATCAAAACAACTTTCAGAAATGTGTAAATTGCTTCGCGGAAAATAATGGGCCGATAGAACGCGGGTTCCTTTCGCCGCTTTATTAAAAGGTGCGTTTAAATGTGAAGCGGAGTGTTACCTTGACTCAGTGAAACAAGAGCTGACAGCAGATTATTAATATTTTCTCTCCCCGGGAGGTCTATGCAAATCGGATTTGTCCTTTTGCACAGCGCTGCCGGAGAGCCGAGGTAACTTATCGCACGACTCCCAGATCACGCGGCAAATAACGATGACGGGGGTTTTAGTTATTGTGTATGATCGTTAACATCTGATGACGCATTTGCGCATTTACATTTACAACTGCGCTCTGCAGTCCAATGAAAGTATTGACAACGGCAGAAACAGCGGATCGGCCTCAGAGATACAGCGCCGCGGACTCCACAACGACGGAAAGAAAAGGCAGAGAGTGTTTAAATCTTGTCAACATCTCACTGTGTTTTATGCTCCAAATCATTAGGGGAGTAAAGTTCAGACCTGACTTGTTTTACTGGAGCCCTGTTGGAGCAGCTCTGTCAGAGTGAGACAGTAGGAATGCTAATCACGGAACCCTGGGAATTAATGGAGAAAACAATGCATCGAAATACCTCGACTTCGAAGTAATACAACCTAGGACAAACAATGAGTGTATCTTCACACTCTGCCGTTGAATCAAAGACATGGCCGCCACGTTTGCCACGTCAACGAGCGTCGTGTCCGATCCAGAGTTTCATTAAATATCTTTGGTATCCATATCATACAAATTAGAATGTTGTGTTTAAAACCTGATATACAACCTGCCAAAATAGAGGAAGCAAGACCTGATTTCTACATAAAAGCTAATTTTATATTATTGTAAAGCTTATGCGTTAATGGCTGACGACATTGGGCTATGGTGGTTGACAATTCCCTTGGCCGTTAGTGTGGTACCGCAGAAAGTAACTGTGATTCTGTCAAACAAAATGTGCATCTTTCTAAAACAAAAGCGAATGTACCCGTGTTTTTGCGTTCTTGCCACACGTAGATACCAAACATGCAATTATGTGTGAATGAATACGGTGCCATGCCATTGGTCCGACAACCCATGAATCCGACGTCTCATTATTCCGAAAATGTACCATTGTTGTGGATTAGAGAGCCATATACAACCATTGGCCCTAACCTTAAAGTCAGTGGACTCTTGCCTGAACCTAATTTTATTTTTTAACTCCTACTCAATGGGACATTTTCTGAATAATGAGACGTCGGAATAATGGGTTGTTGGACTAATGGGTTGTCGGACTAATGGGCCGAGCCCAATGAATACACCTCGTGGGGGAAGACTCCGGAAAAACTTGGAAGCGATGGTCAACAAAAACTTATGAAAAACCATCATAAAGGGTGAGTTTGGTCAATTTTTTATTATGACATTAAAACTAAGATGTTTTAATCTCAGAGTAAAACTCTCAACAAGATGTTTTGGGTCACGCTTCAAGGGCCTGTGCCTGATTTTTTCTCTGTTTTTGTACACATTTTCACAAATGTTCTGATGTCACGTGAACGCGACTTGTCAAGTTTTGATATTCATCTTCTTGCAGTGCACCACATACAAACGGAACGGCTATATATCAAAACGGCACTGGAGCCATGGTCTGTTTGCTGGCGGCGGGGAGACAGGAAGGAGAGGCGCAGAGGAGCATATAATCTGAATTCGAAAGCAATCATTTTTGTTCTCAGCTCATAAAGCCGTCCGTGATGATGGCTAAGGCAGTAAAAACCAGTGGGATGAGGGCGCCGAGCGGAGCAGGGATGACGCCTAAGCCGGCGCAGTAGCCTGGATGGGACCTCTGCAGACGGAAGGGGGCGGGGGGAGTTAGAGAGAGAGTTGGGACAGTGGAGCGGAGAGGGTAGGCTAAGGGCATTCCAGGTCGGGACAGCAGCACTAATTAATGAAGTAGTTATAGATCTGCAGTTGGAACAGGGCCCGAATAAGTTCAGCAAGAGGCCTGCTTTGCCCAACGGGACATTCAGTCGAGAAGTGCACCCAAAGGAGGAAATGTTCTGTTGCATGGGACTAAGCGTTACAACTGCTAAGGAGTTGCAAAGGGGCGGAAAATTCCCAAAATGGAAACTTTCAATAGGAACTTTAGAGTTAACGTTAAAAACTAGACATATAAAGTTAAAAACGGTCAACACTCAAAGGGACTATACGGAGTTTAAAAATGTTCAAATTAAGTATTTTCCTCCCCCTACATGTTCCAGCCAGGTCCTAATGTGTAGAATGAACCCAGACCTGTTCATCACAACAAAATCCTGCACTGTCGCTCAAAAAGGTGTTACTTCGGGTCTGAAGTGCCGTCATGCACGAGCTTAATATACAGACTGCAGTTACACATAAGACCTGAGGTGGCAGTAGTGAGTGTAAAATGACAAACTTGCATCCAGTCCCTTTAAATAAACATGATATTTGAGCTGTTTTTGTTTAACCTCTTAACCACACCTTAACCAAGTGCATTTTCTCCAGTTTTGCTTTACCCAAATCTAAACGCTTATAGGCCAGTGTAACGCCTCATATGAAAGCTAAGACCAACTAAACTAATTTAAACTGATCTTTTTCCTTGCGTTGTTGTCGCATCGTCACTTTTTTGACATTTCTTTTCGTTGCTTTTTTTTTGTTGATGCCACTTTTCTGTGGCGTTTTTGTCAAATTTTTGTCAAATTTTTGTCACTTTTACCATCTTATTTTTGTCACTTTACTGTTATTCTTTAGTCACGTATTTGTCTCTTTTTTGTCATATTTTAGTCACTTTACTGTTATTCTTTGGTATTTTTTGCTTTTTTTGTAACGTTTTCATCCTGGTTTTCATCTCATTTTTGTTGCTATTATGTTGCTAGTTTTTACAAGAAGCTTTTAGATTTGTGTAAAGCCAAACTGGAGAAAATGTGCTCTGCTCAGGTGGGGCTTAAGAGGTTAATAAACAATTAGTTAACTATTGGTTACCCATTAATTCTGCTTTTGAACCATCAAAAATGCATTTGAGAACTGTCACACCCCCCAAACCTAAATAAAGAGTGTCAAAACATAACACAACTTTCCTAAACCTACAATCTGCTTAATGCTCTTTCTAATAGGTTTTATATCATGACTTTGTTTTATCGCACTATGGTTGCTTAAAGGGACTAGATGCAAGTTGGTCATTTTATACTCACTACTGCCACCTCAGGTCTTATGCGTAACTGCAGTCTCTATGTTAAGCTCGTGCATGACGGCACTTCAGACACCTTTTTAACACCTTTTTGAGCGACAGTGCAGGATTTTAGAGGCAGTTGTGGTGAACAGGTCTGGGCTCATTCTACACATTAGGACATGGCTGGAACCAGTGTTGTTTTTGGCAGCCCTTTTAGTTTTAGTTTTAGTCTTAGTCTTTTGGACGGAAATGCTTATAGTTTTAATCACATTTTAGTCATTTCTAATGTGATAGTTTTAGTCACATTTTAGTTTGACGATTTTAGTCAAGTTTTCGTCAGTTTCATTATAAAAAGGTTATAATTAATTTTGATAAGTATTGGAAATTGGGATAAATAATAGTTATCTATTGGCTTTATAGCTTTGACAAACAGATTACACCACATATTTGGGGATTAAACCTCCATCAATATGGACATGCTGCATGTCATTTTGAAGTTCAGAATCTGAAGAATGCAATCACCGAGTTAATTTTAAAGCAGTACTAAGTAACTTGTTTACCTTAATAAATCCTTTCCATAGTCCCTCTGGGGGTAATACAAGTGTTAATGGGATGATTGGGGGTCTCTCATCTCCCCTGGTGTCTCTGGCCAGAAACCCACAATGGTGTGTGGCCATACCGCCTTTGCGATGCCCAATCCCGTCAGACCTTGGAAGCTAAGCAGGGTAGGGCCTGGTTAGTACTTGGATGGGAGACCGTTCAGTAACACCAGGAAGCCTAGCGAATGTAGTGAGTGAGTGAGTGGGTGGTGGTGGCTGATGTGCACAGACTGGTTGCCTCGCTTATCATCACCGAGTATGGAGTGAATGAATAATGCACCAAATTGTAAAGCGACTTTGAGCATCTGGAAAAGCGCTATATAAGACTAATGCATTATTATTATTATTATTATTATTAATTATTGCAACTTGACTGCCACCGGAGCCACCAATACACACTAATGGAATCACGAAGAAGAATCTAATAGGCTAACGGGCAAAGCTAACTGCGGGCTAGCACCACTTAAACAGTATTTACAGTCAATGCCATTTTGTTTTGTCGTCCTCATTCCCGCTTTCCGTGTGTCACGCAGTTGCGTGAAATATAATACATCTTATCGCCACAAGGTGGCAGGTGAAGTCCACTTCAGCTCTGCCGGCGCCGTAAACTGAGCTATAAAACTGCCTGTAAACTTTGCCTGGTCAGTGTGAGTATGCTGGTGTAATGGTGAGTGCAACAGACTGGCACGCTGTAGACCGGGGTTCGACTCCCGTCTGAGGCACTTTTGCTCCGTGCCTTTTTTTTTCTTTTCTTTTTTTTTTTTTTACATTTTTATTGTTTCATATACTGTATGCATTCATGTAAATATCTTGTATAATCTGTGACAAAATAAATATCCTTGCATTGATTTCATATTCCTTTTTTAAACACTGCTATTTTGGTTGTGCAACAATATCACTGTTAATAATATAGTTGTCAATGACAATCGACTGAACAGGTAAGGTTTTGTAAATGAAATCAAACATCTCTGTCCAATTAATCCCACAATTAACAGTGGTGTGAAAGTATGCCCGCACTGTCTGCTACTGCTGTATTCAAACGCACTCACTGGCTGCATCACGTTATGAATGGGCACTAATCCCAGTTTATGTATGTTATGTTATCTAATCGCCCCAAAAATGTAATTTTTTGTGAGCACCCCCAATGTTGTGCTTTATTTTCATAATCTTTATTCAGTGAACACCAGTTTATAACCTAAAATAAATATGACTACCCTGTGGCTTAATAGCTCAGTCATAACGCGCAAGTTTCTGGTGCAGAATGAGCAGGGTTCAACTCCCACCTGAACCAAACATATACTCCAGTGTTGAAAGCTTCTACTAAATTATTAATAAATGATTACATTTTTTTGACATTTACATTTTTTTTACAATACTTAGTAACCCGTGAGTATTTTTATTTTTTTTAAGTTTACATGTTTATCAAGCTCCACGTGTACCGGTCTCCGCAACACTCACCTCAGTGATAGGCTATTAAAAATGTCTTGTCCTAAATAAAGGACGCACAGGCTCCTTTCACTTTATGACAGATAGCAAAGAAATTGCAACCAGATCAAATGTCGGCGCGGTTCATGCTAAACGCCCCACCAACACCTCTTAACTCCCACCTGAACCGAGCACATTTTCTATACTGAAAATGTCAAAGTAATCAAACACCGCCTCTGTGGCGAAACGGGATTATGAATGACTCTCACATCAGCGACCGGGGTACGAATCCCGCTCAGGCCATACTCTTAAACTTTTATGTTTTTATTTTATGTTTAAACGTGTTAGTATTAAATGCTATTTCTAAGTAATAGAATACCAAGAAGTTTAACTATTTTACTCTGATAAAAATCAAAAGTATTTCAACAAAATGTATATTTTATTGATTTTAAACAATATTGTACTGCATAACTGCTGTATTTGCCAAAATTTGCCCACACTGAACATTTATTTGTTTGTTCTAAATCTAATAGTTCCTATATTAAGGTAAATAATAAAAGGCCATAGTTCAGTGGAATACAATGTAATCCATAGGTACAAAAGCAACAGCTGCACATGTACGGCCTGCACACTTTATTGAATTGCGAACATGGCAGTAATGATTTTGCATGGGTCGCGCCACGTGCTGCCATACGCTTTTAGATTTGGGTGAAGCTGAACTGGAGAAAATGCCCTCAGTTAAGGTGGGGGTTAGGAGGTTAATTTATGTCATTAGACCTACTGCATGACCCCCTCCCCCCAGAGGTGTGAAAACGCAGGGTCTATTCATTTGTAAATAGGCCTGAGAAATCAGGGCGGCGGGTGGAGCGTAGATGTCTCCTTTAAACACACTCAACTTACGTGTAAAGTAGTGAAAAGGAGTAATGACATACTGTAGTAGTGATAAAAAAAAACGTACTATACTGAATAAGGGCATAATAGATGTAATAATAGATATTGGATATATATATGAACCAGGTATGCATAATAAAGGACTAATTTCACTTTATTTAAAAGGTCAGTTTACTATATAAACATATAAACATATACACAAGACAAACATTTTTTGGCTTCTTTAGCTCAGGGGCTGGCTGCTGCTTCTCCATGATGTCTAGCACAATCTTCTCAATGGCGTGTTGAGTGAGAGATGAGGCGACTGAAAGAGCGGGGGGGATTCACAGTGGCAGGCGGCATGGTGACAGGCACCGTTGTGCTACCTGCTGTGAGAGACTGCCACAGTGTCTGTGTTTCCTCAAGTTTTCCGGACTGGTGTTCAGTGATGAGGATGTGTTTAGTTGTTTGCAGGTGTGTTTGATGTATTGTGATATGTCTAATCTGGTGGTTGGGTGCAGCAGGCTGTTGGGATCAGAGCTGGAGTTGTGGACAAGTGTGGCATACTCCTGATCCACAATTTTCAGCATGTCCTTCTGTCCGCGGTGTTTATTGAGACGACCATCAATAACTGCCTTCATGGGAGCAGGCCAGCGCTTGTGGTCCAACACAAAAACCCTCCCTCCTGTCTTCACTGGTCCGGTACGGGCTGCGGATGGAGAAGGCTTGATGGGCAGCGGGAGCAGCAGAGGTGTGGGCTCTAGGCACAAAGAGAAATAAAATACGAATGTCATCTATTTTATATTTGATTAAACTATACATTGTTTTGACATAGCTAGTGGGCTGTTACCTAACTTGGATGTGGAGCCTGGTTTTGCGTCAGCGTCTACAGAGGAAGCCAGAGCAGCAGCGGCTGTGGGAGCTGTCGCAGCAGTAGTAGTACATGGCACAGGATTAAGAGAAGAGAAGCTGAAGAGCCTGGTGAGAGCAGTTCCACTCGCTGAGCTCCTGCTCAGTGGGAAGCAGCGGAGGAGGTGGCCTATTGACTGCAGCTGTGGGCTGGACTGGACGCAGGATGGCTGGACGGGCTAAATGATGAAAAAAAAAAAAAAGCTTTATTCAATTTATACTCGTCTGAGCACTTATACCATTTTCCCACTCCTCCACCTTATAGATAAGGCCACACATGAACAACAGCAGAAAGCAATGTGTCTCTTGCAATAATCTACTTCATGTTTAACTTGGGTTTGTTATTAAATGTGTCATTAATTATATCAATAATATGGTGCTTTGTTTGTGCACAGCACAGCTTTGGTTGTGAAGCACTTTAGAAATAAATCTGATTGATTGATGTACTGTAATCGTTGAGGGGGAAACCTGAAATGACATTCTCACTTTGCTGTCTTTCTTCATTGGAAGGCTCTGAGTCGGGCTGAATGAGCGCTGTAGGAGGAGTATCAGAAGGGGAAAGAGTTTCTGGGAGTAAACATTAAAAAAATTAAATACAGAAGGTGCATCGTGGTATGTAAGAAATGTATCACAAAAACAGACCTGGAACTGAGGTGTTTCTGGCCTCAGGAAGCAGAAACTTAAGCTCTTGTGGAAGAGGCAGAGGGGACTTCAGAGGCACCGCAGCTGGAACAGCTGGAGAGAGGAGAGAGGTTAAAGTATCCACTGTAAAGGCTGAGCTGTAGTTATACACTGAGTTATTGTAAAGTGTTTTGGGTGTACCATCTCCTGATTCCTCCAGGGCAATGGGCACGGACTAAGCAGCTATAGAGAAGAAACTGCAATTAGTTTTTATTTTTGTTAAATCATTTACAGTTTAACCAAATGTTAGTAAAATGAACACACAGCATTCAGCTGTTACTTCTCCTGCTCGTTTGCTGACTTGTCATGTTTTGAGATTATTTAACGTTTCACATTATCCAGAATAAACATAATTTGAGGAGGGGAAGCACTCACATCAAATGTTAAAATACAAAACAGCACTCACCACTTCACACATATTCACAACCATGCATAATAAAAAAGTCACTTACCCTCATCGCAGATGGTATCAATTCATAGTCACTTGGACTTTAGGCAGAACACACATGAGAGGAACAAAGCAGAAAGTGACCGGAACGTGGTCGTTGGGCCCTTGCGGAAAACCACATTGACTCGGCCAGGGGAAAACAACTGTCTTCTTCATTTTCTCTGAAATGACACAAGAAATTGTAATCAGAAACCATGAAATATTAATTTAAAAAAACAACAACTAAAAGAACATAGTGTGCAATCATTCACCAATCAAACTACTATAATTACATCATTATAAGATGTTAAATGTTGAAGTACAAGTAATATATCTAATTCCATTAGATTAGTTGTTTATCATGATACCACTCAACCAAATATTACAAAGCATTATAAAAAATACAAAATATATGCCTCAATTTAATTAGTACACAAACAAAACAATCAGGATAACAACGTGAATGAAATAACTTGATTTGTGAGTAGCTTTGTATTTTATTACTCTAACTCATAACGTTACAGTACATGACAGCAATAAATCAAAATATAAACGTAACACAAAAGCTTTTAATCCAAGTTGCAGTCGAGTGAACAACAATAAAAATAAAAAAAACTCCGACTTTGGGTCTACTGTAACATTGTTTACGCACATACTTATTGATTTGAGCCCTAAAACTAAAGGATGATAAACAAAAGTACCATATTAACCAAAATCATAAAAAACCCTGACAAATCCAGGAATAAATGTTAGCTTTAGCGTAGAATTACTACATGTGACTGATCGAGTCAATACATCGCAACCGCGTTACTGTAAACAATTAAACACACTCAACTTACGTGTAAAGTAGTGAAAAGGGTAATAATGAAATAGTAGTGATAAAAAAAAGTGTTCTACACTGAGTAAGGGCATCAAACATAATGAAAAATAAAGCTACGTTGAAACAGCATGACAGTAACTTAACCATAAAAACTACTCAAATGTCTGTTCTAAAAGACAATCTATCAGAGTGTTTTGCAAACTTAAATGACTAAAACAGTGAAAAGATTACCCAATCTGGGAAGAAAAGTTGCTTACCGTTTTGTTACTCACGGGACGGGACGCCAATGCCAGAACTGGAAAATTACTAGCAAAAACGGAGCCGCCGGGACAGCGACGCCGCAGGCCAAACGTGTAATTGCAAGGAGGGCAGTGGTTTAGCACTACCATTGAAAATGAATGGGGCCGGTTTAGGGCTGTTTAGCAAAAGAATCATTTGTATATTTAATCATTTCTCTCCATGTTTTGTGTCTCATGAAATAGAGCATGTCGCTGCATTATCTGCCACTTTTTGCTATATGTATCCACGTTGAAGAGAAAAGGCAAAATAAACAGCATTCAGTGCCCGGGGTTCGAACCCACGAAAAGAACACTAAGATTATTTAGAGCCAGGTACTCTACCCATGAGGCCACCGTATTCTCACTGTCAAAATACTGTTTCCATGCGGACTTATACCTCATTACCTGAGCGAGTAATTCACCGACACAGTTACAGCACAAACATGTAGGCTATTACAATGCGAGATATACAAGGCTTATAATATGTTATAAAGAGTAGGGTTATGAGTGAAAACCATTATCTCTGCTGTGCTCCATTATCCGCGTGTACCAGGCGGTGAAGAGAGAAGAAAGAGCTCACAAGTGCCACCTGGTGGTTGTTTGGGTCATTGCAGCCACTGGGGGAAAAAAAAAAGAAAAGACGCGTGATTCACACGTGACACCACGTGTGTTTCACGCGCGGGAGGCGACAAAAAAAGTGGCACCCACTGTACAACCAAGTTTGAGTGAAAAAAATGATTTCCATTGTGTAATTGGATGTACAATATCCCTCTCTCCTTTTGTCTTTTCTGTCAGCGTAGTATTTACTCTCACGGACAATTAATGAGTAAAAAAACGCAACTTGCTACGACACCTGCAGTGGTGCTTATGGCCTCTAGGGGCAAGAGTTACTTAGTACTGCTTTAACCTCCATTATTGTATTGTTGATCGTCGCGCAAAATGCCGTGGCTAGTAACAATATGATAATGCTAATGACAACTAATCAAAGCTGGGACAGAAACTATGATTTGGATCACCTAAAGTAATAAAATAAAATCGGACAGTGCTGGAGCGGCCAAGTATTTGTTTTTACAGGATTATAGACCAGACATTTGGAAAATATCGGTCAAAAATATCGGTTAAAAATATCGGCCGAGCATATCGGCATTGGCCAATTAACATACCAAAATATCGGCATCGGCCTTAGAAAAACCCATATCGGTCGGCCTCTACTTAAAACAACTTAATATTGTAATACTGCATACAATTGATGAATATAAGATGAATACAAACACAGAATGAGTCTGTTCCTTTTTCCTAAAGCCCTTCTTACCTAAAAAAAAAAAAAAAGAAGCATTTTTGAGAGCAAACTTGTCCCTCAGCATGCCCAACCTAAAATATGTTCCCACTTGTCTTTACCCAAATGTGATTAGCTAACTGCTACATGCAAACTACCAACACAGTGATTTTGATTCTATGGCATTTACTAGAGCCGTCCAACCCTCTGATTGCCCTATCCACCGAGCCCCTGTGGCCCCAATCCTAGCGTCTTGAACCATGGCATCAGCCTAATAAAGAAAAGGGCAGATTGCATATCATCTGACTTTGTCCTGCTTTGACCCGAGGTAACGGCAGTGGCGCGTGTGGCATTTTGATTGTAATGGGTCTAAACAGCAGTCTCCGGTAGCCGCTGCGATTGCGTCTCCATTCTGTACTATATGAAAACCAGGCGGCTCTAATAAACCAATATGTCAGCGTGCCCTTTAGCTTACAGTTAATCGTAGCTTGTTAGCACCATTCACTGTCCCAGTCAATAGCCACCGTGCCGGCAGGGAACAATATAGTTTCTATGGGGGGGAAAAAATCAATGTAGTTTCTATAGTAGCTACTGTACGATTTACTGTCAGCAGTCAAGCACATTTGCAGCCATTTGCGAACATTCAATTTAGCGGCTAGCAATTGCTAACAGTTTGTGTCAATCATTAACATAGCTGTATAGTCTCCCGGTTTGGCCGGAAAACTACCCCACTTTCCCACCATCATACCATATTAGTATTATCCCATAAAAATCCTATATTATAAAAAAATAACTAAAAATAACTTAGTGAATCAACCTTTCTGAGTCACCAGCCTCGCGAGAACTGCCCTCTGCAGTAGCCTGGGTGGCAGTTGTCATGAGATTAGCATAGCTACTTTACCCAGCTTTCCCGCCGTCCTCCCATATTGGTGTTATTCCGTAAATTTCCCGTATTGTAAAAAAATTCATAATAATAATTTAAAAAAAGAAACTTAATCTGCCTCTCAGAACTGAACTCTTTCAGTAGCCTCACAAGAACTGACTGGGTGGCAGTTGCCGCAAGGTTAGCATAGCTGTTCAAGTCTACCGCATTTGACCCCTCTTGGAGCTTTGTTGTTGCGGTGGGATGGCTTTTTTCAAATCCAAAACTTGACAGTTATGATCATTAAGTCACATGTTTGATGTCGAAAGGACGAGGGCTTGTCAATGCCTGAGCTAAAAAATGGATTGCTAAGTGGGTATAATTTCGGGTTGTCACTGTTGCCGTTGTATTCAAGCGAGGTCACTGAAAAACATCAATAACAGCTACATAGTTGTTTATAGAGTTTTTAGCAGGAGTCTTTTCATACCAAGGCTTCCTTAATGACTGCGAGTTGTACTGACCTCTCTGCTTTCATTTGGTGCGTCTACCTCGACAGAATATTGCCTTTAAGAGTTCTATTCGGACTGATGTTTGTGATTCTGTATTGTAAGACATTGGCTAGATTGATGTTTTCTCTCATCCATCGATCCATCTTGTTTTTCAACTTTGACGATCGCGATTCATGAAGATAGGCATGTTAGATAAACCTCAGCCAAAAAAAAAAATGACAGATGGTTACGATATAGTTGAGATTGTGATTTCCCCAGACCAGGTTAAAGTATCAGCTAATCAGTCTAATAACCTAATGATTCCATGAAGAGCCCGTTAGACGATCTAGTTTCTCGCTCCCTCGAGATGAACTGCCTTTTTCCCTTTTGTGAATCAACAATACATGTCCAACACAGACCTTTCCTTGTCTTCCAACGTAAAATACAAATAAAAGTCATTCTCCGCGCAAACTAAATCCCTTGATCTAATTTGACTTCATGACAGCGTGTGAGGACGGAGAGATTTACAACTGGTAACTTTTTCTTCCGGATATTTTAATTTGTTTCCCGAGTCCATAAAGGTGGGACGGATTTTGGCAAAGCACGGTTTGTTTTAACTAGATTCTGATTAAGTTCTCAATGACTCAGTGAACTTTTCGCTGCTGATCTTTATGGTTTAATGAAACCGCATTTGCCTAGATTTATCACCTGACACGGAGAGTGACTTACAGCTTTAGGCCAGATGAATTTCTCTCCCTCTCTGTCTCTTATTATGCTGCAGGCCTCTGTCATTTACATTGAGCAGGGGAGGAAGCAAGAAAGTAGATGCAGGGACTCTTAGGACTCGGCGAAATGTGCGCCAACGTTATGAAATCCTGGGAATCTTTTGAACGTTCACAAATCGGGAAGTTGTTCCATACAGCAATGTGAAATTCTCTCTGAGCACATATGACTGTCTTATAAAGGAGTCCAAGAGTGGAGACAATATTGTAATATATTTATGGTGTGCTTGATGTTGGTCAGATGAAAGGACTTTGAGCCATCAGATGAATGTGGCAGGTTTGTGAATCACTTCTGAAAAAAAAAAAAGATCAAGGACATTTCTTTCCAAAACAGCGTCTCTCCCATTGAGTATTGACTATTGTAAAATGTATGGGATTATTGCACATGCTCACCAAGACCTTCGATGTTGTGAAGCACAAGAGCCTGCTCCATGGCCACGCTGGGAGCAGGAAGTGTTAACATCCCAAATCTTCATGTTCCCAAATGTATATACAGAGCTTGAACCTAGAGCAGGGGTCACGAATTAAAATTCACCAAGGTCCGAATTGAAAAATAATTGTCAAGCAAAGAACATATGGGGTTAATTCACAGTTATATGGGGATTTTTAAGCCTTTACTAAATATATTACTGTGATTAGAAAATAATGCAATTAATTGAATCCTGTCATGGTTTTTTGCTCTAAAAATAAGTTTGGCTCCTAAATAGCAGAATGCATAGCCTCTGTTATACACGATGTGCACATATGACAGTGATGTGTTTCTCCTCTTTGCTCTGTTTAACACACTGAGCCCTGCTTAGTCCAAGTTTAGTCCTGGTTTAGTCCTGGTTTAGTCCTGGTTTAGTCCTGGTTTAGTCCAGGTTTAATCCAGGTTTAATCCAGGTTTAGTCCTGGTTTAGTCCTGGTTTAGTCCAGGTTTAGTCCAGGTTTATCCCTGGTTCTGACCTGCTCGCTGCCGATCGGGAAACAGCTGCGCTAATATGTGCATTACGATCGTGCGTGCATATTTAATTAGGGTGTCCTCAGCCTTTTTTCTTTCTTTTTTTTAGCGAGACGTATTTCAGTCATTACGAAACCGTTTCTAAAAATGATCTAAGATTTAGGACTTTCTGTTTATCTGGGCTATAGTTTACGCTCTGCAGTTAGAGAGAGAGAGAGAGACAGAGAGAGAGAGAGAGAGAGAGAGACAGAGAGACAGAGAGAGAGAGAGAGAGAGAGAGAGAGAGAGAGAGAGAGACAGAGAGAGAGAGAGACAGAGAGAGAGAGAGAGAGAGAGAGAGACAGAGACAGAGACAGACGAGAGACGGAGAGACAGAGAGACAGAGACAGAGAGACAGAGAGAGAGAGAGAGAGAGAGAGAGACAGAGAGAGAGAGAGAGAGAGACAGAGAGAGAGAGACAGAGAGACAGAGAGAGACGGAGAGACAGAGACACCCGCGAGGATTCAGGGTTGCGTCCAAAGTTCAGGTCCGGACGGGCTGGCGCATGGGTCTGGACTCGTTTAGTGACCTCTGGCCTAGAGCATACTCTTGTTTTTCCCTTGGGCGAGACACTTGCCTGTGTGTCAGTGTGTTACCTCAAGATTCCACAGTCTTCCGCTTGTTCGCTCCGCTCCAGACCGCCTCCGAATGACAGCGACATCAGCGTGCAATACCTCCACCTGAGTCCAACCTTTTATATATATTATATAGTGTAAAAAAGTGACATTTCTGTTAAACTAAAGTCTGTGTAGAGAGTACTTTGAATGTTGATCCGTATTTTTGTCGGGGCGGAACGGAGAGAGAGAATGTGGAATCTAGCCGTCAGTGTGATCGCATCATTGCCGTTAATCGACTCCAATGGCAAAAGGCTAGAAGACAGCAAACATAAACCTTGATAGTAAAACAGCTGTGAGTGAGTTTTGACCCTGCAAACCTTCCCAAAAGTGCGAAACTGTGGATTGGTCTTAATATGCAACGTTTGTACGAAAGCAACCGTGAGCATCGCTAGCATCTGCATTTCAGCGGCAAAACTGGGCCAATTTGATTAATGTCATCGGCTTAACATGCACGGGGCTGCCACAGAAACAGATATGCAAACCAAATAGGGAAGAGCAGACCGAAAAACAGAGCGAGGGAGCAGCTCAGAGGGCGAAACCTCAACAAAAACCGAGCAACGCAAGGATATGGAAAAGATCATTGGAAACGACAACAAATTTGGTTATTACGGTCATTTCCAAACAGTTACAAATCCTGACTGAATGTTTCAATGGTTTAAATAGCCTTTTTGAAGACTGGAAATAGCCTTGGTCATAGAGAGAGAAACGTATCTTAAGAACTTAAGCATCCCTGAGCTTCGCGAACATACAGCGGGGCATAATTAATCTCCAGAGAAAATCTAAGTAGCGCATATACTGATCAAGACATTTACCGCGCTTTCAACATCCGCAAAAGACACTTCATGAATTCAGTCATCATCAATTAATGACCACTCCGTCGGCTTACATCATTTCGCTGATCGGAGAGCCAAACGGCATATTTAAAAGATCTCCTCGAGTCCCGTCGAAAGCGCGTCTGGCGAAAGAGCCCGGGGTGAGCTGCAATCGGCGCGGCAAAAAGCTTTCCGTTCGGTTACAAGGAGGCTTCAAAGAGCATCGCGTGAGGAAAACATGAAGCGGGGGAGAAGGAGCTCGTTCCAAACCCGCAGCCTCATTTGACTCGCAATGTCTTGGTTAAAACATGTCGAGTTTGATAGTCGGTGAGTGGCGTCTTCAGTGAAGGTTTATTGGCAGGGTTTTAGCGCATTGTGAGATGCCGCTTTGCTCGTAGAGAGATTTATGGGCAGGGAAACGGCAGGCACTGGATTTTGAACTTGATAATGTAACCCGTTGGTATCGCACATAACTTGGATAGATGTGTAATGAGTCGTAGATATAGTTCATTGACAGATCTTAAACTCAATAATACCCTGGCTTTTTAACGCACCTCATAAATAGGGAAAACAATCAAAAACCACTGACAGAACAATCTTAACCAACATTATTACAGCGGAAGCAGGTCTGATAGAAATGAGAAACATGATAAATTTGAAGATGATATTTTTGAGAATGCTATTATTGTCATTGTTATTATGGTGATGATAATATATGTATAATAAATATGTGCGCTAGTAATGTATGTGTATGTATATATATGTATGCATATGTCTGTATGTGTGTATATATATGTATATCTAAAACACTATTTAAACAATAAGTAAATCAACAGAATGGTAATATAAGCAATGATTAAAAAAATAAGAGAAAATTATAAAACTAAATAAGTAAATACACTCAGAAATCACAAACTTTTCTATTTGTATTGTATTGTATATTTTGAAATTGGGGTAGGCACTTATAAGCTTTCTTGCTTCTGCCTACTCCTTTTGAGTTATTATTTATTTTTATTTTTCTTGTTTTGTTTTTTGTGATAATGTAAATGAAATGATGTAATATTGTAATAATAACGCAGTGTAAATAATAGCTCAAATAAATAAAATAAATAAAATAATTGGTATTGTTTAATGCAGTGGTTCTCAAGTGGTAAGGCTTCGGGACCCGCAATTACCTTAGGATGGCAAGCAACGACCCAAATAAAAACGTAATTTATCATAATTATGTTAAGTTTTTTTTTTTTTTAAAGCAGTAGAAATCCCTTACATATGACAGGTTTTACTGCTTTTGAAAATATGATTTATTTAGATGGATAACATCTAATTAAGTGATAATTATAATTTTATTTCAGTGATGCAGCTATTCTAAAGGGACTATATGGAGTTTAAAAATGTTAAAATTAAGTATTTTCCTCCCCCTACATGTTCCAGCCATGTCCTAATGTGTAGAATGAGCCCAGACCTGTTCACCACAACTGCCTCTAAAATCCTGCACTCAAAAAGGTGTTCATTCGGGTCCGAAGTGCCGTCATGCACGAGCTTAAAGGGGGGTATTATGTAAATCGACTTTTTCGAGCTTTATATCATGTTATTATGTCATTCCCTCATTAAACACATGCCTGGAGTGTTGCCTTGGCTCATTCACATATTTTTGAGTAATCAGTAAAACTTAGACGGCAGCCATTTTAGGTGTAGCTATGCCTCAGTCCTCCTAGGAACGCCCCCACCTCCTGGAGACGCCCTCTGGACCTTTTGTCACCAGCCAAGCCACCAACCACTGCTCCTCAGCTCAGCAGAGCCCCCTCCCCGCACAGTAGTGTTGTTTAGATGCCACAGCAGTGTGCTGAAGGGGGCGTGTCGGAAAGCTTCTTAAAGAGACAGAGGCCTATTTCAAGACGTTCAGTACAGCCATTTTGAGAGAGCAATTTTATTCAAGGCAGTTATTTTAATTTACTGCATATACAGACCAACAGAAGGTTACGTCATCATTGTAGTATGCTATAGACTGGTGCTATGTGATTGAAAAAAGCATAATACCCCCTCTTTAATATACAGACTGCAGTTACGCGTAAAACCTGAGGTGGCAGTATAAAATGACCAACTTGGATCTAGTTCCTTTAAAAATAATAACTTTTCTACCAAGATTTCTAAGTTCATTTTCTGCTTCACTGAAATAAAAATAACTATTACTTGATGTTGATGATGTGAACAGATGTTATCCATCTAAATAGTCACATTTTCAAAAGCATTACAATCTGTCATGTGCACTTTAAGCTTGCGGAGTATCTGGAGCATCAGCATTTGTGAGTTTGATTATACTCTCGAAACGCTCCAGTGTATTCTTGTTCTGAGAAATGAAGACTATTCCATACGAGAGTTCATGGAAAACATAAAATTGTCTGGATGAACCATACTTACATCCGCAAATGTTATGCAGTTTTCAGTTAGAAATTAAATGCAGAGTCAAAAAGATTGGATTTGCCATTGTGACCATTAAACTCCATTGTGCAGCCATCGTAGAAGACTCGCTCTGAACTACGCGAAAACCTTCCAATCCCGAGAGTTTCTTATTAGGCTAAGCGACAGCAAACGCCTCCCACTACATTTTCCCCCAGTCACTCAGACACATGTAAAGCCATCGCATTAGAGTCGGCGAACGCTGCCAAGAGCTAAAGAGCAGAGCGGCGTATAAAAGCTACATCGCACCAATATTCCGGGTCAGCAAAACTCCGCCGTTACTGCTTACGGAACGGCCACGTTTGTTGCAATGGACTATTCTCTGTAATGGAAGTATCGGAGCTACAGTATCGGCCCAAATGAGGAGGGGGAGAAGATACGACCAGTGGCGAGCTTCGTTTATGGCCAATAAAAAGCCGGCGTAGGCGATATACAGCATGCAGGGTCTGCCGCTGAACAAGATTAAAGTTGGAATGAAGCAAAAAAGGGGCACTTGGAAGAGCGGTGAAACTCACTTAAAAGTATTGGATCCCTCAAAAAGCTTTGAGTGAAATATACGGGATTATAAAAGCTTTAAGTCAATCCTGAACTGATCAGAGACTAGGAAGAAGAAGAAGACAATGATGAAGAAAAAGAAGAAGACATGGAAGGGGAGAAGAAAACAAGGACATAGAAGAAAGAACAAGGAAGAAAAAGAAGAGGACAAGGAAGAAAAAGAAGAGGAGGACAAAGAAGAAAGGAAGAGGACAAGGATGAAAAAGGAGAAGACGACAAGGAAGTAAAAGAAGGAGGAAAGGGCACGGAAGAAAAAGAAGAAAAGGATAAGGAAGCAAAAGGAGAGGACAAGGAAGAAAAGGAGAAGAGGTCGAGGAAGAAAAAGGAGAAGAGGACGAGGAAGAAAATGGAGAAGAGGTCAAGGAAGAAAAGGAGAAGAGGTCAAGGAAGAAAATGGAGAAGAGGACAAGGAAGAAAAGGAGAAGAGGACAAGGAAGAAATAGGAAATAACAAGAGAGAAAAAGAAGGAGAGGACAAGGAAGAAGACAGGATAGGACAAGGAAGCAAAAGAAGAAGAGGACAAGGAAGAAAAGGACAAGGAAGAAAAATAAGGAAAGGACAAGGCAGGGAAAGAAGGAGAGGACAAGGGAGAAAAAGGAGAACAAGGAAGAAAACGAAGCAGCAGAAGAAGAAAAAGAAGCAGAGGACCCTGTTTATGTCCATGCAAATTACTCAACATGGCGACCACGGTGGATCCACGCAGTTTTGTGACTGCCCAGAGTAGAGGCGGAGCGAAATACCACTAAGCAACCTCTGCTGTTCCTACAGTCAATATATAGATGAATAAAGCTTGGATATAGGGACATCAGAAGCCCTTTATGAGAGACCAACAGGCCCGGTTAGAACCATGAGGCCGTCCTTCTGTGGACCCACCACCTGCAGGAGGAGCCATAGGGGCTGGTGCAGCTCCAACAGCTGCCCCCACCACCCGGCAACGGACAAGTGGAAGAAAATGGATAGATGGATGGATATAGGTATATTCCAATAATTTCACCATGTTTAAAAATGATATAAAGTTTAAAATGTATAATAATCCAATCCACAATGAAGTTGACAAAGTGCCGTACACATGAATACATTAAAATCTCTTACACTCGCATTTCAACATCATCATCTTAATACTGATTCACCACAAACCCCTGACCTAATTTAAATGTTGAAACAATGTCATTTTGCTTTCTGGGAAACCCGACACATGCATTTATTCTCACTATTTTGACAAGAATTTACCAACAAACTGTTTTCACATTTTCGACACTGATGAAGCTCCATACATTTGCCCAGCCGGTAAACGGCCAGGCCCTATTGGCTGAAAAAGCTCACACTTTGCAGATTTTCCCTCATAAATTCCACGGCTCTGCCATTATTCATCATTAGCTGTGTCGTCTCATCTTTACTCAAGCTGGATTTGGAACACACATCAAGCCAAGCCACAACATAAGTCGCGAAACGGCAGCAGAACAGCGGAGGCACGGGGCGAGTTGTGAAAAATGCCGTTTGGTTTGGACCCGGCGTAAGTGTACTCACGCTGATGGATGTTGCCGTCTGTTTTCGCCTGGGCTTCACTCCGCTCCTGTGGACACAAACAGAGAAACACGGCCGATGATTACAAGCTCCGGACAACAGGGGGTTTTCCCACACTTTTCAGGAAGGCTGTTTGTCACGGCGGCTTTACACGGTTGGGGACAGAGTTCTCATCCAGGGTTCGGGTCCGGATGGATCAGGACCTCTGCAATTTTAAGTTCAAAATGTAACTTTATTGTAATAAAATTTTGTATAAAAGGAATAGGCCACCCCTGAGATATGTTCTTACCTGAGCTTAGACGAGTTGATGCGTAACTGTCAGGTCTTTGCGCGTGCGCTCAATCACGCAAAAAGACCGAACATGTTGTTAGCATTTGGCCTCTCCTCTCCTCTATGGGGCCAAACGGGGGTGTAGTTAGAAGAGACCAAGCTCTTTCACGTTTTCCCTATTTAAATACGGTTACATGATCCAAGTATTGTCACACAAAATTGAACATGTGGATTTTCTAAGCGGATAAAAAGGGGAACTATATTGTAAGGCGTAATAACACCTTAGGAGCACTTCGACGTCCACACAGAGAATTCTATAGGAGTGAAGATATTACTAAGAGATGACTTTTACATGATTATAACATATTATAAGCGGCCTGTTGATAAATTGTAATAATAACGTTAGAAGTACATTTAATTAGAGTAAAGAGAATACACGGTTCTTTTACGGCCGCTTTTGAAGCGTTGTTTTCAACAAAGAAATGGACAAAAGGCCAAAGATAGGTCGGAGAGCCTGACTGAAGACCAGGAGTAAACTTTCTTTGTTCAGCTAATCATGTGCCGCTAAAGCTTACAGCTGCATGGCAAAGCGAACATTGCACGTTCAAGCACTGCATATCACTAGAATATCAAAATACCCCCTTAAGGCGAGACACGGCACATGAAAATATAGATTTTTCAGTCGTCTCTTAACCTCTTAGTTTTCAGGTCAGAGTATAAAACAGACCAAACTTACACCACACAATGTTGTTGTTTTTTATGACGTTTTGTCTAACGACTTTAGAATCTCCTACACTGCAAGTTGGTCATTTATACTCACTACTGCCACCTCAGGTCTTATGCGTAACTGCAGCTTCTATATTAAGCTCGTGCATGACGGCACTTCGGACCCATATGAACACCTTTTTGAGTGACAGTGCAGGATTTTAGAGGCAGGTTGTGGTGAACAGGTCTGGGCTCATTCTACACATTAGGACATGGCTGGAACATGTAGGGGAGGAAAATACTTCATTTTAACATTTTCAAACTCCGTATAGTCCCTTTAACAATATTTTAAAGGTTTTTTTCAGAGTTTTTTTTTTAAATATCTAATTCCCAGCCTGATTTATTGAGCTTTGAACACCAAAAAAAAAACACAAGGCGAAATTAGATTTTTTTATTTATTTTTTTCCACAGATTTGTTCACTTATGATTAGCTTATTCAAAAACAAACGAAACAAAATAATATAATACATTTAAATCTGGGTCGATCCATTATTTCGATTTCATCGCTTATGAAAAGTATTGTTATATGAAAACATAAACTCACAGAAAACGTTTTCCTCATATTTATGTCAGCAATCTACAGCAGAAGTTTCAAATTGATATATATACAGGTATATATAAAATGTTTTCCCCTATTCACCTGCAGTGTCTCGCCTTAAAAGCGTCGCGACAGTGAAGTTAGAAAAATGTGGACCACTGCATCTCACACACCCCTCTCTTCATCTCCATCTCTTTCTCCCAGAGCGTCACAAAGCGCTCGTCTGATCACAACGCTGTACGCACAGTGTTAACAACAGGACGCTGTTCTGCACGATTTATGTTTGTTAATGTATTAGTTACAAAGATTTTTTGCTGAGGGGATTTTTAGCTTTTGAAGTGAAATATCTGCAACAATTCAAATTTTGCCTTGTTTTTGGGTGGTTCAAAGCTCAATAAACCAGCCTGGAATTAGGTATTAAAACAAAACCACAAAAAAAAAAATAATTCAATATATGGTTGTCATTCTATTGCTCAAATTTACAAATTGAGAATTAGGGTAGGCAAGTTATGGATCTGTTGAGAGGAATCCTCCCAACGGGCTCAAAACCTTGTCTTTTAATGCATCACTCAGCATAGGAACATCATCTACAAAATCAGCTGTTGGGGCAGCTGGGTGGGGGTTTGTTGATGGGAGCTACTGCCCTCTTCAACTGGCCCCTCTACACCCTGGCTTTTTAATGCACCTCACTATGCAGGGCTTACATCATACTTCACACATTACTCAATTAAATAAATAAATAATAATAATAATAATTAAACTCAAATTAAAATTATATTGAGGATGGTAATGACAACTGGGAAGTAGCAAGATCTCGGAGTATAATATGTATTAATGCTTTTTAATGCATTACACTATGTAGGGCTTTCATAATACATACATGTAACAATAGATTAAAAAAGAGGAAATTGTACATAAATTGATATTATACTGAGGAGGGTAATGTCAACTGGGAAGTAGCAAGATCACAAAGTATAATATGTACTGCATAATGTGCCTTTATAACAGAAAAATAGTGACTTCTGGTAATGTTACCAAGGTTTGGCATTGGTAACATGCTTAAATATATTATATTAAGGGTTGCCTTTTGTTACTTGCTTTGTACTAAACATCGTACATGAAACGAGATCGTGGTTGTCGTTGTGCTTCGTTTCTGTTATCTATATGAACATTTCAAACAATGCTTTGTAATTTGGTCTGTGTTAAAAAAGCCGCTGTGAAGTGTAACTGGTTCTCCTTTGACATTGATGAAAATCAAAATATGATGCTGCTAATTGTATGATTGATAATGTAATTGCAATAGGATAAAGTTATTATTATAGTTCTGTCATGTAATGTCTTTATGTAAATGCTATATTGTAAATGTTGTATTGATTTTGGGGGTGGGGCTTATAAGCTCTTGCTTCAGCCCACTCCTTTTTGAGCAGAATGTTTACAGCTCAAATAAACTACTAAACTAAACTAAAACTAAAATTGTTAAGTCCAAGAGTGAAAAGGTTAAGAGTCTGTTGGAGCTACTTATGTGGAGATGTTGCAAGAGTGGAATGAAGACGTCATTTTGAGAAAACGGGCCTAAAAGTCGTTTGTAACATCTTGACATGTTTTATCCACTGCCTGTTTCCCAGAAAAGAAAAGACCATATCTGTCATCTCGGTCGCCTTTCGCAGTACATAGAGATACTAAACACGTCAGTATCTGTGAATGAAAAGGCGTGGGAGGCCGGCCGGTGCGGAGCTATGTCATTGTTCCGTCCTGGATATCCCCAGCTCGCTAGCAACAGAACGTCATTAGATAAGCATCGTATGGGATGAGACATTAAAACTAAGATATTGAGGGAGAAAACTAGCTAAATCATACATCATTTATGAGCACGTAAATAGTGATGGCCTTAATCGTTCAGACCATGAATATGTTTAGACGAAAAATGACAATGACTCCAAAAGTTCAGTCGATCCGGGCAAAAGCAGCGAAGAAAAAGTCAAGCGAGCTCGACGTCAAAGAAGAAGACATGGCTTGGCGGCGAATGATTGCCCGCCCCGCTCGGCTGTGGCATATCCCGCATCTATCCCGAGACGGCCGCGGGATGATTGCGCGTTCGTCCAATCAATCGCAGTGTTTTTGTTTCGGCGCTCCTGATGACTTTCCCTTGTTCCAGAAGCACGACGTCGCCCGGAATGAATGTAACTCAGCGGCGCCGCAATTTCCACAATGGGCCAAACAGAGAGAGGAAAGCGGAGGAGGAGGAGGAGAGAGGGGGGGAGCGTTTTTAAAAATAGCAGACAGTAGATCTTCACCAGCGTCAGCCGGAGAGTGTTGTGACATTTGGGTTCGCCGGCGTGTCGTCAGTAATGAGGCGCGCTGATAAAACACGTGTCGGGACTCAGGAACTCTTCACAAATACGCCGCTTTTTAAAAGTCTCCTGCACTTACATTCAGGTCACCTGCTCTGGCAGTGTATTCTTTTGGAGGATTATGTCTATTAGTGTTGGCACGCCTGACAAGTGTGAATGAGAAAAGGTGTACAAATCAGTCATCAGAGATAACAGTGGAGTGCAGATGCCTCCACTGTGAAGCCAGGTGAAGCTCAACACATCAAACATGGCTGGCGATGGGAATTACAAGAATTTCACAAAGTGGGATCACACCAGCGGCTCCTCATTGACTGCAGCGGAAGCTGAACTTCCCCCCAAATTTCACGAAAAGAAAACGCCAGATAAAACACATTTTGTTTTGTCTGTGTACGCTCTCAGTCGTACAGGAGTTGTCCATCTTCAGTGAAGGTACTTGAGTCGTCTTCTGTACTCTGTAGTCTCGAACGTTTCGCCTCATATCCACAAGGCTTCGTCAGCGAACTAAGGTTCAGCTCAGCTCGCAGTCCAGATAAAGACCACAGGGAGGAGTGGAGCTTGGCCCGGCTTAGAGGTTACATTTTAGGCCCGAGCCTAAACGCATGACAGTCGGGTTTGGGTCGGGTCGGGCTTCAAGTTTTTTTTAAATATTTTTTATTAATGTCAATATAATCTCTAATAAAAATCTATGCTACAGGCTTAGTCTATTGGATACACAATGTTATACTCAATCTAAAATAGAGGAGTTCGGGAGGGAGGTGTTGCAGGTGCGGGGGGCGGGCGCACATGCTGTTGTGTTGTCATGTTTAAGCAGCATGGTCAGGCTTTGATACTGGTGCCATGCAGTGAACATCGCTATTCACCCTATCTCTCAGGACAGTGTTTCATTTACAGCAGTTTGGTTCCTGTTACTGCATAAAAAGTAGTCTTTTACAAATACAGCGTGTTGTTTATGAACAACGAGGTAGAGGAGGAGGAGAGAGAGACAGAGAAGAGGAGACGGCAAAGAGGAGACATTGAGCTAGGGCTGGGCGATATGGCCAAAAAATAAAATCTCTATTTTTCTACTCAAGTTGGATGATTACGATTTTAATCGATTTAATTGGAAATAAACTTAAAGGTCTCCTGATCTTTCATATGTAGAACACTGCACAGAGTCCCGCTCATTAATATTTAGATTCATACTATAGCCTACAATTAGGCTCATTCAAAATTGTTATTTCTGTTTTAAATATTCTTTGTCTGCTCTCAAAAGTAAAACTTCTTAATAAGCCTTTAGTTTTATCATCCACGAGCTCAGCTGTGATTGACAACCGTCTCCATGGAGACTCAAGGGGAAAGGGGCGGAGCTAAATGCTTGCAGCGGCTCAGCGTGAGAGAAGCAGACCGGGGGAAACTTGGTTTTAGCGAAGAAAACTCCATCGCGCACAACGAAAACACTGCACGCGCCTTTATAAAGCAGCAGAGATCTCTAGAAAGTCGCTGGCTGGGTTGCACTGGTGTCATTTTCGAAAAGAGTCGCCACGGAGCGTCTGAAACGCCGCTAAATGGCAGCACGGCGCTCGTCAGGCAGACATGGAGCGGCGGACACGATTTAGCCATTTTCCACATTGTCTGTTTTTAAAAGCAGGAATTAATTGAATTAATTCGATTTATCGCCCAGCCCTACATTGACCTGCGGCCCGGGCACATAACCTTCCCCACAGCGTGCACATCTCTCAGCCTGCCCAGGTATGTGAACTACAGCTGCGTGCACGTGTGCCGTGCGCGTAGCTGCGTACCTCTCACACACGGTGCTGCTGCTGAATGCGCAGACGCTCCTATCCGAGCCTTCAATTAATAATTATTTACGTCGGGTTTGTTTCGGGCTTGTCAGAGAAATAACAATGGTGTTCGAGAGGATTGATGAAGAACAGGCAGCAGTCAGGATGTCGTATGCAGGAGAAGTTTATTTACCATCGTTACGGGACCCGGAGACATGAACTCAAGACATTGCGCTAGTCCTACCATTCAAGTCTGTCTATGCTTCCACAGAAGAGGGATAAATACCGTCATACTGATACGCAAGCAAAACATTCAGTGGCTGATAGTGGGCGCCTGAACACCACAGTCAAGGCTATGACAGAGATAGTACGACTGCACAGCTTGACCCAGTATGATAAATAGTGATTTAATGTTATCCTTTAACAGGGCTCGGGCAACAATTCAAGTTAATTGCTCTGGCTTGGGTCGGGTCGGGCTTTTGGCCCGCGGGCTTGGGTCAGGTCGGGCTTGATTTTTTTTGGACCCGATCTAACCTCTAACCTCTAGCCCTGGCTCCTCCCCTCTAAACAAAGGTGTTTACCTGTGGGTAAACACCTTTGAAGTAGAGCGTCTCTAACAACCTGCTCACCCCAGAGTATCGATCATAGCTGCTCACTGCTAATTCCCTGCCTATTGTTCTGTTGTTTTGTTTTTATATTGCAAATGTAAATGGTCCTCTCCCGGTCTCCTCCTCCGTTAGTCTCTAACGCCACTCTTCTCCAGGCCTCATCTGTACTCCACTGTACTGTTCATCCTAGTTGTATATCCAGGGTCTGAAGTAAACAAGCTTTCGGTTCCAGAGTTTTAGGTTGTAGTTGATTCCATGTGAATGAGTCCGTGTCAGAGAAAAGTTAAAAGTCGTGCGCGCCATCTAGCCGTGGTGACGGTAGAGAGACAGTCCCAGCTTCAGCTCACTCATATCGGCTAAATATGTCCACAAGAGACTCGCGCAAAACTTTATGTGGAGCACTAAAGCGTAACACTAACCGGAAAAAACAACTAGCTGCTAGTTGGCGGTGTAACACTGTTTACTGTCCCACCGAAACACGTAAAAGGGCTTCCGCCTTGACATTAATGTTAAAACTAGACAGTTAGAGAGGGACGGAGGGAGAAATAAACACACGACTAGCCGACTCGTCTAAAATGAGGTCGACTAGTGCCGCAGTAGTCGACTAGTCTGTTAATGCCCCACAACATGTGTCAAACACAAGGCCCGCGGGATCATGCGGCCCCGCGAGACGATGTAATGTGGCTCTTGAGAGTATGAATTTGTGAGTATGTCAAAAAAAAAAAAAAAAAGTTTGTCTCCAGCCTAGCCCATTCCTGTGCGGAGTTATGGATTTTTAAAGAAATAGTCAGAATGCTCACTTCAGCCACTAGGAGCAGCTTAGATTTTTTTTTTTTTTTTTTAAAGAATTCCACACGTGTCCAGCAGAGGGCGCTGACATAATAAGAGATCTGGTTATAAACAGCATAATATAGCCATGTGGTAAATGGTCAGTCTGCCCCAAGGTGGCTGTGGCTACCATAGTAACTTACTCCCGTCGAGTGCGGAGTGAATGAATAATGACTTTATGTAGCACTTTGAGAAACGTGTGACACAGGCTGATAAAGCGCAATAAGTGTAAGCCGTTGTTATTTATTAGGCCACAGACCTTTACTATGTGGCCCGTGACCAAAACGAGTTCAACACCCCTGCCCTACAAGGAACCACTCACCCAGTCACTCCCTCATTTATACACAAGGTGGGTGAAGTGTCTTGTCCAAGGACACAACAGCAGTGTGTACCTCCAAGAAATGGGATTCGAATCCGGACCCTCCAACCCTGATACGACCCACTCTACTGTGCCACTATCACCGGTACAGTATATATAATGAGTCAGGGTGTAACGGTACACGCTTTGGCATTTTTTTGGTACAAAAACCCCTCACAGGAAATAAACTTATGTCATTATCCTATCATTCGATTATTTCTTTGTCTTTCAAACTTTATTATTTATGCCCAGGGAGCGTCCTAGTGAAACATACAAAAACATTGGTTCCACTTGTCTTGGAGGCTAAAAAAAATGGACCAAAATTGTACCGAAACGGTTCACAAGTAATAGAACCAAAAGTGCTTAAATGAAACGCTTCAATACTTTACGTGGGAATCTCTGTTATTGGCTGTTGTGTGATTTAGAAAAGGTTTTTGCCGCCACTGCTCAAGAGGCCGTTTGAACAGAATCTAGAATGAGCATAAAAGTCGTGTTCAGACGCTCTGCAGCCGAGGAAAAAGGTATCCGTAAATGCTCATTGGACTTTACTACCGTGTTTATTTTGCCGAGTCTGTCAGCTGCACAGCTTGAGCGCAGTGAGAGCTGCATCATCTCGGGCACTATTTACCGCCCACACAACCCAGTCACAGTGCAGCCACGGAGGAGGACATTCAGTCAGCGCAGCGTTAAGAACAAATACGCACACAAGCCTCTCTTCTGACAATAGCCTCTCTTCATTTTCTATCGCTTCATTTTGGAGTTTTTTACAGATTGTCTCACTAAAAAACAGCTCATTCAATAATCAAACAAGATAACTAAAATCCCATCGGAACAGACAGAAAACAAAATAAAAGAATACATTGAAGCCTGTTTAATTGTTTCATTAAAACCTTATTTTCAAAAAGGAGGCAGTTGTTACGAATTAAATGCCTTATTTGTGAGTGAAAAAATACTGCTTGATCCCCAAAAAGTTGCCAAAAAATAAAAAGGTCCCACGCTCATCGGACTACCTGGATTACAGCACATTCACTGTGGCGTTGTTTCAATAAGATCATTGTTTTTTTTTTAGCAAGATCTTGAGTGTGACCACTGCGCGAAGCCTTCTCACAGCACATCCCAAAGATTCTCAATGGGGTGAAGATCTGGACCAGGGTTTATAAAAGCAGAAGCAAGTCAAATTGAGTGTGTTTTAACCCCTTAACCCCCGCCTTAACCGAGCGCATTTTCTCCAGTTCAGTTTGACCCAAATCTAAAAGCTTCTGGACTGGAGTTTACAGCCTTTAGGCCAGAGTAATGCCTCATTTGAAAGCTAAGACTTGCTAAACTCACCTAAGCTCTTTCCTCATTATGACTGTCACATTTTAGCTGCATGATCACAGGTACATTACACTAAAAATGCGACCAAAATGCGGCAAAAATTAAACGAAAACGTAACAAAAAGCAATAAAAACGAGACAAAAAAGCAACAAAATCGTGATAAAAACGACTAAATTGTTACACAGTAAACTAGGAAGAGTTTAGATATGTTTTGTACAGTAGGTCTTAGCTGTCAATGAGACGTCACTCTGCTATAGTCTGTAAGCTCTCAGGTCAAGAAGCTTTTAGATTTGGGTAAAACCAAATCTTTTCAATGAACGTCGTGGAGGTTCCGGGGTCCTCCCCAGCAACATTTTAACCAAATGCCTGCAATTTCCTGCATTCTGGTGCATTAAAGCCTCATGAACGAACTTACTCAGTCACACTACTGTCCAACAGTGCATAAAGAATAAACCTATTTCCTTACTGGTAAACTTTATAATGCTACATGAGTTCATGCATGATTTTCATGAACTTATGCATGAATTAATGCATGATTTCATGATACATTCATGCATTACTAAATGTCAACTTGCAAATTATGGACAAGAACACAAAGTATAACTTCAAAGGATAAAATGTACGGCAATCATGAACTTTTCATTTTCTAATCCTTAATACATTATTATTTCATTATGATTATGTCCCCTCAACTAAAGGACTAAGGTGGTCTTTAACAGGTTAAAAAAGTTTAGGCTAATGCACCACTTTAGTTGAGGGGACATAATTTGCAAGTAGCCATATGATATTTATGCATGATCCTCATGATCATGATTGGTTGATCATGTTATTGTCATTTCATTGCAGTTTTAGTGAATTCATGGTATTCTTATGTGATCCTCATTATCATGATGAATTATTAAGATTTTATGTACATTCATTACAGTAGTTAGACGTTTAATTCAAGGATGAAGTCATCCATGAACAAACATGTAATCATGTTTGTTCCTGAGCGGTAATGATTTAGTAATGCATGAATGTATCATGAAATCATGCATTCATTCATGCCTAAGTTCATGAAAATCATGCATGAACCCATGTACCATTATTATAAAGTGTTACCATTAAAGGTTTAAAAAAATTGATGTTTGGACGGAAATATTGGGTGATTAAATTTGCTTTGCAATACTCCCCCCCCCCCTCATATTTATGTCGTTAATCCACAGCAAAAAGTTTCCAATTCATATCCCTGACCTGATTTCTGTCCTATTCGCCTGCAGCGTCTCGCCGTAAAAACGGTACGGCGTCACAATTCCGTACAGGCCAGCAATGCAACACTTTGTCCGGGAACATACTGTACGCGGCAGCTATTCTTTGCGATTACGTCACGACGGACTTTGACATAAAAACATGAATTTTTAATAGACGCGCTTCAGCCCGGGGCGAGACAAGCATGGGGTCGCTGCGCCCTTGACTTCTGGACTGCACACAACAACTGCCCCGCGTGCATGTGAATATTTCTGCCAATTTAACGGCGGTCCCTGAAGGCATCGCTGGGAAATAGGTTGGCCATATTGTAACCTGGGAAAGTGGGTGTGTTGGACGACTCTTTTCAAGTCGGGTCCTTTCCTTTAATTGTGTTGAAAAGATCACCTTGGATTCTGATGCTCAACATAAAACTACTTTAAACAAAACTGTATGAATAAAGTCTCTCTGGACTAAGTTCGAGTTGATGTTGTGATGACCTTTTTCGACATTTGTCAATTCTGAGGTTCCACCGTTGAGGCGAAGAGTTAAACCGAAAGAAACAGACAAACTCAACTCAAGAGAGAAAATTGTGTTCTTTTGTTACATGAACGGATGTATTGTAGTTTTCCTCACAGTAATAAATGATGCATTAACACAGTTGTAGTATTTTTAGGAAACAATGTTTACGAACCGCTGCCATCTCTTGTCCCTGCCATAAATAATCCATCTGTGAACTTTCCTTTCCGCTTTCCTCTGCAATACAGGCTCCTACATGTCACTGGGACATCGTTTTTAGCGTATTCTGTTTGGATTTGTTGACTTTCCTCTCTGTGGAACTGTTTTTTTTTAGCGTTCTTAGGAAAGGTGCAGCTGTTCAAAGATCCTCATCTGTCCCAAAGGTAAACATGGCGGCTCACTGAGGGAAGATAAGGCAGTGGCATCGAAATAGCACAGCATTTTAACATTGCGAGATCTCATGACAGGAGATATCGACCTGTCCCTTATAATCGGGAGGTAGCCAATCCAGGCATTTTGAGAGTTTCGGATCGGATTTAGTGACTGACCCGATCCATCAAAAGTGGGTTGTGAGTCTGCAGGTTTACCGCAGCGCTGCTAATGCTATCGCTAAGCTACTACTGCTAACGGCAGCATGTTGAACACTCTGCAGCGCTAAAACATAATAACGGCACCTTTGAAGTGCTGTCATTTAGGTTTTATAGAGAGAATTGAATCCAACAGCTCTTTTAGGTCTGTGCATGTGTTTATCCAGAATAATTAGCCATGTGCTTCTAGTGCTTCTGATTTTGTGTTTTCCTAAACATAATACATTGGCATTGAGTGGCCTTTACAAGCAGATAGAGTTGAAACAATAATATATGCTATTAACGATTGTTCTTTTAGTAAGACAGAAGGTTTGTTTACCTGCTTTACTAGTTTCGATCACTTCCTGTGATCTTCCTCACCACCTTCCTGGTGAGACACAGGAAGTGATCGAAACTAGTAAAGCAGATAAACCTTCTGTCTTACTAAAAGAACAATTGTTAATAGTTTAAACTAAGAAGACAGTATGAACCTTTTGCAAAGAATAATATCTGCTTTGTGAAGGGGGTTAAAATGCTGCAATTATAATGAACCTTGTTTTTCTTTTTTTTCTTTAAAGCTACTCTAAGCGATCCCGTTTTGCCGGTCTGGCACCGTTGCATTCCCATATTGCATCGCCAGATGCGCCACACTCGCAAACAGCAGTGAACTTTGTACTTTGTGCCGGAGAAGGGGACCGGCGCCGCACCTCCCACACCTCACAGCACAACCGCCAACACACCCCTCACCCCCACATGCACCATGTAAACACACCCACACACACACACACACACACAACAAACACGTGTAGACATAGCAAAAATTGCATCAAACATTTAATGTTTGAAGCAGCAGATGCAGCAACAGTTAGCGGCTAACAGTTAAGCATTATCCATTTGTTGAGCTGCAAGGTCTTTTTTCTCCTCATGATGAGTGTGAGGGTTGCGGGGGGAAAAAGTTCTGCACAGTAAACTTAGTACTAAATGGAAGTATTGTGTTCTAAATGCCGACATTTTTTTCCCTCCGGCAATCGGTCTGGTTATCTAGAGTTCGATTTGCATAAGCCCCAACAGCAGTGGTCAGTTCCTTCTTCTTCTTCTTTAATCTTAATGGTGGACTGCGACCCAAACTAAGGCTGATGCCGCACCTCCTGCATGGTGCTTAGTTCCTTGGTGTTTGAACCATAGACACCAATGCAAAACGAGCGCTTGTTTGACTCGCTCTACACCCCATGATGCTTTGTGCCGATCTATTTTTAACTACTGTGAAAGAGTATTGTGTTTAGTGATCACACCTACAGTATAATTATTGGCCCTGAAAATAACTGACAAAACTCTCTCCAAAACGCCCAACGAGTAACTGCGCCTCATTCTTTACCACATGAAGCTCGTCGTTCCCCCCCAAAAAAACCTCGATTCTCTCTAATCTGGCGGCCCGCTCTGGAATGCCGTTTGGCCCCAGCACACGCGTGTACCCTAAAAGCCCCTCATTTGAACCGCATCCCTCCTCCTCCTCGCAGCACCGCTCTGGATCCAAGATAAAAAAACGAAAAAAAACCTGCCGTGTTGTCGTCTTTTCTGGCGCCGTGGTTCAAAGCGCACCTGCGGGTGAATCGCGCAGATCTGGAAAAGACGTGTGCGGAGGACCGCGAGGGAGCGCGCGGGGGCTGCCGGAACAACAAAGCATGTAAACACGGGAACAATGGGGGCGCGCGGAGGGTACAGCGGCGGGGAAGGCCTTTGAGATGGTTAAAAACAGAGAGAGGACACGGCGACGGGCTTTGACTTTGAGTGGCTGTCTCCGTGCCAAGAGTGGAGTCGGCGATGCAGCTCTAAATTTACCAAACCAACTGGCTTTGGTTTATTAATAAAGTCGGGGAATATGAGGAAACGGAGATAAAGGAAGGGGGAGTGTATTGCAAGTTTTCTATCATTTATTATTGTCGCATGGAAGACATATTTGAGGATTCAAAATCAGAACCCCAAAGGGAATACTGGACATCTTGTTTGTCTTGCATTTAATGGGAGAAAGATCTGTAAAATTTAGCCTTATTTTTAGAGGGTTAAAAGCTAAATAAACAAACTCTTCTGGAACTTATACATTCCATGTCTGTATGTGCTTTTATAGGTGGATATATGTGGGCAATGAGGAGCTTCTTGAGGAGCCTTTTGAAGTTCTCATACGTTTCTGATGAGGAAAGTTGGTTCAGTGAAATAATAAAACGAACAGAAGAATAGATTGACCGGTGGTTCCCGAACTTTTCACACCAAGTACAAAATAAAGGGTGTAAATATAAACCTAAATAGGACTAAATTCTAGCACAAACCGTGTCCGAACCCGAAGGAACGCCCACTTAAATGCATCACTGAAGAATGGATCAAATGAACGACTTAAAATGAAGTCTACAGGTGAGACAATGCAAGTGATTGGGGTGAAATAAATACCATTTTAAACTTTAAAGTAGAACTAAGTAACTCTTGCCCCGAGAGGCCATAAACGCCACTGCAGGTGTCGTAGCATTTTTTTTTTACTCATTTTGTCCGTGAGAGTAAATACTACGGGGAGAGAGGGATATTGTACATCCAATTACACAATGGAGATCATTTTTTAGCAGTTAGCTTTGCCTGTTAGCCTGTTAGCTTCTTCTCCGTGATTCTATTAGTGTGTTATGCGCCTCTGACCCGGATGCAGGCAAGTTGCAAGTGTGGTTTTCTGGCCAGAGACACCAATCATCCCATTAACACTTGTATTACCCCCAGAGGGACTACGAAAAGGATTTATTAAGGTAAACAAGTTATCAGTAGTTCTTTAAAGCTGCCCTCGGCTATTCTCCTGGATTTTGATTGTCAGTAGTGAACCCTGCCCCCTGTAGATATGGATTATTAAACGACATGGACATTTCCTGAGGATTTCAGCTGCATCAGAGCAAAAGATCGGTCAGTTCACGATCTGTTGCTGCCTCTGCTGCTTCAAACATTTGCGATCCCTGCACGTGTTTGTGGGGGAGCAGGTAAGATGAGGTAAGGTAAGGTATACTTTATTGTCCCCGTAGAGAAATGTGTCCTCTGCATTTGACCAATCCTTCGAATCCACTGGGACGTCCTGTAAGGAGCAGTGGGCAACAGCAGTGCCACACCCGGGGACCCATCTCCAGATGTGGAGCAAGGCTGTATTTTTGTTGACATATTAGACACAAAGGGTTTTTTCCGAAGGTTTTTTTTGTCTTTTTTTTTAAGCTAGTAACATTTATTTATATAGCACCGTTCACAGACAGAAAGCCACACAGTTCAAGAATAAGAAATTACACACAATATAAAAGGCCATGACAACGCAAAATCACAGCAGCCCAAGAGTAGCTAATTCAAAGCCTGAACAAATAAATGAGTCGTAAGTTTGCTTTTGAAGGTGTCAACAGAGTCAATGAGAGTCACCAGAGTCAACAGAAGATTGTTCCAAAGCCTGGGAGCAACAGCCTGGAAGGATCGGTCATCTCTAGTCTACCTTCAGTAGATTCTGATCTACAGACCTCAGAGCCCGAGCAGGGGTGTTAGGCTGGATCAGATATCTCACCGATGTAAGAAGGAGCCTGAACATGCAAGGCTCTGAAAGCTAGAACCAGAATTTTAAACTTGATCCTATAGGACACTTCTTCAGTTATTGAATAAACTTGTTTTTAAAGGGGGGAAAATGTGTCCAATGTTTTTTTAGGTAGGAAGTAGATAAACAGTGGTGCAGTTGGTAGAGCGGGTCGTCTCATGATTGGAAGGTCGGGCGTTCGAATCCCGGCTGCTGCAGGTGCACACTGTCATTGTGTCCTTGGGCAAGACACTTCACCCATCTGGCCTCCAGTGTCTGGGGGTAGTGTATGAATGAGAGTGCAAATGAGTGAGCAGTTCCGTGGTGTAAAGTGCTTTGGGTAAAAGCGCTGTACAAGTTGAGTCTACCCAATAAAAGAAAACCTTAAAAAAAAACTTACAAAGTATTAAGTACAAGACTGGAAATGGCACAAAAATGCATTTTAAGTTAATAGCCTGAAGTCACATTAAAAAATGCATGCCATTGTTTGATTCAGCCGTTTTAATAACCTCTGCTTAGTTAAGTTTATAAATTAGCGTTACAAAGTCGAATCACTGCACATTACTCCCCCCTTTTTGGACTCCTTTTTCCAAAAGAAGCCACTGAATAATTTCTTTTTCCAATCTATTTTTCTTCGACACCTATTCACAGCGCTTGGTATTCCGAACGCTCCATTCCGCCGAGTTGCCGTGGAGATGTATTTTGTAAAGTGCCGATAAGTTTGGCCTTGGCATATTAGATTTTAGCGAGAGGGTTTTTCAAAAATAAATGAAGGCGCTGAGGGAAGAGGAGGTTTCAATAAATGATTCATTGGAAGTTTATCAGTAAAGTTGGACAACACAATTATGAAGCTCTGCGTCTGGAACTTGCCGTGAATTTGAACGAGGCTAGTGGATAAAAACACAACTATAAAGAGTGAAAACGCCGCTTTGAACTGTCTTTTTTCTGAGGTCAGGCTTTTAAATGATACCAATTCATTCTGAGCATTGTAATGCGTTGACCAATTGAACACATGTTTGTCAGTAAAAGGTTTGATTTTGAGAGTGTTTTAGCTTCATTATGAACACAACACACTATTAAATACTGAATAATCTGTGTTTAGTTGGTCACTTTGTAATGAATGAACGAATCAAAGGGTACGTGAGACAATAAAGGTTGGGAATCCCTGTGCTACAGGACAACAGTTTCCCCGATGTCCACACTTTGGCCCTGTCCCATTTCTCTCACTTGCTCTGAGAACACTCGCTATGAGTTCCCTCCACATTAGAGTCCCCTCAGTGAGGGAAGTGCAAGTGAAGATTCTCCCCTAAGGAATGGGACAACACTAGTATGCAAATTACGGCAAAGAACGTGTACCTTACGTCACGCGCAACATCGACGTGTCTGATTTCACCCCCGTCTAGTAGATAGCGGTAATACAGAGTTTATACACATAAACTACAATAACAAGAAATACGTAGCTCCTGCCTGTTGTGTGTGTCATGTTGATTTATCTACGTTTGATAAATCAACGGAGAGGAAATATACGAAACAGCCGACGCGTTCGCCGTATGTTTGTGACGGTCGGGATGTTTCAGGTATGTTGTTTCGTTTAATTTTGGCACTTGGCTCAACTTAGCTGCAAACTACCATTGTGTCTAAAAACAAGACGACCTACACATTCAGATCGTATAGTTTACATCCAGTCTATTGTTAAACGACATTAAACGTGATGCATTACTGTTTAAGATAATCAATAATCATCTGTGTCACATAAGTAGAACTCTAACAAGCAACAGTCCTCACAGGAGAAAGAGTTCAGTTTGAGACCATTTTTGTTTACTGAAAGCTTGAATCAGAGTCAGTAGATTGAGAACCTGAATAAGCGCGAAACATCCACATGTGCACCGGGGCACACACCCGGCCGTCAGTGTATACTGACGGGCAGACTCTGGCGAAGCACTCGGCATTTTTACGAACGTCGTCAAATAGTGACTTTCAAACTATAACTTAAAAGTCCATTGCATATACATCTAACTAACATATTCCAACACATTTCAGAATGTTTACAGGCTTATTTGCGTATATATTCTGACATTAGTAATGATCGCTTCCACCGGTAGCCGCCATGTTTATACTCCCTCGGCCCCAAGTCAGCTCCTGACCTGACTCGCTGCGGAGGGGCCTTTTCAAGGGGAGATAGCCACTTCCTCTTGCTCCCTAAGTATTGGGACACCCTACCCCTCCGCGGGAACGCGCAAAATCAAGGGGAAGGGCTCAAAGCGAGGGCAAGGGTTTGAATTGGGACAGGGCCTTTATGTCATGGGTTGGCAATGTCAGGCCCAGGGGCCAAATCCGGCCCTCTACCACAGAACCTCTGGCCCCCAAGATGATTTTGAGAAATATCATTATTATGCAAAATAGAGATCAAATACCTGTTAAAATATGAGTGTAATACCGTCAGTCCACTGCAAAAAGTCATTAACTAGATTAGTTTAAAAGTCTCAATTTGAGCATAATAACCCAAATTTGAGTTGTTTTGGCGAGTTAAGATATAGTTGGGCTTTTGACGTAGATCATTGAGATATTGATTATTGTCTATTCACTTGTTCTGGTATGTTTATGACTTATTTCAATACATTGAGTCTTTATTTCAAGTAATTGTATCTGCCAATAGGGAAAGAACATTGGTCTTCTTATCCCATTGGCAGTTCTACTTCCTTATTTCAAGTGAGATTTACCTTAGAACTAGTCTAGTAAACTTGGTCAGGTCCGGTCAACCCGGGTGTTCATGTGATATGGTATTTTTTGTAAAAGATTTCTTAGCTTTGATGTGCTAACAACACTCTAGCCGTTACTTACCTTACTACTGAGAAATATCGGCTCACCGTCACTCGGTACTTTTTCTCAGTCATTGTTAAATGTTTTAACGTTTTTTTTGTTTTGTTTTTTGTTAATTGGAACAATGTCAAGCCCCGGCAATGTCAAGTTGGCATGTGTGTGTCATAGTAAAAATCTAATATTGAGGAATTTCTATTCAACCGTTTTTCTGGATTTGTTTACCAAATTGTCAGACCTGGAGGTGAAGATTCCTGGAGTGAATATTTTCTATTGTATTGTGTAAGGACACAAGTAAAAGCAGAGAGCCAAGATGCAACATTAACTACTGTCTCCGTCTCACGTTTTGTTAATTTCAGACTTTCCCACATGAATATTTAAACTGTTAGTGGTGGTTGTACCGGCCCAATACCTGCTACATTCAGTCAGACTGAAACACTGCCCACACAGCAACTCTTCCCGAGAGAGTGGTCGTGTTTAGAGCAGTCCTCCTCAGGGTGGTAAACAAAGAGTGGAAAAAAACATTCTCCCATTATTCCAAAACTACTTCAACAAATGCTGAATTATGGATATATTTTTTCACGCACACATTCCCCGCAGAACTTTTACCGGTTCTTTTGGCTTCGTTTCTTTGCACATTCTGTCCATCAGTGATGACATGACATCATCTTCAACCATCTTCCCTCCATAATCATTTTGTCCAGCAAACATTTATCCAGTATTCACTCTCCATCTCCCACTGTCAAACCGAGTGCCTGCGCCGTTTCTTCCGGTTAGTCAGTATAAAAGAGAGCCAGCCTTTGCTCTGGAGTCGGTCTGAGCTATCTGCTCACAGTGAAGGAAACTACGAGGGCCTTGTTCATTATATAATATTATTGTTTGTCAGTATTGTACATTGATATAATTATTTACATTTATGTTTTGTTATAGTAGCTAACGTTAGCTTCATGCTACATATGCTAACGCTAAGTTGCTCAAATCACAAAACATCCCAGTGACTCACCATTGCATGTGTGTCCTGTGCGGAAGAGGAGGAGGATGTTTCCCCGGCAGCCCGCCTGTCGCCCCAGTGACCATGAGCCGCCCCAGGGCAGGAAGTGAGCAGAGCGGCTGCAGCCACCGCCCACAGAGCCAGGCTTCCCATGAGCGCCCACCTGAGGAGCACAAGGGAACTGCAGGTTAGTCACATGAACACGTCACAGTGGCGGGGTTAAATTAGAACCATCAGTTAGATAACAAATATCAATTTACTTAAAGGGGGGGTATTATGTAAAATCGACTTTTTCAAGCTTTATATCATGTTATTATGTCATTCCCTCATTAAACACATGCCTGGAGTGTTGCCTTGGCTCACTCACATATTTTTGAGTAATCAGTAAAAACTTAGACGGCAGCCATTTTAGGTGTAGCTATGCCTCAGTCCTCCTAGTAACGCCCCCACCTCCTGGAGACGCCTCTGGACCTTTCGTCACCAGCCAAGCCACCAACCACTGCTCCTCAGCTCAGCAGAGCCCCCTCCCCGCACAGTAGTGTTGTTTAGATGCCACAGCAGTGTGCTGAAGGGGGCGTGTCGGAAAGCTTCTTAAAGAGACAGAGGCCTATTTCAAGACGTTCAGTACAGCCATTTTGAGAGAGCAATTTTATTCAAGGCAGTTATTTTAATTTACTGCATATACAGACCAACAGAAGGTTACGTCATCATTGTAGTATGCTATAGACTGGTGCTGTGTGATTGAAAAAAGCATAATACCCCCTCTTTAAAAGATGTTTTTTTCCTCATTCATTTTAATCCCACGGGCAGATTACCGTAATGTGTTCTGATTACAAACTGTGTCATAAGACTGAATGAAGTAAAGATTTATGTGGGCCTTGAGACATTTCCTAACTTTCCATCGCAGAGATCATGAACAAATACATAGAGGTACGGAGCGTTCAAGTGCCGGGTGATTGTCAAAGCAAACGACGGCCGCTGTTCTTGATCATATCGAGCTGAGGGAAATGGAGATCTCTTTTCTCTGCAAATGTCGCTTTATGTCACCGCTATGATAAAAGCAACAAAGACACAAATAAAGTCACCGCGAAAGACTATTACTGCAAAAAAAAAAGAAAAAAAAGAGCGAGAATATGTCTTCCTCCCCGCAGCACCTGTCGAGATAAAAGCGTGTATCTGTTAGAAGAGTCTATAGACAAGTCGAAATATGGCGTTGTTAAATTTCATATCTACCCTCCTCCTTTGTATATACTTTTACACCAAATCAAAAGCATCATCGGAGATAATACCCCGTCAGAGGCTTCAAAGCCAGCGCTGATGCGGGTAATTACGACTATTATGAAAGACACTGGGTTTCTTTGATGTCAACAAAGAGACAAGCTGCAGAGGTGGAAAACGGCACCGGGCGGGAGCAGAGCGGGGCTAAAAAAAAAACACACACAAGAGGTATTATTATATTATAGTCACGCAGCGCCGTTGATGTACAAAAGGCACCTGAACACAACGCGGAGGGACTCACTTCATTTAGCAGCCATTGTCACGGCGCCGATTCAAATTCAAATTAAGGAGCGCCGCCCTTTTAATGGGTTGACAAAAGTGGAACAGTGGAGAACGGTGTTGCGCTTCTGAAAAAGGCGTCAGGGTTGGTTGAAACTATCGTGCGGATGTTTAGGACACAGGGGCGGGGTTTTGGTGGACCGGTAATAACCGTGTTTCAGCGACGTCATGGTAATGGTATAATGAGCCACATGTGCGAGAAACTGCAGGTACATTAAGAGATATCAATTTGAAACTTTTGCTGAACGTGACTGAAACAAATGTAAGAAAAAAAAATCATTTCATGTAAAAATAAGGCATTTTCTGCATAAAAATGAGATGCCCAAAGTGTGCCCAAAGTGTGGCCCGCGTGCCAAATTTGACCCGGGGAGTGACCTACTTTTGCACCGTATGGTTAATACCAACTCTCTCCCATTCATTCTCAATGGTAAATATGGATGCAGTACACGTTTTGGCCACCAGCGTCAAATTGGGGGCGCTGTTTCACTCCTTTCACAAAGTTAAGGAAACACTGTTGTGGTGTCTTGGTGTTTATCACAGAGCATTTTAGCATCAGCTTTCCCAGTTTTCCAACTTTTATTGCAAAGGTTTGTTGACATCAACAAAGGTACCTGTTAAAATGGACTTATAAAAGAATGTATGCTGAACTGATGAAAATGATCTAATACATTTTCTTTGAATTACCAAATTAATCAGGTAAAGTCACTGCTGTAATAATAATAATAATAATAATGCCTTACACTTGTATTGCGCTTTACAAGCCTGTATTACCAAGTTTCTCAAAGCGCTACACTGTCGTCATTATTCATTCACTCCATACTTGGTGGTGGTAAGCTACTGTTGTAGCCACAGCTGCCCTAGGGTAGACTGACAGAAGCGAGGCAACCAGTCTGCGCCATCGGCCCTTCCGACCACCACCAACCACTCACTCACTCACTACATTCGCCAGGCTTCCTGGTGTTACCAAACGGTCTCCCATCCAAGTACCGACCAGGCCCTTCCCTGCTTAGCTTCCAAGATCTGACGGGCTTGGGCATAGCAAAGGCGGTATGACCTGTAGATACAGGTGTTGTTGTTAACATTTTGCACTCTATTGCTGCAATTGTTGATTTTGTCCGACTAAACCTAGGCTTTTGCCATAGTTAACATTTGTATTAATGTAGCATTTTATTTGCATAGATAGAATCAAATGCAAATGTTTACTGAAAAATAAAATAAAGTTATATGTGTTTCACACTTGATATTTCGGCCCTTGGAGACAAAAGTTTGGGCATCTAAATAATGGATAGTCCCAAATTTAAATGTATGTATTAATTTTATCGACATATTAGTAGCAACGATTTTCTCAGAGGGGGTTTGGATCTTGTTTCGTTTTTGAATAAGTGAAAAAATCTGTAAAAAGTCACATTTTACCTTGTTTTTCTGGGGCTCAAAGCTCTAAATCAGGTTAGGAATTAGATATTAATCCCTCCGAAAAATCTTGAAAGTCCAAGACTGGAAAGTTTGGAGTCTCTAGGAGCTACAGAAGTGTCCAATTTGTTACTTGAGTGGAAAACCTCATTTAGAGAAAACCACCTCAAAGTTTTGTAACGAGTGAGCGACACATTTCTTCGCTCTTCCGTACTGGGGCATCTCACAGAAGGAAAAATACCATATTTGGATTATAGCGTCATCACGACAGCCTTCAGGACACGTGGATGTAATATCTAGGGGAACACCCATGGGAAAGATGGCTTTGTGAAGTGACGTAGCCGCTACTCCCGGGTTATATCCACGTTGCTCACGACAAAACATCCTAAAATAAGTATCGTACAGGGTAAGTTTTAACGGTTGAGTCGAGGCTGGAAGCGCACATGGATACGCACCGAGCTTTCTATCCGTCTTTCACGTCGTACAAAAAAAAGAATTCCGGAGGAGGAGACTGGGCCTTTTTCGACCTGCCCCGCAATCAAATTCTATTGACATTTTCGTGACAGGACCCACAGTTAGAGCTAATAAGAGAGACCATGCTAAACGGAGAGGTCATGGTCACAGAGAGTGATGTCACTTCCTGTTGGTGGATGCTGAAAGGCAGAGCAAAAAACAAACAAACTGAAACATACCAACATTTTGTAAACTTTCAATTGTCAATTGAGGGTCAACTTTCGCACTGAAGAGCTTGACTTTCATTTCTCATCATCAGAATGAATAGACTAAGTAGGTTCTTAATCAGTGACTAAAGGCTCTAGGTGAAATGACTGACTGCATTGGGTCAAATGTTGTGGGGAGCGTTGGGTCACACAGAAGACATTGATGTCCCACGTCTTTCATCCTATACACCTGGTATACATGTTTTGGTGAGGAGTGACTGAAGGCGTGGTGGATGGTCGGTTATGGTGGATCTTCTATTTTGTTTGCAAACCCAGAAAAGGAAGACCTTATTCAAACTTCTGAATAATAAAGTCCAGCAAGATCAAATGTCTCCAAACACAAAGCATGAACAGAAGCCTAGTTTAAAGAAAGTATTAGAAAATACTTCAAGAAACAAAACTTTGAGGAAAAGCATCTGCACAATCACATCACAATACATTAACTAGGACTATTTAATCTGCATTTATCCTTCGATCACTATTATTCCATTTCAAATAAAATTGGAAAAACAAAATGTATGGTTGTTTAATTGTGTTTCCCATTTTTAAATGAAATTGGAAAATTAAAAATGAAATATTGAAACGTTTATTAGATACACACTGGAAATAAATACTGCTAAAACAGCTTCCATTAGTTTGTTTACTACTGCTTTATTTTGAAGTGTGAGAGACGGAAACAGCAGTGGAAAACTGCAAGTCAGACGCACGAAAGGGAAAATGGACATCCATGTCTTATTCAGACGGGGTAGACGGATTTCATCTAGTTTTCCAGCGCGCAGCGTTCACCTCTGAACATCTCTGTTTGTCCTGCATCTCGGCAAAGGCACCGGAGCACCTTACATTCACACTCCTCTGTGCTGCAGGTGTGTGTCTGACTGTTCCCACCCTGAGGCCACTGTGACTGAAGTGGAACTGGACCAAGGGCGTAGGTTTGGTGTCAATATTGGTGGGGACACTAATTCAATGTGCCTCAGGCTGGAGTGCAGCCATCAGAGAAAAAAACAAAAACTATTTGCCGAGAGTTGGCAACAAGCGGCTCTGAGACGAGGTCCTCTCTCTCTTCTCTTTGCGTTGTCGCAAATAATAATAAAGCTACAATGTAGTAATGCCATGTAATATAAAACAACTGGAGCCAACACAAACTTGTTGAGATTTTCAAATAGGACAGCAGTGGGGTTTTTTTTCAATTTAAGATTAGAAAAGGAAACAAACTAATCAACCAGAAAATGTTAGTTTTATTTTGAAACGGGAAGGGTGCACGGATTGTACTTGGACTAGTTCATACTTTTAACTTCAATTCATCTTTTTAACCTTACACATTTCATAAAAGCATTGAAAGTATTGATTGAGTATCGATACCTCGAAAGTAGCCCTGAAAGCTAAGAAATGCCTTATGTCACCCAACCCACCCTGCTCTCCCCTTCACTCAGAATGCATGATCTGTTTACATTCCAAACAGGACCATGAATGAGCCTTTAGCCGTTGATTCAGCAGGTTTTGTTTTTTCTCCACTATAGAATGTAACCGTTACTATCCGTTAATAAGGTGTGTAACGCTCCAGAACACGCCCTGACCCGACCTCACCTCCACAGTTAGTGCGATGCATTTACGCTCCCGCTTATGATGCCACTTCATTGTATGTTTTAGTGCAGGATTCCAGTGAAAACACATTTCTTCCCTGCGGGGCTCATAAAGCGTGGGCGTGAATGGAAACAAGGCTCCGGCTCGCCCCTCGCATCTCAATCAGCCGCTCCAGCGCGCGCTGCCGTCTGCCGGAGTCGGCCTGCGGAATATTGAGTTCCGCGCCAACATATGCGCTGACCTTTTACGCCGTGAGACTCGACAACGGAAATGTTGAGTCAGGCATTAAATGTTTTATCGATCACGCTCTTTTAAGTTTATTCATTTGTGTCCTTTTACGAGTGGAATCTATAGGCCGTTATTACAGTCAATCACAGCCGGATTGCTTGGTTTCTGAGCCCGTCACCCCCACATCATTCTACCTCCACTCCTCCTGTTCATCTATTCACAAATACTTTAGGCCTACTACCTACCTATCTATACTTAGCCCAGACTTAACTAAGAACTTAGAAACATGGTCCAAATGAAGGCTAAAGCAGGACTTAATCTTCCCAAACAAATTGCCTTTCTCCTTCTGGCAGCTGCATCTATTTGAACAGCAAAGGCAATCACACAAACCTGCTATTTAGCGGCTTATTATTTTGCACGGCGTTCAGGACTCATTCATCCGAGATCAGTAGACGCAAGATAAAAGACACTGGCCAAATTTTCATTCTGTAGCACTCCCCCTTAGGCTTGATATTTATCGTAGTGTAATAAATAGTAGTGTAAAAAACATACAGTGCCTTGCGAAAGTCCCCCTTGGGGCCGAGTACTTTCGCAAGGCACTGTAGCCCCGGCCTGGAGATGTTGGGGCCGGGCAGGAAGTGTTGGGTCAGGGCTGGAGGACTAAGGCCCAGCCTGGAGGTGTTTGGGCCGGGCAGGAGCTGTTAGGACCGGGCTGGGGAACTTAGCCCCCTGCCTGGAGGACTTTTCCCCAGCCTGTAGGAGTTGGGTCAGGGCTGGAGGACTTACTATACTGTATGCATGTGTCTAGAAAAAACCTCTAGGACAGTGGTGATCTGAAATGTAGTACTACAAAATACCAGCAGAGGGTGGTAGTCTCTATCTGGAAATACAACTGAAGCCATTCACAACACTCTAAAACAAAGACCACGAACTTACGACGTCTTAAAGAATGGATAATACCATGAGAGCAGCGTTATGGTCAGAGTGAGCAGAGTCTTGGGCCCCAGAGAGGAGCCTAATGTACATGTTTTATTGGAAGAGGAAACCAGAGCATCCAGATGACTCATGTCAACGGGGTAATGTTGCTTGAAGTGGCTGTTTTCTTGTGAAAAACACACCTGAAGCATTGTTTCACTTAAGGCTATAGTAGAAACCGAAAATCTGTTTTCACCAAGTCATTCCCACTGCTGCCTACAGGGGGAGCTCCAGGCAAAATCCTGACCAGCCCTGGCTTCTGTATCTCAGGGTCAATGTCTTGTTCTTACATAGACAATATTTCCAATGAAAACAATGGAAATTATCAATGCTCAAATCAATTATGCAGCATTTGTCCACTATGAAGTCATTTGTATTGTTTAAGGCAGGTGAAAACATAGATTTTTCACACAATGATCAATGTTAAAATACATTTTTAGCAAGTGTGCTCCCTTAGTTTAAAACAAAATAGACAAAACGTACCCTTTACGATTATTTTAGGATGTTTTTCCACTAACGAGCCCGAGATTTCCCGAAAATAACAACAACATAGATACAGATGGCATTGCGTCATACAAGGGTCGGGGCCTCGCCGAGGGAGAGGGAAGAATGTTTTGAGAAACAAAAATGTTCACTCTTTGTAGTCGTTTTCTGGCGGATAATATACTTATGCACACAAATAAAGTTAAGTATAAATGGAGCCCATATGGACCTTTATTCACAGCAGAATGTTCAGTAGAAGTGAAAAAATGGCAGTCATAGCTAGCGTTAAAAGGTAGCATTATGCTAACATGAAGCACCATGTTAGCATTCTCCGTTATTTATGTAATTATGGACTGTTGAACCCTTTTTCTACTCTCCATGTCTTTGTATCATTATTGGATAGAAAACTATATTCATAATTCAGCATTGGTTAAAGTAGTTTTGGAGTAATTATAGAAAGTTTTGATTTTTTCCCCCTCAAACATGACAATACTGTATATGGGCAATTCCAGAGATGCCGTCTGTATCTATCGCGGTGCACCGGCCTTTTCCCCACACTTATTCATTCACAAATATTGACACATTGCCCTTTCTGGGAGACAGCAGCGGCTAAAGACAGGAGAAATATGCACGCGCATGCACAGACCTTACAAAACTTTAAGGTCCGTTTTAGGGCTGGGCGATATGGCCAAAAATGAAAATCTCGATTTTGTTACTCAGTTTGGAAGATTACGATTTTAATTGATTTTATTTGATTTTTTTTTTAAAGGTCTCTTGATCTTTCATACTAAGACAACTGCTCAGAGTCCAGACCATTAATATTTAGATTCATAATCTAGCCTACATTTAGGCCCATTAGAAAATTGTATTTCTCTTTTAAATATTCCTTGGCTGCTCTCAAAAGTAAAACTTCTAAATAAGCCATGGAGTTTTCAAAAGCATTTTAGTTTTCTCATCCTCATGCATCTGCTGCGATTGACAACCGTCTCCATGGAGACTCAACAGGAAAGGGGCGGAGGTAAGCTGCTGCCTTTGTAAAGCAGCAGAGATCGTCAGAAAGTCTCTGGGTTCTCTTCAGGTGACATTTCCGAAAACAGTCGCTGCGGAGCGGTTGAACACACTGCTAAATTGGCAACACGGCGCACGTGAGGGGCACATGCAGCGGCGGACACGATTTAACGATTTAGCCATTTTCCACATCGTCTGTTTTTAAAAGCATGAATTTATTGAATTCATTCGATTTATCGCCGAGCCCTAGTCCGTTTTATCCAAATGAGGTTTTGTCTTGCAACAACATCTCCACTTTAATGGCTCCTAAAGCTTAAAAACTCAACAAGATCCCAAAAACTCCCCTCTTTACTAATGAAACAAAATGAAACTATACATTTAAACCTGGCTCTATCTATTATTAAATTAATCATGAATTTTTTCCCCTCATATTGATCAATCTCGATTTTCAATTCAATTTTATTTTATTAAGTAAAACAAATACATGTAGTCGATTCATGAACTTACACTTAACTTTTATACAAACCGAAGCTCAAACACAAACCAATGCTATCCTCAAGTATCACTGAACCCCAAAGATTGTCTCATGAAAACTACTGTAGGCGCTGTATCTGCCAAAAAGTTGTCTGTAAACCTGACGATTCTAAAGTCCCATGACGACTGGCCCCGTGGTTAGGAATCCCTGATTTAAGCAACACTAAAAAGAAGCCCTGTCCCTCTAAACAGGCCCCAAACAATTGACGGACACTGTTTGCCAAGAGCAAATTAAACAACACAACAGCTTACTACGGAGAAACAAGATGAGATCTGCCACTCTTTGTCTTAATACTCAGCCTCCCCGCTTTGCCGTGCACGAACTGACGCGCGCTCGACACTCGCGCGGGCGTCGAAAGAACAGTTGCGTCTTTTGAAATTCACCACAGAGGCGACGTCCGCGCGCAGGCCAATATCGGAGCGGCATATTAAAAGGCTCGCGGAGAGAGAGAAGTGGCTACAGCTCCTTGGCAGCGCTCGGACTAAACTCACTCAGGGACAGACATGAATTACAAACAGGCTCCGGCGAAAGTCGCTGCTGAAAGGTAAATTGAGAGCTGACACGGCAAAAAAATAAAATAAATGAAAACGAAAAAAGAAGCATCCTCCGGTTCGCAATGTCCAGGGAATGTGGGGACGGTATTAAAGTCCCAGAGAATGAAATTTGTTTTGGCTTTCAGGATTTTGTAAAAGCAGACCTTTATTGTGGGGAAAAAATAACTTTGTGTACTGTGCAATAAAATTCTAAAGCATTTAAATGGACAGACTAGCCGTTGTTTACATTACCATAACAGTATCCTTTAAAGCAGGGGTGCCCAAACTTTTTGTCACCGAGGGCCAAAATGAAAAAGTGCCTGTGGGTCGCGGGCCAAACATGGCGATGTCAAGCGTATAAAGGTACACATATAAACTGCAAATAATAATAGTTACTTTATTTTATTTGTTGGTAGCCTATACATTTGCATTTGATTCTATCTATGAAAATAACATGCTACATTAAAACAATGTTAAAGGATCTGTATCATGCTATTTTAGCCATTCCAAAGTAAAGTATTGTACCTCTATCACTATGGAGCACTAATTTTTGTGATAAATATATGTATTTTCTGGAGGTATTTTTCCAACCTGGAAGACAAAATGCTTGGATTCAGTTAACTCCGCCCCTCTCTCCGCTCATACAACTTTAGCAGTAGTAGGAAATTATAAATATCAAAAAGTAAAGTTACTTCACGATGCAGTTAAAAGGAGTTGACATGTGCAACACAGCTTCATAAATGGCTAACACGCGTTTTGATTGACTGACCACTCTGATGTTTCCATTATGGGACTCGTGTTGGTTATAAAAGTTAATCCACTTTGGTTCTGGCCAAGGTTCACCAAGCATCCATCAGTGAAAGTCACAGACAAACACTATTTTGGCTGATAGTCGCTGAATCCCAGAGAGAAATTCCAACTTCTGGTGAGTGGCCTCTTCTTTAGGAAGGTTGAATAAAGTCCTGTCCTCGCAGCCAAACGCGCTTTTCTCCGTGACATTATCGTTAGCAAAAGAACAGGTGTCCAAAGTAGGTTAGAAACAGCTCCTTCTTCACAGCTTTCGGTGCAAACACTACATCTGTTCAGACGGGTGCGTTTGTTTTCTCTACAGGGGCAGCACGGACGCGTCAGGCACTTCCTCTTTTTTTTTTCTTTCTTACGACAGAAATAATGAAAAAGCTGTTTTACAAATTATAATCAGACCGTATAGTCGTTTACCAGGAGAGGGCGGAACAGCTGCTCAGAGAGCAGGATTCAGGAGGATTACTTAGAACTGCGTGAATGAAGCCAAAAACCACTCTGGGGGTGTTTTTGATAAGGAAATAGCATAACAACATGGCTAAAAGCTCCAAAAAGTCAATTTTGCAAAAGCCTAGTTTTAGTAGAACAGAACAATTGTAGCAATGAAGTGCAAAATGTACAAAACAAAACAACAGCAACACCTGTATCTACAGAACCTACAGTGACTTTACCTCATTCATTTGGTAACTCAAAGAAAATGCCATATTAGATCATTTTGAAAGTGTCAGTTCAACATCAATTCTTTTATAAGTCAATTTTTAACATGTGCCTTTGTTGATGTCAACAACCTTTGCAATAAAAGTTGGAAAACTGGGAATGTTGATGCTACAACGCTGTGATAAACACGAAAACACCACAACTGTGTTTCCTTAACTTTGCGAAATGAGTGAAACAGCGCCCCCAATTTGACGCTGGTGGCCAAAAAGTGTACTGCATCCATATTTACCATTGAGAATGAATGGGAGAGAGTTGGTATTGACCAGATGCGGCGCAAAAGTAGGTCACTCTCTGACGGGCCAATGGAATTGTTGGGCACCCCTGCTTTAAAGGTTGACATTTGTGCGTATTTGACCTTGTAGTGACCCAGCGGCTGTATGAGTGGTCAGCATGGCGCCTTTACTTTCCATCACAGTGGTCTCCAGGACGCTCCAGGATCAATTGTTTGGAAGGTTTTCGCTGTTGACGGAGCTTCTCACCAGAAAACCGTCAAAACAATTGATTCTGGAGCGTTGTAGAGACCACTGTGATCAAAAGTAAAGGCACCACGCTGACCACTTATACAGCCACTGGGTCACTACAAGGTCAAATACGCACAAACATCTTCTTTTTTTTTGCATAGAAAGTTGCATAATGCACCTTTTAAAGTTGCTATTAGAAAGGAATGGAAAACTAACAATGACAAGTACAAGTATCCCTGTGGGGATATGAACCCTCACTAGTTCAGAATTCTGTACGGAGGAACTGGAGTAAAAGTGGCTCTTGTAATTGTTCAAAAGTTCACATCTTCTCTGAAATGATAAAGCTCCTGGACATGTTTAAAAATAACAACAAACCCGCAAATCGTAAATTGCAAACCTAATCACAATCACAACACTGACAGCACAGATCCTTGCAACATGGGGGGGGGATGGATGGCACAACAATGGGCCTCAGGATCTCATCACGGTGCCTTTGTGCATTCAAAGTGCCGTCAATAAAATGCACCACATCAACAACCTGACCAACTGTATGAAGGAGATGTGCTGCACTGCGTGAGGCAAATGGTGCCACACATACTGACTGGTATTCTGATCCCCCCCCCTCGACTCCTCCAATGAAGCAAAACTGGAACATTTCAGAGTGTCCTTTTATTGTAGACAGCCTAAGAAACACCTGTGCAATATTCATGCGGTCTAATCAGCATCTTGATGTATGTCACACCTGTGAGGTAGGTTGGATTATCTCGGCAAAGAAGTGCTCACGAACACAGATTTACTGTATGAACACTATCTGAGAGAAATATAGTTCAGCGCAGGAAAACAAAAGTGTTGTGTTTATGTTTTTGTTTAGCCCAACATTAACTTGTCATTTTCGCAACACTGATCGCCAAAACAGACAAGTGCTTGGTTAAACATAACACATTTATGTTTAGGGCTGGGTACCGTTACATTTCCCCCCCAATACTTTAACAATACTTGGTTTACGATAACGATATCTGATTTTTTATTTATTTTCATACCTATACTAAAATATTTGTCGTCTAGAACCATAAAACAGAACAATAATGTTAATTTAATCAATTTAAGACTATTTCTTTTAAATTTGTATAATTTATTCGAGCTGAAACAACCAAGTAACGTGCTTTAATGCTTTCCCTTGGTCTCTTGGCCTCCTCAGATTGGAAGTCCTGGGACCCTTTGGGCAGAATGTCTCAAGACGCTTGTACTCCATCGGGCAGGTAGGAATAGCAGTGATGTAATTGATAATTAATTCAAGAATAACTTAAAAGTCGCTTGTGGTCAGGATGCGCCTAATCCTGGGACATTGTTGTGTGACAAATGTGTGGCAAATGTGCCAACCTGCCACTGCAATGCCATTCACGTATTTATCATTGTTAAGCTGAGAGACATTGTTTATCCTCAATTCTGATCCACCAAAAGTGTTCTAAAGTAATTCATGAATTTTACATTGTTTGCAAACGGGGCCAAACAACAATCTGCTACAGACAATGATTCAAAAGCAAAATCTATTCCAAACTTTCCAAACAAAAGCCTGTTTAGCTGACAAATCTCTTTAAAAAAAAAGAAAGAAAAGTGTTGCATGCTTGTAGCTTGTGCTGCGAGAGATTGCTTTGAAAATAAAAGCATATTGCCTCCAATCAGCCCTCCATTTTATTCTCCAAGCAGTAATACAAATGGAGATAGATGGAAAGAGGTACAAAACGCAAGCTTCTGGGCACCATTTGCTGGCACCGCTTGCGAGATGAACGGTTTTATAAGTCGCACAGACTGTAGCGGCGGCTGGCACAGGCACTAAAGACAATCTGATACTCTGGCATCTTTGAGATCACTGTTTAACTCAAATAAATGAGAGGGGAAAAAACTCCCTTAAAGCAATGTATTTCAAGCAAAACTAATAAACAGCATGAAGCGATTCTAAAGCTAATATAGCACATTTTCATTGATCGCTAACGTCAGAGAGTCTATCGTTAGAAATCAGTTGGGCAACAGCTCACAGTTTATGCTAAGCTACTTCAGACCTTCACAGTTTTATTTTATAAACGCAATGTAACAAGACACCAAAGTGGGCTATTAAAGGTGACAAGACAAGTTTGTCCAATTTCCCCCAATTTGTTTTGTGTTACTGATCAAGAATGTAAGAGGCTTCTTGTTGTATTCCTTTGACAATTTTGGCTGAGCACTTGAGTTCAGGACGGATTGAATGAATAAAATGTTGCCATAGAAATTTGCCACATTCGGAGAAACTGTTAAATTGAATTTTTGCTAATGAACAATGTTTGCCAAAGTACAGAAAATAGCTGTGTATAAACGCTATTATCTGCCAGGTCGATACCAGTAAATATATCTAACACACTACCAAGTCCAAAAGCTTATTTGATGAAAAACTACATACAGTATATTACATTATACCCCTCTTCCCAGAATATTTTGCAGTTGTGTCCTCTATTGTCCTGGGGAACATTCACAAAGTCTAAATGCCAATGTTATCACTTCTGCTACTGTGTTGTGTAAGCTCTTAGTCATACAGGAGTTTTCCTCTTGTCAAATAGTAGTCATTTGGAAAATGTTAGGCTCAAATCTTGTTGCCTACTGTTGTTTTACAGAGGGTTCGAACTGCACGTGGGATGGACATTTTGGAACAAGCCACAACTGTTTTCTAGGCCAAGCTGACATACTATTTTTTCCCGGTTGTTTAATATTGCATGGATGCAAAGCTGACTGGATAAATGCCATTATAGACACATGCGCAAGTAGGACAGACTGAACCAACAGTTAACACGAGGCTTTATTAAAAGTGTCTAGTGTGAGTGAAAAAGTGAACGGTCCTCTTTGCAAGCGAGATGTTACATGCTGTTGGATGCTGTTATCAAGTATGTTATGCAGTAATAATAATTAACAGCATTTCCTAAATTAAACACACTGAGACCTTCCATCGGTGGCCAATATGAGTTTATTACTTTAGGTGTGATCCAGTCATAGTTTCTATCCCAGCCTTGTTTAGTTGTCGTTAGCACTGGCATGCTGCTGCCCTCCAGGTTCAGAGCTTTAAATGAGATGCAGTGTGTCCATATTCACTTAGATTTACTTAGTGAAAGCTGTGTTTTTAAAACGATGAGAGCCAAAACAGGTGTCAATTCAGGAACGGATATTTGGAATTGATACCCGATCCCGTTCTTTATGCAGGATCGGCTTCGATATCCGACACCAGTAACAGTATCCTTAATGGTGAGCAGACGTCGCTACACTAACAACCCTAAGGCTACACGATTTTGACAAACCTAATTACGATTTTTCTGACAGATATCGCCATTTGCCATTTTAATACAAAGCCTATCTTTTAGTTGTCTTGCAATTGAGCTGCATATACTTCTAAAACTCCCGTTAAACATCATGGTACTCATTTATTTTATTTCAGCTTCATGTAGCAACAAGATGGCAAATCTACAAAAAGGCATTTTAAGGAGTTGCCAGAAAAACATCGCTAGTTATAATCTAAAATAACTCTTTCTTCATCCCTATTAAGCTGCATAAAAGCACCGTCTGAATGTCAAGCTGCAAAACGCAACTCGTTTTATGAAATGCCTCAAATCAAGATCAGAAACCTGCTGAAGAGATGTTAGAATTAGACGATGCAATGAAAGCTGCGTATGTGGTGGAAGGAGCACCATCGCAACCTGTCCTCGGTGAATGATAATTCTATGACCCAACCCGACTCGCAGGACACGCGGCACATGTTTTATACCGCGTTTTTTTTATACATGTTTTAAACTTATAAACTTATACCGCGCATTTCGTACACAAGGCAACTCAATGCGCCTGAGTCAAATCAATACAGCATTCTTTAAAGAGGGGGTATTATGCTTTTTTCAATCACATAGCACCAGTCTATAGCATACTACAATGATGACGTAACCTTCTGTTGGTCTGTATATGCAGTAAATTAAAATAACTGCCTTGAATAAAATTGCTCTCTCAAAATGGCTGTACTGAACGTCTTGAAATAGGCCTCTGTCTCTTTAAGAAGCTTTCCGACACGCCCCTTCAGCACACTGCTGTGGCATTTAAACAACACTACTGTGCGGGGAGGGGGCTCTGCTGAGCTGAGGAGCAGTGGTTGGTGGCTTGGCTGGTGACAAAAGGTCCAGAGGCGTCTCCAGGAGGTGGGGGCGTTCCTAGGAGGGCTGAGGCATAGCTACACCTAAAATGGCTGCCGTCTAAGTTTTTACTGATTACTCAAAAATATGTGAATGAGCCAAGGCAACACTCCAGGCATATGTTTAATGAGGGAATGACATGATAACATAATATAAAGCTTGAAAAAGTCGATTTTACATAATACCCCCCTTTAACCAACAAAGATGGTGATCAAAATGTGTTTGCAGCTATTACCAAATACCTGTGAAAAGCAGAAATACCGCTGCTTTAAAAAATTAGGTCGACCTTAATCTATTTTACTAAATTGTTTTACTCCTGCCTCACAGCGAGGAGGTCAAGAGATCAAACCTCTGCAGCTTTGGATACCGCTGACTTCTATTCGCTGCCAAATTCTTGTAAAATGAGGTGAATGAATGGCTCTGAATTCCCACAGATATTGTTAACGTGAATGGTGGTCTGTCTGAACATGCCTTACCCCGGCGAGTGACTGGGGCGCTATTCCAAAAAAAAAAAAGATGTGGGAGAGGATCCAGCTTAGAAGAAGAGCAATATACTCACCATCTCTCCGTTTTAAAGTAAAGGATTCGGGAATCATTTTTGGAGGATTCTTGGAGGAAGATTTTGAGATGTTTAATGGGAACTCCTCGCAATGTTATCAACGACTGCTACTAGTACAACATCATTTTCGTCAATGCCGCCCCAATTGTATTAACTTTATGCACACATGTAGGCTTTAGATGACCATGCAAAATACACTGCCTGACCAAACAAAAAATAGTCTTGAGAAAAAAATGCTCAAATATTCAGCTGGACCGTCTTTAGTTTGTTCACAGCGCACATTCGCTGTGGTGTTGTTTCAATACGCTTCTGCCACGTCCAGTGTTGCGTTCAATTTTCACCAAGATCTTGAATTGATGATGGGAGAGTGTAAGCACAGCGCAAAGCCTTCTCCTGCACGTCCCAAAGATTCTCAATGGAGTTAAGATATGGACCTGGTGACGGCCGATCCATCTCCTGCTTCATGAACCACCCTTTCGCGGCATCAGGGAAGGAGAAATCAATAGATGGAATAATCTGGCCATTCAGGATGTTCAGGTCTTCGGCTGATCTCATTAGTTAAGTTCAGGCGGGCGCTTTTTTTTGGTGTCAGGCAGAGTATAGTTTAGTGAATGGAAATATCATACTTCATTTATTTGAATCTGACGCTTACCACTGAGTCCACAGCTCAACAGACTAAAATGGTAAATGGTCTCAACTTTACATCAAGGAACCACTCACCCAGTCACTCTCTCATTCATACACCAGACACTGAAGGCAAGGTGGGTGAAGTGTCTTGCCCAAGGACACAACGACGACAGTGTGCGCCTGCAGGAGCCAGGATTCGAACTCCCGACATCCCGATCATGAGACAACTGGCGCTACCATCTGTGCCACTGTCGCCAGAGTGACCCAACTACGTAGTATAGGGCCCCGGAGTAAACCAAAACTGTACCAGGACTGATCTAGAACTAAACCAGGATAAAATCAGAACATGAGATTAGCATGGTAATGTGTGATTAGCGACTGAAATTAGCCTGCAGGTTTAATACTCCAAATACATCATGGAGGTTAATGTGGACTTTCAGAGAGCAGACATCCAGCATGCTCCTCTGACTTCCAGACGACTGGAACTTGAAAACTACGACTTACAACCTTAGTTACGACCTCAAAGCGTCAAGCTGAATAAAGTTGTATGTAAACAAATGGCTAATCCTACAGCAGTTAGCTAATGCAATGCTAACGTTATATAGAATGTTTCTCCACACTAGATATAATTCAAAACATAATGTTATACTGAAGCCTGTCACCAAAAGTATCGTTCACTTCACTGATGCAGTGGTTTTGTTAGTTTTGTCATTAGCTACACTTCTCCACTGGGTGGCGCCATTACTGTCTTCATCTTGTACCTGAACTCGAACCAGTCTGATCATCTCTGAATTTACATGTTGTAGTTACCAGTTTGAGCAGAGTTCCACTTCCAAGGCATTTTTCCTCGGAGGTCGGATATGTACCAGTTACCAGTAGCTGAGAACACAGCATAATAATGGTACGTATTTTTCATTTTATTTAATTTTCACCAAACGGTTTGAGAGTAATACGATTTCATTTTCTCCATGAACTGACAAACTATTTTTATCTTTAATTGTCTAGATGCACTAAAAGTCAATAATGTTTCACAATAACCTTTTTAAACTTTTAGCGCTCAAATAAAAGTAAGTCTTAGACTGTTTACGTAGGCTGGCAGAGACCGACTCGGAGCTTCTGAGTCTGTCACCTGCCCCCGTGTTGTTGAAGAGTGTATGTGAAAGCGGTGCATACATTACCGAGCGTATGAATCGTGTTTGTGGTATAAATAGCGTCCTGAGCCGGTGCTGACAGGGCATAAATATATGTTGCAGTGATACATACCACTGAGACTATGGGGCGCACTACGGTTCCATATAGGGACCGTCAGAAATAGAAAAGAGTCTTCTGCGGGACAAATATTACAACTGGATTAGCCTTACTATTAGCCTTATCATCATTTGCTGCAATCAGAATTCAGTTCTTTGAAAGTCCTTTCTACTTACCAACTCACTTTTGGAGACTTTTAGGAGAAAAGAATGTGGCCAGTTTTTGTTTCCTGCGAATAGGCCAAAGTTATTAGCCACAAACCAAATCAAATCATCAGCGCATTGACGGTCATAATGTTGATGTGACGTGAACGCAACCAGCAGTGGTTAGTAACTAAGTAAATGTAAAGTACTGTACTTGAACTTGAACTTAAAGACACTGTGTAACATTACAAAACATTCTCCTCATGACCAGCTCAACACAGAAAATGCTAATTTTGCAGTAATCAAAGAATGGGACCTAAGGTGGAATGCAGGTGAAAAGGGAAACAAATTAAATTTAGAGATATCAATTTGAAACTTGCTGTAGATTACTAAATATGAGGGTAAAATGTCATTTAATGTGTTCATATAAAAAAAAAAAAGAAGGTATTTTCATTCATAAAAATTGCTGATATTTCCAGCGACGGAATGTAAATCACGGACAGAGCCAGGTTCAAATGCTGTTGTAAAATGTTTAATTTTATTGATGTTTTAGTTTCAAAGGTTTTTTAAGAGGGATTTTGGAATTAATATTGTAAAATCCCTCAAAACCAAAAAAAATTCAAAATGTTAAGTATAAGTCTGGAATGTCTGGAGTCTGTAGGAGCTACTAAAGTGGAAATGGAGCAGGAATGTTGTACAAGAGTAGGTTGAAAACTTCATTTCGAGAAAACGGGACCAAAGGTTTTATAATATCTGCACATGCATGTGTATATTGCTGAAAGGAAATGACCATATTTGGATCACAGTGTGATCGCCGTCACCTTTCGCAGCACACGTGGATATAAAATATCTCAATATCGGTGGATAATTAAGCGCAGTTAAAAGCAGTTGCAGCGCAATGTTATAGTTGCTTCCTGAATATCTCATCATAAAGATAAGATAATCCTTTATTGATCTCACAATGGAGAAATTCACTTGTTACATTGGCACTTAATAGGATCACTCAGGGTGTGCAAAATAGACAGGAAATGTGCAAATAGTTAAATAGTAAACAAAAAAAGAGGTATCTTATGTACAATGAGTAAAAGCAAAAATCTTAAGGGCAGAAATATAAACAATAAAATAAAATAAAAAACAGACTATAAAAGTAGAATATCAAGGTCAGCATTGGCAGTGCAAAGTTTACAGTCCTAGTGCAGGTTGTCAATAAGTGATGATGATACAGAGAATATTGCACGTAGTTTTGCAAAGGGGTTATTGCACGTGTTACTTTACAGTCTTGTTGTAAATAAGACTTACAATAAGACTCATTGTAAGTCTTGTAAATAAGATTTACAACAGTCTTGTTGTAAATAAATAAACATTGTAAAGTTTAATCTTTATTTACTCTGACATTGGGCCTTTCCGAAACCGTTCCCTCCTCCCTTCCCCTATACCCTTCCACTCAGTCCTCAGTGAGGGCACCTTCAGAGGTTCACTCATCAGAGAAATTCGAGCTGTGACTTTCAGACGCACTCTCCCTCTCCCCTACGAACTGCACAGCCCATAATGTTGCAAAATCACAAGTTCGACTGATCATACTTTTAAATGAAAAAAAAAGTTCCCTTGTTAGTTTACAAAGTAATTCAGATTCAAATGTGTCGTATTTACATTATATATATTAGCTTCTTCAAGCTCTTAAGTGAGAACTTTTCCTCGACCAATAAAATCATATCAGGTCAATTCACATTTAAAAAATCCCAATGTAAAGTTAACTAAATGAATTTTAGATGTCGTCGACTATGTTGGTGTGACATTTTCATCAGCTAAAACTAGACTAAACATAAAAAGAACCATGTGACTACTCTGAAACGAACTGGCATTTTATTGAAAGACTAATATAAAAGTATATATAGATACTAAAATGTGAACGACTTTACAAAAAACAAAAACAACTGAGTATCACGCCCTACTGTGTGAATGGCGGCTAAGTGTTCCCAAAGTGGAGCGTGGCCCACTTAAGACCAATCGTTCCTGTCTCTCTCGCTGAAGACCTCACTCCTCCTCTTCACTAACGGTGCTAACACGATCACACACTCTCGGTCCGTGTGCACACCTGAACAGCTCTCCTTGTGTTTGTGTAGCGTGAAATAGCGCCGCAGACAGAGGGGAAAATGGCTCTCCGGGTTTGACGACACCGACAAGTGAAGCTCGTCCGGATCGCTCAAATTGCCGTGTGATGGCAACTGCCCGGTATCGGAAGTAGTAGTGATTGTGATCCGCAGAAAAGTATAATAGCTGTTACTTTGGTTCCCACTTTCCACAATTTACACAATTTTTAGCCATTTTCTGGTGGATTTTAAACATACTGGGGATGACCGCACACTAGGGATGTCAAGATTAACTGGTTTTACGTCACCATCTATTATGAAAGGACACGGTAGGTTTCCGAATTTTAGGAGCTACGTTAACCGCTGAAGGACGTTCGAACAATTTCAGACTGCAGTGTGGGCACACTTTGGATGTCTAAAGCTGTCTAAATACACTGTGGGATTTGAGACACAACTTTGAACAAGCTAAATTAATCATTTTCAACAATTAATCAACTCACACTGTGCGTCTGAATCGCATACAAGGAGTGTACGAGTCCACAACTGAGCTGCTTACACTGTACGAGTGACATGACAGGCAGGGCAAGGCAAGGCAACTTTATTTATTCCGCGCATTTCGTACACAAGGCAACTCAATGTGTCTTACAAAAGAAAATATGCGAAATTACAATCAGGTTAAGTTAAGGCAAAGCACATATATAGAAACATCAAGACATAGGAAATACACGATGACTGGCCATTGACCAGGGGGTGGGGCTGAAGAAACGTGTTGAGGCAGACGCGGAATGACGGGGGCGTGGTTAGGGAGGGGGTATGTGTGTGCGGTTATTTACAGTCTGAAAGCCAGTGTTATGCAAAATATGACCCAGAGAGCTCAGTCCTTATCAGGTTTAGCTCCGTGGCTTGGCCTTGAAGGGAAGTGTTGACGGCGTAGGAGAGATAAGCGGTCCAGCTGCTTCAAACCTCCTCTCTCAGGAGGAAGAGAATTATTCCAGTAATAGTTCATACATTTATAATGAATTAGCTTTTTTCTTGGTCTCAGCTTTAGTTCAGTTCACAGTTCAACCATTTTCCTCCCAAAATATAGTCAATCTATTGTCCGTCTCCACAGCGAGCTGCCAGGTCGTACAAACAGTCCATCGTTGTGCGTTACTTTCCGGTGTAATTCCATCACTCGGTCACTCCCTGCTTCAAAGTGCTTGTTAATTTTAATGGACTGCAGCGTGGTCCGATAGCAAACGGCTGTCATTACAAATTTCCGATAATCCAGGGCAGTCCATCCAATAAGCAGGTACCTTGTTATCAAGAGTCCAAATAAGTAAATATCTTTGATGTCTCCGACCGACAGGACCGCTAGGTAAACAACATCCATCGCAAACCGAGCTGTGAAAATCTGGTCAGGGAAGACGACTTCCTCCGTGGCCTCACTTTGTGAAAAAAAACGTATCAATTGCGCTGAGATTCCAGTTAATCAATTCCATAGTTTAGCGGTTCGGGAGGACAGCGAGCAGGTGGACCAAGAGGAAAAATAAAAGTCAGACAAGACACTCGCAGAGGCAGGAAAAAGCACAAAAGCCAGGAGAAGTTACCATGGATTTTAGCTCCTTAAACAGCATAACATAAACTAACATAACTAAACAGCCAAATATCAATTAAATAACTTTGGCGAGGCTAACGTCAGCAAAAAATGACAAGTAGCCTCGCTTAAATTTAGCCGATAGCCACTTTCAGTGATCTGTTCAGGAAGACGTTATCAGCGTGTTCAGCCCTCGCTCGCCTCTCTGCGCTCTGTCTAACCCTGTGTCTCCTCCTCCTGGCGCCTGCAGCTGGATTTCACCGTATTCGCTCTGCTTTCAGTCGGCTTCCCCATCGCCAGCACCGCACGACTCGCAAAAAAATGTCAAACATGTTTGAAAACCCTGCGACCGTACGTTCGTCATGAGCAGCTAATCGCGGCTCGTAGCCCCTGTACACTGCACGACAGAGACGCACGGAGAGGCTGAAAGATCACACCAGTTGTGCGGTAAAAAGTCGTGCCAAAAAAAAGTTGTCGCTGATGGACTTCCAACATGCAAAGACTGTCGTCGGAAAGTTGCAGCAAAAGGCGCTGATACGTCGAATATGAAACAACATCTTTGAGATAATCCTTCGCTGTATATGTCCAAGTCAAGGTAATGCATTACATAATCCTCGATAAAGTCGTCCAAATGTTCAGAAATAAACAGAAAGGAAAGCGAAAGCAACACTACGGCTCACTACAAACTGAAAATATCAGTTGTTTTCTTCATTAGGTCAATAATCGTGATTAATCATAAAACCGCAATATTTTCTTTCACAACAATCGTGACTCAAGCATATGATATCGAGACATCCCTACTGCACACAAAGCATTTGCAAATACTTATCTAGTCATTTCTAAAACATTTCCAAAGCTTTCCTCATCATGGATGACTCATTTATAGGCAGCTAAGTAGTGATTACCGTTGTTCAGTCAATTAATAAGTTCCGACTTAATTATAAATCCTTTCTGTCGTGTACCTGACCTTAACCAGACACACAGATGGCAGTGTTTCCTCTAGGTTTACTGGTTTGGCAGGGGGGTTGGTTACACGTGCACGCTCGCAGTCCGTGCACTCTACCGGGTAAAATAAAGTCCATCCATCCATTCATCCATCCATCTTCATCCACTTGTCCGTTGTCGGGTCGTGGGGCTGCCCAAATCACATTGCACCAGCCCCTATGGCTCCTCCTGCAGGTGGTGGGTCCACAGAAGGACGGCCTCATGGTTCTAACCGGGCCTGTTGGTCTCTCATAAGGGGCTTCTGAACCGCTCTTTGTCTGACCCGTCACCCAGGACCTGTTTGCCATGGGAGACCCTACCAGGGGCACGAAGCCCCCGACAACAGAGCTCCAGGATCATTCGGGCGCTCAAACCCCTCCACCACATTAAGGTGGCGGTTCCAGGAGAGGGGTAAAATAAAGTGTTTTTAGCAAATGTTATTATTTGTTTAAACATTTTTTGTTTGATACATAATTTATTCAGTTTAAGTAAAGCATTTTGATGATGTAGGAAACAATACTAAGTTTTACAAAGTTTGAGAATGTAATATACTATTATTAGGTTAGTCTAATGTAGACTACCATTATTTAATTTTCCCATGGGTGTTTGGATTTTCCTCATGTTTATGTTTAATATTTATCAGTGAGTTCCACAGTTTATGATCTAACAGGAAACATGTAATAGGTCTGTGTTCTGCTTAAAACAAGAGGAGCCAAAATCAGCATTTAAAGCATTTAAGGCTAAGTTCAAAACTTTATACAAAATCCAACAGAGCTAACTTCAGTGACTTCATGTGAAACAGATGCTAACAGTTTGGGCTAAACTCAACTGTTGCATTTAGCTTGGGTTGGATTTTCTTATTTACAAAGTACCAAAGGGATTAATGTTAATTTCATTGTCATCTAATTACTCGCTCTGTGGCAGCTCCTGTCTCTGCCCCTGCTTCTCGATCTTTTCTGGCACAGCCTCCCCAAATAAACACGACCACATGGCCTGGGTCACTGAGCGCAAAACGCGGACTGGATCCGTGAAAAACGAGGACTCGGACTGGATTGAACAGGCGTAGTAACAAAAGAAAAAACTGAATGGATTAACGGAACGGATTTGTTAAAGACGCTCGTTTTATCGATCGGTGATTAGCGCTGCATATTAAAAGGCTATCGTCCTGAGAGGGCGGGGGGCCAATATAATGGTAGGGAAACACTGGATGGTGCACATTGTCACTGTACTATCTGTTTAGAGACTTATTCATGTTGCAGCGGTTAGCAAACTGTGGAACTTTCTTCTAAATGATGAAGGATGTATCTAAGCATTGATAGTGTGTAGAGACCGATCGATGACAAAATGCCTTGAGAGAGTTTATTGCTTCACTGTGTTTTTATTACACAGTGAAGCGAACAAACGACCATGTGCTCTATAATGTTAAATGTTGTTGTAGCGTAACCATTAGCACTGGTAGCTGCATCACATCAGCTGAGGGCGCTGCTTCGTCTCATCGCCGCTTTTAAACAACCCAGGGATTTTCAGATGTATCTCGACGACGTGACGGTGATAAATGCGCTGATGCGGCGGGCGTGTGCTGTTTGACGTCCGGCTGTAGGAGGCGAGGGACCCTGCGGAGAGAGCGCGAGGTGCGGTGGCGGCGTCACTCACAGAGACGCGGCGCTCTGAGCCTTGGCCCTTTGAAGAGACAGGAGCCCGGCAGCTGACAGGTTTATCTGCCCCATCCGCCCCATCGCAAAGCCAAGCGCCGGAGGAAAAGTATCATAGTATCTTTTTGACATTTATAGGATGGTAATGCCGTAACGCGGTGCCTCCTTTGACCACGATAAACGCTCAGTCGCCTATTCTTTGAGGTGGAAATTGATGAAGTCGTACTTGTTCTTTCATTTGACCATCGGATAAAACATTAAAAACGGTTTGACTGTCTTAATGCCACAAATACAAAAAATATTTCATTTTGTTAGACTTGTAAACATTCAATCAAACAGGGGAATGAGGGGAAATTTTGATACTCGAAACTAAATTGAACACAACGGGAAACTTTTGAGCAAAAGAACTGCAGCTGAATTAGTTTTAGACTTGTGTTATTGACAAATGTCTGCAGTAAAAAATAGTCGAGTAACATCATTGTTGTGGGTTCTGTCTCGAAGGAAAACATATATTTTCTAAGAAATTAAGATTTAATGACCGTTCGAAGCTGATTTAATGCGTTTTAATGACTTTTAACAGCCTACGGAAAAAAGAAAGCAGCTAAATAAAATAAACACCATTGTCAATAAGTGAAGTGCACATTTCAACTGCGCATGCGTGGGTCAATCAGGTCCATGACCGTGAACCGTTAGGATTACAGGCTTTGGTTTAAGGACTTTGGGCCAGATCTTGTGTTTCTAAACGCTGACTATAGCGGAACATTTTGCGCTGGGTAGCAGCGCACTTTCAGATCTTGCCACTCCAGACTTAGCACTTTTAAGTGGAAAGTATGTGGGCTGGAGAAACACCCATGACCATTGGTGTTGTTATGAACAACAGCCTTTTTCCTCCAAACAGACTACACGGCCAGGAAGGGGGAGGGAGATTTCTTCCTTAACATTAAGTTTTAATGTAACCACATATCAAGATGTCTTTTCTTTGAAATTTTTCCCACTTGCACCTTTGGTTTTGTCCTGAAAACACTGAGAATTTGCTCCTGTGCAAAACGGGTAGCACGTGCAAAAGTGGAGCAGAGTAATTTTTGGTCATTTTTCAATATTTAATTCCCACTCTGATTTATTAAGTTTTGAACCTCAAAAAACAAGGCAACATTACATTTTTAACAGATGTTTTCACTATTAGCTAACTTAGTCAAAAACCAAAGGTCCAAAATTCAAACCTTTGTAACAAAAACATACATTTAAGCTTAGCCCAATCCATTATTCAGATTTTATCACCGATGAATTGCCTTAGTCCACCACACGTATAACAGACACATACGGCTGCAGCGATGTATTTGGCTAAGCTATAAACGGCAGCACGTGGCTCTTCCAGATAAAATTCCCCGACATAAACAGTGGAGCGGGAGGACGGGCAGGTTGCAGACTGCACATTTTCTTATCGGCGGGCCTCTTCAGCATTAGCCTGGAATAATTATCCTTCTGGCAGCAGAGACGGGGGGATGTGGGCCCGCAGCAAGACGCAACTAAACACTATTGTATATCCAATGCTTTGTTCAAAAATGATTGCCTTTTTTTTACGAGTCATAGAGATGACTTAGCCAGACGTTTGTCGGGTTGTAACTACGGCTGCAACTCATGATTGTTTTTGGTCATCGGTTGATCTGCGATTAGTTTTACGATTCATCGCTTGGCTGTGAAAGGTGCATGAAAATGGTATGTTTGGAAACTTGAAGTGAGTGTTTGTAAGAGGCTCTTGGTGCTTTATAAAAGTCACTACAGCTGGACTTGGTTCGCTCAAAGTTGCACATGAACACAAGCACAAGTGTCTGTGAACAGGCCTTTCCTCATTTGAAAGCTAAGAACCTTCAGAGTTCAGCCACTGAGCTATAACAACTGGAGGCTGCACTGACTGGGACAGGAGCTGGGATTGAGGAAGTTTATTTCCAAACTGGTTTAAACTATAGGATCTGGCAACAATATGGCGGAGACAATGATACCTAAAGATGGGCAGTGTCTGGGGAGAATGAAACTAAACATTTCAATTTGGTCAAAAAGCTCCCCTTTGCTGCACAGCTGTTTCAATATGTGTGGCTGCAGTGAAGCGGTGGCGAGTGTTATTACTCCACGGTGAAAGGATTAAGCTTAGTCAGAGATGGAGAGGTGGCAAAGAACATCCACTGGGGAAGAACTAAAGAACAATCAAAGATGCGCAAGTGGGTGAGCTTCCCGAACAGAGGTACAGGGGGCACTTTGAATAATTTCAGTTTGAAAAGGTGAAACTGCAGTATAGTAAATTTGATTAGGTTAAAGCCCACATTGAAAGAAAGTGTGCGCGAGTTTGAAATCGTTAGTTGTGATCCGAACTCATTTGAGAGTTCGCACACAAACCCACGAGAATCCATCTTGTGCTGCTCCCGCCGATCTGTTTGAGTCCGAACCGAAAGTGGTTTTGGACTAAATGGATACGAATTAACAACGCGGCGATGGCGGATAAACTCGAGGTGCTGCAACGTACTAAACTACACTAAATATTGAATGGTTTTGTGGGTCTTCCAGGTTAAAGACAGACTACACAGCTGTTCCAGCACGGTGCAAAAGAAAATAACTTTAACAGGAAATATCGCACTGAAAATGGCCATCTACTGTCACATCAACAGGTGAACTGCTAAACCATTTTAAATACTAATGTGCAGCTGTGATTGGAGCGATACAAAGAGTGTCGGTTTTGAGACTGGCCATGGGAAAACCACCAAGCTTTTCTCCTTTAGGGCAGAAAGGAGAGGATGGTCAGGCTATAGATACAATGATTATTTTCAGCTTTTACTATACTGAAAAAATCATAAAATGATCAGGTATAAGGTCTTTAAACTGGATATATCAACTGGATTATGATATTGATATTTCATGTATTATAGCTTCAAGCACAGAACGAATCCATGGTTTGATGGTGGAAAATGTGGAGGACACGTTTGGATTCTATCTATTTGTAAATCTTTGGTAATAAAGAGCACTATCTTACACTTTCTTGCTCCGCACTTCGCTGCACAGCTGTTTCAATAAAGAGAAAGAAACATATTTTAAAATAGATCCGTGTGGCTGTAGTGAAGAGACCGGGAGGTGAGCAAAGAATTTGCAAAGAATTTGAAGGATAGCCAATGGGGAATATCCAAAGAAACTCAGATGTGGCCGAAAAACAACTCCAGATCTGTTTTTGATAATATTGTAATATGTAAAAAAAAAAAAAGCTCGAAAAAGTAGATTTTGTATCATTAGATTTCAGCTTTCCAAAATAAACAATCAAGTCCCGACCCCTCCCCCCTAATTGGACCTGACAGGCCGGTTCACGGGAAAGCTCGTCTCATTGGTCAAAATTATTGCCCTGGGATTCTGATTAGTTGCTGGAAAATCAGACTTGAGAAAAACTCTTATTATTTAATATTACTCACGTTACGTCAAATTTTAGACCCAGGTGCTCGATTACATGCAATCTATTACATTTATTAAACATTTAAAATTACAGACTATCACTTTAATTCCAATCCGGGTAACACTGAAGTGCTTGAACGGCGCGTATGAATTACTCCTGAGAGAACAAAGAGAATATTTAGAGAATAGGATTTTGAAAAAAACAAAAAAGTCAAAAATGTAGATGAAGTCAACATTGTGATTATTTTTCTATTCATTGAATTGTCATTGATTTATTTTAGCGTAGCTGGGCTTGAGATATTTGCGTGTCATCAACAGAACGTTTACCCCAATGACTAATCAAGATAGTTTCAGTTGCTGTTAAAAAAAATCTCCCTTTATTCCCCCCAAAACGTATTGTATATTTTTGGGTCGTGCCCTGAGTACATGTTACGCGTCCCGCTGACAGCCCGCCGGTTCCTCTCGCCCCCCTTCTCCATCCTCCTCTGTCTGTTTCCTGATATTGACTGGAGCTTCTTTGTGGTGACAGAATCAGCCCTGGAGGTGAGGAAGAGAGAGCTGCCTCCACCACTCAGCTCAAACAGACTAACGGACCGAGAGAGTGTGAAACGAAAAGGGCTCTGCAGAGACGCGAAAGGGTCAGGAAGATGGAGAAACTGTGGGACGCATTGATCAAAGAGTCTATGAAGCCAAAGATTTGCAGTTCATTATCCCGCCAATTAAGTCTTCATTTGCTCTCCAGCTCCGGGGGTTGTTGGTCGACATGAGAGTTAAACAGGTCCTATGTTAAGCTTTATTTGGACTTTTGCAGCTACTTTAGCCATGAAATGATGATGACTTTTATTAATTGGGTTGATATAGTAGGTACAAATATTTTTGTGTGAAAAAAAATTAATATTGGAATTTTGCTTTGGTTTTTTGGGATTCAAAATTCAATAAAACAGGCAGGAATTAGAGCTTAGAATTAGATCTTAGACGAATGATAAAGATGATGAAAAAGAAGACGACGAAGAAGAAGATGACGAAGAAGACGGCAAAGAAGAACACAAACAAGAACACGAAGAGGATGACAAAGAAGACGAAGACAACAACAAAGAAGAACACAAACAAGAACACGAAGAGGATAACAAAGAAGACGAAGACAACGAAGAAGATGACGGAGGAGACGTGAAGACAACGACAAAGAAGACGAAGAAGAGGACAACAAAGAAGATGACAAAGACGACAAAGAAGATGACGAAGATGACAAAGAAGACGAAGGAGACGAAAGAGACGAAGAAGATGACGTAGACAATGACAATGACAAAGAACACAAACAAGAACACAAAGTAGATGACAAAGAAGATGAAGAAGGAGACAATGAAGAATACAACGACAAAGAAGACAACAAAGACGACGAAGAAGACGACAAGGGAGACGACAAAGAACATGATGAAGATGACAAAGAAGAACAGGATGACAACGACGTAGAGGAAGACAACGAAAAGGAAGACGAAAAAGAAGACGTCAAAGACAACGATGAAGAAGAAAACAAAGAAGACGATGAAGAAGACAATGAAGAAGATGACGAAGAAGAAGACGACGAAGGAGATGGCGAAGAAGACGACGACAAAGATGATGATGAAGGAGATGACGAAGAAAGACGACGAAGAGGAGGACGACAAAGAAGACAATGAAGGAGACGACGAAGGAGACAACGAAGGAGATGATGAAAAAGAAGACAATGGAGAAGATGATGGAGACCACGAAGAAGACGACAAAGAAGAAGACGAAGGAGACAACCAAGAAGACGACAATTTGCAGTTCATTATCCCGGCAATTAAGTCTTAATTTGCTTTCCAGCTCTGGGGTTGTTGGTCGACATGAGAGCTAAACAGGTCCTATGTTGAGCTTTATTTTGACTTTGGCAGCTACTTAAGAAAGACGAAGACGACAACGAAGAAGACGAAGAAGAGCTCCAGCTGAACGTCTCGACCAAGATCTTTGTTGCATCTTTAAATATCACTAGCTCCATCATCAGCCAATGAATTAGTCACAACCAAAGAAGAACTGTCTGTCCGTTCAAAGTTTTTACCATTTTCTTCAAAACCCTAACAATATTACATGGTATTTTTCGACAAAGTGGCTGACAATATGCATTTTCATAAAAATCAACAGAAGCCGAACTGCCTCCTCCAATATCCACAATGCTGTGTACTACTGTTCCGACTGCCCTAGATTTAAGATAATCAGATTTCGATCTCATTTCTTTATCGGCGTAAACTGATTAGATGCTGCTCCAGGCCACATGCGCAGACAGCTGCGGGTTTCGGGTTGTTTACAGGAATCCTAATGAGTCTCGGTCCTGCAGCGATGCGACGCCGGCGGCTGAATTTGAATGCGTTTTTTTTTTCTTTTTCGGGTGGCCTGTGCCTAACCTCCCGCGTGACTGTGTTGACTCAAGGTGAGAGCGAGAGAGAGGGGGAGTATGAGAGGGATAAACCAACAGACAGACAGACAGACGGCGGTATTTGCCCAAAGCCGCTGCTGTGGGGAGATGGGATCCAGCTGAAAAGGTCATATCTGGAAGTTCAACATTAGTGATCGGAATTTCAAGTGAAGCGCGTCCCGCTCGTTCGCGGTTGGCCCTCGGCATCGCACACTGTGAGGGGGATTTAGCGCAGAGCCGGGGCGAGACATACAATGACAAAGCACAAATGATCACATTTATTCATTTTTCATTCAATATATTTTTTTTTTTCACTATCATTGTTTTCTGAGGATTGATGTTGTGATTTGTTTCTTGGGACTCACTTTGTTGATTTATAAAGTCATTAAATGGAGATGGTTAAGCCCACAGTGTGACTGTCCATCATAGACAGAACAGCACATGTCCAAAAGTTACTAAATGCCTGTGTTGTATTCACAGGCATGTATACTTTTAAGTCGCTGGGTTAGTTTTCCAGATGCATTGAGTCCCTGAGCATGAAGCGGTTTAGGAATCGCCAGAGCTGTTAGCTATCAACATTAGCTGCTCGTCTTGTAAACACTGCAGACCCAGCGCTGAGGAGACAACATTTAGCTATAGTTAAATCCAACACAGACTCTGATTTAGGGAGTGTAGTCTAGAGGCTCCGATATTTGGGGATTTTACAATATCGGCTATCGGCCGATCTAGCGCTGAAAAAAGCCGATATTTCCGGGACCGAAAATGATGAAAAAAAGACTTTCCGCTTTTTGAGCAAAGTCAAGGCTTCAAAATGAGTCCTCCCACAACTCCCTAGGCCTTAGGGGAGGTGAGAAACGTCACAATGAAAATTGGTTAGCTTCAAGTTTGTTAAACACAAGTTTCACTAAACCTCTGTCAATATGAACATGCTGTATGTCATTTTGAAGTGCAGAATCTGGAGAATTCAATCGCTGAGTTAGTTTTAACCTATTGTATTGTTGATCGCCGCACAAAATGCAGCAGCTAGTAACAATATGCTATGGCTACGACAACTAATCAAAGCTGGGACAGAAACTATGATTGGATCACCTAAAGTAATCAAATAAAATCAGCCCGTGCTGGAGCGGCGAAGTATTTTTTTTTACAGGATTATAGACCAGACATTTGGAAAATCGGCCAAAAATATCGGTCAAAAATACTGGCCGAGCATATAGGCATCGGCAAATTAACATCCCAAAATATCGGCCTTAGAAAAACCCATATCGATCAGCCTCTAGGGTAGTCTGTAATAAAGTCGGCTTGTAGAATTTTGTATTTCTACACTTCAGTTCTCCAGTTTGTTGCTCTTTGCTCTCCTCAGCTGAGAGCCCAATTATGTCAAGTAGTATCGATTTATGGTATCGGGACCACATTAATGTGTGAGTACAAACGTATGGTATTGAGCCGATACCCGACACTGGTATCGGTATCGGTGAATCCTTAACCACGGTTGAATATTGTTTGCACAATGTTGTAATTATTAGCAGTTCATAGTTCAGTCTTCTCTCAAATGTTAATGCTCCTTGGAAATGTGCACTTGGAATCTTGATGATAAAACCCAAATCACAAATCTACTCTTAGTTCTAGTACTTGTCAGGAATTAGAATGATAGCACCGTTAATTTTGTGGTCTGGACTTCCAGCAAAGTGGTCAGTGCTGATTATTTACTAGTCCTCTCCCTTAACATCATCGTTTTTTTTAATGTCAGAGTAAAAAAAATAAATAGACCAAGCTCACTTGAAATCACAACATCTGCGCATCGCTCTCTCATCTCGTTTGGTACTTACGAGTAACATGAAAGGCGACTGAGATGACGCTGTAATTCAGATGCGCTTCTGGGAGACAGCCGTGGCTAAAGACGGGAGAAGAGTACAACGCATGTGCAGACGTCACGCAACTTTAGGGCCCGTTTTCTTGAGATGAGATTTTCTTTATCCCTTTTTAGTAGCTCTTACAGACTCCAAACCTTCCACTCTTGGACTAAATCATATTTTGAAGGGTTTTTATCACAGGGATTATTATTTTATTTTTAATTCATAGCCTGATTTATTGAGCTTTGAACCCCCCAAAAATATGGAGAAATTAGAATTGTTACAGGTTTTCCACTAATGAAGAAACAAGATCCAAAATCTCCTCTGATTTTTTGTTTGTTATTATACAAGATAAATAATCAAATTAAACCTGGCTCTATCCATTATTCAGGTTCTGTCGCCGAATATATAGGCAAATTTCGGGTATTTCTGGTAACACTGAATGAAAGAAAACTTGCAACACATTTGTTCCTCATATTTATGTCAGTAATCTACAGCAAAAGTTTCAGATTGGTATCAGTGCATTTCATTGTTTTCCCTATTCACCTATCATGCAATACAAACTGCAAATTCAATGGTCACAAAATCTGGACGGTTGAAATTAATAAGCAAAGCAAAATACCAGAGGTGGAAGACTCGAGTCAAAAGACTTGACTCGAGTAGCAATTTTCAGGACTTGAGACTTACTTGACCAAAGCTCTTCTTCCAAAGACTTGACTTGCTGTTTGTGACTTGAGACTTAACTTGGACTTGAGGCTAATGACTCTCAGTGACTTGCTGTGACATTATATTATTATTTGTTTGAGTGAAACTGTTGAAAGAACAAGATTCATTGCGTAAAACCAGCACATCTACAGTATTACATAATGGTAATTAGCCACATGCTTTTTCAGTTTCCCGACAGAGTGCTTCTAATCAATACAGTGCGAAAAGGCAGGAGGAAAAGTGTGTTTCTTTGGATACATTAAAAGTGTTCTACAGTGAGTTAAGAGGTGAAGATTCATAATGGACTTCATAGATGTTTATTAAGGACAGGGAAACATTTGAAACAATGGACTGAGGCTACGGCCTCCAGAAGTACGATGCGGTAAAAGCTGGATTAATCAAAAATCTTGGGGGCGGTTCGGTGTTTTAAGACGTTCACACGAAAGTTACAGCATTTTGTATGATTTTAGTCATCCGTACAGAGCCCAGTGAGAGCGGGACTGAAGGAAGTGGAATCTATTTTGAGCAGGGGCAAATCCGAGTATACAGGGGCTGGGGGATTACAGGGGAACCCCTGACAGAAAAACTGTCAGTCTAACAAAAATAAAAAATATTTTATATTTATCTTTCAGACTGCATAGAAAAGCAGCTCAGGTTTAAAAGACTCTTGTTTCAATTATTCTGAAGTAGGCCTTAAAATGCTGTTCCAGTAAGTTTGATTTCAGCCTAAATTTTCAAAACCACTCAATCTTGAGAAAGCACTTGTTGCATATTTTGAAGTAGATTATAAACACATTTTGAAGAGAAGACTTAACAGTCCAACAGTGAAAATTAGGCTTAACGCTGACATTTGTGACTTGAGGTGGCGTCCGGCTAAAGCAAGACTTGACTTGACTTGACAAAAGCTATGAATCGACTTGACTTGTCCCCAAGACCATTTGACTTGGACTTGATGGGGACCTGGACCTTCACGACTTGGACTTCACTCGTGACTTGCATTTAGTGACTTACTCCCACCTCTGCAAAATACACTCCAAACTACAAGATATCACATATGTTTCTATCTTTTTAAAACCTATTATAACGTGCACTGGAATCCAAACAGGAAGTAAACTGCAACTGCAATACGGGGAAAAAAAAAAAAAATGCAATTACACTTTTCGCCCAATTACTGTTCATTCGAGCCTCGCCCGCGTTATCACAGGCTTTATGAAAATGAGAGCAGTAATTCCAGCAGCCGCGCACACGTATTACGTCCCGATATGAGCGCTTTAATCTCTCTATGTTCAGACGGCCCTATAGGTCCCCAAGGTGCCTCCGTAAAACTCCACTGTTATCCATCCCGACAGAGTGCATGCGAGGTGAGGAGACGGGGTAGTGTGGGTTCGTCAGGCCCTTATAGGACAGGCGTCTGCAGGCTGTAGTCTCAGAGCCATCTGCCACCTGCCTGGAGAATTCATTTTTAGGCAAAGCTGAGAACATGCCCATTGCCATTGCTATAATGTTTAGTCACGGTGAGTCTTCTCGAGTCACGATAAGGGCTGGGTACCGTGTATAACAAAAATGATACCGGTACCTTAACGATACTTGGTTTTCGATACCGATACCTGAACGTTTTTTAAAGTTTTTCGATATCTATTAGAGGTTGACCGATATGGGTTTTTGTTTGGCTGATACCAATGCCGATTTTGGGGGATTTTTATTGGCTGAAGCCTATATGCATGGCCGATATTTTAGACCGATATTTTTGACCAATTTTTCCAAATGTCTGGTCTACAATCCTGTACAACTTGGCCACTCCCGCAGTGTCAATCTTTTTTGTGTCACATTTTTAGTTTTGCCTTTTTGTTGCTCGTTTGTGGGGGGAGGGGTTGGAACCTTTGTGTTGCGTTTTCATTCTCCCTTTCCTTCTGGTTTTGTCGCTATTTTGACGTTTTTGTTCAAGAAGCTTAGGGTAAAGCCGAAATGGAGAAAATCTGCTCGGTTCAGGCGGGGGTTAAGAGGTTAAAGCTGTCCCTGGACCAACATCAAAAACGGCAGATGGACACACAGGAGAAGCAACGTATATTTTCCCGACCCAAATGTGAACACACAAGGAGTTCGGCGGCCAATACCTGAGTGGAATAAACACATAAAATAGCGCAGCTCTCCTCTTATTTCCTTATCATAACTGGAGCACATACAGCAAAACGACGGCCACAGCCCCACGGAGACCTCGGCAAACAGCACAAACCTACTTTTTCCAGCCACACTGTAAACCCCAACGGTCCAACCTTATCAAAGAATATGGGCCTTGATAACCTATATGTATAAAACGGGTTGACTGAACTATAAGCATATAGGGCATTTGAACAATTTTTTCCGTTTTAATGAGACCGGACTGAAACCTTTTGGCTTGAACATGTCATTATACTCAAATGTATTGACGTTGAATAGTCTGACGTCACGTGCGTCATTTACGTGCCTCAGTCTCTGCCTTGAGGTTGGATCCGCCATCTTGGGAGCCCTCGCTTCAACTGTGAGAGACCTCCTCAAGGTAAAATTACCTTTCGAATTTAAAGAGGGGGTATTATGCTTTTTTCAATCACATAGCACCAGTCTATAGCATACTACAATGATGACGTAACCTTCTGTTGGTCTGTATATGCAGTAAATTAAAATAACTGCCTTGAATAAAATCTCTCAAAATGGCTGTACTGAACGTCTTGAAATAGGCCTCTGTCTCTTTAAGAAGCTTTCCGACACGCCCCCTTCAGCACACTGCTGTGGCATCTAAACAACAACACTGTGCGGGGAGGGGGCTCTGCTGAGCTGAGGAGCAGTGGTTGGTGGCTTGGCTGGTGACGAAAGGTCCAGAGGCGTCTCCAGGAGGTAGGGGCGTTTCTAGGAGGACTGAGGCATAGCTACACCTAAAATGGCTGCCGTCTAAGTTTTACTGATTACTCAAAAATATGTGAATGAGCCAAGGCAACACTCCAGGCATGTGTTTAATGAGGGAATGACATAATAACATGATATAAAGCTTGAAAAAGTCAATTTTACATAATACCCCCTCTTTAACATGTTTTAGATGGTTTGCATTTTTGTATTTGTCGGTAATCTATCCGTGGACGTTTTACTTGGGAAGTGTGTCACTTTTTTTCCTTCTAATATCCCGTAGTATGTTCCCGTCTTGAAATTTAGCCATGAACTCCAGTCAAGTCGTATACTACTACTACTAGCCTACTACTAGGGCTCGCTTGCACTCAGAGATGGTGGTATTGCCGCGCTAGCACACTGCTGTCTGCATTTCTGTTCTGTATAATTTGGAGAAGGAATATGATCGCATTTTAAGGTAGTACCAGCGAGCGAGGGATGAATGTGATATCGTAATGCATGGATACTATACGAATTTTAGCATCTGAAGAAATGGTTTGTATGCTAGAAATATATCGATTAACTGGCTCTCAGGTACAGCATTGAGTAAATTCTTTAGCGCATTAGTTCTCCGCGGGCTGTCTCTCGTTAACTGTAGACACTTGCCCAAGTTTGTACATCCAGTAACGGGCTTTCCTGGTTACTGGATGAGGAAAGACCGTCAGGTTACGTTAAAAACACGTAACCTTACTGACAAACTGGGTGTAGCTGAACCGCGAAATTATGTTTTTAAAATATATTTATCAATCGTTTGTGCTGCTTAGTACCATAAATCTGTAATGTCTGCTGTTATAGCCTGCTGCTTTTGATATATTGCTTTTGATATACAGATCGTGCGTGTTGCCAAGCGCCACTGACACATGTTCTTGCCTCAGAGCAGGACTTGCATGGGTCTCAAGGCTTTAAGTTTGGTATAATATTATAAAAATTTAATCAACAAAAGCGGAGAACAACATTTGTATTTGGAGCTTTTTAAGGGGCAGGGTGACCTCAGATATGACTAATAAAAGAATCATCAATATTTCAAAAACTAACATAATAAACACATTTCTGCAGCACAAACTATTGGCATAATTTTTAAAAATATAGATTTTACAATGGGTCATGTTAACAATTGTTTACTGATCTGTAATGTTAAAAAATAAAAATTGCTAACTGAAATAAGTGACAATGATTTTAAAGATGTTTTTTTAAATTCTTCAATCTTATTTTCCAGATTGAAATTGAAACAGCTGATGGCAACTAACTCATGGGTGTGCTCTGCAGAGTACTTTTCTCTTGGAGCAATTATTTAGCATGGCTAAGATCATAAATATAATCGCTGTCCTTGTCCAGCTCCCGCACTTGTAACGTGGCTACAGGTGCAAAATAAGCAATGAATGCCTTTTTCCACACATCACCACCCTAGTTTGAGCTGCATTTACTTCAAGTAAGTTCAGTCCGTGTTCACACGCACCCATGTATATACAGTGTGTAACAATCAATAATGTTAATTTTCATGTTTTTGTTTTGTTTTTTTGTTTGGTCAAGGCCAAAGGGAGCCATTACAAGGCTGAAGAAATGTTGCAGACCCCAGTCTAGAGCAATTCACCACAGACCCAGCTCTGCCACACAGGAGCGCCTCAGAATACCGGTAAGCCGGGGCAGTCTAAGCAGACAGGCCGAGAAGAGTGCCTCTGAACTTGACCATTCTTCCCTGAAGAGTTTCTGCACTACAGCATGTCAGTGTGACTAAACACTCGATTGTTCTTTAAACAATCTAATCAAATTTGATAGCTTTTGAGTTCTTAACCCACTTTTAATCTTCTTAAAAAATTCACGAAGAATTAAGTTTATCTTCACGAAGAACAAAGTTTATCTTCACGAAGAACTAAGTTTATCTTCATAGCCTTTCATTGCCAGCGCAATAATGGCGCTCTAACTGTGCTTTGTAAAATACGCTATGGCGTAGATCTATTTGATCGAAATATTGAACCTTTATGCCTGCCAGGCAAGTATCTGTTCTCTCTCCTTAGGCCCTCCTTTCTCCTTCCATCCTCCTGTCTCCTATCCAAATTCCTTTCCTCACCTGTCTCTTGTCTCCTGCTCTCCTCCTCATCTGCATCTTCTCTTCTCCAGCTGTGTCGTCTTTTTTCTATTTGGTTTAAAATCAATGTACCATATCTAACGTTATAAAATAAGCATTGTACAGCAATCTCCCTCTCTCTTGGTGCAGCTGCGTTTTTTCCTTTTTCTGAGAACTGCATTTGCGGTTTCTGTGTTCCACACTGTTTTACTGGATACTTGTGTATGTCTTTGCCATGTTTTTATGGGGTTTGGCAGATTTCCTTTTTTTTTTACTTCAGAGAGTCCATAATGATCCTGAAGAAAGCAGCTTTTTAAAAATAAACAAATTGCTAGCCTCTGAGCTAAAGACATTTGAAACCTACAAATGTCTTCTTCTGAAACACTGAAGAGACACTAAGAGCCCCTCACACCTGCAGCACAGTGGAGGCGTCACAAGAGACACTACAGGAAACAAACAAGGGACAAACGAGGAGGTATCCAAGCAAGACTCGCAGCTAAGCCACACATGCCTTCTATCCCTTCTATTGTTCAGGCTAATGGACGTTCACTGGAGAATTAAACAGATTAACTGCTAAGCTCTTCCCAGAAGATAGTGAAAGACTGTTGTGGAGCAGAGGGAGCTGCGCAGGAGGAAGAGGAAGGAGCTGACCAGTGCAGGACACCACGCTCTGAAACAGGGACAAACCCAGGAGACGCTGCACCGTTTCAGAGGATCAGAGGAGCCTGAAGGCAGTACTTCCAAAAACATGTTGGTCAGGTTGACCCACAGTGGCGGCTTAGTCGCAGCGGCTCAGGACTAACACCTGAACACTATTTCATTGTACGGTTGTACAATGACAAATAAAGCACTTACTTACTTAAAGCTTAGTCTTTTTATTCTCTGACATGAAAGCTAAAGATGTTAAGAGAGGATACTAGAAAAAAATCTCCACATCGACCACTGCGTGAAAAATCAATACTTTCACCTGCCGTGTGTCGCCTTGAGTGCTTTTTGCAGCAGTGTGACGTCAGCTGTTATTACAGACTCGTGTAGTGTGGCTGCTCTTCTCACTCATTATGTGTGAATCCCCAGGCATTCTAAAATCGCACTAAGTGCAACCTTTACAAATCTGAAAACATTGTGCAGTGTTTGTAAAGTTTGCACGGATTTCATAAAGAGGCGACAATGCCAGCTTCTGTTTCACAAAAGCCTGTTAACTGACCAAAATATTCAACAGATTCTGTTCACATGACACCACAATGTTCTGAAGAGCCCTTGGTTCAACAGTGAGAAGAGAAGCAGCCTCTGTTAAAAGCATATACACAGTGTTTTGAAATGTTTAAATGAATGATATTGGGAGTATTTTCCGGTCTGAGGGCGCTTCGTAAACAAAATGCTCTGTGCCCAAAGTCGCTGTGAATTATTGGTGTGGCAGAAAAAAAGGATGTTCAGGTGTCATATGGGATAAGCTGAGATTTGCCTATTGTTGAAGGTAAGGGGATCCAGTTCATACCTCAGAGTAAATCTATGTATGGCATGAAATAAAAGATCTGAAGCTTTGAGAGATGTAGAACTGGAAGTATGATAAACGTCAACTGTTTAACTTTCTTTACTGTAGCTTCATTGTGTGAATGACAGCTCAGTATCCATCCACCGATCCAGGGACATAAATTCATCTACATTTACAAGAGATCTTCCATCATTCAAGCAAATGTGTATTTCATAAGCGTTCGCTCTAGATCAGGGATCTATGACCAGGAGCTGTCCATCCATTTCTTTATAGCTCTCTAAAGGTTTTTGTTATGTAAAAAAAACTCACTGGGTAAGGCAACTCAATGTGCCTTACAAAAGACCTCAATTCAAATCCACGTAAACTTTCAATGGGAACTTTAGCTTGGAAATTTGGGGAATTTGCAAAATGTACATACCGGTACTGTCAAAATGCTTCACAAACACGTGATATTTTTGCTTTATTTTGTTAAATAAACAATTGGTGAACTTTATGGCTACCCTTTAATCGTCAGCTCAAACATAACAGAACTTTCCAAAACCTACATTCTGCTTAATTCTCTAATGAGTGGTGGGACAAAAGGTTTGACATGATTTTGTTTTATCGCGCTGTGGTTGGTTATATTCAACTGTCTCTATCTCAGAGCATGACAAACACTGACCAATACTGTACGAGAAGTGGGCGGGACTTGTGTCTGACACAGAGCTGCATTAAACAATTGAAACAATATAATATTGTAATATTGCACACACTTGGTAAATACATACAAGATAAAAACACGGAATGAGTCTATTCCATTTCCCAAAGCTCTTCTTTTATCGGCCACAACCTAAAACACTGTCCTCTTCAAACCCTGCTGCTCAGACATCGCAATAATTATTTCTTTGAGACTTTTCATCTCTGCTGTGATAGATATTTCAGTCTGTAAAGGCATCGGTATTGAAACAAAGTATCGTTAAAGTAATGGTATCGAATAAAATGTAATGGTGCCCAGCCCAACTCTCAGGTGAAACAACATAGCAAGTAGGGCTGCTCGACTATAGAAAAAATAATCGCGATAATTTTAGCGCTTTGTGACCATGTCTGTGAAAGGCGCTATATAAATAAAGCTGTTCTTTTTCTTCTTAGTAATAATTGAAATCACGATTATTCAAAACCATTTATTTTAATTTAATTATTGAATAAAAAATCTATGCAAAATATTTTCTTTGGACAATTAAAGAAGCCAAAATTATATTAAGCCCTCACACCTGCCCAAGCAAACCAAGCGCGCGGCCTGATGACATCATCACACAGCGCTGTTTGTTTATGTCGGACCAAAGCATTTTTGTCAGTAGCACGTGAATGGAACAAAATCAATTATCCCAGCGAGATGAAAAAATATGAGTTTGCTTTGAGCTCCGTTTGTGACATTGGCTCCTCTGAAGAGTTTGAGACTCTTCTACACACAACATGCGCCTGGGCAAAGGATACAGAGGCTTCCAAACAGCTGTTCTGCTTTCAGCAAAAGGTGAGCACTTATCAGCGGCGTTATCTCAAGAACTACGTATAAAAATGATTCAAATTATCCACGACAAATACAACAGTTCTATCACGCTGCGTTGGTAGTTCAGCCGATCAGACGTGCTCACACAAACCACGCAGGAGGACTTTCTGCGCTTCGGATGGACAAGCGGGAGGGCATCCTTAAAGGAATAGGCCACCGTTTTTACATACTGAGATATGTTCTTACCTTAGCTTAGACGAGTTCATCTGTACCTGTCTGGTCTTCACGTGTGCCCCCCTCACGTAAACACAGCACAGACGGCGTTAGCATTTAGCCTCTCCTCTTCTCTATAGCTCCAAATGAGGTGAAGATAGAAGCAGTAATATCTTCACTTTACTATGCGGACGCCGAAGTATTCCTGGTATTATTACGCCTGACAATATAGGTCCCCTTTGTATCCGCTTAGAAAATCCACATTGTTTAATTTTGTGTAATTATACTTTATGGTGTAACACTTCATGTAACCATATTTAAATAGGGAAAACGTGGAAGAGTTTGGTAGCTTCTATCTTCACCTTTTCAATTATGCTATTTTTGTAATTATTTAGAGTAATCATTGAAATCGCAACTGAATTTCGATTAATTGCACAGCCCTAATAGCACATGTATATTTGGCACTCATGTCACAAAGTGGTACTTTAAAAGATCAACATTACAAATATGTATCCAGGATAAAATCACCCGGCTTCATAGTACCAAACCCAGACTACACTGTGTACTACAGTAAACACACTGTTGTCTTTTCTGTGTAAGCCTAATGATTTTCCACCCACAGAGCAGTAACAGCGCAACTAAAAATAAACCTTTGATCAATACTTCAAAATGAGATGTTTTCATACAACAAGAAAACGGTCACAACTGCAGCCCCTTCGCACATAAAACACAGCCAACAGTGCATCACGCCATTCAACACTCTCTCGTCAACGCCAACGCCGCATGACCTCATCCGACCTCTCTTGACCCCACAACCGAAGTGAACTTTGAACTCCTCCACGGATCGATGAACCTCTGCAATTATTACATCCTTAAATTGTTAGGGGAAAAAACATGGGGTCATTGAAGTCAAACCTCCTCCATGTTGCAGTGGGAGATGTACTTATTCTATGGTATACGTGTAAAAGAACCTTCATGAAGACGGAAATGGACACGGCTTGGAATGAGCTGCATTTAGAAATCAAACATTTAACAGAAGAAAACACGTGCCATAAATCTTTTCCTAATATTTATGTCCGTAATCTACAACAAAATTCACCTGCAGTATCTCATCTTACAGTGCGACACTGCAGGAGAATAGGGGGAAAAATAAAATTTAGGGATATCAATTTGAAACTTTTGGTTTAGATTAATGACATGTTTAGAGGCAAAAATGTGTGGGAAGTTTTCTGTCATTTTATGATTTCATATAAAATAAGGTATCTCTTGTAGGTGTACAGGTATTTCTGAGCCATTTTTCTCGCATGGTTTATTTTTGTATTGTTGCTTGTTAAACATCACCTTATAATGCACAGTCAAGTGCTATGACAGTTGATCGGTTCATCATATCCATGGTGTAGTGGGGTCATAGGACTGTGTCACGAAGAATAAGCTAACAGGCTAACGGGCAAAGCTAACTGTGGGCTAGCGCCACTTAAACAGTATTTACAGCCAAGTTTAAGTGAAAAAAAAATATTTCTATTGTGTAATTGGATGTACAGTATCCCTCTCTCCCTTTGTATTTTCTGTCAGCGTAGTATTTACTTATTATTAATGAGTAAAAAATGCTACGACACCTGCAGTGGCGCTTTTGGCCTCTAGGGCATGAGTTACTTAGTACTGCTAATACGCTTGTATTACTGAAAAAATGGCAAACTCCCCCCAAATATAACGCAGCACCAAATCAAGTCGGAAGTTGGTGTATAAGGTCTGCAGTCTGTAGCTAACGTCACTATTTTCAGTTTATATTTTGCCCGAAGTAACTCAGAAATACCTCAAAGTAGTGTAACTCAGCTACATTATTGAAACAGTCATATGTAATACAAACGTATTACATTTTTAAAACTGTAACTACTAATATAGAAAATATTACAATTTTAAAGGAATAGGCCATCGTTTTTACATACTGAGATATGTTCTTACCTTAGCTTAGACGAGTTCATTTGTACCTGTCTGGTCTTCACGTGTGCCTTCCGTAACGTAAACACAGCACAGACGGCGTTAGCATTTAGCCTCTCTCTTCTCCTCTATAGCTCCAAACAAGGTGAAGATAGAAGCTACCAAACTCTTCCAAGTTTTCCCTATTTAAATATTGTTACGTGAAGTTTTACACTATAAAGTGTAATTACACAAAATTAAACAAGGTGGATTTTCTAAGTGGATAAAGAGGGAACTATATTGTAAGGCGTAATAATACCAGGAATACTTCGGCATCCGCACAGTTTGGTTTATTGGTTTGGTTTATTGGTTTATTTGGTAGGGACAGTGCAAGTTAATGAACAAGCCACACCGGATTGTAGCCTTGGGCTAATTTCCATCCGTCGTCCCCCATGCGCACTCTCAAACACACTCTCATACATCCTGGCCTATTGTACATGTTTTTAGTGGTAGGGGAAACCGGAGTACCCGGAGGAAACCTACGCAGACACGGGGAGAACATGCAAACTCCACACAGAAAGGCCCCGTCCCTGGTGGGAATCGAACCCGGACCTTCTAGCTGTGAAGCACGAGCGCTAACCACAGTAAAGTGAAGATATCACTGCACGGATGTCAAATTACTCCTGGTATTATTACGCCTTACAATATAGTTCCTTTTTATCTGTTAAGAAAATCCACACTGTTTAATTTTGTGTAATTATACTTATTGAAATAACCATATTTAAATAGGGAAAACGTGGAAGAGTTTGGTAGCTTCTATCTTCACCTCGTTTGAAGCTATAGAGGAGAGGCTAAATGCTAACGCCGTCTGTGCTGTGTTTACGTTACAGAAGGCACACGTGAAGACCAGACAGGTACAAATGAACTCTACGTCTAAATAAAGGTAAGAACATATCTCAGTATGTAAAAACGGTGGCCTATTCCTTTAAAGTAACTTGCCCAACATTGCCTGCCTTTGACATGGATCTGAAGGACTTTAGGTCAGTTTAGTTTTTGAAAAAGTGTATAAAAAATTTAAGTTTGCCTTATTTGGGGTCCAAAGCATAATAAATCAAGCTAGGAATTCGATTTTTTTTTTTTTTAAATCCCTCTGAGCAAAAAAAAATCGATTGGACATTTTTAAGGCGCAAACGAGCAAACTGGTCTTAAAACGGGGGAAAAAATGAAGTCTTAGCCTCTAGCAGCGTCTCCCCTTTCGGGCATTTCCACGCAAAGGTCCTTTTTGAGCCAATTACCCGCGTGCCTCATCACCTGGTACCGCTATTACAGACGCCTCACGCCAGGAGAGTGCTGACCTGCTCCGTCTTAACAGGCCTTGCTCCTGCTTCTGTTTCCCTTCATCCGTCAGTCGCCCCGTGAGTCATTCCACTATTAGCCCGTGTGCGAAGCGCCAAAACACCCAAATGTGCCGGACACCGCGCGCTAACGGCCCAGCACGGACAGCTCATAAGTTAGACGGCAGATTGCAAAAGCCGGGGCTGCTGCATGGAGGAGGAGCGGGACCGAAGGTGTGGAGGGGGAGTGCGAGTACAAAAATAAAAGCAGAAGGCTACAGCGGGATCATTTAGACGAGGAAATATACAGGCTGTGACCTTACTTTTAGATAAATACTCTTGGGTTGCTATATTCTTAATCTGATTAAGCAGGTGAATAGGGGAAAAATAAAAATTTAGATTTATCAATTTGACACTTTTGCTGGACATTACTGACATGAATATGAGGGGGAAAATGTATTGCAGGTGTTCTGTCGTTTTATGTTTTCATATAAAAATAAGACACGGTGTGTGTAAAAATGGGCAAAAATGCTGTTTTTGTTTTTTTTAAATAGTGGATAGAGTCAGGTTTAAATGTATGGTTTTATTTTGTTGATATATTAGTTACAAAGATTTCTTCAGAGGGAGCTTTTGGATCTTGTTTAGTTTTTGAATAAGCGATTTATAATTGGAAAAGAAACTGCAATAATTCAACTTTTGCCTTGTTTTTACATTCAAATCTCATTCAAAAATCCCTCTGAAAAATCCTTCAAATATTGTACGTGTTAAGCCTGGAGACTTTGGAGTCTCTAGGACAGATCTGGGCAAACCCCGGCCCGAAATGATTCAATCCGGCCCACTACTTGTAGAGCATAAATTCCCGAGTATGTGAAAAAAATGAATAAAAAATCTCCAGCCCATTCCTGTGTGGAGTTAAGAATTTTCAAAGAAATTACCAGAATGCATACTCCAGCCACTAGGGGGCAGCTTAAAGAAAGAAAGGAGCGAATTCCACACGTGTCCAGCAGAGGGCACTGCCATAATGAGAGCTCAGGATATAAACAACACATTGTAGCCACGTGGGAAATGGACAGTCTGCCCCTGGGCGGCTGTGGCTACAATAGTAGCTTACCTGTCCGGCTCATTATTATTCATTTATTGATGAATCCCATAACATATTTTACTGGAGCTTTTGTTTATGGACCCCGGCAATACACTCCCGATATATTTTGGCCCCCAGCGAAATTTACTTGGAGACCCCTGCTATAGTGCATCGCAAAGGTGCTTTCAGTGCGATGGTAGAAGTTAACGAGGATAAGAAGTGTAATCACCTAAATAACGATGCACACACATGCCTTTGCTTTATATGGCTCAATATTTACAGAAAATAATAGTCCTACTCAATAACAGTAGGTATCAGCTATTCAAAATACACAATTAAGAGTAATGTACAATAGGATAAAATTGAGCAGTGGAACGAAAACCTCATTGTGAGAAAATGGGCCTTAAGTTTTGTAACGTCTGCGCATGGGCTGTCTCCCAGAAAGGAAATGACCATATTTGGATTACGGTGTCATCCTCGGTCACAGCCTTTTGTGTCACGGGCACTAAATGTGTCAATGTTTGTGAATGAATAAGCGTGGGAAACGGGCACTGTACCGCAATGTTCTTATTTTCATGAAACCTCTCGTTTCGCTAGTGACAAAACGTACATGGTAAGTTTCATCTTTTTTTATACTCATGACATTAAATCTATTATATTAAGGGAGAAAAATAGCTAAAAACTTCAACATTGACGACTGTTTGAAAAATCTGTTTTCACCTGCAGTCTTAAGAGCCTTAAGATGGAAGACTTTTGCAGCACACTACTTACTATAAACTATAAACTAATACATTTCACTTCCACTAATTTTGGTATACAAGTGTCTTGCTTGATGCAGTCTTTCATCAACTAGGCTGATAAATGTACGAACTTCATTATGACAGAAGAAGAAGTTCGAAAGAAAGAAGAAATGAAGCTATCACAAGCTACTTGAGACTGCAGCCACACCGCGTTCGAACGGGGACCAAGGCACGCTCGGTCTGGGGTTTGGTTCATTTCAGTGTAGATGTTGCTCTTAGCAGGTGAAACGGGAGCAGACGAGAAATGGAAAAAAATAAAAGTCTACATTTCCAGATGACCCTGAGAACCACCTGAAGAAGCCCAAGTACCACCAGAGAAACAGGTTCCACTGACCTGTCTGAAAGTGGCTTTGGTGAAAGCCGAAAGTGGTCATCGGGACATTCGGGAGAATTCCTGGTCGGCCGATACCGAACTAGGCCTGAACCCAGCGTGGATGAGAAGCTCGAGGAGAGAGTGACATGCAAAAATGTGATAAATAACCAAGATAGACCTCTACTTGACTGCTGTAGATCTGTCAGTGTCCGCCTTTGGTCCTTTGACAGCGTCCTATGAAAAGAAAAGAAGTAACACTCACGGGACAGGACACAAACTCCACTATTCTGAGAGGTCGAATGATGTACCAAGTGAACTGAAGTCTCTCAAAAGCCAAAGATGTTGTTACTACTATCCCGGTGGATTCCACGGCCTCACTTTGCCCTGGGGTAAACAAGAGATGAGGCAACAGCAGCTCTAACTCCTCCCCTCAGGAGGACAGTTTCAAACCAGCTGGAATTTTCAATGGAATGGACGAGCATGAAGACACTTCCCAGACGAGAGGCCAAAGGCTCTCAACTCCAACAATCCAGTCCAGTTGGCGGCTTTGAAAACCTTTACTATGATGAGGGCGGGGAGAAACAACCATGGACGTCTAAAAAGCCATTCCAGAACCGCATCTTTCTCTGACTATTCCCCCGCAGTCTACAACACAAAGATTCTTTCTAAAACCGCTTTTGACTAGCAACTCGTACAGTAGCAACATTTACTGAGCGCTGTCCCCTTGCCAACGTCACTGCCAACGTCCGCTCCAGTTTGAGCGTTCCTCTCCAACTCCAGCAAAACATGGAAGCGCTCGCAAACCCCGCATGCACTTTGGCGTCGGTTTACTTTCATTTCAAATAACTGAGAACTTCCAGAAAGCGTATCTTAGTCCGATTCAACCTCAACGCGTCTCAATACAATTTCATCAAGCGTCCGCGTCACTTTGGCTTCTTATGCGTGGCCTTTCCTACATTTTCACCTCTGTTCCCCCGACCAAACACAACGCCACAGACTCCAGCAGTCCGGTTACTGTAAATGACTCATTGTAGCCGACTGCTGGGTGCAAACGTTAATACTGTCATCTCGTGAGAAAGAGGCTCTTCGGGCATCGATCGGGCTCTTGTGGGCGAAATCGCCGTGAGTGCACTGGAGCGTGTTGGAGTGGACTGGTGAGACACGCACGCCATGAACTGTGAGGAGGTGACCTAAAAGATGAGACAGCATTCTGATGGTAAAGTTGGAGAAAGGAGAAAATGCAAAGTTTAGTACATATGAAACTGGGATTCTACTTTAGTGAAGGCGATACAATGCTGGTGAATATTGGGGGGAAAGTAGAGATGTCGATTTGAAACTTACTGTAGATTACTGACATAAATATGAGGGAAAAAATGTATTGTGTAGGTTTTCTGTCATTTCATGTTTTCATATAATATGCTTAAGGCGAGACACGGCAGGTGAAAGTATTGATTTTTCACGCAGTGGTCGAAGTGGAGATTTTTATCTATTTTCCTCCCTTTACATCTTAGTTTTCATGTCAGAGAATAAAATGGCAAAACTCACCCCGCATGATGCTTATTTTATGATGAGTTGTCCGCCTGCGACGCGAAGGTAACCCGGAAGTAGCAGCTGCGGCGCGTTGAAAGCCCGTCTTTCCCGCGGATATTCATTCACAAATATTGACAGATTTTACATCCACGTGTCCTGTGAAGGGTCCTCGTGATGACGCTATCACCCAAATATGGTATGAGCGACTATAAGGGCTCACCCGCTGCCCGAGTGGGGCCTTCTCTTATTCAGAGAAACAAGCCCTGAAGTTTTGTAGCGAGTGCGCATGCGCGGAACCTTCTTTGGCTCTTCCGCACCAGGCGTCTTGTACGAGGAAAATACCATATTTGGTATATCTAATTCCTAGCCTGATTTATTCAGCTTTGAACCCAAAAATTCAAAGGCGGAATTTGAGTTTTTACAGATTTTTCACTTATGATTAGTTAATTGAAAAACTAAACAATATATCCAAAATCCCCTCTGAAAAAAATCTTAGTTACTAATATGTCAATAAAATGAAACCATAAATTTTAATCTGGCTCAATCCATTATTTTGATTTCGTTGCCCAAAATATAGGCAATTTTGGCCATTTTCATGTACAAAATGTCTTATTTTTATATGAAAAATGACAGAAAAAATGCAATACATTTTTTCTCATATTTATATCAATGATGTTCAGCAAAAGTTTCAAATTGATATCTCTACATTTATTTTTTTCCCCCTATTCACCTGCAGTGTCTCGCCTTAAAAGTGGGCAACATTGCCTGTATTTTAAGTCCCAAAATCTTAATAATGGATCAAGCCAGGTTTACCCTCTTAACCCTCGCATTAACAGAGGACATTTTCTTCAGTTCGACAATTTAAAGCTTCTCGAAAAACGCATCAAAATAGCGACAAAAACGAGATATACGTAAATTAGGATACCGCCTTTGCTTTGCCCGATCCCGTCAGGTCTTGGAAGCTAAGCAGGGAAGCGCCTGGTCAGTACATGGATGGGAGAGTGAGTGGTTGGGGTCAGAGGGGCCGATGGCGCAGACTGGTTGCCTCGCTTCCGTCAGTCTGCCCCAGGGCAGCTGTGGCTACAATAGTAGTTTACCACCACCAAGTATGGAGTGAATGAATAATACAACAATAACACAAGGCAAGGCAACTTTATTTATACCGCGCATTTCGTACACAAGGCAACTCAATGCGCAACAAAAAAACGGCAAAAACACGACTAAAGAGCGATGAAAAAGCAACAAAAAAGTTCCATAAACGCGGCGACAAAAAAGTTACGATGAGTTTTATAGGTCTTAGCTTTCAAATGAGGCGTTTCGCTGGCTTATAGCCTGTAAGCTCCAGTCAAGAAAAGGCGCTCAGTTAAAGCAGGAGGTAAGAGATTAAACAATCCTTAAAAAAAATGAGACTATTATTATGAAAATGCATGAAATTGTGTTTCTGCTTACTGCATTTGCATTTAGACAGAAGAATAAATGTCTTTGCTGTGCTTTATGTGGAAAAAACAATACCATATTTTACCTCTTAACCCCCAAATTTCAAAGCTTCTTGAACAAAGCGTCAAAACGGCGACAAAAACAGCAGCAAAAGAGCAACAAAGGTTATGTCATGTAATAAAAAAGGTGTATGCAATTTCATGTTGTCCATTTGGAGTTGTGCGGGATAGTTTCAATCTCTTTAGCTTAAGTCTAGATTTGTATGTGACACTAGTTGTGGTCTTAACTGCAGGGCTCGCGGGTTTTACACACAAAAAGACTCAGAGACGTGATAGTATTTTGTGGTTTGCAAAAGGACATTGCTTTGCCTCGAACATTCCAATCTGTGATTTGCGATTCACAATTATTTGGTTTTGGTTTTGTCCTAACGAATACTGCAAATAAATGTCCGTTTGGATTTAACTAACTGTTCTAATCTGGGGTTGCTGCAGTTGGTCAGGTGTGGGTTCAATAACACTAGGGCTGGGTAACATTACATTTCTTTACAGGTACTTTAACGATACTTGCTTTTCGATACCGATACCTGAACAATACTTTTTTTGATACCTATACTAAAATATTTGTCGTCTAGAACCACAAAACAGAACATTAATGTGTGGAAGATCTGCAAAATTACAATATCGGGTTCATCTTTAATGTCAAAAAGATGTGTGAGTAATTGGGAGAAATTGTGGCAAAATGGAGGGGGAAAATGGAGAATATATTTTGGGAGGGAAATGGGGGAAAATAGAGAAAATATTAGTAATATAATGAGCAAAAATGATGGGAAATATTGGCAAAATTAGAAATATTGGGGCAAAAATAAGAAAAAAAATGGGGCAAATGAAACAACCAAGTCACTCCCTGCAATCCTGCCCCTGGTCCAACAGCATCAAAACTTGGATCTAAAGATATATGTTTAAACTGGTATCGTTTAACGGTACCCAGCCCTACCAAAGACTGACCTTTTTTCCCCCGGGTTAGGCAGTGTACACATCGCCTTTATTTTTGCCATTTCAATATTACGCGACATGTGATCCCAAGACGCCGCAACAAATCGCAAAGTCATCGAGGTCTTAACAACGCGCAATAGCTCCGTTTTAGCCACGATTTTTAGCTTCTAGCCTTGTTTTGGCCCGATTTCCTGTTTTTCGCTGTAGTTCTCGAACATCGCATCGTACTCTTTTAGATGTCCGGCCGTAGTCCTTGTCGCGCGCCTATCCGGACCTTTTGGGATACGTCGGTGACCGAAGATGGTATCTGTGTATGTTCCGTCGCAGAGCAGTGAACCCTTCCCCGTCTCCCCTATCTCTCCCGGTCGTCACGGAGGATTTTCCCGCGGGGGCGCACTCAAACAGCTCATTTAACACAATCGGGCGCCAAAATCGCATCCCGTTTAGGAACCTACCGTCTAAAAGGCGAGAGCGAGACAGAGGAGTGGAGGGAGAGAGATGGGTCGGTGCGACTGGTCATCACGCTTTGGTTGGAAGTGTGTGTCCAAAACCACTGCCATTGGGAATGCACTGGATTAAGCAAGGACTAAAAGGGATTAAATGAATCCAGACAAAATAAGGACTAACCCTGGACTAAGTAAGAACTAAACAAGGACTACAACTGGGCTAAGTCAGGATAAAGCAAGAACTAAACCAGGATCAAGCGTGGAATAATCAGGGGACTAAACAAAGGACCTGAACCAACAGAAATCGTGATCTGAATGAAAAGTCAATCAGGAATTTAGTCGGGTCAAACCGTCATCACTGGGACTAAACCCAAACAAGGACTAAGGCCCTTGTTTGGGCGTAGTCCATTTAACCAGGACTTAATAAGAACTGAGCAAGGACTAAAACAAAATTAAGTATGACTGAGTAAAACCAAGACCTGAACCAACCAAACCTGGTCTAAATTTAAAACCGAATCAGGCGATTTGACCAGGACTCAGCCAAGACAATATCAAGACTAAAAGAGAACCTAGACAGGACAAAACCAAGCCAAAACAAGGACTAAATCAGAGCTAAATAAGAACCAGACAAGAATAAACATGGATTAAACCGGGATAAAAAAGAACCAAGATAAAAAATCGGAATAAACATGGGCTAAACCAGGATCAAAATAGGAATAACGTGGACTAAACCAAAATGATAATGTGAATGAACACGGACTAAAGTGACCAGGGTAAAAGGACTAAATCAGAACTAAACAAGACTAAACTTGGACAACGCCAACCGAGGACTAAACCAGAACCAAACAAGGTCCATCGAATGAACAAAACTGCTGTGTTTACCCCTAAGGAGCAATAATCAGTTCTGCACACGGTTAGGTTTAGTCTAAACTTGGACTGAGGACAACTATAAAGCCGTTCTAAATCTCCAAGGAGTGAACAGTGAAATCGAAACTATGGGACCAACTCGGGACTGAACCAAACATCGATTCAACGACACTGGGAAAAGTATATCTTATCTTAGCAAAATGGTTTGAAAAGTGCTTGACTTAAGACATTTGATGACATTTTGAGAAGGTTTGTGCTGTTCTTGAAATAATATCACCAATGGAACAAGGCATTAAGTCGCTTAAAATGAAATAAAACAAAAACACTTGAAATGAGAAAATTCAATCTTGTTCCATTGGCAATAAATTGGTCCAAACCTTCTCAAAATCAGCACAAATTCCAATCATTCAAGCACTTTGAAGTCATTTTTGTGTAAGATTAGGTTGCATTTCCCCCCCCCAGTGCATCATGGACCTCACTGTCGTGCCCCTGTCCCGAAACACTGACGGATCTATGCGCGACAGGGGCGGCGCAGATTGGAAGTCGCCTCCAAAAACAGAAGCTGCTGCTGCTGGTGCTGCTGGGGCAGGCGGGTCGCTCTCACGGCGGCACGACGCCTGCACACACGCGGGGAGAGGGGACATGCGCTGTGGCCGCTCGGCATGAGGCTCCGGGCGGGGGGACGAGGGGGGGGGGGGGTCCGTGGCGGCGGAGGAGTCGTTAACACTGTCGCTGGCTGTCACTGACATCGCACCTCGCTCTCCTCTCCCCACACACGTATACAGTGTGGAATGTCATTTCGCCTGAATTCTGCCTTTAAAGTATCGCCAGACGAACGGCACGCACACACGCCACGCACTCCATTTCAAAACTTGTACCAACCCCGCGGGCATCTCCATCTTACCTGAATGTGCCGCTATCCCCGGGAAAAGAAGGACTTGGAACGAGCTCAGAGGTGTTCTCCAAACAAAACCAAAAGAAAAAAAAGCGCCCAGTGTTGATTTTAAGTTCCAATAAATCAGACCGACCAAAAAAAAAAAGCAAAGCAAAGCAAACAAAACGAACGTTGTCCTCAAAGCGCAAGTGACTCTCGGTAAGTGCTAGAAGAAGAGACCGCGGTAGAAGCGTGCCATCCCCGACTCGCCGCTACTGCTGCTGCTGCTGCTGATGCTGCTGCCGCTGCTCTCCGCGCCGCGCTCCTACTCTGCTCCTATTTCAAGCGCTTCGGTAGTCCGATGCGCGCCTGACGTCACAACGCACGAAACAACGCGCTGCGCCGCTGCGGTCGAAAGGGGGGCTGCGCATCTGCAAAGCATCGGCAGCCGCGGCGGCAAGGAGGGGAGCGACACCTGGACGTGACAGAGAGAGAGAGAGAGGAGGGGGGTATAAAAGACGAGAGGAGAAGGCTGGGGAACTGAGGCTGTGAGAGATGTGTCGTTACGGTTGGATACTTGGATTAAAAGCGACTTAATTCGTCCAAAAGAAAAACAAAATATGGAAATCTTTGCTTGATTGAAGAGCTGTGTAGTCAGTGAATCTTCCACAAATGGTAACATTAAACCGCCAAAGCCAGCAGCAGCAGCAGCAGCACAAAAGGCATTTGTCTTGGCAGTTCGGTGACTGTGTTTAACCCTCTTGTTGCCCCGGTGCAGGTCTGATTTGAGTTTGTGCGGGTCTCTCGGTGTGGAGCTTGCGTGTTCTCCAGATTTCCCAGAGGTTGCCCCATAGCGACACTGAAGGATGGGTCAAGTGCAGAGGACAAAGTGTGATCAAATGCATTTTTACACAAGAATGAGTAAAGGTAGGGGAGACCGGGTATGGTTGTAACACTTAGCTAGAGTTCTCAAACTTGTATACAAAGTACCCACATTTGTTGACTACAAATGGCACCAATTCAAACCTCTGCACGAATATCACAGACCTCGTGAGTTGATGTCAAATATGACCTAGATGTTCCTGTGTTACAACCCCACTACCGGGGTAGGTTGTAACACATGCTGGGTTAAGTTGTAACAGTTAGACAAAAGAAGCAAAACAGAGGCCACGCCATGTGATGTGTTCAAATAGAGGTTTATTTAAATAAAAGAACAATCCAGAACAATGTCTCACTCTTTCCCTAACCTGTCATATGCTTAACCTCACGTGGAGTGAGTTTTCTCTGCACCTCAGAGAAAACTGTGTAGATGCTTCAGTGTGACCTACACTGGGATGATCACTGGACTCCGGTAAAAAAATAAAGCCCTGTTTTATCAAGTTTTTCAAAGTGCTAAAGTGTAAGCCATTATTATTAGGAGGAGACAACAGCGCCACTTACTGTGGCTACGAAAAGCAATGTGACAACCAACCCCTGTGACAAATAACCCTGGTCACCCCATATCGATACATAAGACACTATCGATGAAAATAGCTGTTTATTATTAGTGACAGTGTTACATCGCAGGGAATACTCTCAAAACATTATCATCCACACGAAAAAAAATAATCCCACATGTGAATTCCAATTAAATGTGTTTCGGACCAGTGCGTTGGAGAGAAATTCATTGTTCACAAATGTAAGTTCTGCACTGTCAAACTGTGAGAAACAAAAGTGAGAAATTCTAATTAAAAAATCTCTGTTTCACAAGTTTGTGGGCAGGGATGTGTGTTTCTTGATTCACGATGAGGTGCAAATTTCAAATGTTGCCTAAGTTTTTTCGTAATATTCTAATTCAGTTGGCCACAAAAGCCTGCACTGACGACTGGATATAGAGGACACTCAGTGCATGCTAATACAAATAGCATACACACAATATAGAGGACAGTCAGAAGGTGGTTATTGTTAAGCAGGATGATAAAGTGGTGAATGTGGAGGAGTAAACAGCAGAACGTGTCCACTGATTCGAGGAGTTCTTTGACAGTGGTAATGAAGGATTGGTCAGGCCGACAGAGGGTTAGACGGATCGGTGTGGCGGCCGCAATGAGTTTCCTTCGCCGGGTGGCTGGGCGCACCCTTCGAGATCGGGTGAGGAGCTCAGTTACCCGGGAGGAGCTCGGAGTAGAGTCGCTGCTCCTTCACGTCGAAAGGAGCAGCTGAGGTGGCTAGGGCATCTGTTCCTGATGCCTCCTGGCCGCCTCCCTCGGGAGGTGTTCCAGGCATGTCCTATTGGGAGGAGGCCTCGTGGAAGACCCAGGACACGCTGGTGGGACTATTTCTTTGAGCTGGCCTGGTGTCGCCTCGGGGTCCCCCCAGAACAGCTGGAGGAGGTGTGTGTGGATCGGGAAGTCTGGACATCTCTGCTTAGACTGCTGCCTCCAAGACCCGGCCCCGGTTAAAGCGGAAGAAAATGGATGGATGGATGATTTTGGCACCAGTGGTAATGAAGGATTGCTCAGGCCGACAGAGCGTCACATGGTAAAGTGGGTCGTCCTATAACCCAAAGGTCCCTCCTGTTGTTGGGGGCTTTGTGCCCCTGGTAGGGTTTCCCATGGCAAACAGGTCCTAGTTGACGAGTCAGACAAAGAGAAGTTCAGAAGCCCCTTATGAGAGATCGACAGGCCCGGTTAGAACCATGAGTCCGTCCTTTCGTGGACCCACCACCAGCAGGAGGAGCCATAGGGGGCTGGTGCAATGTGATTCCCACGACCCAGCAACGGAAAAGTGGAAGAAAATGGATGGATGGATGGATGGATGGATGGATGGATGGATGGATGGATGGATGGGTTACCCAAAGGTCTACAATTTGAATCCCGGCTGTGTCCTTGGGAAAGACACTTCACCTCAGTACCTGTGCATGAATGTAACGTATGGGTGGGAGGTGGTGGTTGAGGATGGTTGGCCAGCTAGCCTCTCCTGCATTACTGTTCACACGCACCAGCGTCTGGCACTTTGTCCGCAGCAGATCCCAACTGATGTAAATGCAAAGAAAAGTATAGTTTTTTATGTAGAAATATATTGTTCATAGGGTAGCGCAAAGTTAATTTATAACATATATTGTACAGGAAGCAGCACAGCAATCTTTTATTACTTGGTTCATTTTTCAAACAATAATGACTAATATCTTCATGTGCAAATTAATCAATACAATAATAGGTAAAACGCATCGAGTCAAAAGGCCAGCAAGACCTTATTTGCAAGTTTGCACACGTCTTTGAACGATCAGGAAAATACCCTCCAAATATCAATATTGAGATGTTGAAAAATAAAAATCACCCACCCCTATTTGTAACATATCCTTCAAATGCGTACGACTCTCAATCCTGGAATAACCCGAGGTTGGCGGGTCGACCATTTTTCGGTGGTTCTGACACTGGCTTCAAATATTTATCCCCAGAACAAGAAAATAACCAAAATCTCCCATATGTGGTCATGTTATTATCGTCAGTGTTTTCACCTAAAGGGAACGGGAATCCAGCAAAAGTGCCCCCATCTTTGGACCATGTGCTCATCTGATTGGTTAATTTGCCTGTCAATCTGGATATTCACTACAGTGTAGCACTTTGGGAAACTTGTCAACACAGGCTTGTAAAGCACATTACAAGTGTTAGCCATTATTATTATCAAAAGCAGAAGGTAAACGATGTTTGCTATTGGGGACAAATCAAAATGAATATTTTTGACAAAACAACAAAAGCACTTATTTCATTCACTCGTTTTTAAGTAATCCTGCTCAATTTGGTCATTTCTTCTACTGCAGTCCGAACTGTATTTCTTGGCCTTTATTCCATCATAAATGAAGAACAAAACTGCCCTACACATTTTTAAAGCCCTCGCAATTCATCACCAGTTCTGTGCGTGACGTGTGTTCTTCATGGTACACTTAATTCTGAAAAATCTTGAAAATCCTCGATAAAAATCCTTGGCGGTACAACCACTGCAATGTACTTGAACAACACAGTATACTTTACTAAGCTGCAACAAATTGATCAGGTACTCCAATATCCACTTGGTACATAAAATCCTTAATGATCCTGCCCCACACTCCCTAAAGACATACAGGTATGTATAGCTACGCTCTCAAACAAACAAGCAGAGCATTAAGGTCTGTATCCAAAGGTGATTTTATCTTACGTCATCTTGTTCACATTTACAGTACCAATGGGGTATATACTGTATGTACATAACGTTAGAATCAAGCTAATGGTAGCTCCGCAATGCACACAGTCATTTCTATGGACCAGACCAGCAGCTATTTTCTACTGGACATGAGGAAAATGACATTTTAAGTGTCAGTTTAATGCAAACTAGACACATTTTTCTTGCTTTACGGATAAACAGAGTGGAATCGTCCAATAAGCACTTTAATAATTACACTATGTTCCAAATGATTATGCAAATTGTATTTCAGTGTCATAAAGATAAAAAAAAAGTTTTTCAATGAAACTCATGGATGGTATTGTGTCTCAGGGCTCTTTGAATCACTGACATCAATCTCAGACGCCTGTGATGATTAGTTGTCAGGTAAACCCAGTTAAGGGAAAAACTACTGAAAAAGGACATTCCACATTATTAAGCAGACCACCATTTTCAAGCAATAAGGTTAAGAAAAAGGACCTCTCTGCTGATGAAATAGTTGAATGCCTTGGACTAGTTATGAAAACCTTTGATATTTCATGAAAGAAAAAGCTTAATCATCGTACTGTTAAGAGATTTGTTGCTGATACAGAGCACACACGTGTTTGTGCAGATAAAGGCACAATGAGGACGGTTTCTGTCGGACTGTCAGATTAATAGAACAGCTGCTACAAAGCAGCAAACAGGTATTTGAAGCTGCTGGTGCCTCTGGAATCTCCCGAACCTCAAGGTGTAGGACCCTCCAGAGGCTGCAGTTGTGCATAAACCTTCTATCCGGCCTCCCCTAAACTGTTCATTGAAGCTGACGAGCAGAAACGACTGCAGTGGCCCAGAAATACATGAAGACTCATTTTCAAACAGTCTTGTTCACTGATGAGTGCCGTGTAACCCTGGATGGTCAGATGGATGGAGTAGTTGGTGAATGGCCACCATGTCCCAACAAGGCTGTGACGTCAGCAAGGAGGGGGCGGAGTCATGTTTTGGGCCAGAGTCATGGTGAGAGAGCTGGTCGGCCCCTTTAGGCTCCCTGAAGGTGTGAAAATGACCTCTGAAAAAAATAATAATCTTCATGCATGACAACGCACCATGTGCTCCCTGACCTCAACCCTTTTGAGAACCTTTGGAGCCTCAAGCAAAACATCTATGAGGGTGGGAGGCAGTTCACATCCAAACTAGCCTGGCCTTAGCCATGCGTAAATTCCGGTCAATTACAATTTCCCTACATGATCTCAGTGGCCGCGTTTCATCGGTTGAATTTCAACCTACCATTCAGCGAACGGGGGAGGCGGGTGTTTTAGGTGACGTCAAGCATTTGCGCCGCATTTGCTGGTTGTAGTTCGGCAATGGCGGTGGATATGAAAGTAAAGGAAGCTCTTCGATCCGTTCTGGCTCGGATCCCAAATAACCAGAATTTAAAATTGAAGCCTTGGAATGTGCAAGGAATGCTCCCAAGAGTTACTGTATGATAGCTGCTTCACTCAACTCGGGCGCATTACATACGTCACGACCAAACGCTATCGAAAATCAGATCCAATCGTTTCAAAGGAGTTCACCCCTCCCACCTGATAACAGAGCTCAATTGTGAAGATCCAGATCCTCTGTACGAAACCAAATGAGTACGAGGGTATGGTAAAACCAGGCTACATCCAAACAGCAGCTCTGGGAGGCTATTCTGACATCCTGCAAAGAAACTCTCCAAAAACTCTCAAGTTTAATGGATTTAAGAATTTTAAAGCTGCAATTAAATAAGGGTCCTATGTTAAAATGTAACCTGACCTGTTAAGATGTTTTTGATTGAAATAGCTTTTGATTTCAGTAAATATGACCTCCTAATGCTGCAAATTCAACAAATGACCATTTTCAGTTTTTTACAACCTATAAATTGTATTGAAACGCTGCGGCGCAAAATCATTTGGAACAGCACATTGTAAGTTGTTTCTTACATTTATTTTTGAAAGAAAATACTGTTATAGTTCAAGGCTTGAAAATTATGCTGACTGTCATTTGAGGTGATAATTTAAAACATCTTAGAAAAATATAATTTGCATAATCATTTGGAAAGTGGAAAGATGCATGAATTAACTAGTAGGCTAATGCAGCAACAGCTTTAGGCATTTTGTGCTAGCAGCATAGCTAAAGTTAGCATTGGATTTGTTGTACAAGAACAACATAGATTCATGGGACAAAGGGGCAAGACTGTTCATAACCATCCCAAGTCTTTACCTTTAACTACACCGGTAAAGACTGTGATATAGAATCCTGTTTCAATATTAAGGCGGAACCGCTGATAACACCGCGGCAACGACACACATTTGCCCTTTGCTGATTGGCTTACTCCGCTTCCTATTTGCTCGCGTACTATGTTCCACTCTAGAAATGTAGCTGATGCCACGGTCACCAAACTCAATCGCTGGTACAGCAATTGACACGAGCCGAGGCCAAGCACTGCTTTTACTCCAGCGAGTTGCTGCCGGACCGGAAGCGTAAATGACGGATGCGTATATCATGGAGCTTACCGTTAGCTTGATTCTAATGTTGTGCACGGAGTCAATTTAAACTTTTTTTGAACAGCCAACTATGAATGTAAAATGTAATTCGAAAACATTCAAAGGCTTGAAACCTTCCCCTCAAAAAGTATGTCAAAAAGCCTGTATACTGTCTCCTTTAGTTCTTCGACGCCATGTTGAACAAAGGGTGGACATTTTAAGTGCAACGAAATTCCCTTTTAGGATTATTACATATTCATTAATAATGACTCTTGTGTCCATTATTCATATAAAGCGGATCTGTACTGTTGTAACTTTTTTTTTTTTTTATCTTGTGGTTGGTTCAGCTTCTCTGTTTTTGTCGCCGCCTGTACTTTGGGCATCTCTGTGGGACGTGAGCACAGGCGATGGCGAGGAAAAAAAAAACAAGTTGAATTATGCATGCGGCACTTCTGAAAATGTTTGATTGTTTGACGCGGCCTGAGTGAGGAATAAAATATCATCTGTCAGAGTGGTCTTGTTGTCCCGGCGCTTTACCAGCGACGAGGAGACAGGGAGTGACAGAGGTTGGGATAGGACGTAGAGTCGTGACGCAGGACTTCTGAATGCTCGGGCTAAACTTAGCACCACGAAGTTAGATCATCGGGACAGCAATGAAAGGGACGTTTGAGTAGCCCCAAAAATTCCCCCCTCCCCCCATCCCTCTTACAGTTTGATCCAAGAGATTGACTGCAGAGCCTTTTTGTGACAAGCCTCTCATGTGTCACCGCAGAAAAGAAGTCAAGCTGTCATGATGAGCCAACGGTGTGCTAGCAAACCCATGGCAACAATCTGCAGTTGCATTAACCTCTTAGCTCAAACTGGTCCTTTTTGCAGATGATACAACAATCATACTCTCAGGTGCAGACTTACAGCAAATGGTGATCGAGATTACGGAAGAAATGGATAAATTGAAAGATTGGTTCTGCGTAAACAAATTGTCTCTAAACATTACGAAAACCAAAGCAATGTTCTTTGGAAATCGTGTAATGAATGTACAATTACCAGTTAAAATTGGAAACGAAACTATTGAAAGAGTCTATGAATATATAATGAAAAAATTCAAATAAATCATTGATAACAAAGCTCTATATACTATACACTGTTCACTTATCCTTCCCCATTTAACATATTGTGTAGAGATCTGGGGAAATGCGTATAAAAGTAATCATTGTTTAAAGTTCAGAAAAAGGCAATAAGAATAATCCATTTAGCTGGATACCGTGAACACACTAATCCATTATTTTTTAAATCAAAAATAATGAAATTTGAGGACCTTACTGAATTTAAGATGGCTCAAATCATGTTCAAAGCCTCACAAAAGTCGCTTCCTGAAAGTATACAAAATATGTTCTGCAAACGAGAAGTCAAATACAACCTGAGAGGTAAAATTAGTTTCAATAAACAGTACTCCAGAACAACCTTGAAAACTCAAACTCAAACTCTGTAAAAACATGGCACACTTTAAAAAGATCTACAAAGAATCCATATTCCTTACTGTAAATATGAACAGACATTGTGAGTGTTGTTGTATTCTTTTGCTGTTGTTGTTTTTATTACTGCTTTTTATTATTTGCTTTTACCTTGCCATATGTTCCCTTGTTTATGATTTGTTTATGATTTGTTAAATGAAATGTTATTGTTTTTACTTTTGGGGTGGGCGCTTATAAGCCTTTTGGCTTCGGCCCCACTCCTTTTGAGCAGATAAACTGCTCAAATAAATAAATAAACCCCCACCCGAGCCGACCACATTTTCTCCGGTTTGGCTTTACCCAAATCTAAAAGCGTCAAAAACAGCGACAAAAATGAGATGGAAAAAGTGACAAACAAGCCACAAAAACACAACAATAAAGTGAAAAAAAAGGCCATGAAGAGGTGACAAAAAAGTTACAATTAATGTTACAGAAAACAAGAAAAAGAGAGGAAAACGCAATGTAACTTTTCAAAGTCCGTTAGCCTGTTGCAGGAAATGTCGTTGAACATCTCAAATGATGGAAGCGCCAGATGATTTCAGCTGTTGTCACATTTAGGTGATGCCAAAGCCTCATTCAAAATCATGAATGAATGTGCAGACCTTTGCAGATTTTACTTCAGTGATTTCACTACAGTAAACTAAAATATAAGCTGTGGTTGTTGCATTTCCAACTTTCCTAACATATTGTAATAGTTTACAGTAGGGCTGGGTATTACCAACAACTTCATGATACGATACATATCACGATTCAATTATATCATGATAGTGTCTATAATACAAGATAACATATAAAAGAAAAAAGGATGTTATAGGTGCAGTAAATGTAGGTTTTTATTATGCTGAATAAGCTCAGCGTGCAATTGAAGCCCTTTACTGGAGTAGAGTGCATGTCGTGATACGTTCTGAATAAAGACTATGGTTAGACAAACATATTTGAGTATGACAATACAGGTGCCTCGGTATGATACAAATATTGTCATGTACTCCGTTACGATATATTGCCAATACAATATGAGCACGGGTAATTTTTCAGGGTCACTTTCTTAGAAATGCTACAAAACTAGCCTGCAAGTTCATGAAATTGATAGAAATGCTTTGAATTTGATGTACGGTGTTACAATTAGATGTATGTTTATTTTCCCACAAGTGTCTGAGTTTACAATATAAGGAAGATAAAACAGATTTCATTCCACTACTTGGGGGAAAAAAGAAAAAAAATCAGACACAGTGCCTTTAAGAATTAGCATATTAAAGTGCCCTCTGTGCTAAATGCTAAACCATATTACGTTACATTTCTGCTTTTTGAGGGACAGAAATGATATAAATGCCATAAATCGCCCATGCTATACCTCGCCTTACTTTAATATAGGGACTCAATACTCACTTAGGAATCGAACGCTCGATTCAAACAAGTCAGAGAAGCCATTTTCTAACAGAAGTACGCATTAGCAGGAACAGACTCAGAAAGCCAATGGCGTTTAGGTGCTTTTTTGATGCAGAAGCTCTGTTAAAGCCTCAATAAAGTTGTTTAACATAATATGTCATCTTGTAACATTTTAACCGCAATTATTACACGTCTTTAATCATTTCTCTCAGCCCCCTTTCGGAGAGCTCTTGTTAGAATGAAGTGTTCCGTGACCTTTACAACCTTTTTCTTCAGCTCATTGTCCGAGCCGGAGTCTGCAGCTCGACGCGTTCCGCCCTGGGTTTCCTCCGTGCTCTTGGGTCATCGCAAATCAGCGGTAAATCATTCTTTCAAAACTCTTTCAATAAAGGCTGTGTGGGCACGTACATTTATCCTCAGGTAGCCTTCATGCACTTGCACAAAAGAGCAAGACTGTCTGATGTCAATGTGTCAGCGCTGTGTTATTTTACGTCAAGTTAAGTTGTAGAGTAACACCTCATAAAGTTACTATCACTGGATAATATGAAGGACATGCGTGGTCTTCTGAAGACGATTACAGATAAAGCAGCCTGCAAAAGTCCAGTATGTGTCCTTGGACTGTTTAACCAGCAAGTGACACTACATGATGCGTTATACAAACTCTGGTAGATTTTTGAGCTGAATATTCTGCTCTTCATAATGATGATGTTAACTTATATGACATTGTCAAATACTGACTTCTTCTTCTCCTTCTCTTCTTCCTCTACTTTTCCTTCCTCCTCTTCTATTTCTTCCCTTCTTCTTCTCCTTCCTCCTCTTCTTCTTCTTCTTTTTCTTCCTCTTCCTCATTTTATTTTACTTCCTCCTCTTCTTCTCCTTCTTCCGCCTCTTCATCTCCTTCATCCTCCTCGTCCACTTCTTCAAAAATCCAATACATAAATCCAATAAACATATCACCTCATAAAATATTTGACCAAAATCAAATCTAAAGTCTAAAGGGTCTGAAATACACCTAAAACAGGCTAAACTGAGTGTAAACCATGTCCAAAAAGTGTTACTTTTTTCTTAGTGTTAGTTTCGTACCTGAAAGTTTCAGCCACAGCTGTAGCCGAAACAGCTGTAGCCGAAACAGCTGTAGCCGAAACCGTCAGTTACGAAACTAACACTAAGGTCTGGCTATAAGAAAAAAGTAACATCATTTTTAGAAGACCTAATGAACCTAATTGGACAGAAAAAAAAGATCTTAAGTCTTGAATATATTTCTAAAGCATGCATTTAATTATGTCAAATGCCCAAGAACCACTGGCCTGGGGGATGGGGCACAGAGCATAATAACATGTTTAAAGAGCAGACGTTGTGTATTTAGAAGGTACAGTATATTAAGCTTAGCAAGAGATGGTGAGTTCAGGAAAGTATTCCTGGATACGTAAGTTAAGGTTAAGGTGCTTTATATGTCATTACTGTATATAACAACTGTACAATGACATTTGTTCTCTGCATTTGACCCATCCTTCGACGCTGCTGGGGCGACCTGTAAGGAGCAGTGGGCTGTGCCCGGGGACCCTTCTCCAGATGTGGAGCCAGGTTGATCGTCAGAATTACCTGGCTGGAGGATTCACCTATTGTACATGTTTTTAATGGTGGGGAAACCGGAGTACCCGGAGGAAACCTAAGCAGACACGGGGATAACATGCAAATTCCACACAGAAAGGACGAACCCGGGACCATCTAGCAGTGAAGCGAGAGCGCTAACCACTGCACTACTGTGCTGCCCAGAGGTGAATATCTGAAGATTACTCTAAGCCGTGTGAGTAACTTGAAACACACACACAAAAACATGGTAAAAAGAGCTGAAAAACGTAGACTTTACATAGTACCCCTCCTTTAATCTTTCTCCAGCTCTTCATCCCTTTTCACACTGCACTGTCATCCAGGTGGTTTACTCAAAGGTTAAAACAACCAGACTTACATTTTTTGACTCAGCGTTTCACTCTAGAGCATCCTTGTGGCCATGATGTTTATCAAATCCTACAGATCTCAAAAACAAAGTGTCTTCCTGAGCCTAAGTTAGGGATTCTTGAGCGCTTTATGTGGCATGGAAAGAAAAAAAGACCTCATACCCTCAAATTGTACTACGGAACCAACGGAAAATAATTTAAAGCCACACTCCAGGGTGCCATACGCCACAGGAGCAAACTCAACTGTTGTAAAACGTGCTTGTATTGACCCGCAATGGCTTTATTCCATTTATTGGGTGAATTGTCACGACGTTCGGCTTCAAGTACAAGGGAAGTAAAAGTCGAAACCTCCCCAAATCTCCCACGATATTTGCACGTGGCCTAATTACGCGACTGTACTGTCTGTAAAACAGACACAGGAACAGTGGCACCTCCATCAAAAATACATGTGCGCTGAAACATTCATGTGCACTGTAAGATTTATCAGGCGAGAATAAGACAGAAGAGAAAGAGAGATGATGAGGGAGGCAACTGTTTTGCCTTTATATCAGTAGCAATAATGGATAGATTTGTCTGACTCGGGCAGTGATTCCCAAATAATGGGGTAGGTACCCAAAGGGGGCACTAACTGATTGTATATCATGATAAGGTTTCAAGACTGATTAAAGTGTGGAGTAGTAGTAGGAGTAGTAGTAGTCAATTCGGTAGTAGCCTAGTGGTGAGCTGGGTCAATTTAACGGTGTTTGAATATTTAAAAATCTTATATTATGCTTTATTCTGGATTGTTTTTCTTTGCTCATTTGGGCAGTCATGGCACGTCTTGTAGCATAGAATTAAAATTATGTAATGAAATGCAATAACATCATATTTCTATGATTTCTGATGATGGTGCCTGGACCCGTTCAAATTGAGCATTCTATCCCCATACAAATAATGAGAAAGGGAAAATATTATATAATTTCTGTAGTTTATTAATAATTAACATTTTATCAGATGATGCGAAAACTTAACGGAATTTGAGTTAGCATTTAGCTCAGAGGACACTGTTATATGCTAATTTGTATCTAAATTAAAATCTCCAAAGGTCTGTACATTCATTAATGGTTTCTAACGAGACTTTGACCTAAATGTGGTCGATGGGTTGACAACAGCTGAAAACATCTGGATCTTTCATAATTTGCGATGTTTGATGGCTAATGCTAATGGTCTTGCTCAGACCAGCTAACTGTCTTGCTAACTGTCCGCATACGTTGAGATCGAACGCCGCCTCTCTTATGTGGATAGCAAAACTATTTGGTGCAAGCTAACCGTGAGTTAAACCGTGAGCTAATGCTGCATTCTAACTTAAAAATTGCAACTTACGACCTCAGACCGTCTGGATGAAGTCGTACAGATACAGACGGCATGTTTGGAATTGCCCACATATGGTCACGTTTGTGTGCAATATGGTCACAAACGTGACCATATTGCACAAAGAGAAGAAAAAATTAAAACTTTCTCCCATTTCTCTACCATTACTTTAACAAATGCTGAATTATGAATATATTTTTCTACTAAGCAAAGATGCAGAGACATGGAGAGGAGCAAAGTGGTTCAACAGCCCATAAATACAGTACAAAAAAAACAAAAAACAGGAAGCTAGCGAATGAGGAGCAGTACAGACATAGTTTCAGACAATATCAGACCACAAAAGTGCAAAAATGAATAAAATAAACAAACTTGGAACAGTAGACAGTACTCCAAAAAATAAAAAAATAAAAAATGATAATGGTTAGATGATGGTTCTCTCCTGTTCGCTCTCTCGCTACCAAAAGAATGCATCATGGAGAGAATAACAACATTAATGCCACTGCAGATATGTCCAACGTGAGAACGAAACGAAACCAGCCCAGTCAGTGTATCAAAGCTAATCAGCGCTACTGTTAGCGAGAGGAACCCAAGCGCTTTAGCCACTATCCAAATACAAGCGCGATAATCCTGAGAACATTACTCAGTGCTTAGGTCTACATGTTACTGTTCTGCACTGTTCAAATGCCAGAGAAATGCTGCAGCGGTTTGACAAAGAGTCAATTAGTTTGCCCCCCCCAAAAAAGCTGCTTCACTCCGACAGCCGTGTGTACAGGAGGTTCTGTTTGAAAAGAAAAGGAAAAAACAAAACATATGGCTACTCTACTTTTACAGTATTCTCTGAATCCATACATTTAATATACATTTTATTCTAACCACGTTTTATTTAACCAGAATAATGTAGATGAAATGTCAATATTATTGTTTTATTGGGATATTTTTAAAGATGATACTGTATGTTGACAATTAAATATAAATTTGTGACAGGAGAGAACCTGGTGAGAGTGTAAGTTATGTTAAAAGTTGAGAAGCACAGATGGATACAGTGTTCTAAAATATTTAGACCCTTCTAGTTTGCACTTTGTTTGGTATAAGGTGTTAATATTGAATGCCAAAAGTTCAATACATTTCAATTAAAATGGTTGCTTACAGTTTTCTTTTTATTGCCTACAGTATTTGCATTATACTCAATATTATCGTTTATCGCGATATTTACTGAGACGATATATCGTCCTCAAAAAACTATTATTATGGCAGGCCTACTCTTATCCGTTAGAAGGGCTTTCTCACTATGACCAGAACTGCACTGTCCTTTAACGAGAGGTTCAGACATGAACCTCCTCTTACTGTTTTTCTCAGTGAGAGAAGAACATGTGCATACCCTTAATCTTAATTATGGTACATTCATTCTTTTATCTGAAATCTGTTAAGGTATACTTTATTAATCCCCGTAGGGAAATTCATTCTCTGCATTAGACCCATCCTCAATGCCGCTGGGGCGACCTGTTCATCACAATTCACCATGTCCCACTCCCCCTTGGGAGTGCCAGTTTTAGACGGTTGGTGTCGTGGTCTTCAGCCATGTCCACGGAGGAACAGAGGAACCCGGCCTACAGGGACTGGACAAGAAGAACTTAAGCTCCAACAAGGACTGGACATTCAGCGATCTTGGCCCGTCTGTTGAGGGACCCACCCTCACCCTCTTTGTCCTCGCCGTGTTGGAGAGTCTAAGGACAGGCTCATGACCACCTCCTTGACCACATTATGTTTGCCTGGATACTTCATGACAGAGATGAACTTAAAAGCAAGTTGTAACGAAGTGAAGATGTAAAAACTACGCATTTTTGTTTTACTTTTCATCTTACTTGCAGCGTCTTCCCCTTCGACGAGGACAGACAGTACAGTACAGAAGTGACTGTATGGCGGATCGCAGCTTATTGTGAGACATGAATCTATACATTCCCAGAGCACAGCTACACTCCACAGAGAGTCGTCAGGGTCAACAGAACTGTCATTGAAGTGTAAACAAACTGAAGGTTAATCGCACAATGTTAGAGAATCTAACAAACGATGATCGAGAGATTGATGAAGAATAGGCAGCACTCAGGATGTCTTATGCAGAAGTTTATTTGCCATTGTTGCGGGACCCGGAGACATGAACTCAAGACATTGTGCTAGTCCTAACATTCAAGTCTGTCTCTCCTTCCACATCAAGAGGGTTAAGTAACCTTGGTGACACGTAGGCACTAAGCATCCACGCACTGGCAGTGTGCCACGTGAATCTCTGCACTGACAGTGTGCCACGTGTATTTTAGGCCACAAGTCATGTAGAAGGCCAAATGTACTGATTTAGCAGTACGATATGATAAGGGCAATGTGTGAGGGCCGAATTAACTCTATAATTCCCCATCACACAATACAAAACTGACTGCAAGAATAACTTCCTTCCCTGTGCCTGTCAATTTGGTTTTCAAAGCAAAAGAATGAGGCGGTTTGCCAGTCCCTGTTCACAAAGGTGTGCCCAGCTAACTATAGGGCTCCAGTCCTCCACCATTTCCACATCTTCGAGGTCACGTTGGAAGCTCAGTCGACACTGCTGCCGGCAACAGATGACATCAAGGATTTTAGTTAGTTTAGTTTAGTTTTAGTTAATTGTTGAGAACGTCAATTTGGCATCAACAACTTGAAGCAAGTTTACCAGAATACTTAAATCAAATTTGTCAAATAACTAATCATTTATTTTACCTCTCAAAGCATTACCAGTGCATAAAATTTACAAAACATCTGTTTATGGCCAAAAAAAAGTGGTGTGAACCTTTGCTTACTGGACCTCTTTTTACACATTATCATGAGGAGACGGCAAAATAGCAAGAGAGTTTGTAGCCTGTGTCTTTTGTTAAGGCATCCCTGTTGAAAAATGTTTGGATTCTCTCAAGAAATGTACTGCGTTCCCTTGCGAAATTATTTCTATCTCATTATGTATCAAAATGTACAGTACTTCTAATATTTATTTATTATATGGCAAAAATTGTACTTAAGGCGCTTTGGCATTGGCATAGTTCTTTTGGAAGAACAGATTCAATTGGACTGCAGTTTTAGAATGTTATCATGGTCATAATGGGTCCCAAATGAAAATTCCTTTTTCAAGGTAGTCTACATATTTTCACAAATGATTTCTATTTAAAAGAGTTCCAGTGGTTAGCGGAGGTACAGAGCAGGGTAGCTGCTGCTGCACTCAGAAATGCCTATTTAAAACATTCTTCCAAAGAGTGTGTTTTTCTCCTGTAACATCTTGGTGCTTACCAATATTTTTTGGTGAATAATTAAAGATTTGGTTTGGTTTTTCAGTTTTTGTTTGCAATAATAGCCCTCCTTCTTCATCCGCCATCCACCGTCTGCTACGACCCTTTTGACCAAATTGATTGCATCTCCACATCGTCCTGTCGTATTACAAGACATTCCCAGTTTATCCAGGACATTGCTGTCTCGTTTTAGGTCTTCCTCTGCCTCTCTTTCCCTCTATGACCCCTTTCATGATGACTTTCTCCAAAGTGTTGTCTACTCTAAACCCACGACCAAGGACAGACAATCTGTTCCTCTCTATTTTGTCCATGAGAGATGTTTTCACTTGTATTTCTTTCAGGACTCATTGATTTGTTTTCTTTGCTGTCTACGTAAAAGCTTCCGCCATGGCCACAATTCAAAAGCCTCTATTCTCTTTCTTTTAGTCCAGCTCTCACTTTTATAGGTCGACGCTGGAAAGACCATTGTTTGGACTAACCGGATCTCGACTGATTCCTATAAATTTTTCTCTTTAAATTAACAATTCTTTATAAACACCACTGTTCAATTATTTCTAATATTCACCAAATCCTGTCCTCGAACTTACAGCCTATACATGTGTTTCCAATGACATCACGCATAGTTCCGGGGGCCATTTGAATACCGAAGTAACAATATCTCTACTCAGGATGAAAATTAAAGACAAGTGATTGACAGTAAAAACACATCATTAGAGAGCGCATGTTTATGTGATATAACCAGCAAATGTGGCACAGACGTAGCAGCGCTGTCTGTCGAGCTACAGCAGGATTTACTAAAGATCAGCTTCACTCCTCAGACTAAATTAACTCATCAAAGAGGAAACAGAAAACTGTTCTCTGTGATTTGTACAGTTTGTCATGTCGACAGAGTCTCAGTCTGAGTCAGTGTTTAAGCTGCTCAAGACGTTAGCATGCTACCGGTTAGCAACTGTCAACCATTGATAGTTGATTCAATCAACTGCTAATGGCTTCAACACGATAAACACGTGTGCGTCACATCTATGAACACTGAGGAAATACTACAGTAACAGCTCAGCTCTGACCTCTGTCACATGTTGTATCCAAGGTTTGGCGTGTGGTTCAGGGCTTTCTCTTGGAGGTCGGAGCTGAGCTGTTGAAGCTAAATGCTAACAGGTAGCATGCTAACATCTGAAACACTGACTCACTGGTTTCTTCACATAAACGTGCGTCTCTGGGGCCGTGTTTTTACTGTTATCTTCTTGAGCAATAATTACAAGTACATAAAAATGTCACTGTCAATCAGTTGTCTTTCTTGTATATCCTGAGTATCGATATTGTTACATGTTGTAGTACTGCATAATTCTACTTCAGTATTCAAAATGGCCACCATAACAACAAAAGTCACATGACTGAAAGGCATATATAGGCCAGAGTAACGCCTCATTTGAAAGCTAAGACCTACAAATCTGAAGATGACTTTTATGTTGCATTTGTCACATTTTTGTCAAATTTGTGTCACATTTTACTTGTGTTTTCATCTCTTTTCTATCGTTTTTTGTTGTTGCTTTCTTCATCACTATTTCTTTGTTTTTCATCATGTTTTTGTCACTTTTTATAGTCATATTATTGTCATATAATTTCCGATGTCCGCTTTTCCGACACGTTTTTGTTGCTCTGTTGTTGCTTTTGTCATCGCTCTTTTGTGGCTTTTTGGGGCTCTTTTTTTTTTGTGCCTTTTCATCACTTTCTAATTTGTGTTTTGGTCGCTCGTTTATTGTGTTTTTGTTTCTCTTTTGTTACTTTTTTGTCACTTTTATGCTGTATTTTCATCCTCGTTTTCCTCGCTATTTTGATGCTTTCTTCAAGAAGTTTTTAGATTTGGGTAAAGCCAAGCTGGAGAAAATGTGCTCGGTTCAGGTGGGGTTTAAGAGGTTAAATGTCATGTCATATATCGCTAAATAAACTTAAAACAAGCCACCTTCCTAACCTTAACCTTATTTGTTTACCTGTTTCTAAACTTAAGCATTAGGGCTGAAACAACTAATCAAATAATCGACGATTAATCGATTAATGAAATAGTCGACAACTATTTTAGTAATCGATTAATCGTTTTCTGGTTCACACAGACTCAAATAGATCAAAAATGACATGAAAATGTAGTATTATTGATGAAAAGCTATTTTTTCAAAGTTAGGGTCTGTAGTGTTTTGTACATTGTAAATTCATGAATATCTGCCAGTGTCTCGTCCAATCAGAAGCAGAATTAGTGCTAAGAACCACCAACAAACATTTACTTTAGGTTTACACCATCAACATGTATGTGATAATTACAATTTTCCTACACCATTTACAGCCAAGCGACTTATCGTAAAAATAATCAATAGATTAATCGATTACAAAATAACCATTAGTTGCAGCCCTATTAAGCAGTCTCCCAACTCACCAGTTAGATATCCATCCATCCATCCATCCATCCATCCATTTTCTTCCGCTTTATCCGGGGCCGGGTCGCGGAGGCAGCAGTCTCAGCAGAGATGCCCAGACTTCCCGATCCACGCACACCTCCTCCAGCTGTTCTGGGGGGACCCCGAGGCGACACCAGGCCAGCTCGGAGACATAGTCCCACCAGCGTGTCCTGGGCCTTCCACGTGGCCTCCTCCCAATAGGACATGCCTGGAACACCTCGAGAGGGAGGCGACCAGGAGGCATCCGGAACAGATGCCCTAGCCACCTCAGCTGGCTCCTTTCAACGTAAAGGAGCAGCGACTCTACTCCGAGCTCCTCCCGGGTAACTGAGCTCCTCACCCAATCTTGAAGGGTACGCTCAGCCACCCTGTGAAGGAAACTCATTTCAGCCGCTTGTATCCGCGATCTTGTCCTTTTGGTCATTACCCAAATCTCATGACCATAGGTGAGGGTGGGAACGTAGATCGATCGGTAAATCGAGAGCTTTGCCCCGACTCAGCTCCCTCTTCACCACAACAGTCCGATACAGCGACCGCATCACTGCTGACGCCGCACCGATCCGTCTATCGATCTCACGCTCGGCCTCATTCACGGCACGTTCTTACGCACAAATTTGTTCTTAACACCTCCTTAGGAAGGTTTTAGGCATTCACAAAACTTGTTCTTAGCTGAAAACTTTCCTTTGTAAGAACAAATCCTAAGAACAGTCAGGAGGACTCTTATGCACAAAACATATCTCCAGGTCTGTACAGGATCATGCTCTTGATGGGACCCAACATTCTGAGTCATATATATTTGTACATATTAAATCTTAATTCATTCAAGAAAACATGTAAATATAATTATAATAAATTGCAGATACGTTTTTTCCCCCCCAGAAATAAGTTAACGGGTGCCGTTAGGGCTGTAAGATAAGATAAGACAGCCTTTATTGATCTCACAATGGAGAAATTTACTTGTTACATTCAGCTCTTAGAAACACTCAGGGTGTGCAGATAGGCAGGAAATGTGGAAAAAATAAATACATAAATACATCGGAAATATCTTACTGTATATACAATGACTATCAAGGACTTTGTGGGGATAGAGATATTCAGTATAAACAGTAAATAATAGAGTAAACAGACTATAACAAATAATGTCTAGTCAGTATTAGCAGTGCAGGTTTACATCATAGTTCAAGTGGTTGATAAAGTGACGCAGGTAAGTGATGTGAATACAGGGATTATTGCATGTGTTCTGCAAATAGGTTATTGCACATGTTACTTTACAGTCTTGTTGTACAGTCTGACAACAGTAGGGATGAAGGCCTTACGGTAGCGCTCCTTCTTGCACTGAAGGTGCCTCAGCCTGCCACTGAAAGAGCTGCTCAGCTCTTCTACAGTGCAGTGGGTGAGAGGTGTTGTCCATGATGGAGGTGAGCTTGGCTAATTCCCTCCTGTCCCTCACCTCCTCCACAGAGTCCAGGGGGCAGCCCAGGACGGAGCTGGCCCTCCTGACCAGTAAAGGTTAAGTGTATGCCTATAGGCAGATAGTTTCTATTTCTATATGGTTATAAAAACTAAAACATGTACAATAGGCCAGGATGAATGAGAGTGTGTTAGAGAGTGCGCATTGGGGACGACGGATGGAAATTAGCTCAAGGCTACAATCCGGTGTGGCTTGTTTACATGCATGAGACCCATGTATGTTCATTAACATGCATTGTCCCGACCAAATAAACCAATAAATAAAATAAAAATAAATAAAGAGCTTGTACACATGGGTATATTTGGTATAGCAGCGCTGAGCGATATTGAAGTGTGTACGTGTACATTTTTGTATGATCAGAATGAAAAAGAGATGTGCCTTGGTATAAGTCTTCAGTCCCATAGGGTTTATTTATTTTTGTACGACTGTAAATGATAAATCCTTTATGACATTTTGTACGATCATAAACAATCTATATTAATACATATGCATAGACTAATGCATCAGTTTCTTGCATTAGTGTATGCTGAAAGTTTATGTGATGTTACTTGAGAGATAAGGGGTACGTTTATTATAAGTTCTTTGAACTTCTTCCTACTCCTTTTGAGCACAATAGTCTTGTTTTGTTTTCTTTCTTCTGTGAAAATGTTTTAAATGCATTTCTGCTCAAAAGAATAATTAAATGAAAAAATGAAATGAAGCTGGTAATATCACTTGTACTTGTATTAATGGCAAGTAAAGTACCAATGTAGTACTGCTAAAACTTTTGAATGCTGCCGTTCACGAATAGCATTAAATACGCTGCATTAACAGTCTGTTTGATAAAGAGGAACATCAGCCTCGATCTTACAACCTTGTGTTTACAAAGTCGCTCGCTCTACTCGTTGAGCTACGCAGGTTATATCTATTTAAACATTTTGTGATGAGAGCAAATTTGCATGCCCAAAGATTTAGGTGTTTTGTTGGTTATTAGTTTTGGATTTATGTTTTGCCGTTCATATCCTCCTCTGGCTGCCTGTGGCGCACAGCACTTTTTGTCCTTATATGGTGAATGATGGGAGTGACATATGCTAATTAGTCCTCACACACATGCTTCCAAGTTGAGATTCGACCTCGTCCTTTCTCACGGCTTAAATGTTTGCATTGAGAATTTTTGTGGAATGCGAATTTCTAACCATTTTCCTGTCCTGTTTTCTTCAAAGTTGCCGTGCTCTTTAGCTGAGCCGTGCACTTTTATGCGTAGGCGACGCGTGACTAACTTTTCAACGGCTGAGGAGTTCTGTGATAGATTCTTCTGCTCCTCCATTGGACATATTGCACAGCTAAAACGTTGATGAACTGTCTTGTATGTTCAGTACTGTGTGCTGTTCTATTCTAGAATCTATTTCTCCTTTAAAGTTACGGAAGCACAAGAATGCATCCTAGCCTTGGTTGAATGACACAACCCGCGCGCTTAGGCGAGAGTGCAGAAGTGCAAAGAGGTGTTGGAAAAAAGACAATCTTCATGTTTCTCTGGGCATTTAAAGAGCTAGTTTGGATAACTATAAGAAAGCTGTTAAGTTTGCAAAAGCTGAGTATATGTCAAATATGATAGCTGTTAATGTGCACAAACCCCAGGTTCTTTTTACTGTGTTAAATCGCCTGGTAAACCTAAGTGAATCTAGCATTATCGTGCCATCTGAATCACTGTGTGAACGCTTTCTTACATTTCTTATTGATAAGATTTCTGCAATTCGAGATTTAACACAGCCTTGCACTGCTGCAGACCCAGCTATTAACCCTGTCTGTTCTGCAGTTTTTGAGCACTTTGACCTTGTGTGTCTAGATAATCTGTCAAATATTGTGCACCGGTTAACGCCCTCTGATTGCCCACTCGATTGTCCTCCTCCTAAATTATTCAAAGATGTCTTATATAATGAGCATTATTAATTCCTCATTGAAGTCAGGTTGTGTTCCTAATGCATTTAAGCATGCGACTGTGCAGCCTTTATTAAAAAAAAACACACACACAACCAAGACCGTGAAGTAACTATAGGCCCATTTCAAAGCTCCCTTTTTTGTCTAAAATATTGGAGAAATTGGCTTACATGCAAATTCAAAACTACCTAGAAGCTAATAGCCTTTTGGTTTTTAATTCTCTTCTCACGCCCTGGTAAATTGCCTCCAGGAAGTAAAGCAGTGGTTGGCTCTAAACTTTTTAAAGTTTAACGAATCTAAAACAGAGGTTGTAACGTTTGGAAATCCTTGTCATCTTTCTACTTTAGGCCCTCTGAGTCAGCACTGTCACCGAGCAGTCAGAAATCTGGGTGTGATTATTGACAGCTCCTTCAAGTTGGATCAGCAGATCAGTTCGGTAGTAAAAGTAGGCTTTTAGCCGGTTGGACTACTGTAACTCTTTATACTACGGATTAGAACAGGCCTCCATCCATCGCCTGTTCCAAAACGCTACAGCACGCTTGCTCACTGGCTCATGGAAATATGAGCATATAACTCCTGTTCTGGCCTCTTTGCACTGGCTCCCAGTGAGCTACAGGATCCAGTTTCAGATCCTATTGATGGTTTTAAGTGTTTAAATGGGATGGACCTGTCAGAGCTTCTGTCTGTTCATGTCCCAAAGAGGACAACGAGGTCGGCAAATCAAATGTTGCTAGTTGTTCCGAGATCACGGATGAAAACTAGGGGTGACCGACCGTGCTTTTGCTGTTGCGGCTTCCCTTGAGCGTTAAAACAGCTCAGTCTCTGAATGTTTTTAAGTCTCTTTTGAAGACACATTTGTTTACACGGGCCGTCAACACAAGCTGAGCCGGATTTTCTTTGGTGGTTCTTGTTATTAATAATATTTAATAATTCATAATTTCGTATTGCATGTGTACCGCACTTTGGGCAGCGATAGTTGTTGTAAATGTGCTTTATAACTAAATTTGACCATGATCTATTATCCCTACTGAAGTACGTGTGGTGAATTCCTTCTTCGTAAGTAGGGATTTGAAGAAGTTTCAAGATGTTCATGAATGAGGCCCATTGTTCCCTGGTGATGTTGATATTAATTATGTTAAAAGGCAGGCTTTGAGATGACATACTGTATCATTTCTTGTTTTGAAAATATGCAACAACAGACAGTGCATGCAGCATTGCAGTGCCTTCAATTTATATTTAAAAAAAGAAAAATCACGTCTTGGCAGGTCCATTGGAATGCTTAACGGCCATTACACAAGCTTCATTAAGTTGCGAGATTAATTTCAGTGATCAAATGGACAAAGCCGCTCCGAAGCTGCTATTTTTTCTCTTCAAGGCAATTACGTGTGTAGATTTTACTCACTGTCAGTATAACCTTCTCACTTAAGGCCAAGAGAAAAACACACAGAAGCGTGCATTCCTGAAGGCGTCTCAAGGCCGCTGGGACAGAAAGGTTCGGATCCATATTATTGACTGGTGCATATGAAAACTATTCATAAAAAGTGAGCGCGCCCGGGCTGTGGAGCGATGACTGCCGTTTCGGTGCAGCAGGGCGGTTCTGACGGACGAATCAATCACACCTAAATGGTTCAAATATGAATGGAGCACCGGAGGCCGGCGACAGGATGTGCACAGCATTAAAACACACCGGCAGCTTTGCAAACACATAAACAAAGTGGACCTGTGCTAATTTAGTCCATTTCGCCGTTGTTTATTTTTTTGTGTCAGAGAAATATTTTCGCTGACGGAAATGTAGCGTTTGTTTTGGAAGCTTCTTTGAAAGGCTCTTTCAGGCAGAGGTGGAAGTCACTAAATGCAAGTCTCAAGTCAAGTCCAAGTCGTGAAGGTCCAAGTCCAAGTCAATTGGTCATGGGGTCAAGTCAAGTCTTGCTTTAGCTGCACGTTACCTCAAGTCGCAAAAGTCAGTGTTCAGCCTAATTTTCACTGTTGGACTGTTAATTCTTCTTTTCAAAATGTGTTTGATCTACTTGAAAATATGCTTTCTTAAGATTTAGCAATATTTAAAATTTAGGCTAAAATAAACTTCTGAAATCTAATGGATTTGGATTTAAAGTCTAATTAATATTAAATCGCCACAAAATACAAAAATAAAAAACTCTGAATGCTTCAGTCAAGGGGTGGCGAACACTCGGCTCTCGAGCCACATGCGGCTCTTGGCCAATCAGAGTGCGGCTCTTTGCATGATTGGATATGTTTAATACAATGCGGCTCTTTGCAAAAGAATTGGTACATCTTTCCCATAAACTGTGACAGTCTTTAAGAATCTTGACCAAAAATCCAACTATAGTCCTACAGACCCTGTTTCCCATCTCTACACATGAATGAGAGTCCGTATCTCTCCTTTTCGAGGCGGCGTGTAAACGATGCCCGTGCAGCAGCCTCACTCAAAGCGGGATGTAGATTAAACAACAGTCAGGCAGATCGTGGCACTGGGATCAGCTTCTGTGCTTTTCAAGTTTCTGATTAGCCTACTCTTTATTTGATGAAAGTTGGCCTCATATTCACAGAAAAAGATCAAAATTAGGAAATGGGAAAAAGCCGAGCTCTAATGAAGCATATGAGCACGACATCGTAACACGGAAATACGCAAAGTCATTGACCTTTCTGTCACATGTGCTGTAACTGTAACAAATGCAACATAAAACAGAATCTCAGACGTCCTCCAGAGGCTCCTGATTAAAGTTTATGAACTTTGTGCAGCCTAGAGTTCTCTGCACAGTCCAGTCAGGACCAGGCTGCAGGCACTGAGCGCACAGGCCAGGGGCAAACCAGAGGAGGGGGCTCAGTGGGCAGGACACTAACACACTCAGGCATTAAAAATCAAAAATCTAATTCTGTCCCAGTCAGAACAGAACAGCACAAAATGTCAGTTTATTTAATATACATTTATTTCAATCTTGGTGAGGAGTAAAACTATTACATCTAATGCAATTATTAAAAAAGAAAAGGCCAGGCATAAAGTTATAGTTTATTGTGATTAAATATAACGGTCACAATACATTTAATCAGTTTAAACCAACACCCCTGGATCTTGTGAATGGTCGGTGCCTTGCTTTGTGGCTCTTCAAAGGATCAAGGTTGAAAATTTCGGCTCTTGGTCTCTGACTAGTTGGCCACCCCTGTTTCATGTACAAATTACTGGGACAGCATTTTTTGTTGTTAGTTTCTGACTGTTTTTCTGTCAGGGGTTCCCCTGTAATGCCCCAGCCCCTGTACGCTAGGATAGGATAGGTCTTTATTGTCATTGCAAAATTAATCACAACGAAATTAATTTTGAGAGCACTCCCTTGCATAACAGCATGACAAACATAAAACATCAATGTCCAGTTAAACTTTCAATAGGGCCTTAACCACCCTGGGGAAGAAACTCCTTCTCAATCTCTCTGTCTGGGGCCTGAGAACCCTGAGAAGTCCAGAGGGAAGTGTTTCAAACATGTCCTGGGTGAGTGCCGTCAGAGCAGATATTCCTAGCCCTGTTCTTGAGGCGAATGGAATAAATCTGCTCGAGAGAAGGTAGAGGAGCGCCAATAATCCTCTCTGCGGACTTGACGATTCGTTTCAGGTCTTTCTTGTTCTCCAAGGAGCAACTAGAGGACCACATGGTGCACCCGTATGTGAGCACGCTCTCGATAGTGCTACGGTAGAAGCTGGTGAGGAGGTTCTTTGGCAGAGCAGCCTTCCTGAGGGACTGCAGGAAGAAGAGCCTCTGTTGACCCTTCTTCACCAGCTCCTTTTTTCCACTCAGCCTGCAGTCCTGCTGTCACTGGGCTTAGAACGCCTTAAAACACCAAACCGCCCCCACATTTTTTGTCAATTAATCCAGCTCTTACCGTGTCATACTTCTGGAGGCTAGCTTCAGCTCATTGTTTCAAACGTTTTCCTCTCCTTAATAAACGTCTATGAAGTCCATTATGAATCTTCATCTCCTCACTCATTGTACAAAACTTTTAATGCATCCAAAGAAACACACATTTCCTCCTGCCTTTTCGCACTGTATTGATTAGAAGTGCTGTGTCGGGAAACTGAAAAAGCATGTGGCTAATTACCATTATGTAATAGATGTGCTGGTTTTACACAATGAATCCTGTTCTTTCAACAGTTTCACTCAAACAAATAATAAATATAATGTCACAGCAAGTCACTGAGAGTCATTGGCCTCAAGTCCAAGTTAAGTCTCTAGTCACAAACAGCAAGTCCTAAGTCAAGTCAGGTCTTTATGGAGCTTTGGTCAAGTAAGTCTAAAGTCTGGAAAATTGCGAGTCTGACTTGAGTCAAGTCATTGAATGTGGCTGGGAAACCACGGCCACAAAAACAGGCAGTGATATTCACCAACGCACATGCACCAAGGTTTGTTACAAACCCTATTAGGTTTTCATTTCACTCTTGCACCAACATCTTCACTTTAGCAGCTCCTACGGACTCTAAAATATTCTTAAGTCAAAGACTGCAAAGTTTATGTTTCACTTGTTTATATCATACCCCCTTTGCTCTGCCCAATCCCGTCAGACCTTGGCAGCTAAGCAGGAAGGGCCTAGCCTGGAAAAATCCAGACTCACCGCTGTACCAGCGAGTGAGTCTGGTCACCGTTGCGTCAAATTCATTTCCCACAGCGGTACATACGCAAGTAAACAGGAAGCGGAGTAAACCAATCAGCGAAGGGCGGGCGTCTGCCATTGATGCGGTGTTATTAGCGGTTTTGCGTTAATATTTGCGCAGGATTATGAATCATGAAACTCACCTACTGTCGATGTGTTTTTGGTCATTTACCGCCGATTGGAGACACGCTTTCTCTCTTTCGTGCGTCGTTCGTAGATTGTTTTTGAGGGGACTTCCGGTCCCGTGAGTGACGCTGCTCGCTAACAACACGTCACGGCAAATAAACGAATCTGATTGCACGTGAACGGATTGATTTTGCGGAAGCCGCGAACGAGGGCAAGGTGACCAGACTGATCCCCCGCTGGATAAAATAATACAGAGAGGAATCATTCTGGTCTCACCAGGCTAGGAAGGGCCTGGTCGGTACTTGGATGGGAGACCGTTTGGGAACACCAGGAAGCCTAGCGAATGTAGTGAGTGAGTGAATGGTTGGTGGTGGTCGGAGGGGCCGATGGCGCAGTCTGGTTGCCTCGCTTCCGTCAGTTTACCCCAGGGCAGCTGTGGCTACAATAGTAGCTTACCACCACCAAGTATGGAGTGAATGAATAGTGCAATGTAAAGTGTCCAGAAAAGCGCTATATAAAAAACCGATGCATTATATCTAATTCCCAGCCTACTTAATTGAATTTTGAATCTCAAAAACAAGGCAAAATTTGAATGTTTCCCAATTTTCTCACTCATAATTTGCTTATTCAATTCATTTCATTGTCATATGAAGACATCAAATGACAGAAAACGTACAGAATACATTTCCCCCTAGTATTTAAACAAAAGTTAAAAATTTATATCAGTCGTAGTTACCTGAACCCCCCCCCCCCCACCACCATTTACCTACAGTGTCTTGTCTTAAATGGGTTGTGAGCCTGTCCTGTCCTTGGGAAGATTTCTTTCGAAAAAGTACAAAAACACTACCAAAGTCTGTTAAAACAACAGCTACCGAGTTGTTTGTGATCATGACTTTCTGCTTAAAGTCATGATCATCAACAATAATTTGTGGGACTGTATTGTATTTTACATTATGCATAACTATTTAAATTGGATTTTGGCCATACCAGTTAAGAACCACAGCTCCAGTGAATCTTAAAATGGTAGCACATTGACACAATGGTTAACACTCTCAACTCAAGGGAAACAGGGTGTCAGGTTCAATTCCTAGATTGTGTGGGCCTTTCTTATGGAATTGTTCTCCCTCTGTTTGGGCGTCTTCTCCCAAATTTCCTCCATGAACCTAAAACATTGAAAAGTAGGATAAACCTTCAGGTGCCGTCATTAACCTAGGATTTAAGTAACGAGAACTTCCCTGATGGCACGGGCGTATTCCAAGACGACAATGCCAGGATTCATGGGGCTCATGTTGTGAAAGAGCGGGTTCAGGGAGCACGAGATGGATTGACCGCCAAAGACTCCAGATCTTCTCCTCATTGAGAATCTATGGGATGTGCTGGAGAAGGCTTTGCACAGTGGTCACACTCCTCCATCATCAATACAAAATCTTAGTGACACTGCAGAAGCATATTGAATGCCACAGCGAATGATGCAGTAATCAAAGCTAAAGCGGGTGAAACCAAATATTAGAACGTGTAGCCTTTTTTAACGTTTTTGGGTCAGGCAATGCATAACCGTTAACTGGGCACCGGACCATTGGGATCCGACACTCCCAATGGGATGGAATGGCATAGAATCGTATTTATATAGCGCTTGTCACATGACTCAAGTCACCCAAAGCACTTCACACAGTTTTAGGGGAATTGTTTTTCTACAAATCCTTGCAATTCCTTACCTCAAGTGGAGGAGTTCAAGTATCTCGGGGTCTTGTTCACGAGTGAGGGACGGATGGAGTGTGAGATCGATAGACGGATCGGTGCGGCGTCAGCAGTGATGCGGTCGCTGTATTGGGCTGTTGTGGTGAAGAGGGAGCTGAGTCAGGGGGCAAAGCTCTCGATTTACCGATCGATCTACGTTCCCACCCTCACCTATGGTCATGAGATCTGGGTAATGACCGAAAGGACAAGATCGCGGATACAAGCGGCCGAAATGAGTTTCCTTCGCAGGGTGGCTGGGCGCACCCTCCGAGATCGGGTGAGGAGCTCAGTTACCCGGGAGGAGCTCGGGGTAGAGTCGCTGCTCCTTCACGTCGAAAGGAGCCAGCTGAGGTGGCTAGGGCATCTGTTCTGGATGCCTCCTGGTCGCCTCCCTCGGGAGGTGTTCCAGGCATGTCCTATTGGGAGGAGGCCTCGTGGAAGACCCAGGACACGCTGGTGGGACTATATCTCCGAGCTGGCCTGGTGTCGCCTCGGGGTCCCCCAGAACAGCTGGAGGAGGTGTGCGGGATCGGGAAGTCTGGGCATCTCTGCTGAGACTGCTGCCTCCGCGACCCGGCCCCGGATAAAGCGGAAGAAAATGGATGTTTTTCTACAGTTGCTGTTGGCATGAGCTTGGCACGCTTTCCCGGACTTGAATAATACCTCTGATCAGGACTAACTCCGTATTTATTTGGAATAAATGAAAGGTAGCTAGCACCGCTCCCAGCCAGGACCAAGACAACAGTGACGTGCGGTGAGGTTTGTTGCTGGTGAGGCACATGCTATTGACTCCAATATAAAGTAAACAAAACTGCAGGGAAAAAAATGCAGGAAAAAATGCAACTTGCTGTCTCTGGTATTCTCTTACTTTGAAATAGCATTCAATAGCAACACATTTAAACATAAAATACATTCTCACGATATTGCAAATAAAATTAAAAGACAACATTATGAACGTGACCGGGACTCGTACTCCGCCCCTCCAAATTATAAGTTATTGACAAACCTGATGCGCCACGCGGGCGGTACGTGATAGCGTCGACATGTTCAGCATAAAGACTCGTCTACAGCATTTCATTCATAAAATGTCAGTCTAATCAGTTTTCCCTTTTATTTACTCCTTTACGTTTAAATTGCCTCTCCTGAACCGTGCAGAATAATAAAACAGACTGGTTTTCACTTGTAGTCCACATGTTTTGTAGAAATGTGTAGCGTTGACTCAGCGCCCCCCTCAGGTCATCAGGCGTACTGAATTGGAGGCGAGCCTCACTTCGGGCCTATCAAAACGCGGTTTAAAGTCAAATGAACAGGTTAAACAAGTCGTTCTTGTGCCTGATTCTTTATACAGGTGATAGAAAACCAACGCGCCCAACAAAAACCCATTTACAAATGTATTTTACTTTTAGGGGGCGAAAAAAGCCCCGAATGGGACAGAGCGCTGAGTGAATGAGCCGAGCTCAAGTGTGTGCGGGACGCTGGAGGCTCGCCGCAGCTCCGCCCTCTTTATACGATATGGACAACTGATGAAACATTTGGGCATTTTTTAACCACGAGATTGATTAAAATCATAGCAAATCCCAATCATCTTAAGAGAAGGGACTTGATTTTATAAAGTTTATTGTATTTTTTAATTTTTTCCATGATGGCCTGGCCTCACCTGCCTCCCCTGACCGCACGTCACTGCAAGACAAGGAAGTGCAGGCGGCAAGAGAACAAGCACAGAGGAAACTAAAAGGTTTTTATAGTAAAACCTAGCGCCCGCAGCGGCCAGGCGCAGAACAACCCTACTAACACATTCACACTGTCACATTAATATTAAAGAACCATACCTACTGATATTCCCTGACCTGAAAGTACCTTGACTATTAGAACGAGTATTTCTGCCACCTCTGCTGAACTCCGTCTTGTAAACCGCACCAGCTGCATAATAAAGTCTCCTGCAGACCACTCTCTCACACCTATAGCGATTGCCTAATCCCTGCGGTTCCCTCTCCCTGCTCCCATCTGATGGTTCTCATCCCGAGCCTCCCCAGGTGACCATGCAGTAGACGGGGCTAGCAGATGAAAGCGGCGGCGGAGCTTGGTAATGGTCTGAGCTTATACTGAACATCTTTTCCCATTGATGTCTCTCTCGATGGATGTGATACACAGGCCCAAACAAGTGCGGGGCAATTGACCGCAACATGGAGTAGTTAATATTAAGTGCAATGAAGCAGAAGGTTGTGGAGAAATTGCTCGTATGACATGGGTCGGTGGGATTTGAAGACGTTTCGCCGACGAAAAAGAAAGGATGAAATCATAATTTGCAATATATTCACGCACGTTTTCTGCATAAGAAACACTAGCGCCTTCCCAAATAACAAAGCACAGATGAAGGCGTATTAGCAGTCGATAAACTTAGCCCAGTCTCTTCTCTGCGTGAGCTGTCCGCATGCATTACAGCAAATTAGAGATTGCGGAAAAACACCAATTTACTGTTTTCTAAACTTTGAAGAGCCATTATGCAAAGTGCTGAGTGCTACATTTGAGACCAATACTCAAGGCTTTTTTCCTGGTAATCTTCCTAAATGCATCCCAGAAGCTGCATCAATTTAGCCGTCACGAGCAACAGGAGCAACACAAATGGTAAGACTAAAGCATGCAAAGTCTTCGATGGTCTATCCACAACTGAAACACAGAAATTGTACGTATTTTTTAGGGTTGATTTTTAGGGTAATAACATTTTAAAAGGATACTTATTAGCAAGATAGATTAGGCACACAAAAAATAATACATGTACCAAAATTGTCAGGAATGCTCTCTGGGTCCTACTCTTTGTTTGTTTGTTTATTTATTTGTTTGAGCAGTTAACCTGCTCAAAGGGAGTGGGCCAAAGCCAAAGGCTTATAAGCGCCCACCCCAAAAATAAAAACAATAACATTACATTTAACATTTGCAGGGTAGCAAATCATAAACAAAGGAACACAGGGCAAAGTAACAACAAATAATGAAGAACAATAAAAAAACATCAGCAAAGTAAAGAAACAACAACAAAAGAATGTGCTACAACTCATATCTAAGAAACGTATAAACTCTTTGTAAACTTTTTTTAAATGTACCAGGTTATTGCAAAGTTTGATGTTTTGATCTAGATTATTCCATATTTCAACACCACGTCTTGTGGGGCACATACTTTTCATGGTTGTTCTGGAGTACTGTTTATCGAAGCTCATCTTATCTCTCAAGTTGTATTTGACTTCTCCTTTGCAGAACATATTTTGTATACTTTCAGTAAGCGACTTTTGTGAGGCTTTGAACATGATTTGTGCCATCTTAAATTCAGTAAGGTCCTCAAATTTCATTGTTTTTGATTTAAAAAATAAAGGATTTGTATGATCACGGTATCCAGCTAAATGGATTATTCTTATTGTCTTTTTCTGAACTTTAAACAATGGGTCAAGATTACTTTTATATGCATTTCCCCAGATCTCTACTCAATATGTGAAATGGGAGAGGATAAGTGAACAGTATATAGTATATAGAGCTTTGTTATCAATGATAAATTTAAATTCTTTCTTTCAGAGAACTCAATTTGCCGCAAACAAAAATCACACTTAATTGTTCAAACACACCTAAAAAAATGATTTTTAATGGCTATCCTCATCATCATCTCTGGATGTTTTGCAACATCATTTAAACCTGCCTCAAAGATTGTGTGTGTCATTGTCGAGTGATCTTAAGTCCTGCCTCCAAACCGGCCAGAGTTGGAACAAAGATGATCTCCTTATTCACTCACCTCGGACAAAAATGTAAAACTAACTAACAAGGAGAAAGGCGAACACAATTAAAATGGTGTTTTGAGGCTTCCATGAAGGTTAGACCCCAGGCCTGCGTACCCCAAAGAAGCCAAGGAGAGGAGAGCAGAATATGCAGACTGCAGGTCACCAACAAGTTAGTAAATGTTGGTCTCGTAGGCAGAGGAAGACCAAATAATTCATGATCTTGATGGAGCGATTGGGTGTGCCTCGAAACAGACGTTGCGACAATGCGGAATGAGTGCCAGGAGAAGAAGTCCGGGCAGAAAGAACCAGGATCTGATAACAGGTCGGCCAAGTTAAGTGACGATAACCGATCCTTTGTAAAAACATACAGTAACTGAAGAGATGCTTGTATGGAAAGAATTAAGGCTGAAACTGAAAATAGGGACAGAAACGCCGTTAAGTCTTGCTCTGCTTGAGGTGGAAGGCGAAGCAACTTTCAGAAATGGTCTGAATGTCGCTCACGCAAGGGTGACGAGCCGAGCGGTGCTTGGAGGAAGAAGGAACGAACTCTGAACTACGTGGGAAGCCGAAGAAGGCCAGCAAAAACAGGCAGAATTTCAAACAATGGTGCATCGAAATAATAATTTAGAAGTGTCTCTTCCTCTCTCCGCCCTTAGATGAACTGCAATGTAAGACTTTATTATTTTCAACCAAAGATTATTCCATTAACGCTTTTGTAATGCATTTCAGTCCTGATTTGGAAGGTCAGATATCTTACAAAGTCGTTCTAGATTTGAAAAGCTGGTCTAGACAATAAAATTTAATGAAGCATTCAAGATTCTTCCATATGATGACCCCATGGCCAGAACAAAACCCCACCCCTGAGCATCTCTTTGATGATGAGCTAACATTATAACATGATTAAAAGCTTCAAAAAGTGGATTTTATACTTTGAAAGCCCTTTCAGTTGGTCTACAGGAGCGTAACAAATATCCATCAAACAACTACATTCACATTGCTATAGATTTTCCAGTAAGCTACATTATTTTGCACAAAGGCCTTGTTCTATAATAGGGTCAGCAATAAGATTAAGAGGCCCACTGTTTTCCCTGAGCGTGTTTTCTGTCATTTAGCAGCAAAATTCCTCCTTGTGGGACCGTCCTGAGGGGATTTGGCACTTGAAGACATTTCAGCTGGTAATCCAGAAAGCAGCACGGGGCGTGGAATGGTCAAAAAGGAAAGAGAAAAACACACACACACACAACAGGCTGAGACTGATGGAGGAAGCACAGGGGAAATCAATGCGCGGAGGCTGCAGACTGAAGCTGTTATGATATGGATCGAGGAGCTATATCGCCGAATCAATAGTGTTTGCAGCTATGGGCGCTCAACACTCGGCTATTGCTACATAAGGGGCTATTGTGAACGCTGCCAATGGTTTATATGGGACAAATGGGAAGCTTTATCACCACATAACCCACAGACGGACGCGTGGATTGACGGGAAGATTGCGAGACCAATTCTGAAATGTGGTCCTTCCAATCGTTATTTAAATATGATTATGGTTCAAACACTGTATGACCAAAAAAATAACGGCTGCTGTGCTGTTGTTTCAGTCAGCTTCTGTGATGTCAAACGATCCAGTGTTGCATTCATTTATCACCACGGTCTTGTTTTGATGATGAGAGAGCATGACCACTGTGCAAAGCCTTCTCCAGCACATGATCAAAACAACTTGGTAACGGTCATTGTAACAAAGTCAGGTAGTTTTGCTCCCTGGGAAAGGCTGGTGACCCACCAGATGAGAACCACTGGTCTAGAGTGAAGGAAAAAAAACAACTCTCGAAGATAGTGTTAGCATGTAGCATGAAGCTAATGTTAGTATTATGATTAGCATTGTTTGTTTGTTTATTTCAAACTTGCAATTAACAGATTGTAATGAGATCATAAAAGATAAAACAATCAATTTACCGCTCAACACGAAACAACAATACAACATTTTATAGTGACAATCAGTACTAACACAAGACAAGACACAGACACAAACTTACTCTGATTTTACACCCCTTCTTCCCTGTAGAAACATGTAGTAAACACAGTAAACAAGGAATAATGCTAAGAGGAGTAGCCTTAAGCACAAGCTTAACGGCTCCCTTCCCTTAACAGTTTGCATTATGGTACTCAATATTGTGTGATATATTAAAGAGGGGGTATTATGCTTTTTTCAATCACATAGCACCAGTCTATAGCATACTATAATGATGACGTAACCTTCTGTTGGTCTGTATATGCAGTAAATTAAAATAACTGCCTTGAAAAAAATTGCTCTCTCAAAATGGCTGTAATAGGCCTCTGTCTCTTTAAGAAGCTTTCCGACACGCCCCCTTCAGCACACTGCTGTGGCATCTAAACAACACTACTGTGCGGGAGGGGGCTCTGCTGAGCTGAGGAGCAGTGGTTGGTGGCTTGGCTGGTGACGAAAGGTCCAGAGGCGTCTCCAGGAGGTGGGGGCGTTCCTAGGAGGACTGAGGCATAGCTACACCTAAAATGGCTGCCGTCTAAGTTTTTACTGATTACTCAAAAATATGTGAATGAGCCAAGGCAACACTCCAGGCATGTGTTTAATGAGGGAATGACATAATAACATGATATGAAGCTCGAAAAAGTCGATTTTACATAATACCCCCCCTTTAACAATAGATTAATATTATAATACGTACATAGTATATATTAATATTACAACATTCATCTGCTATAAATACAGTGGTTGTGCTTCACCCATACAATCCGTCAACACCTCCTGGTAACCACTCATCACATGTCTTTTGAGCACTATTTTATTTTACAACTTTTTGTTTTCTCTACTAGTTTGTTCCACAAAGTGATTCCTTTCACCGAGGTGCACATACATAGATTTAATGGCTGTCCTTGCATTTGGCTGATACCATTTATTAGCTCCTCTCAGATTATGGTTGTGATTAGCATCTCTATCTCTAAATAGATTTTGAGGCAGGGAATTTGTTGATGCCCAGCACATCATTTCAGCGGTTTTATACTGTACCAAATCAACTAATATGAAGTTAAATGAGTTCAGAAAAAGTGGATTGGTGTTGTCATTGTATTTAACTTTAGGAGCAATTCTAATAGCTCGTTTTTGGAAAGGGACTAGAGGTAACAAATTTGTCTTGTAACAATTTTCCCCATTCGATTTTGACAGGAGTATGGACAAATTTAGGCCATTGAACTTCTTTGGCCTTCTTTGTGTCTCTGTATGTTTATTTGGTAGAATATACAGTGGGTTGCATAAGTATGAGGCCCCCCTTTAACTTTACGACATTTTTTCCACGCTATAGACCCTAAACATAAATTTATTTGAAATTGTATGTGAAAGACACACACTAAGTGACACACAATCGTGAAGTGAAATGAAATTTATACATGATTTTGATCCAGCATTTGTTAACGTAGTGTTGGAGTACACTGTAGGTGAAAGATATTTTTTTTCTCCCTTTGCCCTCTGTGTCTATGTTAAAGTAATCAGCTGATACTTTAGCAGAAAATGCAGGGAAAAAAACAAAAAAAATCGTTCTTATTTTGTCACCTCAATTCCTCTCAATGGACATTTGAGATGAACCCGATATTGTAAATTTGCAGATCGTCCACGCATTGTAGTTCTGTTTTCTGGTTCTTGACGACAAATATTTGAGTTATTTTTATTTTAAGTTTGTTTGAACTGACAGGAAGTGACAAAGATAGAGGTAAAGGTCCACAGCAGTTTTACTCATTTCCCATTGACATAAAATGGTTCACCTCTGTCTATAAATATCAACATTTTCTACAATTACTCCAAAACTACGATAACAAGTGGTGGAGTGGTGCAAAATGGTTCAACAGCCAATAAATACTTTAAAAAAATAAGGACAATACTAACATAATACTCCATGTTAGCATCATGCTACATGCTAACGCTAGCTACATCTGTCGTTTTGTCGCTTCTACAGAACAATCTGCTGTGAAAAAAACAAATAATAAGTTTATATTCCACCAGAAAACGGCTAAAAAGAGTGAACAATTGTGTTTCCTAAAACATAATTCCTACCCCCTTGGTGAGGCCACGCCTCCTTGTATGACGCAATGCTGTCTGTATCCATGTCACTTCCTGTCAGTGTCCAGTAAGGAAATGAGACAATAAACATCACAATAATGGTCAAACTAAAGAAAACTGGGTACAAATATTAGCAACATCTTAAATTGTGATTAAGCAAAAACATGTGTCTAATTGTGTCATAGGTCAGTGGTTCCCAACCTGGGGGCGCCTGGGATTGCAGGGGGGCCCAGAGCTTTGCCTAGTCGGTCTAAAACAGGGGTCTCCAAGTAAATTTCCTTGGGGCCAAAGTATATCGGAAGTGTATTGCCGGGGTCCACAAACAAAAGTCCCAGTAAAATATGTTTTAATTGGTGTACATTAAGAGCAAATATTGACTTAACTGTGTAAAACAACATTCACCAACTCTAACAGTGCTCTGTTAAAATAAGAAACCAGTGAATCAGGCTCGATCTAAGATCAAGTACCTTTAAAATCTGCAGTTAATTGTGTAGATCACACATGGCTGGACATTGCCAATTTGGCACCCTAGGCAAGATTGAACTTTTGCACTCAGCTATCAGCTTTATCACTTTCATTCACTGCACACTCGGTGTTGGTGAGCTACAAATGAGGCCACAGCCGCCCTGGGACAGACTGACCATTTACCAGTTGGCTATAATGTGTTGTTTATATTCTGATCTCATATGTCAGTGCCCTCTGCTGGACACGTGTGGAATTATTTCCTTTTTTTCAAAATTAAAGCTGCCCCCTAGTGGCTGGAGTGAGTATTCTGGTTATTTCTTTGAAAATGAATAACTCCGCACAGGAATGGGCTAGAGATTCACTTTTTTTTCCAGACATACTCAGCAATTTGAGCTCTACAAGTTGTGGGCCGGATTGAATCATCTCGCCTGTTGAAGACCCCTGGTCTAAAATAATCAAATATGACTGAATAAGGACTACAGGTGCATTAAACACTCCATTTGTTTGAAATAAATACGTATTAGCAATTATTTTTATGTTTTGATACATTCGTGGGGGCCACAGTTTTGGACTGGGGGGGCGCGGCCCGACTAAAGCACGTGCAGGGGGGCTTCAAGGAAAAAAGGTTGGGAACCACTGTCATAGGTTAAGCTATAAGTGACTCCAGTGCAGCGCCCGGGGACCCATCTCCATTCCCCTATTGTACATGTTTTTAGTGAAACTGGAGTACCCAGGGGAAACCTACACAGACATGGGGAGAACCTGCAAACTCCACACAGAAAGGCCCCGTCCAGGTGGGAATCGAACCCGGGACCTTCTTGCACTAACCGCTGTGCCACCGTGTCCCACCTATATGCACTTTCCACAAAAAGAAAGCCCTTTACTTCTCAACTACTTTAAAAGTACATGAATAATTGATGGCACAATCTTCTTCACTTTCTTTCTTCGATAATGGTTTGTCTTTCTGATTAAGCTTCCTTTGCTAATACCCTCTGGAAATCTAACCAGACCAAATAAAAGTAATCAAGATGAATGGTCAGGGTTTATCAAAAGTGTAATATTAATTAAAATCCAAATCACTGTGAGAAGATTACGTGTTAGACCGCGCTCACCGAGAGCGCTGGTCCCCTGTTGTCATTTTTCTTGCTGCTCCTCCACTTTCCTCCAAGATCAAGAAGCGCCGTAATGAGATTTGACCAAAACACGCCGCGCCCGCCACGCTTCTAACACCACACACATGCTCTCTGCAGGCGTGTTTTTCCAACGATCGCAACCACCGCACGCTGCGATGTCTTCATCTGCGGGCCGCCCCAGACACAACCGGCAGGAGCGCTTCCAAATTAAGAGCGAAGGAAGAGAAGGAAAGAATTAACGATCGCCTCGCCAAAAGTCCTACGGTTAATCCCTGCCAGGGGCTCGGAATAAACAGCACAACAGGGATTCAAAAATAAACAGAAATAAAGGCTTGGCTCAATCCACAAGTTTGGATAAAAATGCGTGAATTAACTCAATGTGAGCCGTAATCAATCTTGGAATCTAGGAAGTTGAAATACGTAGTGGTGGAAGGAGTTCCTCTGAAGGCAAGACACGGCAGGTGGAAACATCAATTTTCACACATTGGTTGATGTTGAGATTTTAACTAGTTTTCGCTCCTTAAAAGGGGGGTATTATGTAAAATCGACTTTTTCAAGCTTTATATCATGTTATTATGTCATTCCCTCATTAAACACATGCCTGGAGTGTTGCCTTGGCTCATTCACATATTTTGAGTAATCAGTAAAAACTTAGACGGCAGCCATTTTAGGTGTAGCTGTGCCTCAGTCCTCCTAGGAACGCCCCACCTCCTGGAGACGCCTCTGGACCTTTTGTCACCAGCCAAGGCACCAACCACTGCTCCTCAGCTCAGCAGAGCCCCCTCCCCGCACAGTAGTGTTGTTTAGATGCCACAGCAGTGTGCTGAAGGGGGCGTGTCGGAAAGCTTCTTAAAGAGACAGAGGCCTATTTCAAGACGTTCAGTACAGCCATTTTGAGAGAGCAATTTTATTCAAGGCAGTTATTTTAATTTACTGCATATACAGACCAACAGAAGGTTACGTCATCATTGTAGTATGCTATAGACTGGTGCTATGTGATTGAAAAAAGCATAATACCCCCTCTTTAATGTCAGAGTGAAAAAATAGACCAAACTCTCTCTGCTTATTTTATTAAGGTTTTGTAAAGAGCGAGCCGGAGATTTCCTGTAAACTATAACATTGCGGCGTTTCCTTAGCCTGGTGAGACCAGAATGATTCCCCTCTATATTGTTTATACAGAGGGGGGGCAGCATCAGGAAAATCAAAACGAACCCGTGCAATCAGATTTGTTTATTTGCGTCACGTGTTGTTCACGAGCAGCGTCTTTCAATACCAATCTACACACTAAAAAATGCTGGGTTAAAAGTAACCCAACTTTAACCCAATGTTGGGTCAAAGTTGGTCCGACCCAACGTTGGGTTATTTTGACCCAATGCGTTGGTTATTATTTTTAACCCAACAGTTGGGTTAATATTTTAACCCACCGTTGGGTTGTTTATTCTTAATTTTACCCAATGATTGGGTTAATTCGTAATGATCACCCCAGTGCTGTTTTAGAAACTTTATTTCTTACAAAAGCAGAACATAATTGTTTAACACAACATCATCAGCAGCAAATAATTAATTTGGTTGTTAACAAGCCTAAGGAAAGTCCCCCATTGTCCATATTGTACTTGCTGTATTTTGGTGAAGTGGTCCTTTTTCAGAGTCAGAGACAGGGCTGTGGACAGTTCAGTCACAGCAGGGACAGGGCTGGGAAAAGTTCAGTCTGAAGCAGGAGACAGGGCTGGGACACTGCAGCAGGAGACAGAGCAGGAGACAGGGCTGAGGACAGTTCAGTCACAGCAGGGACAGGGCTGAGGACACTGCAGCAGGAGACAGGGCTGGGGACACTGCAGCGGGAGACAGAGCAGGAGACAGGCTGGGACAGGGCGGAGGACAGTTCAGTCACAGCAGGGACAGGGCTGAGGACAGTTCAGTCTGAAGCAGGAGACAGGGCTGGGGACACTGCAGCGGGAGACAGAGCAGGAGACAGGGCTGGGGACAGGGCTGAGGACAGTTCAGTCACAGCAGGGACAGGGCTGAGGACACTGCAGTCTACAGCAGCAGAGACCACTGTGGAAATAAAGAGAGACATTGTCACAGATGAAATCCAGTACCTGGTAACCATTACTCCACCAGGGACACCAACCTTCCCATAAGACAGTGACAGTATAATGTAAGACCTTACCTTGGTGAAGTAACAGAGGCATCGTCTCAGAGGCAGGCGGACACTTCCACTGAGCTGAAGATTCCACTGGAAGAGAAACATTACATTTGTGTTTGGTCTAAGACTATAAAGGGTCATGTTATATTTTGTAAAAATATACTGCACTTACTGGGACTGGTGTCCAGTGATGCAGATGATGATCTTCAGACAGACAGTGGAAGAGCTCAGGAGAGTTTGTTTTCTGTAGGACACACATTAACACAAGTTTGTATTTTAGCAAATGAATTAAACAGAGAATAAAACATTTCTGATAATTATAAAACTGCTGCTTACCTGTAAAGCTTTAGTGGCATTTATCAGCTCTGGAGGTCCCACATGGAGAGGCTAAAGTTGATCTGAAACACACAGTACAGAGGCATTAAAATATCCTAACCAAAAACTGTTAACACTTTTCTATGTTTCTCCCATATCTGAGCCTCTCCTTCTCTCCTCTACTGCTGCTGCATCTCCTCATCCCTTTAACCATATTAAATTACTAAAGGCATTATGTAAGAAACAACAGCAGAGATAAGACACTGACAAGTGTTTAAGAAAGAGTTCGCGTTAGCATTAGCGTTAGCATTAGCTAACGGTTGTCGCGCGCATTATATTAAATAGGATATCATAACCGATTATTTTAACTACCTTTAGCCCTCATTATTTCAGTCAATACTTGTCCTATCAACACGAAATAAAAACTGGGACAGAGAGTGAAGTGTCCTCTATCAGGATTATTTAACTACACACCTCTGTGTTGAATCGTTTTTTAGCTACAGCTCGTCCAAAAGACGTGACTTTAACCCTTTCTCTTCTATGACAGATGCTAACAAGGTGTTAGGGAAACACAAAGCCAAAACCAAATTGATTAATTATTTGTGCCTAATCAGTTTCATTTGGATAAATACTGACTCTTTATGACAGAGTAATCAAATAAAAACATGTATAAATACCTTTATGAGCAGTTTCAATCGGAGGAGGTGGAGGAGCAGTAATGGCCGCTGCTGACCGTTGAGCTCAGTGGTTTTGACCCAACCTGCTGGGTAGGAAAAAAACTACCCAACTCTATGAAAATAACCCAACAAAATGACCCAACAGCCATAACCCAGCAGTTGGGTTGTTAAAATAACCCAGCATTTTTTAGTGTGTACGAATGGCGTACGAGAGAGAGAGAAAGAGCGTGTCTTCAATCGGCGGTAAATGACCAAAAACACGTCAACAGGAGGTAAGTTTCGTGATTCATAATCCTGCGCGAATATTAACGCAAACCCGTTAATAACACCGCATCAGTGGCAGACGCCCGCCCTTCGCTGATTGGTTTACTCCACTTCCTGTTTGCTTGCGTATGTACCGCTGTGGGAAATGGAATCAACGCAGCGGTGACCAGACTCCCTCCATTAGTCCGACATCTCTTTAGTCAGAAAAAAACTGACCCATTGGTCCGAAGTCCCGTTGGTCTGACCATAAACAAAACGAGCGTTTTAGTGTTGAATAATTGTCATGTGAAGAGCTATTCTGTATAAACTCTGAGGATGCGTGCGTAAACTTCGAGCACATCTCCACTGTTTATGGACCAACGGGACTTCGGACCAATGGGCCTGTTTTTTTCTGACTAAAGAGATGTCGGACTAATGGGCCGAGCCCCTTGCAACATCGCTTTAGAAGGTCCTACAGACTCCAAACTTTCCAGTCTTGGACTTTTTTGAAGTTTTTTTTAAATATCTTATTCCTAGCCTGATGTTTTGAATCTTGAACCCACAAAAAACAAACTTGCTAGTTTATTCAAAAACTAAACAAGATCCAAGATCCCCCCAAAAATTGTGTAAAGAGTCTAATCCAGATTTACCCTGAATAAAAACACATGAATCGGCAGGAGAGGAAACAAGTGAAGGAAAATGTATTTGCCTGTGGTATTTGTAGCAAGTTTGTATTTAGGTAATGTTTAAAGGACAAAAAAACAAAAAATAATCCCATTTAAATTTGGGTAATTTTAATCAAAAGGTGAACCTCAGCAACTACTGTAATCGTTGAACTACAGTACATGCGTTTTCTGTCGCCATGAGTAAGGCTGTTGCCATCATTTGAATTGGCCTTCAAATGAGCCAGTCTTTCCGATGAGTGACGATTTTGCCAAAATCTTTTCATTTCAATCAATAATGCAATTTTGATTTAATTCAGTTGGAGGTGAGTTTATTGACACGACAGGAGTTTCTGTGATCAGTGCAGGGGGAGCGTGGGGCAGCGCTGCCCAGGACTCTGAATGGAGTGATTAGTGGCGGCTAATGCAATGCTAACAGAGAAAAAAGCAATAATCCTTCATGGTGGGTGCATTATAAACAGTGATATTTTCACTATATCACGATCTACAGCGCACCTTAAAGCAGAACTAAGTAACTCATGCCCCTAGAGGCCATAAGCGCTGCTGCAGGTGTCGTAGCATTTTGTGTTTTTTTACTCATTAATTGTCCGTGAGAGTAAATACTACGTTGACTGACTACAGTACTTTGCCCGTTAGCCTGTTAGCTTCTTCTTTGTGATTCCATTAGTGTGTATTGGTGGCTCCGACCCGGTGGCAGTCAAGTTGCAATTGTGGTTTTCTGGCCAGAGATACCAGGGGGAGATGAAAGACCCCCCAATCATCCCATTAACACTTGTGTTACCCTCAGAGGGACTACGGAAAGGATTTAAGAAGGTAAACTTAACTTGGTACTGCTTTAACTAACTGAGATATATACAAAAGCACGTGGTGGAGCGCACGTCGCTGTCTCTTGCCACTCCATTCACATCTTGAATGACCCTTAAAGCTTTCTATTCATTATATATGAGATATTGTTATTATTAATTGACTGCTCATTTTCCTGTCTATTTTGTATGTCTTGAGAGCTGATGGAACAAGTGAATGTCAAGTGAAGTTCTATCTATTTCAATTTTATCACGATATTACACAATGCGATTTGGAAATCGCATTGTGTAATATCGTGATAAAATTGAAAATGCAATTAATTGTCTCTCAAAGACTTCTAGACCTTGGTTCTCCTCAAAACAAAACCATTGTATTACACCAATTAATGAGGGAGTCATACATTACCAATAATGATCATTGGTATAGCCGTGGATGATCATTTGGATCAATGAAATGAACTGAAACCAAACATAAGCCTATCTATGGCCGACCTCATCTTGGTCTCTTGTCTAATCTAATTAACATGCGGCGATCAAAAAGCAACAGCTCCTGTTTTACTTCACTACTGTTTCCAACCCTGCGGTCCACGTCGTTTCAAAGCCAGCGCCGATGCCAACTCCGCCAGCGGGCCTTTTCATTAATGAGAACGGATATCCCATGTCATGTTTCCGCGGGATTAAATGGTGCTATCTGTAAGACTTCATTAAGAAAAACAGTGAAATTATTATAATTAAAGAGCAGTGTTCGCCAAATGGCATCTTTGTTCCTTGACACGATGCGATGTAAAAGCGTAGGGCGAGAGCATGACGCCCCAGCAACTTTTGTATTAGATGAAAACAGAAAACGATTAATGAATGAACTGGGCTGGTTGTTAGGAACTCTTGTACCAAATATGTCGCTATGCTGTCGGTTACTTTTTCATCGACCAACGCTTCGAGATCCATCTAAAGCTTTTCTGCAGGGCCAAGTTCTTTGCTACTTTGTTTTGTAAGCTCAAATGATTTATAACAAATGTGGGATGTTAATAAATATAGAAATCTATGATTGCATTGTGATATCAGAGAGATCATTTTAGAACGACTTTACTACAGCTTCAGATTCACCGACTGAGGTCAGAAAGAGTCACTGTGAAAATAAAGGTTTAAACCACTCATTCATGTGGACTTCTCATCAAAAGTGAAACACATTCATCATTAAAAAAAGAGATACATTACTGATACAAATATGCAAATCAAAATATATTGAACATTTTCAGTCATTTCATGTATTCAAGCGTGAAATAAAGACCTAAATGAGAGAAAACAGGCCTTGAATTTGAAACATCTGATGGGAGTATTATTTCTCCCGTCTTTAGCCACGGCTGTCTCCCAGAAAGGAAATGACCATATTTGGTTTACAGCGTCATCTCAGTCACAGCCTTTCACAGTTCACGCAGACATTAAATATGTCAATATTTGTGAATGAATATCCGTGGGAAACCGGCCGGCACAATGTTATTTCCTGGAAATCTCCAGGAAATAACATAAAATAAACATTGTAAAGGGTTAGTTTTATCTTTTTTAAACTCTGACATTAAAACTGTGAGGGGAGAACACTAGCGACAAATCTCAACATGGACCACTGCATGAAAGATCAATACTTTCACTTGCTGAGTAAAGTGAAGTAAAGGTGCCTTAATTTAGTAACTTATGACCTTTTTTTTTTACATTCCACTTTAACCAGTCTGTAATAAGTGTCAAAACGGGGCATTGCCATAAAACAGTGCAAACCTGCGCATAAAAGTTCACGAAAATGCTGACGTGTGTTCACTTGCACTGGACTTTAAAGACTTAGGCTGGCCATCGTGCCACTTACAGCATAACTAAGTCTCACGAGAACGAAACGCATATGAAATAAATGTGTAAAACATCACATCATCAATATAACAACAGCCATGATCACATCTTTTCTGTACGTTCATGCCTCTGCGCGCGCCTTTCTCCCATAGTGCTAACACGCTCTTGTAAGCAAACTCTCCCCACAGTCCCTCGTTTGAAGAAGAGCTGTTTGTAACACGTCGTACACGTTAATGCGACTCGCTCATCAGCCGGTCCTTGGTGGCCATACTCCATATGACTGCTGCTTCCTTTGTTGTCCTCTGCACGACCCGACACTGACATGAGAAATGCAATGTAGCTCACAGCATGGGGCCTCCTGCTGCTCCGGTTCGTCCATCCTCTATATTAGCCCGAATAATGAGCTCCCCTATACGCTTACACGCCGATTGTCATGAAAATACATGTAAACAAAGCGACCAGTGGACGGACTTCATTCATCAATTCATGTCGTCAAGACTGGAGAGTTATTTCAGGTTCAAAGCAGATCTCCATGAAAGCCCTGGTGACGTGACGGGAGCGGATGGGAACGGATTCAACGAGATTCTTCAACGAGACACGCTGCGTGTAGATCTATTCTCTTTTCAATGAAGCACTTGTAAGATGGATGTTTGCAAGAGATCGGATTGTTCGTTATTCAGGGTTTTGTTAAAGAGCGGGTTTTTTTTGCTTTCTGGAGGTGTTTGCAAATAATCTCCAACACAGCTTCATCACCAAAGGCGTGCTGGGTAATTGGGACAGTCGGGACCGTTTCTTGTTGGGCCGCGGTACTTTTGGCCTGCCAGGAAAGAAAAAAAAAATCTATTAATAATGGACTCTCACAGATGTACTATTACAGGCCCAAAGGCTGTTCTTCCTTCCGAGGCGTGGCCAGGCTGACGGTACTGTTAGGTCCAGGTGATGACAAGTGATGGACCTGTCAGGCTGGCCACGCCTCCGAAGGAAGAACAGCTGAAAAGTGACACTTCACCGTTGAAACATGTAAAGGTAAAGATTTCAACATCTCTAATGCTAGTGTCTGACCAAATGAACTTGTTATACTAACACAAGTAGACACAATGAACGTTACGAAGCTTCTACGAGGAGAGTTTGACATGTGTCAGGAGTGCAGCGGAAAAAAGCGCCCTGCTCCCTCAAGTTCTAAAATCTCAGCTTTTTGGTCAATTTGCGTTGACCAATCACAGAGTGGCTAGGGAGCGGGAGGATGAGGAGAGAATACCCGAGAAGGGGATTTGATCTACGGGCTCCACTCTTCTGTCTGTGTGTTAACCACACCACAGCACTCACATATAAAGACACAAATGTTTCCCCAAAATACCCAGATTATTAACACTATGGGACTAATTCGTTGACATGGGTGGATGTTCTCATATTTAAAGCACCCAGGGCCAGGCGGGATACTGTAGAGCAGGGGTGCCCAAACTTTTTGTCTCCGAGGGCCAAAATGAAAAAGTGCCTGTGGGCCGCGGGCCAAACACGGCGATGTCAAGCGTGAAACACATATAACTGCAAATAATTATAACAGTTAATTTATTTTATTTTTTGCCATACATTTGCATTTGATATCTATGCAAATAACATGCTACATTAATACAAATGTTAACTATGACAAAAGCTTAGTTTTAGTCGAACAAATTCAACAATTATAGTAATATAGTGCAAAATGTAAACAACAACACCACCTGTATCTACAGTACCTACAGTTTTTTACCTCATGCATTTGTTAACTCAAAGGAAATGCCACATTAGATCATTTTGAAAGTGTCAGTTTAGCATCAATTCTTTTATAAGTCCATTTTTAAAGGTGCACAACGCAAGTCTATGAGTTCTTGCAGAACTATGACCCCTTTGGCGACAAGCGGAATTGCATCCAGAGTTGTGCACGCTCATGGAACACACGCACGCTTGCACGAGCACGAGCAGTTCAGAACACAACAGCGACAGCGATTACACAAATCTTTTGTTTAGACTCGTAATGTCTACAGAGGTAAGAAAGTTATAAATCTGTAAGTTATTTTGAATATGTGAATGGAATTTGGATTTGAGTAAACTACATATTAATGTTTGAGAGGAAAAACGGAGTTAGTATAGGAGAAAACGTTTTTCACCATTTCTACCTGTTTTGTGTTATGATTGGATTATAATGGATATGCGTTCATGCATAAGTTATTACTTTGTATAAGCTAAAAAAAAAAGAATCACACCAAACATCCTATTAGTTGGTCAAAAAAGTACTAAAATGTCTCAAGCTAGTACACTAATAATCAATTGGCTCTGACATTACCTTCTAAGCTAAAACAGCCTAATCCACCGAATATTTACTGGGGTGTAGCCTGTTTTATTAATCTGCTAAGTAGCATATTCCAATAGCAGTATATCATTATTAGAGACTAATTTGCTCAACATTGTTTTCTAATTATGAAGCTTACATACCAGCATTTTACATCACACTCCACAAAGCTGAACTGATTTACCTAAATAGCCTACAACAGTGCTGATTTATTTATTAGGTATTTTGACAGGGACAGTACACATTGATAAACATTTCTGTGAATTGTGCCAATACTTTTCAACTACTGTCCCTGGGCATGGTGTGTAGTGCCCCCAACAAGTTTCACTAGTTTAGACATTTAGAAGGGGGGAAAAAAGGTTACCTGTACACATAACATGGAATTAGTTCACTCAGTACAAGGTCATATTTGCAGAGAAAGAGACCGTGCATGGGCCGGTAGTTATGCAGTTCAGAACAAAGCAAACGTAGATGAAAATACAGTTATTTGCTATAGTAAATAGAAGGCCTGCCTGCTGTACAATATGAGGGAAGTAAAATAAGTATCCCTTTATCATTGTATTTTCTTTCCTGTGATGTGTAGAATAATACAGCATGTATTTTATCACAATAACAACATATTTTATTTTTTCCTTTAGAATTACAGCTCGAATCAATTTGATGTTCCTGTGGAGAGAAGCACTGAGGGCAGCAGTGGCAGCAGGGGCAGGGAAGGAGGCCGGGAAGGTGCAGAGGACAATCAAGATCTAGACTGATCAGTGAGGAGGACAGACAATTATCCTGACCCTTTTGGCATTTATGTTGGCTATAAAGAAGCACCATTCAGGCAATAAACAAGTAGTGAGCACATCAGAAAATATGGCTATGAATTAGGGAAGAAACGGCTTTATTGTAAATAATTCCATGTTTGTAAAAATAAATAAATATGCACTGCTTATGTTTGACTTGGAGTCTGTTCAGGGAGCTGATGGCATCTCCTAGAAAAACAAAACATACATTTTTTGCCATTAGAACAGTTATTTTATTATGGAAAAGGACATGGAAGTGATGTGGCAAAAATATTAATGAAAATAGGAATCTTGCATATATACACACACTAAAAGAAAAAACAAATGTTCATTGTAAAACAATGAAAAACTAACACAACATACCTGCCCTCTGTGGACTTGTGACTGCACCAGATCAGCTGTAGGAGGGGGCACAATGCCAAACAGAGGTCCCAGAAACCAAGGTTCACCTGGTCTCAAGCTTCGTTTTCTTGAGAGTTCTCCTGCAGACTGAAATTGTATTCCTAGAATTTTTGTCTGCAGGTCAGGGATGTAACTGTAGTCTTTTGCCTCTTTGTATCCGGTCTGTGACTTCTTGCTGTACAGTCGTTCTTGCCTGCAGAACAAATTATGACATTAGTTCCCAAAACATGCATTATATAGGAAAGTCATAAAGTAATCACTTACAACACTTGGCCTTTGTGGTTGTGGTGGTTGTAGTCCAACGCTGCAAGAAATGTTGTCATATGAAAAGGCAAAGGTAGATCCGGGGCGTAGGGAATGGAAAACGCCCCTCTCCATGAATCTCTCCTTGTTATAAAACACAAACATTACATTATCATTATCTCAAATACAAAAATTATTCAGATTTACTTACGGAAAAAAAAGTCCAGAGACAAAGCACATAAACCACTGAATTACCTGAGGACTCCATTCGTCAGCTAAAACAGAAATACAGATGCATGTTAGCTATTTGAGGATTTGCAAATACATGCAGTTTATTACTTACCAAGGGCAACAACACTGTTTTTAGTCTGTAATCGGTTGATAATGGCAGCCCTCTTTTCTGTCCAAAACTCCCTTACAGCTGGTACGCAGTAGAAATGCTGTATCCCATAGTAATAAGATGTCACCATTCTCATGTTCATGTATTTGAAGAAGAGGGCGATCTTGGTGTAATTATTCCCAGACAATAGCCCGTTTGCTGCAAGCATAAAGTCCTTGCGTCCCATGTTTGAGCAACGGCTGGTTGTTTCACATCCACAACTTGTGTCCACGTGGGCAAAACTATGCAGATAAAGAATAAGCATTACAAATGCACCTATATTATTTTCCATTTGATATTGTTGTTCATGACTTTTTATAAAACACTACATAGACACTTAGTACTCACCCACTCCACTATAACAGCAGTCCCGGTCACATGTCCATGACAGCTTCTTCTAGCCCAATGATGAGAAGTTCATCCATTTGATTCTGCATTGGACCACCAGTGCTGTGTAACAAAAACATTTATTCACACCTTTACAAGGAAAAGACTGTAGGAATTGCATTATGACAAAACATACCACAAAGATATAGGGGCGACATAATCGGAGTCATATGGGTCTGTGGCCTGTTCTCGCTCAAACTCTATCCTGTACAAAAGAAAATAAAGTATCTTAGCCAATAATGTTTGAAAAAATGCACATGAATACATTATTGACCTCAGACGAAGTAAAAAGAGATTATTATTTATTTGCAATTTACACACCATCTAAACCAGGACCAACTCAGGAGGACTAACTCAGAACACAACCAGGACTACACCAGGTCTGAACTAGGTCTAGACTATGAATAAACCAGGTCTAAAGTAGGACTAAACAATGAATACAAATGTATATGGGCTGCGCTCTTCACAAATAACAATTGATTAGAATCGAGTACACAGTAACAGCAACGTTAGCCTATCAAGTAACATGTTTTCTCCCCTCATACCTCATATAAACTACATGCAAAATGTACCACATTCCCGGGAACATTTTACTGATTTTGCCGAAAAAGAAAACATATATACACAACGGCGTTGAAAATTCAGCCGTGTTGGTCAAGGACATGAGCACTTTTTAGCATTTTGCATCATTTTGAAGACGTTAGTCAAACACAAAAGGCTACCGGTAAACCATACACAAAAACATAGTTAGCATCTTTTATGTTATATGTTTTATGTTGCACGATTGCTCCGGACAAAATTCCTAGTTTGTGAACATGTTCACTGACCATGACAATAAACCCAATTCTGATTCTACATTTAGCTAACGCTACACTACATGCTAAACACATAGCATTACAACTATTACGCATCGTCATTTGTTCACATAGATTTACCGTATCAGACATTACAGACGGTATCTTACCATTTTAGCAAGAAGAAAGCCATGAGGGTCCGTTTGAGCCCGAGAGCGGAGCTGAGGTCTCCCCATTTGTTGTTGCCTTTCCGATGTTGACTCTCGTCTTACTCCGACGCCTGTCTCACTCCAATTTGCCCCTTTTGGTTCAACTAGACAAACGTTTTATCTTCTTTATCTTACGTGGAGTTTGCATTGCTGTTTGGGATGAACTGGAGTTCATCTTCTCTTACAATCCATCCTCTACTTTGGCCAAAGTCGCTGGAGTCTTCGCTGATGCGGATAATGGCGGAATACACAAACTCTCCCCAGACTGAGCAAGCCAGGTGCGCGTGAACGCGCATGACGTCACGCCCAGGCTCAAACCTTAAGATTCCGACCCGAATCCCTCTTATTTATTTGTCTCCACAGGATTATAGGGGCAATGGCAGTGATCAGACAGGAACTCATTCAGCACATCAGGCAATTGTTTAAGCATGTATGGGTTAGAAAACGGTTATTTTTAACATTTACAGTTGCGCATAGCACCTTTAACACGTACCTTTGTTGATGTCAACAAACCTTTGCAATAAAAGTTGGAAAACTGTGAAAGTTGATGCTGCAACACTCTGTGATAAACACCAAAACACCACAACAGTGTCCTTAACTTTGCGAAAGGAGTGAAACAGCGCCCCCAATTTGACGCTAGTGGTCAGAAAGTGTACTGCATGCTTATTTACCATTGGGAATGAATGGGAAGAGAGTTGGTATTAACCATACGTGGAGCAAAAGTAGGTCACTCTGGAATTGTTTCGGGGGGCAAAATTTGGCCCGCGGGCCCCACTTTGGGCACCCCTGCTGTAGAGCAAAGCAGAACTGTAGCCGGGAGTAGAGGCTTGAGTGTCCGGGAAAGTGTCGCAAAGGTTCCACAGAACCCAGGGGTCCGAGTTGCATCTCAGAGCTGGGACGGGAGGCTGGAGAGCGGGGCAGTGTGTGGTCCAGTGTCCGCTGAAGGGAGCAGGGGAAGCTGGTAGATAAGAGCACCAAGTGTAGGTAGCCGGAAACAGTCAAAATCTGCACCATAAATATCAGCTATGGAACTGATCTAGCGCTACATTAACAATAATGAATAGCCTAAAACAGAACAAAATTGCAATTAAAAGAAGCAGATGTCTGTTCAATACTTGGCCTTGAATGTAGGGGGGGGAAAAAGGTTGCACAGCTGCAATAGATCGACCTGAAGCGGTGGAGACCAATTTACTCTGGCAAACAGGAGCGAGTAGTGACCCCCAAATATTCAAGCGATAAACAGCAGCCGATTTTCGCTTCCATGCCATTCGGTCTAAACGTAGCATTACACTTTGTTGGTTAGAAAATGCAATATTGATCTAAAACAGCCGAAACAAACTCTCCGGTAGTTTTGCTTGCGCCCCTTCCACCCTCTCCTCGCAGCTGTTTCAATAATGAGAAAATAAAGGTTAAAAAAACACACACACCGCTCGGCCCATACGTAGGACCTCAGGAGGAGCTTTTTGGGAGCTGCCGTCATGCTGCTAAAAAAACAGCCACTGGTGAAGATCCAAAGATTACTCCAAAATGCGTGAGTGGCTCCAAACACAGCTCCAGGTATGTTTTTGACAACCCAGTCTCTACATAAAACGTACCCTATGAACGCTTTTACAATATTGCATTACGTTACAGCAATGTGTATTTTTGCTAAATTATGTAGGTTATTTATATTTACAAATTCATTCAAATAAAACATTGATATTGGGCTATACAAAATCAATGATTGACTAATGTTGTTTGTGCATTGTCCCTGATCAAATAGAAAAAAAGTTAAAAAAAAAAAAAAAAAGCCTCCACGGGACTACAGCGGGCCATGGTGCAGAGCTAGCCCGAGGACCAGGCACCAGTCGGCAATGGTTTCTATAAGCACAGTCCGTGTCAGGAAAATGTCTCACGGTGTTATAGCAAGTCTGATAATGTAACACTCACCATTTTGTTTCATTGGATTTGATAGTACACATATTATAAATCCTTTTCCCCTGATCAATCACCAGATAAACTGCATGACCAAAACACACATCTTCTTACATTTAAGAACTTTTGAGATACAGTTGAGCCAACCTAATTAGATTTAGATGCGTTTGGCTCCAAAGCTTTTACTAAATCTATCCTTAAAGTATGTCAGCAGCCGGAAATATCGAAAGAGTCCTTGAGCAAAGAGTAAAAGTCTGATTTCCTCATTTGTGAAATGAAGCGGAAAAGTATTTCATCTTTTAAACCTAATAAGAGGTAATGTTTGCTATTCACTCGATTCAACAGCAGACGGAAACTAATTGGATTGGGAAGAACTGATCTTCCAAAAAGGCAGCCATTAAAAAGCAGTGGTGTTGGTTAATGGCGTCTTATTATGACACATGTGAATTCTGAGTTAAAGTGACGGCTTCGTTAGCACGAACAAATGAAAAAAAGATAAGATATTTGATGCTTAACCACTGTTCAGGCGAGTCTGTGGAGGCCTCACAACAATGGCTTGGACCGCACGCTTTACAGCTGACTGTAATTTATTCACTCTCGGTGACGGCAAGCTACTTCTGCACTTTTATCACAATCCACTAATCATGATACTCAAGGGGGCGATCCAATATGTATCACGATACTCAGGGGCGATTCGATACGTATCACGATACTCAGGGGCGATCCGATATGTATCACGATACTCAGGGGCGATCTGATATGTATCACAATACTCAGAGGCGATCTGATATGTATCACAATACTCAGGGGACGATCCGATATGTATCACGATACTCAGGGGCGATTCGATACATATCACAATACTCAGGGGACGATCTGATATGTATTACGATACTCAGGGGCGATTCGATACGTATCACGATACTCAGAGGCGATCAGATATGTATCACAATACTCAGGGGACGATCCGATATGTATCACGATACTCAGGGGCCGATCCGATATGTATCACGATACTCAGGGGCGATTCGATATGTATTACAATACTCAGGGGACGATCCGATATGTATTGCGATACTCAGGGGCAGCTCCGATACATATCACGATACTCGGGGGCCGATCCGATACATATTACAATACTGAGGGCGATCAAATACATTTTGCGATACTCAGGGGCCGGTCCGATACATATCACAATACTCAGGGGCTGATCCGATATTTGTCACAATACTCAGGGCCGACCCGATATGTGTCACGATACTCAGGGGCCGATCCAATACCATCCATCCATTTTCATCCACTTTTCCGTTCACACTGGTGGGTCCACAGAAGGACGGCCTCATGGTTCTAACCGGGCCTGTTGGTCTCTCATAAGGGGCTTCTGAACCGCTCTTTGTCTGACCCGTCGCCTAGGACCTGTTTGCCATGGGAGACCCTACCAGGAGCACAAAGCCCCCGTCAACAGAGCTCCAGGATCATCCGGGCGCTCAAACCCCTCCACCACGTTAAGGTGGCGTTTCCAGGAGGGGTCGATCCAATACATATTGCGAAACTCAAGGGCTGATCCGATACATATCACGATACTCAGGGGCCGATCCGATATGTATCACGATACTCAGGGGGGCGATGCGATACGTATCGTAATACAGTAAGTAATTATGATATTAAGATATTTCAATCAGTCAATCAAATCTTTATTCCCATAGCACATCTAAAAACAACAACTGTGGACCAAAGTGCTGAACAGACTCATTTAAAGGAAAACAACAACAAGATAAAATTATCAAAGAACATTAGCATAACGGCTAAGGACAATAATAAAATAGGTGTTGAGTGCATTCATTGGTGTGTGAACGCCTTTGAAAAAAGATTTAAGCAGAGTTTTAAAATGCTCCAGTGTCTGGGCAGCTCTAATGTGCTGTGGAAGGCCATTCTAAAGTTTAGGCACAGCCACAGAAAAGTCTCCTCTAGACTTGAGCCGAGAGCAGGAGCTGGTCAGCGGACCTCACGACTCTGCCAGGGGTGTGGGCCTGTAATAGCTCAGACAGGTAGGGTGGGGCCAACCCATGTAGACATTTAAAAGTGAGTACAACTTAAACTGTATTTAAAAGTCACTGGGAGCCAGTGAAGAGGCGCCAGGACAAGGGTAATGTGCTCCCACTTTTTGGTACCTGTCAACAGGCGGTGGGGACAAGTCTGCTCTAGGCCGTAATAAAGAGAGTTAGAGTAGTCCAATCTCGAACTTACAAAGGCATGTGCAGTTTAGACATTTACTTTAAATGTTTATTAGGGCCGAGACCTTTTTCCATTAATTTCAATAAATTAATTCTGAAAGTCTTGGTACGATTCAAAATTATTAATTGAAATTAATCACACTTTACTTTAGCGGCACAGACACTTTTCCAGTTTTATTTTTCTTGCAAGATGTTGCTTATAGGGACGAACACGGCGTAAAGCCAAAAACAATTTTACTGTCAAACTTGTTTATTCACACAGTTAAGCCGATATGAACAACCGATATGAACAACCTGGATAGACTCACACAGACAAAAGCAGTGATTAGGAAGATTTATTGACATGTGTATTAGTTTTGGCGATCAGACCCCGGCGGTAGACATTGATGTATAAGTCAGTGTAGCTGAACAGCTTGGAGTTAGGGATGTCTTCCCCCGGAGCCTGGACACTGGTGGTGGTATGGAGGACTGTGAAGATGCAGCAGGTAGAAGCCGTGGACGGAAGAGGTGGAGGTGGGTCGCAGCGCAGCTGGGAAGCGAACGGACCATGATTGCTGGGGCTTAAAAGCGGGACCGATGGCGATGATTGGCTGCTACGGAGGTGAGGCTCTTGCGCTGATGCTGAGGTGTTGCCCTCTCGGAAGCGATCATTGGCTGGAGGTCGGTGATGCTGAAGTTAGTCTACCAGTTTGAATTAACGCCTAGGCTTCATAAGATCATTCTCCAAAATAAATCAAATTGTGTCTGTCTTTGTTTGAAATTATCCCACAGGCCTCATATCTCCATTTAAAATAAGTGCAATTTTAGGAAAATACAAAGAAGCATCAAAAATATACCTCTAAGAATGAAATACAACCCCTAAATAAATGATGCTTAAATGCGATTAATTAATTACAAAGTCCATAATCAACTCGAAGATATTTGACATTCATTGAAGTTTGAAAAGTGCATTAACACAAAATTTAACAAAGTTCTGTGTAACTGTTTATGAAAAAATAAAGTAGAGCAAGATAAAATGCCTCCAAACACAAAGCAGCTCATAAACAGAGGCCTATTGTAAATCGCTTCATTTCATCCAGAAGCTGACCTAAGCTGCTTTAACAATAATTGGTTTACGATACCAATACCTGAACAAACATATACTAAAATATTTCTCCAATGTCAAGAAATGTGTGAAGACAAGGAATCATTTTGGAAAAAAATGGGGGGGAAATTGTGTAAAGAAAAAAAAATGGGGGGAAATAAGATAAGTCAACACGTGAGGTAAAAGATCAGTTTAGATCAATTTTGTAGGTCTTTCAAATGAAGCGTTACTCTGGCCTATAGGCTGTAAGCTCCAGTTGAGAAGATTTTAGATTTTTTTTAATATATATATATCATACTGGTATCGTTTAACGGGACCCCAGCCCTACCAAAGTCATTGTAATCTGTGGTCACGTTTCGGCAGAGCTTTCTTTAAAGCATTTTTCTTTTCTTTATTTAACCGTAGTGCAGGTGACGTGGACCTCTGCACTGACCGTGTGTCCAGTCCAGTCCACCATAACAAAGTTGTCGAGATTTTTCAAATATCTCTACAACCTGGACTACTTTGTTCAGCTGAACATCAGCACCAATCCGATTCCGATCAATCTCGCAGGACTACTAACAACAAAAATCGTAAGTTGGATCATAAATCACTGTCAGTTCCCACATGTTTCCCATGTACAGTGCATCCTGGATACAGGATAGATGGGCTGAGTCAGTCACAGTGCTATCGGCTGGAGCACACGCATGATGATGTTGGTATTCCTTTTCTGTACTAAGCTCGTTGCTTATTTTAAATCGACGATGAGAAATGGGCTTTGGTCAAATCAAAGTTGCGCACATAACGCAACACAACAGCGCTCACGTGGCATAAATGTTTAAATGATCGACGTTACCACCGTATGGACGGCGTGTAAAGGGTGTGTGGCAAGGCGAGGGTTAACTTTAATTTTACTTTAGCTTTAAATGCGACAACGCCACCCCAGGAGTTTCACCTGGAGATTTAACTAAATACAGACTGACAAAGTAAAGTAAGTTTGTTGAGTTCCAACTCTGAGTTAGCACAGTTTTGCATCATTATTCCAGTGCACAAATGTCAATTACTTTAAAACACAAATAACTTTGTAGTCACCGTTGCTCCATTGCGTAAGCGACAAGATAAGACAGCAGATGTCGGACCTCCGCTGTGCAGACACCGAAGCTGCACAACAAATTATATTTTAGACACCATTTAAATAATGTTAATATCTAAGGTTTATTTTGATTAAAAAGTTACCTGCTAACAGGATGAGGGAAGCCTAGGCTTTCGACATAGCTAGCTACAGACGAACAACACGTAGCGCTACCGCAGCTGTTACAAGAATATGGCGTGAGTTGGTTTGTTTTGAAAGTTGTGCTAAGCTAAAAGCTAGCTGCCACTCTTACCTCCCACGCATCGGAGGCTCAAAGGACGATGTAGCTGCGCACCAGGCACGAGCGGCACCGACATGCTAAAGCAATGGTGCAAAAGCTCTGTATTAGGAATTCATTTAGCATATTAATTTGCAGACCAATGTTACCTGCACGGACATGATGGAGCGCTCGAACCGGATGGCCCAGAGACCATAGCTGTGAAGAAGGAGGTTTATAGCAAGTGAGCGTGAGAGCCAATATCCAGGATGAAGCATGAGAATGTCTCAGACAATGGGAAACAGAGGAAAAGCTCCTGGTGATATCATTCTGAGAGGACAAACACCAAGGTCAAAGTGGAAACACCTCCAAAGGTGACAGAGAAAGACCGAGCCAAGATCCTGTGGGACTTCCAGATACAGATTGAGAATGGTAATGGCGAACCAACCGAACATCATGGTGGACAAACAACAGAGGAAAGCCACTGTGGTCGACATAAAAGTGCATAACACAATAGACACATTTTTCTAGCCTAGCATAAAGCCAGACTGACTTTATTTATGTATTTATAAATACATATAAAGACAGTCTGGAATTGTGGACACGATTTCCAAAATCGAGACTCGAGGTGGGGCTAACGATCACAGTTTGAACGAGAGCGAACCAATCAAACACAAAGCGACCTACGCTGTGCGTTTACGTCCTCCGCTATGTTTTTTTGTAGTCCACACGTGCAGTCGAGTAAATGTTCCGGTGAAAGCCCTCATAGCAGCTTCTTGCTGTGGCTTTAAGGACAAGTCCAGCTCATTTAAAACAGATGAAAGGGCACTGGTAAAAGATCGCTGTGTCGCAGCTGCCATCTTCACTGTTTTGGTTATGGCCCGGAGGAGCACAGGTGTTTCATGGGAAATCCTAGCGCAGAAGATGACGCACCGTTAACTCCCGCCTCCCGTGCTATGACTGGCTCGTCTAAAAGACGAGAAAGGTTTATGAATGCCGGAAGGCTTAAAAGCAAAACCAAGGGTGATGATTGACTGCTACGCAGGTGTGGTTCTGTGCTGATAAGCTGAGGTGGAGGTGTGACCCTCACGTACACGATCATTGGCTGGAGGTACAGTAGGTGAGGCTGAAATTGGTCTCCCAGGTTGAATTAACGCTTCATTACAATTATATTTAAGACGAAAATATTGTTTCATTTCCATATTGGACACGGGCAGGAAGTGAGATAGATAGAGGAAAACACTTTTCAGCTGTAACAAATGCTTTCTTCACCTCTCAGTCTCTTGCTAAACTCAGTCCTTTCATTGCATATTGAAAACACTCACCATAGCTTCACTACAGCCAAACAGGCTGTGTGTTTGTTTGCGATTATTATCAAGTACCCCCAAAAAGCATAATTCCCCTGCTTCAAAAAACAAAAAAACACTTTGCGTTCCATTGGCAAGATTATAGTATATCTGATCTTAAACTGGTCCAAACTTGCAAAATTCAAGACAAATTCTCTAAACTCAAGTAATTTCAAGTGGTTTATCTCATTGAAGACTGTCATTGTTTCCCAGCGGAGAGAACATCAGGACTCGATGCGCTGGGACAGTTTATAGACAGGTGTATTTATGTTTGTTGTGAAAGCGGCGAAGAGCAGAGAGATACAAACACCATTTAATGCTACCGCGGGTCACGAAGGCCTAACTGGTGTTTAAATCTCAGACAGGTTTCAGGGCTTATAGCTGGGTTTAAACGTCCAGGCTGTGCCAGGCAGGCGGAGGGGCGGAGGGTAGGGGGAGGCTTACCGCGGACAAAGGCCTGAGCGAGAGGTTGAGCCCTGGGCTAACTCACCGCTCTGTGATTGGGTCGGGTCCAAGCGCTCCAGGCCCGGGATCAACGAGAACACACGAGCAGGTACCAGGAGAAAAGGGGGAATAACAAACTGTTTGAATGTGGGTTTAAAAGTAGACATTCAAAAGGAAAATTCAAGCAAAATTCGCATAGTATTCTTGGATGTATGAAGTTATAACATGAAGCATCAAATCAGGTCGTTGGAAATGCATTTTGACTCATTATTACATTATAAATTAGAAAGATTGTCCTGTAGTAATAAAAAAAAAACGGCCAACGTTAGGTTTGCATTCTCTTAAATGTAGAAATGTTGTTGCTGTATCTTTATTTGGTAGAAAATGGATTATTACTTCAAAGGAAATTGGATTATTGGATTGTATTGTGGCCTGGACCAGAGCTCTATAGATGGGCGTACAGAACGCTGCAGTGCACACATAACCCCTGTGTTTGCCTCTTTACACTGTCTACCTGTAAACCTTGGGATTCATTTTAAGATTTTGATGCAGGTCTTTGCATGTTTGAGTCTTTCTGAGCTTTTGTCTGTTCATAATCCGAGCAGAACAATGAGATATGGCTAACAAACCCCGGTTAGATGTCCTGAGGTCACTGCTGACAACCAGAGGAGACCAGGCATTTGCTGTAGCAGCTCCCAGACCAGGGCTATTCAAATAAAAAAATTTACCGGGCCAAATGTTTATGGTCATTGTCCACTGGTCATTTGGCGAGTCATCCCCAAGCACCAGATATATTCAAATTTACATAAATAAATAAAAAATCATCACTCGTCACATGAGACAGGACGGGAGAAGATGGGAGAAACATACATGCGCATGTACAGACGTTAGTAGCTCCTACAGACTCCAAGCTTGCAGGCTTGTACTTGAGAATATTTCTTACAGAGGGATTTGTTATTATCTCATTCTTAGCCTGATTTATTGAATTTTGAACCCCCAAAACAGGGAAAGAAGACTCTGTGCAAAGCTTTGCAACTAAAATATCAACAAAATAAACCTAGCTCTATCCATTATTTAGATTTCGTCGCTGAAAATATAGACAATGTTGGCTATTTTAATGTATAAAATGCCTTATTTCTATATGAAAACATGAAATTACAGAAAATGCAATACATTTTCCATCAGTAATCTACAGCAAAAGTTTCAAGTTTATGTCTCCAAATTGATTTATTTTTCTCTCTTCACCTGCAGAATCTCGCTTTATCATTACTTATAGATAAATATTCCATGGCCTGTCCCTGAAAGAACAAGCGTTTAAGTCTGAGGCCATTTCTGAGGAACGTCTCCCCGAAACTTGGCGACTTTAGCATAGATAATATTCAAACAAGAATAAACACACATGAAAGATGCTCGCTGTAAATCTCTTCTACAGAGCGGTCTGCACACTTCTGGCTAAAGCTCCTATGAAACGAATGGACAGAATAACGAGCCGAGATTGGGCGAGTGTGACTTTACAGCGCGACGTTATAGCGCCAAGTCGTGCGCCGCGTGCTCGTAACGGTCACGCGCGCCACATCCCGTAATATTAATCGTTTGAAGATGTAAAGGCGTCGTCTCGGTCCACTCTCGCGGCGAACATGGAGATAAGCTTATCCTATAGTGATTTTTACGAAGCGATTGGACGCGCCGCGCTTTGATTCCGTCGCCGTGACCGTTTACATAAAAATACGAGATAAGGCTTATTTCACGGCTGTGTTTGAGGCAAAATGGTTCTTGTGCGCGGAGTTTGTGTGTGGCCTTGGCTGAATGGAAATGAATGCAAAGACGTTTTTAATATTTATGACATGAGCTTTTAAATAGGACATTGTATAGAAGCGTTTTCAATGATTCTGAACATTGTGTTTCATGCTTTAGAATTTAAAATGATGCAAATGCGCTTCATAGAAAATGTGGTGTCACGTCAGCATCCCGGCTTTCAGTTTCACTGAGAATGCTTGGATTAAGAAGGGGGTAAAGATTTCTTTTTGATATGAAAATGCGCGACAGTGCTTTGGAATGAAGGCTAGAATTTGCGGGTGTGAAAACATTTAAATTTAGAGAAGTCAATTTAAAACTGGGGCTGGTGCAATGTGATTTGGGCAGCTCCAACAGCTGCCCCCACGACCCGGCAACGGACAAGTGGAAGAAAATGGATGGATGGATGGAATTAAAAACTTTTGTTGTAGATTACTGATATAAATATGAACTCTCCAAGCAAGTTTGCAAGTTTTCCGTCATTTGTAAAAAAAAATAACCCCAAATTGTCTATATTTTCAGCAATCTAATCTGAATAATGGATCGAGCCAGGTTTAAATGTATGGTTTTATTTTTGACATATTAGTTACAAAGGTTGCTTTTTAGGTTCAAATCTCAATCAGTCAGGCTAGGAATTTGTTATTAAAAATCCCATTGAAAAACGTTTAAATGTTGTTAAGTCCAAGACTCCAAAGTTTGGAGACTGTAGGGCAGGGGTGCCGCACCAACAATAACTCGAACTTATTCTGCTCAACTTTATCTGATTGTACATTACACTAAATTGTGTATTTGGAATAGCTGATACCTACTGTTATTATAGGACTATTATTTTTAGCCATATCAAGCCAAGCATGCGTGTGCATCATTATTTAAGTTATTCAGCTTCTTATCCTCGTGAACTTTTACCATCGCACTGAAAGCCCCTCTGTGTTTGAATGAAATGAAGCGATACACTGTAGCAGGGGTCTCCAAGTAAATTTCCCTGGGGGCCAAAACGTAAATGGGGAGTGCATTTCCGGGTCCATAAACAAAAGCTCCAAAATAAAAATATGTTTTAATTGGGAAAATACTGTTGAGGAAACTATTTTCAATAAATGAATAATAATGAGCCTGACAGGACTGAGCCAATGTGTTGTTCATATCCTGATCTCTCATTATGTCAGGACAGGAACGGGCTAGAGACTTACTTTTTTTTAATATATACTCAGAAATGTATGCCCTACAAGCCATGGGCCGGATGGAATCATCTCGCGGGCCGTATTTTGCCCAGGTCTTCTGTAGGGGCTACTAAAGTGGAGATGTTGTTGCAAGAGTGGAATGAAAACCTCATTTGGAGAAAACGTGCCTAAAGTTTTGTAGAGTGGATTAGATTACAGCGTCATCTCAGTCTGTCTTTCGCAGTACACATGGATGTAAGTATTTGTGATGAATACATGTTGTTGGTTGCCTGGTTGTACCATACCCTCGTACTCATTTTGTTTCGTACAGAGGGTCTGGATCTTCACAATGGAGCTCCGTTAATAGGTAGGAGGGTGAACTCCTTTGAAACGATTGGATCTGATTTCCGCTAGCGTTTGTTTAACTCTTGGGAGCATTCCTTGCGCATTCCAAGGCTTCAGTTATAATTTTTGGATATTTGGGAGCCTAGCCAGAACGGATTGAAGAGCTTCCTTTACTTTCATATCCGCCGCCATTGCCGAACTACAACCAGCAAATGCGGCGCAAATGCTTGACGTCACCGACAACACCCGCCTCCCCCGCTCGCTGAATGGTAGGTTGAAATTCAACCGATGAAACGCGGCCACTGAGATCAGAACCAGACGTACATGTAGGGAAATTATAATTGATTGGAGTTTACGGATGGCTAAGACCAGGCTAACATGTTGTAGTTACGTCCTAGAAATCTCCAACTCGTTAGCGACAAAATGTCATATCGTACAGGGTAAGTTTTGTCTTTTTATATTAAAGCTGCCCTCAGCTATACTCCTGGAATTTGTTTTCGTTAGTAGGTGCCTGGAGGGCAACTTTCATGCAAGTCTGTGTTTTTTGGCATTTTAATGTTCCATTTCAAATTTAATTTACAGTGCAGTGCTTTTATTGCCCACAACCCTTGAATGTCTCATATATTTCCCGGTGCGTGCTTTATATATAAAAAAAGAAAAATTAGAAGCTCCCTGTAGAAATTGGATTATTAAACAACTTTGACATTTCATGAGGATTTCAGCTGATTACTTTTGTCTAGACAGCAGAACAGCACAGGGTGAAAGAGAGTGATGAGTGCGAAGAGACATTCAGCACATTGTCCGAGCTGTTACTCAGACCCATAGTGCTGATGACAGAGCCGTGTTCTGCCTTGTCCATTTTTAACGTACCTTTGGGTAATCACGTATATTTCAAATGACAATTTTCCCAACGGGGACAATAAAGTATACCTTAGCCCTTAGCTGACACCAACCGCCTCACTCCCATCACCCGCACTAACCGGCGGACCTTGGGGAACAGAGCCTTCGCTATCGCCGCCCCCACCTTCCGGAACTCACTCCCACAGCCCATCAGAAACACAGACCCACTACCAAACTTCACATCAGTACTCAAAACGCTCCTCCTCAAACTGGCTTTTTCTGAAAACTGTCTCTGTTTGTGTGTACAGGTATGTGTTAGCATGTATGAATGAGAGTAAGCTCAAGTGTGCACCCTTGTGCGAATTAGGACAGAATGAACGAGGGATGTCAGCATTGCAGCGCGGCTTACCGTGATGATGTCGTTATCTTCAGTGAGACCTGGGAGGATCATGTTCAGCACCTCTCCCTTGTTCTGAAGAAGATCTAGCAAGCTGGTCTGACACTTAATCCGGCAAAGTGTGAGTTGGCTCGGCAGGAGACACGCTACCTTGGGTCGAGGGGAGGTGAGGCCTCAGGTTGACGAGGTCGAGGCTATCCTGAAGTCCCCTCAGCCGCGCACCAAGAAAGAAGTGCGGTCCTTTCTCGGGTTGGCAGGGCGGTACCGGAGATTCGTGCCACAGTTTGCGACCATTGCGGCTCCCCTCACAGCACTCACTGCCAAAGGGCAACGAAACCCAGTCACCTGGACGGAGGAATGTGAGGAAGCTTTCACCACCCTCAAAGCTCACCTGTGCTCCTCACCATTGTGGAAGAGTCCGGACTTCACGAAGACGTTCCTGGTGCAGGTGGATGCTTCCATGGTTGGTCTGGGAGCAGTTCTAGCTCAGGGAGAACCTGGGGAAGAACGTCCTATTCTGTACCTGAGCCGCAAACTCCAGCCATGAGAGACCAGATATTCAGCTGTGGAAAAAGAAGGTCTGGCCATCAAGTTGGCGTTGGAGAGTTTGCCCTACTACCTACTGGGACGGGAATTTGACCTGGAGACCGATCATCGTGCCTTGACATGGATCTAGTCCATGAAGGATTACAACAGCTGCTTGACTAGATGGTATCTTGCACTTCATCCCTTCAGATTCTGCATTCGTCACCGTACAGGCAAGATGAATGTTGTGGCCGATTATCTGTCCAGGCTGCCCCACAGTGTCAACCTTCCGGAGGGGAGGGATGATGTGACGGAGCCAATCCATCTCTAAATACGTTGAGTGAAACGTGTGCTGTCTCCTCAGCAATGTAGCCGCAGGCCCACACTCACCCGCACGCACGCACCCACACACGCCACTTCATCCATTCCATTTGCGCATTTTCCCCATCCCCGCTGTTTTATGCACATATACGCTATATATACACTGTTTTCCCTCGTTCATTCTGTCCTAATTCGCCCAAGGGTGCACACTTGAGCGCGTTAGCTTACTCTCATTCATACATGCTAACATGGTAAATGGTCTCAACTTATATAGCGCTTTTCCACCTTCATTAGGCACTCAAAGCGCTTTACAGCAAGGATCCACTCACCCATTCACACTCTCATTCATACACCAGTGTACGCAGACACTAACACATACCTGTACACTTGTCCGGCCTCTCACGTTGGAAGCTGCGCGTCTGTGCCAAACCGAGGCAGTACTTCCTGGTACGTTTACATAGGAGCTGGCTGGTGCTGATCATGTCATGCGCATTATGTAACCACTTTGTGTACCGTTAAAATGTGTGGTTTGCGCAATGAACATTATTTATTATTTGAGCATTATGCATTTTGTCTGTACCTTTGTTTGCCCCAATACGGAGTTCTTTATTGTAAAGGAAATGCCCAGTGGGAGGGGCTTGTGGGGTATAAGGGGGAGCTATTTCAGGCTGGGTGGTCAGTGTTCCAGGGGTTACAGAGGAGGTAACATGGGCCAGGAGAATGTTCTGAGGTTGTGATTGCTGGAGTTATGGTAGAACTCAGTTTGGACTGGACATTTGGAAACTGTAAATATTTGTGGTCATTTTCTCTTTCCCCTCACTGTAAATATTCTGCACTCTTTGCACTTTGGAAAAAGGCTCAATAAACATCATTTGAGCACTTTGATCCGTTTTTGCCTGTTTTGGAAACTAGCACCGCTACACTTCTATTGTCGCTTTTAAGTGTCTTTGTGTGTCCAAAAAGCGCTATATACGTTATATGATTTATTATTATTATTATTATTGTTATTATTATTATTATTATTATTATTATTATTATTGGCTTAGCCCATATGATTTAGTAGACTACATAAAAACAGTCAACTTTCTGATCCCATTGTCCAAAGTCAGCCGCATGTTTCCATTTCCAAACAGGGTCAAAACAACATGGCTGAAAGCTGCACATCGGTAAAATGCATCTACAAATATACCCATATTATTAGAAATAGGAAAGCTTCATTCAGATACACAGCTAAAAACCAAGCCCGTAAGCACGCCTAGTGTCTGCATCGGGCGCTGAAAACGGGGAGGCGGACACGGCAGCTTAGTTCAGGTAGAAACTCCATTTGCGCGGGGAGCCCATTTTCGCTCCGAGGGGAGTGATTTTCCAGCATCCTGATGGTATTTTCAGCACAGATGACTTCTTTCAGATCCGAGATGGTGGATATTCGACCTCCACATCCAGGGCGGCAAATGGACATTGTTAGCGGGAGTCAGTGTAGCATGGCGTCTCCTTGGTTGGGGAGGTATATGCGGTGGGTGATTGGCCTGGACCGCTGTGAGATGAGATGGGGGGGGGGGCGGCGGGGGCGCGATGCTAAAGGCCCACAGCTGGTGTCCCCAAGTCCTCCCTGGTTTATGGCTATAATCGTAGACTCCCCGAATGACCCGGAGCAGTGTGATTCATTCATTGAATGACCTTATTTCAACATTTGGCAGCGAGGAGAGGAGGTGGTTTTCAGACAATAGGCAGGAGTGGAGGAGAAGTAAGTCATAAAAGTTTGAGCACAGTTAAGAGACAGGGTCTCGTGACTTTGTGTGGGCTAGTTCACTTTCTTATATCCAAACAAGAAATTATTTAAGGCGAGACGCTGCAGGTGAAAATATCGATTTTTCCCGCAGTGGTCAATGTTGAGTTTTTGAGCAAGTTTTCTCCTTTCACATCTTAGTTTTAAAGCAAGACTAAAATAAAAAAAAAAAAGATGCTTATTTATAAGACGATGCATATTTTATGACTTTTTGTCGACGAGCCAGAGATTGACAGGAAATAACTACAGCAGCGCGGTGCCAACTCAATTTTCCCATGCGTATTCATAAATATGGACATGTTTGGTATCCACGTGTACCACGAAAGGCGGGCGAGATTTCGCTGTTATCCAAATATGGTTTGCTAATCCAAATATCGGTGATGATGTACGGCCATACCATCTCTGTAGTACAGCTATAACTTTCGTTCTATAATAAATAATAAAGGCTAATTGCAACGCACTTGCTAATGCTAACACCACTAGTGTTAACGTCCACAGCAGCTTATAAATACACTCACTGAGGAGGTGTCCAACAGCTGTAATCAGAGCTAAAGTACATCATTCTGTTGATGAATATTAAGTAGCCATGTGCTCCGGGGCGACTCAGCCCTTTAAAAGTAAGCCTGTTTGCTTGGATAGTCCGGGTTCGTTTGAGGTTTTGTGAATGCGACTTTTTGGGTCGATTTTTGAGCCAAAAATGGCCCTATAACACTGAAATTCCTGAAGTGGATATTATTCAAAGTAATCGGTGAATTGGGCACTGGTAGAGGCTCAAAGGTAGAGCAGGTATTATTTTTTGAGTGAGAGCAAAGCCGATCCTGCATGTTTTTTTGTCTTTGACCTTTTGTACCGACTTCATTTGTGCTTCAGATATGAAACCATTATTATGTATCCATCCCAGAGGACCTCCTTGACATGCACATTCACCAGATTTTGAATTCACATATTTTTTACAATAGTTATAGGGCCTAAAGCCTGAAAACAGTAGCAGCTCTCCATTCATTTCAATGGCAGTGTCTTCCTATATTTTTATCTTCAGCCTTTCATACCAACTTCATTTAAACTCCAAATCCATAACGTTTTTAGATATACACTGCACAGGGCCTCCTCTACATGCACATTTACCAAATTTTGAATTCACTAGTTTTTTCATAGTTTCAGGACCCAAACAACAGTGCTATAACCCTGTTTGAAATATAGTCAAACTGTGATTCTCATTCACCAATTCCATTTTCTTACAGGAAAGTCCTCCTGTTTTCATCAAAAATCTGCTCAAAGCAGAGTTTACATCTTAATTCATGAACTTTTATCAAATGATTGAATGTTCAGTGCAGTTTGACAGTGAAAGTAAAGTACAATAGAACAGAACGTGTTTGGAAAAACAAAGCTGTAAAAGTTACACAAACAACTGACATTCTATAAACACCAGACAAATGCACATTTAATGTTGAGTGTTCAACTCAACATTGACCAAGCACATACAGTGCCTTGCGAAAGTACTAATACACCTTGAACGTTTGCACATTTTGTCATGTTTACAACCCTAAACATAAAGATTTTATTTTGAATTTTTTACTGAAAGTTCACACACAAGTAACAAATAACTGTGAAGTGAAAGCAAAATGATATATGATTCTTTTATTTTTTTTAAATAGAAAACCGAAAAGTCGGGCTTGCATATGTATTCATACAGCATGAAATAATACTTAGTTTAGTTTATTAGTTTATTAGAGAAGTAAACATTCTGCTCAAAAGGCGTGGGCTGAAGCAAAAGCCCCAAAATCCATACAACATTTACAATATAGCATCTACTGTACATAAAGTAGGGCCGGGACTTTTTTCGATTAATTGCGATTAATTAATTACATGAGGTTTAGTGCGATTAGTTTAGTTTATTTATTTATTTATTTGTTTGAGCAGTTAACCTGCTCAAAGGGAGTGGGCTGAAGCCAAAGGCTTATAAGCGCCCACCCCAAAATAAAAATAATAACATTACATTTAATATTTACAAGGTAACAAATCATAAACAAAGGAACATAGGGCAAAGTAACAATAAATGATGAAGAAGAATAAAACAAAACAACAGCAAAATAAAGAACAACAAAAGAATGTGCTACTTTTATGTTATAAAGGTGCATTAATACATATTATACTCTGAGATCTTGCTACTTCCCAGTTGTCATTACCATCCTCAATATGATTTAATTTGGGTTTAATTATCATTAATTATCATTATTAAAGGTGCATTAATACATATTATATTCTGAGATCTTGCTACTTCCCAGTTGTCATTACCATCCTCAATATAATTTAATTTGGGTTTAATTATCATTATTATTATATTTGTTTAATTGAGTTATTTGTGAAGTGTAATGTAAGCCCTGCATAGTGTGGTGCATTAAAAAGCCAGGGTGTAGAGCGGGCCAGTTGAAGAGGGCAGTAACTCCCCCTCAACAAACCCCCACCCAGCTGCCCTAACAGCTGATTTGTAGATGATGTTCCTATGCTGAGTGGTGCATTAAAAGACAAGGTTTGAGCCCGTTGGGAGGGTCCCTCTCAACAGATTCATAACTTGCCTACCCTAATTCTCAAATTGTAAATTTGAGCAATAGAATGACAACCGTTCCAAGCAGCAACACTCTTCCTTGATTATAGAGAAAATACACATAATTGATCCTACTGCGCCTCCTAGTGGCAACACATTTCTTGTTCTCTGTATGTTTCAAAAGTCTTTTGTTTGTATTTATATTTGAACAGGTTGATGTTTGGACATCGTTTCAACTCCATTTCCAGTTTATTCCACAATTGTACACCATTAACTGTTGGGCTAAAACTTTTCAAAGTTGAGCTATGTTTCTGAGTCCTAAAGTTTAATTCATCACGTAATTCATAACAACCAGTACGTTCTTGGAACCTTCTTTGTATTTGGCCTGGTAACAGTTTGTATCTTGCTTTGTATAACATCTGTACTGTTTGGAATTCAACGATGTCACAAAACTTCATGATCTTTGATTTTAAAAATAATGAGTTTGTGTGGTCCAAAAACCCAACGTTATGAATTACTCGGATAGCTCTTTTTTGCAACAATACTATTGGATTTAATGTGTTTTTATAAGTACTACCCAAAACCACAGTACAATAATATAAATATGGCAAAATCAGAGAACAGTATAAGATATGTAGAGCTTTGATGTTTAAAATGTGCTTTGCTTTTGCTATTACTGAAATGCTTCTAGAAATTTTCGTAGATATATATTTAATATGAGCTTTCCAAGTAATTCTGTCATCTATAATAACACCAAGGAATTTGATTTCATGCACTCGCTCTATGACAACACCCTCTATCTGAATTGCTTCCTGAGCATTGGAATTACAGTTGCCGAATATCATCATTTTGCTTTTACTCAGATTTAAGGATAATTTATTTTGTTTGAACCACTTATTGACACTTTTGAGTTCCAAGTTAACAATCCGACACAGTTGCTGTAAGTCATCACCTGATGCAAAAATATTTGTATCGTCAGCAAACAAGATAAATTTAAGTACTTGAGATGTTTTACAAATGTCGTTAATGTACATGTTAAACAATTTTGGGCCCAGAATGGAACCTTGAGGTAAACCACACACAATTTGTCGACAACTCGACTGATAATCACCTATTTTCACACATTGTTTTCTATTTTTTAAATAACTGATAACCCACTGTAGAGCTACCCCCCTAATCCCATAATGTTCTAGTTTATTAATTAGTATATCATAGTTTATTGTATCAAACGCTTTACTCAGGTCAATAAATAACCCTATTGCATATTTCTTGTTATCTACAGCATTAGTTATTTCTTCAATTATATCAAAGAGCGCGTGTGAGGTTGAGTGATTATTCCTAAAACCAAACTGATTGTCCGAGAGTAAATTACACCTTTCAATAAAGCTGTCTAGTCTAGAGTTATAAACCTTCTCTAAGATTGTGGAGAATTGCGGTAAAAGGGAAACAGGCCTGTAGTTTGTGAAGAGATGTTTATCTCCTGCCTTGAACAGAGGAATCACTTTTGCTACTTTCATACCTTCAGGAAATTGTCCAGTTTGCAACGATAGGTTACAGATGTGTGTTAACGGCTTAGAGATACTTTCAATAACACTTTTTAAAGTTTTCATATCCATGTCATGGTAATCTGTCGAGGTTTTATTTTTACACCCTTTAACAATGTCCAGTATCTCCTTTTCCTCCACAGGTTTGAGGAACATGGACAGAGGATTTGTGTCTATCAGTTCACAATTATAATTCTCAACATTTGCAATTTTTGCAGCAAGATTCGGGCCAACATCTACAAAGAATGTATTAAATGTATCGACTACTTCATTCATATTATTTAAAGTGTTATCCTCATCTTTGAAATATTTTGGATAATTAATCGTTCTTGGTTTATTTCTAATTATACTATTTAAGATGTTCCATAAACCTTTAATATTATTCTTGCCTATCTAACAACTTATTATAATAATCCTGTTTACATTTTCTAATGATACCTGTCAGTTTATTTTTATATTTCTTATATTTATCCTCAGCTTCTTTTGTTCTATCATTTATAAATTTTTTGTAGAGTTTTTTTTTTCTTGCATGCATTTAGTAATCCCTTAGACATCCATGGGTTTTCTTTACACTTTCTGTTTTTACAATATTTTTTCATTGGGCAATTTTTGTCATATACTTTATGAAATATTCGCGTAAACTCATCATATGCCTTATTAGTATCATTCTCTCTATATACAATACTCCAGTCTTGAGCTAATAGTTCCTTTTTAAATACCTCAATAGTTTTTTCTGTTTTTACCCTTCTAAACCAATAACTATTTTCATCATCAATATTTAAATATCCATTTTTGTACAATACAAAAACTGGCAGGTGATCACTAATATCATTTATCATTAATCCACTGACTGTATCACTATCTATTTCATTTGAGAAAATGTTATCAATCAAAGTTGCACTATGGGTTGTGATTCTACTCGGTTTAGTTATTAGAGGAAACAGACCTATACTAAATAAAGTATTTATAAATTCGTCCGTCTTTTTATGTTTATATGGGTTTAACAGATCGATGTTAAGGTCCCCCCCACAAACATGACTTTATGATTTAAACCTGCAAAGTGCTCCTCCATCCAATTAGAAAAAACCTCTATATCAGAGCCAGGTGTTCTATAAATACAACTTACAATAATATTTTTCTTTTTTTGCCTTGTAATTTCTACAGTAAGGCATTCAAGTACATCATCCACCACCATAGTCTTATTTTCCATTACTTTATAACTATAGTTGGAGTCTACAAACATAGCTACACCCCCACCATGCTTGTTTCTTCTGTTCATACTTATAAATTCATAACCATCAATAGAAAACTCAATTTCTTTGTCATTATTAATCCATGTTTCTGTGATTAAAATTACACTAAATGGTTTAGAAAACTGTTTTAAGAAACTTTTGATGTGGTTAAAGTTTGCATAGAGGCTACGACTATTGAAGTGGATTACAGTGAATGCCTTAATGTTCTTAAGTTTACTATTGTAAAGATCCTCTGTATAATATTGACAGTCATTAGTAGCTCTAGTAAAGAAGTTATTTTCAGGGTCGATGTCGATCTCAGTGTTCTGTAAGTCATATTGTGATAATGTAAAGTCCTGGTTATTTGCTTCAGCAATTCTCCTTAATGAAAGGTCCAAGTCGATGCTTCCTATAGAACTATATGTATTACAGGACATGTGAAGTTATGTGCTTTTACATACCAAAATCCATACGCTTTTCCCGGTGTTTATACTTGATTTGGTGTACTGGTGCGCGGACGTACAATGAGTTTATCATATCGCAAAAAGGCAATCTCCCCCCTTTCCCTGGCAGCTCTCAGCTCCGGCATCAGTTCTTTTCGCTTCCTTTGGATGGATTCCGTGTAGTCCTCGTTTATGAAAATTTTGGTCCCTTTGAGGTGTTTAGCGCGCTGCAGGATTGCTTCGCGATCCTTCCAACGCAGCAGTCTGGCAACAATGGGTCTCGGCCAGACTCTCCCGCCATCAGGCTTCCCCACGCGGTGAGCTCTCTCTACCTCCACCGGGTGTTGTAGTTGTAACTTTTCCCTCAGTAGTTGTTTAACTTTCTCCTCTGCGTCGGCCCAGGTCTCCCCAGGCGTCTCCAACACTCCCTCAAAGACCAGGTTGTTTCTGCGGCTCTGTCCCTCCAGATATTCCAGTTTGTCCGTGATAATATGCAAATTGTCACATACTTTATAAAAATCGTTTTGTGTGGTGTTCGTGCGCTCAGTGAGTTTCAATGTTCCTTCTTTCAGAGTGTCCACCTCACCTTGCGTGAACTGTAGGCTTGTTTTTAGTTCTTGTATGTCCTTTGTCTGTGAATCCATTCGGGTGTTTGTTGCTTCCATAATGATTTTAATGAATCCCTTGAAGTTCTCCTGCTGTTGATGCATTATTTCCCTAAACATGTCCCTTTGCTGCTCCATGAGTTCCGTGACTCGACTGAGGCTCACGTAATCCTCATCCGCCGGCGTATCTGGCAGTTGCCTCGCCTCTGTTTTAGTCGGTTTAGGCATTTTGCTCTCCCTCAACCGGACTCCGCAAAAATGTTAGCTGCCACACTGCTCTCACACTGCTGCTCACAGCCACAGCCATTAAAAATATTAATCGAAATTAATCACACTTTGCTTTCCACACTTCAGTTTCCTTTTTTCCTGCAGACGCACAAACAACACGTTAAGCCAAAAACAATTTGACTGTCAAACTTGTTTATTCACACAGTTAATCGCCGACATAAACTTATTAAAAAAGATAATCCTCCAAAATGAATCAAACTGCTGTTGTCTTTGAAGTGTTTGAAATTATCACACAGGCCTCACATCTCCACTTCAGATGAGTTAAAAAATATAAAGAAGCCTCTAAAAATAAATACAACCCCTTAATAACCCTAATGCGATTAATTAATTACAAAGGCCATATTTAACTCAATTTAAATTTTCATCGCGTCCCACCTCTATTTTTTTTTTAAACCAGCTGTTGCTATATCAACAAAGTCTGTTATGGCCTCTGAAGCAACAGATATGTTGTCTACAGTAATAGTACTTGAAAGTATTGTGTTTTACTTAAAAAAAACAGTTTACAGAAGGTCTACCTACCTATAGGCTACCTGAATTTCTGAAACGTAGGCTACTATATTTCTAAATATGCTATTGCTACACTTAATGGCAATATTGCACTGGTCTGTTGGACTTGGTTGAACAAAAATAAACAATATTTTGTTGCTTAAGCTTATGTATTCAGTCATTATTCAATGGTATACTAAAAATCCTTATGAAAAAACTTACTTCTCACTGTTCTCAGGTCAAATATTTATATGCGATTAATTTCGATTAATTCATTACAAAGCCTCTAATTAATTAGATTTTTTTTTTAATCGAGTCCCGGCCCTAACATAAAGACATTACATGACAGAACCATAATAATAACTTTATCCTATTGCAATTACATTATCAATCAAACAATTAGCAGCATCATATTTTGATTTTCATCAATGTCAAAGGAGAACCAGTTACACTTCAAAGCGGCTTTTTTAACACAGACCAAATTACAAAGCATTGTTTGAAATGTTCATATAGATAACAGACACGAAGCACAAGGACAACCACGATATCGTTTCATGTACGATGTTTAATACAAAGCAAGTAACAAAAGGCAAACCTTAATACTTTGTGGAACCCCCTTTTGCTGCAATAACAGCAGCAAGTCTTCTGGGGTATGACTACAAGATTTGCACATCTAGAGACTGACATTTTAGCCCATTCCTCTTTACAAAACAACTCAAGCTCTGTCAAATTGTTTGTGAACAGCAGTTTTCAGGTCTTTCCACAGATTTTCAATAGGATTTAGGTCAGGACTTTGACTGGGCCATTCTAACACATTAATATGTTTGTTTTTAAACCATTCCATTGTAGATTTAGCTTTGTGTTTAGGGTCATTGTCCTGCTGGAAGGTGAATCTCCGCCCCAGCCTCAATTCTCTTACTGACTCCAGCAGGTTTTCCTCCAAAATGTCCCTGTATTTGGCTCCATCCATCTTCCCAACTATTCTTACAATCTTCCCAGTCCCCGCTGAGGAAAAGCAGCCCCATAGCATGATGCTCCCCCCACCATATTGGACACTGGGGATGGTGCACTCAGGACAATGAGAAGTTTTATATTTGTGCACGTTTTGCATTTGGGCCAAAAAGTTAAATTTTTGTCTCATCTGACCAAAGCACCTTCTTCCACATGGTAGCTGTGTCCTCCATATGACTTCTAGCAAACTTCCAACGGGATTTCTTATGGCCTCCTTTCAATAATGTCGGCAGTACGTCACAGCTCCTCCAGAGTTATCTTGGGGCACTTGGTTGCATTTCTGACCAGTGCTCTCCTTGTTCGGTCTGTTAGTTTAGGTGGATGGCCGTGTCTTGGTAAGTTCGCAGTGGTGCTATACTCTTTCCATTTCCGAATGATGGATTGAACAGTGCTCCGTGAGATGATCAAATCTTGGGAAATCTTTGTATAACTTAACGCTGCTTTAAACTTCTCCACAGCTTCATCCCTGACCTCTCTGGTGTGCTCCTTGGCCTTCATGATGTTGTTTAGTGACAAATACACTCTGACCATAGCTCTGAGGCCCTCACAGAACAGCTGTAATTATACTGAGAGTAGATTACACACAGGTGGCCTCTATTTAATGGTTATAACATGGTTATGTTATAAAGGCACTGTAATTAATGCACTCAGAAAAATGCTGTATGAATACTTGTGCATGCCCCACTTTTCGATTTTTTGTAAAATAACAGAATCATGTATCATTTTACTTTCACTTCACAGTTGTCTGTTACTTGTGTGTGAACTTTCAGTCAAAAAATTCAAAATAATGTATATGTATTAGTACTTTCGCAAGGCACTGTATTTCATAAGTGAGGAATTCAGCAGTAATTGATGGTCTAGCCTCGCTGGATGCATGGTGCAGTGTGCAGTGTGATCTGTTGCTCTCTATAATGAATGAGCTGAACATGAACGCGATGAACACGCAAAAGGTTAATTCTCTGAGTCTCAGGTGTGAAAGGTTGTGTCAGAAAAATAACAGAAACATACTGAGAGCATTCCCATAAGAAACCACGCAAGAATGACCTAGTATCCATTATAAACGCTATATGACCTATGGTTCAGCTGCTTGAGCTATATTTGAGGGATCTGCTGAAACAACACAGTGCCTGTAAACTGTAAATAATAATAATTGTGACCTACAAGGGGGGAAAAACGCTTTCTTCTCTTGTACCAAAACTACTCTCTTTTACTAAAAACACTACTAAACAGTATCACCACAAAGTCCAACAATTAGACGACAATAATAAATGGTTTCAATGGTATGAATACTGCAAAATCCCTTTCACTTTTAAATTGTGTTTGACCATTTTATAATCTTGGAGCACCCTAATACTTCTACCAAAATTGACATTTCACATAACTGCATTAGAAAAGCGTTTAAAATGTATACAGCACTTTGTAACTCAATGTTATAACTAGCTTTTGCTCCATATGGACAATGGCGACACTCACCAGTTCTGCTTCAGTAAATCACTCAAAAGTAAACAGCGTAGTCGCAAAAGGCATAACAGTTAGGAATACAATGTCTAAAAGGCTGAACGCAGATAGGAATAAAACTTACACATTCTTTTCTGAATTCGTTAGCCTGTTCAGTGTATTAACATTAACAATTAATCTTTGCATTTTTTGAACGATCCAGATGTTTTCAGCTGTTGTCAACCACGTCATCGACCACATTTAGGTGAGGTCAAAAAATTATTGAAAATCATTAATGAAAGTATGAGTCTCTCTTTTGAGATTAAAAGTATAAAAGTCTGAGCTAAAAGCTAAATTGCATTGACACATTCAATGGCTACTAAACCTCCTTGACTGTGGCCTTTTGACTCATTTATCTGTCATACTTTCCTTCCTCTGCACAAAAAATGTGGTACATTTCATGTTGTTTCTGTGTTTTACAGTCTAGACCAGAGGTGGGCAAACTAAGGCCCGATGATTTAATCCGGCACCTTCCTTGTAGAGCACAAATTCCTGAGTATGTCAATAAAAAAGTAAGTCTCTAGCCCATTCCTGTGGGGAGTTATGATTTGTTAAAGAGGGGGTATTATGCTTTTTTCAATCACATAGCACCAGTCTATAGCATACTACAATGATGACGTAACCTTCTGTTGGTCTGTATATGCAGTAAATTAAAATAACTGCCTTGAATAAAATTGCTCTCTCAAAATGGCTGTACTGAACGTCTTGAAATAGGCCTCTGTCTCTTTAAGAAGCTTTCCGACACGCCCCCTTCAGCACACTGCTGTGGCATCTAAACAACACTACTGTGCGGGAAGGGGGCTCTGCTGAGCTGAGGAGCAGTGGTTGGTGGCTTGGCTGGTGACAAAAGGTGCAGAGGCGTCTCCAGGAGGTGGGGTCGTTCCTAGGAGGACTGAGGCATAGCTACACCTAAAATGGCTGCCGTCTAAGTTTTTACTGATTACTCAAAAATATGTGAATGAGCCAAGGCAACACTCCAGGCATGTGTTTAAAGAGGGAATGACATAATAACATGATATAAAGCTTGAAAAAGTCGATTTTACATAATACCCCCCTTTAAGGAAATAACCAGTGAGCTCATTCCAGCCACTAGGGGGAAAGTTAAATTTTAAAAAAAAGGAAAGAATTCCACATGTGTCCAGCAGAGGGCAGTGACATAATAAGAGATCACGGCAACACATTATAGCCACGTGGTAAATGGTCAGTCTGCCCCAGGACGGCTGTGTGGAGTGAATCAATAATGACTACAGTATAATGACTACAGCGTACTCTGAGAAACTTGTGACACAGGCTTGTAAAGCACAATACAAGTTTAAGCCGTTATTATTATTTATAACAGTCCTGTCGGGCTTTTGACCAAATCCGCACTATTTTAAAATCACAGCTCATTATTATTCATTTATTGGAAGAAAAAAAAATTGTCAATAGTATTTTCCTGTTTACATTACCGGGCCGTGACCCACGGAGGAAGCTGGATTTCGGCCCACAACCCAAATGAGTTCAACACCCCTGGTTTAAAGGGTGAACAATATCAACATTTTCACTGACATGAAGAAGAATACTACATAAATGCTGCAATTTGTTGCACTTTTGCAATGTGTCGTTACAGTAAAATTGAGAGTTGTACTTGTTTGAAATGCTCCAAACTGGTCCGGCCCGCCTGGTGAGTTCGAAAACCCACTGTGGCCCTTGCATCAAAAAGTTTGCCCATACAGTACCTGGTCTAGACACTTTCACTAAATGTGTGCTGAGTGTTAGCTCACACCTGACTGTTTTTAGAATTAGCCTTTGCACTGCAGCTATGGTCCCTGTTGCACAAAAAGTGGAAGTGTGCACCCTGTTGGCCTAAAGCATAACTGCGCCTCTTCAAACCATTAAAGATAAGCTTAATATGTTACTTTAAATCACAAAAAAGATCTATATAAGGCTAAGGGGTATAAAGCTTTTTGCTAGCTGGCGTACGCATTTTGTCGCAGCAGGCTCGGATAGCTAACGGCATTTCGATTAACTATTTAAGCACTTATCTGCAGCAGGAGCAGAGACTAACCTGGGTTACACTACTTCCTGACGCCGAACAGTAGCATCTCCCAAAAATCAATCATTGAATAAAGGAGTCAGAATCACAGCGTCGGCCTGGTGCATGAAAACAAAGGACCATCCGTCTTTGTAACGCGGGCGCAGAAACATCCTGACAGGCGAAAGGATGCGTTCGGACAAATGGGCACAGTGCACGGGCGGCACCGGTCTCTTATTGACTGGAGAACCGTGAGGCATGTGTCATGAGAAACGAATGGAGTGTGTACAGCTGTCAAAACGCATATTAGAGATGATATTTCAACGAGATCCAACGGCATCGGCGATAAGGGGCAGGCGCGCAGAAGAGGGCCGCGGGAGATGGAATAGGAAAGTGTGTTAAGGAAGTATTCACACCACTATGTAGTCCTTTAGTTGGTGTATTGAAGAGTATTGTTCTCGTAACTTGGACAGGTTGTGTCCAACACGTGAACAAAACCGCCAGAGTTGACCAACCAAAAATAGCCGTCTAATTGTGCATTCCAGCATCACAAGCGCTTCTCCTTTTCACCCCAAACTGTAGTGCTCTTTTGAGACACTTTTGACACCTTTGAGAGGGGCTCTCGACCGTCTCAAGTTTCCATATGACAGCCTGTAATCGAGTTGTTTTCTAAAAGGTTTTTCTCTTGACACGACTGGCCATGTTTTTTTGTTTTTGTTTCTATGATTCAGTTCGGTTCGGAGCGTTATCTTCCGCGTTTGTCCAAGCCAAATGGACATTAACATTACAGCAACGGTCCTGTGTCAATCCACGAATGTATTAGTGTAAGATCTCAGAGGTTTTCAAAGCGAGAGTCAAACTGGCTTGGCGTAAACAAGAACTGAGTAGTTTTAGAGTTTCATTTCAAGTTAGATTGTCATACATTGATCAGATGAGCGTGAAATTGAGTTATCGACTTTCCTGTCAAAAACTGGTAAATTATTATTACGCTGAGGGAATCCCAGGAAGCTGTTGGGGTTGCTATCTCCACTTTGCAGTCTGAAAGTTGTTCAAATGTGCATATGTTATCATGCTCTTCAGGAATCAGGAAGTGCTGGAGGAAGTATATGAAAAGTTACAAATGCGTTTGGGCTAAAGGTTTAGAGACAGTGCCTTCAAAAGTACGGATTTGAAGAAGTTTCTTCTTATGCAGCATTTTATGTGGGGAAAAAAAGCTGATATTTGTGCGTATTTGACCTTGTAGTGACCCCAGCTGTGTGAGTGGTCAGCATGGCGCCTTTACTTTCCATCACACTGGTCTCTAGGACGCTCCAGGATAAATTGTTTGGAAGGTTTTCTCTGCTGACGGAGCCTCTCACCAGAAAACCTACAAAGCAATTGGGCCTGGAGCGTTGTAGACATCACTGTGATGGAAAGTAAAGGCGCCATGCTGACCACTCATACAGCCACTGTGTCGCTACAAGGTCAAATACGCACAAATATCAACTTTTTCTGTTTGTTCTGAACACGCTGAACACAATCTGTGAACAGTTGGGTCAATATTGTAAAGTATAAGCACTAAACTCAAGTCATTTTCTTTGAGATACTATCTTGGCTACTAATTCTCCAGGGTGAAGTCCACCTAAGTCGCATTTTACACAAGTGTTTTTGAAGCATAAGTAGCTTTCCGACGTTCTGGTTGTGTAAAAGTAGCTCGCTAGGTAAAACAGGTTGGAGACCCCTGAGTTTAATAAGCTCTCTTAGTCATTATACATTATAGTTAAAGATCATCAATTTGTCTAGGTGGAAACATAAATAAACCACTTTCGAAATGTTTTGCACTTGAGATCATCATAAAGGCTAAGTGCATATTGCAGTGAAGTGACCTCCTACCCGAGTTAGCTCTTCTTTTCTCTGTTTTTTTGGTGTGTCTTATTTTCCTTATGGATTGCGGTGTCTGAATGTTTTTTTTGGGATGATTGAGTTCCTGACGAGAAGTACAGAAAACAGCGGTGAGTAAAAAGCGGGGACAATGCGAGTCCAGTTGTCTTTGTTTCAGCTTCACCAGACCTGGATGACTGAGAATTTGCACCATTGTAGTGGACACGCGTGGTAAGGAATAAGCTATCTGTCTGTGTGTGTGTGTAATTGTGACCCGACTCCACAGGCCTAATCGAGCGCGCGGTTTGTGGAGTTTACTTCTTCCACTCCTGTTCCGTCGACCTTGCGGTGGCACGTTTTCGCCTCATCACCGCATAGGCGCGCCCTGACAGGAGCAGCTGCGGTGTGTGTGCGCGCGCTGTTTACGAAGCCAAGGGCCACGGTATGTCTGTGTGAACGCTTGGATTAACACTGTGCCGGCCCCCTGCATATGGCGGGGATCAGACAATTAACCTGCGCGTGATCTGCCCGGCCATTAGGGGGCGGTGATTAGAGCGAGGTGACCCCGGGTCTGCGGCCGACTGATGGAGAGGGCCGGGAACAGACGGGGCTTAGACTCTGAAACCATTTTGTGAAACGTTCAATTGAAGTTTACTTCAGTGCTGAGTTTTGGAGGCTGTATTAGCTGTCAACTGTCAAAAAGAAAACACATGTCAAACGGACTCCCGCCTTAACCAAGCACATTTGTGACCCAGAAGTCAGCTGACTCACTTTCTCAACAAATGAAGGAAGAAGGATATTTTTTGAAAATGGGTGATTTTCGCTTTTTTTGCAGATTCTGTTAGTTGAGATCACATAGAAACCTCCCTATGTTTCAGAACCCAGTTTTGGTATATTTAAAAGCGTACAATTACAGGTAGAAATCTCCATGTTTTTCCTTCAGATTCTGTGTGTGTGTGTGTGTGTGTGTGTGTGTGTTTGCATACCGGTAAGCGTGGCTACTTATTATACATGCTCTATCCGAACGAGGCAATATGAAGTGGATTTACACTTTTTTCTCAAGTTGTCGCCGAAGAAGAAAGAAGTGGATTTATTAATCACGGATATTTGGCGCCGATTTATTAATCACGGATATCTGGGTAATGACCGAAAGGACAAGATCGCGGATACAAGCAGCTGAAATGAGTTTCCTTCGCAGGGTGGCTGGGCGCACCCTTTGAGATCGGGTGAGGAGCTCAGTTATCCGGGAGGAGCTCGGTGTAGAGTCGCTGCTCCTTCAGGTCGAAAGGAGCAGCTGAGGTGGCTAGGGCATCTGTTCCGGATGCCTCCTGGTCGCCTCCCTCGGGAGGTGTTCCAGGCATGTCCTATTGGGAGGAGGCCTCGTGGAAGGCCCAGGACACGCTGGAGGGACTATGTCTCCGAGCTGGCCTGGTGTCGCCTCGGGGTCCCCCAGAACAGCTGGAGGAGGTGTGCGTGGATCGGGAAGTCTGGGCATCTCTGCTGAGACTGCTGCCCCCGCGACCCGGCCCCGGATAAAGCGGAAGAAAATGGATGGATGGATGGATATTTGGCGCCGCTTCCTCATGAAGAGCCTTGATAGCAAAGCAGCGACAGCGGGACAGAGACGCTTTCTCTGATGTCTCGCTCTGTCAACAAAACATCCGCCTGTTTCCACGTTAGAATATGCTTGTCTCCACCGTCATGTGTTTCCTTGTGTTGTTTGGGGAGGAGGCACCGCTGCTTTGGTTTGCGTTGTTGACTCATCCTTTAGCGAACAAATGCCACGCAAATAAGGCAGTTTTATACATACGCCTATTGTCCGTCAGTTTATATGTGTTTGAGTGAGTGAACTCAAGGCCTGAGGACATAAACCCCACTCACATGACATGACAGGGAGGAGCTTTACAGCGGTTTGGCTTTAAATGAGATCTAAATGAGCCCTATTGTCACTCGGAGCAGCAGAGTGAGGTGAGAAGAGGTGAAAACTTCAGAGGCCGTTTACTCACCTTTGAGATATTTTGAGTTCCTACATTCAAATTGCCACATCTTCTCCAGATATTATCAGATTTTCATGAGTTACACATTGTTGGAAACTTTGACTACACTTTCTGAATCTATGTCCAGCTCAAAATGCCCCATAACCGAGTTGTGTGCCCCGTTCTCATGATCGGTCACATTTTCTCCAGTTCGACTTCAACCAAATCTAGAAGCTTCTTGACTGGAGTTTACAGCTTACAATAATAACAATAATAATAATGAATTTTATCTATAATGCACTTTATATTTGACGAACAAATCTCAAAGTGCTACAGTAAAATGGCAATAAAAGCAATGAGTACCAAAAAGAGTAAAAGCAGCCTATGGTTAAAAAGTCAGTAATAGCATTGACTAAATAAAAATTATTAACCCAGCACATTTTCTCCAGTTTGGCTTTGCACAAATCTAAAAAGTTTCTGAAGAAAAAAAAAAAAGTGTCAAAATAGGGACGAAACGAGGATGAAAACACAATAAAAATGTGACTAAAGAGCGACGAAAATGCATAGGAAAGGCAACAATACACACAATAAAAAAAAGCGACAAAAAGCATAACTAAAGAGTGATGAGAAAGCAACAAAAAGCCACAAAGGAGCAACAAAAAGGTGACAACAATGTGATGAAAAAGTGATGAAAACACGACAAAAAAGCGGGCGGGGGGGGGGGCCGAACTGGAGAAAATGTGCTCGGTAAGAGGTTAAACCTTAAATTGACATGCACAACTTTTACTATATCTATATATAGATCAGTGCATTTTCTCCAGTTCAGCTTTACCCAAATCGAAAAGGTTACAGCATATAGGCCAGAGTAACGCTTCATTTGAAAGCTAAGACCTACAAAACGGATCGTAACATTTTTTAAGCATCTTTTCGTCTTTTTTGTCTCTTTTTTCATCAGTTTTTTTTTTTTTGCTTTTTTGACACTTTGTTGTGTTTTTTGTCAGCACATTTTTGTGGCTTTTTTGTCACCTAATTTTTGTCTCCATTTTGACGCTTTTTTCTAGAAGCTTTTAGATTTGGGTAAAGCCAAAATGGACAGAATATGTCCGGTTCAGAGGTTAATAACCCAATAAATGTGCTTTTGATAAATATTGAGCTAAAAATATGACTGTCATTTATGGAAGGATAAGTTGGTATAGTACTTGTTATGACAGACCTACTGTAGTTGTCCTTATTATCACATTAAATCCCCCAGTAAGAGCTGCTCAATGAATAGAAATACAGCTGCTGCTTCATTTTAGGCAACAGTCAATGAAGCCGTACTTTGGTATTAGTTGTATCATTCAAAATCATGCTTTAACTATATATATTTTTGCCTTTTTCCACAACATCAACATCTTGGCCTTGGAGAGGCTTTAAGAGGTTTATACTGGAGAAAGATAAAGTAACTCGAAGTCTCCAGTCTCCAGGAATCTCCAGTGTACAGAAACCTCTTAAAGGAACAGGCCACCGTTTTTCCATACAGAGATATGTTCTTACCTGAGCTTAGACGAGTTGATACGTACCTGTCTGGTCTTTGTGCCCGTGGAAGATCGTGGTAGCTTCTAACTTCACCCCTGTTTGGAGCTATAGGAATACATTGGGAGAGGCCAAATGCTAACAACATCTTTGGTCTTTTGCGTGACTGAGCGCACACACAAAGACCAGACAGGTACGCATCAACTCGTCTAAGCTCAGGTAAGTGCTTTGTCATGTTTCACTGTTTCACTGTTTCTTCAATCAAAAATCTTGAAGTTTTATGATTTAGTCGATTTGTACACGGCAAAGTTCATTTACCAAGTTAAACATAATAAAATTCCTAAATGCTTGCAAATATTGTTTACCCAGCGAGAAAGTAATTATAATTTCAGAGGACCATGTATATTTAATCAACCACAAGTACATTCTACATTAAGAGAACACTGTTTATCAAATAAAGGAGTTAAAATATGGAATAGTTGCTGCAATGAGTTAAAACAAGCCACGTCTCTTTTTTAGTTCAAAAATATTTACAAGAGAATAACAATGGAACAATGAAAATTAATTAAATAGGCTTGCTTCTGGTGTGGACAATGGTCCACTAATGTGTTAATTTTGTGAACAGATGTTGCCATTAATGTGCAGCATTTATTATTTAAAGTAAAGGGCCAGCACAATAACCTTTAGCTTCTGCCTGCACCTGGTCATCTATTGTGTTTCTTGTTTTGAATGATTTGTTTGAATGATTTGTAAATGACCAAACCGAAATAAATGAAATAAATGAAAAAATGTTAATGAGGCTGAAACTGAGCCCAGGTCAGATCAATAGGCAGGTGAATAGCAGGGATCAGCTGAAAGTAGGGTCGTTCAGACTGAAACTTCGGTGTGAGTTAGGTCGTTAGGACACAGAACTACAAAGACTTAAAATACAAAGATGTTTATCTTCAGGGGAGATTAGCTCTCAATAGAGGGGAGGGACTAAGCCAAGCTAAACTCCTCCCTGTGGTCTATATCTGGGCTGTGGGCTGAGCTAAACCCTAGTGCACCGACGAAGCCTTTTGGATGAGAGGCGAAACGTTCGACACTTCAACTACCGAGTACAGAAGATGACTCAAGAACCTTCATTGAAGATGGACAACACCTGTACGACTGAGAGCCTACACAGACATTACTCCCTCGTGTTTCCCACGATTATTAATTCACAGATATTGACATGTTTGGTATCCACATGGAGCACACAAAGCGAACAAGACGACTCTATGATCCATATGAGGTCAGCGGCAAGAGAGTCCGAGAAAAACACGCACATGCACAGACGTTACGAAACATTAGGTAGCGTTTTCTCAAAGTGAGGTCTTGCAACAACATCTCCACTTTAGTCGCTCCTACAGAGACTCCGAACTTTCCAGTCTTGTACTTGGACTATAGTTTGAAGGATTTTTCAGAGGGATTTGTTAATATCTAATTCCTAGCCTGATTTATTGATGTTTGAATCCACTCGTGCTTATGCAGAGCTACACACCCAAAGCAAAACTCTAGAGGCGCATACGCTTTATCCTTCCAAACTAAATGAGTCGCTGTTGTTTGTAGCTAAGGCTTGAATGAGGAAAGTGCGGTTCTGCCGGCCAGGACGCAGGGTCATGACCGCACTGCATCCGTGATTCATCTTGCCTCGCCTCAAAAGTCACATTTATTAGCCTCTCGAGTAAGCCTCATCGGTGTATTGACTGAATAATGGTTATGTGGTGAAGAACCGTGACTCAGCGCTTTTCCCCTCCCTTTGAAAACCCACTCCGTGTCAGAGCAAACCAAAGGCAACGCAATGTCAGTTTGTTCCCAAGACGTTGCGCTCTTCTTCTTTCTTTTTTTTTGTATAAAGGGTCAGTGGCGCGCGTGAAAAATGGCGTCGCTCGGAGATGGGCCCGGGGACGGGAGTGGAAATGGGCTGCTGATGATAGAGGCGCAGCGCATCCACGAGGGGTGAGAGGCGCATATTACACACACCATTACTCTCAAATCTAAAACAGGGCATCGCCGCAGCCTAATGACACCGGGATCAGCCGTACGTGCCCGCGGTAAACAAGGTCTGGTGACTTCGATAACATTGACACTCCTGTTCAAGTCTGGTGTAACTTTGTGTTGTCGTGTTGGAGACTTTCTGACCCGAAGAATGCCGTCAAGGAAACTCAACGGTGCAATGCAAGAGCTTGTTCCAGGCTGATCTACATTCAGATCACTTTGCAACATCAAGAAAAACGTTTATGATTTGTCCATGAGTTCGACATAGATCTACAAGTGCGCCAAAATCTGTTTCATTTGACATGATAAAGCTGGTGTAATGTAGCAGGAATAAAGACACCCAAACAAAAACGTTTTTCTCGTCGTAGTTGAGTACATTTCTTGTGGTAGAGTAAATTTGATTTTTCTATCATAGATCACCATAGATTTACATTTTAAACACAGCATTTGTGAAAGAAAAATGGGCAGTGGGTGGGTGGAAGCAGTGTTCATTTTGATTAATTAACATATTTGAATTTAGTTTTAGTCTTGTAATGTAATTTAATTTTGTCAAATAATTATCAATTTTAGTCTAGTTTTAGTCGACTAAAATCTTTACATTGCATTATTCATTCACTCCATACTTGGTGGTGGTAAGCTACTATTGTCTACCCCAGCTGCCCTGGGGTAGACTGACGGAGGCGAGGCAACCAGTCTGCGCCATCGGCCCCTCCGACCACCACCGGCTACTCACTACATTCACTAAGGCTTCCTCGTGTTTCCAAACGGTCTCCCATCCAAGTACCGACCAGGCCCTTCCTGCTGAGCTTCCAAGGTCTGACGGGATCAGGCAGAGCAAAGGCGGTATGGTCACAATATAATCATATTTAATCAAGGTTTTCTGCTTTATGGAACCTCTCCCACATGAACAAAGCACAGAGCTGTTCCTTTGGCACTGATTGTAATTGATATGAGGCTCTTTCAAACTGGCCCCGGAAGTTTGGATGAGTTTAGTCTCTTTTCATTTTTATTTAGTCATATTTTAGTCGATGAAAATATCTGGACCAATGGGCGAGGAACATGCTTCTTTATGGTCCTCGTGGCGGGGAGCTGACATTGCTGTAATACCACCCTCTTGTGGCCAGGGGCGACTCAGGATTCTAATGGGAATTCAGACCTCCCTAGAACGGCTTAAAAGCCTGGCTCCAAAGAGTTGTTTTTTATTTCTAAATGTCGCTATGACCCACGTGACAACGCTGGGGTAGGTGAAATATTTTTAACCACGCTGGTTTTTGTATATCAACCCAAACTAGTGCAAGCTTTTTCAGTGTATTGACTGTCAATCAAGATCTAGAGCTCTGTGGAGCTCCGCCTTTTTGCCCTTTTAAAGAGTACCTAAACAGGCGTGCCAAAGCCTTTCCCCACCCACAAACAAAAGTCAAAAATTGCCGCGAAAGAGGCGGTCTCTGAAGTTTGGGGGTGACATGCGGGGGTGAGTGTGTGGGCCTTTGCATTGGCACAATCACAGCAGACTGATTACGTGGGAGGGACTTGGTTATAAACCACAGGTACAGGGGCAGGACAATGGGCAGCACCTGATGACGATGTGTGGAACTGGTGCGGCTTATGACGTTCTGTGGAGGCTGTGGACACTCTACAGCCAATCAGGAAATTCTAATTTAGTAGCAGAGTTTACCCTGAAGGGGGCGCAACACATTCGTTTTCAGGCCAAAGTTATGATTTAACACATGTTTGCGCTATAATGTCAGAATAATGTCAGGGACCAGTAGACAACACTATGAGACACCCATTGAGACAGTTTATCAGTAAAAAAAACTTGATTTGGTGTTTAGTTGCTCTTTAAGAAACAGGCTGCCATGTAAGTTTCACAGAGGACTCAGGACCATTACCGTGAATGTGGCTGAACGGGACCCACTTATCTGTATTATATTATATCTATGATCTGGACATTTCAGTCATAGTTTTAGTCTTATAAACAACTTTTAATTTAGTTTTAGTCCAATTTTAGTCGGCAAAAATATTACTTTGACTGAAATTATGACTAAATATTTTAGTCGACGAAATGAACACTGGGTGGGAGTGTGTGGGAATGGGGAAGGCTGGTAGGAAGCAGGTGATCGGTGCAGGTGGGTATGTGAAGGGGTGTGGTTTGTGGGTGGGTGGGGTGTATAACTGTGAGTGAGTGCGTATGTGCAGAATAGATGTTGATGACTGAGTGAGTAAATGGTAAATGGACTCAACTTATATAGCGCTTTTCTCTACCTTTATCAGTAAGGAACCAGTTCACCAACCACCCATTCACACTCTCATTCATACACCAATGTACGCAGACAAAGGCATCTGTCCGAAAACAATGTAAGTCCAGTTGGTTTGTTTTAAACCTACCTAAGAGTTCAGATTTTAGAGCGGCCCTTAGTCAGTTGCCCTGGATAACTTTTGTCCACGGGGGAAACACTGGCCAAAATAACATTTAAAGTACGACAGAAAGAACGTTTCCAGCTCGGACGAGAATTTAGAACTCTGAGCCAATTACTTCAGTGGCAAAAGAAGGGAGCGAGCCGATAGCAGGGGGGGAAAAATGGCCCAAGATTTAGCGGCGGGATTGCAAAGTCCACTGCATCATGAAGAGTGACAGTTTGCCTCCTGATTTACAAAGTAGGACGGCTCGAGTTCAGTTCAAAGTCACAGCGCAAGCGACAACAGCAGCTCTGCGCCTGTTAACCTCCAAAGTACCCAACACACGCCCCCCCCCCCCCCCCCTCTCCACACGCCCTCCCCCGGCCCCCCTGTCCTCGACTCGCCCCGGGGCCACGCTGTCTCCGGAAAGAAAAAAAAAAACTCCAGAACCCGCCGCTGATGACAAGCTGACAAGTCCATCCATCTCACTTACCCTCCGGACAGCTCGCGGCGGCCACGGCAATCAATAACGCTCACAATTAGTTCCTCTGCCGTTCCCGGGGGCGCGGGGAAGGCGGGCGGGGGTCATTCTGAGGGTGGTCCCGTACACAGATGGGCTGAGAGCTGCATTTGCACGGGGCACGGGTTCTCTCCTCCCTGACATTAGAGCGGAGGACTCGGCGGAGCAGCTGACATTTCCCACTCGCCAGTGTCCAGCCGAGAGGTCAGCGAAGTGACGTGGGTTTGGATCTTTGTTCTCTGCGCTAAGTCAAATCCTACTGCCACAGTCTGAACACAAACTGCGTTCTAGATCCAATTCAATCAGCACTGGACAAAAGGCCTGGAATTTAGAGATTCTACTACAACTATGCTAAACTCCAGAACAGGGGCGTGCTGGGACCTAATTTCAGCCCGGGAATTTGGAGAAGACTGGCCCGGAATTATAGCTCCGTCTTAGTGCGCTGGTCTCAAGTACAAGAGGTCGCTGGATCAAATACCACATTGACAATTTTCTAACAATTTCTCTTTTCACATGGGCCGCTGCACACCCAGTCTGAGCCTGATACAAACCCACAATCAGCACAAGTTATGTAGATAAAAACATTTATTTGACCACTTTTCTACCTTTCACTGCCTTTTTGTCTCTTAACTCGCGCAGACACTTGTCTCCGCTGGATTGGACTGCACCAACTTGAACTAAAGCGGAGGGTGTTCCACTTAAACCCCCTTAAACACCCCTCTGAGTTAGTTCAATATCAAATGGTATCTCCCCGCCACAAGAATGAAAAGTTCGATGCGAATATTTTTCAGATTTTCATTCATCAGTCATTATTTTGATAGATTTCCATGACAATTACCCTCGTGTTACTTCATTTATATCTGGAACACCAGCTCACGCTCCTGGTGCAGCCCAGTTAAAGCCTTTAGGCCTGGAATAGCACAACTGTGAGTCTGTTATTATTTTATTCTGATGGCCCGGCCCAGAAGCACCGGAACCGAGCGGCCCACCTGGAAAAGTCCAGACTCTCCCTATGGCCAGCATGCCTCTGCTTCAGAAGCTAACGCACAAATGGAAAAGCACAACAGCGAACCTTCTAGTAAAGAAGTAAAGACCCTGGTTATGGGTCAGAGGTGCTCCCTCCTATCCAAAAGGATAATTCAGTAAAATAATCCGAGGCGAGCAGTGCTCCTTTAACCATATGCTACTTTTTACTTCTACTTAAGTAATATTATAATGAAGTATCTGTAAAAAGGTTATTTGTTCTCTGCTTTTGACCCATCTTCAGTGCCGCTGGGGTGACCTGTGAGCAGCCAGATGTGAAGCCAGGCTAATGGTCAGTCACCTGGCTGGCTATGTACAGTATATGTGGGTGTGCGTTGTGTAGTTTGATGGCCTCGTCGTAGTTCCCGTCGCCACTGTTGCATCTCTGTTGTTTTAGCAAAATTATGAATAATAATAATAATAGAAAAAAAGAAAGAAAAGTTGATTACATCTGGTCTGGGCTATTGTTATTTTTTTTGGCGTTGGTGAGGCCATCTAATTTGGAACGTTTTTTTTAATAATGGGGTAGGAGTTTATACGATTTTTTCTTCATCTTACTCCTGTTCTTAATGTATTATTGTTTTGTTTGCTGGATTGTTGTTGTACCAATTTTATGTTGCATTACCATGAAAAAATAATAAATAAAATGAAATATACATACATTATGCATATTTTCTGCCATTTTGGGGGGAAATACTAGGACTTTTAAATCATTTCATGTTTAGATTTTTCATAATTTATGTCATTCCTGAACCATAAATCAGACCCTCAGTTACTCACTACTCACATACACTACTGGTCAAAAGTTTGGAGACGCTTTTGTTTTGTTTTTTACTTCAAGACCATTTACACTGTAGATTCTCACGGAAGGCATTCATTTATGAATGAGGACATTCTGAATAATGTTTTAAACATAAAAAAAGTTGAAATAGATTTTTCAAAATGCTTTGATTGATGCGTTGCATTCTTTTACTTCTTCTCAATGAACTTCATGATGTCGTCACCAGAAATGGTTTGGACTTCAGCTCATGGAGAAAATGCCAAGAATAAAGGGCGTCAATTTTGAAGAATTTAAAATATAAACATATTTTGAGTTATTTCACCCACTTTGCTCACGCAAACAACCATTATTGAATAAAATACTGTAATAAATCCGTCCAGCCTGCACTGGCTCAGCAGACGATCCAGACCATGACAAGCTGGATGAGTATATATGTATATAAAAAAAAAAAAAAACCTTCTTCACCCTCCGCGGGCGGTCTCTTTTTCCTCCAAGCTCGGGTCCTCTACCAGAGGCCTGGGAGCTTGAGGGTTCTGCGCAGTATCTTTGCTGTTCCTAGAACTGCACTTTTCTGGACCGAGATGTCTGATGTATTTCCTGGGATCTGCTGGAGCCACTCCTCCAGTTTGGGGGTCACTGCCCCGAGTGCCCCAACGACCACGGGCACCACTGATGCCTTCACTCTCCAAGCCTTCTCTAGCTCTTCTCTGAGCCCCTGGTATTTCTCTAGTTTCTCGTGTTCCTTTTTCCTGATGTTGAAATCGCTTGGTATTGCTATGTCAACCACCACGGCTTTCCTCTGCTCTTTGTCCACCACTACAATGTCCGGTTGGTTCGCCATTACCATTCTGTCCGTCTGTATCTGGAAGTCCCACAGGATCTTGGCTCGGTCATTCGGTCATATATATATATATATATATATATATATATATGGGTGTATGATGCGGGGCGTATTGTTTTAAATGTTCTGTAACTAAAGTTTGATTGATTGATTGATTGTGTGACCGTGTAACGAGTTGAGGCCAAATCCTGTAGCTGGTGCAGCTTCCATACGCAAACCAAAAGCAGCCCTGTGCTGCTGTAATGTCTTCATACCTGCTGTCCTTGTGTTGGCCGTTGTCCTGTGGGACTCCCTGGCATTTCCACATGTCCAGCTGAGCGTATGGGCGCGCCTCAGCTCTCGTGTGCGTTCAGTCGTGTGCGTTTTATTCTCCCGGCTTCACCTTGGCTCCGCGACCTGGAAATCCTCCTCCTTCAAAGGCCACGGAAAGCCCCGGGATCTAAAACAGAGCGGAAAATAGATAACTGTCATTCATCATGTGTGTACCGGCATGTTAACCCCGACCAATGGGCCTCCGCGGCTACAGGGACTACAACTCCCAGCATGTCGCAGTGTCATTCGAATGCCCTCAGCAGCCAGGTGTTAGTGTCATGACAGGAGATCAATGTCAACTCGTTTCTACAGTGGATGTCATTGCAGGCTTTCCTAATGTTTGGCAGTCAAGACAATGTGTGAAATGCCACTAACATGGTTAACTAAACAGAAATCCAAACTTTGAACAGATCATGGTTTGATAAGAAGCATCAAGGACTGCAATTCCCAGGATACATCTGTGTCATCTAGATGCCCTTAGCAAACAGCTGTCCATGGAAGCTAAAAAGATAACTGTCATCCATCATTTGTCTACCAAGATGTTAACCACGCTGACCAACGGACCTCGGCAGGTGCAGACTACAATTCCCAGAATGCGGCAGTGTCATTTGGGTGCCGTTAGCGACTAGGCGGTTGTGCCAAGACAGGTGATGGCCTCATTTTGACACAAAATACTTTAGATTACAGCTCGCGAGTTCCATGTTTAGGTACGTATGTGTGTAGGTAATTACGCAATAAATTGCAAGGTTTAATAAAGGAGTGCAAAGTGTAACAAAGATGTATAAAGTGTAACAAGAGGGACAAAGTATAACAAGAGAGACAAAGTGTAACAAGAGGAACAAGTGTAACAAGAGAGACAAAGTGTAACAAGAGGGACAAAGTGTAACAAGAGAGACAAATGTAACAAGAGGGACAAAGTGTAACAAGAGAGACAAAGTGTAACAAGAGAGACAAAGTGTAACAAAGATGTATAAAGTGTAACAAGAGAGACAAAGTGTAACAAGAGAGACAAAGTGTAACAAGAGATACAAAATGTAACGAGGACAAGTGTAATAAGAGAGACAAAGTGTAACAAGAGGGACAAGTGTAACAAGAGAGACAAAGTGTAACAAGAGGAACAAAGTGTAACAAGAGAGACAAAGTGTAACACAGGGTACAAAGTGTAACAAGAGGGACAAAGTGTAACACAGGGTACAAAGTGTAACACAGGGTACAAAGTGTAACAAAGGGTCAAAGTGTAACACAGGGTATAAAGTGTAACAAGAGGGACAAAGTGTAACAAGGGGACAAAGTGTAAACATGGGGTACAAAGTGTAACAGCGGGGGTACAAGTGAAAACAATAGGGACAAAGTGTAACAAGAGGGACAAAGTGTAACAAGAGGAACAAAGTGTAACAAGAGAGACAAAGTGTAACAAGAGAGACAAAGTGTAACAAGAGAGACAAAATGTAACAAGAGGGACAAAGTATAAAAGAGTACAATGTATAAGTCAAGTGTATAAAGTGTAACAAGAGTGTAATAAAGTGTAACAAGAGGAACAAGTGTAACAAGAGGAACAAAGTGTAACAAGAGGAACAAAGTGTAATAAGAGGAACAAAGTGTAACAAGAAGAGAGACAAAGTGTAACAAGAGAGACAAATGTAACCAAGAGAGACAAAGTGTAACAAGAGAGACAAGTGTAACAAGGTACAAAAGTGTAACAAGAGACAAAGTGGTAACAAAGTGTAACAAGAGGGACAAAGTGTAACAAGGGAACAAAGTGTAACAAGGAGGGACAAAGTGTGTACAAGAAGGTAACGAAAAGTGAACAAAGGAAAAGTAAAGAGGACAAAGTGTAACGGGGTAACAGGAAGTTATAGGACAAAGTGTACAAGAGGACAAAGTTAACAGGAACAAATGTAAAGAGAGACAAAGTTAACAAGAGGACAAATTAAAGAGGTGACAAAGTGTAACAAAGAGTACAAGTGTATAAAGTGTAACAAGAGGTACAAGTGTTAACAAGAGGAACAAAGTGTAACAAGAGGACAAAGTGTAACAAGAGAGACAAAGTGTAACAAGAGGACAAAGTGTACAAGAGAGACAAAGTGTAACAAGAGGACAAAGTGTAACAAGAGAGACAAAGTGTAACAAAGAGACAAAGTGTAACAAGAGACAAGTGTAACAAGAGAACAAAGTGTAACAAGAGACAAAGTGTAACAGGGTAAAAGTGTAACAAGAGGGACAAGTGTAACAAGTGTAACAAAGTGAAAAGAGGACAAAGTGTAATAAGAACAAAGTGTAACAAGAGTTAGCATGTAACAAGAGGACAAAGTGTAACAAGAGAACAAAGTGTAACAAGAGACAAGTGTAACAAAGGATGTAACAAGAGAACAAAGTGTAACAAGAGGGGAACAAAGTGTAACAAGAGGGACAAAGTGTACAAGTGGTAACAAAGTGTAACAAAGAGGACAAAGTGTAACAGAGGACAAAGTGTAACAAGAGGACAAAGTGTAAAAGAGGAACAAAGTGTAACAAGAGACGTGTACAGGGAAAAGTGTAACAGAGAGGACAACGTGTAACAAGAGGAGAACAAAGTGTAACAAGAGGACAAAGTGTAACAAGAGGGACAAAGTGTAACACAGGGTACAAAGTGTAACAGAGGACAAAGTGTAACAAGGTAAAGGTACAAGACAAAGTGTAACACAGGGTACAAAGTGTAACAAGAGGGACAAAGTGTAACACAGGTGTACAAAAGTGTAACAAGAGGGACAAAGTGTAACACAGGTACAAAGTGTAACAAGAGGGACAAAGTGTAACACAGACAAGTGTAACACAGGGTACAAAGTGTAACAAGAGGGTCAAAGTGTAACAAGAGGGTCAAAGTGTAACAAGAGGGACAAAGTGTAACAAGAGGGACAAAGTGTAACATGGGGTACAAAGTGTAACACGTGGTACAAGTGAAACAATAGGGACAAAGTGTAACAAGAGGGACAAAGTGTAACAATAGGGACAAAGTGTAACAAGAGGGACAAAGTGTAACACGGGGTACAAAGTGTAACAAGAGGGACAAAGTGTTGGCCGTCATATAGATGTACCAGCTTTATAAAGTTTCATAAATTGGAGTACATGACTGCATAACTAATGCACATATACACCGTACCTAATGTGTAACTACACGTCAGCGCGGGCTGTAATCTTGTACGCTTTTGTTACACGTACACCTACATGTTATACACTTTTGTTACACTTTATTAATGTTGCACTTTACTTACATGTGTAATTACTTTCTTGTTACCTGTACCTAGACATGGAACTTCCAGGCGGTAATCTAAAGTGTCACCAAAATATTTGGGGTTTGACTAATATTAACTTGTATATTGAAATATTAGTTAAACAACTACAGTACATTTTGCTACAGATCCCATTTTATGCCTTCCACCCCTCAATGTGAATGAATAAAACGTATAGTCACATTCTGACCACAAGAGTTAAGCCTCTGCAAATAGAAGTGAAACATCCTCAACTCAGCTAAACTCAGTCCTGTTGACGATTTAAGCATCACTACGACTAAAACTTGGGCACATTTGGATTGGGAATTTGATGTCACATAAAATAAATGTCACTTAGCAGCGCAGCTCATTACCACACGACTCACTGTTGAGTTATAACTCAAGTTGAAGCAGGAACATGTTGGGAAACAAAACTGTTACAGGGAGAAAATACAATTCATCATACAGTATGAAGTTCAAGAGGAATGTAATGAACTGAAAGCCAAGTCAACTAACGTTACACATTACTTTACAATTTTGAGGACAGAAGAGGAACTATGCCATATTACAACATACTGTACAATAATACCTTTTAATAAGGGTGAAAATAAGGTACAATTAATTGATTGCAGCATTTTTAAGTAATTGTGTTTATTGCTCACAAAGATAATCACCAACAACAAGGGAGCAATGGCTACATAAACAAACCAACACATCCCTGTGTTAACAGTGGTAGCACACAGTAAACAACACCAAGAGTAAACAGCACCATTGACCACTGAAGGAAGAGTATGTCCACACTTAGATCTGTTGCTAACATTTAATGCACCTGCACATCTGTGAATACAATACCGCTGTTGTTCTATGTCAAATTGTTTTTGTTGTCTTCTTCATGCATGCCCTTTAGCCTTATCGTTCTAAAGTTTTCATAGTTTATTTTATCTAAATTGTGTGTTATTATTATTATGTTTCATGTTTCATGTTGCACGATTGTATCGAGAAAAATCCTAGTTTGTGAACCTGTTCTCAAACAATGGCAATAAACCTATTCTGATTGTGAACTTTCCAGGCAATTGATAAGGATAAAATCCCAACATATCAGTTTTCTCAAAAGTGTCCGCTCTGCTCATCTGCATTGAGGTGTGGGATGTTTAATTGTTACTTCGATGAGTGATAGACTGATATAATGTACACCAGCTAGAGGTCCCCAAGATGTCGGCCATAATAACATAAGTTACTGGGAAGTAAAGACAAAATGACAAAACATGTTTTTGTTTGGCAAAAACCTTTCAGTAACCTTACTCTAAATGATATAGAACAGTTGAGACTGGCAAAAACATTCTAACTTGAGTATTTTAAATTTCAAAAATCCCAGTTTAAGATTACACTAACAGAGAATTGTGTGCATTGTGACACTTGTCTCTATACTACTCATGCTATGGCATCCATTTTTCTGTTTCAGGTCAGGTTTTCCCACTAAATCTGATACATATATACATATTGGGGGTTGCTTCATTCTAGTAGGCAAGGCAAGTTTATTTGTAGAGCACAATTCATACACAAGGCAATTCAAAGTGCTTCACAGCTGCATAAATTACAAGAAAGCAGATAAAGCTGCTTTCTTGATGATAGTAGTTTTCAATATTTGTGCACAGATGCAAATGATGTTCCAACCAACCCAGTCTCCCCCAAATAAACCAATAAATAAAATAAATTGTGGACAGACAGGCACGAGGACGGAAGACATAGACAATACCCTTTGGCAAAATTTGGCCGAGCGGCAGAAAATGTACCTGATTGAGCAAAACCAATGTGATTTTTGGAATTAGCACATCAAAAATGGTCATAAATCTGCTCAGAAAATCAGTTACAGATCACCATATGTTCAGTTATAGAGATATCTTATAGAAATTGGGATGACCTCAAAAGCACTGCAAGAAAGTTCACGCATCAGTGTCATTGGTCACCCTCAGCAAACAGATGTCCATCTAAAAACTGATCACTGCCATTCATCATGCATGTACCGAGATGGTGACCCTGACAAACCCGCCTCAGCAGCTGGAGACTACAATTCCCAGCATGCCGCGGTGTCATTCGTGTGCCCTCAGCAGCCAGGTGTTAGCGCCGCGACAGGTGATGGATGGCAGTCAGCTCTCGCGGAGATGATCGTTTTATGCGATGAAAATGATTAGGAAGCAACAATAACGGCGGGAAGGTGGAATAAAAAGTCATATGCTGCAATAGTGTGAGATTGATGCAGGTTAGCCCATGATTTGTGGCCCCAACGACCTGTCATTCACAAAATTCAATCAATGGGAAAACCCGATTCGTCCTTGTCTTGATACCATTAATGCATTTTTATGAGTAAGAAAATGATGAAGATTTAAATGAGTCCATGTCAAATGAACATGTTTTGGACCAGCCAGACTGTATTATTGTGAAACAAAGGTCAAACACGTATTTTTTCTATAGCGCTTTGTCTTCACCTACGTATTTCAACAAAAAAGTGTTTCCTACCACTGCCATTTCTATTTCACTATACCTTTGTACAATTGTGGTCGTACTTTCAACTAGTTTTACAAAAGGAACAGCTATTTTGGGGGCAGTAGTAGTTTCTGCAAAGTGCTCCAACTCCAGGTGACCTTGGATCTGGTGATGTTGAAGAGATGCACAATTGGGAAATACCACAAGGCGAAAAGTATATGAATATACATTTGTATATTTAACCATGTGAGTTGATTTGATTTTTTTGATTGATTTGATTTTTATTATTGTGTCTTGCACATAAGTGCCCAGCCCTCATGGGCTTATAAGACACATTTCAAAACAGAATTCAGATGAGTGCCAGAATAAATTCACAGAAATTATACAATCAATCATAACAGAACAACATCCACATCACACAGGAGGATACAAACTAATTTGTCTTCGGTCCCAAGCTTTGGAGATATAATGCCCTAAAGCAAAAACGTGCTTTTCACAAAGCACGTTTTCACCAAGTATTTACCTGTTTTGGCATTGTCAAATTCTGTGAGAATGGCAACTTAACCTGTTACCTGTCAGTTTAGGGTTAGGGTTAGAATTAGGGTTAGCAATTATGCATATCCAAATCTCAAAGCACAAAATATAAAACATAGCTTATGAGTTCATTTTCATTTCATTCATTTATTTATTCATTCCGGGCAGACAATGGCAACAACAAAAAACAAAACATACAGCATACAAATAAAACGATCCATTTCCACCCGAAAGGGAGTGGGAAGAAGATAACTATTAAATCCCACCCCCAATTCCCCATTCAGAGCTCACCACATTCAACTTCACTGTTGCATTTCTCAAGGATTACTTTACAAATAATATATCGTGGCGGCATACCATAGGTAACAACATTTGCAAATAACTGTATACAAACAATATAAGGAAAATTAACAATGGTAATGGACAATATACCAATAATGGTAAAAAACAAAATAAACCAACGACAGTAGGGAAACATTGGGCACTTATTAACACTATGAGACAACAGCAAGTTAAATTAAAGACCCTCTTCGCTATATTTTGACCAAATGCAATGTTTATACAACAATTTGAATCGATGGACAGTTTGGCATTGCTTGTGTTGTAAGTCCAGTTTGTTCCAGAGTTTCACTCCGCATACAGACACACAGAAACGTTTACGAGTGTTTTGAGCTCTCGGCAATGAAAAATATCCAAAACCTCTCAAGTCATAAGCTCGCACTGGGAGTTATAAAAAACGTTGTAGGTTAGGCGGTAATAATTTGTTGAATGCTTTGTATAAACTATAGCTGTACTATAATTTACAAGGTCATCAAATTTTAACAGCTTTGACTGCATAAACAGATAATGAGTATGGTCTAGAAAACCAACCTTGTGAATGATCCGCACTGCTCTTTTCTGTAATATGATCAGAGGATTAATTGTGTTCTTGTAAGTATTCCCCCACACTTCAACGCAATACGTAAGGTATGGGAGTACCAAGGTGCAGTATAGAGTACGGAGTGCATTTCCATCAAGGTATAATTTTGCTTTATTTATAATTGAGAGGCTTTTGAGATTTTGTTTTAATGAGTCTGACATGGGGTTTCCATGACAATTTACTATCAATAATTACGCCCAAAAATTTAGTCTCATTTACGATTTCAACCTGGGTACCATCAATACTTATGGTCTGATCAGACATAGCATTGCGATTACCAAACATCATTATCTTAGTTTTGTTTATATTCAAGGATAATTTATTTGTGTCCATCCACTTTTTTATTGTATTTAGTTCCCTGTTTACCGTCTCTACAAGGTCATTATAATCATCACTACAGTAGAATATATTAGTGTTGTCTGCAAATAGTATGAGTTTCAGATCTTTGGACGTATTAAAAATATCATTTATATACACATTAAACAGTTTTGGCCCCAACACCTTAACAAAATATTCTTTCACAGGACAGTTCCATGAGCTTCGGCCCAGCTTCAACAGCATTGCGACTCTAAACGTTGGCGCGGCGAAGCAAGCACAGTAACTCACACAACGAACATGCGCCACATCGTATTGGGAAAAGAAGTGATCCAGATGTATTTATCTTTTAGATAAAAGCCTATCACCAAATAAGAATCCGGTAGCAGAAAATGAGACTCAGACAGAAAGTGCGCTTGATGTAATGTCAGACCGAGACGAGCCCTGGACAGATGCAACAGCCCTCGCTGAGCCCCACTTCAGTCTGAAAGAGACCTAATCCCGCGGAGGTACCACTTGCCATGCACAAATACAACAAATAACACGGTTCAGAAACCGTCACTATTGCGGGGAAGTTGGGGACTTAAGGAGAAGTTGAGAGAATATTGCGGGGTTTGAAAAAGTTGCAATGCCGTGCTGATTTTGCATTAATAGTTGTGATTGCAATTAGGGCTGCCCAATATATCGCAAAAATATCGTATCGCGATATTTGGTGATGCAATATATCGCAAGAAGCTACAATAAATTATATCACTTAAGTCTTCATCTGAGATGGGCAAATTTTTTTTGCAAACTTATAAATGAGTAAGTTTTAATTAAACATTTACTAACTTCAATTTTAGTCTTGTTTTGGTGCTGATGTAGGTTTTCTTTAAATTAATAGGCCAACGCTTTTCCATACTGAGATATGTTCTTACCTGAGCTTAGACGGTCGAGTTGATGAGTAACTGTCTGGTCTTTCTGCGTGCGCTCAGTCACGCAAAAGGACTGAAGAAAAACTAGTTACTTACGATTCGTGTTTAATTAGAATGGAACATCTTGTTGAAATGGTTTAGTGAAATATCGCAATAATATTGTTATCGCGATATTGCACAGCCGTATCGCAAGTTTCTTCAATATCGCTCTGCCCAGATCGCAACATCGTGAAATCCTGGAGGGACTGTATTTAGGAGGACATGCTGTTTTGGTGTCGCCTGAACAAGGATCTCTAACCAGTAGCTCAGTAATTCTCCACTCGCCCTTTTCAAGCCGGGTCCAAAGAGGAAAGACTCGTGACTTTTCCTCATACGCTCGATGAGTCACAGTCTAGCTGCAGTTACGTTCAGTTCTGAAATAGCGTCTTTTTCTTTCGTTTTGTGGAATACATTGTCTTGGCTACTTACTTTCCAGGTTGAACTCTACCCAAGTTGCGTAGTTACACATTATCTGTTGCATAAAAATAGGTCAAGCTGTAAAGTAAGAGAGAATAAAAAGGTTGGAGGCCTAGAGACTTACCCTAGAAACTATTGACAGTCCATTCAGTGCACAGATGAATCATAGCTCGCGGGGTGAGTCAAACACCTCAGAGGGCTTGGATTTGGCCCGCTTTTTTTTTTTTTTTTTAACAATATCTGCTGAACCCCTCAAAGCCCGAACCACACAGTTGGCTGCATTACACTTCCAAATGCCTCCATAACAGGCCAATTCACCTTGTTTCCAAGCACCTCCGGCGATCGCTTCCTTCCAAACGCTCATCTGGCACGAGAACGGTTCCCAACGCACTTCAAAAGGGCCACATTTCCACTTTTATGTTCTCGGAAATTATTAATGGCGCTAAACTCTTTTGAAATCCTAAGAGAGAATAGTAAATCCATATTCGATTTCCCCGGAGGGTCACAGAGGGGGGGGGAACTGCACAAGCGACTTCACAGCGAGGAAATGCGTTGTGCGATAGAAATTTATCTAGTCAGCGATATACTGTACGAAGCTAAAGCAAATACGGGAAGTTAATCTGCGGCGGAGAAGAGAAGCAGGAATTTAAAGCTATACAATATGTCAAAGGCTCGAGAAAAGTGTTGTTGAGTGAAGATCATTCCACCTTTTCCTCTTCTTCTGAAGTCACTAAATCAAAAAGTTAACTGTGGTCCAAACTCATTCCCAACTTTCCAAACATATTTGCAGGGCATAGGTGACCTATGGTGATGGGGACGCTAAAGCCAAGTAACCTTTCAGGGTCACTTACACAGAAATGCTAGAAAACTCCTCTGTACGTTCATGACATTGATACAAATGCCTTATAATTAGATACACGTCAATTTCCCCACAAATGTCTGAGTTTACGAAATATACTAAAGATGGACAAAACTAATTTTGTTACATTACGAGAAAAACATCTGAATAGTGCATTTAAAGGAACAGGCCATACTGAGATATGTAGAAGAGTTGATACGTACCTGTCTGGTCTTTGTGCCCGTGGAAGAGCGTGGTAGCTTCCAACTTCACCCCCGTTCGGAGCCATAGGAATATGCTGGGAGAGGCCAATTTCTAACAACATCTTTGGTGTTTTTGCGTGACTGAGCGCACGCACAAAGACCAGACAGGTATGCATCAACTTGTCTAAGCTCAGGTAAATGATCTCAGTATGGAAAAATGGTGGCCTGTTCCTTTAAGGCAGGGGTAGGCAAGTTCGCTCGGTGGAGGGCCGATTTTCTTCCTTGTCAAAAGACCCTTCAAATGTAGGTCGAAGTGAAGCATCACTTTCTACAAATGCCAGTGTTGTACGTCATATACAGTATGACCTAAATGGGGGGGTTCCGAAATTTTAAAGGAATTGACTGTATTTTTCACATTAACTTTAACCTCTTAACCTCCACCTGAACTGAGCGCATTTTCTCCAGTTCGCCATTACCCAGATCTTCTTGGAAAAATACGTCAAAATAACGAGGATGAAACGCAACAAAAATGTGCCAAAAAAAGCAACAATAATACAATAAAATAGCAACAAAACGTGACTAAAGTAAAGAGTGATGAATAAGCAACATAAAAGCCAAAAAAAAGGTGACAAAAACATGACATGCTGTATAAACACGACTAAAAAGTGATGATCAGTTTTGCCAGTCTTAGCTTTCAAATGAGGTGTTACACTAGCCAAGCTATCCAGTCGAGAAGCTTTTAGATTTGGGTAGAGCTGTGCTTGGAAGAGGTTTTTAACAGGCATTTGATCTCTGATTTGGATGATAATATTCCTCATTATCATCTTGAGAGTCAGAGGTTCATGATGGAGGGCCAGATTTAGCGCTTGTGTTTCACAAGTAGAAGGTCAAGGTCAAGGTCAAGGTCAAGTTTATTTATAAAGCACATTTAAAACAACATTGCTGCCCAAAGTGCTGTACACAAAAATACATATATATAAAATACACTATTTAAAAATTAAAAATAAACATGCAGAAAAACAAAATACAACACAAACAAATGCCAGCAAAAAAAGTCCTGCTCAGTTTTGGTTAAAAGACTTCGCAAACAAGTGGGTCTTCAACATAGACTTAAAAATGTCTAAAGACTGTGCTGCCCTAATATTTAAGGGAAGACCATTCCAAAGCAAAGTAGAAGTTCCGGGTTCGATTCCCACCTGGGCCCGTGGACTTTCTGTGTGGAGTTTGGATGTTCTCCCTGTGTGTGCTTAGGTGTCCTCCGGGTACGCCGGTTTCCCTTACCACTAAAAACATGTACAATAGGTTAATCAATAGGTGTTTCTGACCATTAGCCTGGCTCCACATCTGGAGATGTGTCCCTGAGCACAAGCCTACGCTGGCAGCTCACTGCTCCTACAGGTCGCCCCAGCGGCATTGAGGATGGGTCAAATGCAGAGAACCAATTTCCCTACGGGGATCAATAAAGTATACCTTAAGCTTAGTCACCCCTAGAGACCCCAAACATTCCAGTCTTGGACTTAATTTTGAAGTTTTTTTCAGAGGGATTTTTAAATATCTAATACCTAACCTGATTTATTGAGCTTTGAACACACACAAAACAAGGCAAAATTAGATCATTTCTAACAGATTTTTTTCACTTATGATTGGCTTATTCAAAAACTAAACAAGATCCAAAGTCCCCTATGGATAAAAATGTGTAACTACTACTGCAAAATAGTCAGACCTTTGTGTTAATTCATTAACTGTGGCCTTCCTCAGAGGTTGTCATGTGGTGTTGCTGACGTGTCTGGTCAGCTGATTTAAACAGTTTTTAGCACGGTCTTCCTGCTTGTAATAGCAGGCTGACAAGTGCCATCTGCAGTCCAACTTCTTCAGAACTGTTTCTCAGGTGTGGGAAAGTTGGTACGCCCCCTTGTCCCAGTTCAGTGTCTGGGGAACAGCAACACCACGTGACAACCTCTGAGGAAGTTGTAGCACAGTTGTAGCCGAAACCGTCAGGTACGAAATTAACACAAGGTCTGGCTATAAGAACAGAACTCGAATACACCTCACGGTGATACTTGGACACGTCATCAGTGATAAACCCGGGGTCATAGGGTGTTTCGGGTCTTTAATCATCAGACACCCTCGCCCGGGCGACCCAGCCGGGGGTGATCAGACCCCGGCCTGTGTCCAAGTGGAGCACCACGGATCCACAGCCACTGGGAGGCCTTTTCTGCGGCCTCAAAGATGTTCTTGGTGGCTTTTCTAGACTGCAGTCCTCTAATCCCAAGGATTTTGAACACTCGCTGTAGTGAGTGACCAGCAAAACCCCTGCACCCAATTTCGACTGGTTCGCAGCGGGCTCTCCAGCCATTGCTCCGACACTCTGCAGTGAGCTCAGAGTATTTGGCCCTCTTTCGCTCATTTGCTTCGTCAATCCGCTCCTCCCAGGGGACAGTCAGCTCCAGTAGCACCACTTGCTTGGTTGACTCCGATGTTAACACCATATCTGGGCGGAGTGTAGTGGTAGCGATATTGGCTGGGAACTTGAGTTGCCTTCCCAGGTCAACGTGGAGCTGCCAGTCACGAGCTGTGGCGAGGAGCCCTCCGTAGGAGTAGGGCTGGCGGTTTGCCTTCTGTCCTGCTCTGATGAAAGTGATTGACTGTTTCGGGGCGACCTGGGACTTGCTGTTTTGTATCGCTGTGCAGATGGAATCCGCCAGGAATTTTAAAACCTGGTCGTGGCGCCAGCGATACCGCCCTCCCCAAGCGCCTTTGGGCAACAGCTCAGGATGTGCTCCAAGGTGCCCCTCCTCTGGCACAATTTGCACTCTGGAGTGTCTGCTAGGCCCCAGATGTGCAGGTTGGCCGGGCATGGGAGGACATCGTACACAGACTGTATGAGGAATTTTATGCGCAGAGGTTCAGCTCTCCAGAGCTCTGACCAGGTGAGTTTTCGAGGTTCCGCATGCTCCCACCTTGTCCATGCCCCTTGTTTGGACATGCTGACCATCCTGCAGCAACCAGCAAAAGTAGCATTGATAACACTAAATGTAATTGTTTCCCCTATTCACCTGCAGTGTCTCGCCTTACGTCATTATTGAACACAGGCATGTCATTCTTACCGGCTTGCATTTGTCTTAACATGTGCTTATTCTAAATATAGTAACGTGCTCCAAAAACCCATTGAAATTGATAGCATAAATGAGCTTCAGAAGCCATCCTCACTTAGTCTGTCGTTATTATAACCCTATGGGCTTCCCTGTGCCCACAGACCCCACGAACACCAACCACCTCAACAGCTCTAACCATATACTGTTGTTATGTTTTGTATGCAATAAATATAAGTTACAACTGGAAGGACACTGCCATGCACTTCATAAGTACTCTGTAATAGGGTATGCCATTCAATATAAGGAAGAATGCTGTAAACAAAGTCTATTATGAGAGCTAAAGCTGAAGTAACACAACCCTGGATACTTTAGTTTCTATGAAGAGGAATCGTATTTGTATGGGGCTTTTGTTCTAAAACAAGTCAACGTTAACCTCTGATGTTCACCAACCCTTCACTCACACACCACTCAACCATAATGTACCAATGTTAAACTCTGACCATGACCAATCCGGGTGTTTCTACAGATTTCCTGCGCAGCATGCACGTCACAGATCGATAAAACCTAATGGTGTGTCCTGTACTAATGGATTAGCGCGACGAGCTCATAAAACCACCATTCCCCAGCAGGTCTATGGCCATAATGATCCAAACACGGGGTAAAGTCATGAGTGTCCTGTCCCCTGATAGATGACACTACAGATTAGTCGCCTCACACTGCTTAAGAAACAAAGCCATGGAAAGAAAAAGATTACAGGATCTACTTCCAAGAGACAAGATACTCTATGGAACTCTGGCAATTCGGAGGCAGAAGACTAAATTGCCACAGATTACAGACATTTGTTGGTTATCTCTCAGCAGACAGTATGTATTAACTATGAAGCTACCTGATTACAAGCATTCGTTAGCCACATAGCATAATTGCCTAAGTCATTTTGTATTGTTAAAATGGCAATAAGAGAAAAACAATGTGTTTCCTATAAAACATCTGTTTACATGTTTCCCAAAACAAAACAAAAATTAGCTAGGCAATTATGCTAGCAATTATATCTAGAAGAATAAAGAGGAAATCAGACAATTTTGTTCACCATATTCAGATTCTTGGACAAAGAGGATGAAACCTGTAGTAGTACCTGAGGATAATAAAGACTCCAATAAGGCAAGGCAATTTTATTTCTAAAACGCAATCCGCTCACATAAAAATAAAGCAACATATGCAATTACAAAAAGGCAGATCAAATCAATCCATAAAACATAGATATCAGCCTTGTCATTGTCTGAATTGAGGCCTGTCTCGCATCGTCATGAAGACTGTTCCCAGATTTGAGCTGCATACACTGAAACACTGTGATTAGTCCTTACTCTGGGCACCACCGGGAGACCCCTCCCTGTTGTTCTCACAGCCCGAGATGGTTCATACGGCTCTAACAAATCTGAGATGTTCTTTGGCACGAGACCATGAAGAGGCTTATCCACAAGCGGCGCTGTTTTAAAAGGGCGTATTACACAAAATCAACTTTTTAGCACTTTGTGTTGTTCTCTCCTCAAAATCAGACCTGGAGTTGTGTTTCGAGCTACTTGTGCATCTTTGAGCAATCTTTGGATCTTCACCAGGGGCTGTTTTAGCAGCGAGGAAACGGCTCAAAGAAAGCTCCTCCGTATCCAGGAAATGCTCTCCTCACCTCTCCTTCTCTTGAGCAGCTTAATCGTTTCAGTAATAAAAACACTCGCCATGGCTTCTCGACAGCCACACAGACCGCACAGTGAAATTTTTATCCCCCTTGTTTCCTCTTTATTGAAACAGCTGCGCAGCGAAAGGAGCAGAGAGCGAGAGGAGCGAGGAGTGGGAGGGGCTTATGGTAGCTCACTTGGAAGAACAGAATTTGAAAGTACCAAATATGTAGTTTCAGCAGTTTCAGATCAATGCGGCATTTTCTAACAAACCTAAGTGTGAGATAGTGATAGAGATGTGTTTGACATAATTATTACCAAATACCTGCTTTAACGTCTATTCTCTGAGCGACAGGAAGCTAGTGCAGAGACCTGAGCACTGGACTAATATGGTCATATTTCCCGGTTCTAGTCAACACTTGAGCATTCTGGCTGTGCCACAGCTGTCTGACAAGAGACTACTGGAGACAAACACATGGATTAGTCTCTCAAAGTCTGGTTTAGACACTATGTTGCCCTTCTCTCAAGTCGTGGGCATCTGTCTGATTATCAGCTCAACTTTAACATGAACTGTGTAATAGCGTTTGAGAAGCGGCTCTAGGATGCCGAGCGTAAGGGGAGATTACAACGTGAGAGCGCAGAGCCACACATTCACGACGACCTGCTCCTCTGGCCACACGTCCTCCCGGGGTTGACATAAAACCGTCTCACGGAGGCTCCTCAGTGCCGCTGGAGTTAAGTCCAGAGCATCCTCCTCCACACAGCACTCCTACGGCTTGTATGACGCCTTTGCAGCCCAACCACCGGTTTTCTGTTAACTCAGATGCAGTTGTGAGCAGCTCAGCAGCCCCTAAGCCCCCCTGGGACAAAAGTCTGGCGCCGCCGCTGCCTCCAGCATTTCACAGGCATTTATAGTTATTGTTGCAGCCTAAAATGCCTGATTTTGCGGGCCAATTTTCAAAACGTTGCAATGAAAATTTGCGATTTTTTTTCTGCTTAAAACAATATATTTTTACTAGGGCCGGGACTCGATTAAAAAAATAATCTAATTAATTAGAGGCTTTGTAATTAATTAATCGAAATTAATCGCATATAAATATTTGACCTGAGAACAGTGAGAAGTAAGTTTTTTCATAAGGATTTTTAGTATACCATTGAATAATGACTGAATACATAAGCTTAAGCAACAAAATATTGTTTATTTTTGTTCAACCAAGTCCAACAGACCAGTGCAATATTGCCATTAATTGTGCGTCTGCAGGAAAAGTGTGGAAAGCAGAGTGTGATTAATTTCGATTAATATTTTAATCGCACTAAACCTCATGTAATTAATTAATCGCAATTAATCGAAAAAAGTCCCGGCCCTAATTTTTACATCAAAATTAAACTTTTATTTGCATTTTACATCAGTTTTAATCAAAGAGACTTTGAATAAGAAAAGACTTAAAATAGACGTTATTTAAAAAGTTGTATCATCTAAAAACAGAACCATGAGAACTGCCCTCGTCTCCTCCGCTCAGGTGCGGACAAGTTGCAGGCTTTTGTAAAAGTTGCAATATCGCACTGATTTTGCAGAGTTTGCTTGATTTTGCATTAATAGTTGCGATCGCAACAGCGCAAAATCCTGGGGGAACTTTCCAACCGAGCATTTAAACGCAACTATTTCATTTGGACAGACTGGTCAGAATAAAAAGTGTTTTATGGATGCTAAAAAGGCATGAAAAGTTTGGTTAAAACTTACCAGAGCCGCCTTTGTTGAGCATAGAACTGTTGCCTATTAGGAGAAAATTAAAATCCAAACATGTGATTCTGTTTCATTGAATGTGTAGCAGATATAGCAAAAGGTTAAAGCAAGCTTTAACACCCAGAAATGCAATGAGCCCATGTAAGGAATACATGTGAGATAATTAGGCTACACTTTGGTTTCTAATAAAAATATATATCTACAGCTACATCAAGGCAGCTAACAGGCTAGTGCGGTATCATTATCATAGTATAATGCAAAATAGGGTCTATAATTTTGTCAGTGTTTTCGGAGGTTAAAAAAGCAGCTATGTTATTGGCTTAATGTATCTGCCAAAGTTCAGATCTGAGTTCCGTTATTACCCATAGATTTAAAGCCTTGTTTTAAGTTATATTGCAGAGACCTAAAAGTACACTGGCCTTGCAAAAGTTGGGGCACACAGGCCAGGTCTTCAACAGACGACTGTAACTTACACTTTAGAAAGACGGTATCTTCATTTCATTCTGCACGTCCAGTGGTGGCAAGCTCAAACTTTGGCCACAGCTGCCCTGGTGGAATCAATCAATCACGACCACCAACCTTTGGATCAATGCACGAATGACCCCAATGACTGATCCATTGCTGCCCATTGGTACCTAGAGGGGAAGTTTTTAGATAGGTCTAATCAAATCCCTTGTGCTTTTTAAATAGCACACCCGTAGTCTTGCACATACAGACAACCCCTACCCCCGTTCACTCCCTCGTTCGTTAGGGCTATATGAATGCAAGGAAAGGGCAAAGGAATTACGTCAAATAGTAGCAAAACCTCCCGAATGAACACAAACAGACTTTTCCTGAAATAGAGTTGTCACAGTTTCAGAACTGAGCGCGCTAATGCCGCACTTAGAGCACGGTGAAGCTAAGAGGTTTAGAAGGCCTCATCACGGCAAAGTCAGGCAGACGCACACCCACACACTCATTTCCATAGACCTTTACATCCACTGTCTGTGAGCACTGCGCGGCTAAAAATACTCCCTTCAAAGGCCGCGTACTACATGGAGGCTGCAAGTTTCAAGTCATCCTTTGTTGTTTTTCTTGCTTTTAAATATAGAAGAAAATCACTAGCATTTTGGACTTTTTTTCTGGTAAAGTCACATTGTGTATTTTGTCCTTTTTCTATATCCTGTCACTATCTGCCATCCACCGTGGTTACATGAACAAAGGGAACGTAAATGGTAAATAGTCTCAACTTATACACTGCATTAAAGGAGCTATATCATGCAAAATCGACTTTTTGGAGCTTTTAGCCATGTTGTTATGCTATTTCCTTATCAAAAACACCCCCAGAGCGGTTTTTGTTTTTTTCTGCTGTTCCGCCCTCTCCTGGTAAACGATTGAGCTTTTCAGTTGTGTCGTCACAAAGAAACGGAAGTGCTCGACGTCTGTAATGTAATGCCTTACGGCCTGATTTTAATTTATAAAACAGCTTTTTCATTATTTTTGTTGTAAGAGAGAAATAAAAAATAATAATAATAAAAAAAGGAACTCTCTGACGCGTTTGTGCTGTCCCAGGAGAGTAAGCAAACGCACCTCCGGCCGGAGGATCCGAACAGCGAACAGAAGTCATGTTTGTGCGCGGACAGAGCTCTTTCTAACCTACTCTGGACACGCCTGTTCTTTTTTCTTACCGAACGATAATGTCACGGATGCGCGTTTGGCTACGAGAGGAACAGGACTATTCAACCTTCCTAAAGAAGAGTGCACTCGCCAGAAGTTGGAATTTCTTTCCAGGATTCAGCTAGCTACTATATCAACCAACCTGATGGATGCTTGGTGAACCTTGGCCAGAATCAAAGTGGATTAACTTTTATAACCAACCCGAGTCCGATAACGTAAACACCCGATGATGGGAGGCCAGGCTGAGCGGTGAGTCAATCAAAACACGTGTTAGCGTGTGTGTTAGCCATTTATGAAACTGTTGCACATGTCAACTGCTTATACTGTAACTGCATTATGTGAAGTAACTTCACTTTTTGCAGCGATATTTATATTTATAATACTGTAAATGTGGAATGAGCGGAGAGAGGGGCCGAGTTAACTGAATCGAAGCGTCTTGTCTTCCAGGTAGGGAAAATACCCCCAGAAATACTTCTCTCAAAATTAGTACTCCATAGCGATAGAGGTACAATATATCATATACTGTAAATGCCTATACTTTACTTTGGAATGGCTAAAATAGCATGATACAGCTCCTTTAACAATGATTATGCAAATTGTATTTCCGTGTCATCAAGGTAAAACAAAAAAAAAACAAAAAAATGAAACTCATGGATGGTATTGTGTCTCAGGACTCTTTGAATCACTGACATCAATCTCAGACTCCTGTGATAATTAGTTGTCAGGTAAGTCCAGTTAAGGGAAAAACTAATGAAAAAGGACGTTCCACATTATTAAGCAGACCACTATTTTCAAGCAATATGGGAAAGAAAAAGGATTCTCTGCTGATGAAAAGCATGAAATCGTTGAATGCCTTTGACTAGGTATAAAAACCTTCGATATTTCATGAAAGATTAAGGGTAATCATTGTACTGTAAAGAGATTTGTGGCTGATTCAGAGCACACACGGGTTTGTGCAGATAAAGGCACAATGAGGACGGTTTCTGCCAGACAAACACATCAGATTAAGAGAACAGCTGCTACAAAGCAGCAAACAGGTATTTGAAGCTGCTGGTGCCTCTGGAGTCTCCCGAACATCAAGGTGTAGGACCCTCCAGAGGCTGCAGTTGTGCATAAACCTTCTATCCGGCCTCCCCTAAACTGTTCATTGAAGCTGATGAGCAGAAACGGCTGCAGTGGCCCAGAAATACATGAAGACTCATTTTCAAACAGTCTTGTTCACTGATGAGTGCAGTGTAACCCTGGAGGGTCAGATGGATGGAGTAGTGGATGGTTGGTGAATGGCCACTATGTCCCAACAAGGCTGTGACATCAGTAAGGAGGTGCCGGTATCATGGGGAGACAGCTGGTCGGCCCCTTTAGGCTGCAGCCGTTTCTGCTCATGAGCATACAATGATGCAAAGATGTACAAAAACATCTTGTAAAATAATGTGGATCACATAAACTGCAAATGCAGTTCGCAGAAAAGGGTAGAAACGTCGCCTTGTCAAGAGAGAGAAGCCGCAGCCTGTTTACGCGCCGCCATGGTAAGCTGGCTAGTTGCGACAGGAAGGGCCTCCAGTTTAAAATTATGCCAAATCACTGTGCCACTGGTTCACTAAAGCGAGATTCGGTAGAAAAGGGGGTCAACCGAATATTTTATTTCAAAAAGGAGACATGGTTCTGCAGCGTAGTACCATGGCTTACATCATAAAAAAACTAAAACAGTATGATAATTCCGCCATTAAAATGTGGGACATGACTTCTTTGGTTACTCATCTGTTTAAATGCTCCGGTGGATTCATTTACATGTCAGTGCAATTAGCCGGTGCACCACAGCCACCGCGGGGCTCGCTCCTTACAGCAGACCCGTGTTCTCCGCGTGTCTTATTCTTTATTAATGCACTCATATATCCACATTGCCCGAGGTAACGCGACTTCTCACAAGTACAATTCCTTTTGAGCGGGGGCTTTTTTTTTAATGGGTGACTGTAAAATAATTCTTTAAATTAGGAGATTTTCAGAGTATTTCGATGTTTATAGCAGTGGTAGTGCAGAAACCTTCACTTGGTGCACCATTAACGCCAACTGAAGAACTTGGCTCTGACAGTTCAAATCATTAAAGGTGCATTTTGCAACTTTTTATTCGAAAATAAAAACAAGTTTATATTTGTGTGTACTTGTAGTGACCCAGAGGTTGCATGAGTGGTCAGCACGGCGCCTTTAATTTCACGGTGGTCTCTAGGACGCTCCAGGATCAATTGTTGGCAAGGTTTTCTGGTGAGAGGGTCTGTCAGCAGTGAAAACCTTGCAAACAATTGATCCTGGAGCACCCAAGAGACCACCGTGATCAAAAGTAAAAGCGCCATGCTGAACATCAACTTATTTTTTTCCACATAAAAAGTTACATAATTCACCTTTAATACCTATTTTTAAAGGTTTATAGCAATTTCATCTTCATGCAGAGCCAATTCTGCCGAACAGGACGCACTGCCATGATGGATTTTCTGGCAGTAGGAGCTGGCGACTTCTGTCCACCTCATAATGTCCACCCTGGAGCTTATTACCCCTTGGTTGCCCTCCATAAGCATATCCCAACACCCACGCCCATTCAATAGTGCTCCGGTGGGGCAGCGATGTGACGTTCATTACCAAATCGACTCTTTTGGATGGCTCTTACAGACAGATTTTACACAGATGTAACTCAACAAACACTGGAAACAGCAGAGCAAAAAATTCGAGTGAAAGCCGATGATGCCTCTTTTTCTCAGTTACTGTAGATGCCACAGCTTTATTTACATGACACATATTTTCAAAGATAAAGTCCATATGTGCCTCTCAGCAAATTAGGTCTCAGACAAAATATGTTTTCTTGCTGGCCGTCTCGTGAATAGCTCTTCAGATCTTCAGGCACGCTCCTGGGCTACCTGCCTTGAAGCTCGAGCCTTTGTGTCCACCATCTAACGCAGGTAAGCGGGTGGGATTCTCTGACAACAAAAACTGTCTGTCAGAGTCAACTCCACTGGGATACTCATGGCTAAGACCCTAATAAATAGATAAATACATAAATAATAAAAACATCACTTAGGTGCATCTAAATTATTCTGCCTGGGGTTGGGTATTCATCAAAGGGTGGTATTTGTTTTCAAGGGTGACCAGACTTTCCACATTAAAAACTGGGACAAAAAGGGAATTTGTGAGGTATCAAAACAGTGATTTTTGTCCCCCACCCTGTGTTGTTTGTGAAAGTCTCATGTTATTATATACTGTAAACCGATTTGTGCTGAGGTGATAGACTTTTGAGGTGTGGCTCAGTCGTTATGGATACTTTCTGACGCACAAATGGTTAACGGTTACAATTACAATTCTCGTCAAAATTCTGCTTTGGCCATGGCTCTGGTAAAAAACTGGGATGAATCACTGGTTTTGGATCAACTCACATGGACATGGAACAGATTGCTCAAAACTGGGACTGGCCTGGGTAAACTGGGACATCTGGTACCCTAACCTCGCGGCCCTTGGCTTTAATTTAATCGTCTTTATTGTGCGTAATGTAGCGAGCGGCCTGTGTGTATCATGTTTCCTTTGTAGCAACGCCCTCAGGCTTTTTGTTAGGGAAACAGAAGTAAAAGCGAGTAGAGTATGATCGTGTACTTAAACCGTCTTAAACCATGTTGGGTTGCAACTCCCTAGTGGAGGTGCACAAAATGCCAGAATGAGCATCTAAGCCTGGCAATTCAAATACAACCTGGTACAGATGATGACTTGTTGACCACATGAGGGTGTGTGGTGTTTGGTGACATTTGAGCCACAGCCAGTTGGTATTTGTTAGCCTAAATGACTATTAGCACCAACAGAATGCTAAGTGTTGCCTTCTCCCCTCGGTGCCAGTACACATGTTTGGTTAAGTTCCTATGTGGCGACAACATCACCGCGCCTCACTGTTGGCTAATTATTTTCCACCTCCCGGTGTTTGCCGTGTCTTCCCTCTCCCCCGCCGCTTCCCCCGCTGTGCCACACTCTGAGTCGTCCCTGGATCTGTCTCATTATTAACACTCTGCACACACTCTTATCTCCTCCGTTTCTGACCCGCTCTCTGTTGGTTTCACAAGGCGATTTTACTGAGGATCCTCTCCAGTCAGTGACTTCGGTCAATGGAGACTCCACTTGAGGCTAATCCAATCTAGCGTACCACCACCGAGTGTGGAGTGAATGTAAAATGGTCTCATGTACAGCGTTTTGTGACCATGTCTGTGAAATACGCAAAGCCTGATTCACATTGCTGTGTGAAGAAAACATCCACATGAAAGTTTTGCAGCTGTCATTGTATTAACTTGAGCTACCTAACTGGGGTGCCGTGCCATTGGTCCGACAACCCATTAGTCCGACGTCTCATTATTCTGAAAATGTACCATTGAGCAGAGGTGCCATTAGTCCGACATCTCTAACCCAGTTGTGTTGTGGATTAGAGAGCCATATACAACCATTGGCCCTAACCTTAAAGGAACAGGCCACAGTTTTTCCATACTGAGATATGTTCTTACCTGAGCTTAGACGAGTTGATACGTCTGGTCTTTGTGCCTGCCCGTGGAAGTGCTTGGTAGCTTCCAACTTCACCCCAGTTTGGAGCCATAGGAATAAGCTGGGAGAGGCCAAATGTTAACAACATCTTTGGTCTTTTTGCGTGACTGAGAGCTTAGACGAGTTGATACGTACCTGCCTGGTCTTTGTGTGTGCCCGTTGAAGAGTGTGGTAGCTTCCAACTTCACCCCCGTTTAGAGCCATGGGAATATACTGGGAGAGGCTAAATGCGAACAACATCTTTGGTCAGACCATGGAGAATGTGAAACACAAGGTTAATGAAATATAGGCCATTTATTAGTAGAATAGGCAGAAATAATGTTTCATTACATGTGGCTAAAAGGAATATATGGGTGAGCGTTCCAGCTCCACCATCAGTCTGACTGCAGTTACAGAGGAGGGAACTTGGCTCCGTGAGAGACTAAGGGGAGGTCTGGTGTACACAGTACTGTATGTTTTTATTTACTCTCCATGTTTATTTTTTTTTTAAGGTCTGTTGACTATTCACTCACTGTGGGAAGGCACAATAAAGCACCCTAAAACGCATATACTCGCCTACGCCTGCGTTTTTGAAAAAGCCCGACACAGCTGCATTAATTGTTCACCAAGATCTTGTATTGATGATGGGAGAGTGTAACCACTGCGCGAAAGCCTTCTACGGCACATCCCAAAGATTCTCAACGGGGTTCAGATCTGGACTCTGTGGTGGCCAATCTATTTCGCACTCCCTGAACCACTCATTCACAACATGAAAAAATTCTGGCATTCTCTTCTTGGAATATGCCATTAAGGGAGAAGAAATCCACCGATGGAAAAACCTGGTTGCTCGGGATGTTCAGGTAGCGTGACTCATTAGCCACCGTCTCCGAATGTGTCACGTTCGTAAACCATCTTGTTTAAGAAAGATATACAGTAAACATACTCTGCTTGTGGTGTTATTTATCTGCAATGTTCTGGAAAGCATCAGGCAAGGGCTGTGTTGTAAATACTATGAGAGTACATAGTCATCCTGCAGGCATTACCTGAAAATAACCTTAAAGCAGAGCAGAGCTTGTCTAATGTAGTAAAAGGCAGCCTGCGCTTTACATAAACACAGACGAATCGCAGATGCTGAGCGACATTAGTATGCATCTCCTGACACCCCTACCGCAACTTATTCCCATTTGTTTTTTTTTAAATGAATGTTTTGCCTTCGCTTGATAATACACTCTAGATTTGAACAAACATCACGGACTAACTAAAAACAGGCTCGTTTGCATACTGTTTTGGTGAAAGACGACGCCTCGTGAAGTGGTAAGATTTTTTGCTGTAAGTAGCGCTATAGAAACACCTCCGTTTGCGCCGCTTCCTTAGATCGTTGGCAGGTGACAGAAACACAAAGCGGGAGATGAAGAACTGCGGTGTTTAAAACGCAACGCGAAAGCCGCCTGAAGCTATCGCCTGGGGAGTGTCTGCAGCTTAGAGGCCCGCTCACTCGTGGAGCAGGGAGCAGCTTTGATACTAATGGGGAGTTAATAGTGTATGCTCGGCTGCTCATAAACACAACAAAGAGGAATGACTGTACACCATCATTGTCGGTATGGATCTAACGTTCACCCGTCCCTGAAACTACTCTGTGAACCCTAACCTTGGAGTTTAATTTGTTTATTTGAATATTATAGTGGTGTGAGTGTTTACACTTAGCTTTTACCATGCACATAAGGATAAGGACACACTTTTGTTGGTTGATAAAGGAGGACAAAAGTTGTTACTAATTTATTTGTTTAATGTTGCTTGTTTTAGCAGAGGTTTCTTAATGTTGAATTGTTTCTATTTCCGAAAGAAAAGCTGGGCAATAATCGAAATTTAATAGAAATCGGAATCTCTACTTGGTCAAGCTCAATAATCGTCATGGGACTTTGAAATTGTCAGGTTTACAGACATTTCTTTGTTTCAGAGTTTGGATGAGACAATGGTAGATGTATGTGTGTTAAATGATTAGGTTTGTATATAAGATATATCTAAGTTCCTAAATCAGCCACATTTTAGTTTTTATGATGAAAAATTAAATCTGTCAGTTGCGTTTACAGGAAAATGTAGATATAATAATTAGAGAGGAATTATCGTCATTAAGCCCCATTCCTTGTAATAGGCACATATGGTGTGTGAGATTAACATGGCGCTCCTTGCTCCTCCGACAGAGCATGTTCTTAGAAAGGGTAAAATATCGAACTTCCACAGTTCTCCAGGGCCTGTCAATCAAAGCCCCAAGGGAAAATTTTAATATTGCAGAAGAACACCAACAACAACTAGGGTGGTTAAAAATGTAACTCTTCTCAGAGTTGTCACGGAAGGAAGCACATTATTTGAAAAAAAAAAAACTCTTTCAGGCTTTTAAGTTGTTTCGACACGGAAAGTACTCATTACTTTCCATGGTATAGTGAACATTCTGGAGTTACCACTAGGGGTGGTATCGCAGCAATGTCAGCCTCACCACCATGAGTTAAGTAAAAGCAGTACTAAGTAACTTGTTTACCTTAATAAATCCTTTCCGTAGTCCCTCTGGGGGTAATACAAGTCTTAATGGGATGATTGGGGGGTCTTTCATCTCCCCCTGGTGTCTCTGGCCAGAAAACAATGGACAACTGCAACTTGCCTGCCTCCGGACCGGAGCAGCAATACACACTAATAGAATCACGAAGAAGAAGCTAAGGGGCTAACGGGCAAAGCTAACTGCGGGCTAGCGCCACTTAAACAGAGTATTTACAGCCAAGTTTGAGTGAAAAAATTATTTCCATTGTGTAATTGGATGTACAGTATCCCTCTCTCCCTTCACCTTTTCTGTCAGCGTAGTATTTACTCTCACGGACAATTAATGAGTAAAAACGCAACTTGCTACGACACCTGCAGTTGCACTTATGGCCTCTAGGGGCAAGAGTTACTTAGTACTGCTTTAAAGAGTAACTAAACGGGCGTGCCAAAGCCTTTCCCACCCACAAACAAAAGTCAAAAATTGCTGTGAAAGAGGCGGTCTCTGAAGTTTGGGGGTGACATGCGGGGGGTGAGTGTGTGGGCCTTTGCATTGGCACAATCACAGCAGACTGATTACGTGGGAGAGACTTGGTTATAAACCACAGGTGCATGGGGCAGGACAATTGGCAGCACCTGTGGAGCTGGTGCGGCTTATGACGTTCTGTGGAGGTCGTGGACACTCTCCAGCCAATCAGGAAATTCTAATTTAGTGGCAGAGTTTACCCTGAAGGGGGCGCAACCCATTCGTTTTCAGGCCAAAGTTAGGATTTGACACATGTTTGCGCTATAATGTCAGAATAATGTCAGGGACCAGTGGACAACACTATGAGACACCCATTGAGACAGTTTATCAGTAAAAAAAACTTGATTTGGTGTTTAGTTACTCTTTAAGTTACACTTAATTAGGGAATTTCGTTTGCATTCGTCTCTGCGTTTGACCCATCCTCAATGGCACTGGGCCGACCTGTAGGAGCAGAGGGCTGCCAGCGTATATGCCGGCGCTCGGGACATACCTCCAGATGTGAAGCCAGGTCAGAAACACCTGGCTGGAGGACTAACCTATTGCACATGTTTTTAGTGGTATAGGGGAAACCGGAGTACCCAGAGTAAACCTACGCAGACACGGGGAGAACATGCAAACTCCACACAGAACGGTGGGATTCGCACTCAGGACCTTCTTGCTGTGAAGCATGAGCGCTATTCCACACTCCCAATTCACCTTATTCCGCCCACGTTGTCCTCTTTGTGCCACGGATCGGCACTTCCATTGTATTCGTGTAGTAACTGATTTTATCGTGACTTCTCCAGTCCTATGTGAACTAATAAGAGTGAAGGGGCGGGCGGGCAGAATTCATGGCGGCGCCCACGCAAACTTCCAAATTTGGTCAAAATGTGTCACTTACATATGGCTGGTAGTAAATACATCCAAATACCATGATGGAACTGAGGAACTGAAGTGTGTTTCTTGAATTGTAAACGGGAGATGACAGAAATGAGATGGAATATGGTTAATCCATTTCTGCTCATCCATGCTTAAACATATGAAACAGTTGGGGCGTTGAGGAATCCTGTCACTCAGCCTTCATACACACGTTCAAGTTTGACAGCTCGGGCCATTTCCATTTCTGTTCTCACACTTACCCGCTAGTCGCTAACAGCGTTTTATCAGTGAAATGGTGCAACGCTTTCCCCGCCGTGCGCTCACTTACTCCCACAGGTCGTTGGGAGACATTTGCTTTTCACGCTGAAGGAGAGGACCAGAGCCGTGACAGCTATTAGAGCCGCTCTGGTCTCGCGAACAAGACAAACAAGACAAAAGCGGCTGTTTACCCTGTGGAAGAGGTTGCGCATTACAATGGATGACAATAATTGTGTTTCCATCAGAGAAAATGCGCATCTGTCAATAAATGCGTATAACAAAAGCGAATTTTCACACGTTTCCATCCAAGAGTTTTTGCGAATCGTGGCTTTGGTTACCTGGTTACAGCAAGCGGCTACATGGCGCAATTGCAGTATTTACCCAGCAGAGGGCGCACTGTACGTTTTTGATTTCACTTGAAGTACGAGATTTTTAGTATAGTTTTGGCCAAATTAATTTACCATGTTGGAATTAGCTGCTTGTTTTTACTCGCAAAAAAGTATCTTAACGAAGTAGCTGCTACTACTCTGAAGTCTCGCATGCCCTGTAAAGGCTGGACAAACAAAACTATCCCAGAGTGAGTTTACTACGTTTTCTAATGAGGATCAGGCGGCGTCTGCGTCTCTGGGAGAGTTTTTTTGTGGCTAACTTGGTCCATAGTTGCAGACAGTGTTGTTAGCATAAATGCTGCGGCAGAGACAGCGATGTTTGAGCCTCTGCATCTGGGAAATATGTTTGGACTAGAGACGACCTGCTACTGATGGATTACTTTTCCTCTTCACTCCTGTCCACAGGTAGGCTACGCCAACAGGCACGTGTACTTTTTATTCGCTACGTCAAACTTTATGCGAAAAATCTGTTTCCATCTTCCAAAATGCGCATTTACGTTTATGCGCACAGATCAAAAACCACCTCAAGCGAGCGGATAAACTTTTTATGCGAATACGAAATTTGGTGTTTCCATCACTCCTTACAAATGCGAAACTTCAAAAATGCGCATTAAAATCCAGTGATGAAAACGCAGCTAATGAGCTAGTATGAAGGGGCGTGTCCAGACCGTTTGGCAAGTATCACGGCTTGTAAACAGCTTTTTGTATCTCTTTCCATTCTAGTTAGACGAATTTTTATCACTCTTCCTTACAAAAGTCTTCCAGTTGCAGAGATTTCTGGACTGTCTTGCAGGCTATGCTCTTTGGAGGTCTATCCAGAGATTGCTGATGATGTTTATGGTCAGGACTCAGCAAAGGCCACGGCAAAACCTGGATTTTTAAAGATTTCCACATCCGATGAAGTAAAGTATGCACTGTTTAGTAAAAAAGACCCGAACTCTTCAATTCCTGGGTCAATTTTTACTCTGCAGAATTGTTCTCATCACACTTCACAGAATATAGGAATTAGGTTTCCTTGCCGTGAAACCATTTGACTTTGAGGAGTTAAGAGCAGTGCTTATAAAACATCCCTGGGTTTTATTATGGCCACACACTGTACCTGACTCTGCACAGAGCTGTTCAGCTGTGACATCCTTTTTTTTTTTTTTACATGTCCTAACCGCTATCATTCTGCAACTCCCGGGGACGAAATCACCGGTACAGCGGATTTAGCGGCTCCACGGGCCTCATGGGAAATGTAGTAGTCCCCGGTACTTACCCCGGACAGGCTGCACTCGTCTGAGTGGAGTTAGTTAGCGGCACTCACACACCCGCTAAAAGAAAGTGAATATTTAGTGCATGTAGCTGTCATAAAGCAGAGGGGGTTCAACAGCTTTTTGTAAAACTCGAGTACAGCGGCACCGGAGCATGAAGGTTGTAACACTCCCACAAAGAGGAAGTAGTTACCAATCAAAATGTTAAGGGTTAAAGTGATTGCTTATAGGACTTATAGGGATTGCATATAGGGAAAAAATACAAATAAATAAATAGGACAAAGACAGTTTTTTAGAGGAGAGCAATATGATCAAGCAGAGATACAAGAGCACGCGTGAACTCGCCCGTATAAGATGCTTCCCAGACTATAGGCAATAACCGTCTTCTACCCGAGACTCGGCTGCCTGTGCGTACCACCCACAAATCACAGGCATAGAGAGGGGGCCGTGGAGGTGCGGGCATAACTCAGGAGAACAAATGGCTTGTTTAAGCGGCACATACTTGATTCAGTGCAGATAACGTGGTCTACAGCGCGCTCCCGTGTGGCCCAATTCATCACCCGCCGCTCGATGACAGGACTATTGCGTCGGACAAAACAAGATGTACTTTCGGAGATTAAGCCTGCGCACCTGTACCTGCGGAAATAAAGTCCGAGATGTGTACGCCGCCGAAGATTACATTGAAAAGAGAGCCGTACAAGAACAGAAAAGAGCAGGGTAATCTGATTGAAGAAGCCTATGTGCAATTATTCTATATCTTATTGGACTGCATTTTACTTTTAAACATTAGATGTTCTCCTCTAACAATATGGAATATAAACTGGACACTGTACACATTTGTTTTTGCTCCCATTTTTCGTGTGCTGATCTCAAAAATAGGAAACATACTGTAGACTATCAACACAACAGACCCATTTCTCTCTAAGCTGAAAACATCCCAGTTCTTGGGATACTCACCGGACATGTCACCCATTGAGCATGTTTGGAATGCTCTGGATCGGTGTATTCACCTTATTCCCAAAGTTCCCATGGGCGCCGCCATGAATTGTGCCCGCCCTTTCAAACCTATCACTTTACACAGCACTACAGACGTCGAGAGAAAATGACGTAGAGAGAAAATCAGTCAATACACAGACAAAACGCTGTTTTCAGGCCACCCAAATAGTGCCTTAATGGTGCAAATAAACATCAGACATTTTACACAAATCAATCTACTGTGCATCATTTAGCGGCAAACTTTTTCCCTCGTTCTCCACTCAATGGACTTTGGGACTTTGTGCACTACCGGAAGTAAATGGTCACATTTATAACACCTTTCGACTTGCTTCAGGCACCCAAAGCGCTTTACATCAAAGAACCCATTCACCCTTTCATTCATACACCAGTGTGCGCAGACACTGGAGGCAAGGTGGGTGAAGTGTCTTGCCCAAGGACACAACAACAGTGTGCACCTTCAGGAGGTGGGATTTGAATATATTTATGCACCTGCGGGATTCGAACCGCCAATCCTCCGATCACAAGACGACCCGCTCTAGTCTGCGCCGCCATCGCCCAAGTGTCTAGACAACGATTCGTTCCAGGTCCTGCCAATATCCAGCAACTTCGCTCAGCCATTGAAGAGGAGTGGCCCAAGATTCCAAAACCAACAACCTGATCAACTCAAAAACGAATGTCACCAAAAACTGCCACGGGACGCTCTTGGGATGGAGAGAGCCTCACCCTACACTTCTCTTCTGCATAGCTACTATAATAATGATGATAAGGTTGTCACTGTTGTCAGCATAGCAACAGAAAGACAAACACATCCACAAATCGGTGACTACCGCATCAATTTGTTTGAGTATTTAAAAAAACATTTTTTTTTTAGCTCTGAGTTGCTTTTAATCAGAGAAGCCCGTCTCGCCTATCAGATCTGGGTCCGTGGTGCTCCGCTCCTCTCTGGGGCCTCGTATGGCTCTATTATTTGGATGCTCGGAGGAGGCTCGTGTTCTGAAGTGAGGGAGAGGAGCAGCGCTTTGTTGCCTTCACAAAGTCGCCCTGGTGCAAATATTCCAACTGGTACATCGTATTTGCAGCGGGGTTCACACAAGTTACTACAAAGGCACCAAGTTCCTTTTAAAGAATTTAATCTTTTGGTGTTGTCCACGGATACCTTTAACAAACAAATCAATCTCACTACTAGTTGCGCCTCTTTTCCTATCTAATTTTACCTGACTCCGGACACACACCGCGCGTTCAACACTGGAAGAGGAGTTAAATATAAAACAGTCAACACTACACTATAAATCTAATATTACATACCAGGTTATAGATGACCAGGATTCAGAAGATTAAATCACGTAAATTTATTCCCTAACAGGTAATGTAATACAGCGCTCTGCTTCCCCATTTCCCTAAACAGAAAGTCTGCCAGTCCTCCGTTCCCATGAGAGAGACTGATTCAAAACAGGGAAAGTCAGAGTATACTTCACATTTTCCCATCATGCATTATTCCTGAGCCTAAGACCACGTCTCGTTGTTTCCATTGGTTCCCGAGCCGTCATGTGACGTTTGGCTCCGCCTTGCCGCCATTTTACAAACTGACCACATGTTTTTCCTTTTTCCTGGGGGGAGGGTTCTTTGTTCTTTCTTTTCTCACACATCCCCCTCGGATCTGTAACTTTCCACTGTAACAAAGAGCTAAAAAACACTTGTACAAACTTCTGGTTAAAATTGCTAAATAGCCAAAAAGGCAAAACATCACATAAAAATATTATGACTCTTCACTTTGTAGTTCTTTTTTCACAGCGCGAAACGTGCAAATGTTTCTGTAATGACTTGGTTTCAAGTGAAGATGCAGGTATTTGGTGATCGTTTCAACATGTCTTGATCACCAGTTTGCATTTTGTTGGTTAGAAAAATGCTATTTTGACCTCAAATGGCTTATTCAATGTTTCCCTTTGCCCATCTTCCATCATCTTTCTGCAATTAAATCTAAATAATGGATAGTACCAGTATGGTTTTGTTATGTTGACATATTAGTTTCAAAGGTTTTTTCAGGGGGCAATATTGGATATCTTGGTTGGCTTTTGCATAAGCTTGTTAAGAGTGGAAACATCTGTCAAAACGAATTTTGCCTTGTTTTTTGGGGGTTCAAAACTTAAAGTGGTAGTCCATACGATTGCAGAGAGATTTCAAAAGTAAACAATCAAATCCCACACCCCTTCTCTCCTGATTGGACCTGAAAGCCAGTAAAAAAAATAGGGGAGGGAAAAAAAGATGTCAAAAGTACACGATCAAGCTCCCTCCCCCTTCCTCCTTATTGGACCTGACGGGCCGGTTCACAGGAAAGATCATCTTATTGGTTAAAGTGATGGCACCGGGGATTCTGATACTTACTTACTTACTCAGTCAAATTACAGATCCAGGCGTTCAATTATACGCAAACTATTACATTTGTAAAATATTTAAACTAGCAGACTATCACTTTAATATATTAGGATGGCATTTATATACAGTTACAGTGTCGTGAGAAAGCATGTTCCCCTTCCTGATTTCTTACTTTTGTATATATTTATAACACTTAAATGTTTCTGATTTATGAGCTACAGTGCCTTGCGAAAGTACTAATACACCTTGAACTTTTGCACATTTTGTCATTTTTACAACCCTAAACGTAAAGATTTTATTTTGAATTTTTTACTGAAAGTTCACACACAAGTAACAGACAACTGTGAAGTGAAAGCAAAATGATACATGATTCTGTTATTTTACAAAAAATAGAAAAGTGAAAAGTGGGGCGTGCACAAGTATTCATACAGCATGACTTAATACTTTGTGTGCAAACGTTCAAGGTGTATTAGTACTTTCGCAAGGCACTGTAAGTGTGGTAACTATAAACAAATGTAAGAAATCATGCTTTTTTTCACAACACTGTATTGTAACTACTATTGAGAAAACGTTTTGAAATGTATGCGCTGTTGACCAAAGATCCCCCGTAGACTTTTACAGTTGGTATCTTCCATAAAGGAAATGACCATATTTGGATTACGTTGCCTTCAGGAGATGAAGTAACACAGCAAACGTTCAGTGATTTCTTGACAAAATGCTAAGGAGCAAGAGGACAAAACGTCAGAAAGTAAACATCTTAAATGGGAGGTTAAATAATATTAGAATAAACAGGCAACAATCCACCAAATAGATACATAAATAATTGGCCAGTTGACCAAAGCAAAATGTACAATTCAAATTCTAAGGTATTTGAAAAACAAAGATATTTCAGTGCGATGCAAAGCAATTTATTTCAGTTTAGAGAAGGAAAATAAGCCTCATGTCGCCCGTCTGCGAAATATCCAAAAGAGCACATTGTCTTAGCTTCGCTGTCACTCCATTCCACTTCGACAATTACAACAATAAGTCTGCCTCTCCTCCTCCTGTCAGCGCTTGTCCACCATAATCCCCAGAGCGTCTCTCCGGCGGTGATTCCACATTTCTTTATTTGTTTGCTTCGGATTGATTTCTTTATTTTCACTGACGGCACAATCCCCGCGGCTCTGCGAAAAATAAGGCCCATGTCTGTTTAGCAGCACCTCCGTGACAATCTTTATTTCATTCCGACTGGCTGCAAATTCATATTCTCTTGGCAGAAGGAATAAAAAAAATAGAAAAATCACTGTGAGGAGTGTTGGCGGTATGGGGGGAAAAGTGAAATGTCTGATCTGAAAAACAGTGGCGTTAGGAATGCTGGTTCTCCTCCGTTTGGGAAGAAAGTAGAGACGCTGATGTCCTTTCCTGACCAGTGAAGTAGTGTTTGTGGACCAGGAGAGGTTCTCTCTGATGTGCTTACCCAGGAACTTGGTGCAGCTGGTCTCATATTTATTCAAAAATAAAACAATAGGGTTCTTTCTTGGATATTTAATATAGGTAGAGCATTATTTTTGGGGCGGAAAACCGTAAAATATCTCTTCCCTATGTAGTCAGATTATATAAATCAGCTACAATGTAATAATCTATATCCGCAAGTAAAAAATAATGATAAAGGGTGTTGAGAAAAGCCCCTCCTTGAACTGCCACCTACAGTTGAGCAAGTCTTGGGTACGTCTTGGTTTGTCAGAGCACCAAAAAGACCAGTTATGTCATAGAAATGTCAGAAATTAGCTATCTGATCCTGTTCCTACAAATCCCCCCCAAAAGTTTCAAATGATATCTCTATTTTTCCCCCCATTCACCTGCAGTGCATGTATCTAATCTTTACGTATAGCCTCATTAATGCATGCATACTCTCAAAGGAACAGGCCACCGTTTTTCCATACTGAGATATGTTCTTACCTGAGCTTAGACGAGTTGATACGTACCTGTCTGGTCTTTGTGCGCGTGGAAGAGCTTGGTCGCTTCTAACTTCACCCCGTTTGGAGCTATAGGAATATGCTGGGAGAGGCCAAATGCTAACAACATCTTTGGTCGTTTTACGTGACTGAGGGCACGCACAAAGACCAGACAGGTACATATAAACTCGTCTAAGCTCAGGTAAGAACATATCTCAGTATGGAAAAACGGTGGCCTGTTCCTTAACGATAATTTGTTGTATTTTCAAATCATTGTTTAATGTTTGTGTATACTTTGTATTACAGAGAAAGAAATTAAATCCATGAAACAAAGAGGAACAGCAAACTGTGAGCAAGTGCAATAGATAGATAGAAACTAAGGAATGTGTTTCTGTCATATTGTAATCCACTCCTAAGGTACTGTAGTTTCATCGCACTAGAAAGTACAGTAGTCGACAAGGCTGGGGTTGTTTGAGGTCAGGATGTTTTCTTCAGTCTTGGTAATTGAACTGGTTTTGAGCTTCCTAAGTGAGGCAGGAATAGATATACTATTCTTAGTGTACCGTAAATGCCAAATTCTGCATTCTCCGTGGTCGTCCCGTTCCACTCCGCCTCAACCTCCGCGGCAAATGCATTGCTATTTTAACCGTTAAGAAACATTGCACATCGTCCTCTTCGCTCCGAGGGGCCTCTGTTGCCGGCAAAATATGGTTAAATTCTATTTTTAGCTTCGTCAGCGCAGGCCGTATCCACAGTTCAGATCGTACCAGACAGGAAAGAGAACGGCAACAACACCTGGATATTCAAAGTAAATACCCTCCAAACTGACTTTCTTTTAACGAAAATGTAACACAATATAATATAGATATTTTCCTCTGTAGGAGTTTATCACAAACACAATCACATGACCCAGTTTTGGTTTTTCGAGTTGGTGTCTGTCTGTCGTCCAAATAGGAGCTCTGTGATTGGCCTAAAGTTACCGGTAAAGCTGCAAGGTTGCTATAGGTGTCTTTCCACAGGCAGGCGCGTATCAGCCCAATGCCTGGTCAACCCGGTTATGCGAGCTTTTCCATAGCGGAGGCCAGGGTCAAACCGGTCAGGTTTTGGGACCGGCCTCTGACTGTGGCCAAAACGCGCTGAATCGCACCAATGTGACGTGAACAGACTGCTGGCTGCTGATAAGCAAAAGGGAGAGTGAACAACCCTCAGTGACACGTAGGTCATACGGATTTAATATTTCACAACATCATACCGTTGTATTAAAGGGGATTTTGCTGATATTAGCATTTAGCCGCTGTTAGCGCAACTTAGCATAACATTAGCATGTAGCTTACCTTCATAGTTTGTAATTGCGGTTTCTTTCCTGTTTATTACAGCTGAATGACTCCATAACTCCCACCAGAAGGCAGCATTTGTCCACATTTGTTCTCATCGTGGCTTACAAAACTTTTAATGACAATCTGTACAGCGTGCTCCTCTGTGTGGGCGCTGCCCACAACAAATGCAGATGTGTGTGTGGTGGAAACAGAAAGGTCTGCGGGGTAGAGTCGCGCTAGGTGGAATAGCGGCTTTTGTGATTCCATCCCAGACTTATTTTAATCACGTGGCAGTCCCCCAGAGGTACTCTGAATGTCGGGGGAGCGGTGGAACCCGAACTCCTCCAGAAGCGGGCCCTGTCCACATAAAAACTAATATTTTTGAAAATAGATTCTTATGTATTGTTCTCATGTGGGGCAATTTGAGCAAGAATATGTTATTTGACTTAAAGTGCATATGACAGGTTATCAACTTTTATAATTCTTCTTGATTTGGTGGGATAATACCTGTGTTAAGGAAAATAATGTGGTTTTACACCCATAAAATATCAACTTGTGGAGAAAGTATGATTAAAAAGTCAAAACTGTGGTTAATATAACAGGAATATGTCCTTAGCAACTCCTTAGCAACAGTAGAATGTTCTTCAGTGCTGACGTAGAAGAAGGTAGGTGCACTAAAATACAGCAGATGGCGCTCTTTTTTGTAGGTATTTGACAGTCTTTTTTCTTATATTCTTGATCAGATATTATGATTAGCTATATGTATCTTAAACTGCATTGGTAATTTACTTCAATAAATGTAAGTTACTGTGTGTGTGGAGTCAGTATTTGTATAAATGCACCTTTGGTGGAGTTTTCTTCAGCTCAGGTATAGCTTGTTTTATTTTATAATGTTTAATACAATTCTTTGCATTCATTAAAAAGGTTGCATATTTAGAAATGCAGCTTATTTTGTTTCTTTTTAATATATTTAGAAGAAGTTGGTTCCACACAGGAAATAAGGGGTGCATACTGTACCTATGTTCCCCGGGTCCTATGTTCCCCGGGTTCTATATTCCCCGAGTGCGATTTTTTTTTCCGTAGGTGAGTTGGTACTTAAACCAATCACAAGTCATGAGAGTGAAATGTCATACATATATCAAGCAGCTTAACCCTGACCCTGCCCAAGCCACTAACCTTAAGGATAGTGGGCTGGTGCCTAATCTTAATCAATAGAAGTGGGGGAACATACTGTAGGTACCGGGAACATGGGTACCGGGGAACATAGGGCTGACCCCGAAATAAGCTCCTCCTTCACTTTGCGCCGCCTGCATCAAAACAAAAACAGCCACCATGCTGACAGGACACACGTGCATTGGCATTTTGAGGAACAGCGGAATAACAGGAGTTTATCTGTGCACACAAGGACGATTACGCTTTTCCATATCTATACCAGGATGGATATTTTAGCTGCGTGTGGCGCAGTGGGCTTGCCTACCCAGTGGCTAAGGAGTCAATGTTTTCCAAAACTTGGACATTATTTATGGGATACTTTGAGGACTATTGAAGGCTTTCGCACAATGGAAGAGTGATGCCTGCGTTTGGGGAGTACTGTAACTTTTTGTTTTTCTGCATGTTTAGTGAATCAACAGTTGGCTATAAGATACTTCTGCTTTGTGGTGGTTAGCTTCTTAGTTTCTTAGGGCTGGTGCTCTGTGCGATTTATTTTTGTTTACGATTTTTAGATGTCACTTTGCACAACTTGGGGTGTGTAAAATCGTGAGCTGCTCTGTCTCCAGTGTGCGATGGTTCAAAGAGAGAATTGTGGCTACGACCAATGTGTATCAGTATCAGGCTACAGACGGTGTGTGGCCACATGTTAATGGATGCAAGCGGTGTTTTTATTATCAGAGTCAAATCCTGCTGTTTATGACAGGGTAACGGTACAGATCCACGTGTGATTTCATTCTGCAGACTTCATCTGATGTATCGGTTTTTGTGAGATTTTGTTCCGCGTTTGTAAGCCGTGAAGATGTCATCTCTTGTGGTTAGCTTTGGCTACTGTGTGCTACAGTGTAGAGGCCAAGTTTATTATCAGCGACTGTCATTTTACATCTCTACCGTGAGCAAATTACTCTCCAGTTAATGCAAAGCACAACATAAAAGTGGTGTGATGTAAACAAACTAATCCTGAATGAATCTGCTAGCAGCTGGCGGGCTAGTTAGCTTTAGCCTGCTAGCTTCTTGGTGTTATCAGCGCTGATCTCCATTCATTGCACCAAGACCTTTTTAAATGTCAGAGCTCAACATTTGTCTTTGGTCCTTAGCCTCAGAATAACTGGAGCTCTGACAGCGTGACCATCGGGTTCTTGGTCTCCTCCCCTGATGGCTCCGTTTGGACGGGCCCAGCTCTAGGAAAAGTCCTGGTGGTTCTGATTGTCTTCCATTTACGAATAATGGATGTCACTGAGCTCTTCGGGACCTTCAATGCTGCAACAGTTTTTCAGGACCTTCCCCTGATCTGTGCCTCGATACAAACCTGTCTCTTGAGTCTACAGACAGTTCCTTTGACTTCAGGGTTTAGTTTCTGCTCTGACATGCATCTGTCAGCTGTGCGACCTTATAGAGAGGTGTGTGTCTTTCAAAAACAAGTCCAACCCATTTAATTTAGCACAGGTGGACTCCAGGAGAGCTGTAGAAGCATCTCAAGGATGATCAGTGGAAAAAGGATGAGTCAGAGCAAACGGGGTGAATACTTATGTACTTGTGACATTTCAGAGTTATATTTTTAATATATTTGCAAAACATTCTTAAAAACCTTTTTGTGTGTATATTGATGAAGGGGGAAAAAGTAATACATTTTGGAATGAGGCTGTAACATAACAAAGTGTTTGAAAAGTGTAGGGGTGTGAATACTTTCCGGCAGCACTGTAAATGTTAATGTGAACATGGGGTAGGCACTTATGAGCTTTCTTGCTTTGGCATACTCCTTTTGAGTTCTCATTACTACCGTATGTAGTCTGTCCCATCAAGCCGCCCTGTTATACATGCATGCAATGATTTTTTCACATCTATCCTACTGCATCACATCATGGTCACAAACCTCCCCGTCACACTCAAGCCAGTTGTTTCATTGTACAAGCAGGCAGTTTTTTACTTTCAAAAACTTGATACATTGTAGTACTCTGAAATTGGTCTTTAAATGTTTGAACAGTCATGTGTCACATGGTAATACTGTATGAAATGTGTACTGATGATGTGTGTATTGTTTACCTTTTTAAATATGGTAATGTGTACTGTATTGCATTGTGTTTTGTATACTGTATTGCATCGTGTTTGTGAAATATGTAGCCTCCTATGGACAAGTGTTGCAAATTAGCCGTTTTGCTATAACACTAATAACAATGTATCTGGTTTGTCCAATGCAGTTGTTATGTCCATATCAAATTAAAAAAAATAATAATAATATGTAATGATGTGATTTTCAAAATCAAGGATGTACGGTAAATAGCTCAATTAAACTATTACAACTAAATGCAACATTATGAACTTCTTTGTGACAGAAAAAGAAATAACACACTGATGCGACTCTCTGAGAAGGGGCTTGATAGGGCTTGGTCTATAGATGTTCCTCTCAGTGGGTGAGCATCACAAACGTGTGGCTACCTGCAATACGATGGATGAGCAACACTTGGAAGCCATTGTGTAGTCCTGAATTTGATCGAATCAGACAGAACTGGAGTGCAGTTTTTAGTCAGAATTCTGTAACCGTTCAAACATACACTTTATGTAAGATTGAACTTGAGGAGCATATTTTTCAATGTACTTTCCATCATAGAGAGAGATTTTTTAGCATATAGACGAATCAAACAAATCCCGCAGGGAACCAGAGAGAATTGAGTGAAGTCTCCGTGAAAAATGCCCCAAAGCTGCCCTCATATATTTTAAACAGAGCTGCAGGGGCTGAGTGGAGCTCTGTGAGAAGTGCTACATAAAACATGACTCTGCATTGAGACCACTGTAACGCGCATTAGATCAAAACCTCTCAATCTTAGCAGCGCAGCGTTTTCAATATTCATAAAGGGCACTGATATAGCTTTGCAGGGAGAAATCTCTTCCTGCCTTTTCACTTTGGGAAAAAAGGCTTGTCACCAAACACTTTCTGTGTTTTGTACAGGAATTCAGCCATTTTCCAACGCACAAACTGCAGACATACTACATGAAGTTCATCATTGTACTAAATAATAACCTTTATCAGCCATAACTTTTGTATGTTCCAGTTAAAGTACTTTATTTCTCCTTTTCTTTTAGTGACATCGGCGAAACCCTTCCAACGCAAAGACACAATTCTCAGTGCTTTCGCTCCACTTCAAGTACGGCTTATTTGTTTAGCGTGTGATAGGGACCCCTATGAGTAAAGCTTTAAACACAGTGTTGCCTAATAGGCCTTGAGCACTCTCCCTCCTTCGCTGGTGGAGCCTAAAGATAAAACTACAGGAATAGAAGTTCATTTTCACGTGTCCAAAGTTCAATTAGCGGAGTGTCAGACCCCGCTGAGGTGCTATCTCTGGCGGGGGAGGGTGCTAATAGGAGCACCCCAGGGTCCTCGTCTCCGGTTTACTGCAGGACAGACCAATAGCGTCTTTCCACGCAGCACAATTTAACAGAAAATGTCGGTTGTGGGTCCTCCACCAGGAACTTCTCATTTTCTGCTTTTTGGCAGGTTTTAGAGGACAGTGTTTTGTTTATATATTTATAAGGCGAGACACTGCAGTTAAAAGACATCGATTCGAAACTTTAGCTGTAGATTTCTGATATAACTTCAACGTAAAAATGATTATTCCAAGTTTTCTGTGATTTTATAATACAAAACTGCTGAGAGTTTCAGCAAAAAAAATCTCAATAATAGACAGAGCCAGGTTTCAATGTGAGGTCATTATTATTTTGTTGATACATTAGTTATAAATATTTTTTTTCAGAGGATTTTAGATCCTGTTTTGTTTTTGAATAAACAATTTCATAGGGATAGACAGCCTTTTTGACATCATCACTGATAAGCCGATAATTAATTTTTCGACCGATAATTAGGCCCGATAATTATAAGCTCAAATTGCATTGACTGTGCGGCTCCAGCTCGCTGCCTTTCTCTCGGCGCCGCCCCACTCCTACAGATTCATGAACACAGTTACAATAGCAGATATATATACGCTCATCCCAAGCGACTTCTCCTCTGTTTTAGCTGAAAAATACGAAGAGTATTCCAGTGAAACAACACTGTCCAACTTTCCATTCACGTGCATCCCTATTTATAAGTGAAAAAAATCTGTACAAATTCTAATTTTACCTTGTTTTTTTGTGTAGGAATTAGATCAAATTAGATTAAAAATCCTGCAAAAAAAAACTTCAAAATATTGTGAAGTCCAAGACTGGAAAGTTTGGAGTCCGTAGGAGTGATTAAAGTGGAGCTCCGCCGTGATGTTGCAGTTACTTCCTGGAAATGACCGGCTCACTAGCGACAAACAGAAGCATCGTAAAGTGTACATATGGTCTTTTCTAGATGCTACAGGAGAAAACAAGCTAAAAGTCAGGCCATATAACTGTATGTGTAAGTATACAGTATTTACGTGATGACAGAGGGCCTGTATTAAAAATGTAGGCGTTCACAATATCTCAATCTCCCAATGGTACAAAGTCCATGGTTTTGGACAGATTTGCTTTGTTATTTCAGGTTCTACCACATGTAAATATATGATGATAATCTGCTTTATGGGGACTCTGAACGCCACACTGTAGAAGCGGCTCCCTCTGCAGTAACCGTTCGCAATGAATCGGAAACTTGGCCAACTTTAACATGGCGATTTCCGCTCTGCGTGAGGCACAAAACTGAGGCTAACACGAGCAGACCAACCCTGTCCTGCTGAAATTACACCCACTAAGTGAAACCCAAAACAATAACCATTTTGGACAGGCCAAGGCGCTTCACGTCAATACACTGAGACGCGCGAAGAAACGGCGGAACGGTTAAGTCCTGAGCGAGTCCGACAACATGTGGCGGGCGCCGTCCTATTTCAGCAACTTGCCACCTCGAATTGGCACCGCTATAACAATCCAATCAGACTAATTAGCAACACCTCACTGGTGGCAGCCATTCTTTCTTCTTCTTTTTCCCCACGCCTATGTCACAGCCAAAAGCGCATTTGCATATTTTAATTTCCATCAAAGCGCAGGGGATAAATTATACGGCAGCGAATGTAAGAGAGGAAGACATCTGACAGAGACAATAAGAACAGAGGCATTTGTTTACGCCGCGTTGGCCCAGTTTCCAGTTCCCATTTTATTAGGAGAAAAGGCTCGTTGCAAAAACCAACATGATTATTACTGGCTGTGTAAGAAGGGTTATGAATGGAGAGTGGGTGAAGAGCAAAAATTACAAGAAATTACAAAACTCTCGGAAGGGCTATAGAGAGTCAGGCAGCGTTCAGTTCTCTCTACCCTATATTCCCAATACAGTGATTCGTATGGAACACTCATCTAATAGAGGCTGCACCAGCACAAATAAGGAATTTGGAGGGAATCCCATTTCAAAGTCAGATGCAAAATTGGTTTCCTTTATCGAAATAAGGCATCATTCACTCATACAGCCAAACAGCTCTTGGTCAAAACTATTCTTCTGGCAATCCTAGACTACGGTGACATAGTCTACAGATCGGTTTCACAAACGTTGCTTCATGAACTTGATGTCATATATCATTCTGCCATCCGGTTTGTCACAGGTGCCCCATACCGCACTCATCTCTGTGACCTATACTCCCTGGTGAAATGGCCTTCTCTAATTGGCAAATTCCCTCCATACCTCACCTCTCTGTTAAGGGCCTGTCACAATTGGCGCATTGACCGCAGCGATTTTGCCGCCCATTTGTTCAATCATCCGCAAAGATCGCAAAGTAGACTTTTAAGAAATGGCAGTCATGGTCACAATAGAGTACGGGCTGCGAATAATAATATAGGCGTAGGAGCACTTTGACTTTACTGCAAAGTGCTCCTAAGGTATTACTACACCTTGCAATATAGTTCCCCTTTTTATCCGCTTAGAAAATTGACATGTTTAATGTTGTAACTAGACTTGGATCGTGTAAAGGCTCACGTAACCGTATTTAAAAAGGGGAAACGTGGAAGAGCTTGGTCGCTTCTAACTTCACCTCCGTTTGGCCCCATAGAGGAGAGGAGGAGAGGCTAAATGCTAACATCATCTGTGCTCTATTTACGTGACTGAGCGCACGCCTAAAGACCAGACAGGTACGCATCTACTCGTCTAAGCTCAGGTAAGAACATACTGTATCTCAGTAAGGAAAAACACACGCGCAAGAGCAGACGAAAACCTTAGGCCCGTTTTCTCATTACACTTGCAACTAAGAAGTGGGAGTCTTGTAGGCTAGTAGTTCCCAACCTGGGGGCGGGCCTGGGATTGCAGGGGGTCCCAGAGCTTTGTCTGGTCAGAGGGTCAGGTCATAAATGATAATAATTTGAGCAGAATAAATGGTCTAAAATGTTCAAATATGACTGAGTGAGGTGTATTAAATACTCCAATTTCAGTTTATTTGTTTGAAATAAATACTTATTAGCAATTATTATCATGTTTTGATACATTTGTGGGGGACATAGTTTTGGACTGGGGGGGTGCAGCCCGACTACAGCACATGCAGGGGGGCTTCAAGGAAAAAAGGTTGGGAACCACTGTTGTAGGCTACTGCACAATATTTTTTACATTTGTATTTTAAACAGATTTTCTCCCGCCGTACCAGATTGCATGTTACCGCCGCAAAAGTTGAAATATATTGTATTGAATGGCGATTCATGTGACCTGATCAGATTGAATATTTCTGTGGCTTAAATGGGATATGGATTGGGCGTGTGTGTACAGGTTTGGTTATCTTTACGGGGACAGTTAAGAGTCATATAAATGCTGATGCGGCTTAACTCCCCCTGCACATTCATATCTGGGGCCCAGGACACATTAGATACAGTGGCTGACTCACACGGCGTTATATTGACGCACCGGAGACATTACGAGATAGGGCTGATTCATCTCCGCACACGCTCCAAATCCAATACCGTATAGGGCCCATACCAAATATGTCCTTCACTATTCCCCGCAGAGATAACACGCGTGTACATCAGGCGCCTCGGATGGAGAGCGAGGTACAAATGCATGCTTCTGTTAGCCACGGCTTACCGGACCTGTTTGAACTGAGCCAGAGCCTTAGCTGGGATTTTAGCAATAGTGACACCCAATTCTAATTGTAATGGGGGTGTGGGGGTGTGATAAAAGATCGGTGATAAAAATGGAGAAAACAGGCACATTATGATCATATTCCCATGGAGTATTTTTTTACTTAAAATAAATAAGAAAAGGGCATTTTATTTCAAGTTATTAAGCTTATGCGCAAATTCAACATGGAAGACTTACCAGCTGCATCAATCCCGCCTCATCACCGGCAGCTGTCCCCATTCATCAATCACAGACCAGCAAAACAGCACCTCCATGTCAGCCAATCACCGCGGTACCCGTTCCTGCTCCAGCCACTCATCGCTCAAGATTCCCTTCTTAAACACCATGGTCCCAGCCGTGCTGCGACCCTCCTCCACCCCATTTCTCCGGCTGGGGTCTCCCCAGCTCTGCTTGTCATCTGGTCCCCCCAGGTCTTGTACCACCACCAGTGTCCAGGCTCTGGGGGAAGATCCTGGCTATTGTTCTACGCCGTGCGGATCTATCGTTCATCCAATCTTCCGCCGGGGTCTGAGCCCCAAATTTTGATCTGCATTCATTCAATAAAAGTTAAATGCTTTCTGTCTCTGTGAGTCTTATCAGGTTGAAATGATATTTGTTTTCTATTTTAAGTGCACTGAAATGAAAAACAGCCATTTTTCCACTGGTAGAATTTTTTATTTTATATACCAACTTAAATTTTAAAAAAAAGCTGTGTTTAAAGCTAGTATTACTTTTATGATTATTAATTTTTTAACTGTAAAAATACAGAGTTTGTGTTTCCCACCGAGGCCCCCTCAGTCCCTCTGCTGTGGGGCCCCAGTCCCTCAGCTGCCTCTCTCAGCTCCGCCCATGCTTCTGTAATGTCTGTGAGCTGCAGGAGAGGAGAGGACACAGGTCTCCCAGACACTAATGCTACAACTGTCAGTTTTTGTTGCTTTTGTTACAGTGTGATTGCTTTGCAACTTTTTACAACTTGAACGCCGCCTGATTTCATTTGGATACATGTAAGTTGTGACCGAATAAAAAGACAACGCCACCTAGTGTTTTAAAAGAGGCTAGGAACTCTAAAACCAATTAAAACAAGGCAAGCAGTGTAATCAACCAGATAAACAGTTAAAAGGTTTAAAAGATAAATGTATTACAAAATCTAAAATAACACAGTGGATGATGATGATGCCAACAATAAAACGTTAAAATACTAAAAGTTCGTTAAAAGGACGCCCAGGGGTAAAGAGGAGGAATGGCTGGCGGAACTTGATTATGGTCCCGTTCCAAACTTCCTTTACGTGGCGGAGCCTACACAAGGACAAAAGGCCAGAATATGCCAGTAATGTGTCCCTTTCAACAAAAACGCTTAACAGCAAACTCAGTCAATCCTGCCAGAGTACTAGGACGGTACTTACACACAGGGGCAGAGTTACTCTGCCCGCCTGCTGTGATCAGCGTCGTCCTCTGGCTTCACTGGATGGTGGCGCCGTGACTGGTCCTCCCGCTGGCTGAGCCGCTGTGGAGGACAAAACTTAGGGACAGTCACTTGGCCCAGGCAGCTAAACGCTCAAGCAGCAGCTAACTCAAATTTCGCCAGAGTACCAGAGAGAACAGGTGTGATGCTGTGTACTGTATGTGGTGTGAGGGTCAGTGTTAGCGAGAGGGCTTGTTATGATTGCTTATTCATTGCATGCTATTGTATATATATATTTTCTTTTATCTGTACTTTGACTACAATGTTACTGTATATTATTTATGTAACCAGGGACTGCAGATGGAAACTAGCTATTTAGCTATAATCTGGTGCAGAACATATCTGTCTTTGAGCTTAATGTCTCTGTGCACTGTCCCTTCAATAAAGACTAAACTAAACTGGAAACTCTGCCCGCCTGCCATGTTGCATGTCGTACTCTGGCTTCACTGCTGCTGCGGTTTCATTTCTTTCTGAAAAGTGTCTCTCTCATTGAGTTGTATCTGCCCCATGCCCCAAACTAGAACTGATATTTAGTCATTAATACATATGGCTTTCATAACATAATGGCAGACAATGAAAATGGTGGTATTTGAAGCCAACTGCAAGTGAGAAAGCTGGCATTGCACATTTCAGGTACCAGAGATTTGTGTAATGTTCTCTGCAGACCTGGCTAATGCGCACACAGTATCAGCACTTACAGTAGCCTATATTACCGGAGCTTTGCAGTTGGACAAGATGGATGCAGTGGTTTCAGTCCACACGTAACAGCGCTGCCCTCTCGTTTCAGATGCATTTGGCCCGTAAACTGCACCGGGCTGAGCTTCTAAATGAGTAATTAGAGAACTGAAATGCGGGCGCTTTGTTTTATTTGCTTCTGCCTCGGAAAGTAATAAAGTGAGAGGAGATGGTGGTAAACAAAGGGAGGTGCACAGACTGTGGTGTACAGCCCATTAGAGCACAGTCCTGCCTGTTGTCTCTAGTGCAGTTCAAACTGGAATGAAGGAGGATGATGGATTGGCGTACAAACATTGAGGGAAGCAAGGTCTGGAATCAAGGTTTGATTTCCAAACCGTAGAAGCTTTTCAGAGTGGGGTTTGCATGTTGTCCTTGGTCTCAATGGGTTTTCTACAGGCACTTTCTTGATTGTTAGCTACGTTCATAGTCAGGAGGATCTATAGACGGGTAAGTCCTGAGTGCCTATTCAAGGATAAGGATAAATAGTGTACATGTTTTATGTTGTTGGGGAAATCGGAGCACCTAGAAATCATTGGCTGTCCACCAGGTAACTTACCTTGAGTGTACATCTTGAATTTGTCTATCTTAACATATAAAAAAGATAAAAAATCCAAAGCCATGGTTCTCCACCGGAAAAAGGTGGCTTCCCTTCGTCAGGTCGGTGGGGAGTCCTTGCCTCAAGTTGAGGAGTTCAAGTATCTCGGGGTCGTGTTCACGAGTGAGGGACGGATGGAGCGTGAGATCGATAGACGGATCGGTGCAGCGTCAGCAGTGATGCGGTCGCTGTATCGGACTGTTGTGGTGAAGAGGGAGCTGAGTCGGGGGCAAAGCTCTCGATTTACCGATCGATCTACGTTCCCACCATAGACTGTTAAAAAGAATAGACAGCTCCTCCTCACTCCTCCCCGTTTACCACAATGACCACGTTCGAGGGGGAAATCATGGCGGATTTACAGACTCCTCCTCCCCAGCTCTGACGAAGCATGTTCCTAATAAGGGCATAAGGGCGGGATCTTCACTGTAGACTCGGCCCTTGCGTGACGTGTAGCTCGCGCAGCTCCAATGCCAACAGTCCGACCTCCGTTAAGTAGGAGATTAAACATTTTTTTATTTCGAAAACCAGCCTGGTTTCTTTTTTTGTGAGTAACCCAGCGTTATGTCAGGAGGAATATGTAGCCATAGAAAGTGTTAAAAAAATTGAAACCAGGCATTAAAGTTGTTTTTAACGTGTCTAAAGTCCAATGCTTTTCAATGGGGGCCTAGCGTTGATATGGAGGTACTACAGCAATGGCGGAGCAATGGTGGCCTCCAGTGTTGCGGTCATAAAGCAGAGCAGCTAGCGGCCATTGGTTCCACCCTCACCTATGGTCATGAGATTTGGGTAATGACCGAAAGGACAAGATCGCGGATACAAGCGGCCGAAATGAGTTTCCTTCACAGGATGGCTGGGCGCACCCTTCGAGATCGGGTGAGGAGCTCAGTTACCCGGGAGGAGCTCGGAGTAGAGTCGCTGCTCCTTCACGTCGAAAGGAGCCAGCTGAGGTGGCTAGGGCATCTGTTCCGGATGCCTCCAGGTCCCGGATAAAGGGGAAGAAAATGGAAGGATGGATGGATGGAATAATGACCTAATCTTCTGCACTGATTCCATGTTTCACCTTCGATTTATATGGGACATTTTCTCTAAATGTATTTTTCTCACATTGTTGCGACAACATTTCCACATACGTATGCCTCACCAATATAACCCAAATTTCCCAGACTTGTTTCTTCTTTATTTAGAACAAAAAATAAGGTGGAATTTTGACGTTTTTACAGATTCTTTAGCTAAATCCCGCCACTTGAACAGTTTTTTCCCCTCCGCCATCAGACATAGCTTAGTTACAGACTCATGAATGTAATCTGCACTTGCACTGTGTGGTGTGTCCACCCGCTCACTTATCACTTAATATCACTTTATATCACTTTATATCATTTTATACACCCACACATCTGTAAATACAATCCCGCTGTTGTTCAATGTCAAATTGTTGTTGTCTTACCATATGTCACTTTTATTCATCTTATTTATTTAATATTTTTCACATATGCCCCAAAGCCTTATAGTTTAAAGTTTTTTAGCTTATATTTATCTTAACTCTGTGTTATATATTCTATGTCGCACGTCAGAAGTGCCTAGTTTGTGAACCTGTTCTCAAACCATGGCAATAAAACCAACAGTATTCTGATTCTGAAATTATTGAAAAACTATACAAAATTCCATATCCCCTTAGAACAAATCTTTGTCACTAATCTGGCAACAAATTGACACCATAAATTAAAATCTTGTTCAATCCATTATCTAGATGTCGGCACAGAAATATATGGGATTTTTTAACTTTATATACATAAAATATAAAATTGGCCAACATTTTGTTGATATATGAGTTGCAAAGATTTTTTTCAGGCCCTAAAGTTTTGTGACTTCTGCGTATGACTTTGCCGTGGCGGTCTCCCAGTCAGCAAATTACCATATTTGGATTACACCGTCATCTCGGTCACCTTTCGTGCTACACGTGGATACCAAACCGGTCATTAACTGTGAATGTAAGATACGGGGGAAACGGGCCAATGCAGCGCAATGTTGTCGCAATGTCTGGGATGTCACTGGCTCGGTAGCAACAAAATGTCACAAAATAAGCATCGTAAAGGGTAGGGTTTGTCTTTTTTATTCTTTGACATTATAACAAAGATGTTAAGGGAGAAAACTGGCTTAAAATCTCAACATTGGCCACAGTGCGAAAAATGTATACTTTGCCCTAAATGAAAGAAAACTTGCAATACATGTTTTTCTCATATTCTTGTCAGTATTCTACAGGAATCAATATCACTAACCCACGACCCCATCACCTGCAGTATATATCCTTAAGTAAAATTGTGATTATAGTGTCATAGATTCATACCATAAAACCACGTTCTACAGCGTCGTATACTGTAGCCAACATTTCTTCAATAACCGGTCTTGTCTGTATTACTTGTCTAATCATGTATTAGCTCAGCGCTCAATTAAATTATAGGTTTCCTCCACTCGAGTGAAAAACGCTTATTCAAAGTCTCCATGTACGAGTGAATAGTGCTAATTGCCTCGAGCAGACCTTCTTTGTTCACACTTCTGCCGACAAATCCCTCCAAGCCCGAACGGATGACAGTGAATGTTTTGTCATTTACTGTAAGTAGCATGAAGCGCCGCCAGAGTGACAGGCGAAATGAAGCCGTCAAAACAGCTCCACGGATGTCTCGTCAGAGCTGTCGGCCCCAGTCAGCGATAATATGCATTTCAATGAAGGCGCAATCTATTTTTAAGTGATTAGAGCAACTCAGTCTCTTCAGAAAAACGTACCCCAGGTACGCTTTTACAATATGGAATTACGTACCAGTAATACGTATTTTTGCAAAATTACGTTGGTTATTTACGTTTTACAAATTCATTCAAATAACACATAGCGCGTTCACGCGGAAGCCTACGGAGCTTTCCGAGTGTTTTCTGAAGTTCTCCGAAATCTCCGACAACATTCTCTGCAAAAGACTTTTACTAAAGCTTTGTTTTTAGCTTTCGCTGTCTTCGAGGGGCGAGTACTCCATTACAAATCCCACAAATGTGCAGCTACACGTGGTGCAGGAGTAGCGGATACTGCTACACAAGCCTAGAGTGCCCTCTATGATCAATAAAGATGCTTTTGGACTGTGATTCCCCCGTCACGCAATTATTTCTACAATTCTGGCTCATTTACAATGATGTGAGACAGACGTCGTACATAAAGTGACCTAAGGCATATTTCGAAATTAGGAAATCACTCCAACCCCTTGCACCCTTCACAGCTCGACTCCTCCATTTGGGTCATTTACCAAGGATATACCTGAGAGAAGTGAATATTACTCATAATGCAGCACTACTTTTTTTTGTGTGTGTCATTTGTTAACTTTATTTGGCAATTTGAAACCACATTTAAATATCCTGATACCAAAATGAAAGACAGCAACTTTGTCCCCCATTTGTGTAAAAAGCTAAATGAATAAAAATCAACAAAAGGTGTTTGCTACAAGTCAAATAAAGTGCCATTATGAAAAAACTTGGTTTATCCTGAACAAATCGTGATAATTTATTCATCATTTAGACCTGTATAAATGTGTTACTGTACGTTTGTATTAGCGTAAAACTGGACTTCCTCTTATAAAACTGTTGGGGTTTTCTATCATATGATTTGGACACTCGACTCTGCTTCAGAGAGTCAAAGCAAAGTCATCTAGGGAGGGAAGGATCCTGGCAATTGAGAAACACCCCAAAAGACAAAATTAACCAAGACACAGACAATACACAAACCAATCTCTCACTTAACCAGAACGGTTGTGAGTTGGGGGGAACATTGTTAAATTAAATCAAGCCATGTCCATTATTGTAATCTTCCCGTTTGTCGAGAAAGGTTGAGTAAAATAGCCCGTGGCAGTTCAGCTCATAACATCTCACACCGCGGCGTATTTAGCTCACTAACCAAATGACAAACACACTTAACTTCATTAGCGTTAGCTCTAAATCCTCGTCAGTGCAATTAGCCTGGAGTACGGCGTAACGAGAGGCTGCACAGCTGTGAGAGCAGGCGGCAGGCGCGGAATTAACAGCAACTAAACGCAATTAGGCAGACAATGGGAGCTAACGGCAGACCTGAGGAGGGAGACAGCAGGGGGCGGCGAGGAGCAGGCAGGTAATGAAACGATTGCGATTCATTAGAAACCGCGAACGGAGGCTTTTGCCCAAGGTTCTATGATGCAAAAATGAATGTTCGCTCCCGTTAGACTTTGAGAGCTAATCTTCACAAGGAGGTTGTAATTACAGTATATGCCAAGGCTGAAGATGTGGGCTACTCAAATCCCCCGACCTGTGACTCGTTTTCTGAAACCCGTGACAAGACTCGGAAATCAAAAATCCAACACCGCACTTTCCTAAAAAGGACATAAATGGCAGCGAGCCTCCACAGTTCTCCAGGGCCTGTCAATCAAAGGCCAAAGCGCAAAATGTAACACCTACGAGGGTAGTACAGGGAAAGGGCTGTATAGTATGTACTAGCATACAACACAGTAGTAGGGTTATCTTCTATGGACCAGATCAGAAACTACAGGAGGAGTGAAATAAACCTGAAATAAATAAGAGACCAAAGACCAGGGAGTAAAGTTAACTGCCAGCTTAGTATTTGAACAAATGGACAAAGGACAATGACATACATAAAACAATGAATGTGGAAAAAATCCTTTTCTGTTAAACCTTTTAGTTTAGTTTAAAATATTTAATTCCCTTTAGGTTCTATCAATATAGATTTTATTGATGTAGTTTTATTTATATAGGTTTATTGATATAGGTTGCAACCTTTAGTTCTTTTAAGTTTCAGTTCAAGTTATTTCTTTACTTGAGTTAACTCTTGTTTTGAAGTTTAGTTCTATTCTGTTTCAAGTTCTTTTATAATTAATAATAATAATATATAATAATAGGTACCTTTTAAATTTAACCATACCCATTTGTTTTGTTGTTTACAACCAAACAATAAAAATAATACTGTTGTAATATACAGTACTGTATGGTTATAAAAGAAAAATATTCAAAACTTTACAAAACTCAAAATATTCAGCAAAAGACTGAACAATCTGTTAACCACAGAAAAAGAGTGTACTAATCCTTTGCTCTTCTGAATTAGAAGTCCAATGGTTTTATCCTGAATCCACTAGTTTCGGTGAAAGTGGATAGATCCTACCAGTTCAAATGCAAACCATGCAACGTCCAGTAGATGGCAAATCCTGGCTCACGCACAGTTCACACAAGGTCCAATGGGTGGCAAACCATCATGGATCCAGCACGAGTCAAATCTTCCAATCAGCGTCTGTCTAATCGACAATTCTTCATCCCAACCTAAGTTGGCCTAACGTAAACAACATAAAATAAGTAAGGATACTTAAAATAAAACGTAAAAAGTGTGAAAATAACTTTACACTTGTTGCTTTACAAAAAATAAATATATTTCTTGACTCACCGAGTCCTGTTGCTTTGCAAGACACCAGGACAGTTTGGAAAACCAAAATACCTTCTTTGAAGTACAAAAATGACTTTTAGGTTGGTTTAGACTCGTTTTATGTGCTTGTTTCTCTGCTATTTTCACTGCAGTACTTTGCGTGTTTTGCTGCATTTACTTCGTTTAGCATTGGGAAGGTATTTGAGCAATCCGATTGGCTGTTGTTTGGTGCAGGGGCGTCGCAACAACGTGCCCTTCAAAATAAAAGTCTACATTGGTTTTAACCATTTTAAAATGTAAATAATAATGATTTTGCATGTTTAGCATGTTTTTAACTCAAATAATATACAGTAAAATGATATACAACTTTGTTTTTAGATATATTTCACATATCACTTATTTATTGGCTTTTTATATTCACAGTATTTATTGCCGTTTTTATTAACATGCATTTACTCTGGTAGCTCTGTTAACCTCTGGGTTACACAAACTTTAAAGTCCATAGAACAATAACCAGTGTGGTTTATTAATATGATACCCCTGTCAGTTTTTTACGTAGGGGGAAACTCTATCTTTAGAAAAAATAAAGATGAAAGTAAGCTGTGTTTGGGAGATGTAAAGTGTGCATTGGATTCCATATTACGAACATCCTTCTGGAGGACTTGGACTTCCCAGATTTAGCTCTAGAGTCCTTGGCACGACTAACCTCTGCATATACATTTCAAAAACAAGCTTTAAATGATTGATGAGAAGATTTTTAAGTTCAAAGGTATAGCTAAATGTGATGAGAATTCATGAGACGGTTCATTGGACTGGACATTGCTTAGAAAATAAGAAAATCTTTTCTGAAAATGGGCTCTGACGTGGAATAACAACGGACTGCTGGGGGGAATTGTAAACGCTGCTATCCCTGAAATCACTGAAAATCGAAACATTTTCATCCATTTGAGTAATTATCCCGTTTCAATATACGCTACGCTAACCACAAATACTTCAGCTTTGTGTCTGAGTTTGTGTGAGAAGGACGCAGGTCTGAAAAGCTGTTGTTCAGTGACAATAGCTTAACCTTGACCTTGATTCTATTTTATCAACTATGAAACTATTTCAGAAAATGGAAAGGAATTAAAGTGCATTAGTAAGGCTGGATCGTTGTAATTTTCTTATGTACGGTGAAAATGGAGTGTGTGGGTGGTGTACAGTTGGCATTTATCAATTTGGACATGGGCAGATTGATAAAGGCCAACTGTCCTTGACCACACCTGGATGTGATGTTCATGTGACAGATCAGTGCCAAACCACAAGAAACAATCATAACATTTGTGACATATTGCATTTATTATTGGGAAAGGTGGACAGACTTTTTAATTAGTTTAGCAATGTTGTCTGAGCTTTAAAATTGTCTTTAGAAAGTCACACTGCAGAACATCCCAAGTTATACGTTGCTATGTCACTGACAAATCAACCAAACAGGCCAATGACACCATACATACTCCTAAAGATCATACTACTGACAATGCCTTAATGCAGGAGTCTCAGACATGCGGCCCGGGGGCCAAATGCGGCCCGCGAGATAATTTTTTGCGGCCCGCGAGATGATTTCTTATTTATATTACATGCGGCCCACCGGTAAATTGCATTAAACACGTTAGAACTACATTTCCCATGAGGCACCGCGCGGTAGCGCCAATGCCGCTGCAGACGCGAAAATGACCACAACATGAGACCGGGGAAGAGAGATGCAGCGCTTTTGCAGATCATTTATCAACTGTTTTCAACACAGAAACGGACTAACAGCAGCGGACTGTGAGAGGAGCTTCTGAAACAGGTGGAGACTGTCAGAACGCGAGGGAGAAACTTTAGTTGTTCAGCTAACATGTGCTGGAAAAGTTACAGCACTGCAGCATGACAATAAGCACCTTTACCATCGTTACCTTTATGACTTTGCAAAGCGAACACATCGTAATTAGTGTTTAAAAGCGTCACAACTGTAGTCTGGCCTTAGCAATCCGTAAACTCCGGTCAATTATAATTTCCCTACATGTACGAAACGAAATGAGTACGAGGGTAAAAACCAGGCTATCACAACAGTAAAGTGAGGAGCCTTTTCTCTCCATCTCTCTCAGCAACATTGTGTGCTCGCACAAGAAGCACATCATATCAATTAATGTAATCTTAAGGACACGTGCGAACACATGATCCATAGTTACATTAAAAATAGAGAATATGGAAATGTGTAAAAATACTGCAAATAATTACAGCAACATTGATAGTAAAAATATAAGCCCCATCCATTATCTAACTGTAGGTCACAATAATTATTTACATGAGGTGAAGCTTATTGCTAGTGCTCATTATCAGCTCCAGTCCCTGGTTGGGCTTTTCTACACTAAATTAAAATGACATTTGATTTACATTTTGCATTTCTTTCTAAATAGGCTAACAGACAGAAACTGGACCTGACTCCTGAAAGATCATTCACTGATGCCCTGAACAAATTTACCTGAACCAAAATGAGATTAATTACAAAAACACTAATTGTCTAAGTCTGTATTAATTTCTAATTTAGAAGCTCAGCAAATGTTTGGCCAATTGGAAACCTCTGTAAGCTTAAAAATGTGCAGATAGTTCATGTACAGTCTATTTAAGGTATATTACAGCAAACAATAAAAAGTTGCTATATCATAATTGACTTAATAAAAAAGGCATCGTCAGTTGCGGCCCCCGACCAACACTGGTTTGCATTTGTGGCCCCCAGTCCAAATGAGTTCGAGACCCCTGCCTTAATGTCTCTGTACATTGTCCCTGGAATGGAACAGGCCGGAGCGTTTGGCGAGTGTTTTGGCAGCCAAAAGTAAAGCACTCTATGATTAGATGAGGGAGAATGCACACATGCATAAATGCACATACATTTGTCATATTTAACCATATGAAAAATTGCCCGGCAGCATCTAGCGGCGGCAGAACAAGCTAGTTTTTTTCTTAGAAAGCATTGCACTTTACACACGCCTTAAACAATTGTATAGCCTGGTTTCTAATTTTGTTAAACTTTCTGTTAGATATTGCTCCTGTGATAACACTGGGTTAGTTACAATTAAAGAAATCAGGCAGGTTTTCGTAAAGGAATATTTTTGAAATCTTGTATACTAATGAGGGTCTGACTTTGTCAATCAAAGTCAAGGTTACGACTGAACTACACGCCCTGCGAGGGCCGAGTCTACAGTGAAAATCCCGCCCTTATGCCCTTTTTAGGAACATGCTCGGTAGGAGCTTCGTAGGAATAGTCTGTAAATCCATAATGGATTCCCTTTTAAACATGGTCTCTGGCTGTTTCCCAATTGCCAGGATCCTCGGCGTCTTGACCACTTTGGACAGTATCCACGTCATTATAGCGCCGCTGAGTGGTGTTCCAGTTCACTTGGACCACTCGTACACTCGCAACTCGACTCCTCCGTTTGGCTCAATTACACAGGGTGCACCTGTGGATCCTCCGCTGCCTCGGAGAGCTGAAATTACCCATGATGCACTGCAACCATGTTTTTTTTTCTTCCCTTATCTCCCAAAACTTTATTAGTTTGTACTCACTATAAAACGTTTGGTTCCACGTTTGTGCAAAAAATAATTGTACTAATAAAATCATTGGTAGAAGTTTTGTAAGCAAGTGAAGATGTAAAAATTAGGTTTATATAAAGTTAATCTTAATGAAAGGCCTAATAAATAGGCCTATTTATTGAGAAATTAGGCCTATGGTTGTTAACGCAAGTCTGCAATTGTAGCGATTAGCGATAAACTGGACCTGCTAAATATATTTGATATTTTAATTGAATACCTTGCAAATCTTTGCAGAAATGTTATTAGGTTTCAGGCCAAAATGTTCAAACTGTCAGACATCCAACCAAAACCAGCTGTTTATAAACAGCTTTTATTCATAAAACAGTAGTTTTTGTAAGCATAATTTAATGTTTTTTACATGATTTGATACGTAACATGACGTAGCTGCTCGCTCTGAAGGCCGTTCCAATTGTGCTCAAATGCTGCTGTGAGAGGACACTCTCACAAAGGAGCCCACCACCAAGGACGTCAACAAATTGGACAACGGAGGAAGGATCCAGGCCATTGAGAAACAGCCATTAACGCAAATAGGGAGGAGTGAGCAGAGGCTGTCTATTATTATTTACAGTTTATGGTGCTGACCTGTTTCAGGTGATCAGTGTTCTGTGAGAATGGCAAATTAATGTTAAGCTACTATGGTTAGCAAAACAAAGCTAGCTTTGCAACAGCTGTAATTTCTTTCCTCGCAGTTGTTCAAAGAAAAATAAATGCAGCTCTTGTTTGGAAACACTTATGAGATGAGATTATGACATGTTGAAATATAATTTCAAATCCAACACTTGACAGGTATGCGGAAAGGTGAAATTAATATAAATAACTTGTCAAAAAGCAGGTTGTTCTTACTCTGCATTAGACCCACCTCCTGTCACTCTGTAGCGGGCCGCTCTGGTTCATCCTAAAGGCACTTGAGAAAGAAAAGAAGTGGAGCTCACACTGCTCAGTGTTAGTCGTTCATTAAAATGGCATGGTGATTCTAGACATAAAAGACTGAGATTGTGGTTTCAATTAATGCCAAGACCCTGAGACACTCGTCCAGAGGAACATGGAGAAGTGGACAGTTAATTATCCAACAGACCAAGGCTTTCCCAGTGTCCACAGCTCGAAGTGCAAGAGTGGAGAAATGAAACCAAATGAGCTGCTACTGTGTGGGCACTGCTGCTGTACTGAACTGGGCTCAGAGTGGTCGATTTTTATGTTCCAAAAGAGATCGGTGACCAAATCTGTATCACAACAATTCTGAATACCATTACCAACAGCATGGTATGTTAATGTGGTAACACTATACGATAAGACATACCTATAAAGCACGTAGAACTGCTAGAATATCAATATATTCATCCAAAAGTAGGTCTATACTGCAGTTTGAGTTAGACTTTCCAAACTCTGGAAATAGCAGTGTATATTTGGCGGGTGTTGCACTTTGGCGTTATGAGAGAGCGATGAAAATAGGATCCCACTGCCTCTGGATATGACCTGAAATTACAGTTCATACAGAAATCCCCTCACAAGCTCTATAAGATCAGAGTCTGAAGTAAACACAGGGATTGAACCATCGCACATTTATGGCCTGTCCGTCCTACAGTCTGGTGGTCTGGGAGTCGATCTCCTTCATTCTGGTCCTACTCAAGGATTCTCTATCTACCCACAGTCTGGGTTTAGGTTGCTTTTATTTGCTAAGAAATACAAAATTCCCAACGGACCGGATGTTATTGCCTCTGGGCTTAAACTGGGCTACAGCAGGAGTGTGGGCTGCTGTTTTATAATTGTGAAGAAATGAATCAAGTTACACAAACGTTTTTTTCCCCTGTACATCTGTCAAATAATGGCCGAAGTGGTGAAATCAGAAACAACTTTTGCATCACATTTCTCTTTCATTGGAAAAAGGAAGATACTATTTGACAATGAGCACACTAAACTATGTCAAGTTGGTAGAGCCCAATCTAGTGGGCGACAGGTAAGTGAAAAAATATGGAAAGAATTTATTTTAATGTAACAAGCAAATATTGTAACATTAGACCAATATGGCTATCAAATTATTGAGGTTCAAGAATGTGATAGTTGATCAAAATGACTGCTTTTATAGAAAATGAGTCGTCTTTAGCTGTTTCGAGTTGTTTTGTGAGAAATGGCTGTGCTGAATGGCGAATTGTTGGACTTATTATTAGCACAGCTGGAACTGTCACTGCGCCTCATACAGACTGAATTGACAAATAATTTTACAGTGAGATAAACCAAATTGGCATTGATGTCACGCATCAACCGTTTAAGTCGACGGGACCAGTTTTCTTCTTCTTTCTATTTACGGAGAGACGCTGCAGGTGCATATTGAAAATATAATGACATTTAGAGACATCAATTTGAAAATTTAGCAGTAGTTTACTGATATAAATATGTGAAAGGAAGGTCTTGCAAGTTTTGTTGTTGTTGTCATTTTATGTTGTAAAAATGTAAAAATAAGACATTTTATGCTTTAAAATGACCAAAATTCTAAATAATGAATTGAGTCAAGTTACAATTTATGGTTACATTTTTTGTCATGAAGAGTTTATCAACGGGGATTTTAAATAAATTGTTTTTTGGGGGGTTCGAAGCTTAAAAAAAATATCAGGCAGGAATTATATATTTTAAGAATCGCTCTGAAAAAAATCTTCAAATATATTGTTAAGTCCAAGACTGGAAAGTCTTTGGAGTCTGTAGGGGCTACTAAAGTGAAGATTTTGTTGCGAGAATGAAAAAGAAATGACCATATTTGAATTACATCTTTGCCGCCTTTCACAGTACAGGCGGATACAAAATTCTGTATGTCAATATATGTGAATGAATCTACGTGGGAAACCAACATTTAAATTGTGGCGTGATGTTGTAGTTACGTTACCTCCTGGAAATGTCGGGCTCGCAAGCAACAAACGCCAAGTAAGAAAAAAGTAAGTATGTTATTACACATTATGACTGTGTGACCAAGTGGGGTATGGAGAGAATATTTGTTGCCACAACGACACCAACTTTTAACTGTTAAGAACACATCCTTCAACTGACCGTATAAGGCTGACACAGAATCGCCTTATATACAGTGGACAAGAGACAGTATTATAAAAATAGATGGACAATTTATTAATACATGACTTAGGTAATAATTTAAAATATGCAGGCTACCAGCCACAGAACCAAAATCAGAATAAATAAAATTACAGTCGGCACATGTACCAGCAGCAAATGTCCGTAAGTCCCCCAGACAAGTTCCAGAGTTTCTATCGTGAGCATTACCTCCCGAGGAGAAACAAGCCCACAAGTCTTGATATGAGCGCCCCAGTTCATACCGAGCGACTTAAGGCCGATAGTCTCCAACACATGTGTCCCGATTGTCCTGATGTAAGGGCGTAAACAGACCCGGAAAGGAAGGGGAGCCATGGAGGAGTGGTCTGGCGCTGCCATGGGCCTCGACTAACAGGGGTGCCGCCAAATGCACTAAACGCATGGAGCAAACATCACTATAAATACAGTTTTAAAAGTCTAAAAGGCACACAGGTGAACATTCAGATTGCTTACCGGAACCTTGACGGTGGGCCGTGCACAGCCTTAAGCTGGGGGCGAGATCCCCCAGCTTAAGGCTGTGCATGGCCCATGTAAACCTGAACCGCATGCACGCACCGACGGCCTATAAACATCTGTGTTAGGACCGATACAAAACAAATGTTTATTGTTTATTGGTTTATTTGGTAGGGACAGTGCAAGTTAATGAACAAGCCACACCGGATTGTAGCCTTGGGCTAATTTCCATCCGTCGTCCCCCATACGCATTCTCAAACACACTCTCATTCATCCTGGCCTATTGTACATGTTTTTTAGTAATAAACAGGACTGTCTTGCAGTGTGCAACACACTCTCTACGATCCCCAATCTTGACGCTTTCCGAGTGATTTCCCAGTGGCTCCTACTGTACGTCTCCAACCAGCGCCTGCGAGGGCAGCTCAGCTTCCGGACCGAGGGCGACGTCAGAGATGGGAGAGGGACTGCCTTAATAGACATAGTCATGAAGCCGCTTCCCCCTTCACCCCTCCACATTCTCCACTCCTTCACAGCAGTGCCCTGCCTCATGCTGCGCACACAGCTCAAAGCTTAATCCAAACCTTTCACGCATTCGACACACGATATTAGCTGTTTCTCGTGCGTAACAGAACGCATGGTGCGATCGGCCCCTCAGCTTTAAGCAAACACCATAATCTGCTTCACCATAATCTTATTTGCGGAGGAGAGAGTGCAGGTGCGAGTCGAGCGCCTCCCGTATGTTCCTCCGAGTCCTGAAGAGACGGATGTGGCGAATGTCACGCGTCTAAGGCCTGACGCGTGACGCCGCGGGGAGCATGGCTACATTGTTTTCCGTGGTTTTACCATGAATCAAGCTGTCACGTTTAAAGTGACATCGGAGAGACAAGTCGCTCCTGGCGTCGTGACAAAAGACGGGGACAGGCGCACTGTGGGGGATTTAGTGGCATCTGTGTCAGCAGAGGTAGCTTTCAGGTGCACAGAACAACAGTGTCAGCAGTAATTGTATAATCAAAGGGTCTTCTTTCGTTTTCTCTCTGGTCCCACTGACATTTCACAATCACTTTTTCATGAGAGTCCTGGCTCCAGAGGCGAAGCTATTGTAGATAGAGAGCACTAACCACTATGCAGCCCAAACCCACCAAGAGGTCATTTTCTGAACTTTGCAAAGGATATTAGATGTGTTTAAGACGAAGTGCGAGACCAAGCGGGGGCAGTCGAGGGCGTAGAAAAGCGCCCGGAATCAAGTCGGACACATCAGGGCCCAAGAACAGAGAGGAGCCTCAGATCACACACACCATCCGTCGATCGTCACAAAGAGTTTGTGAATAGAACTATTGTAAATGTTTGTGAACCCATTTCTGCTTCTCTCACACAGCACAGAGACCATGCCTCGTCATCAGAGAAAATAATAGGCTGCTCCTCTTACAGTTTAGGATTGAAACGGTTTATAATGGACTTATGACAAATATGGACAGTGGCGTGCTGGGACCTCATTTCGGCCCAGGAATTTAGAGAAGACCGGCCCATGTTTCTGTGGGTTTATAGCTCAGTGATAGAGCGCTAGTCTCTGGTGCAGGAGGTCCCCGGTTCAAGTATGACTTCGACATTTTTCTAACGCCTTTTTTTAACGCTCTTTTTACATGGGCCGCTGCACACACAGTCTGATACAACTCCACAATCAGCACCAAGTTATGAAGATAAAAATATGTATTTGTCCACTTTTCTACCTTTCACTGCCTCTTTCTCTCTTTACTCGCGCGGACACTTGTCTCCGCAGGATTGGACTGCACCAACTTCAACTAAAGCGGAGGGGTGTTCCACTTAAACGCCCCTCTGAGTTAGTTCAATGTCAAATGGTATCTCCCCGCCACAAGGATGAAAAGTTAGATGCGAAAATCTTTTCTGATTTTGACACATTTCCCCCTCGTGGGCGAAACCTCCCGACTCTCCCTATGGCCAGCACGCCTCTGAATATGGAGCATTTCTGCAGATAAAAGTAGATCGCTACAATGAGAAATAGAGGTGGAGGAGGCAGCGGGGTGTCAGGGCGATACGTTCCTGAGCAAAACCCAATCATTCGTCAGTGCATGTGTTGATTTTATTTCCCCATGATCTCCTTGGCCTTTGGAGATCATGCAGGCCCTCCCTTTGCTGATCTCAGACACTAATCAGAGTTCCTGGTGCCATCACTTTGACCAATGACGCGGATTTTCCTGTGAACCAGCCTCTCGGGTCCAATCAGGAGGGGAACGGGAAGGAGCTTGATCGTTTACACTTCCAAATAATGATACATTTCAACATCATTTTTGTATTTCTCAAATGCCTCTCTTAGGAAAAACACCACCTTAATGTGAAGATTGGGCAATTCCTTTGTTTCTCCACTTGTTTTCTCTGTCTTTTGCCATTATTAGTGTTTCACCTTTAAGAGGAAAATGGCTTTCAGACTGGACAAACAGGCAACAAAAACAATAATTCGCATGCACCAAAGACCAGAACCAATCAATTCAACCAGCCTTCCTCATTACTAAGAAATCCCCCAGCCTCGCTTTCCAAGGAAGCCGCTTCTCGCTCGTCGCTGTACATTGTCTCCGTCCTCTCGGCAGCAGATAACAGTATTGAGCCGTGGCGGGCGTGTGGCAGTGACGCATTACCACTCTGTCCCCGGCTCTCCCGCTGCAGGCCTGTATCGTAAACACATAATCACCGGCGCGCTGACTCAGTGATTGTTTCTGAAGCGCCAAGGTCACGCGCTAATCAGTCTGTGTGAGCACGAGCCAATTAAAAGGCTCGAAAATACAGCCGCCATGGCCTATCGCGGCGCGGCGAGCGGCTGGGTTCATGTGCATATACAGTCCTGCAGATGGGGGCAGGGGAAATGACTATTGTTAATATGCAGATTGAATGGAGCGGCTGGATAAATGCAGAGGGATATTGGGCCCAGTCCCTGATATAAATCATTAGGTTTAAAAAAAATGTGTCTTTATATTTTGGGTATTTCGGATAAAAATGCCATGGGGAGAGTGAGGTGGGTTTGGTCATATAAGCTCAGCTTTATTGCCGAGGCAAGTATCCACTCTCCAGAACAAAGAGCAGATGTCTCTAAATCCTGAGGGTTTATTATTCAATAGATGAATCCCAATTTTAATTATTGCTGACGGGTAGGCTTGGGTCAGTCCATGGATAGGGTTGGGTCAGTCCATTGGGAAGGATAAGTCAGTCCAGGGGGAAGGTTGGGTCAGTTCAAGGGGAGGGTTGGGTCAGTCCATGGGGAGGGTTGGGTCAATCCAAGGGGAAGGATTGGGTCAGTCCATGGAGAGGGTTGGGTCAGTCCATTGGGAAGGATAAGTCAGTCCAGGGGGAAGGTTGGGTCAGTCCAAGGGGAGGGTTGGGTCAGTCCATGGGGAAGTATTGGTCAGTCCAAGGAGAGGGCTCGGTCAGTCCAAGGGGAGGGTTGATTCAGTCCAAGGGGAGGGTTAGGTCAGTCCAAGGGGAGGGCTGGGTCACCATTCTGAAGGGTTGACACACTAACATTTATCTATGACAGGATGACCATCTTATAGAATTTTGATGAACAATGAAACAGGTCCTTCACATAGAAAACTATTGTCTAAACAAAAAACAGTAAACCAGGGCTCTCCAACCTTACTTGACAAGCTACTTTTACACAACCAAAACTTCAGAGGGCTTTGGAAGAGTTGACCCGGGAGAATTTGCATAAATGATAAAGAAAATGACTTGAGTTCTGTCCTTTATATCTTACTACATTGATCCAAATGTTTACAGATTGTGTTCAGCATGTTCACAACAAAAATAAAATGCGAGCCATTAAGCGAAATGTAGAAAGTGTTGGCGAGCGACCTAGAAAGGACTGGACGGCTACTCGTATCTCCTGAGATCCCTGCACCAAACTTGAATTACTGAACTTGATCAACATAAAGATCTACAGGAAACATAACAGATGGACCAAGACCTCTGTTTTAAAACACATATAAACCAGGCTTGTAAAATTGCGTTCTTTCACCTGCGCAACATTGCTAAAATACAAAACATCCTACCTAAGAGTGATGCAGAAAACTTATTCATGCATTTGTTTCATCAAGGCTGGACTACTGTAACTGCCTGCTAGCAGCGTGTCCTAAAGTTCCCTAAAAAGTTTTCAGTTAGTTCAAAATGCAGCTGCAAGATTGTTAACACGTACAAAGAGAGAGAACACACCTGTGCTAAAGTCTCTTCATTGGCTTCCTGTTGAGTTTAGAATCAAATTTAAAATCCTGCTCCTCACATTTAAAGCCATAAAGGGTATGGCTCCGCTCTATCTGCAAGACGCTATCGTTCCATATCAGCCAACCAGAGCACTCCACTCTCAAAACTCAGGGCTACTAGTGATTCCTTGGGTCTCCAAAATCACTGTAGGAGGAAGAGCCTTTAGCTACCAAGCTCCGGTTTTATGGAATAAACTTCCAGCTCACGTTAAAGAAGCAGACACAGTCCCTACATTTAAGACTAGGCTAAAAACGTACCTCTTCGAATTAGCTTATGATCAGGTCAGTTAGGTAAAGCTCTAACCCACAGCCTGAAGTAAAAGCTGCCTTAGAAGAAACACTGCTGTGGGAAGTACGGTACACTGAGCGCTATCCTCTTCTTACTGCAAACTTTGTCTCATTATGATACAATATTTATATTATCTGTAGTCTGTTCATTACTATTCACATGGTGTCTCCTGTCCCACTCCCCTCGGGAGTGCCTGTCTAGATCGAGCAGAGGAACCCGGCTGAACGGAGGAACCCTGCCTACTGGATTGACAACAAGGACTGGACGGTCTTCGATCCTGGCCCGTCTGCTGAAGGGACTCCATCGGCCCTGGGCCTCTATAGCCTGTCCGTCCATGGGAGTGGATCTCTCTTCTGTGGTTCTCACCAAGGTTTCTCTTTTCTCCCACTGGGTTTTTGAGTTTTACCTTGACGTGCTGGAGAGTCTAAGGACAGGGGACACCAGCGCCACTCGTCGCCACCCACTGCTGACGCTTATTTGGACATTATGTTTGTTTGGATACTTGATTCGCCTGAACTTTACATTGTCTTATTTACTGCTCTGTTTTATTGCCTTAATGTTCGGTGCAGCCCTATGAGGCAATCCTGTTGTGATATTGGGCTATACAAAACCATTGGTTGATTGATTGGAGCAGACCTGTCAGTACCTAAGCACCAAGAGAAAAAAAACAACAAAAACAAACAAACAAGACCAAAGCTTCACTACCACACAACTACAGCCAGGGAAGCAAGGCCAATGGGAATCTTTGAATGAGCCGTTTTAGATCAATATAGCAAACAAAACGGGATAGTCTTAGAGATGTGTTTGAGATGAATACTAAAGATCGTACTGGTAAAAAGCACAATGCCTCCGCTTTAAGGGACATGTACTGTATTTAGTAAATTCGGGTGCCGGGAGGGAAAACATCTGCAGGGGCTTTCCAACAACATCAAGGACCACAGTTACATGTGAACTGTCTGGAATCGGTCTGGAAACAAGATATGCATCTCAACTTTTTTCAGTCCTTTTGTCCAGAGCAGATGGTAGTTTCTTTACCTGCTTTACTGTGAGGAGGATGGTTCCAGTAAGCTTGCATTCCCTCATTTATTATAATAAAAATGAAGATAAGGCTTACAGGTACTGCTTCCTTTATATGTAATTCCAAGGTGGGACTGAGAGGAACAGGGTGAACCAGCGAGATAAATGTGCCTGCGTTCCTGCTCATTTTCTCAACGACTGCAAGGAAAATGGGGAAAAGCAAAAAGCCCGGATAAACATTGCGCGGATGATCACTGCTGTGTGTCTTTTTATGTGGATTTACGGCAGCAGTGACAGCCGAGGAGCCAGTTAGCAGATGTTAGCGCTAAAGCAAGGCAGATGGGCCTCAGAATACTTTAACACGCGCTGTGATCGGAGAGAACGGGGAGGGTGGAGGAGGGAAATCAGCGAGTTAAAGTTATACTACGGGATTACCATCTGTTCCCACACTGCAGCCCTTAGTCTAGCAGCATGTAACCTCACCAAAACAGGGCTCATTTGGAACAGCAACATGCCATGACATTACATCATTATCGGCTTAGACCTCGCTAAAATTTGTGAAAAACAGTGATTGTGCACTACAAATGCTATCACGCTGAATTAAGAAATCACCACTACTCATCATGAAAAGGACACGCTCCGTTGCGAATTCCATGAATGGAGACATTTGTGGAAGATTTTTTGGCAGCCAAAAACTTTCTCCATGAGTATCACAAATGTCACGAGCTGATACACTCTGTTAAGAATCCCATTAGGAAGCGTTAAGTCATGTTACGAATGTCATGACATGGGACATTAATGCTACTTAAAGCAGTACTAAGTAACTCTTGCCCCTAGAGGCCATAAGCGCAACTGCAGGTGTCTTAGCAAGATACGATTTTTTAACTTATTAAATGTCTTGGAGAGTAAATACTACGCTGACAGAAAAGGTGAAGGGAGAGACGGGTGTTGTACATCCAGTTATACAATGGGAATATTTTTTTCACTCAAACTTGGCTGTAAATACTGTTTAAAGTGGCGCTAGCCCGCAGTTAGCTTTGCCCGTTAGCCTGTTAGCTTCTTCTCCGTGATTCTATTAGTGTGTATTGGTTGCTCCGCCCCGGTGGCAGTCAAGTTGCAAGCATGGTTTTCTGGTCAGAGACACCAGGGGAGATGAAAGACCCCCCAATCATCCCATTAACACTTGTATTACTCCCACAGGATTTGTAAACACGTTACTTAATACTGCTTTAAAGAGGCTCTGTGGAGTTTGGCAGTTTTGTGCTCGCAATTGCCCCCTCAGGCCAAACGCGTAACTGCAGCCTCGATGATAAGCTCGTGGATGAGGCGCACTTTACGAGCACCAGAAATAACAGTCCCGTCCCGGTCAATTTACAGATTTGCAGGCATGACTTAAACTGAGGTATTTTTTTTATTTTATTTATTGGTTTATTTGGTCGGGACAGTGCATGTTAATGAACATACATGGGTCTCATGCATGTAAACAAGCCACACCGGATTGTAGCCTTAGGCTAATTTCCATCCGTCGTCCCCCATTCACACTCTCAAACACACTCTCATTCATCCTGGCCTATTGTACATGTTTTTAGTGGTAGGGGAAACCGGAGTACCGGAGGAAACCTACGCAGACACGGGGAGAACATGCAAACTCCAAGGTAAGAAACGTTACGGTTTTGTAAGATATTTAGACCAAATCAGTTTGAGTGTATATTTTCCAAGATAAAATACTTGAGCAAATGCAGCAAAGTGAATCGAGGGAAGAAGCCAAATAATACAGATAAACGAATGAATGACGTTTGAAGGAGAGAAAAAAAATACTCGTATACTTTGTTGCATAAACGCAGGCCTAATTGAAATAATAAAATATTTCCACTGGTAGAAATTCTACTAGGAAAAGCCAAAATGTCTCTTCAATTCCCTGGGCCCAAAGTTAGCGTAGCTAACTCGTAAACTATATTGTAAACGGTACATGTCCACTTTTTGTAGTCGTTTCACTACTTATAAATCCGTGAACAGTCATGCTTATTTTGCAGCCAAGAAAAGCTAACATTAGCAGCATTATTTTTGCCATTGTAAATACAGCACCATTACCACTGTTACTACTCAAATGTTTTGAGGTACAGCACAATTACTGTTATTACTGACACTACTAGTCTGCTACTAATACTACACAACTTCTCTGTAGGTATAAAACTATTAGATCAACTATTTTGGTAACTTCCAATATGATTATTTTATGGCTTGTTTCAGTGAAGTTTGTACAACATGCACGGACACCGTTGTTTTGTTTTGGATTCAACGTTTAGTTTAAAAAAAAACATGTTAAGAAAATCGGCAACACAGTAAAATACAGTTTGTCTGTTTTTAAACATATTAGGAATACACTGACTCATGATGCTGCAAAGATTTACTTGGAGGCAATGATAATTCCTCATATTCATTACTGTATTTCTTGTTGGTCACAGACGAGTGACACAACAATAAAACCTCTCAAATCTCTATATAATCAAGCTGTTAAAGTGCGAGACAAAAAGCCACTGAGATACCATCACTGTCTGATCCTTGGAAAATACAGCATGTTTAACTTTGATCATTTAATTGTGTACGCAAATGTGCGATTAGTTTTAAAAATTTTGAATAATACTGCACCTCCACCACTGAAAACATTTGTTCAGCTCTGTTCTGAGCAGATGACCAGGAGCTCCAGGTCCACGAGTCGCAATGACCTAAACGTAACTCAGCCTTTGCGCAGACATCCTTCTCATTCAAAGGCATCAAAGAATGGAATAAACTCCCACAGAATCTGAAACTTTCCTTAGACCTGAAAATTTTCTCGTAATACAAAAAAAGTGGTGTTGGAAAACCAGTCATGTCAGCACCGATAACTTTAAATGTAAATATGACCTTTAATGATGTTTTACGTAGTAATTTTAGCATGATTCTATGTGGACTGATGGCTGTAACAGGTGAATGAATGAATATTTGTATTTGAGTGGTTAAATATATTTTATATTGTACATTTTGTAACTCACCTGCTCAGGGATACAGATGGAAACTAGTTCAAGCTAAATCTGGTGCAAGCATCTTTAATTAATGTGTTTGCACATTGTCCCTGTTGAAATAAATTAATAAACTAAACTAAACTTGAAAGCATCAACAACACTTTTCCTCCACGTATTTAGTAATAATTTCTTACCTTTCAAGCAAAAATAAGCTGCGGGTCTTTTGAGAGATTCTCTCAACATTTTCCGATGTTTACTCTGGTTCTTTGCCTACGCCGATCAGACTCGACTTTCGCCTTTTTGGTCACACTCGAATAAACTCTTCGTTTCTTTTTGTTATTTGGGGTCTGGGCTGGAGTTTCGATGGTGCTTGAAGCCGGTCTCCTCTTATTCTCCGCTAAATCATCCTTCCGAAGTTACCACTCGCGCTGCAGCGTCAGTATAGAGGAGATACAGCTAACGCTACAGCTGAGCGTGGACGCGCATGACGTTATTACGCTGTTTGCTTGTTCGACCCGAGCATAACTATTTAAGTGACTTTACAGGCATATAGAAGCAATTGCGGTGAAAAGGCCAGGGCTCATTCTACTCACCAGGGCATTGCTGGAGCATGTATGAGGAAGACATTTTAAATTTGTATACATTTATTTGTGGTTAAACTTATGTATAGTCCCTTTAAGTCATTATCTACCACAATAGCACACAACAAATAATGTGCATCTACTACTTCCCCGAATCATTTATTTGAGCTGGAATTAACCAAGTAGTACTTGTTTGATGGTACCTAGCCCTACAGAAATAAAAACATATTTCAAGATCACATGGTATTACAGTGACCACGAGTCACTGGCAACATGTATAAACATTACACAAGTAAATATTTCACCAGTAACAGATCAGAGATGTATTTTGGTGCTAGACCATGAAGAAATCTATAGACAAGCAAAGCTATTTTGAAGTCTTATAGCCCTTTCACATCAATGTGATAATCGCCAGTCGGCGGTGGTCTGGTAGGTTGGTGTTTGGTGTGGACACCACCGTCGGTCGTAGGCAATCTGTGGAGGTCGGTGAAGCCAGTTTTGGCCAATTGCGTCAGTCAAATTGGCATCTCTCGTCGCCGTACTAGGAGCGCGGTGATTGGCTGGTCAGGAAAAAATTAAGTTTTAGTCATCATTCAGAAACAGAGGCCAATTTATACAGATCTTGGCATTATTCCCATTTTCATTTAGAGTTACATACAGAACAGTTACATTTCTCATGTGCCCTCCAGCGGAGTATTCAATGTAATGTTTAAATATGTGACCAGTCACTAGAACCAAGGACACAAGTCGGTTCTGGGGCATTTTGAGATTTTCACAGATTGTTAAAGTGTAGTCTCCAAGTTTTCCAATGATGTGTAACACATGGAAATCTGATCATATTTGGACCATTTGTAGGCACTTGAATTTAGGCCTTCAATGAAGGGTGAAAGGAGTAAACAGCTTTCAAAGAATGAGCAGTTCTCACCTCTCTTTGCAGCTGGGGTGACAATAGGGCTCATTTACATCTCATCTAGATAAGCCATACCCCCGTAAGTAAATGTCTTGCACAAATGTAGTTGGTTGGATAGTGGATATTCCTCTCTCAAACACACGCAGACAAACTCCTCTCACATTTGCCAAATTGCAGAATTTGCTGTATAGCACAAACATACACACACATACACACTAGTGATGCGCGGGTTCACACGCGGTCTCCATGGGCCGCCGTACACGCATTCATTGTACACAGCCACGACTTATTATCTTTACATCAGGTTTTTGACATAAATATTCGTCGGATTTTCACAAAACAAGCAGCGTTTTCATGTTGCTCAATGTCTCCTATTTTTCAAGTATGTGTGTATCTGTGTGAGTTTGCCTTACGTCTGCTCTCTTCCCCTCTCATGCTCTGTACACGCCAGTCCCGTTCATCTTTGGACGGAATTAAAGTCCACGGGGAAAGAAAGCACTTTACGAACGCGCACCACATCACAGGAGAAAAGAAGCAAGCCGAAAAATGGCACAGAGGGCTGAAGGCTGGCACTATACGCAGTGAGGCCCGGGGCTGAGAGGGAGGCCGCCGGGAGGACGGAGCGTCAGCCCGGGGCTGAGTGTGAGTGGCAGGACATCAGAGATCAACTCAAACGCAAAATCCAGCAGTTTAAAAAGATACAACTTACAGTTTGATGTTTTTGCGGGAAGCTTTTTTTAACGCTGAAGCTGTGTGGCCAAAGTGGTGTCCTGTCTGGGGAGCAAACAGCTTCTCTGTCCCGCTGTCGCTGCTTTGCTATCAAGGCTCTTAATGAGGAAGCGGCGCCACATAATCCATTATTAATAAATCCACTTCCACGGTTCAGCTCGTGTGCTACAATCTTTGCGAGTCCATTCAACACGACCGGTGTTTACCCAGTATGTAAATAGACACAGACAAAGTCACGCCCCTACTGCGCGCTCCAAAATCTCCCTAAACAGACCGGTTTGAACCTAAAAGTTTACACTTTTAAACATACCATTACTGCTATCTTAAACATGGAAAGGCTTCTTCATGACTTCAACTGAACGATTCCGCGAAAATCACCAATTAAAAAAAAGGTATTTCTCAAGACTTGGGCTGCCAACTTGTGTCCCTGGAATCCACGACGGGTCACATATATTGCCATTGACTGTTCATCAGTAACTCACTATGAGCCACATAAACTTAAAGCGTGTTTTAAGATCTCAGAAGTACTGCAAGCATACAATTGAGTTTGAAATGAATGTATGTACTTTTTAGATACACTATAAATCAATATTTACCACATGAAAGCGCTCCTTTAATGGTTTTAATATCAATCTATGAGGAAAAGAAAAAAATCCCAGGGTAAGATCCCCATAATTCGCATACTATAGTCAGTAACATGGATAATAGCAACATGAAAGGCAGTGTAAAAATCGACCAAATCATCATGCGTGTGATTTAATGTGGAGACCTCATCACCAAAAAAACCCCATGATTTTCATGTCTAATCCAAGAGAGATCAAAACCTTCTATTCAGTAGAAAAATGTTGGTTTCAAGTGGGCACAATTGGGAGCAGGAGTGAAGGGGAACATGTTGCGCTTCTCATATTGTTGATGCCAAGTGAAACTCTCAAACCCTTGGAAAAGAAACACATGGCTCCAGTCTGTTACTCGGCACTGAGTCGGAGCACACCGAGCCACTCCAGAAGGGCATTCAAACATGACCAAGAAAAGAAGTGATTTAGTTACACTTTTACATAGAAATGGGAAAAGCGTGTCTTGTTTTTATGTTTTAATATATGAGCAAAATCAGAAAATGACTGGCTGTATTTGGACTCTTTCCCCTAAATACTGTGGGTGCAAAACACCCAATGTTTCAGTAGTAGCACTGTGACGTGCACAGATGACACAGAAGACATTATAAAGTCTGTGGCGTGAAAGATGCAAATGTCCTGCATTTGTGTCCCTTTTGCAAGAGGGAGAATGCCTTAGTAAGAAAGGCAGCATGACGTCAGAGGTGAGGGTTTTTTTACTCATTAAAGCTTGAATAAGGGAATGAATAAACAGCTCAGCACAGTCATGCTGTTTCTATTAAAAATACTGTAAATGTAAAGTAACACTATAAAATATTTGAAATTGCAAATGAAATAAATGTAAATTGCCCCTACTGCAAGCTCCGAAAACAACCAAAAACTAGTAGGTTTGAACCTAAAAGTTTATGCTTTTAAATATACCAATACTGGTAGCTTAAACATGGAGAGGCTTCTTCGTGACTTCAACTGAACGATTCTGCAAAAAAGTAAAAATCACCAATTTTCAAAAAATACCTTTGTTTACATTTTCTCGAGACACAGGCTGCCGACATGTGTCTTTGGAATCCACGGCGGGTCACATATGCTTATATTTTAATGCCTTTAGCACACAGCAAAAAAATAAATATATATTAGGTATATTTATAAGGCTTTTTTACTTAAAGTGTATTGGGATATGTGTCATCTGGATGACTCTGTGTCAAATGCATGTGTATCGTGATACGTATCGTATCGTGAGGTTGTTGGCAATACTCAGCCTAAAACCTAAATAGGTGCGCAGAGGCGCATTTCTAGCAACCATCGCGCCAGTATTCTTATGGTACATTGTGTTAGCTAATCGTGTTCGAGGGTAATTGATGATTAGGAAACCCTTGACCAATTATGCTAGCACTGTATGCTAACACTGAAAACTGTTGCGCTGATTAGAGAAACTATAGAACTGGCCTGGGTGACCTCAAACTTTTCATTGGTAGTGTATGTAAATGGCATGAAACGGACATAATCATACTTCGCCATACTTTAATGTTAGGCCTGGCTTCACCATTCATTTGTAAGGGAATAGAGCACTCAGTTCAAACAGGTCCAGGAAGCTGGACTAACACATGTGCACATTTGTAAGAACAGGCTCAGATAGCTAATGGCGTTTCTGTGCATTCTGTGGTTGCCACGGCAAAGGAATATCGTATAGTTTTATTATCGATTTGTGAGTGCACTCCTCTCAAAGCAGAGAGTCGAGCGGTGCGTGCGTCACTTAGCTGGCCAAAGACCCTTGCTTTCTCTGGGCAAACAGCCGCCAGAGCAGCACTCAACACTAGTTCCCTGGAAGCCTCTCTTCCAGGTGGAGAAACTTGGGCGGCTTGTGTACAAATAAGCAGCTCTGAACATGCATGTTTGTAAAAGGCTACTGTCACAAACGTCTCCAGCTGACACTTCTATCTCAGCTGAGCCCACAAACAAAACAAGTTTGTAGAGCATTTACTATTTTTGCAGCTGTAGAACAGGGTCCAGTGACAGTAAAGTCTGAGGGCTGTGCTATACTTTGAGCAGAGGCGAATCCAAGCATACAGGAGCCCTAATAGTCCATGGGCCAGACCAGATATCGGTACCACCCAAGGCTGATGTTTCAGGAAATGTGTAACATGTCTGTACTTTCTCAACCTCGAGTCTCAGTGTGAGCCGAGAAGTAAAAGAATGACCAGAACAGATGAGCATCTTCCATAGAAATTAGCCTATAACTCTCATTCCATGATTGGAACACCTGATGGGACCGTCTGTCCAGGACAGGCCCAATGCAATTCAAAGTGACATGAAATGATTTTCACACTAGTCATCTATTTCATATGTATATCATATCATATAGCCTATATGCTTCACACGCATGTTATTTCTGTTGGTTTCACTACTGCGGCACGGTAGCGCAGCGGTTAGCGCTCTCGCTTCACAGCAAGAAGAAGGCCGTTGGCACAGATGTGTCAGTCACAACATGTTTCTGTCAGTCTCCCCCAGGGGAAACTGAAGCTACAAAAGTATCTTACCACCATTGAGTATGGAGTGAATGTAAAATGCTCTCATGTACAGCGCTTTGTGACCATGTCTGTGAAAGGCGCTATACAAATAAACTTCTTCTTCTTCTTCTTCTGCAATATATATAGCCTATGAAATTTGTCTACAATGATTATGTAAAATAATTCCAACAATTTGGCTTTGTAAACACCACATGGTTATTCCTAAAATACTGGATGTGTTTGTCATACACTATAGGGCATTGTAAAGGAACCTGTGGCAGAAACTGTCATTGAAAAAGAATGTTCTATTTATCTTTCAGACTGCATAGAGAGCAGCTCAAGTTTAAAATAATATTACATAGTATGTGTGTTTATATTTTATACTTCCATCAGCTAACCTTTAAAATGTTGAATTTATACTTTATTACGCACGTCATCAACAAAGGTGGTCTGGTGTACCTGTTTCAGTCAGGGGCTATAACATCTGGAACAGCTTCCCCCTCACTATAAGAGAAGTTTAACACCTTCTGGACTCAATTAAAAAACTGGTTAAAATCAAATCAACAATGTTCTCATTAGACCCAACAGATCTCCTGGTGCATGACTGAGCCGAGTGTCAGGATCCTCTGAACAGGTGCTGCTTTGTAAATAATAATATCCATTACAAAGGTTTTTTGATTGTGAGTGACTTAGAACAAACCAAACACAGCATCTGAAATTATAAAAGGGAAGTTTTAATCATTTATTAACATTGTATGCATAATTCATTCACTGTACATTATGCATAGTGTTTAAGCCAAAAACAATGTAAAATATATGAAGCATTAAATATGCACGGGACATGGGAAGAGACCTCCTACAAGGCTTTGGGTTACCTTTGTAAAATGTACATTCATGACTTTTCGTTTCTTTTGTTCTTTTGTTCCTTCTCTCTCCAGTTCAGCTTTACCTTAAATCTAAAAGCTTCTGGACTGGAGTTTACAGCCTATAGGCCAGTGTAACGCCTCATTTGAAAGCTAAGACCTACAATACTGATCTAAGATTTTTGCTTATATGCCTTATATGATATCAAATTACATTTACAAATGACAAATACAAATGTAGTTATTATCAGGGACGCAAAAAGTCTATTCTCTGGTCGACAAGAAGCCAGTGCAGAGACCTGAGCACTGGACTAATTATGGTCATATTTCCTGGTTTAAAATGTTAAAATTAAAAACCTACATGCTTTTATCCTAATGTGTAGAATGTGCCCAGACCTATTCACCAACTGCCGCTAAAATCCTGCACTGACACTCAAAAAAGTTGGTATTGTGGGCCGAAGTAAAATATCCATTTCTCCGCTATAAACAGAGCAGATGTCAAACAGGAGGAAACTTTTGAACACTGAGGATGGATTCTGCGGAAACCAAGATGAGACCGGCCTTGAGCACTACTGAAACTCCATCACAGACCCCAAGCAATGGGGTTAGCATCGCTAACAGATGCTCTCTGTATGAAAAAAGCCCACCGTTGGCTTTCTTATCACTGGAAAAGTAAGACATAAGTACAAGTTTACGTGAAAAATAAAATCCAATGCTAATAAATGTAAAAGCTATCAAGGTAGCATTGTCTTTAGCCTGCAGTATGTTTTCAGAGCAAGTTGTTGAGTGATTGTTTTGCTAGTTGCTTATTTTGCATGGCCTGTAGCGTATCGTGGCCTGGTGATTACACCTGTTAAGCCTACATTTAATATTTATATTTTGTACATGGACATAATGCACAAATAAACTTTTCTTACCTCAGGTAAGTCATGTCTGCAAATCTGTGCAAAACGGGATGCAAATGCTGGTGTTTCTGTTTATCCGTGCGTGCGCTACTAGCATGTGAGCACGAGCTTAACACAGAGACTGCAGTTAAGCGTAAGACCTGAGGGAGCAGTCACGAGTAATAAATGACAACTTCCATCTAGTCCCTTTAAGAGAGGACTTATTTCTACATGCAAAAAATGTGTCACTATGTAAATTTGCCGTTTTTTTGTAGCGAGTATTAAAACTATTCATTTTTTAAAAACTTTATTACATAACCATTGAGAAAAACTATGTTTCCATTTGCTCTGATATGTAAAATAAGAAGTGCGATAATAGTAATAATAAATTGAACGAACATTTACTGTATACATGTGTTTCCAATGACATCACGCATAGTTCCAGCGGCCATTTTGAATACCGAAGTAGCATTATGCAGTACTACAACATGTAACAATATCTCTACTCAGGATGAAAATGAAAGACAGCTGATTGACTGTGGCATTTTTATGTACTGGTAATCATTGCTCATGAAGATAACAGTAAAAATACGACCCCAGAGACGCATGTTTATGTCATATAACCAGCAAATGTGGCACAGATGTAGCAGCGCTGTAAACCCCAACGGTCCAACCTTATCAAAGAATTTGGGCCTTGATAACCTAAATGTATAAAACGGGTTGACTGTATAAGCATATAGGGCATTTGAACAATTTTTCCGTTTTAATGACACCGAACTGAAACGTTTTGGCTTGAAAATGTCATTGTACTCAATTATATTGACATTAAATAGTCTGACGTCACGTGCGTCATTTACGTGCCTCAGTCTCTGCCATGAGGTTGGATCCGCCATCTTGGGAGCCCTCGCCTCAACTGTGAGAGATCTCCTCAAGGTACTATTACCTTTCGAATTTAACATGTTTTAGATGGTTTGTATTTTTGTATTTGTCGGTAATCTATCCGTGGACGTTTTACCTGGGAAGTGTGTCACTTTTTTCCCCTTCTAATATCCCGTAGTATGTTCCCGTTTTTGAAATTTAGCCATGAACTCCACTAGCCTAACAACCCTAACCCCCCTTTAACCATCATTTGTTTAAAGAGATAACGTAGTTTCATATTAAAATAATACGATGAGAGGAAGGTTTAGCTGCGCTGGCCTGAGAGCACTGCGGCCTCGCGTAGGTGCCCGCACCAGTCTCACACATTGCCTCGTCATTAGCCCGCTGCTATGCCTGTTGCAGGCCTTTTGAACACTGGGCTCTCACGTAAGTTGCATGTCCGCAACCTTCGTAGTCGGAGGTGGACGCAGCGGTAGCACGCTGTGGGCTCGTGAGAACCGCAGCCTCGCACGGGGTCTTTGCCCGCACCTGTTGCACTCAGAGATGGTGGTATTGCCGCGCTAGCCCGCTGCTGTCTGCATTTCTGTTCTGTATAATGTGGAGAAGGAATATGATCGCATGTTAAGGTAGTACCAGCGAGCGAGGGATGAATGTGATATCGTAATGCAGGGATACTATACACATTTTTAGCATCTGAAGAAATGGTTTGTATGCTAGAAATACATCGATTAACTGGCTCTCAGTTACAGCATTGAGTAAATTCTTTAGCGCATTAGTTCCCGCGGGCTGTCTCTCGTTAACTGTAGACACTTGCCCGAGTTTGTACATCCAGTAACGGGCTTTCCTGGTTACTGGATGAGGAAAGACCGTCAGGTTACGTCAAAAACACGTAACCTTACTGACAAACTGGGTGTAGCTGAACCGCGAAATTATATATTTATCAATCGTTTGTGCTGCTTAGTACCATAAATCTGTAATTTCTGCTGTTATAGCCTGCTGCTTTTGATATATTGATGATTCCCCCCCTCTTCCATACAGATCGTGCGTGTTGCCAAGCGCCACTGACACTCAGAGCAGGACTTGCATGGGTCTCAAGGCTTTAAGTTTTGTATAATATTATAAAAATTGAATAAACAAAAGCGGAGAACAACATTTGTATTTGGAGCTTTTTAAGGGGCAGAGTGACCTCAGATATGACTAATAAAAGAATCATCAATATTTCAAAAACTAACATAATAAACACATTTCTGCAGCACAAACTATTGGCATAATTTTTTTAAATATAGATTTTACAATGGGTCATGTTAACAATTGTTTACTGCTCTGTAATGTTAAAAATAAAAATTGCTAACTGAAATGAGTGACAATGATTTTAAAGATGTTTTTATTTTATTTTTATTCTTCAATCTTATTTTCCAGATTGAAATTGAAACCGCTGATGAAAACTAACACATGGGTGTGCTCTGCAGAGTACTTTTCTCTTGGAGCAATAGCCGGCACTTAAGATGGTCACAGGTAATGTAATAAATTTAAGCATGGCTAAGATCATAAATATACTCTAAAACACTAAAATTTCAGCCATTAACAAGAGTTTTTGGCCATTCAGAACACATAATGAATGTGTCAATCAATAACAATGCATCTACATTTGTTTATAGACGGAGCGCTACATGGGTGCCAGCAGCTCAAATCCAAACATAATGTTGCGGAGAAGATGAAGAGCGGTAGGTGTCTCATACCCCACTCAACACATTTGCAAAAACTCAGACTGCTGGTAAAGTTAATCGCTGTCTTTGTCCAGCTCTGTCCGTGGTGTCAGCTGCACAATGTGAGTTTGGCTGTAGGATGAGCTCACGCACTTGTAACGTGGCTACAGGTGCAAAATAAGCAATGAATGCCTTTTTCCACACATCACCACCCTAGTTTGAGCTGCATTTACTTCAAGTAAGTTCAGTCCGTGTTCACACGTGCCCATGTATATACAGTGTGTAACAATCAATAATGTTAATTTTCATGTTTTTGTTTTTTTGTTTGGTCAAGGCCAAAGGGAGCCATTACAAGGCTGAAGAAATGTTGCAGACCTCAGTCTAGAGCAATTCACCACAGACCCAGCTCTGCCACACAGGAGCGCTCAGAATACCGGTAAGCCGGGGCAGTCTAAGCAGACAGGCCGAGAAGAGTGCCTCTGAACTTGACCATTCTTCCCTGAAGAGCTTCTGCACTACAGCAAGTCAGTGTGACTAAACACTCGATTGTTCTTTAGCACTTATCATTTGTCCCGCACATTCAACACCTCAGTAAAATATCATTCTTTCATCTGAAAAATATTGCCAAACTCCGCCCTTCCCTCTCTGTTGCTGATGCTGAAAGGTTGACCCACGCCTTTGTCTCTTCCAGGCTGGACTATTGCAATGCCCTCCTCATCGGGATCTCTGGCAGGTACTTGCAAAAATTACAGTTCATTCAGAACAGTGCTGCCAGAGTCCTGATGAGGGTGCGGAAATATGAAAGCATTACACCTGTACTTCGCACCTTACACTGGCTTCCAATTCAGCAACGGATCCAGTACAAAATCTGCCTCCTCACTCACCAATGCATACATGGCTCTGCACCTCAGTACCTTAAAGATCTCCTGACAGTCCACACACCATCACATTCCCTCCGAAGCTCCAACACCCACCGCCTCCACCGCCCTAGGACTACGCTGAAAACCATGGGAGACAGGGCTTTTCAGTCGTCAGCTCCCAGGCTCTGGAACACCCTGCCTGACCACCTCAGGGCGCCACAGTCTGTGGATTGTTTTAAGAAACATTTAAAACTTACTTATTTAAGCAATGTTTTTAGCCTTTTATTCCATTTTTACTCCATTTTGATTGTTCTTTGTATGTCATTTCTTTTATTGTATCTCTCTGTAGCACTTTGAGATTTGTGTACAAATGTAAAGTGCGTTACAATAAATGCATTATTATTATTATTATTGTTCTTTAAACAATCTAATCAAATTTGATAGCTTTTGAGTTCTTAACCCACTTTTAATCTTAAAAAATTGTGACGAAGAACGAAGTTTATCTTTATAGCCTTTCATTGCTAACTGTGCTTTGTAAAATACGCTATGGGCGTAGATCTATTTGATCGAAATATTGAACCTTTATGCCTGCCAGGCAAGTATCTGCTCTCTCTCCTTAGGCCCTCCTTTCTCCTTCCATCCTCCTGTCTCCTACCCAAATTCCTTTCCTCACCTGTCTCTTGTCTCCTGCTCTCCTCCTCATCTGCATCTTCTCTTCTCCAGCTGTGTCGTCTTTTTTCTATTTGGTTTAAAATCAATGTACCATATCTAACATGCACAATGTCATGTAGGAACAAGTTGATGTCCACAGCGAAAGTGCCTTGGTTCTATCGTGCGCTCCAGACCTCCCTGCATGAAGACGGCTCCAATTTTTGGAAGACATCGGAGGTAAGTGTGCACAAAGAAAACTGTTCACTGACTGGATTTGTATTGGCATTTTTTTGTATGTTTCTTTGTTTTGTAGTTGAGGCTAAAACTATATATATTTTTTTTCATTTTAGACAGCAGCTTCTGATGAAACGTCATTGGGTCTTCTCTCAATCAATGCTGAGAAAGCTGACATGTCAACCATCTGTACGCTCCACCCCGCACCCTGGTCTGCAAAGGATACAGACGTGGCAGTACAGGTCCTTTCTGCAGAGAATGCATCGGTTTGGGACTGTGACTGGCACAAGGATCGTTGTAAACTTTAAGGACAGAGACAAGAACTTTAAAGAGGCAAGAACAAACTCCAAATGTGCCAATATTTGAATTGAGAGAGAGAAAGAGACTTTCTCTCTTGCAAAACAACCGTACTGCCTCTTTTTCTTCCTTTGTTGCTTTACTCACTTATCCCCATGCTAAATTATTTTCGTGATCAGCAGAACTAAAAACACTCCTCTCCACATGCAACCTTCTGTTCACAATGTACAAAAAATATTTTTTGTTGTAGAATAAATAGTTAGGCTCATTCTGATAGACTTCATGTTTGGACAATATCTTGAGGGGTCCTCGGCTGTACTCAGCTTAATCCGCCCCACCCAATGCCTATTTTTGCCACGGATCAGCACTTGCACTGTCATAACACTTCCGGTAGAGCGCGGAGTCCGTTCTATAAGTGGAGAACAAGGGAAAATGTTTGCTGCTAAAATATGATGTACAGAAGATTGATTTGTGTAAAAAGTTCAATGTTAATTTGCAACAGCAAGTCGACATCTATTTCTCTGCGAGGCCTGAGATCGGCTTTGTGTCTGTGTAGAACTGAGTTTCTCTGGTGGCGTCCACTCGAACTGCTGGAATAAGGTGAATGAACTTGTGTAATGTTCAAGAAAGTTGAGTTGTAAAGAAATTGTATTTATTACACAATAAATGTTTTGGTTTTAAGTGTAGTTTGACTTTAAATATTTGCGTTGTTTAGTAAAAACAAATAAAACTATTAAAGTCAATAGTAATTACAATTTTATTTTCTAAATGGTTAAAGATGTTGATTTGAATGTAATAAAACCTTTAGGGTTTTGTGTACCTGAAGGTTTTTAGTCAAAATAAATTGAAAATATTAATGATAGAAAACATAAATTTTCTTGGTGAATACTACTTAAAGTAATACTGCTTATTAAGTCAAAATCAAAAAATTTTGTACTCAAATGTTTTGATGTAATCAGTTTCATCAATCTGTTTGAGTAGAACTAACTTGTCAGGGTTTACAGTGTGTCGAGCTACAGCAGGATTTACTGAAGATCTGCTTCACTCCTCAGACTAAATTAACACATCAAAGAGGAAACAGAAACCTTTCTCTGTGATATGTACAGTGTGTCATGTCGACAGTCTCAGTCTGAGTCAGTGTTTAAGCTGCTCAAGACGTTAGCATGCTACCGGTTAGCAACTGTCAACCATTGACAGCTGATTCAACCAACTGCCAATGGCTTCAGCATAATAAACACATGTGTGGTTGTTGTGGAATTTCTTACCATTATAAAGGAAAAAAGCTGGAAAGTATTGTTTTAATCAAAAGTGCAATTTATTTAACACACGTGCGGCGAACCGACACACAGAAAAATCCATGGTGAGCTCTGGAGGGCAGAGCCTCCGATCCAGCCAATATACCCAGTCACACAGCAGGAAGCAGGAGTGGTGACGCGGTGTGAGACGTCACGGCCTGACCCCCTGGTGTGCTTAATGCAGATGAATGGCAGACATCTGGCGTGCTAAGACAATCGAGAAACCCTTTGTGTCCAGGACACGTCTTTGGCCTATTGTCTTAGGTGTGATAGGGCAATCAGCAGAGGGCCCTCGTCTGGCGGAGCAGGACGCCGGCACTTCAGTAGAAACTCAGCATGTCTTTCAGGCGGGAAGAGCCTGGCCTATTGATAAACTGCCATTACATGGCTCACGTCTATTAACTCTGAGGAAATACTACAGCAACAGCTCAACTCTGACCTCTGTCACATGTTGTAGCCAAGGTTTGGAGTGTGGTTCAGGGCTTTCTCTTGGAGGTCGGAGCTGAGCTGTTGAAGCTAAATGATAACCGGTAGCATGCTAACATCTGAAACACTGACTCACTGGTTTCTTCTCATAAACGTGCGTCTCTGTTGCCGTGTTTTTACTGTTATCTTTTTGAGCAATGATTACAAGTACATAAAAATTCCACTGTCAATCAGTTGTCTTTCTTTTATATCCTGAGTATTGATATTGTTACATGTTGTAGTACTGCATAATTCTACTTCGGTATTCAAAATGGCCGACATAAAAACAAAAGTCACATGACATGAAAGGCATGTATATGGGGAGTAAAAAACGTAGTTTAGCATGAATTTACAAAATTTGGTAGAAAATTCTGTTTGGTCATTCCAATTAAAAAAGTCAATGACCCCTGTCAGATGTTTTATGGAGTTACCATAGCGATGACCAGAACTCCCCATTTACTCTAATGGAAAAAATTGTATAATTGCACCATTATACCAAATGACAAGGGCAAATGGAAACATTGCTTTTCTCATTGCTTATGCCATAAGGTTTCCAAAAATATAGTGTTCATACTCTCCACAAGCTATAGCCACTCCTAACCAACTCCTAACTAAGATCCCTGTGCGGCTCAAATGGGTCAAATAATGAGGACATAATCAAGTATACCTTCACGTCAGATTTTTTTCTTCCCAAGTTTACTTTGAAAATGTTTATATGTCTAAATCCTTTTAACTCCAGAACTTCCCTCTTGCTCGAAACCAAACTTTGGAGTGTGAAACGGATTTGATTTCCCCTTTGAGCCGCGGCCCTCTGCGCTCACAGCTCTGCGGCACAATTTCATGGTCAGTGCGTGTGGCCACAAACAGCCCCCCCTCTTTAATATTTAATACTTTCAATTTCCCCGTCTATACCTCCACCTTTTTATTTTCAAATGTCCAGAGGCTGCGGGGTTTATGCTGCGCCGCCACACATGTAATCAGTTTGGACACTTCAGCTTTAGCTCACGGTGATACGGGCTGACACGCGGAGCAGCGGTGCATAACGGCTTAAATATTAAAATGAAAATGACCTAGTTAGTCAGGGGGAAAGCGATTGTGGCTCTCCCTGACAGAAAGCATTGATAAACTGTCCTATCTGAGCAAACTAATCAAGCAAAGTGCTAAATTAGAACTACCAAATACTTTATAGACACTAAACAAACACTGTTGTTATTTCTGACGTTATCGCATTCATCCTGGACCCTATAGGGGGAAATTGAGAGATATCAATTTGAAACTTCTGCTGTAGCTTACTGACATAAATATGAGATAAAACTGTAATGCAAGTTTTCTGTCACTTTATGTTTTCATATAAAATAAGACATTATAGGCCTCAAAATTGACGATATTTTCAGCGACAAAATCGAAATAATGGATAGACCCAGGTTTAAATGTATTGTACTATTTTCTTTGCATATTTGTTACTAAATAAACTGTAAAAATTGAATAGGTTGCGTTCACGTGACATCACAACATTCTAAAGAGCCTATCGTTTCAAATTGAAGCGGAGTGCCACTGAAACTTCCATGATGGAAACTATGGTAACTGTTGTTTTTGGCGAATAATGTCAGTCATTACTGGGAGAATCCACATGGAACAAAAACGGTCTCAAAGTCCACTTACTTCTCTGTCAGCACGTATAAACTAATGTCCAATTATTTCCTCATAAAGGCGTCCAAAAGTGGAGACAATATTCAAAAACATGTGTGTGATGTCCAGTAGAAAGGACTGAGCTATAAAAAATACTGTATGTCAGGTTTCTGAAACCAATCACTGTCAAATAATGATCAGGGAAAACATTTGGACATTTTCATTTGGGAGATTTCTTACAAAAACTCTATTTCTCCCATAGAGTTGTATTGGCACCTGTCCTCCATCTGACATTATGACATCATCACATTCTAGAACGTGAACGCGACCTACTTTGTTTTCAAAGCTCAATGAATCATGCTAGGAATTAGACATTAAAAAATCTCTCCTTGTGTCCATGTAGAAGTTTGGAGTCCGTCGGAGCGTCTAACGTTTTTGAGGTCGTCGCAGGAGTGGAACGAAAACCTCATTTTTAAAAGCGGCCCTGAAGTTTTGTAACATGTGCGTGAGAATATTTCTCCGGTGTTTCGTACAGGTGGCTCCCAGAAAGTAAATGACCATATTTGGATTATAACATCATCTCAAGTAGCCTTCAGGACACGTGGATGCAAAATATGTCAATATTTATGAATGAATGCACGAGGGAAAGCCGGCTTTGCATAGTGATGTTGCAGCTACTTCCTGGATATCTCCGCCTCGTTAGCGACAAAACATCATAAAATAAGCATCCTTTGGTCTTTTTTATACTCTGGGAGAAAACCATTGCGTGGAAAATCAATATTTGCACCTGCTGTGTCTCGCCTTAAGGGGGTAGAAAGAGTCGGACATGCGGGGCAGTAGCTTATAAATGTTGCCACGACGGCACATGATTTACAACCAATAGAAATGTACCTTTCACAAACACCCCGCCCCTTAGTTACTGTTGCTACCTCCGTCAAGAAGTAGAATCATAACGGGGCAGAAGTATGTTATAGTAACTCTTTACCAGCACGATATCTTCCGGATCGAGGCACAACAGTTTGCAATGCGCTGTAGAGTCATATATTTCAAATTATGCGACAAAGGGGACGCTACTGCTATCGAGGCTAAAGCACTATCTCTTCTCAAATCTGGAGGCAAAAAGGCATCTGCTGCTTTTTATGTGCACATTTTGGTCATTTTAGTTCTATATCATTATTTGGTCGAACATAAATACATTTTTCAACATTGTCTGTGTCCCCCCACACAGCATCTTCAAACATGACTGTTTGTTGGTCCTTATCAATGCGCATCACATATTTTTCCTTCTGCAAATGAAATTTCTATTTCATCCTATTTTATTTAATGGAGCTGGCAACAAAAGCCCACCCAGACAGCTCGCACGAATGAGCTTCCATTAGCCCGCTTTGAACACTATGCACTATGGGGAAGCCATGCCTCTTCTATGGTCTACGGTTAAAATCTGTCATATTTTACAACTTACAACCAATCAAAGCAGCACTTTTAGAGAATCATTTGGAAGTTGACACGGCTTATTAACAGTACGACTTTTAGCTGTAACACCAAGATTACAGATTAGATACAGGGGCTGACACTTTGGCATTTTAAAGCAGCTTCAGTTCTAAATTCAACATGTGGCCATGTATTACCACTAGAGGATTACCATTTCCATACTGTATAACAAAAGGATAAAAACAGAAGAAGCATTGTTATTCTTGGTGGTTGATCGCACCAAACGAAAATGGTTCTCCATCACGGATTAGCGTCGAACCGAGCTAACCACTTAAATTTAACTTTGTGTTTCTAAATCTATAACATATCATGTACATTTTCTTTTTGCTGGCATTGCTGTCGGGCATTTCTCTCGCAATTACGTTACTCCGAGGACGACAACAGCTCAAGCTAAAGTCAAGAAAGTAGCCGAGTTTAACATTAGATGATTTTCGTTGAAGTCTAGAAGCTTGTTGTTCCCCAGTTGTTTTTCCAAGTTGTTTTCCCCTGTTGAGTGAGAGTTCTTGTGCATTTTCCGAGTTCCAGAGGACCTCATGAACCCGGCAAGAATTTGATAACCTTCATCAGAAAATAACATTGTTGGAGCACTTTTTTCTTTCACTTACCAGCGTTTGTTTGCTTTATATTCCACTCACCGAACTCACTGGTAGTGTGTGGGCATTTCCTTTGAATTCCTAAACCGTATCTTGCATTTTTAATTCTCTCGCCACTGCCTTTGAATCTCAATCGTTCCTATACACAACCGAAGTGTCACGGCTCCTCCCCATCTCCAGACTGCCTGCCTACCATAAATCTCTCTGTAGGTGGGCGCTTAAACATTTCATGAGCTGAAACTATGTCAGACTACGGCGGCTATACGCGCCCAACAATGGACAAACCCTCCTCCGAATCTGGGTCACATCTTGTAAGCGTGCAAAATTCCCTATCAAATATGCAAGAGCTGTAGTCTCCATACGCTCATGTACAATTTAGACTTGTGACGGGCAGTAATTGTGTTGTCTAGATGCAATCTCGGCGGGATTTTCCTATTCGGCGGCACTGTTATTGCCAAATACTAATGACTTTTTATTACGGGCGGTTATTTTTGGAGTGCGGGGTGCATTTTCCAAATAAATTAATCATCTGCGAGAACTGGTAGCGGCGTTGTGTGGAAGCAAACATGTCTTCTGTGCTATCCCATGCTGGAAAACGCATCGCCTGAACTTTGTTTGGCGAATCCTAAGGGCTTCTGATTATTTTTGCTTTGGGATTGAAAGTTTGTTTATAAAGTTTGAGAGTTTTATTGTGTCTTGTCTGTTTATAGGGGGGTTATTCGCAAAAACTTGCCTCTTTTAATCAGCATTTTGCCCATATAATCATTGCTATTTGTTATTATTTGTCATTTTAAGCCGCAAAACATGACAAATTCTATTGGAAAGTGTGAATTCCCACATTGCATCGCTAGATGCGCCACACTCGCAAACAGCAGCGAACTTTGTGCTGCAGCAGGAGACCGGCGCCACGCCTCCCTCACCTCACAGCACACCCCCAACACACGCTTTATCATGTTCCGGGGGGTCATCGTGGGATCTTTGGTTTGATAATTGTTGATAATGTTTTTAGGGAGATTATGTACATTTGTGGTCAATATAATAGCAGTGTGTTTAAAAACGTTAGTTAAGCACAAAATCTTCATAATAGATTTATTTCGATGCATTGGAGGCATTGTCCATGGTTTTCTAAATCAAAACATGAAGAGAAATGTATAATTTCTTCAAGTACTTTGTAGAACATTTAAAAAAATGAACATTGGGCTGTTCAAAAAAATAGCAGTCTACATTTGTCTTTACAAGCTCAATATGTACTACATAAAAAGAAATTCCCCATAGGATTTAGCTTTCCTGTGAATCATTAAACTAATATTTAGTTGTATGACCACAGTTTATTAGAACTGCTGCACATCAGTGTTGCATAGAGTCAACCAACTTCTGGCACCTGTCAACACCAGCCCAACATGCTTTGACATCATTCCACAATTCCGTGGTTTTGTATCAAAAACTGCATTTTTGATGACACCCCACAAGTTTTCTATGGGATTAAGGTCCGGGGATTGGGCAGGCCACTCCTTAAGATTAATTTCTTGGTCTGGAACAAAGATTTAGCTTTTTACTGGTGTTTTTGGGGTCATTGTCTTGTTGAAACACCCATTTCAAGGGCATTTCCTCTTCAGCATAATGGCAGCATGACCTCTTCAAGTATTTTGATATATCCAAACTAACCCATGATCCCTGGTATTTGATAAATAGGCCCACACCATAGTTAGAGAAACATGCCCATATCATGATGCTTGCACCACTATGCTTCACTGTCTTCAGAGCGGTGCTTAATTTGTAAATTTGCATTTTCAGGAGCACTTTTAGTCTGATGTGACGGATTCGGGGAACAGGCCAAAACATTTGCCGGAACACTCTCATTAAACACCATTATATCAGATCAAATATTTCCCGGATCCTTTACCCTGAAAAACTGAGAATTGGGGGAATGCGTTCCCCCAAACGGGGGATCAAATTAAGCACTGTCTTCAGAGTGTACTATGGCTTGAATTCAGAGTTTGGGGGTCGTCTGACAGACTGTCTGCAGCCCTTGGACCCAAAAGAACAATCTTACTTTCATCAGTCCACAAAATGTTTCTCCATTTCTCTTTCGGCCAGATGATGTGTTCTTTTGAAAATTGTATCCTCTTCAGCATGTCTTTTTTGTAACAGTGGGATTTTGCGGGGGCTTCTTACAAGTAGATTAGCTTCACACAGGCGTCTTCTAACTGTCACAGTACTCACAGGTAACTCCAGACTCTTTGATCATCCTGGAGCTGATCATTGGCTGAGCCTTTGGAGTTCTGGCTATTGTTTCGATCCATTCGAATGGTAGTCTTCCATTTTTCTTCTGCGTCTCTGTGTTTATGCTTTCCATTTTAACGCGTTGGAGATCATTTTAGCAGTTTTAACCCCTCCAATCAACCTTTTAACAAAAGAACACAGTACTTTTGAACAATGTCTTGAACGACTCATTTTTATTCAGGATTTCAAAGTGAAATGCATGTATAACATGTGCTGACTTCCTAAAATAAGGGCCACCTGATTCAAACCTGTTTTTCCACAAATGATTGACCTCACCAATTCAACTCCCACTGCTATTATTTTGAACACACCCCTTTCAATTGAATATTCAACTACACAGAAATAAGAGCATGCATACCATGAATGCTGGGTCTGTCTGTGTTTCTACGAATCTACTGCACCTACTGGTAAATTGTTGTCCGTGTAGTTCTATGATTTATACCAAAAACTGTGAATAATCTGGTTAGTGATGTTGGACTGCTATTATTTTGAACACTACTGTACACCCCTGTCCAGGGGTTACACCCCGCCATTCTGACCCCCCCTCCCAAGTTTACAAGCTAACCCTAACCTTACCTTAGCCCTAACCTTAAGGATAGTGGAGTTTACGAACTAACCCTAACCTTACCTTAGCCCTAACCTTAAGGATAGTGGAGTTTACGAACTAACCCTAACCTTACCATAGCCCTAACTTTAAGGATAGTGGAGTTTACAAGCTAACCCTAACCTTACCTTAGCTCTAACCTTAAGGACAGTGGAGTTTACAAACTGAACAGGCTACGCTCAAAACTTGTCGTAATAGCGGTATCAAAAAGTGTTGGATTGGCGGGGTGTCGGAATGACGGGTCGACCTCCTGTCCAGGGACAACAAATGAAAAATAGCTTTCTTGACTTTCTAGTGCATTTACAGAAATGTTCATGAATACGCAATGTCCCTGTCAAATAAACTAATAAAATAAATAAATAAAGGGGCCGCGACACCCTGAACCTTGGGATGGCCTGTTCTATTTGATGGATTTGATTGTGTGTTGCAAATCTTGCATTAAAAATATGAAGTTGTTCTTTTGAGAATGATATACATGAAGTTGTGTTTTGCACTATTGTTTATAAGCATGCATATTCAGTTTGTCTCCTTCTCAATTGCTCAAAATAACCTGCTCTATTTGTACACTGATGTGAAAAAGTATATGCCCCCTTCCTGATTTCTTACATATTTTCCACACTTAAATGTTTCTGATCATCAAGTACATTTTCATATCCCGCAAAGACATTCCCAGTGAATAATACAAAATGCAGGTCCCAAGTGATCCTCGCATTTATTAAGTGAAAGACAAATCCAAACTTCTCTGGCCCTGTGTGAAAAAGTAAATGCTCCCCCACCCCTGTGATTACCTGTGAATAACCCGTTTTTATTCATTGGCCACTCCCAAGCCTGATTACCATCAAGAAACATTCAAGTGTGGTAAATATAAACAAATGTAAGAAATCAGGAAGGGGGCTTTTTTTTTTACACAGCACTGTAAAGGTTCTACTTCTGTGGCAACAAAATGTGAATAATGATAGAGTCCGGTTTAAAGCTGCACTACCTGATTTACTTCATTATCAAACTGTTCCGACTGTTCACTTGAGTTCAAGTCCAGGTGTGCCGTGGGAAAATTTATGATTTATATGACGACTCCAAATGGGGCTAAATTATCAAAAATCATTCAATTTAATTGTTGGAATTCACCTGTAACTCAATAAGATCGTAGTTTAACCTGTTAACTGCCGTCCTCCCTGATCACAGGGCTAGGGTTAGGGTTAGGGTTAACCCTAAACAGGATATGATTAGGGTTAAGAACGGCAAATGTAATGTAAGTTGTGTTTCACTCACACAGATCTCACACATATTTTTAGAAACTAGAAGGTCTTGGCTTTCAAATTGGGTATCACACTGGCTTATAGGCTGAAAGCTCTCCAGCCAATACGCTTTGAGATTTGGATTTAAATGATTGTTAACCCTAACACTAATTCTAACCCTAAAGTGTCAGTTAAAAAGTTAAGATGAGAGATTACGGCGTGGACTGTACATTTTTGTGATGGATCGGAATGGCAGTTTATTTGTAAAGCGCTTTACACATGACACAAGTCACTCACAGCACGTCACACAGTGTCGGAGATGGTATGTTGTTAAACATGTCTAATTATCTTAATGCCACATTTTGTTATCCTTTTATAACTGCGATCACCTAATCGCAAAAATTGTTTTAACTTGGTATCTCGACCAAAGCGACTTCAGTAGCTACAGTATAACAGCCCATGTAAATTGCCATTATATTTAGTCAATAGTTTATTAAAGGTCCTATATCATGCAAAATCGACTTTTTGGAGCTTTTAGCCATGTTGTTATGCTATTTCCTTATCAAAACACCCCCAGAGCGGTTTTTGGCTTCATTCACGCAGTTCTAAGTAATCCTCCTGAATCCTGCTCTCTGAGCAGCTGTTCCGCCCTCTCCTGGTAAATGACTGAGCTGTTCAGTTGTGTCGTCACAAAGGAACGGAAGTGCTCTATGTCTGTAATGTAATGCCTTACAGTACAGCCTGGTTTTAATTTATAAAACAGTTTTTTCATTTTTGTTGTTGTAAGAGAGCAATAAAAAAAAAAAAGAAACAAAAAAGTCTCGCCTGTGACGCGCCTGTGCTGTCAGACGAAGCTAATCAAACGCACCCACGGCCGGAGAATCCATGGATCCGAGCAGAAGTGTTGTTTTGAAGACTTAGCTCTTTCTAACATACTCTGGACACGCCTGTTCTGTTTTCTAACCGAACGATAATGCCACGGATGCGCGTTTGGCTACGAGAGGAACAGGTCTATTCAACCTTCCTAAAGAAGAGTGCACTCGCCAGAAGTTGGAATTTCTTTCCGGGATTCAGCTAGCTACTATATCAACCAACCTGATGGATGCTTGGTGAACCTAGGCCAGAATCAAAGTGGATTAACTTTTAAAACTTTTAGAACTTTTATAACCAACGCATGTCCTATGGGGAGGCCAGCCAGACTGAGCGGTGAGTTAATCAAAATGCGTGTTAGCGTGTGTGTTAGCCATTTATGAAACTGTTGCACATGTCAACTCCTTATAACTGCATTATGTGAAGTAACTTCACTTTTTGCAGCAATATTTATATTTATAATACTGCAAATGTGGAATGAGCGGAAAGAGGGGCGGAGTTAACTGAATCGAAGCGTTTTGTCTTCCAGGTAGGGCAAATACCCCCCAAAATACTTATATTTCTCTCAAAAATGAGTACTCCATAGTGATAGAGGTACAATATATCATATAAATGCATATACTTTACTTTGGAATGGCCTAAATAGCATGATACAGATCCTTTAAATCCCAATTACAATGCTGCATCGACTCAGAATTCTTTCTAATTGACAATGCGCCTATAAACAATTATTTGTCTCACATCTATAACTGCTGCTAATGATGAACGAGGAATCTTTTTCATGACTGTAGTGATCTTAAAATGCTCATCTGAGTTAATGTTTCTTTGTGTTGCCTGATGAGGAGTGTGTGATGAGGATCAGGGCAGTCATACCGGTGTGACTCAGGTACAATTTTAAGTCACACCAGTGACATTTTTAGGCCTGCTTATAGCCTTAATATTTGTTTGCCAGCAGGCCTATACTTTAACAATTTGTACATAATGATGGATAAGAGCCTGTTAAATTAGGAGAATTCCTGGGAGAAATTGCACAGAAAGTCTCTTGCTCATGTTCCTACAGCAGCCCTCTGTATGTGATGTTCACTAATGCGGAGGCAGCTGGTGCGCCATTTATCCTCATGAAGCCGAGATGAGCTTTCGTTTTGCAAATATCACATTTTATTACGGGCTCCATGTGTCTCTAAATGTGTGTGTGTGTGTGTGTGTGTGTGTGTGTGTGTGTGTGTGTGTGTGTGTGTGTGTGTGTGTGTGTGTGTGTGTGTGTGTGTGTGTGTGTGTGTGTGTGTGTGTGTGTGTGAATAAGAGGCTCGTCCACAGAGAGCCACAGGACAAGGGACGGTCTCATTGATATCCCTCTAAAATTATATTCAGGTTTTTTAAAGGGCCTTTTTGTTGCCTTTTTGAACCAAAACCTCACCTCAATTACAGATTTGATCAAATTTAAAACATTATCAGAATAAATAAATAAATAAATTTGTTTTTTTAATCATTTCTTCCCTCGTGCTTTTCAAAACAGGGCAAATGGCCAGCAGAGGGCAACAGAGTGCAGTTCTGGAATATTCCCAGAGGCAAATATTTATTCTGATTTAGAAAGACCTCGTTTTCACTGGATTTACATTTTGTGTGGCGTTTACTGTTGGGCAGACTGTGATATATGTAGGAGTAGAAGGTCTCTTAGATGAGGAAGTCAAGACAGAAAGAAGTCAAGACAGAAAGAAGAAGTCAAGATAGAAAGAAGTCAAGACAGAAAGAAGAAGTCAAGACAGAAAGAAGTCAAAGTAGAAAGAAGTCAAGACAGAAAGAAGTCAAGGTAGAAAGAAGTCAAGACAGAAAGAAGTCAAGGTAGAAGAAAAAGTCAAGGCAGAAAGAAGTCAAGACAGAAAGAAGAAGTCAAGACAGAAAGAAGAAGTCAAGACAGAAAGAAGTCAAGACAGAAAGAAGAAGTCAAGACAGAAAGAAGAAGTCAAGGAAGAAAGAAGAAGTCAAGGCATAAAGAAGTCAAGGCAGGAAGAAGACGTCAAGGTAAAAATAATAATAATAATAATAATAATAATTAAAGCCGCAAGCGGCATTTAGAGGCCCTCGAGGGTCTCGTTTGGCCGGTTGACGCCGGTGGCCGCACGCCGCCCCAATAACCGGGAGGCGCTGCCGCGCCCTACCTGCCACACTAGGTCGAGATTGTAAAAGAGCAAAGGCAAGTAATGGCGCCTTCGGCGCCAGATCACTCGATTTTTCCCAAAATGGCCGACCTCCTGTTGGTTGCCTAGCAACCATGTAATGTACTTTTTTGTTCAGACTGTCATGACGCACGCGTGTACCAACTTTGGTGTGGCTGCGCCAAAGTTGGCATCGGTTCGTTGCCATGGAAACACGGTGGGAAAAGGGGCGTGGCCTCAATGACTTTTTTGTTCGGGGTCACGTGACGGATGTCTGTGCCAAATTTCTTTTGTCTACGACAAAGTTCAATTTTTTTCCTCATTCATTTTTTGTTGGTGCTCTGCAGGGGGCGCTATCGCGCCCATTTTCAAATGTCCTAAATCACAACATACGGGGTCGACGACTCGACCAACTTCTTCAGGGAGGAAAAAGTAAGTGAACCCAGGAATCTCACTGAACTGCAGAACTGTTTGTAAAGAGGATTGGTCCAAGATGAAGTCCTGATCGTTTGAGCGTCTAATCTGCAACTACAGGAAAGCAGTTATTGCTACAAAAGAAGGATCAGCCAGCTATTTAATACAGGGGTTCACTTATTTATTCCGTGCATGTTGTGAATGTCTTAGGTCTTTCTGCAAAATATCGTCATAAACTTGTGAATTATTTTTTCTATTGATGATAGCACGTTGTCCAGGCCCTGAGGCAACAAAACAGCCCCACACAATGATTTTCCCTACTCTATACTTCAAAATAAGCATAGGGTTTTGACATTGATGTGCTGTTCCATTTGTTCTTCACACATGACGTTGTGTGTTCCTCTCAAACTGTTGGTTTGCTCCACTGCACTACTGGATAAATATACTGTGGACTGTTGGACCCAAAGTTGAACAATAGAAAAATAATTCACAAGTTTATGAAGATATTTGGCAGAAAGACCTAAAGCCCAACGCACACCGAAATGCCTTGACACGCGGCAAAAGAGCCGCGTGTCACACCGAGGTTGCAGTGACGCGCGGCGATGCTGGACCCCGCGTCACGATTCAGGTTTGTTGAATCCAGACGCGGCGGCGCGGAGGAAAACACAGGCTTTTAACCTCGTGCAGAGGCACAGAGGCGGGTCTGGTCAGTGACAGACAGGGAAACCGCCGTGAACTTTGATTGGAGGGACGAGAGAAGCCGAGACAGAGAGACAGAGAAACCATCGTCAGGGCTCAGGCTTCAGGGGAAGCATGTTAAACTTGTGTCTGTCGCCAACTCGCTATTAACCTACAAAAAGAGCCACATTTGGTCTCTCTCTGCAACACGGACATACGTGTCTTCTTTTATTTATGATAAATGTATAAATCACGTGTTTAAAGCCCCGCACGGTTTGAGAAAAGCCTCTGAAGTGCCGTGACGTGGCGCGCTCCGGTGTGTGTTGAAATCCCATATGGACGCGCGTCAGAGGACGTGCCGCAGCGCGCTGCGTTCTGGTGTGCGTTGAGCTTAAGACATTCACAACATGCACGGAATAGTAAGTGAACCCCTGTATTAAATAGCTGTCTGACCCTTTTTTTGTAGCAATAACGCCTTTCCTGTAGTTGCAGATTAGACGCTCAAACAATCAAGAATTCATCTTGGACCATTCCTCTTTACAAAACTGCTGCAGTTCAGCAAGATTCCTGGGTTCACTTACTTTTTCCTTCCTGTCCTGTGAATGTTAACATGTTACGGCCAATAAAAATATGATAAAATGTAAATATTTGGGTGGTATTAGTTTAAGCAGACACTGTTTATTCATTCTTATGATTCTGATGATGATCAGACCACATTTTATGACCAATTTAGGCAGAAATGCGGGAAATTCCAAAGCGTTCACATACATTTTCATCCCACTGTATCTATCTGTATCGAAGCAGCCTTCAGTTGTGTTTATATTCCCATGAAAAATGTTGGAACCATAAGCACTCCCTATGTGCCGAGTTACTTTCAGGTTGGTAATTTACCATACAATGAACCCCATATAACACCTTTGATTTATATAATAAACCCAGATCATCGAGCACAATAGGCTCTTCTCTCTGACTCCTCAACGTCCTCACACCTTTCGGACTCCTTTTCTGTGGGGTGTGGTTAACAGTGATGTGATTTTACAGCTCTTAGCAGCTCCTCGTGTTGACCAGACACAGGAGGAAGCAGAAGCTAAATGCATCTGGGAGACTGAAAAGGTTGAACTGAATGAAATGAAACGTTATGAACACGCATGAATGCATGTAACTGCTTTTAATATTCCACGAGCTTTAAGACATCGATTCAGTTTGGACAGAACAGTAAAGGTTTCATTTTACACATGCCGTCTCACTGCACTGCTCCTTGAATCAGTCTGGGTTCTGGTTGATGCCTCTTAAGCTCACACGGCTTTTGTACAGATAAAACTGTATGCAGTGTGGCAATCCTGATCGTCCCAACACTTGTTCTCTGGAAGTAAAAGGAGCACATTAACACAAATTATCCACTTCGTGTTTATTCTGTGGTAGGACTGCATACCGGTCCAATCGATAAGTGCACAGTTCTGGTGTCCTCCAGCATTGTTGGGCTCTCCCGGGCACCACCCAGTGTGGGTCGAACGGTCACTGTTTATCCACAGCCAGGCTGCTTCCTAGATCGAGAAGAGACATGAAAACAGTATGATTTATCTCTGTTCTCTTTTCTCACACGTGGAAAGAAATGAACACGCACAGTCTGTGCATCCGAGTAACCGATCCATGCTCTATTTCCCTCTGCCAAAGCCTTCACGAAATCCTGCTCTTGGGAGGTGCGGATGGAGGCGAGGCTTCCACCCAACGTCAGACAAAATTTCTGAGAGAGACAGATGGAGATTCTCAGGGAAGGTTCTTCTTTAGTTCAGATACAAACCAGTTGGACTCACCTGAGCGTCAGTCCATATTAAGTACTTTGGAACATAAGCGTAAGCCCGCCCTTCGAAGATTGCCCAATTGACTGCAAATCAAACACAAAGCATAGGTGGTTTATCATTCTAGCGTGTCATTGGAGAGAAGCCCAAGAATGAGTCATCTGGACACATGTTTATGAAAATTATTAGCTGGTATATATGACTTATGGGGTGATAACCCCTGCAGTACGTCTAGATAGTACATAATATAGTCCGTTTGAGCAATGAGGCCAACTTGTTCTTTTATAATGTTTGCTTGGTGAATGTTTGTGGTTTCTGCAAACACAGATACAGACAATGCTGAAAATCAATAAACAAGTATTACATGAAAATGTCTCATCGGTGCTATGCTAATTATCTGTGATTGTAACATACATAAAGCTTAAAGCACTACACCTAGCATTCATCTCTATGCGCATAAGCAACCAAATAAATTGTCTTATTAAGGCACTTACTTGCTAATGCACGCAGACACATTCATTTGGTTGGTTTGAGGGAGAAAACATGCCAAATTGAAACTAAATAACATTAATAAAACTCGCTACTAGGGGGAGCCAAAACGGCACGAAAGGAAGAAACCTGGCCTGTTTAACAGTTGAGGTTGAAGACATTTCACCAAAACCTTCATCTAAAAAGCTTTGGTTGTTCTGAAGTCAAACTTGTAACACAACCATCTCTACACACACCGTGGAGAGATGGTTGATATCTATAATGTCTGCTGAGGCATAAGTCTGCAGCTTCAACCCACCTGCCTCCTGGGCCATTATGGCTCCAACCAGGAGAGTGAAGACCACCAACTTCATTGTGGACATCTATACAAACATAGCAAAAAAAACATCAGGTTTTGGAACCATACTTCAAAATAAAAGCTCAGACCTTTCTGTTAGTCTGACTTGTCTCTGTTGTTGTTGAGTCTGTAACAGTCTTCTTGTAATGTCTGTCATGTTTGGTTTGTGTTTTGAGAGTGCTGTTTTTTTAAATATATTTTACTGTGTTGTATTTTATCAGATTGTGTTATGTGTATAATTGTAATTTTGTTCCCTTCAGGAGGACACATAACAACTGTCCAGGGATTACAGATGAAAAATAGCCCTTAGCCTAATTCTGGCATATTTTCATGTACTGTATAATGTATATTAATATGCACTGTCCCTATAATAAATAAATAAATAAATAAAGATATTCAAGACAGGATTCAGCATCGAAGAATGCCCAATTCAGAGATTTAAGCAAAAACATTTTGGAACAAGCTACATTTAGGAGAAAAGAACTTAAATCTGAACATTCGAGATCAATGCAAGGCTTTTCTTAAGGATATCTTCAGACAGCACTCACCGTAGACGATGGCGATGATAGTTGTTTCGGACCTGGGATGATCGAATTGCAGTCAATCTGGAAAGAACTTGTGATTTGCACCAAAGGCTCTGTTGAGTTGTCTGAAAACCAGGGTTTATAAAGAGCCTCAAATGTGGGGAGTCTGGGGTGGGTATATAGCAGAGAAATTCTTTGGAATTGTCTCTACTAGAGAAAATTCCAAAGAATTGGCATCATGTATTGAAGTTGGCACAGCCAGCGCCAGTGGAAACTGAAAGGGTTATGCAATCTCAAATACAGACTCATAGATTATTTACTTGACCTTGTGCGGTCTTCGGCATAACATCTCTACACCCTCCTGTGCTAGTCACTGAACTCACTTACACCACACCATGTGGTGTAAGTAAAAAACTAAAATTTCTAGAAGCATTGCAGTAATAGCAAAAGCAAAGCACATTTTAAATGTCAAAGCTCTGCATACCTTATACTGTTCTTGTTACGGTTTGGGTGCGGGTGAGGAAAGAGACCCAGACGCAGAGCAGCTATCGTCCATACTTCCAATTTATGGCAAAACAGGAACAAGACCGTCACAAGGAACAATGATCCGACAAAGACAAAGGAGAACACAGGGGGATATATACACACACAAGGGAAATGGGGAACAGGTGTGACACATTAGGACCGGGCAGGTAATCAGACACAAGGAAGGGAAAGCAGGAGGCACACAGACAGAACTGGGACGTCAAAATAAAACACACAAGGACAGGAACACACACAGAGACAGGGGAAAAACCCAACTAAAACCCAACTAAACCCGAACCCCGACCCAAATCCTAACATAACCCCCCCCCAAGGGACGGCTCCCAGACGGCCCAAAAACCCAAAACAAAAACCGAAAGCCCGACGGGCCCGGGCGGGCGGAGGGGCCCGGAGGAGGGAACAACCGAAGAAAAACACCAGCCCCCCCCCCAAAAACAAAACCAAAACCCAAAGGCGGGAGCACCCCAACAAAACATGCACAAAACCCCCACCCCCCAAGAGTCACGACCCCCCACGGGGGAAGGAGGGCCCCAAGGCGGTGGACCCGGAGGACCCCGGGAACGACGAAACCGGCGGCGCCGAACGCGGCCGGCCCGGGGACCACGGGGCAGTCGCTCAGGGGGGCGCGGAGGTGGCCGAACCGGGACCCCAGGGGGACGCCAGTCCGGGGGCCACGGCGGAGACCGGGCCGGAGACGAAGGCGACGATCGGGCCGAGGACGAAGGCGAAGATCGGGCCAGGGACGAAGACGAAGACCGGGCCGGAGCCGAAGGCGAAGACCGGGCCGGGACGAAGACCGGGCCGGAGCCGAAGACCGGGCCGGAGCCGAGGCGAAGACCGGGCCGGAGATGAAGACCGGGCCGGAGATGAAAACCGGGCCGGAGACGAAGACGAAGACCGGGCCGGAGCCGAAGGCGAAGACCGGGCCGAGGACAGCTGCGAAGACCGGGCCGGAGACGAAAACCGGGCCGGAGACGAAGACCGGGCCGGAGACGAAGACCGGGCCGGAGACGAAGACCGGGCCGGAGACGAAGGCGAAGACCGGGCCGAGGCCAGCTGCGAAGCCCGGACCGGGGACCACAGCAGCGAAAAAAGAAAAAGGGGCTGCTCCGTGGGCCCAAACGAAGGTGGCTGCGAAGACCGGGCCGGAAGCAGCTGCGAAGCCTGGGCCGGGGGCAACTGCGTAGACCGGGCCAGAGGCGAAGGCGAAGACTGGACCGGAGACGAAGACGAAGACTGGACCGGAGACGAAGACGAAGACTGGACCGGGGGCAGCTGCGTAGACCGGGCCAGAGGCGAAGGCGAGTCAGGCGGAGACAGCTCTGGCGGGGGCTCAAGCACAGGCGGGTCCGCGAACTCTGGCGGGGGCTCGAGCAGGATCTCCGCTGCGCACTCAGGCAGCGGAGTCAGGAACGGAGAAAGGCTCTCCAGCGGGGGCGGAAGCAGGAATCCCGCTGCGGGCCCTGGCAGCGGAGTCAAGCACGGTGATGGGTCCTCTGGAGCCGGGAGCAGGTCGAGCAACTCCAGAGGCGCGGGCAAGTCAGACCTCCCCGCTGCGGCTCTGGCAGCGGAGGTAGGTCCAGGATCTCCAATGGAGACGGGAGCAGGATCTCCACTGCGCACTCAGGCAGTGGTGTCCGGAACGGAGACAGGTTCTCCCGCGGAGGCGGGAGCAGGATCTCCACTGCGCACTCAGGCAGCGGAGTCAGGAACGGAGACAGGTTCTCCCGCGGAGGCGGGAGCAGGATCTCCGCAGCGGGCCCTGGCAGCGGAGTCAGGCACGGTGACGGATCCTCCGGAGACGGGAGCAGGTCGAACAGTGCCAGAGGGGCAGGTGCTCGTCGACACCACTCCAGCGAAACACCCCGGTTCGACGGTGGCTCCCGGACAGGAGGAGCCCACCCCGAACCGGGGTCAGAATCTGGCTGTGGCGCGTGCTCGAGAGGAGGGACCTGGGCTCCTGCCCGCTTCCTACGGGTCCCGCGTCTCCCTCTCCGTCCCCTACCTTCAGCGGCCAAAAGTCTCTGGAGGTGGCCTGCCGAGGCCGGGGACGAGCGGGCGAGAGTCCCGGGGCGCTGGTTGACAACACGAAGGCCAGTCCCGGGGCGCTGGTTGAGAACACGAAGACCAGTCCCGGGGTGCTGGCTGAGACCACGACGAAGGGCAGTCCTGGGGCTCCGGCGCAGAACACCACGCGGGAAACGCCTCCGGACGGGACTGCCCACCCAGCACGCGGTAAAGCGCGTACCAGGCGCTGTCTGCTGGGCTTTGTTTTGGTCGGATCATTCTGTTACGGTTTGGGGTGCGGGTGAGGGAAAGAGACCCAGACGCAGAGCAGCTATCGTCCATACTTCCAAATTTAATGGCAAAACAGGAACAAGACCGTCACAAGGAACAATGATCCGACAAAGACAAAGGAGAACACAGGGGGATATATACACACACAAGGGAAATGGGGAACAGGTGTGACACATTAGGACCGGGCAGGTAATCAGACACAAGGAAGGGAAAGCAGGAGGCACACAGACAGAACTGGGACGTCAAATAAAACACACAAGGACAGGAACACACACAGAGACAGGGAAAAACCCAACTAAAACCCAACTAAACCGAACCCGACCAATCCTAACAGTTCTCTGATTTTGCCCTATTTAAATTATTGCACTGTGGTTTGGGGTAGTACCTATAAAACACAGTAAAACCAATAGTAATGCTGCAAAAAAGAGCTATCCAAGTAATTCATAAAGTTGGGTTTTTGGACCACACAAACTCATTATTTTTAAAATCAAAGGTCATGAAGTTTTGTGACATTGTTGAGTTCCAAACAGTACAGATGTTATACAAAGCAAGATACAAACTGTTACCGGGCCAAATACAAAGAAGGTTCCAAGAACGTACTGGTCATTATGAATTACGTGATGAATTGAACTTTAGGATTCAGAAACATAACTTTGATAAGTTTTAGTCCGACAGTTAATGGTGTACAATTGTGGAACAAAATGGAGATGGAGTTGAGACGAAGTCCAAACATCAACCTGTTCAAATATAAATACAAAAGACTTTTGAAAAGTATAGAGAAGAAGAAACGTGTTGCCACAAGGGGAGTAGTAGGATCAATTTGCATTTGCATTCTATTAACTAAGACAGTGTTGTTGCTCTGAACGGTTGTCATTCTATTGCTCTAAATTACAGAATTAGGATAAGCGAGTTATGGATCTGTTGAGAGGGACCCTACCAACGGGCTCATAAATCTTGTCTTTTAACGCATCACTAAGCATAGGAACATCATCTACAAATACAGCCAGTTAGGGCAGCTGGGTGGGGTTTGTTGATGGGGAGCTACTGCCCTCTTGGACCTGCTCTACACCCTGGCTTCTTAACGCACTACAGTATGTAGGGCTTACATAATCCATTGAACACAAAAAAAAGAGAAAAAATGGAATGATGGAAATGACAACTGGGAAGTTTCAAGCTCACAGATAATATGTATATTAATGTGCCTATTGAACACAGAACTAGTACCTTTTGGAAGTTGTTAACTGTGTTTGGCAGTGGTAACCATCTGTAAAGAAAGAAAAACGATGTGTGTGTATGTATATATGTATGTGAAAAAAAAAAAGTCTTCCTCACCCTCCGCGGGCGGTCTCTCTTTTTCCTCCAAGCTCGGGTCCTCTACCAGAGGCCTGGGAGCTTGAGGGTTCTGCGCAGTATCTTTGCAGTTCCTAGAACTGCACTTTTATATATATATATATATATATATATATGTTTATTATATGTGTGTGTGTGTGTGTGTGTGTGTGTGTGTGTGTGTGTGTGTGTGTGTGTGTATGTATCCATATAATTAATAACTTAATGATCGCCTTTTTCACTTGCTTTGTATTAGTCATGAAATGAGACAGTTGTTGTAGTTGTGTTTCCTTTCCGTTCCGTTAAATTCTGTTAATTTATATTTATACAAACATTTCTAGAGGTGCTTGTGGGTGTGGTCCGTGTTGAAATGGCCACTCTGGTGGGTTTAGGTTCTCTTTGCCGGTGGGGCAAATCAAAATCAAAGTACAGTATGATGTTGCTTAATGTAAAGTTGGGTCACGGAGGGGTACGTTGTGTTGTGTGTGTGTTGTGTGTGTGTGTGTGTGTGTGTGTGTGTGTGGTGTGTGTGGTGTGTGGGGTTGTGGTGTGTGGGCATGCTTGTTGGTCTTGTACTTTGTAACATGCTCCCTGTACTATTGTGATTTGATCAATTGTTTTTATTTCAATGATGTCGGGGGTGGGCGCTTATAAGCTTTTGCTTCAGCCCACTCCTTTTGAGCAGAATTTTAGCTGCTCAAGTAAACTAATAAACTAAACTAGACTAAATGTTCAAAGTGACTTCTCACCGTGCTTTTTGTTAATGGAGCATCGATGGCAGACAAGAGTTACCTGCTAAAGACTGAAGCTTGAGCCCTGGCAATGGTTTCTCTTCGTCCGCTGCTCCACTCGTCCCTCCCAACAAAGTTTACAGCAGTCTCTTTGTCCATCCCAGGCCAGAGACCCGTGCCGTGCGTCTCAGTGTAAGACACTCCAGGATCAATTGGTTTTAGTGTTTCTGGTAGGTTTCACTGCCGATTGAACCGTCTCCATGGTGATGCATACATTCCACCCAGAAAACCCACAAGAAACCCCCCAAAAACAGAAATAAAATTGATCTTGAAGCATCATAGAGGCCACCGGAATGGAAAGTAAAGGCACTATTCTAACAGTGGCGGCTGGTGATTTAAACTCTAGGTGGGGCTGTTACACAAGGGGTTTGTGCTTTTTTTAATTTTTACTATCAGATCTACTAAACGCATTTACCACCACTTTTCAGACTAAAAAGAAGCATGTAACCACATATCAGCAAATACCCACGGAACAAGGATTACAAACAACAAACAGCTCCAAAACATAATTTAAACAGCAGACTACGAAACAGCAGATTAACTAACAGTGCATTCACCCAAATGACATGAGAGGATAAAGAAGTCGTTACAGTATGTCCTGCTAAAGTTAACAACAGCGCTGAACCCAGACAGATGTGAACCGTGGTGTAAACATGGACTCACCTGTGTTGAGGAGCATCGCCTCCTCCTTACGTACATAAACGCACGGCAGCTTACCCACTTCATCTTGTGTCGCCAATGAAAAGGCCCGTTGCGAGGAGTCGTCCAAAAACAAGAATATATAATAATCCACCGATCTTAGCTAGTTCTTCGTAGTGTTTACAGAGGTCGCGTGTGAAAGTAACCAATGAGAAGTCTTCAGCGTGGTGTGCGTGCTCTGTGATTGGGTCCGGGGTTTAGTCCCAGAGCCAAGTGTATGTGTGTGTATGTGCTGGAGGCGGGACCTGCGGCACTGCCATCTGTCGATCACTTCATATTCATGTGCGTTCTTGGGACTAATCAGAACTAGCCCTTTTTTTGTGATCAGATGTATAAAACTACAATGATTATACACAGTAATGACATTAGGCGATTAGTTAGGATATACAATTAACTATAATAAATGAAATATACAACTTATTCTTTCTTCTTTCTTTTGTCAAAAAATGACAGGAGGGGCTGAGGCCACCTAACCCATTGATACCAGCCGTCCCTGATTACTAACCATCCAAGCAACCACTGGGTCACACACAATGACCATCCTCTGCCAGAGTGGGCTCAATGAATGACAATGTATTATCTTAATTCAAGCACCTTTTAACCTCTTAACCCCCGCCTTAACCGAGTGCATTTTCTCCAGTTCGGCTTTACCCAAATCCAAAAGCTTCTCGACTGCAGAGCAACAGTGTAATGTCTCATCAGAAAGTTAAATGATTGTATCTCTTTTGTCACATTGTTGACGCATTTTTGTCATGTTTTGGTTGTTTTTTTGGTTGTGTTTTCGCCACGTTTGTCATTTTTCTGTTGCTTTGTCATCACTTTTTTTATATTTTTGTCGGTTTTTGTCACTTTTTGTTTTGTTATCGTTGCTTTTTTATACATTTTTTGCATTTTCATCCATGTCTTTGTCGCTATATTGACAGTTTTTTTCAAGAAGCTTTTAGATTTGAGTAACGCCAAACTGGAGAAAATGTGCTTGGTTCAGGCGGGGGTTAGAGGTTAAGTAGCTTGGCTATCGCCAGACTAAAATCACAAGTGATATTTAGTCTGGGGACCACCAATTCATTTTCTCGTAGGAGAGGTGTGGTTTACGATTGTCCATATCCGTTTATTGGCGCTACGAATGTCTTCATATGCGTCTGCACGTAGCCATAGCCAATCGTATCATCGTATTCAATGACGTGTGACGTGCAATGGGCGCTGGCTGCTCTGCTTTGCGACGACGACACTGGAGGCCGCCATTGCTGTAGTACCGCCATATACCGCTAGGCCCCCATTGGAATGCATTGGACTTAGACACGTTAAAAACAACTTTAATGCCCGGTGCCGAATTTTTTGGAACTGTCTAGAGCTAGATATTCCTCCTGTGATTACGCTGGGTTAGACACAACTAGAGTACCGGGCTGGTTATGGTAGCATACATTTTAGAAATCTCCTACTTAACGGGGGTTTGACTGTTAGCTTTGGAGCTGCGCGAGCTACACGTCACGCAAGGGCCGAGTCTACAGTGAAGATCCCGCCCTTATTAGGAACATGCTTCGTCAGAGCTGGGGAGGAGGAGCCTGTAAATCCGCCATGATTTCCCCCTCGAACGTGGTCATTGTGGTAAACGGGGAGGAGTGAGGAATGACGGTCTATTAATAATATGTCTATGTCTAAACTATTTAGAACACGGTCTAAAGCTTGATCGAAAGATGCCGTTGCGTCTGCTGCTGTCATTTGGACCCATAAATAGGCAAACTACAAGTAATACTATTTATGTCGAATAGTGCGTCGTCTCTTGCCGTCCCTCCTCGCTCTATGATTGGTCCCTAAATCCATGCAACGATTTCGGCCACGGTCCCCAGACTGCTGTGAAGTTTGAAATGACCCCCCCTCCCCTCCCTTTATTAGAATAGTTGGACTGTTCCACGGCCCCCGCTAGTTGCCACTAAATGGTACTTCCACTTTGCCTGGGCTTGTTCGAGCTAGTTCTGCGCAGTAGTGTGTAGGGAGCGGTCACTTCAGGCTTTTGTCCCGATAATGTGCCGTGCGTGTGCGTAAATATGAACGTGAGTGTACAGAATCATATTGCCATAACTTGTAATGTTTGTTGATGTACATAGTGAAGTTTGCATGCTATTTCATAGTCAGTGTAGCCGCGAGGCCTTCGAAATGCACACGTTTACTTGGCCAAGATGGAGTCGCCCATGCGTAAAGTTGCCCAGAGCTATATGCAGCCCTGCCCTTGCAGTACATTTTCGGTCCATAAGAGGGCAGCATTTGGACAACTTTGAGCTGCCCTTGTCTTGTGTGTTTTTATGTCATTCATACTATTTTCACCTGTATATTATGTTCAAGTGGTTTACCCCATTTATTATTATAACTTGCACATTGCTAAATACTTGTTGATCTTGACTTATTATTCATACGTTAATTGTAATTATTTTTCCTTTTTGCTGTTTTTACAGAAACCACACGTAGCTACACACATACTCTGATTGTTACCAATAACGAATGTAACAAATAAAGTTCTGGAAATACAAAGCTGTGGATCCCTCCATCATCTCAAGTCACCTTACCTTCTGACCGAGGATAGGACTATCTAGCTGTAACCCACCAGTCAACTACGCACGCACATTGTTCAGTTCAGTCACTCTGAAATCAATGACCCTTAACAAAACCAATGAAACTAATTTTGGAAGCACAGACATGAATAACCATTGTAGGAGAGAGGACTTAAATATCACAGTGATTTTAGACCCATAAATAGTTTGGTTGTTTTGGGACCCATTCCGAGTTTAATTTCCTGAAGGTTCATTTCAATCATCCTGGTATATCCTGGTATACATATTTGTACATGTTTCGAGAATCCTCCAATTCAAATGTTGACTTTGGACCCTTTGAAGGAGAGAATTAGATGATTCTTGAAATGTCTGGTACCTACTGCAGGCCCGGATCTACGGGGGTGCAAGAGGGTGCATTGCAACCTCATTTTGAAATGTTTGCACCCTCCGTTTTAATGGCATCACAATGTATTTTAATGGTGAGAAACTCTATTTGCACCCTTTTGAAACTCGAATGCACCCTCAGTCAGTTTGTTCTGGAGCCGGTGCTGACCACTGTCAGTGTGAAAGTCCAGTTGAATTGATTGGTGGACTCGGTGTGTGTTTAATGTTTTGCTTCATATCAGTTTGTCAAAGTGTAATAATGCATAATCGTGTCTGCACTTATTGCTCTTCACCCCCTTAGATTATATGGGTTATGCAGATCGTATTCCAACATGGCAACAGCAACAGAAGCCAAATGCGTGCTATGACTGCATTTATATTTGATTTGACACTCAGAACAGAATTTGAGGGTTCTTTTTAACATATGCACTCTGTACTGTTGTATCAAATAAAGGGGGTGATGTGCGGGTCGACCTGGGAATCACCCATCATACTATATTAACTTAAATATTGGAAATTACTATTTATTTTCCCAAATCCCATGGCGCCCCAACAGTATAAATTCACTCTTTTAAAAAATAACATTTTTGTAATACACTTCTCATACTGTAAATGTGTATATCAATTTACAAATAACAGTGTCTAATAGGTTAAATATGGATTTTGTGAATGATGTCAGCCTTTAAGGCCCCTGCAGTGCCTCCTAGGCCTCCAAGGGGTTCTGAAACCCCACTTTGGGAACCACTGCTCTACACGGTCTCATTCGAAAGATGCGCTCCACATGTCGCTGCCAAGTGAAAAGCATTGTTCATGTGAGAATAAAGTTATTTTCAGGTAAATTATGACGTGTTCCACATTTGTACCAAATATGCTGTCATCAGAAAGAGAAGTTCACTTTGAAGTATTGCGGTAAATTATCGCCCTGCCGCATCACGTCAGATTTTACACAGTGACCACAAGCCCAGGGGCTGCTTTTCTGTCATATGTTCATATCAGTCATATTTCAGACTTTAAATAAATGACCACGAGTCACGTATTGATTTGGAGGATGTGTTGGTCGGTTTGGGATTGCATAACCCTTTCTGTTTGCACTGGCGCTGGCTGTGCCAACTTCAATACATGATGTCCGTATTCCAAAATTCTTTAGAATTTTCTCTAGTAGAGACAATTCCAAAGAATTTCTCTGCTATATACCCCCCCAGACTCCCCACATTTGAGGCTCTTTATAAACCCTGGTTTTCAGACAACTCAACAGAGCCTTTGGTGCAAATCACAAGTTCTTTCCAGATTGACTGCAATTCGATCATCCCACGTCCCAAACAACTATCATCGTCATCGTCTACGGTGAGTGCTGTCTGAAGATATCCTCAAGAAAAGCCTTGCATTGATCTCAAATGTTCAGATTTAAGTTCTTTTCTCCTAAATGTAGCTTGTTCCAAAATGTTTTGCTTAAATCTCTGAAACGGCCGTTCTTCGAAGCTGAACCCTGTTGTTGAATATCTTTATGTTAGTCATAGTGGGTCTGAGCTTTTATTTTGAAGTATGGTTCCAAACACCTGACGTTTTTTTTGCTATGTTTGTATAGATGTCCACAATGAAGTTGGTGGTCTTCACTCTCCTGGTTGGAGCCATAATGGCCCAGGAGGCAGGTGGGTTGAAGCTGCAGACTTATGCCTCAGCAGACATTATAGATATCAACCATCTCTCCACGGTGTGTGTAGAGATGGTTGTGTTACAAGTTTGACTTCAGAACAACCAAAGCTTTTTAGATGAAGGTTTGGTGAAATGTCTTCAACCTCAACTGTTAAACAGGCCAGGTTTCTTCCTTTCGTGCCGTTTTGGCTCCCCTTAGTAGCGAGTTTTATTAATGTTATTTAGTTTCAATTTGGCATGTTTTCTCCCTCAAACCAACCAAATTAATGTGTCTGCGTGCATTAGCAAGTAAGTGCCTTAATAAGACAATTTATTTGGTTGCTTATGCGCATAGAGATGAATGCTAGGTGTAGTGCTTTAAGCTTTATGTATGTTACAATCACAGATAATTAGCATAGCACCGATGAGACATTTTCATGTAATACTTGTTTATTGATTTTCATTATTGTCTGTATCTGTGTTTGCAGAAACCACAAACATTCACCAAGCAAACATTATAAAGAACAAGTTGGCCTCATTGCTCAAACGGACTATATTATGTACTATCTAGACGTACTGCAGGGGTTATCACCCCCATAAGTCATATATACCAGCTAATAATTTTCATAAACTGTGTCCAGATGACTCATTCTTGGGCTTCTCTCCAATGACACGCTAGAATGATAAACCACCTATGCTTTGTGTTTGATTTGCAGTCAATTGGGCAATCTTCGAAGGGCGGGCTTACGCTTATGTTCCAAAGTACTTAATATGGACTGACGCTCAGGTGAGTCCAACTGGTTTGTATCTGAACTAAAGAAGAACCTTCCCTGAGAATCTCCATCTGTCTCTCTCAGAAATTTTGTCTGACGTTGGGTGGAAGCCTCGCCTCCATCCGCACCTCCCAAGAGCAGGATTTCGTGAAGGCTTTGGCAGAGGGAAATAGAGCATGGATCGGTTACTCGGATGCACAGACTGTGCGTGTTCATTTCTTTCCACGTGTGAGAAAAGAGAACAGAGATAAATCATACTGTTTTCATGTCTCTTCTCGATCTAGGAAGCAGCCTGGCTGTGGATAAACAGTGACCGTTCGACCCACACTGGGTGGTGCCCGGGAGAGCCCAACAATGCTGGAGGACACCAGAACTGTGCACTTATCGATTGGACCGGTATGCAGTCCTACCACAGAATAAACACAAAGTTGATAATTTGTGTTAATGTGCTCCTTTTACTTCCAGAGAACAAGTGTTGGGACGATCAGGATTGCCACACTGCATACAGTTTTATCTGTACAAAAGCCGTGTGAGCTTAAGAGGCATCAACCAGAACCCAGACTGATTCAAGGAGCAGTGCAGTGAGACGGCATGTGTAAAATGAAACCTTTACTGTTCTGTCCAAACTGAATCGATGTCTTAAAGCTCGTGGAATATTAAAAGCAGTTACATGCATTCATGCTGTGTTCATAACGTTTCATTTCATTCAGTTCAACCTTTTCAGTCTCCCAGATACATTTAGCTTTAGCACCACTGCTTCCTCCAGTGTCTGGTGAACACAAGGAGCTGCTAAGAGCTGTAAAATCACTTCACTGTTAACCACACTAGAGTTGTTCCGATGGACGAGTAAACCTATTAACTTTGCAGGGATTGCACTGTGAATTAAATCACGAATATAACTAATATGCATGCTAGTTTAAGTAACCGCCAGAGACCTGACGTGTTAGCCATAAACAAAATAAAGACACAGCACCGCTCTTTTTCTGACTTTTTTCTGCTTTAAATGAAGTGATGGATCTCACATCGGAGCTGAGAGCATGGGTTAGGATAAAACACACACGAAGGACCGAGAGAAGCTTCAACAACGTAGGCTACGATGCAAAATGCTATGTCCCGTTCACCCATTGTTTCTTACACATTACGTTACAATTGAGAAAATGCCCATAACAAGCTCCGATTTACATTTGTATTAGTGTGATAAGAGCCTTGATATTGAGAAGCAGATGACGCTCTGAATAAGTCGTCCTCCTCTGAGACTTTTACGCACGTGTTTTAAAACATTTCTCTTGCAAAATTCATGTCCATTCAGATCATGTTTAGTTTAGATCCATTTTTCCTGCAATCTCACATTTTTCCTAACATAAATAATATGCAGCTTATATATAGGCTATGTAAATGTCTTGCTTATCATCGTCCATCGCGATGATTCACTGTAAACATCGTCAACTGCCAATTAGGGGGACATCGCCCAACCCTAAACCACACCCCACAGAAAAAGGAGTTGCCCAGTCAGAAAGGTGTGAGGACATTGAGGAGTCAGAGAGCAGAGCCTATCGTGCTCGATGGTCTAAGTTTGCGATCAGCGAGAAATAAACAATGGAGAATTGGTGGAAGCCACACTAGAGACAAATCTTGGAAATAAGGCAACAGCATATTTCCATATTATGGAAGATGCCCCAGATATGCAAATAGGCATTCCAGTACAATATTCACAATATGTCTGTGGAAGCAATAACTAAAAGTGTTTGTGAAATTATGATCAAAAGTGCTGCTATCACATTTCCGAGTAAAGTACGGAAGAGGAAATTTCATGCAAATCAAATGAACGCAAAATGGTTTAATTGGGAATGTAGACAAAAACGAAAACAGTATAACAGAGTAAAGAGAATCCATCTCAAGCAAAAGACAGTGGCTAGCTTTGAACAGCTGAAATATCACTGTAAGGATTATAAAAGAACTATGCGTAAAGCTAAAAGAGACCATTTTAAAAAATTCAACAGAGAGCATTCCAGGTTAAGATCGAAAAACCCAAAGTTATTCTGGAGGAAACTGAATCAATCTAATAAAAGTAAAGAGCATTGTCCAATATCTATTGATGCGTTCCAAGAGTACTTTGAAGATTCCGCCAATACAGCCAATACAGGATTTTCTTGAGGGCGTCCACTATGAAGATGAGAATAATGACAACATATTAAATAACTGTATCTCAGAAGCTGAAATTAAGAAAGCAATACAAAAGCTAAAAACAGGAAAAGCAGTTGGAATAGATAGAGTGAGCAACGAATATATCAAGAGTACACCAGAGATCTTCTTGCCTATATCCTGTTTAATAGGATCTTGGATATGTAAAGTTTGTGAAGAAAACTCTATCCTGTGTGAAAACCAGGCAGGCTTTAGGAAAGATTACACTACTGTAGATCACATATTCCTCCTTAAACAGCTGATTGATTTGTACTGTTCTAAAAAGAAAAGACTATTCTGTGCCTTTATCGACTATAGTAAGGCTTTTGATACTGTCTGTCGTGACAGACAGTATCAAAAAAAATAAAAAAAATCATGTACAAAAGACTATCAAAAAAATATCTACAAAATATTAAGTCATGTGTTTATTGTAATGGAACAAAATCTGAGTTTTTTGTGAGCTTGAAGGGGGTCAGGCAAGGTGAAAATCTATCGCCGTTTCTTTTTGCATTGTTTATCAATGACCTGGAATCCTACTTACTGCAAAAAGGATGCCAGCCAATTAATTTGGAAGATCCTGCTATTGACCTTTATATGAAGTTGTTGGTCCTGATCTATGCTGATGACACAATTGTTATGTCCACAACAAAGGCAGGCCTACAAGATGCCATAAATTACATGTGTGAATACTGTGACAAGTGGAAGTTAAAGATGAATAATGAAAAAACAAAAATCCCTGTATTTGGATGTAAAAAGACTAATGCCGACAATCTCGTTTAGAGATTGTGCCTTGCTTTAAATACCTAGGGCTTATTTTCAAACATAATGGCTCATCTCAGCCAGCTATTAAAGACCTGTATGACGCTGCCAATCGTGCCATGTTTGCAGTTTTGGCTAAAAGTAGAAAATACAGTTTGTCACTAGATGTCACTCTAGATTTATTTGACAAGTTGGTCACACCATGCTGTATGCCTGTGAGACTTGGGGACATGAAAAAATGTACATTCTTGAAAAACTGCATCTACGATTCCTCAGATACATTCTAAAAGTGAAAATGAGCACCTGTAACAACATGGTGTATGGAGAACTGGGTAGATTTCCCATCAATCTCACTGTCAAAAAAAAGAGTAATCGGATACTGGGGGAGACTTGTGCAAAGTAAAGATACTAAATTCACCAAACAAATTTATAATCATCTTCTCCAACTTTTCACAACAGGTGACTACATTTCCCCATGGCTGCGCCAGGTCAAGAACATCCTGGACACCTGTGGTTTGTCCTATGTTTGGACCACACAGTCGTTGACTCAAATGGCTCAAATTGACTGTCGAACAAACACTGAAGGACCAACACATTCAAAAGTGGCAAAGTGAGATTAAAGATATGACATCCTGTGATTTTTATGCTGAAATCAAGCAAGACTATAATTTTGAGAAATACTTGCTTTGTGAAAATTCAAAATACCGGCAAGCCATCTGTAATTTCCGAACAAAGAATTCAAGGATTCCTAAGGTAATTGGTAGGTACAAAGGGCTGGAAAGAAATATGAGAAAATGTAATTTATGTCAATGTCAATAATTGTGTTGGAGATGAATTACATGTCATATTAGAGTGTACAGACAATGAGATATCAGTTTACAGAGTGACATATCTGCCTAAGTATTATTGTAATTATCCATCTATGTTCAAGTTGGCGCTGCTGTTTCAGTCAAAAAGCACAAAGAGCATCTGTAACCTTGGCGCCTTCTTAAAGAAGGTTCTCCCACTGTATCAGTGAAGTGTGTTGCTTTGTTTTGTATATTACCTTGTCTGTCAGTAAGACATGTTTAAGTTTGTGCTCCATACCATGTATATGGTGAAGAGCAAAATAATAAATAAATGAAATGAAATGAAGAAAAAGAGAAAATGGCCACCAAAGATGAAGAGCAAGAATAAATACAGACGGCATCTTTTGAATTGCTAATATAATTATATAATTTGGAGATATCAATTTGAATCTTTAGCTGTAGATGACTGATATAATTATGAGGAAAAATGTATTGCAAGTTTTCTGTCCAAAATTGCCAATATTGTCAATAATGAAACATAGATAATGGATCGACCCAGGTTTAAATGTATGGTTTCATATAGAAAGACTTTTTTTCAAAGGGGATTTTGGATCTTTGGATGGTTTTTGAAAGGGCTACTGTATGTATAGTGAAAATATCTAAACTAAACTAAACAAAACATTCACTCTCTTTTTGGCGTTCACAGCTCAATAAATTAATCATAAAATTTCAACACTGAGACCACCGTGTTAATGATCAGTGTTTTACTTTTCTTCCTAAAATGGTCTCTTCACTGATAACTGCCACAGACTTTCTGCCAGAGGTCACGAACAAGCCGACTTTTCCCGGACCCGGAACCTCGGGTCCGAACTTGGGACCCAACCTTGTAAAACGCCTCAGTCGTGCAGCAGCGTGGCTCCCAATCACGGCTTGTTAAAGTCTTAAAACCGCAAGGGCCGCAATTATCTAATTAAATATGCCCGTAATTAGCTATTGTTCAGCGCAATTACCAGTGTTTCCCATTCGTTTTCTAGATTAACGCAGGGCTCAGAGCAATGAGGAGAAGCAGATAACACAGAACCGCATTTGCAACATTGTGTAAATTCTTACATAATGGGCATTTGGTGTGCCATTGTCTACCTCTGCTGCTTAAATGATTGCGTGTCCGTGTGCAAACCACTTTCAACAAAACCCATTCCACCGGTTATTTCTAGGTGAGTGTTCTGGAGTTCGTGAGATCCTCAGTGACGCGATGCTTGTACATGCTCGTAAAAAACTGGTTGGAAACTCAATGGAAGTGAAATAGCCTTATCAGGTCTGACCTCTGCCCTCTCTGTAAGCGCCGCAGTAAAATACAGTCCAACTGGGGCGGCGGCCAATTGATGGTTAACGCCTTATTTACACCGTTATGTCCACGGCCCGTTTCACGCACGTCAAATCACTCTTTCTAGTCTACACAGTCTCCGTATGTGTTTAAACCGTCACGTAATAATGTAAGCTTTTAATCGCACCTAAGTAAGTAATGCCATCTTATTTTGGTTAAAAATGCAATATATTAGATTTTAACTTTAGGCAATGCTCAATGTTATGTTCCTGCACCTTAAGAATCATCACATGGCCAGTGTGCAGTCACAGTGGAGAGACCCGTCTTTAGCTTTTTCCAGGAGTTCTGTTGTTCTGAAGTGGTGTTACACTGTTTACTGTCCCACCGAAACACGGAAAAGCAGTTCCCCGCTGATGTTAATGTTAAAACTAGGCAATTATCCCATGTTTTTCCCTTTTGTGGGGCACATGGCTCATTATGCAGGATAAGCAAACTACTGCGTTGTAGAAAAAAACCACTGATGATGCTCCAGCTGCGTATTCATCCCGTAGAGCCGAAGACGTGACCGACATATGACGGACAGGTCTAAACCACCAGATTAATTTAATTTCATTAGGCCCGAGCGCCATCAGAGCTGGCAAAGGGGCTCTTAATATCATATAGAACCCCCCCACAGTGCGCGGCGCACACATACGAGTGCGGAGCGTTTAACATTACGCTCAACGAAGTGCTCGCTTCCCTTCAAACATACGTTCCGTGCACCTACACATGTATCAGAAAACAAACATTGTAATTGGACACCAGTGTGCTCCACTTCTTACACTGCTGTCCAGTTACATGTGAACAAATTGAGCGTGAAGCGCTCCCCTCTAACACTCGCTAACACTAACTTCTCTTGTTGTGCATGTCCTGTGATTTTTGCATATATAATTAAAAAAACAACATTGTAATTGTACAGAGTCTATAAAAGTCCATGGGCGACTGTGCCCGTCAGTGACCCAGGGCGAGTGCGAGCACTTTCCGAAAATATATACGTAGTTTATGGTACGGGAACATTGTTTTCAAATGGGAATATTCTTCTTTCTTCTTCTTCTCCTTTCTTTCACACCTTCACAATTTTCACCCAGTGAACATTTGGCCAGAAATTCAAACCCGATCCGACACAAGTTTTGGCTTTTCCAAATTTTTAGATTTTCAAAATAGAGGCGCGGTAGGATGCGGCCAAAAATGATACATTCTGTTTACACATGGGAACACACACACAAGCACAAAGGACCCGCGAGCTACAAACAAAATAATGACTGTCACCGCCATTCCTTCGATTTGGCCGCCTGTGTAGAGCAGATGTGTTATGCAAGGGTGCACATTTCGGCAGAACACCGGCACTGAGCGAGCGATACATTGCTACAGCACTCATGCACACACACAGGCACTCGAGGGAGGAAGAGAGAGCGGAAATCAAGAGGAGGAGACAGGTAGAACTGCAGTATACAGTATGATGCATCCCTCCTTTGTTTGTTGTTGTTAGATGTGAGCCAAAAGAGCTGACTGTTCAAGTCTGAAGCCCTGCCCCTGCCCTGAGTGTTACCATGGAGCTCGTGTCACTCACCAAAATCACTCAATATTTGAAAGATAGATATAAATGGTGTGCATGATAATGTGATGACAGAATATAACATAGTGTCGCTTTGTCAAAAATAATTGCTCATAAAAAAAAGTCAAATAATAATCATTTTTATTTTTATGTACATGTGTTATCCTAATGTAGAAGTGATCACTTAGGTACTTGTGTAGATTTGTTTTTCAGGGACATGTAATATCGAAACGCATTGCTGTTTTTAGATATGGCCATGCTTGAATAAAGGACTTTTATGTATTTTTCTACCACTCACCTTGTTCTATTCTCATATTATACATATAGTTTTATTGAAGAGGTAAATTCAAAAGGCTTCAATTTGAAATCAATAACAACAACCCAGATTAATTATTATTATTTTTTTAACTCTCCGTTGTGACCTTCCGAGAAATCTAGGTATCTCCGGGCCTTGCTGACTTTGAATGTAGCTCGGCCAAAAAGGTGTGGGCGCCCCTGCTGTAGATCATAACTTTTGTATTATTTACGAAGTTATGGAGTAAAAATAGTTGAAGCAATATAGTTAAGGGTATTTTATTCTTGGAATATATTGTGCGACCCTTGTTTAGAGGTAAATTGCGTCATTTAGCATTTTAGTGTGTTGCTGGGCCAATTGCCATGCAGCACGCTTCAGCTGCAGAGCGACTTGTTTAGCGGGTATCGATCCCTGGACGCCGGAGCGGAGGAATGCTGCAGGGCATGTGGTGCTGTCAGAAATCAGCAGATAAGAGCGGGACACACAGGAGAGGGGCGTGGGCTGGAGGGAGAGGGACACAGGCAGGAAATGAGACTGATTCAAACAAATGAGCGTGTGCCGCGGAAAGATAACGGGGTAATTAGCTTTAGAACGGCTGAATAACCCGCGTGTTGCTGTCAAATGGTGTCAGGGCGTTTAAAATGAATCCTTTTACATGATTTATTTGGAAATCCATGAAAACGTGAGCAAACAAAAATTCATTTTCTTACAAATGTTGCGCATAGTAAGTTAATATACTGTTATTCATTGTTTGGACTAAAATGCGCTTCCAATGACGTGGACGTGTACTCCTTGGAAGTGAAGCAACAGTGCTTCAGACAATTTTCCTAACCGTGGATTTATGGACATCAAGACTTTTAGAGATGGTTCTGTGACCTTTTCCAGCTTTATATAAATCAATAATTCTTGATCATAGGTCTTTAGACAGCTCTTTTGAGTGAGGCATGTTGCACATCAGACAATGAGACAATTCTCAACTGTGTGTTTTTCAATGGCAAGGGCAGCTTTAAGCCACACCTCAGTGATTGTGTTTCCATCAGAGAAAATGCGCATCTGTCTAAAATGCGCACAATAAATGCGTATAACAAAAGCGAATTTTCACACGTTTCCATCCAAGAGTTTTTGCGAATCGTGGCGTTGGTTACCTGGTTACAGCAGGCAGCTGCATGGCGCAATTGCAGTATTTACCCAGCAGAGGGCGCACTGTACGTTTTTTATTTCACTTGAAGTACGAGATTTTTAGTATAGTTTTTGGCCAAATTAATTTACCATGTTGGAATTAGCTGCTTGTTTTTCTCGTAATACCATGAATAAATGTTAATTTAGACGACCTACACACTAAAGCTAAGCAAAAAAGTATCTTAACGAAGTAGCTGCTACTACTCTGAAGTCTTGCATGACCTGTAAAGGCTGGACAAACAAAAACTATCCCAGAGTGACTTTACTACGTTTTCTAATGAAGATCAGGCGGCGTCTGCGTCTCTGGGCAAGTTTTTTTGTTGGCTAATTTGGTCCATAGTTGCAGACAGTGCACTGTCAAACTTTATGCGAAAAAAACTGTTTCCATCTTCCAAAATGCGCATTTACGCTTATGTGCACAAATCAGAAACCACCTCATGCGAGCGGATAAACTTTTTATGCGAATTAAGTTTAAATGCAAAAATTCCTTACAAATGCAAAACTTCAAAATTCACATTAAAATCCAGTGATGGAAATCAGCTAATGATTGGACTTCAGGTTGGCTCACACCTGACTCTAAATGTCTGCATAAACTCGTCTAATTAGTTCTTGGAGGATTCCACGCTGTCCTGTGAATGTTTACATGTTATGGCCGATAAAAATACGTATTAGTGGTATCAGTTTACTCATTCTTGTGATTTAAATAAAGATCAGACTAGGGGTGGGCCATATCATATCGCACATCGTTATCGTGATATATTTTTTGATATCGTTGTAATTTTTGATATCGTTGTTGACACGATATAATTTTATGCTCAGCTCCATCAGAGCAGCATAAACACTGACTGTAGAACACAGGGACAGCTGCTTAAAAAGTAAAATTAAATGAAAGATGTAAGCTTCTTGAGTAGATCATATTTGCAAGGAAATTAGTTTGTCATTTAAAAAAATATATATATCACTGAATTAATCTTCCCAATAGGCGTAAGGCTGAGATTTTAAAGAAATTTGTCCATTGTCAATTATATCGTCAAATATATCGTTATCGTGATATTTCTTTTTTATATCATGATATAGATTTTAGGCCATATCGCTCTGCCCTAGATCAGACCACATTTTTATGACCAATTTAGGCAGAAATGTGAGAAATTCCAAAGGGTTCACATACTTTTTTCCTCCCACTGTAGCTAAGGCCGCCATTTTGAAAACTGAAGTTGAATTACTACAACATGTAACAAGCTTTCCATGATAATCAACGACAATTGATTGACAGTAGGATTTTGTGTGTAATTGTAGTAATTCAGTCAGTCTGCATTAGTGTTTCAGCTGCAGGCGTTAGCGTGCTTCCGCGGTTAGCAATGAGCCTCAACAGAGTAAACACCCCTGAGGCTCATAGCTATGAACCCTCTGAGGAAATGCTACAGTAACAGCTCAGCTTCTACCTTTGTCACATTTGTCAAGGCTAGATGTTCGAGGGCGGTTCAGGGCTTTCTCTTGTGTCGTTTTCACACATGTTGGAGCGCAAGACTAGTTTCCAGTCTAGTTTCATCCAGTGTTCATTTTGACAACATATTTTAATTTAGTTTTAGTCTTAGTCTTTTGACGAGAATGTAATGCAATTTTAGTCGAGATTTAGTCAAAAAAATATCTTCAATTTTAGTCTAGTTTTAGTCGACTAAAATTGCAAGTAAATTTAGTCGACTAAATTAAAGACAAATTTAGTCGACTTTCATTTATAATATTCATTATAATCATATTTAATCAAGATCCTCTGCTTCATGGAGCTGCTCCCACATGAACAAAGCTCAGAGCTGTTCCTTTGGCAGTGAATTTACATGATATGAGGCTCTTTCAGACTGCCAATTTTCATTTAGTCTTATTTTAGTCGACTAAAATATCTGGACATTTTAATCATAGTTTTAGTCTAATGAAAAACTGTTAATTTAGTTTTAGTTCAATTTTAGTCGTCAAAAATATCACTTTGACTAAAAGTAAGACTAAATATTTTAGTCGACGAAATTAACACTGGTTTCATCTGAGGTAAATGGTCTCAACCAGTATAGCGCTTTTGTACCTTCATTTGGCCCAACGCGCTTTACAGCAAGTATCCACTCACCCATTCACACTCTCATCCATACACCAGTGTACGCAGACACTGGACGCAAGGTGGGTGAAGTGTCTTGCCCAGGACACAACGACAGTGTGCCTCTTAGGAGCTGGGATTCGAACCCCCGACTTTCCGATTGTTAGAGGGTAACATTAAATCGCTATTTATCATAGTGGGTCAAGCTGGCAGTCGTACTATCTCTGTCATAGCCTTGACTGTGGTGCTCAGGTGCCCACTCTCAGCCACTGAATATTTTGCTTGCGTATCAGTATGACGCTCTTAGACGGTATTTATCCCTCTTCTGTGGAAGCATAGACAGACTTGAACGGTAGGACTAGCGCAATGTCTTGAGTTCATGTCTCTGGGTCCAGTACTGATGGAAAATAAACTTCTCCTGTATAAGACATCCTGACTGCTGCCTATTCTTCATCTATCCTCTCGAACACCATTGTTATTTCTCTAACACCGATCATGAGACAACCCGCTCTACCAACTGCGCCACCGTCGCCTTCAAAGTTAGCACACTAGCGCACACATGAAATCAATACTTTGCATTCTGAGTAGCCGGGTCTTGATCTATGCCCAAAATCCTCTCATTTGCATCCAAAATAAAGGAATGTCCAAGTGACTGAAGCCCATGGATCCAATTATAGTATTGTTTATTTTACGGTTTCACATTCGCGCACCGAAAACTAAATAAAATCCACCTATGCTACGTACAACTAAGTGTCTGCTTCATATCATTTATACACTTTATAATTCGTATGAAGGTCATGTTTTGCGATCCACAGGTGACACTTTTCCCCGACTCCAACCATTTCACCACCAACACATTATTTTATGAAAGACAACTGAACATTTTTGTCTCTGCTCTTGGCCAGGCTGGTTTTCGTGCAGTGGATAGAGCTGCCTGTTTAATCCGCTCCGGACCGGTCTCCCCGTGTGACTGAATAGGTTAAGCCTTATCTGCTGTGGTCGATGCCGAATACCCACGGGTGCTCTGTCCCATGTAGATGCTTGTCCACTCCAACAGCAGCCCATGGGTTATTGACTGTTCGGTAGCAACAGTAGAGCCTGCAGGTATGTTTCAGCTTGGTTATACTTTCAGTCTTTGAAGAGTTTTCTGGGTAATGCAAAGAAAGGTCATTGACATTTCCAGTTAAATGATGAGACAGTGTATTTCATATCTTTTTATAACCAGTTTCATAGAGATTATATTTTCCTCTGGACAATACTGGACAGACTACACAGTTCTGCAAACAAAACAAAAAAACAACAGTCAACTTGACAGACAAGTTTTATCTAACATGGATTTTACATGAATGAAGTAAACGGTTTGGATCATTGCCTTTTTGCCTGATTGGGGCAAAATCGATCATTAAACAGCTCGAGCTAAAGGTCAGCAGCTAACATTAGCAACTTTTCATTGTAATGAAATGTATATTTAAGTGGTTTATACATGAAAAATATACACCACACAATTAAAACAGCTTTCATCAATTCGTGTAGTGTTTAGTTCAAAGACCTGTCTGCTGCTGTCTGTTCTCCAGCTCTCCCAATGCATTGTGGTCTATATCAACTTGTGTGTGACCACTACTTTTCAGAATGCAGTGGGTGTCGCTGATGATGTAAGCAGGAAAAAAGGTCTATAGGTAATAGTGTGGACAACCAGACACAGCCTTATTCTGTAAAGAAAGTAAGTCGAGTGGCCATCCAGGTTAAGTGTTAAGTACACACCAAAATAAACCCAATTTTGGATGGTAATGTGGCTGCAATACCAAGTATCAAGTATCGCAATACTTTCAATACTTGTGTTTGGAGGCATTCCTTTGTTTTCCATTAACAGTTAGACAACACTTTGTAACATTTTTTTAAGTAAGTACGTAAGTAAGTAAGTGCTTTATTGTCATTGTACAACTGTACCACGAAATAGTGTTCAGGTGTTAGTCCTGAGCTGGTGCGGCTGAGCCGCGCTGCCACTGTGTCAACCTGACCCGCATGATCTTGGAGGTCGGGGACACTGTAGCACTTGGAAGAAACCTGGCTGGCTGCCCTCTGTCTCCTCTGAAATGGTGCCGCGCATCCTGGGTTTGTCTCTGTTTCAGAGCATGGTGTCCTGCACTGGTCAGCTCCACCTCCTCCTTCCTCCCTCCGCTCCCTCCGCTTCACAGAAGTCTTTCACCATCTCTCGTTTGTCCTTTTTGTTTCCAGCTCCTCTTGTGACGCCTCCATTGTGCTGCAGCCGTGGGGACTCTTGGTGCCTCTTCAGTGTCTCAGAAGAAGAAATTTGTAGGTCTCAAATGGGTTTAGCTGATAAGCTAGCATTTTGTTTACTTTTAAAAAGCTGCTTTCTTCAGGACTCTCAAAGTAAACAAACCCACCAAACCGCCACAAAAATACAGCAAAGACGTACAAAGTATCCAGAAAAACAATGTGGAACACATAAACCACAAATGCAGTTCGCAGAAAAAGGCAAAAAACTCAGCTGCACAAGGAGAGAGGGAGGTCGCCTTCTGTTTTCACGTCGTCATGACAACACCACAAAGTGCATTTTGTGTTAATGCACCCTTCAATCTTAACACCAGACCTTGTCCCAGTACTAGTATCTTCCTTTATTTAGATCTACACAGAATGATCCAAATTCAGACCAAGTTAAGCCTGTAAAGCCTTGTCTATCCATCCATCCATTTTCTTCCGCTTTATCCGGGGCTGGGTCACGGAGGCAGCTGGGTCTTCCACGAGGCCTCCTCCCAATAGAACATGCCTGGAACACCTCGCGAAGGAGGCGACTTGGAGGCATCCGGAACGGATCCCCGAGCCACCTCAGCTGGCTCCTTTCGACATGAAGGAGCAGCGACTCTACTCTGAGCTCCTCCCGGGTGACTGAGCTCCTCACCCCCAGTCACCCTATGAAGGAAACCGCCAGTAAAGCCTTGTCTGAGGTCTTATTAAGTGTGTACATTTGGATGGATGTAAACGTGAAGCTACATAAACTGCATTGACATTGATGAATTCTTTAACCTTTGAAAGGCCTGTGCCACAGTGGTATGAAGCTCTGTTCAGACTGCGGGCCAAGTGACCCACTTTTGTATGCAGTCCAAAATCTGATCGAAATGACGAATCTCAGAAAAATAAAAATGTATTTCTTTTTGCCTATTGAGCAATAAGACCTATCGTCTGATTGTTGCCTCGGTTTGTTTTAGTTATTTGTGCCTCTAAATGTCACTTTTTTCTCCATACGTCTGTTCTGTCACCTCCAGTGTCTTGTTTACTGCTTACAGAATGTGTCATTGTATAAATTTGCAGCTCGAGTCGATATCTTGTTTACATAAAATGTGACTTGGCTCGGTTGCTATGGAGCGACTTCAGGTATAAGGAAAACTATTGACAGTGTATTGGCATGAACCCTATAGGTGCATAAACACTGTGTAATTAGTACTGAAGAACAAGGCAGTATAGTGTAGAGGTAACAACAGATAACATGTTCATTATGAATTAACCTTGGCAAGGATTTTTTATTTTTAGTCCTAATTTTGACAAAAATGTAATAAAAGCGTGACAAATAGTATTCCTGAAATAGCATGGTTTCAGTAGTATTGCAAGATGATGTTCTTTGATTGAATATAAATACATTCAAATTGTTTCATTGGGATCTTGCTTCTTGTCTTGTCTTCTTGTTTTTCTGTGGATGCCAACTAATATTTAGACGTTAAGTTACATACACAGTCTCGACCAGAGCAGCGCTTTTGGGTAAGTGTAAATCCAACCGCTGCTTTCGAGATCGGCTGAAACAGGTGTCTCTCTCGGAGCGTCTCCTCTGACACTCTTGAATGGAGTGGGTGTGGTGTGAAGGTGGCCGGCCTCGAGCTTTCATTCCTCATTTTTGAGCCAAGAAAGGACACATTTTTAATGAATACGCGCTGCATGCATTACAAACCTACAGGACAAAGCAAGATGGTTCACCTTAACGACGAGAGAGAAAGGTCCTCTACGTAAGCCCAGAGGAGCTTGGACGTGCGTGCATGTGGCACATATCGACAGGGCTCTGATCGCTTGATGCCCGTTGTCCTGGGAATAAGTTTGGCCAACAGCTGATCATTGTTACATGGCTTATGGTGCGGCTTTTGGAGCTAGAGCATGTGAATGCAACTTTGAAGTGAATAGAATTGATACCATAGACTGTTAAAAAGAATAGACAACTCCTCCTCACTCCTCCCTGTTTACCATAATGACCACGTTCGAGGGGAATTCATGGCGGATTTACAGGCTCCTCCTCCCCAGCTCTGATGAAGCATGTTCTTAATAAGGGCATAAGGGCGGGATCTTCACTGTAGACTCGGCCCTTGCGTGACGTGTAGCTCGTGCAGCTCCAATGCTAACAGTCCGACCCTCATTAAGTACAAGATTTCTAAAATCTGTCCTACGATAACCAGCCCGGTGCCTCTGATTGTGTCTAACCCAGCGTAATCACAGGAGGAATATCTAGCTGTAGACAGTTCCAAAAAATGAGGCACCGGGCATTAAATTTGTTTTTAACGTGTCTAAAGTGCAATGGATTCCAATGGGGGACTAGCGGCTATATGGAGGTACTACAGCAATGGCGGCCTCCGGTGTCGTCGTCGCAAAACAGAGCAGCCAGCGGCCATTGATTGAAACTAGGGCGGTCTCAGATTGGCTCACAAAGCGCACCAACATGTGTGAAAACGACCAAAGTCATTTTAAAATCTGGATCTTTCTAAACTTTCTCTGGAGCTTTCTGAACCTCGATCTCTTCACCATCTTTTGAATCAGCAGATACATGGGACCATGCTACTGGCTTGTTGTTTTTATATTTTTGCTTTTAACAATTGCTTCGATCTAACTGCACAAAATATCATTACTCTTTGATCCTTAGGTCAGAACCTGCTTGTGGTGCCTAAAACCCCCTTAAAGACTTGCGGTCTTGCCCTTTCTGGCTGTGGACCCCAAACTTTGTGACACCCTAAAAAGCACATCATGAAGAAAATGTACTTACTTATTGCTTTCTTACTGGCTGACTTATTTTCTTACTTAGTTGCTCACTTTTCAAGACCTTTTACAATTTCGTGCATCATTGATTTACTCCTTATTCACTCCAATCGCCAACTTTCAACTCTGAAAAACATTCGACCGACAGGGAAAACATCGAGAGTGCATCTTGACGAAACAAGGTCTAAAACAGTACTAAACCCATGCTAATTATTGTCTAAACTAAATGTTGTAATGTCAAGATGTGCTTTATTGTCTTCATATCATTTGACCCATTCTTCAATGCCGCTGGGGCAAACGGACAAAAGATGTAAGTTCAAGTACAACTCTATACATATTGTAACTTCTATTGGATTGCCGTTGCCATCTCGTAAATCCCTCTCGTCCCGGCTCAATCATGCGGAGCTGCGTCATCATCAGCCACCTGCCCTTGTGTCAGACACTTAACTGTAAGTTTCCCCAACGGATCCGAGGGGGCGCAGCTGTTCGGGGACGTCCCAGGTGGAGCGAGCGTGGTGCGGAAACCTTTTTTTTTTTTTTTTTTTTAAACAGGTCAGGCCTAAGAAATGATGCACACTCTGCGAAAACACCTGCTACGGATAAATGAAGGTCAAAGAACCGGACCAAACACCTGAGAGTCCGGCCCCCGTCCCGCAATATACATTCATTATCGTGAGTGAGAGCAAGATGAGATATACAGTGCCTTGCGAAAGTACTAATACACCTCGAACTTTTGCACATTTTGTCATGTTTACAACCCTAAACATAAAGATTTTATTTTGAATGTTTTACTGAAAGTTCACACACCAGTAACAGACAACTGTGATGTGAAAGCAAAATGATACATGATTCTGTTATTTTTCAAAAAATAGAAAAGTGAAAAGTGGGGCGTGCATAAGTATTCATACAGCATGACTTAATACTTTGTGGAACCCCCTTTTGCTGCAATAACAGCAGCAAGTCTTCTGGGGTATGACTACAAGGTTTGCACATCTAGAGACTGACATTTTAGCCCATTCCTCTTTACAAAACAACTCAAGCTCTGTCAAATTAGAAGAGCATTTGTGAACAGCAGTTTTCAGGTCTTTCCACAGATTTTCAATAGGATTTAGGTCAGGACTTTGACTGGGCCATTGTAACACATTAATATGTTTGTTTTTAAATCATTCCATTGTAGATTTAGCTTTGTGTTTAGGGTCATTGTCCTGCTGGAAGGTGAATCTCCGCCCCAGCCTCAATTCTCTTGCTGACTCCAGCAGGTTTCCTCCAAAATGTCTCTGTATTTGGCTCCATCCATCTTCCCAACTATTCTTACAATCTTCCCAGTCCCCGCTGAGGAAAAGCAGCCCCATAGCATGATGCTCCCCCACCATATTTGACACTGGGGATGGTGCACTCAATGAGCAGTGTTAGGTTTGTGCCTTACATAATGTTTTGCATTTGGGCCAAAAAGTTTGGCCAATTTTTGTCTCATCTGACCAAAGCACCTTCTTCCACATGGTAGCGGTGTCCTCCATATGACTTCTAGCAAACTTCAAACGGGATTTCTTATGGCCTCCTTTCAATAATGGCTTTCTTCTTGCCACTCGTCCATGAAGGCCAGATTTGTGTAGAGTACGACTTATAGTTGTCCCATGTACAGATTCCCCCAGCTCAGCGGCAGTACGTCACAGCTCCTCCAGAGTTATCTTAGGGCACTTGGTTGCATTTCTGACCAGTGCTCTCCTTGTTCGGTCTGTTAGTTTAGGTGGACGGCCGTGTCTTGGTAAGTTCGCAGTGGTGCTATACTCTTTCCATTTCCGAATGATGGATTGAACAGTGCGCCGTGAGATGTTCAAATCTTGGGAAATCTTTGTATAACTTAACGCTGCTTTAAACTTCTCCACAGCTTTATCCCTGATCTCTCTGGTGTGCTCTTGGCCTTCATGATGTTGCTTAGTGACCAATACACTCTGACCATAGCTCTGAGGCCCTCACAGAACAGCTGGAATTATACTGAGAGTAGATTACACACAGGTGGCCTTTATTTAATGGTTAGGGCAAGGTGTGAACATTTTGCAGTCATTAGGAATGTTATAAAGGCAATTTAATGCTGTATGAATACTTATGCACGCCCCACTTTTTACTTTTCTATTTTTTGTAAAATAACAGAATCATGTATCATTTTGCTTTCCCTTCACAGGTGTCTGTTACTTGTGTGTGAACTTTCAGTAAAAAATTCAAAATAAAATCTTTACGTTTAGGGTTGTAAACATGACAAAATGTGCAAAATTTCAAGGTGTATTAGTACTTTCGCAAGGCACTGTATTTGTATCGGGACAAAAGTTCATCAGCTTCACCTGACAAGCCGTCATCCCCCCGTTTCTTTGCTTCCAAGTGTGATGTAAGAGTATATAACATAAATACATATTATGTTAAGCATGAATTCCATCTAACAGAGTAACAGCTTAGCAACATGACGATAACAGACATAAGTCATGTGTTCTCTGTGAAATTGATCTGAAAGACAGAGCTTGTACCATTTTAACTTTGAAATCATTAAGTTCCAATGCTGCGGTGTCCATGATAACGCTTACTGTGTCTCCTTTACAGTGACTGGTTTCAGACGATGTTGAGGGTTAGATCTATAAATTGGATTAATGAGCACACAGAGCCCGAAGCAGACACTGTGGTTATAATTACTGTCCTTTAATTTCCTCTAGAGATAAAAATGTCTTCAAGATAAGGACAATATCAGTTCATATTAATATGCTTTTCACAATGGTTGAGGCATTTTTCTAATTTTGATGGGGAAAACTGCAGTACCAGAGGGAAGCCCAAGTTACCTGAATAAACTTTCTTTCCGTTGAGAGATTAAATATGTTTTCTGTCTGTTAATAGATTCTCTGTTAAGAGAATCCAAGTAACGAACAGCTGAACTAATGAACGAGACAAGCAGTGTCCATGCAGTACTTCTTGGCTTCTGGCGCTACCGTTAGCTTGATTAACGTTTTTGCTTCATGAAAAGAAGAGGCACAACTCTGGGAGTTGTTTCTTGTCAGTTATGACTTTCCACAATGTAAATCATGGTTCCCATGATGGGACAGCGTTGTTTCAGGGGCTGTCCCGATGAACAGTTTGGTGCAAAAATGCCTTCCTGTATCATTAACATTGTCAATCAAACCAATCAATCAATCAAACTTTATTTATAAAGCGCTTTTCATACCGAAAGGTATCACAAAGTGCTTTACAGATAACATTTAAAACAATACGCCTCGCATCATACATCCATATATATTATATATATATATATATTGTATATATATATATAATATACATATATATATACACACATACATATATACACATACACATACATACAATATATCATTAGGACTAAATAAATAGATGTCAGTTAAAAGCTAGGCTAAAAAGGTGGATCCTGAGCCTGCTCTTAAATACATGAACGTTCTCTGCGGTCCTGAGCTCCTCTGGCAGGTCGTTCCAGAGGCGAGGGCCATACGCCTCGCCATGAGTCTTTCTGTTGACTTTAGGAATAACTAGGAGACGCCTGCCGGAGGAGCGAAGGGGCCGTGAAGGTTCATTGTACTTTATACTCGCTCATCTGTCCATTACAGTTTAGTGCTTTGCTTGTTGATTGGGTGGAGAATGTCGCTGTTTCTCAATGTTCAGCAGGATTTTCATTCTTTCAACTTTTGAGCCGCCATCATTGTTTTGATCAGACGGATCATGCTTTTCTCTGATTGGTTTGTTTGTTTGTTGCTTTATTTGTCATTATACATGAACTGTACAACGAAATTTGTCCCGGAGTACCCGGAGGAAACCTATGCAGACACTTGGAGAACATGAAACTCCACACAGAAAGGCCCCGCCCAGGTGGGAATGGAACCTGGAACCTTCTAGCTGTCAAGCACAAGCGCTAATCGCTGTGCTACCGTGCCGCCCATAGGTTATTGGTCAACCTGCCAGTCATGCCCACCTGTCAGGCACTTCATGCCTGGAGCAATTCATAGGTTTCTATTGCAGTTAATGAGAACGGCTCCTGTTCCTCCGCTGGTCTCTGACAAAAATACGGATCAAGTCTATTTTCTGCAGTTTAGACTGTACCAAAGAGGAAAGAGAACTCAAACAATATCCGGATTTTCTGAGTAAATAGTCTCTGCACTGATTTATCACAATACTATTTTCCACAATATCACTTTGCTATTTCCAATCTGTAGGGTGTTTGATGTCACTATAGTCACAATTCAAGACTTAATGCACTTGTTTAGTTGTTTATTTGAACATTCTGCTCAAAAGGAGTGTGCTGAAGCAAGCAACATAGTACAAAAGGAACAAAACAACAACAACCTTAACCTTTACCTTAAGTAGGATACATGATTGAAACTCTGCACTGTATACATTCCCAAAAGGTAGTAATTCTTAGGCATGGTAACCATCTGAAAGAAATGTAACAAGTAACAATCGCCTTTTGTTACTTGCTTTGTACTAGACTTCGTACATGAAACTAGACCGTTGTTGTAATTGTGCTTCTTTTTTGTTGATGTACGAACACTTCAAACAGTGTTTTGTAAGTTATAGTTCTTTGTAAATAGTTTGTAAGTATGTGGCATTATCATAGTTGTTTTGTAATTAGTTGTTATGTAATCAGTATTGCTCCGTTTTGGGGTATGGTCGGATGCTGCGGGTGTGTAGGGTCTATTTTGTTTTGCTGTTGTTTCCTTGTTGCTGTTTTGTTCCTTTGTTGTTCCACCATGTTCTTGTGAAATGATGATTTTAATTGTATTGATTTTGGGGGTGGAGCTTATAAGCTCTTGCTTCGGCCCACTCCTTTTGAGCAGAGTGTTTGCTGCTCAAATAAACAAATAAACTAAACTAATTACGAAGCAACAAGGATAAGCTACATAATGAACCGTAAGTAGCATTTACACATACACACAGTGTACATATGCTTGCATCCTTTCATGAAGTTACATTTATCCTATAGCAAATTACTTTATCAATCATACATTTAGCAACATCTTGCTACATTTCAATGCAGCTTAAATAACACAGACCAAACTTACAAGCCATTGTTTAAACAGTTCATATAATTTAACAGAACGAAGCACAAATACAACAACGGTCTTGTTTCATGTACCATGTCTTGTACAAAGCAAGTAACAAAAGGCGATCATTATAGATTTCTTTCAGATGGTTCTTTCAGAAGGTTACCAATGCCAAACATTGTTAACATTATCGAAAATCACTAGTTTTATGTTAAAAAGGCACATTAATGCACACATTATACACCGTGATCTTGCTCATTCCCAGTTGCCATTTCCATCCTCATTATAGTATTATTTGTGTACAATTTGTCTTTTTATTATTTCATTATTATTATTTTTTTTGTTTTATGTACATGTATTATGTAATAAGTAAGCCCTACACAGTGTAGTGCGTTAAAAAGCCAGGGTGTAGAGCGGGCCTGTTGAAGAGGGCAGTAGCTCCTCATCAACAAACCCCCACCCAGCTGCCCTAACAGTTGATTTTGTACATGATGTTCTTATACTTTGTGGTGCATTAAAAGACAAGGTTTATGAGCCGGTTGGGAGGGTCCCTCTCAACAGATCCATAGCTCGCCTACCCTAATTCTCTATTTGTAATTTTGAGCAATAGAATGACAACCGTTCAGAGCAACAACACTCGTCGTTAATTAATAAAATGTAGATTTATCCTACTGCTCCCCCTAGTGGCAACACATTTCTTCTTCTCTATACTTTTCAAAAGTCTTTTGTTTGTATTTATATTTAACAGTTTGATGTTTGGACATCATTTCAACTCCATCTCCAATTTATTCCACAATTGTACCCCCTATGTTTCTGAATCCTAAAGTTTAATTCATCACATCAGGTCATAACGACCTGTACGTTCTTGGAACCTTCTTTGTAACTGGCTTGGTAACAGTTTGTACCTTGCTTTGTATATGTCACAAAACCTCCTGATCTTGAAATAATGTTGTTCTTGTTCTTGTAACTTTTCGCTGCACATGAAAAATGACTCAAGTGTGGCATTTTGAGAAGGTTCTAAAGCAGAAATACACACCATTAGTATTATTGATAATCCCCAAATCTGATAAGAGTTTTTTTTTAAATATAGTTAAGGCCCAAAATGTCTGAGTTCCCAATTGCTTCAAACGGACCATTGATCCCGTGTCCGTTCTGGAGGTCATTGCACCTAATTGTCCAGTGCATTAGTATACATCATGATAATAGCCTCAGAGAGAAAGCGGCTGCAGTGAGTGGAGGAGATATACAGTAGCCTTGAGAGCAGGAGAATGGCATGTCCGTATGAGAAAGAGGCTTGCAACGGGGTTAATGGAGTTTGAACGAGAGCCACAGCGGGGCACCAACCTGGAACCGCAGACGCACGGGAAAAAGAGGCGAGTGAATCAGAGTAACAAACATTGACTATTAATGATCTGCTCCTATCTTCCGGAGAGAGGACAGAGGAGGGGGGCAGGAGGCAGAATGTAGACATGCCCGGGGCTATTCTCCATCGGCCCTGACCAGGACATTCAGAGAGACAAGCCACCAAGGACATATGGGTCATTGGCTGAGAGCCTAAGATAGGACTGTTGTTTGAACAAGTTCAAAAGTTCAGTGCCGGCTTTACTACCAATTCAACACCATGAAGTGCACGGCATTGTAATAGTGTTACTCTCAAACCCTCTGTGCAAACAACAATTAACACGGTAATTCTCTAATCACAAAGCACTGCACTCATGAAGTGGACATTTCCTTCCTTTAGAAGACCGAGTGAAGCTTCATTATTATCATTATTAATATTGTATAAAGTGAGGAAAAAACAACTTCCTGGGAATATACAAAAAATGTTTACAGACAGAGAAGGGGGACATAATCTAAGGAGAATGCTTAATTTCAAAGTACAGTACGCAAATACTACCTTTAAGAACCAATGTATCACTCACAAAGGTGTGAACCTATGGAATGACTTAAATGATGACTTAAAAAACGCCTCTAATTTACAACAATTAAAAAAACTATGTACAATAGATATGATTAAGGAATACGCAAAAGAATGTAAAGTCCAAGTCCCATGGGTTCATTCTTTCCGAGTGCTTGTTGAACTTGGCTCATAAATGTGATCACATAAAGCTGCAGAAGAAAGTTTGCTCTGCACAAACCAACACTTTACTGCTACAACCACTAGTCAGTGTATTGACAAACAAAACAGTATAATCAAATCATTACTGACATAACCATTACTCCTTTTAATAGGTTTTGGTCATACTAAATTAAAATAGAAAGGAAACGATTCAACAATCATGATGCTGCTCTGTTGTTGCCATTGACATGGTCATTACTATTGCCACACACAAGAACCAAAGAGAATTTGGGCCGTTGGGGTGAATGGACCTGGTGGTTAGAGGGGCCCCCTCCCAATGGGCCTATTGAACCCTGTCTTTTAATGCACCACACAGAAAGGGCTACATACAGACAACTTTATAGGGTAGCCGGGTGGGACTAGTCGGACCCCCCCCCCCCCTCAACATACACCAACCATGAAATAATGCTTACCCAAATATAGTTATGAAGATAGTAAATGTCAAGAAGATAGCAACAAGGAATAAAAAAATAATAATAAAAAAATTCATAATAACTAAATCAACTGGCCTAATGGTTCATCAGTAATGATTGGTATTATACAGCATAAGGAAATATTCCACGTTACGAATCACCACACAGATACTCGCACCATATTGATGCACACTGCTAACCTGAATGGTACAATGCTTTCCTTTATGTAATATACAATGTACGGTAAAATGTCAATATGATCTTGTTGTATTGCTGAAACTGAATGTAATTCATAGGCAAGCGCACTCATGTTACTGTGTGTATACTTGCGTATGGAAACAAAATCAATTCTGAATTTTCTTGCTGTTGAGAAAAAAAAAAAAAAAAATCTAAAAGTTACCACTGAATATGTATAGCACCAGGGTGACTAATAATGATGAATGAGGGGTAGGCACACATAAGCTCGGCTTCAGCCTACTCCTTTTGAGCTTTACTGTGATTAAATATTTAATTACTGTGAAAATATGAATGTAAACAGCTCAAATAAACAGCTCAATCAATCAATCAATCCTTCATAACTGAGGCTAAACCCAGCAGTTTACATGAATAAGAACAAACTTATTGTTAAAGAACAGCATGATCAGCAACTTTTAAGACACTGTGATACGCAGAAAGAATCAGAACAGCTCCAACGTTGGGTTATGTGCTTCAAAATTTGGGGAGACTGTCTTGCCTTTTCCCTATTATGCAATATAACCCAGGAAGTGCAGATCTGAAGTAGAAGAAGAAACGACCAAAGATTACTCAAAACTGCAGGAATAAAAGGAAATACTACTCCATGTCTGTTTAATGAGGGAACAATGCTATAACATGGTTTAAAGAGTCTTAATTCCAGACGCTCAAAGTCACTTTACAATTTCGTGCATTATTCATTCACACCATACGTATGTAGCCACAGCTGCCTTGGGGTAGATTGACAGAAGCGAGGCAACCAGTCTGTGCCGTTGGCCCCTCCGACCACAACACAACTCACTCACTCACTCACTCACTCACTCACTCACTCCAAAAAACAGCCATCTGCTGATTGCCGTCCTTAAAACGAGCTCCCTCTAAAGTCCCTATTAAATAAATCAGCCCTAATCTGCCTGTAATAAAGCGCCCTCTGCTGTCACACATCAACACTGTCACATTTTACAGTTTAGAAGCATTAAACACAGGATTATAGATGGGACGTTTGAAAAAACATTGGTCAAAAATTTAATTTAAAGATTACTGAAAGATGTGCGAGTGGGTCAATGCACAGCTCCTGTTCTGTTTTTGATGAAAGAACAACATGGTGAATAGCTCTAAAAAGTCAGTTTCGCATAACACTCCCCTTTAAAGCATGTTCCATTGTCAAATCCTGCATATGGCTTATGACAGTTTCGGGTTTTCACAATATTTAACAATTAAAACCTGTACAGAACGAAGCGCTGGAATAGAAGAATACAAGATTAGCTGATTTCCCGGGGATTACTCAACAACACTAGGTTTATCAATTGTTCAAGACACAATGAGTAAAGCATTATAATCACTCCACTCTCCTGGGTAATTTTAGTAATTTTAGATACGACAGCAGCAGAAATGACAATAATGGATGTTCAAGGTTGCCCCCCCACCCCCACTGTTGCTTTACAAAAGAACTCTGCAGTGACTTCTCTTTTCGCTGTAATTACAGACAAATAGGTCACTTTTTACCGGCGTCTCTGGAACATGCCTTTAAGCCATTTTTTTTCAGAGCTGACAGTAAAAGTGGCTTCATTGTGTTGTAATAGAAATCTACAGCCGTAACCTGTGGATATGCTTCTCTATTCACTACACCGCCATAAAGAACTCTCTTCAATGAGGAGTTTAGCGATGGACTGAAGTGTCCTCTTTTTGTCCTTTTTTTTTTGTCCTTAAGGATAGTGGGTTTACAACTAACCTACCTTAGCCCTAACCTTAAGGATAGTAGTTTACAAGCTAACCTAACCTTACCTTAGCCTAACCTTAAGATAGTGAGTTTACAACTAAAATTAGCCTAACCTTACCTAATTGATAGTATTTACCTTATACCTTTTAGCCCTAACCTTAAGGATAGTGGAGTTTAAAGCTACCTAACCTTAAGCCCTAACCTTACCTTAGCCCTAACCTTAAGGATAGTGGAGTTTACAAGCTAACCCTAACCTTACCTTAGCCCTAACCTTACCTTAGCCCTAACCTTAAGGATAGTGGAGTTTACAAGCTAACCCTAACCTTACCTTAGCCTAACCTTAAGGATATGGAGTTTACAAGCTAACCCTAACCTTACCTTAGCCCTAACCTTATTAGCTAACCCTAACCTTAAGGATAGTGGAGTTTACAAGCTAACCCTAACCTTACCTTAGCCCTAACCTTAAGGATAGTGGAGTTTACAAGCTAACCCTAACCTTACCTTAGCCCTAACCTTAAGGATAGTGGAGTTTACAAGCTAACCCTAACCTTACCTTAGCCCTAACCTTAAGGATAGTGGAGTTTACAAGCTAACCCTAACCTTAAGGATAGTGGAGTTTACACTAACCTAACCTTAAGGATAGTGGAGTTTACAAGCTAACCCTAACCTTAAAATGGAGTTAAAGTAACCTAACCTTAGCCCTAACCGGATATTACCTAACCCTAACCTTAAGGATAGTGGAGTTTACAAGCTAACCCTAACCTTACCTTAGCCCTAACCTTAAGGATAGTGGAGTTTACAAGCTAACCCTAACCTTACCTAGCCCTAACCTTAAGGATAGTGGAGTTTACAAGCTAACCCTAACCTTACCTTAGCCCTAACCTTAAGGATAGTGGAGTTTACAAGCTAACCCTAACCTTACCTTAGCCCTAACCGGATAGTGGAGTTTACAAGCTAACCCTAACTTACCTTGCCCTACTAGGATAGTGAGTTACAAGCTAACCCTAACCTTACCTACCCAACCTAATAAGGATAGTGGAGTTTACAAGCTAACCCTAACCTTACCTTAGCCCTAACCTTAAGGATAGTGGAGTTTACAAGCTAACCCTAACCTTAAGATAGTGGAGTTTACAAGCTAACCTTACCTTAGCCCTAACCGGATAGTGGAGTTTACAAGCTAACCCTAACCTTACCTTAGCCCTAACCTTAAGGATAGTGGAGTTTACAAGCTAACCCTAACCTTAAGGATAGTGGAGTTTACAAGCTAACCCTAACCTTACCTTAGCCCTGACCTTAAGGATAGTGGAGTTTACAAGCTAACCCTAACCTTACCTTAGCCCTAACCGGATAATGGAGTTTACAAGCTAACCATAACCTTACCTTAGCCCTAACCTTAAGGATAGTGGATTTATTATTGATATATATTATTTGCAAGTTTGGAGCAGAAAACCGCAGATGAAAGGTTACAAGAGTTGTAGCTTTTATTAGCTATTAACATCCGGGCATTTTCTATTTAACGCGGCCGTGCCAAACAATACATATTGTAATTGGCGGGGGGTAATTTGAAATCTATTTCAAGTTACCCCCCGGTAATCTGAAATAAATTTTAAAGTACCTGGGTGAATGGGGTTGAAATCGCTACACCGGGAGTTTTCCCGATGGGTCGACGTACTTTGGGCCGATCTGACCTGATGAGGGGTTGGGCCCGTATGGCATAATGGCACCATACTGGCCCACAAGAGATATTATATACAGTATTCTATTGACATGCTCCTCACTATATGGGTCCAATTTCATAATATGTCCACTAGGGGTATCTGACGCTTTTTATACCCCTCCATTTGCATGCTTTCTTGAGTTATGGTTCCAAGATAATCTCGTATATAATAAGCAATGGGCCTCTCGGATATAACATTACTCATGCCCCTCACATCATATTTGCCATTATAAGTGAAAATAGGTTATTGTAACACCCTGCAGGACACAGAACCTCAGGCCTCTCTATTTATTTATATACATTTTAGACAAATATATGCGAAGAAGTGCATGTTGGGAGTTGTCAGGTGACTCACAATTAAGTTCATACTGGTTTAGTTCAAGGGCTTATTCTATTGCTAATGGCCTCGACAATTGCATTACGCTCGTGTTTTCGGGGCGGTTCATAACATTAATTTACGTATATAATCAGTGATGTTATAGAGGGCCAAAAGTTCCGGGCCGATTTTTTTTTCTGCCAGTCCAGCCCTGACTGCTAGTCAAATATTACGCAGCCACATTTTTAGGCCAAGTTAAGTTAGTATTTGCAGCAGAGAGTATTTCAAGTATAAAGTACAAGTTGGTTTAAGTTAGTGTTGTTCATTCATACATTCTTCTCCAAACTCAGGGGAACAACAGGTGACAATGAACAAGACAGTCTGCTCTGTTGGTCGGTGTGTGAAGAGCCTGATCTCACTTAGTACAAACATGGAGCGGGACTTGAGCTAGTGATGGGACTCTATCCATGTACAATTGTAACATACTGTAAATGTAGCCATTTGATGCATTGTACCAGAGCTAGCCTGAGGCCAATTTATATCTGCAGTGCCTGACAGGGTAAACCCCGAACATAAACAAAGACATGACAATTTACTGGACAAGGGGGTGGGGCACAGAGAAAAACAGGAAATGTATAATACAGTAATACAGTATCTACAAAACAATAATAAAAAAAAAATAGTGGCCAAGTTCTATAGTTTTCAAAACTCATGAAATTGTATTTCACCAAGATGTTACAGCGATGGTGCATCAATGTTTTCTTTGATTAAAAACTCTTAAGGCTTACTTTGTACATTGACTCTAGAGGTCTGATGTAGCTCTGCAGCATAATAAATGAACTCTCCACAGCTGCACAGGATACAACTTGTCAGAGAAACATGCCATTAACAACAAACTATTAGCTCCACATTTGTCCATTTCCAGTCTTTGAATGAAAACGGCCCCTGCTCTCCTCCCCGGCCGCTCGTATTCAATCAGCCGCTCTGCTGAATGAGTTGTGAAATTGGCTCATATCAATAGTGTCCCCCGGAGTGTGAGGCGCTCTCTGATCCGCCCGAATGGGATTGTTCCACTCTTCATTTGGTCTGCGTTAATGCCCATTATGAATGCAGAGGCAGCGGTCCGTGCGGTGACCAGCGAGGAGAGAGGAGCTGCTGAGAGATGGGGTAGAGGAGAGGAGAGCATTTATGGGCAGTTTCAGGGAGAAAATGGATTTGTTCTTGATTAGAGTTTTACATTATTTAGGGTAAAGGTCATATTGTGCTATATTGAAGTAAAAGTTTCAAATTGCTATCTGCAGTGTCTCGCCTGAAGCTCCCGAGTCCTAATCCCTCTCAGGAGGAAGTTTAGAACCGGTTTACGTCCAAGGTGTCGTGGCCGAGGAGTGTGAAGAACAGCTGATAAAACGCCACACCCCAGTTATGCCCCAAAAAACATGTCATAAAATGAAACATGTATTGGTCTGAACCAGAGGTGACATCAATCGAAAAATCTCCGTCATTTACGGAATATTTTTAGCTTTGACGAAAATTTTTGAAGGCCGTGCGTCATTTTGACAGATTGAAAATTAAGGCGTAATGAAAGTCCAGACGCAATTAATGAAAGTCTTTGTCTGACAGCAGAGGGCTCTCTCTCTAAAGAGCAGCTACTGTGGAACACTGCATGGTTTTGCTTTGCATTTTGCACGGCAACTAAACAGCCTTTTAGTGCCGCGATGGTTCTCACATTAGAGCTGAGAGCGCATGGATTTGGATAAACACACGAAGGACGGAGAGAGGACAGAGAGGGAAGAGGCGTGGTGCAGGACGTAAGAGCAGACAGACCGTGTAGTTCAGCTTCAATTACGCACGATGCGAACTGCTAAATACTGTCTCGTTCACCCACTATTACTTACGTTAAAATTAAGAAAATGCAAATAATAGGCTGAACTTTGCGTTTGTAATAGTGAAATCTGTATGACTCTTAATATTGAGCAGATAAGTCGTTCTCTGAGACTTTTACGTACGAGTTTATACACATTTCTGTTGCAAAATTCGTGTTCCATAATTTTGTTCAGAATTCATGCTTAGTTTTGCTCCATTTAACAAAATAGATAGCCTATAGCCTATACATGTATAGATTACTTTAAAAAATGCTTATAATGAGAGATTAGAGGAACAGGCCACCGTTTTTCCATACTTGTTCGTGCCCGTGGAAGAGCGTGGTCGCTGGGAGAGGCTAAATGCTAACATCATCTGTTTGTTTTATTTGCGTGACTGAGCGCACGCACAAAGACCAGACAGTTACGCATCAACTCGTCTAAGCTCAGGTAAGAACATATCACAGTAAAAACGGTGGCCTGTTCCTTTAAATCAGGACGGATTTTTTTATGACGCTGAGAGAAATGATGCCGAGCGAAAGCACTGGTCTGAACAAAAGAATCATGTAAAGCTAACATGGATTTGAAGACTAAAATGAAAATAAAAGACTAAAATTAAAAGTTCATGTTTGGTGTTGCTTGTCTATGTATTGGCATTTTTCCAACCGTTATCGTTCGTTCCACATAAATGATTTGGAGTGTTCTGCATCTGCATTATGGCTTTTAGACGAGACGCTTCAAGTTTTCTGCCATTTTATGTTTTCATATAAAGAATAAGCCAAAAAACTGCAGATATTTTCAGCGACGAAATCTAAATAATGGACCGAGCCAGGTTTAACTTGATGGTTTTATTTCGTTGATATGTTAGTTATAAAGATTTTTTTCATTTTTTTTCTTCAGATCTTCTTTAGTTTTTGTTTTTTGCCACTCAACGCTGAATAAATTACGCAGGACTTAGACAGCTGATTATGTCCAAGCCTGGAAAGTTTGGGGTCTGTGGGAGCTACTAAAGTGGAGCTGTTCCAAGAGTGGAAAGAAGTTTTGTAACGTCTTTAGCCTTGACCATCTCCCAGAAAGGAAATTATATATGACCAGTCACTAGAATCAAAGACACAAGTCGCTTCTGGGGCATTATTATGTTCCTTATTATTTAAAGAGTACCTAAACGGGCGTGCCAAAGCCTTTCCCCACCCACAAACAAAAATCAAAAATTGCTGTGAAAGAGGCGGTCTCTGAAGTTTGGGGGTGACATGCGGGGGTGAGTGTGTGGGCCTTTGCATTGGCACAATCACAGCAGACAGATTACATGGGAGGGACTTGGTTATATACCACAGGTACAGGGGCAGTACAATGGGCAGGACAATGGGCAGCACCTGATGACGATGTGTGGAGCTGGTGCGGCTTATGACGTTCTGTGGAGGCCGTGGACACTCTCCAGCCAGGAAATCAGGAAATTCTAATTTAGTAGCAGAGTTTACCCTGAAGGGGGCGCAACCCATTCGTTTTCAGGTCAAAGTTAGGATTTGACACATGTTTGTGCTATAATGTCAGAATAATGTCAGGGACCAGTAGACAACACTATGAGACACCCATTGAGACAGTTTATCAGTAAAAAAAAACTTGATTTGGTGTTTAGTTACTCTTTAAGGAAACCATAATTGGATTACAGTGTCATCTTGGTCACCTTTCGTGCTACACGTGGATAGCAAACATGTCAATATTTGTGAATGAATAAGCGTGGGAAACTGGCCGGTGTGCTGCAATGTTGCAACAATTCCGGGAAACTTCAGGCTTACTAGCAAATGCCATAAAATAAGAGTTTTGTCTTTTTATGTTCACTCTGACTTTAAAGCTAAGATGTTAGGGGAGAAAAGTAGCTAAAGATGTCAACACTGATAATTGCGTTAAAAATGTAGGCTTTCACCTGCAGCTATTGATCTCATTTAATCACACATAATCTTTTCTCAACTTACTGTATCTTCTTCAGAAATTGGCCTGAACCAACCGCCCTTCCCATGATGTGCAAACCCTAAATCTCGACTTATTTGAGTAACTTCCCCCTTTGCATTGCAGACCTCCCGAGTTTCCAAGCGTTTTTTTTTTTTTTTTGGGTGGCCGTTTCAGATGAGCGAATCGGAGCCGCTAATTGGAGCTGATGAAATTCAGCAAAGCCGGGTTGAGCTCCTTTCTCGGGGGCGCCAAATGAAGCCGCGGGCCGAAGATTGTATCTCTCCGCTAAACGTGATTAATTCATCTTTGCATCTCGTTAGCACTATTTGTTCAGAGCGACTGCAGCGAGCTTTCCGCCTCCGCACTGGTTTACATCAGCTGCCGCGAAGTTCACCTCCGTGTCCCAAATACTCACTAATCAGATCCATAAATAATTGAAGGTCTACAGTATCCAAGGGCGTTTTTTTTCTTCATATTTCCATGTTCCCGTTTAGTTTGGGAGGGTTTGTATTACAAAAAATTAGGGCCCCAAGAGATGCTCGAAATCCATGGAAATGACTTCTGTAGTGAGGTACAGGAGTTGGGATTGTGTCTTCAAAGTTAACGCATAGAAGCGAAATAAGCACGGACACATTTCTGAGCGAGCATGTCCTGCTACTTCTGTTAATGGGGGCATCTCGGACATCTTTACAACAAATCATTTCTTTCTTTAACTTTAAAATAGTCCAATCACGGCTGGTCATTCGTAGCGAATCTCTAAAATCTCTGAGACATTTTCTCTTAAAATGTTTTGAATCATCTGTACTGGGTTAAACCTTTTTCTAGAACTTGTTCAGTACATCTTCTCAGTCAGTGCTTCCCTGTCGTATGCAGTGGTGGGCCGGCCTTCTCTGCTAGCTATGGCCAAATGAAGATGAACAAGTGAAAATGTCATACTGGTATATTTAATTTGTAATTAACCCTTAATCACACTCAAGCTTCCGGACTTTTTTAATTTTTGCATAACTCCTACCTTTTTTTATGCCAACTGAGGGGAATTTTCCCAGGGGGTGTATTTTTGGGTGATCTAAAATAATTTCATGTCATTTGGATTTCCCCCCAATGTAAAGACTCATGGAAAAAAAAAACTTCTGTTGTGGAGCTTCGACACAAAAATGTGCTTGAAACCTTAGAGAGCTATAACTCTATATAATGTGTTTTAAATTTTTTTGTTTTAAACCTTTAAAGTGCTAAAGGTTTAAACCTTTAGGCACTTTAAAGAAAGAAAAATAATAATTATTATTCTCACCAAGATATCCGGGTCACGGCACCAATTGTTAGGACATATTTTGATGCTCTTGAAAATATGACTTATTTAGATGGATTACATCAGTTGCAAGTTCATCAGTTGCATAATTATCATTTTTTTCAGTGAAGCAGCAATTTTAATGAAGAAATGTTGGGCAGAAAAGTTATTTTTATTTGAATTTTGAAACAGGAAGTGACAGGTAACATTCCATAGCAGTTTGACTCATTCATTTCCCATTAACTTAACATGGTTGCACGGCAACAGTTTAAAATTGTTTACCTTCTTCGATGTCACTTCCTGTCGGTGTCCAATAAGGAAGTGAAAACATAAACATCACAAAAATGGTCAAACTAAAGAAACTGTTATAATCTTTAGCGAAATCTTAAATATAATCGTGTTAACTGTGTTTTAGCAAAAATTGTGTCTAATGTGTCATATGCACTTTAAAGGAACAGGTCACTGTTTTTTCAGCTTAGACGAGTTGATACGTACATGTCTGGTCTGTGTGCGTGGCCGTGGAAGAGCCATAGGAATATGCTGGGAGAGGCCAAATGCTAACAACATCTTTAGTCTTTTTTTGCGTGATTTTGGCCTCCTTGTCAAATGTAAACAGCTTGAGAGCCCTTTCCTTGGACTCAAAAGTATTGTTTTAAAGGACCATAACTGGAAGCTCTCTATTGTAATCACTGACAAGTAGAAGGTGGCCGTGCTGTATGCTAAGTCCATTCTAAACGCCAGTGTCTTTATAACAATGAGTAATGAGTCTGTCGGAGTATCTCCAATCAGTGACACATGCTACATTAGGAAAACATCATTTAATAAAGTGTGACATTTGGAATGGCCCCAGTGATGTACGACGCCGTGGAGCTGTCAGGGAGACCGTCCGCAGCTGAGGCGGGTTTGATGAAGTCGTGAAGTTTAGTTTGATTTTAGACCAGCGACAAGTCAATTCATCTGGAAGTTAGAATTTTATCGCACGGTTGCTCACAAATAACTGAGGCAAAGATGGTGATGTTCTTAATGGGATTTTGAAGAATCGACAGTGACGCCGCAGTAGTCATTAAGTAATGAGCCCAGACACAACTATATCACTATCTTACACTTTGCTGGGTAGAAAACGCAAACAGCTGAAACAAAACTATCCAGTAGTTTCACTTCCTGATATTCACACAAAATCCCCATTAACACTTGCCACCCCCTTCTCTTGCTCCTTTTTGCTGTGCAGCTGTTTCACTAAAGAGTAAAAAATATACATAGCACTTCGACGTCCGCGCAGTAAAGTGAGATACTGTGCGGATGTCGAAGTGCTCCAGGTGTTATTACGCCTTACAATATAGTTCCCCTTTTTATCCGCTTAGAAAATCGACATGTTTCATTTTGTGTAACTAGACTTGGATCGTGTAAAGGCTCACGTAACTGTATTTAAAAAGGGAAAACGTGGAACAGCTTGGGAGCTTCTAACTGCACCTCAGTTTGGGGCTCTGCCTTTACTAGGAGAGGCTAATGCTAACAACATTTGCGTAACTGAGCGCACGCACAAAGACCAGACAGTTACGCATCAACTCGTCTAAGCTAAGGTAAGAACATATCTCAGTTTGTAAAGAAGGTAGCCTGTTCCTTTAATGCTAATGAAGCCTTATCGATGCTGCGTCCATGCACGTGGTGGTTCATATCCAGGTTTCTCTTGAGAGTGAAGGTACAGGAGACAATTATCCATCTGCTGGATCAGTGGTTAGTGCTCGTACTTCACACGAAGGTCCCGGGTTCGATTCCCACCTGGACGGGGCCTTTCTGTGTGGAGTTTGCATGTTCTCCCCGTGTCTGCGTAGGTTTCCTCCAGGTACTCCGGTTTCCTCTACCACTAAAAACATGTACAATAGGCCAGGATGAATGATGTGTGTGTGTGTGTGTGTGTGTGTGTGTGTGTGTGTGTGTGTGTGTGTGTGTGTGTGAATGTATGGTGGTCAGAGGGACCGTTGGCGCAGATGTGTGCAGTCGCGACAGCGCTTCTGTCAGTCTCCCCGAGGGGAAACTGAAGCTACAAAGCTTACCACCACCGAGTGTGGAGTGAATGTAAAATTGTCTCATGTAAAGCGCTTTTTCTGTGAAAGGCGCTATACAAATAAAGCTCTTCTTCTTCCTCTTCTTCTTCATCTTCTTCCATCTTCATTTCCATTTTGCCCTTTTGCCACCGCAGCAGCAGAACCATTGGCCCCTAACCATCACCAGTCAATATGACGTTCCTGAATAGCTTCCTCATCTCAAATACATTTCATACTGCTGTAGTGTCCAGTGTTCTAAAAGCCTGATTCGTGATGATCACGAGTTGGGGGAAAAAGTGCATAATTTCATTTTGTAGGTCAGGCAGATGGTGGCTTTGTTGAGGAGATTAATTACCTGGACGCGCTACATTAATAAAAGTAAATATTTGAAGGGAAGGGTCTGGTCCAGTGTAAATAGGTGCGCGGGGGCAGAGGAGGCTCATCGCCCCGGGACGGTCATCAGTTTTGGTCGGTGCAGGCGGGGACAGAGCACCTGCCCATGAGACTTTACACAGTCCTGGATTTGTCATTGGAAAGGGTTTTTGAAATGGTGTTTGATGTTTTCGTGCTTATACATATGTGGAGCGGATTGAAGTTTGTTAGGGTTGGGTACCTTTCTGTGCCCCATACCACTACTTCAACAACAATGACTCCAGTACCTACAGTATACTATCAAATAGTAACCACACATTATTCATTATCTTATGACTAAAACCAAAACTTTCTTTAGTGGCGTCTCAGGACACACCAGCATTAAAACTTCACTTATAGGAAAATACATTTCTGCACCTGTCATAATACAGTCCTCCAGAGGTTGCATTGGGTTAAATTAGGCTAAAAACAACCAAACCACGAGTATTCATTATTTGTCAAGCGGTGAATTATCGGGTGAAAGGATAAGTACTCCATATTTTAAGGCGAGTCGCTGTAGGTGAATATGGGGGTAAATTATGAAGACATATCAATTTGAAACTTTTGCAGTAGATTACTGATATAGATCAGTATGAGGGAAATAAAAATGAAGATAAAGAATTTTATGCATCAAAATGGCCAATATTTTCAGAGACAAAATCTAAATAATGGAGGATTTTAGGGTTGGTTATCGTAGGATAAATTTCAGAAATCTCGTCCTTAATGAGGGTCTGATAAGCACCAAAGTCACTAAAACCATCAGCTACATTTAAAGCAGCTGTTAAAGTTGAATGAATAATTTATCACACAATTCTCATCAACAGATGAGCACATCATAGCATAGTATCATATTACGTTAGCCTTTCGATAGCCGCTAACTGCTAACCACGGTGCTTATAGCATCTGTTTAAGAGTTTCAGGTGGATTTGAGCTTAAACAGTGGGGAAGACCCTGGCATAGACCATGGGTGTATAGTTAAAGATCTGTAGGACATCGGCGTTAACCCAAGAACAGAAGTTTGCTCTGAAAGCACCTTGGGCTAATCAAGGCTAACTCTTTCCTAACAACAACATAGCAACCAAAGGTCAATCGGAAACAGTTTACATAACCATCAACCCCCCCCCTGCTGGCTGGGAGTTGCGCCCCTCCTCTGCTGCTTCCAAAGGACATTTGGATCGATGGCCATCGTGTAGACTGGGACATTTTACGTGAAAAATGAATCGAAGAATCTTTTGCCTTGTCGGATTAGACTTCACATGTAAACGTCCTGTGTGTCCTGCCTTAAAGCCCATAATCCAATCATGGGACCCGTTCTGTGCTGTTTGGCGCTCAAAAGTGTGTTTATTACAGTGCCGCAGATTTGCAAGCATGCCATTTGCAAAATTGAAAGCTTCTTCTTGCTGTTTCATTCCCATCTACAGCCTGCAGAGTGCGCTCCTGTCCAACTCCAAATCCTGACCAGCCCAGTCGCTCCCTTCTGATTGGCATTATTTCAAATATCGATGGGTTAATATCAACGCCGGAGTCGCCAAAAGAATGATTTTAAGCCCCATTTGCGCACTTTTAATTTGGTCTTGGCAAGGCCCAGTCGCTCAGCCTGAGTGTTAAAAATGTTAAAAGGCATTCAGCACTCTCGCAGAGCCTGAGCAGAGGACAGAGTGCTGACAGAGACGCCGAGGTAATTTAGGTGAAAGCCGTAACATTCTGTGGAAATGAAAGCGAGCTGCAGCACCTGAGCAGCGCCTGGAGACGGCGGGGACACGAGTGCTTCTTGTGGAGGGGGCCAAATTACCTACCGCCTTTATCACTCTGCGGATATAAGCGTCCCATCGCAAAGTGAACATAAAAAAGAGCTGTAAGCAGTCATAAGCACTTTGGAAGCAGTAGTGTATTTTCTCCAGTGCCTTGGTACAAAGCACACTGACAATCGCAGTGCTGTAAGATTTATTGCACCCCTCGTAGATCTTGCAACTGATCTTTTTTTTTTTTTTTTGCGATAGAAGGATAAGCTTTGCAAGAGGTCGAAAGGTAAGGAAAGCTGGTCACTTAGGGCTGCGGGAGGATCTCAGAGTTAACAGAGGGAGCCTTGTCTATAAGCTAAGAATAACAGTCACCGAGGAAGATTCGGAAATACTCAAACGCGAACAAGTGGCTCAAAACACAACCCCAACTATGTATCTGAGGGACATCATTGTAACACGCTTAAAAGCTTTTAAAAGTTGATTTTGTATAATACACCACCTTTTCAGTCAAAAAGTATCCAATCTCGTTTCCCGTTGGTACGAACCAGAAAAAAGATTTCAAGAGACATAATTATGCTTTTTCCGAGTATTTTTTTTGATCATCTATTACACAAATACATTATTCACACTTTAAACAGTGTCTGTGTAGGCTCTCAGTCGTACAGGAGTTGTCCATCTTCAATGAATGTTCTTGAGTCATCTTCTGTACTCTGTAGTTGAAGTGTTGAACGTTTCGCCTCTCATTCAAAAGGCTTCATCAGCACACCAAAGATCAGCTCAGCCCACAGACAAGATTTAGACCACAGGGAGGAGTTCAGCTTGGCTCAGTCCCCTCTATTAACAGCTACTCTCACCTGTAGGTAAACATCGAGTTCTAAGTCTCTGCGGGTGTAAGTCATAACGACCTAACTCAAACCTGAGTTTCAGTCTGAACGGCCCTACTCTCAGCTGATTACTGCTAATACCTGCCTATCGATCTGTGAGTGTCAGAATGACAGACCTGCCCTTGAGTAAACGACACTATAGTCATCACCAAAACACAGTGTCAATGCGAAAATGTCTCTGCCAAGCCAAAGCAACAAAAACCATGAATGTAAAACATGAAGAAAACATATCATAGTGAATAAAGCACTGCCCTGTTTCTGCGAAAACACCGACATGAGGAGAGTTTTGTAGCGATGGTGTTGTTTCTGAGACATGTAACATTACTGTCACAGTCAGGTTTAGCGTATATATATTATGAGAGGTAGTTACTGGAGCTTCTAGCGTCTCAATGCACATTACATTTTCCAAATTCCAAATTCGCCATAGTTTCACTCACCGTTGTAGGCTCTGGAGCATCAGTGCATATATCTTGGGACTGGACCAGGTTTGAAAAAACTGCGCATTTTTCCGCTGTCCAATAAGTCCTTGTTTACGAAGTGTTCCTTCGTAAAATGCCCTGTACACATAAGAGCATTTTGTTACTAAGGAGGGTCACCATAGACAAACTTGGACTTATCTCGCCTTGTGCCACTGCTAGTTGGCAGGAATTTTGATCCATTCATCCAAACAGAACTGGTGTAATTGAGCCATATTTGTAGGCCACCTTACGTGCACATGCCTTTTCAGCTTTCCCCATACATTATCAACTGGATTGAGATCAGGACTTTGTGATGACCACTTCAAAACATTGACTTTGTTATCCTTAAGCCACGTTGTAGCCAGTTTAGCAGTATGCTTTGGATATTGTCCATTTGGAAGACCCATCTGCACCCAAGCTTTAACTTCCTGGCTGATGTCTTGAGAAGTTGCTCCAATATTTCCACATAGTGTTCTTTCTTCATGATGGCATCTATTGTGTGAAGTGCACCAGTCCCTCCGCAGCAAAACAACCCCACAGCATGATGCTGCCACCCCCGTATTTCACAGTTGGGATGTTGTTCTCAGGCTTCCCAGATTCGCACTTTTTCCTCCAAACGTGATGATGGTCATTATGGCGCAATTTAATTATTTTTTTCCATAAACCACAGGATATGTCTCCAAAAATTTAAGTCTTTATTCCTTTTATCTTTGCAAACTCCAAACTGGCGTTTTGATGTTTCTTTTGGAGTGAGAGCTTCTTCCTGACAGAGTTCCCTCTCAGCCCATGTCGGTAGTACTTGTTTCACTTTGGATAATGACAAACTCTTACCAGGTTCAGCATCTTCACCAGGTGTCTGTGTAAGTTCTCAGTCGTACAGGAGTTGTCCATCTTCAATGAAGGTACTTGAGTCATTTCTGTACTCAGTAGTTGATAGTGATAGCTTAGATGGGCACTAGATTAGTGATAATGGGCAGTGATCATCTATGAATAGGACAGGACTGACCGATACTGGGGTGAGCAGGTCGTTAGAGACGCTCTACTTCAAAGGTGTTTACTCACAGGTGAGAGTAGCTGTGATTACAAAGACCAACTCCTGTTGCCAACGCTGTGGGCTGAGCGGGACTTTAGTCTGCTGACGAAGCCTTTTGGATGAGAGGCGAAACGTTCAAGACTTCAACTACTGAGTACAGTACAGTACCTTCATTGAATATCTTCACCAGGTCTTTTGCATTTGTTCTTGGGTTGATATTCACATTTCAGACCACAGCATGTTCATTTCTGGGACACAGAACCTGCCTTGTTTCTGATCTGAATGATGACTGGACATTTCCATCATTGTTTTAACCAATGTACCTGGACCTTCATGTGTCTTGAAATTACACCCAAGGATGAACCCGACTTGTGCTTCCAAGGACATGACATCATCATCTGGACCTTCCCTAATTGTTTAAAGGTGTAGTAAACTTCTGACTTTGTAAAAAGTAATCAAAATTGTGTAGAAAATTCTATCTCTCGTTCTTCTGGAATTTGACAAATAGAAATAATTTTTTAAATTCTAATTGACCAATAAAAAATAATAGTTAATTCTGGTTTTATGTCAGACAGTGAGAAAAAATGCAAATGTGTCTTTTACATAATACATCTCACTGTAGCTCTGCTTGTGTACAAGTGTTTTCATGGTCAGGCACAAAATATAGAGCTGGCATGTTAGTGCCATATGAACCATCTCGGGCTCTCAGATTCAGTACTTTAAACACATTTATGTATTTATATGTATTTATTTATTTAATGATTTAATTGTGTTGCTTTTGATTGTATTTTGTGTGTTGTATTTTTCTGTGTTTGATGCTGTTGGTAGGCACATCGAGTTTTCTATGACATGAAATGTGCTGTACAGATAAACTTGCCTTGCCTAAAAGTACCTATAATATGCATTCCTTCACTTTGTTCTTTCCCCACACTGGCTGTCTGCTGTGAACATGGCACGTTCATGGTATGTTTAAAGAAAGACTGTATCGTCTGCACTGCGAATAATCCCTATTTCCTGAATTCAAACTGAATGTTTTAAATATAAAGTGTCTGTCTTTGTTTCTCGGGAAGGCACAGCTCGGCGTTAGTCATCTTGATGAGCCTTGAGCCGGGGAACGGCGTAACAGCAGGTGTGGAGTTGGAGCAGGTGTGGAGAGGAGCACAATCGCATTTCTGAGCCGTGTTTTTGAAGTGTTGTTCGTTGCGAGGACAAACAGATTCTGCAAAAGTAGCGAGGTGGCTGGCAAGAATGGAAATAATAAACTGTTTTGCAATAAGCCACACACAAAGTCAGATTGAACGCTTTTTGTCATACCTGCCTCCATGGTACAAAGAGTGGTAGAGCGCGTGTTCTTCGAGTCTGCATATCAGCACAGCATAAATATGACTCCTTACTATGTTTCTGACGAAGGCACATTGTTTTTGTACGGTTAAAAGTCCATTTCTGCATTATTGTTACTTTTAAAATGTATTTTCTACACTCTAGTATATCGCTACATCATTTAGCGCTTTCAAATCAACATCGCATTTTGGTTGCAATTGGCACATCGCAAAGACTCAAAAGTATAATGTAGGGATGCACCGATCAGATACTGGGTATCGGGATATCGGAGCGCCGATACGGAAAATTCTGAAAAATTTCCCTGGGGTGGCCAAGCGTTTGTATGTTAGTTTATGAAATGCAATAACTGATATTATATTTGTAATGCACAAGTTGTAATGATCTGATCACTTTATGCTGTTTAGAACCTAATAGCCTGTCATATCCCCAAGTATGATTAGTATTAAAGTCCAGTGATCCATGTGTAATGTTTTTTTTCTTTTAGCTTATAAATAGATGCAATTAATCGCTGATCTGTAACGTCTCGTTTGCAAGAAAAGATCAGACTTTATTGATCTCACACTGGAAAAAGTTGCCTGGCTCTGCCATACTATCCCTGTCCATTCCACACAGGGAGGTTTGTCTGGTCACGGAGGAAGTGGAGCAGTTTGAACGGGCGGGCCTAACGCGCACAGACTGTCAGTAAATAAACCAATTAGCCATTAGCAGATGTGACGACAGCTGTAGTCCAACTCACAAAATATGAACTGAATATAAACTCACGAGCACGCGGAGGCAAAATCCTCGACTACTTCATCCATGATTGTTGTTAATTGAACTAACAACATAGAGGTGCAGCGAGTGACGTAACCTTGTCAATTCTCTGTGACGGTCGTGATTGGTTCGGCTAGGCCTTAGCCGCCAATCAGCAACTTGTTTACCGTGTATGTAACCCGCCTTCATTCGCACAGAAAAGAAGTGGGTGTGGTTTATCAAGCTAGGAGGAGAAAAGAGGAACATTCACTTTTTTCATTCACCAGCATCCACTTTTAAGAAAGTCTCCGGTTATCGGCAGATACGCCAGATTTTTTGCAGTGCATCTCTAGTATAATACATTGCAAACAAAACATCCTGTCCGTATCATTGTTGCTTTTGGCAGTCCTCTTAGTTTTAGTCTTTTGGACATAAATGCTTTTTAGTCTTAGTCACATTTTAGTCATTTCTATATGTGATAGTTTTAGTTTGTTTGTCAGTTTCGTAAGAAAAGAAAAAAGGTAGCATTAGTATTTAAACAAATTCCTTTTTTCCCCCAAATAGCCTTCTGATTTAATAGATTTTTTTCGGGGGGCTGGCATCCTGCGGAATACATGCATGATCATGGAACAGGCACACAGATGTTTTAAGCATGCCTGTCAAGTTTTGCATTTCAAAGTAAGGGAAATTTTACAACGCTCGCTGCGAGCTGGCCCACCGCCCCCAACCAAGTTCCAGGAGGGGTCACATACGGTTTCTCTGCCAAAACAGGAGATTTCACCGCCAACAAGAGTTCAGTTTGGAGAGGGAGAAGAATGTTTTTTTTTTATTAATTCAGATAATAGATAATACCAATACGGGAGGATTGGGAAAGTGTGGTCAAATATGGTATGTTTCCCGACCAAAACGGGACTTGACAGCTGCGGGTGGGAGCCATTTTTGGACATGAATATCCACCGCAATGTTCACCTTTGCTCAAAGCTGGCCCTACAGCTCTGAGTGCAAGTTTTGACACACGAAAAAAAAGGACCATTTTGACCTTTGGTTCCAACGCTGTGTGTAGGGAAATGTGTGCTATGGGTCAGGAACAGTGTCCTGACCATAGCCCCCTCAGGAACAGGATACTGAATCAATAAGATACAATATAATGTTTAATGTCAAGTGTTGAATATGTACAAAAGAAAATAGAAATTGAACTTTGAAAGAATTTAGTGAGACTGAAGAGAGGTCAGGAGTAACGAGCTCTAACATAGCATCAAATACAGAAACTAGCCAAAAGAATGGGGAAAAGGTCAAACAGGTGATCCTAACTTGTAATATGAAAAACATGACATTGAATTTGGGCCATATTGCCCTGCCCAAGTCCTCACTACTGAGAAAAACTGTCCTCACTTTTTAAAAAACTATCTACAAAGACGTTTCAGCGTATTGATATTATGTGGCTTAAAAATTCTGGACTGTCGTCTCCAATCCTCTTAACTTTGGCGTTAGTTGTTTGTGCTTTGTCTCGGTCACGTAGCGCCGCAGACAGCAGCCGCTCGTCTCCATTGATCGAGCGTCGGAGGGCCAGCTGCGCGTCTCTACAGATAATGTTTTAATTAAAGGACTTCAATATCTCATTAAGATCAGATGTAGATGTGTTATAGCGGGCCCAGGGACGGTGAGGGCTCGGCTAGGGGATCGATCGCGGCGGCTGTCCGAGGATAGGACGGTCTTATTGGCGGACTGGGGGAAATAGTTCAAATAGTTTTCAAACAAATATATGGGATTAAGATTGATCTCAGTGTGCATTTTGGACATGTTAATTACAGCTAAGGGAAAGCGGAATTGTTTTTGACATTTAGTTAGTTGGCATTGTTAATTTAATCACCTGCAAACATTCAAACTTTGCCTTGTTTTTTTTAGTTCAAATCTCAGTAAATCAGGCTGGGAATTACATGTTTGAAGTAGTGATGCACCGATCCAGCTTTTTTGCTTCCGATACTGAGTATATGCCGATATCCAATACTAACCAATACCAAGAGACTTTCTTAAAAGTGTTTTTCTAAGAGTGAAAAAGTGGATAAGATCAATAAAGTCTTATCTTTTCTTGTCATGATATTACAGATTTGAACAAGGATCACTGGATTTTCTACATTATTCTTGGGTATATGACAGGCTATTTAGTTTACATTAATAAAAAACAACTTGCATAAAGTGATCTGATCATTAGGCTTTAACTCCAGGGTCACTCCAGCAGTGGGTATTTCGATTATAATTCCTGACCAAGCCTTGATTAGTTGACGTTAGCATTAGCATGCTCCCGCTAGCTGCTGAAATTTGCGCGGCGATCAGAAATACATTTGCGGAGGTTAAAACTAACTCAGCGATTGAATTCTCCGGGTTCTTAGCTTCAAAATGACATACAGCATGTCCATAGTCATAGTTGGTGAAAGTTGTCTTTTTAAAACGTTGAGAGCCAAAACAGGTATCGGTTCAGTATCGGATATTTGGAGCCGATACCCAATATCGGATTTTTTCCAGGATCGGCTCCAATATCCGATACCAGTAGGCCTATGGGATCGGTGCATCCCTAGTTTGAAGGCTGTAGGAACTACTAAAGTGGAGAAAACCTCATTATGAGAAAACCTAAAGCTTTGCAACATCTGCGAAAAGGAAATGACCATATTTGGATTACGGCATCATTTCAGTTGGCTTTTGTCCTACACGTGGAAGTCATAACAGAACATCATAAAGGCTGAGTTTGGTTTTATATTTTAATCTGACAATAAAGACATAAAGGGAGAAAGCTTGCCAAAAATGTCCAAAAAGTTAATGTTTTCACCGGCTGAGTCTTGCCTAAATCGCCACTCCCTATCCCCTCAGTACCTGTCTGACCTCATCCACACTTACACTCCGTCTCGGTCGCTTCGCTCCTCATCCTCAGTCCAACTCACCGTTCCCCACACCAAATTGCGAACCATGGGAGACAGAGCCTTCTGTGTCCAGGCTCCCACACTCTGGAACTCACTCCCTTCACACATACAAACAGCTGATGATATTGGTCATTACAAATCAGTTCTGAAAACACATCTGTTCAAATTGGCTTTTGACCTTACTTAGCATCAGTCCAACAACACGCTAGTTCTGTGTGTGTATGTGTGTGTGTGTATGTGCGTGCTGTGAAACGCTTTGGGTATCTTGAAAAGCGCTATATAAATCCAAGAGATTATTATTATTATTATTATTATTATTATTATTAAATAAGGGCGTGAGTTTAAGAGTATTCAGCCTTATCTTGAACAAAACACATCGTCTCAAAGTTGCCTTATCACTTTCTCATTTCTACATTTTAAATCTTTTTTTTCAAAATGCACTTTTTGAGACGGTGATTTACTTCTTGTTAGTGTTTTTAAAATTGTAAATGGTCAACCGACTTGTATTTAAAGTGAGCGACAAGCCAAGTTGAAAACACAGTCTTTAAAATACATTATTATTGTTAGGGTGTTTTCACATGGGCACATGTTAGCTCAATGTAAAAGGCCTGTCACCTTTGGGCCAAACTTTTGTCTCTTTTTGTGAGTGAAGAAAGGACTTAAAGCATGTATTTTGTGATGAACAGGCCTCACAGAACTAGACATTTGCAATATCTGTCTGCCTACTGCCACGAGAGAAGTGACTATCGCGTTACATCAGGGAAGCTTATACCTGGTAGACAGTGCATGTGTGCGCGGGCTGAACTATGGGGGAGTAAATACAGCTGAAACTAGTGCGCTCTCGGGCCAGTTCTCACACAGTGCTCCAATCGTGTGTCTTATGTTCCTTTCTAAATTCTCAACAGCACAATCGAGGCACGGGATACTTGGAGTGTAACCGAAAAAATCAACGGGCACACCAAACAAGAAACGTTGGGAACCAATGAGTTAAGTCGAGACAATGCAGGTGAAAACATTGATTTTTTTTTTTACGCTGTGTCCCATAACATCTTAGTTTTAATGTCAGGTGTTTTTATGCTTATTTTATTTATTTATGTTTTGTTGTTAGCGAGCCGTAGATTTCCCAGCAATGACTAAAACATCGCGCAGCATTCATTGGTTTTCCCCACGCATATCCGAAAGGCGACCGAGGTGACGCCATAATCCAAATATGGTCATTTCCTTTCTGGGAGACAGCAGCCTCTAAGGGGGGTCGGCCCATTAAGCCGACAACCCATTAGTCCAACGTCTCATTATTCCAAAAATGTCCCATTGAGTAGGAGTTAAAAAATGAGGTTCAGGCAAGAGTCCACTGACCCTAAGGTTAGGGCCAATGGTTGTATATGGCTCTCTAATCCACAACACAGAGACATCGGACTAATGGGTTGTTGGACCAATGGCATGACACCCCTCTAAAGACGGGAGAAATGCAGTATACACGCACGTGTTACAAAACTTACGGACAGTTTTCTCAAAATGAGGTTGCTTTAAACTCCTGCAACAACATCTCCACTTCAGTCGCTCCTACAGACTCCAAACTTTCCAGTCGTGGACTTAACATGTAGGTTTTTTTTTAACCTCTTAACCCCCACCTTAACCAAGTGCATTTCCCCTAGTTCAGCTTTACCCAAATCTACAAAGCTCATATAAAATGTTGTCGTCATTTTTTAAACTTTTTTTTTCATTGCTTTTTTTAATGCGTTTTTGACACATTTTGTTACGTTTTTGACACTTTTCTGTTGCTCTTTTGGGGCTTTTTTGGGGGCGTTTTTGTCACACACTTTTTCATCGCCTTTTTGTCACGTGTTTGTTGTATTTTCATCCTCGTTTTTGTCTCATTTTGCTCTTTTTTTGTCACATTTTCGTCAAATGCTTGTCACTTCATCATTGCTTTTTCTTGTCACGTTTTTGTCGCTCATTTGTTGCATTTTCATCCACGTTGTTGTCTTATTTTTTGTTGCTATTTTTCCAAGAAGCTTTTAGATTGGAGTACAGCCAAACTGGAGAAAATGCGCTCAGTTCAGGTGGGGGTTAAGAGGTTAAGAAACCTTTTTTTTGAAAATCAATTTCCTGCCTGATTTATTGAGCTTTGAAATGCAAAAAAAACAAAACAAAACAAAACAGGCAAAACAAGATCCAAAGTCCCCTCGGAAAAAAATCTTTGCAACTAATATGTCAATAAAATAAAGGCAGAAAGACAGAAACCTACAATACATTTTCTTCTCGTATTTATATCAGGAATGTACAACAAATGTTTCATCTTGATATCTCGAAACTATTCGCCTGCAGCTTCTCGCCTTAATTCCTTTATCCATGAACAAGAAAAGGCACTTCCCCTTTTGAGATCCAGCCCTCAAACACTCCATTTAACTCTTATGAGGAAACAGGGTCTCCTTTTTTTTCTTACTGTGGACACCTTTGAATAAAATCTAATCATTTTGAAGGATTCAGTTCATTATTCTGTGTGTAATGGCCGAACAAACGCCTCTGTGAGAGCAGAGTTCACAGGTCGTCATGTCCCGTCTCTTTTTCCTTTTAATGAAGCTTCGGTGCGGGACAAGGTGACTTCACTTCTCTCCTCTTCTTCACCTCCACCTCTCCCCCCTCTCTCTCTCTCTTCTCTCAATCCCATCTTTAGAAGCGCAACCCCAATTAACGCTGGCGTTTAAATACCCCCAGTAATCCAATAGCCCATTGTAGCGTTTGAAGAGGACATCATTGATTGGCCGGAACCATTCAGAGAGTGGGGAAAGGCAAACTCATTAGAGGAGATTTGAAGGGCGCCCTCTGTTGATGTAACTTTGCTGTTTACTTGGCTGGAAGTATGGCTCGTAAATTGGAAGTGTGTGGGCGATACAGAGTGTAGGGATCATTGGATACATAATAACAGGTTATTTGGTTTCTGGGAGACAATGGTCATTTTCTACAGCTCGCTCCGGTGGTCAAACGAGCAAGCTATTCAGACTGTGAAATAATAAAGTTTCTTGAGTGGGGCGTGGGTGATAGCAGCAATTATGTACAAGCAATGCACAACGTACAGCAAGCTCAAGAAGTGTTCAAACGCCTTTATATCTTTCAGCACTATAACATTACAATATATTGTATATCTATTGTATATTTATTTACTTATATTTGTTTATTTTATGAAATAATTCAAAATGTGCACAAAATTTGCACACAATGGGTCTTTTCAACCCTACACCGGTAGGACGCAGTAGTGTTTGTAGTGTTTCTATTACAGTAGTGGGCGGTACTAAATACAGACTTGATTTAAATTTCAGAGATGGGCCGGTACAAAGAGCTGATGAGAACAAAGTCTCACCCATGAGCTGTTTTGTTTTTAGACAAAGTGGCCCTCATTCATCAAGCTTGCCGCTGCTAGTGACAGCATGCTAATGCTAAGGACAGCATGCTAATGCTAGCGACAGCATGCTAATCAAAGCTGGGACAGAAATTATAATTGGACCTAATAAAATCAAATAGCCACTGCTGAAGTAGACAAGTGTTTGTATTTTAGTTTATGAAATGCTCTTAAAAGATATAATATTTGTAATGCACAAGTTATTTAACCTGCAAGAGCCAGATTGTTGTCAATGCCAATGTTTGCGCCGGTTTGAATCGTTCGGGTAGAGGTCGCACACTTGGACCAACATTTGCTGCTGATTAGATCAAGAAAACCACAAAACCAACAATATTTAGTTTTGAAAAAGGTTCTGTGTGTTTCTGTTATGTGTTGCAGCACCTCCATGTTTTTTGTGACCACCGCAAACGCTGAAGGCGGGAGCGGTTCAAGATGGATTCCTGTGTGTTTATGAACTCACAAATACTGCGAGAAATTAGCTAAGGTAAAACGTTATAATGATCAGATCACTTAGTGTGAGTTGTTTTGTTTATATTAATGTAACCTAATAGCCTGTCTTATACACAAGGATAGTTAGTGTAGAAAACTCCAGTGAGTTTTGTGCCATGTTTTTCCATTAGTTTATTAATAGATATAATTGATCTGTTTGCAAGAAAAGATAAGACTTTATTGATCTGATCTCAGACTGGAGAAAAGAGGACCTTTAACTTTTTTCACTCACAGCTGCAACTTTTAAGAAAATCTCTTGGTATTGGTTAATATTGGATATCGGCAGATACTCAAACTCCCAGTATCGGTATCTGAAGCAGTAACTTATACAGACAACGTAAAACTGACAGAAGCCAGTGACGTCTGTGGACAAATTATGACAAGATTCAGCAGTACCAAGCCACTGATGGGAGGAAAGAAGCGGCAAACAGACAAACTATGACCACTGTTCCTTACGGGTCGTCCCAGCAGCATGGGTCAAATGCAGAGGGAATTTCGTCGTACAGTTATTGTATAATGTCAAATAAAGCACCTTAACCTATGAGGGTAAGCTAACAGTGGCTAACGCTATTGGGTTGCGAACTTTTCCTTCACATTGCATAGATCTCCTTTTAACTATTTGGATAACGATGGATTATATGATCTATTTTATATTTGGCTTTCTTTCAGGAAAGGCTTTCTCAAAGACAGTTAGTTGTACATGTCTGTCTGGAGCTCAGAACAAATCAATCACTGAACCCATTGATGAACTTTCTGTTGATGGACTGTGTCCACACAGAGACCTCATAACCAAGGGAGACGCTCCTTTCTCCTCCTCCGCTGCACAGTCGCCCCCTGAAGACCCCCGTCTTTGTGGCGTTTGCTCGATCCATCGGCGCACGGTTTAAATGGATCAGCGGAGAAACAGAAAGAGGAAGTAACTCCGGTGTTGACTTGGGTAAAAGACAAAATCTTCTTCCCCATGTACGTTCATCGATCCGCCCGCCCGTTCTGGCGTCGCGTTCAATCACCAACGCACCCAATACCAACCCCCCCAACCCCCAGACCATTGTTCAGATTCGGACCCAAGATAATGGCCCGGTCTTGTGGACGAGAAACCGCCAAAGGTCCCTCAATCTCACCCTGATCCCTTTCTCCACGAGTCTCCTTCTAAATTTCCGTCCGGCCTCCGAAACCACATTGTGATGGACTTCTTTTGTGGGAGCGTTGATGGAAAGACCAGTTTTAGACAAAGGCGGCGACAGGGGACAACGAATGGGGTTCTTTGTGGAGAGTTGAGAAGGTACTTTTTCATCAACGCAGGCAGGGAGATGCGCGCACAAAGGAGGGAGGGAACGGATGGTGGAGAGATTGATTGCAAAAGTCAAATGTTGGAGGAGAGTTGGACCGCGTGAGGTGGGAATTACAGTCAACAGAAGAAACAAAGGCAAACAAAGGCAACTGTAGAAAAAGAACTCTACAAAGAGACAATGAAATAAAGCACTTTTCCCCTTAAAGTTCAGTTATGCGAGCTCAAAAGACTGTTTTAATTGTTTGCAACAACCGGAAGAACTAATCCATCTCGGTGTTGTCAGTGTTGTCGTGAAAGTAAACTGCTTCGTAGTCTAAAAAAGTAGATAAATTGTGCATATAGTCATTTGTGAGAAGAATTGGGATGTGCAGAAGGGTTCTGTGAGAGCTAGAAATGAGTTTGAGAAGAAAACATTCAGAGCTGCTTTTATGGCCCTCTGTGCCTTCATTTTGGAAGCTAGTTTACGTTTTATTTGGTGTTTAGAAGAGGTTTGTTCCAGGAATTTTTCTTGATTAATCTTCTGGTCTTTGGTTTGGTTTTTTGCTTATCTGTGGAAAGCCAAATTATTTACATGTTTGGAGTGAGTGATGATGATTTTGCAATTCAAAAGCTACATTACTCTACACAAATATACTAAGTCTTACAAACTTGCTTCAGAATATTCCTATTATACAGCATTTATTTGTCAAAGAGTCTGAAGACTTTCATTGTGAAACTTTCTCCTTCAGATAGTTTTGCTGCTTGTTTATCTTGGCCCCCAAAAGGTCATTGCTTCAAAGTATGACAGATGCCTCGGGACTCGAAATGAGAAAAGTCTAACAAGGTGTAAAATAGCTCCTCCATATCGTTACGCGATGCTTGTGTGGAATAATAATGAGTCATGACTTTTCTCTGCACGAGTTCGTAGGTGACCTGAGGATAGTCTGTCCTTTGCATACTTTAATGTTACATCCTCATCAACAACATACCTGAAATGGTGTTTGGTTTCGTTTTACAAGCTTAAGTGATTTAGCTCACTCAGATAATGGTTTGACTTCGGAATGGATAACCCAAGTCCACATCTGTGCGTTATGCTCACAACATAACGCCGAACATGTATCACAGTCAGTAAACCTTATTTATACTAGCAAATGTTATTTATTCAGCTTGTACAAATGTTCTCTCATGCTTTTCTTTTTTTAACCTTTCTTTTTAGCGCCCAATCCTCCATTGTGTGGAGAGCCATGTCTGGCACTACATTTGATTCAATTTGAATCAATGCGAAGGGGCTCAACCAGGGCTCAAATGTGTGATCATTCCGGTGACACCCCCTTCCTCAGACAACTCTTATCACTGTAAACATTGAACAGCTCTAACACAAAGGAGAATTTACTCATATGATCATTTTAAGATCACAACAGAACAAAGACAGGCTGTTCCAATGCCTGCAAAACACAGGCTACATCATACGGCCAACCTCAGGCGCAAACAGACTGTGCAGACTTTAATGTAATGTTCCCAGCGAAGTTTTCATCATTAGCAGCAGTTATAGGGGTGAGAGAAATAATAGTCTTTTTTTAGATGCATCGTGAATTACAGTGAAAGTTTTCTGAATCAATGCAGCATTGTAATTGGGATTTAATAAACTATTGACTAGGCTAAATATTATGGCCTTTTACATGGGCTTTTCTAGCGATTGAAGTCGCTTTGGTAGGGACACAAGGATTACAAAAAGTGGTGTAAATATTTAGACATGTTTTATAACCCATGAACCCGCTTTACCTCACTGCCACAGCAGAGCTTCAGCAGCAGCTGCCACGTGTCTGAGTGCAGAGACACTTACCGGTGGAGCAGGTAGACTTCAAAGAAACCGTCTGTCCAGCTGTATCAGAATAAACAGTGTGTCCAGAGTGACATCCATTAGGGTTAACCCAAAGACGAGCAGGACGACAAACAGATCCTGTCCGCGCCGTAATCTCTCATCTTCACTATGGGTGGGTGATATTGACAAAATTTAATATCTCGATATTTTTTCAATATCTCGATATCGATATTCAGACAATATTTTTGCAATCGTTCAAAGACATGTGGCCTTTTTTTTCTTTTAAATAATTCTATCTTCTATGAAACATCTTCAATGAAGGTTCTTGAGTCGTCTTCTGTACTCTGTAGTTGAAGTGTGGAACGTTTCGCCTCTGGATGTTTACCAAGATGGCGCCGAGGAAGGTAGCCACGGTGCTTTCGTGCGCTCTGTTGTGTCTATTTTTGTGCATTAACTGTGTGTCCGCGTGCTCTTACACCCGTGAAGAGCTACTGAACATTAGGTCAATCACCCCTACGGACTTACTGCCATTTTTTTGGCAACAGCAGCGGATTTGGTCCACTTTTTGACCAAAAGAGTGAATCGCCGCCGGAGGGGAAAGCGTGCGGGGGCCCTCGTTCGTCTTCGCAGGCGCGGAGCACGCACGCCTTTACCTGCCGTATTCCTCTCGAACGTCCGCTTACTTCCCAACAAGATGGATGAGTTGCGCTGCTGATGAGAAGGTACAAGGACTTTTCCTTTTTTGCGTTCTATGTTTCACGGAGACATGACTGAGCGCGAAGATCCCAGACTGCGCGGTTCACCTGGAGGGCTTTCAGCTTCTCCGCGCGGATGGGGACCCGAGGCTCTCCGGGAAAACAAAAGGCGGTGCAGTTTGTTTCTACATCAACAGCAGCTGGTGTTCTGATGTGACTGTGATCTCACAACACTGTTCTCCTGCTCTGGAATATCTCTTCATTAACTGTAAGCCATTTTATTCACTGTGGGAAATAGTTTCATTCATTCTGGTGGCTGCTTATCTACCGCCGGGCACGGACATACTTGAAGATCAGCGCATGCTCACGGAGCAGATTCTGCATGTGGAGCGGACTTTTATGGTGTTTGTGACGGCATCACTGTGTGGTACCCCGGCGCTACAGGACGGTACAGGCACCGACTACAGTGCTTGCTGCTGAGAAGGTGATTGGCTGTGAGCTCCCATCTCTCCAGGACCTGGAGGCGTGTGGGTCAGATCACAGCTGACCCCTCTCACCCCGGACATAGACTATTCACCCCTCTCCCCTCAGGCAGGAGGCTACGGTCTATCCAGACCCATACCTCCCGCCACTTGAACATTTTTTTCCCCTCCACCATCAGACTTTTGAACAATAACAAGACCCAATAACTTAGTTACAGACTCATGGATGTAATCTGCTCTGTTGCACGGTGTGGTGTGTCCACACTTAGATCTGCTGCTATCACTTTATATCACTTTATCACTTTACTTTATACTCATATACATCTGTAAATATAATCCCGCTGTTGCTCCAAGTCAATTGTTGTCGTCTTACCATATTTTACTTTTTATTTTGTATCTTGTTTATTTAATATTTTTTATGCAGCCCCTTAAAGCCTTATAGTTTTAAGTTGTATAGCTTATTTTTATCTAAATTCTGTGTTATATGTTTTATGTTGCACGTCTGCACCAAGAAAAATTCCTAGTTTGTGAACCCATTCTCAACAATGGCAATAAAATCTATTCTGATTCTAAATCTCTAATCCAGGCTTCGTTAGTGCACTAAGGTTCAGTTGAGCCCGCAGCCCAGATAAAGACCATGGGGAGACGTTTCGCTAGGTTAAGTCCCTCCCCTCTATAAACAGCTACTCTCACCTGTAGGTAAACATCTTTGTAGTTTAAGAGTCTTCGTTATTCTAAGCCATAACGACCTACCTGACACTGAGTTTCAGTCTGAATCTTAGCTGTTCACTGCCAATTACCTGCCTATTGATCTGTCCTGGGTTTAGTTTCAGCCTCATTAGCATGACAGAACCCTGCTGAACGGGCGCGAAGAAGATTGTTGTAACAGGCGTACAAATTAAATCTAAGCCCGCCATTCCAGTTCATAGCAGGGTTCTCTTTCTTCACAAATTGTTTCTTTCACACCTCGTTCAAACCAACGTTTTTCTTTAGATAAAATCTTGACCTCTCCATCCTCAAAGGAGTGATTGGAGGCTTTGAGGTGGAGGTGAACGGCCTCTTTAACACTTGTTTAAGTTTCTCCAATATAATGTTCTTTGCATTAGTCCTCTTTGCAACAAATAGAATAAACCACATTGCTTTGTTTGTGGCTCGGGATTTTGTCTTTGGGATGAACTAATTTTGTCTCAGTGTGTTCACAGGTTTGTGGTACACCGGAATCCTGTGCTGTCTAAAAAATCTCTGAAGTTTCTCTGAGACCCTGGCTACATAGGGCACAGAGACTCCCTTTCTTCTGGGCTCTGTAGTCTGTCTGTCTTAGTCTTTAGGTCTTCTTGCCCTTTGTGCTTTAGTGAAGGACCAGTTAGAGTAACCACAGCCTGAGAGGGCTCTCTGGACATGTTGCTCTTTGGTCTTTCCATCTGCACTAGGCACCTCTTTAGCTCTATGACTGAGCGTCCTAATGACCTAGTTTGTGCTGGAGCGGATGGTTTGAGTCAAACATTAGGTACTGGTCGGTGTGAGTGGCCTTCCTGTAAACCTCTGTCTGGAGTTGTCTGTTTTCCCCTATGATAACTTTACAGTCTGAAAAGGCAAGTTGTTTCTCCTTTGCGTCCTCCAGAGTAAATCTATTGCTGGGGTCCACAGCATTGATGTGATCTGTAAAATGTGCCACTTCCGTCTCCTTAATTTTGACCCATGTGTCATCCACATATCTGTACCAGTGACTGGGTTTGATTCCTGGGAATGAGGCCAGGGCCTTTCTCTCCATTTCTTCCATTGCTAGGTAAAACTAATCCCGTCACAATAGGGCTTTTGTCCCCAAAATAGTGATATTAATTTTTGTTAGTATTGCCCAGACCTACAAGAAGCTTGCGGGCAGTGTCATAGAGGAAAGATGATACACACGGCCGCTGCATTACACACAATGAAGACAATCCAAATAAAGCCACGGGCTGTGAGGTGAACACTGTGGACAGATACCACCGTCTGATGGAGTTTGTGAAATTATTCCAAACCAAAAACAAGAGGTAAGAAGCAGCTAAAAGATAAAGTACTATGACGGTAAGCTACATGCAGATGTTATGCTAACCACAGCTAAATGCTACAATCAGCAAAATGTCCAACAACAGCGGTATGATGTTGTGAAATAAAGTAGGACATGCCTGTTTTAGGGAGGACTGCCACTCTTGGTTTTGCCAAAGGTAAAGTAGCAAAAGTCTACCGTCTCTACACTGGAGTAACAAAATCACTTACAAAATAATATCAACTTCAGACTATTCATCGTTCTTGGTTTGTAATAGTGGAGATTTGTTAAATTAAACAATACAGTCTGTAACTGTAACACGGCCCATAAAGTTTTGTCTTGAACTGTATTTGTTGTTAAAAGCGTGGTCTTAAATTGAAGTCCGAAGCTCGAGCCGTGTCATTAATCTTTTGGACAGGCCTGGGTTTAGAGTGCCCCTCAGTGTGTGGCCCTGGACCTCACTGCACAACAGGGTTTGACATCCGCGAGAAACCGTTTTAGCTTTAAAGTCTGTTTTGTTTCTGGAAAGTGCAACTAATTTTCAGTCACTGTCACCGAGTGAAATTTGACGGTAACATATCCAAATAAACACGGAATTACAGTAATAGAACATTGTCCAAATTCTCTCAGTGATTTTGCTTTGGAACCACAGAAAAATATACCTTGTACATGCAGTTAGTTATCAGTCTCGGTAAAGCACAGTAAGATGAGAAGATGTGCCTACTAGGACTGGGATGATCCACGTTTGTCACGATCCGTTACATATTGAGATACAGTAAGTAATAATGATAAGTAAAATGTAGAAAGAACCAGTGATGTGTCCAAAGTTTATTATTGTAAAAAGAGCAGGCGCGCACATCCAGGTACCTGAACGAGCGTGCTGGACCCAAGAAGATAAATAAACAAAGAAAAAGCGAGTGCCGCACAGCTCACGTTTGCTCCCAGTTTATTAATGCTTGCACTAAAGTCGTGTAACGTTTTTGAGATCATGTGACCTCATCAGAGACGTATTTAAACAGGTGTGTCCCCACTCCTCCTCATGTCTGAGGAAGGGCTGGTTTGACGCCCGAAACGTTCCACGACTTTGGTGCAACCTTTAATAAACTGGGAGCAAACGTGAGCTGTGCGGCACTCGCTTTTTTCTTTGTTTATTTATCTCCAAAGTTTATTAACCAAATGCCATTTGACATTTACTAGTTGCGTTTCCATCCAGTGATGCCGGTAGCACGCTACTTAGTAGCTTAGTAGCGCACTACTTTAATCTGACCACTTTTTTCAGCAACAAGTAATCTAACGCATTACTATTTCCTAACCATTAATAAACATTCGCTGTACACTCTATGCTGACAGCCAAGTATTAAGCTATCGAGCTTCGGACACTACAGTAGGCCCCATTTTGTTTTGTCGCCTTTCACGCGTGAATAGCACGAGACCCACGTGTGAAACACGCGTCTTTTATTTTTTTTCCCCCCAGTGATGCTGCAATGACCCAAACAACCACCAGGTGGCACTTGTGAGCAGGATTAGGAACATTGGCTTCTCACCGCTCTTTCTTCTCTCTTCACCGGACAACTTTTCTGTGGCTTTATAGCTCAATGATAAGGAGCTAGACTGTGGTGCGAGAGGACCCGGGTTCAAGTACAGGCTATGACACTTTTGATTTTGTTGACGTTTAAATTTTTTCTAAAAAATAATTAGCATTAGGCCAACACATTTAAAATAGTTGCTAGACTGTAGTAAACTTGTAAAACGCGCTGGGTGTCACACATGGCTGGGGGCATTAACGCACGGGTTGCCACGATTCATTCTATAAAAAGTCCACTCTCACAATATAGTTCCCCGGGGCTTTGCCATCCCGGGAGCGCGTCAGCTTTTAATATAACCTACCCTGCTCCAAACATAGTTTATTGTAAAAACGTGAAACTATCACGCAGGAGCGTGCTGGGACCTCATTTTAGACTGTCAATTTAGAAAAGACCGACCAACTTTTCTGTGGGTTTATAGCTCAGTCATAACGCACTAGTATTTGGGGCAGGAGGACCCGGGTTCAAATACAGGCTATGACACTTTTGACACAACTCCACGATCAGCACCAAGTTATGAAGATAAAAATATTTATTAGTCCACTTTTATACTGGCTTTTTAACTTTGCTGTCTCTGGTATTCTATTACCTAGAAATAGCATTCAATAGCAACACGTTTACACATAAAATACATTCTCACGATATTGCTAATAAAAATTGAACAGTAGTTGGCCTGACCAGGACTCGTACCCTGCTCGTTTAAGTGAAAGCCATTCACAACCAACACAGTAAGCAACTTTTCTTCCCAGATTGGGTAATCTTTTCACTGTTTTAGTCATTTAAGTTTGCAAAACACTGATAGATTGTCTCTTAGAACAGACATTTGAGTAGTTTTTATGGTTAAGTTACTGTCATGCTGTTTCAACGTAGCTTTGTTTTGTATTATGTTTTCAGTATAGTACGCTTTTTTATCACTACTATTTCATTATTACTCCTTTTCACTACTTTACACGTACGTTGAGTGTGTTTAAAGGAGACATCTACGCTCCCCCGCCGCCCTGATTTCTCAGGCCTATTTACAAATGAATAGACCCTGCTCCAGGACTTCTTAGTCAATCCCTGCGTTTTCACACCTCTGGGTGACATGACATAAATTAACCTCTTAACCCCCACCTTAACTGAGGGCATTTTCTCCAGTTCAGCTTCACCCAAATCTAAAAGCTTGTCGACTGGAGAGCAACAGTGTAATACCCAATTTGAAAGCTCAGATCTACAACAGTGATCGTAACTTTTTTGTCACATTTTTGAAGCCTTTTTGTCATGCTTTTGTCTCGTTTTAGAGGCTTTTTTTCATTTCCTTTTTTTCTCATGTTTTTGTCACTTTTAGGCGTATGTTTTGTTGCTTTTCCGGCATGTTTTTGACGCTTTTTGTTGCATTTTTAGCCCAGTTTTGTTGCTTTTTTTGGTCACAATTTTGTTGCGTTTTCATCCTCATTTTCCTCGCTATTTTTAAGCTTTTAGATTTGGGTAATGCAAAACTGGAGAAAATGTGCTTGGTTAAAGCGGGAGTTAAGAGAAACTACATTTGCACGTTGTATTTCTCATGAATAGATGTGTCAATCCCTGCGTTTTCACACCTCTGGGGGAGGGGGTCATGCAGTAGGTCTAATGCAGTGCTTAATTTGATCCCCCGTTTGGGGGAACGCATTCCCCCAATTCTCAGTTTTTCAGGGTAAAGGATCCGGGAAATATTTATGAGGATATAATGGTGTTTAATGAGAGTGTTCCGGCAAATGTTTTAGCCTGTTCCCCGAATCCATAACATCAGACCAAAAGTGGTCCTGAAAATACAAATTTACAAATTAAGCACTGGTCTAATGCCAAACTCTAAATGTAGTGCTAACATCTGAAGTTTATTGTATGATAAATGATTGAAGGCCAGCGGACTACATATGTTTTTTGAAGGAAATGCGATTAAAAATATAGCTTACTCTGTAAGAATTTTTTATTAGAAATGAACAATGTTGTTACATTTTGTGTAAATATGTATAACTATGTTTCCAGTTACCAAACCGGATCAGGGGCTACAACATCTACTCCTATATATAAAAAAACAACTATTTCCTGCTGTGCCAACAATCGAGCATCCACTGAGAGGTAAGAATAAAATAAAAGAAAAAATAGATTAGCACTCAACACCACAGTAAAGGGCAGACAACATTTTTCATTATTAATCTAAGCTCTGAATTCTCAGTTTCTGTCCTTTTGGCTCCTAAGATTACTTTGATTCTTGACTGTGTACTTTTTGTTAAAGACTTAAAATGTGTTTTGTCTGTATTTTTACAGTGGGAGAACCTGCCATCTGTGGCTACATACAAGATCTTCTGTGCTTGTCTAGAGGATTTTGGACAACAGAAGAGCTGAGATGAGCACTCTTTTAAGATCATCAAAAAAACTGCAGTCGTCAGAGGCCTCAGATTGCAGGTAAATTTATGAATTTGTAAGGCCATTTGTGGCGATTAAGTTACTATGTTAAGATGACTTGGGGGGTCAGTTTGTCAGTGCAGGGCTTAATAACCTATATTTATTGGTACAGTAGCTACGTTATCTGAAAAGAAAAGTATAAACATCACCAGTGAAGTAACTTAAATGATTTACCATTTGTTTTTGTTTTGTTTTTTCTTTACAGAGATGTTTGTGGTGGATGACCGCGTTTCCTAAGACAGGACTGAGGCAGACCTGCTCAGGGGAATAGTTCAGAGATGGTCCTTCATACACATCCAAGGTAAGTTGTTGTAAAATATCTACACCTTAATCTCATGCCAAAGAGTTGGGTATATTTGAAAACAAATCTTCCCTCGGGGACAATAAACCAAACTAAATTCTTCTGATATGTGCATGTCCTTTGTGTCTCTGCAGGACGACCGACCAAACCATCAGTTTCTGCACAGGAGGAGCTGCCCAGCCACATGCTCCACCTCACTCTGAAGGAGTTGTCTTGTCATCTCTGTGCAGCGCACTCTGGGTGTAAAAGGCTCCACAGCTCTGGGACTGGTATCTCAGGCTCATGGTGGTTCCATCTGAGGCACTTCAGACAGGCCTCGGTCATTACAAGATTTGCTCAATGATTTTAAATTGCACATGTTTAGCTAAGGCTTTCTAATGATTATATTCTCATAATGTTAACTCAATATTTATTTGGGGAAAAAAGTCCAGCCTATTAGCAAAAAAAAAGGAAAATGTTCTGTACAACTTGAAAATGTATTGGAATTAAAGGTATAATTTTTATATTTTTTTATAGTCCAATAGTATTCAATTTCTAGTGTTGGTTAAGTAAAAATAGTTACAGCCCTTTAAAAGCATGTAAACATTTTAACAAGTCTATGGAGGAATGTGCAGTTAAATGTCCAGTAACTGAATGAGCTGTTGCTGTTTTAGACTGTGATGTTTCTGATCAGAACAACTTCACTACAGCTGTTTATTCACCCACTGTATTTGTCAAAATAAGACTCAATATATATATATATACACAAGCAGTAGCAAGTCAATGTAATGCTTTTTAATGCGCATATACTGTATTTGAATGCAAAAACGCAGGGAGAAAAAAGCATATTTCATTTCTTTGGATTGCAAACATTTAATCAAACAGGAAAGATAATTGGACAAAACATTACACTTTTAAGCAAAAACAAAACATTCAGCCAAACTGCAGCTGCACATGTTTTAGACCATAAGCACAAGAAAGGCTCCCGGAAGTACCACTGGGACAGGAAAAGATGGTCGGGCTGCCGGCTCTGTCTGGGCCTCTGGTTTGACTCTGGAAAACATTGAGCAGGACATGTTGTTAACCAATAGATTTGGACATTTATAGCCAGACAAATGAGTGCAACCATTTGGCAATGCCAATTAAAGCTCTCACTTATGGTCCATTTTAAGTAATACTATGTTATTTTAATTAAGTTGCCATTAATAAATTAATCACTGTTCACTGTGATTGATAACTGACAGCATTAGTGGTTCAGACTAAATGTTCTTTCTTTAAAAGCATATTTACAAATGTACCAAATATAAAGCAAATGTATGCAAGTAGCTATTGTTCATAAGTAAAAGTGTATCACAACATTTATACACAATTGAGTTACAAGTGCGTTTTTCAACATGAACAATTGAAAAACGTCAGCTTTGTATATTGTGCTGTTTCTGTTTCTGATCCAACTTAACAAAAGGTTATGAAGAGGATCACCTTGCGAAAAAAATAAATAATGCGCCTAAAAACGATTTATTTTGTACTTTTTATTTTTGCTTCCCACTACTGAAAACATTACATTATCGAACCGAAAAGCTATTTTCAAAGCCGTGCAGCCTAATCAGAAAAACAATCACGTCTTCATTAGTTTAAACTGTTGTTGTTCATGTTAGCTAATAGGCCTACTTTTTAACATTTAAACACGCAATACCTACAGTATTGCCTACTGTAGGTTCGCAATACATTTTAGTACAGAGTAAAGAAAAACTTACTTTAGGTGCCTGTTAGCGTTTATCCTAGTCCAGTCCCGTTCATTACCGTATTGTTGTCTGTTTGGCTCTCAGACCGCTTAACGGGGAAGACTTCTGCTCGTTCATGAGTCTTCACGCACACGCTCGCGCACGTCCACAGCACTGGTGACGTCACGTCATTGGAATACTTTTTAAAAATTGTTTTTGATGCTTTACAATTTTTTACGAAGAAAAAAGTCCATGTCCTAAAAATAGTAATTTTAAAGAAATATATTTGCCTTAGTCTGAAACTCCAGATGCCCCGTGGACCATTTTACAGGCTGCTCCTTTTACATTGTTGTCTATGGCGAAAAAGGCTGTTGAGCCGTAGGCTGCAATATCACGGCCTGCCACTATCACAACTCATTTCAGAGCAAGGGGGCGGACCCCCACTGCTCTAAACATGTAACTTAAAAAAAAGAGAAAAAAAATAACCGCTCACGGGTGAGACTCGGCTCTCATCGTTCACTTAAAAGAGCCGGCTCTTTGTACCGACTCGTTCGCAGCGGCCCATGTAAAAAGAGAAAGCGTTACAAAAGTGTCTTAGCTGTAGTCGAACCAGGGACCTTTTGTACCAGAGACCAGCACGTTGTCAGTGACCTATACAGCCACAGAGAAGTCATGGTTTGCAGGCAGATTTATAGATTGCCCTGAGCGGTCAAGTCGTCAAATTTATTTTAGTTTATAAATTGGTGTTCACTGAACAAAGATTATGAAACTATCACCTGGATAAAGTTGGTACAGTCCAATCCAGCAGAGATAGATAGGAAGAATGTAGTTTTAGATGAATAAAAGCTGATAACGTTACGTAATTGCACACCAGCGCACGGAGCCAAAATCAGACTGGAATCGAACCCCGGTCTCCTGGGTGCCAACCTGTAACGCTAACCATTCTGCCAGCACAATCTCACTAGGCAGAGAAAGTTTGCACGCAGTGTTATTCCCTAAGCGTTTAATTCGCCGGTAGAGCTACAGTGGACTTAACCTGCCACCTTGTGGCGATAAGATGTAATATGTTTCACGCAGCTGCGTGATTCATGAAAAGCGTGAGTGAAGACGACAAAACGAAATGGGGCCTACTGTACATCCAACTAAGAACATTTAGAGTTGCAACACGACAGTCAAACTTACAGCGAGTCCCACCAGGTGATGATGCGAAGCAAACAGTGCGGTCACTGTCAGTGCCATGAAATGAGGTAAGACATGGCTGTAATCTTTGTGAGAAATGTGTTTAGCCACAGCACGAGGTGAACAGCAGCGCATTGAATCAGACTCGATCAATAGCAGTAATGCAGTGCCCTGTAGTGGTCAAATACCCAAACTACAGTAAATGTCACTTTAGTAACACTAAAGATGTGTAATAAAACTTAGTTACTTTAAAAATCAAGTTGTTAGTTAGTTAAGTAACTAAGTTACTTTTAAAGGAGTAATCAGTAGTCAGTAGTCTGATAACGTTTTCAAGTAATGTACATCTGTCTAAAAATTTGCATAATAAATGCACATAACAAAAGCAATTTTCATAAGTTTCCATCAAGAGTTTTGATGATGGTGGTAGTTTCCTGGTGACAGCAGTCTGCTGCATGGCGCAATTTGAGCATTTACCCAGCGGAGGGCATACTGTGCGTTTCTTATTTCACTTTTGGACACATTAATTTAACTTGTTGGAATTACCTACATGCTAATGCTAAGCAAAAGTATCTGAACTACTACTCTGAAATCTCATAGCACAGTAAATGCTGGACAAACAAACTATCCCAGAGTGTGATCACTACATTTTTTAATGAAGATCAGGCGGTGTCTGTGTCTCTAGACAAGTTTTTTGTCGCTAACTTGGTCCATATTTGCAGTGCTCTGTTTTTAGCATAAACACAACCACAAAGACAGCGATGTTTGAGCTCCTGCGTCTGGGAAATATTTTTGGACTAGAGACAACCTGTGACTGATGGATTACTTTTCCTCTTCACTTCTGTCCACTCCTGTCCACAGGTCGGCTCTGCCAACAGTCGCTACATCAAACTTTACCCTCCTGGAACCGCCATCTTGGAGGTGGAGGGGTTTGAGCGCTTGAATGAGGCGCCTGGGAGCTCTGTTGTCTGGTAGGGTCTTCCATGGCAAACAGGTCCTAGGTGACGGGTCAGACACAGAGCGGTTCAGAAGCCCCTTATGAGAGACCAACAGGCCGGTGTAACAGGCCAAATTAACCCCCGCCTAGATTAAACCCGGGGTTTAAAATGGCCGTCCTTCTGTGGACCCACCACCTGCAGGAGGAGCCATAGGGGCTGGTGCAATGTGATTTGGGCAACTCCAACAGCTGTCAAACTTTAATGCGAAAAATCTGTTTCCATCTTACAAAATGCGCATTAATGCTTATTTGGAAAATAAAAAAAACACCTCAAGCGAGTGGATGACTTTTTATGCGAATTAAGGCTTTTAATTACAAATGTGGTGCTTCCATCCCTCGTTACTAATGCGAAACTTCCAAATGCGCATTAAAATCCAGAGATGGAAAAGCAGTTATTGAAGTGTTAAGATTGAAAAGTGCATTAGCCCAAATGTAACAAATTGCTGTGTAAACACAAGTATTGAAAGTACTGCGATACTTGGTATTGCAGCAAAAGGTATTGTGATCCAATCCGATACCATATTTTTCCCAGCCCTAGTGCCTACTGCAGTAATGTGAGCAAAACTGTCAGCAAAAGTATATAAAGTCTCTTCATCACTCACCCCTTACGGTGGAAAAGCTTTGTTTATCGGCCATCATGTGTAGCACGAAAGAGGTGTGTGCTGCTCTGGGGGTCAGAGGGCAGACGTGTGTGGGTGAAGTCACCTGCTTGCCTGTGATGGAGAATAGAGAGAGCACATTTGTTTACTTCAGTAGAGGATTGTTCTTCCAACACACTTTCTACAGTACTGAGGTGCACTGGCAGATCGCTGGCCTTGGGTGGTGATCATCTGATTTGAGAGGATTAATTAATAAGCTGAATGATTGTCAAAATTGTGATGAAAAGTCATTTGATTACCATGATAACCTGGGCAAAAGTCTGATATACTGTATATATACATATATTCCATTAGAGCCCTGTTCTTGCTTCTCGCCCATTTCCCCCTTGTTCCAGTAACCCATTTTTCATTGAGGTGCTCTGGTTCCCCAGCACCTGACAGAGACCTTGTTTGGCCAGGCATGTCATTCATTTCATTGTCTCTCATCATTGTATGAGGTAGGCGGTAGCGTGAAGGGTCTTGCGTAAGGACCCACACTGGCAGCTCATTTTTCCCCAATGGGGAATCAAACCAGGGTCTCCTGTGTGCAAGTCAGGTGACTTACCACTTGAGCTAGCCAGGTGGTGGTTGACATAGCAATACCAAGTGACTTCAACATCAGGAAAAAGGAACACGAGAAACTAGAGAAATACCAGGGGCTCAGAGAAGAGCTAGAGAAGGCCTGGAGAGTGAAGGCATCAGTGGTGCCCGTGGTCGTTGGGGCACTCGGGGCAGTGACCCCCAAACTGGAGGAGTGGCTCCAGCAGATCCCAGGAAATACATCAGACATCTCGGTCCAGAAAAGTGCAGTTCTAGGAACAGCAAAGATACTGCGCCAGAACCCTCAAGCTCCCAGGCCTCTGGTAGAGGACCCGAGCTTGGAGGAAAAGATACCGCCCGCGGAGGGTGAGGAAGAGTTTATATAGATAGATAGATAGATAGATAGATAGATAGATAGATAGATAGAGAAAGAATTTGGACTTATTAGTCTAGATGAATGTTTGTACAAACTTGGGAGTAACAATCCAACTAATGTTCAGATTTGGAGTGCAGACCTGTGGACTTTTCTCACTGACACATTTTCTCATCAGTTTATAAAGTTTAACGGCAATGAGTCCTAAGTTGGACAAGAGCACAGTTTAGCATTTTTTGCCCCCCATATTTATGAAGTTGTTAGCAAAAGATTTCCCTGGCTAATGGCAGGTAAACTTATGCTTCACTAATCCTTCTAACTTAATGCTGATTTCATGCATTTATGTTTGCATTTCAGGAAATAATCATGATCTACGTTAAATGGAATGCTGACACAGTAAATGTCATAATGTATGAAAAACGCTTCATAATGACTTTAAATCTGATACTCAGGTGGTTCCTTCTACCAAAACTGCTGCGCATTAACTTTTTTTTTCCCACCTCGTAATTTCCCTCACACTTGACCATTAGCTTAGCAGGTTAGCCTGGCCATATTTTACTCCAAAACCTTGTCCAAACTTCATTTCTCTTCGACTCACACTTGACACATGACAATATTCTCTTGAACACCTTAAGACTCAGATAATTATGCATTCAGTTTTGTGTTTCCTAACCTGTGATAAAGACATTGGTTTAGCTGCTTTTGCCTCAGCTGTATTGTATTAGAACCAAATGTACATGAAGATAAATATTTCAATAAGAAAAAAATGTATGGGCTGTCTGTTTTTGATCGCAGCGTGCTGTGACCTGAACAAACATAATGCCTCTGACAGGAGCCATACATTTCCCTCTGTCACAGAAAGGTCAAAGCACAGAGTCTGCACACACTAAAGCACACAGATAATCAGCTCATGATATTATCACACTTCAACCACAATACCACCTGTCTCACAGGCACAGGTGGATCAAAAGTATCAAGTTCACCACTTAAAATTGATGCTTCACCTCAACTTTTTTGCCGTCTTGTTTAAATATTTATTTGTTTTGGATTTGTTTGGTCGGGGCAAAGCTTGTTAATGAACACACATACATGTAAACACGCCACACCGGATTGTATCCACTCTGCATAACAGCACATTCAGTCGACACGGCGACGCCACACTCGTGGCCAGAGAAAATTACGTCAATTTATCAAAGGTCAAATTAAGACAAGACACAGTAAAATACATTTAGAGGTCAAGGTCAAGTTTATTTATAAAAAACATTTTAAAACAACCTTCAGCCATTTTATATTTTCATATAAAAAATAAGTGACAAAAGAGAAGCAACCTACACCAAAAGTTATATCAGATGTTGAAGAAAATATTCAAAGTTCAAAAAGCAGCATCGCACACTGCAGGTAGATGTACTGTATTTAGTAAATTGATCACATTTTGGCAGACCCTTCTTCGGATCATTTTGTTTATTTTTTGAACCACAGTTCAATTCAACCTGAAAAGACTCAGAGACAGAATATGTTAGGAAGTTTTCTTGAACGTGACTCATGATTGTGGCTCAGACCCCGACGGAAGATTGCGTTAATGATGTGGAATACATGGCGATAATAGATGATAGCCAGAATCTTCACCCGGAGCCCGGACACTGGTGGTTGGTTGATGACGACGAGCAGAGCCGAGGAGAGGCCAGGCAGAGGAGGGGCGGAGGAGGATCGCAGCACGGCTGGCAAACGGCCGAGTGATTGATCAGGGAGCGTGAAGGTGCGGCCTGAGCTGGGGCCATGATTGGATGATTGGAAAAGGCATTTGTTGATGAGGCGATGAATGAAGCCTGCAGGTACGTGTTCCAGGTTGAATTTGCGCAAATTCAACCTGGAAGACCTGGATGAATCATCAGATATTTCATGCATAAAATAGCTAAAAGTGCCTATATTTTCAGCCACAAATTATAAAGCCAAGTTTAAATGTATGGTTTAGTTTGTTGATATAGCCTATTAGTTTTTTTCAGAGGGGATTTTGGATGAAAAAAATTAATCCCTCCCTGACCATGTTTGGATTACAGCGTCATCTTGGTCGCCTTTTGCAGCACACGTGGATACCAAACATATCAATATTTGAGAATGAATATGTGATGGAAACCGGCAGGTGCAGCTTGCTAGCTACAAAACGCCATAATACAACAACAAACAGCAAAACACATTGTACGTTTTGTTTCTTGTACTCTGACATTAAAACTAAATGTTAAGGGAGAAAAAATCTAAACATTGACCACTACGTGAAAAATGTATGACTTTGCCGCTTACTTTGGTTCTCCCTGCTGCCCAAATCTGACCCGAGTAATGATGTCATGAGCATGTGGTATAGGCAAATGCAAATTATCACCTCAGCGGCCGACAGGCGTGACATTTCGGGCACCGATGAGGCAGCCTCCGGTAGCAGCCGCTGGTCACTTGTCTGCAAAAGGACTGATTACGGAGCCAAGCTTTTTATGGGGCCCAAAGTGGAACTTGACTCAGGGATCAAATTCCCCCTGAGATATAGAAATAGTACCAACTACAGTCAGGCACAAGCAGTCTTTGAGGCAGAGATCACCTGGAAACATAACACTATCAGCAGAGAACAGGGGGGTCCCGCAGAATTACAATTTATACAAACCAAAACACCGCACATTTCAGTCAGACTTCCAGACATAACAATTAGGCTCATGTAACCTACCATAATGTTTGACAGTAGGCTGTTTGTTATTCCCGTAAGGACCATGTTATTGTGTTTGGAGCAGTGAAAATGCAAACCTAATACGCAAATAATAATAAAAATGTGCACTTTCACTTGCCCAACAGACGTGAGGAATAAAGTAGATGCATTGGTTTTATCATTGGCCACAGTGCAGCAATAAACGGCACTGTTACGGAATATTGATGCAGTCACCCAGCGCTGACGTCTTCATCAGAGACATTGGTGCTTACTCCAGCTAAGTTCCTTCACTCTGTGCTCCTCCTATAAGAGGTCAGCCCCTGTCCTGTAAAGGAAAGTCCCACAGTTTAGTTTAGCCGCATGACTGACACAGGCCAACGGGACGTCATTGTGTACAAATCAATTTAGCATGTACAACATTTAACCATTGACATTTTCAGTGATGAAATCTAAATAATGGATAGACCCAGGTTTAAATGTATTTATTGTATTATTTTGTTTGCATATTAGTTACTAAGATTTTTTTTTTTCAGAAGGGATTTTGGATATCTTTGAATAAGACATGGATAGATAGGTAGATATTAAAAAATCAATCAATAAATCAATCAATGGTTTTGTATAGCCCAATATCACAACAGGAGTTGCCTCATAGGGCTGCACCGAACATTAAAATCCCTCTGAGAAATCTTTAAAATGTTGTTAAATGTCCTATATAACACAAAATCGACTTTTTGGAGCTTTTAACCATGTTGTTATGCTATTCCTTATCATAAACACCCACAGAGTGTTTTTTACTTCATTCACGCAGTTCTCAGCAATCCTCCTGAATCCTGCTCTCTGAGCAGCTGCTCCGCCCTCGCCTGGTAAATGACTGAGTTGTTCCATTCTGACGTCAGAATGGACGTTTGGAGCGATTGGACCTTAAAGAGTAACTAAACACCAAATCAAGATAAACTGTTTCAATGGGTGTCTCATAGTGTTGTCCACTGGTCCCTGACATTATTCTGACATTATAGCGCAAACATGTGTAAAATCCTAACTTTGACCTGAAAACGAACGGGTTGCGCCCCCTTCAGGGTAAACTCTGCTACTAAATTAGATTTTCCTGATTGGCTGTAGAGTGTCCACGGCCTCCACAGAACGTCATAAGCCGCACCAGCTCCACACATCGTCATCAGGTGCTGCCCATTGTCCTGCCCCATGCCCGTTTAGTTAGTCTTTAAAGAGTACCTAAACGGGCGTGCCAAAGCCTTTCCCCACCCAAAAACAAAAGTCAAAAAGTGCTGTGAAAGAGGCGGTCTCTGAAGTTTGGGGGTGACATGCGGGGGGTGAGTGTGTGGGCCTTTGCATTGGCACAATCACAGCAGACTGATTACGTGGGAGGGACTTGGTTATAAACCACAGGTACAGGGGCAGGACAATGGGCAGCACCTGATGACGATGTGTGGAACTGGTGCGGCTTATGACGTTCTGTGGAGGCCGTGGACACTCTACAGCCAATCAGGAAATTCTAATTTAGTGGCAGAGTTTACCCTGAAGGGGGCGCAACCCATTCGTTTTCAGGCCAAAGTTAGGATTTTACACATGTTTGCGCTATAATGTCAGAATAATGTCAGGGACCAGTGGACAACACTATGAGACACACATTGAGACAGTTTATCAGTAAAAAAACTTGATTTGGTGTTTAGTTACTCTTTAAGATGAGTCCACTCGCCAGAAATTGGGATTTCTTTCTGGGATTCAGCGACTATCAGCCAAAATAGTGTTTGTCTGTGACCGTCACTGATGGATGCTTGGTGAACCTTGGCCAGAACAAAGTTGATTAAACTTATAACCAGCGATGAGTCAATCAAAACGCGTGTTAGCATGTGTGTTAGTGATTTATGAAGCTGTGTTGCAAATATCAACTCCTTATAACTGCATTGTGAAGTAACTTCACTTATTGCTGTGATATTTATATTTCTACTACTACTAAAGTTGCATCGACTAAATCAACTCGGGGAGAGGGTTAACTGAATCGAAGCGTCTTGTCTTCCGGGTTTGAAAAATACCTCCAGAAAATACTTACAAAAATGAGTACTCCATAGTGATAGAGGTACAATATATCATATGAATGCCTATACTTTACTTTGGAATGGCTAAAAAGCATGATACAGATCCTTTTAAGTCCAAGACTGGAAAGTTTGGAGTCTGTAGAAGCTACTTAAGTGGCTAACTTGTTGCATGAGTGGAGCAAAACCTCATTTAGAGAAAACCAGCCCTAAAGTTTTGTAATGTGTGCGCATGTGCGAGAACATTTCTTCGGTCTTCGTACAGGTGGCTCCCAGAAAGAAAAATACCATATTTGGGTTATAGCGTCATCTCGGGGAGCCTATGTAAAATATGTCAACTTTTGTGAAAGATTGCGCGAGGGAAAGCCAGTTTTGCGAAGCGACAGAGCTGCTACTCCAGGGATATCTCTGCCTCGCTAACAACAAAGTTTCTTAAATAAGCATTGCACGGGCTAAGCCTTGTCTTTTTTATACTCTGACATGAAACCTAAAGATGTTAAGGGAGAAAACGAGCTAAAAATCTACACTTCGACCACTGCGTGACAAATCAATATTTTCACCTGCCGTGTCTCGCCTTAAATTTACACTGAAAATAGTCAAATCTTATTTTTAACTGTCCATGGTGTCTCCCATTGGAGATTTTATGCACTGCAGGCGAGCCCCAAAAGCCCCCAAAGCTTGTCTAGAAAATTAGTTAATTGAAAAACATTGATTTTGAAAGAATACGTCTAAGTACTGTATCTGTGAAAACGTACTACTGTAAGTCATTAAGTTTAGCTATTTGTTATATGTCATTTTAAAGCAGTAGAACATGACAAATTGTTTTGGGATACTGTTGTGTTCAAAAATGGATGAAAAGAATACGTAGGCTCGTTCTATTAAAATCAAAATCATTATTTTATTCCCTGAATTTACAAACAAAAGTTATGCAGCTGTCCCCAGGGACCCATGTTGACCAGCCAGGAGGGAGCGAGAGAGAGGGAGGAGGCCCGTGGATTGGCTTTTTATAAACACAGGAAGTAGGCGTCTCCTTGTTGAAGAACCAATCAGTGCCTTTAGAATACTCTTCTTCTGCGCGATCTGACTCTGCATTATAACACACTGCCCCCAGTGGATATCAGAATAAAAACAACAACGATACAGCAAAATGTCAGCCCAATTCAAAATCAACCCCAAAAGCACAGATTACAATCAACACAGTTTCATATAATCATTAAAGCCTATTATGACAAAAACATATATAGAAATATTCAACAATACCTAATTATTTTGGGGCGATAAGGGGGCCACAACATCACGGACTTCGGGAACATGAAAATAAATGTTAAATTAGCAAAATGTAATGGGTGCTTTCCTCTGTATGAGCTCGGATGATTCTAGCCTTGAGACAACAATGATAAGAACACACTGAAAAGCCTAATATAAATCATTTATTCTCATCATACTTCAACTGCAACGGCCCCATATGCCAAGTATCGCTCCAAAATGGTTTGTGTAGATAACTCCCTTCCATCACCGCTCACCGTTCTCCGCTCGCCTCTGTTGCTGATTCTGCCGGTGATTCTGTGCGTCTCTATCAGAAAAGGTCTGCGCTCCTGTCACGCTGCAGCGGGCCCCTCCGACACATAAATAAAAACAGGAGACGCAGGGGGGGGTCACGGCGACAGACAAGGCTCCTGATAACGAGCGATAAGCGTTGTTGTTGCCGCGTCGAGCCTGACTGATCAGCCAATAGGACACGCAGATACAAGCAGATAAGACTCAAAAGGAACAAGATGCCACGCTACAGCGGCACTTGCGAAGAGAGGCACGGGGAACAGGTCTAGAAACACGTGCTGCAATTTAGCCTTATCTATGCGGAGCTTACAAGGAGAAAAACACTGGCGGGTTTACAATAATAGTTTTTGGCTAGTAATTCTCCCTCTTAACCCCCACCTGAACCGAGCACGATGAAACCATGAACTTAAACCTGGGTCGATCCATTATTTAGATTTTTGTCTGCAATTTGGGCCATTTTTATGCATAAAATGTGTTAGGGATTTTTTGCACAGCAGTCTTTAGAAACGCCCCGGTTACTTTCTGCCCCAGAAATAAACGGATTTAAACACACAAGGTCAAACATTGAGATTTATTCTTATCGGTACCGGGTGGATGAGGCTGAAGCCATCTGGCGCCTTGCCAGCCTCAGCTCAAAACACACAGAATACAAAGAATCATACAGACTATATGAAAATATAGCCACTCCCACTTTCCTGCCTTCCAGGCAGTAGTTTTCCACTCCAAGACCCCAGCCCCCCTGGACTCCTATGTCAGGGTGGGGCTGTTGCTCAGTCATAAACTTCTTGACCCCCCCCCCCCTGCTTCCTGGGGCACTTGTAATCATTCATCACCTTGGTCCAGGAAAGCTTTGGGGATCGTAAAAGCGGTGTGGCTGATAACACATCTGGTTTCTTCCATTAAGCTTCAGTGCCTTAACCAAACAAACGAGAGACCTTTGACATTTGGCCTCCAACATCAACTCAAGGTTTAAGAAGTTAACATTTCAACCAACACAAATTCATTTAGCAACAATACCAATGCAATACATATGATAATTTCACAAATTGACAGAAAACTTGGTGTACATTTATTTCGTCATATTCACATCAGTAATGCACATTCAATTTTCACATTGATATGTCTTGATATGTATTTATGTTTTCCCCCATTCACCGGCAGAGTCTCGCATCCGGACTGACGCTTCGTCCTCCTCGGCCACACCACCTGCCCTCTCACTGGAGCTGGAGGAGATAAAGGCGTGGAAGACAGAAAATGTTCTTCAACTCAACAGCTCAAAAACAGAAGTTATCCTCATCGACAATCATTCAATCTACCTCCATCACCAGTATTTCATTTCTCGGCCAGAACACCACCGTTTCTCCCATAGTCACCAACCTGGCGTCAAGATGGATCCTCGCTTATCATTTGTCCCGCACATTCAACACCTCAGTAAAGTATCATGTTTTCATCTCAGCAACATTGCTAAACTCCGCCCTTCCCTCTCTCTTGCCGACACTGAGAGGTTGATTCACATCGTTATGGTAAATGGTAAATGTTCTCAACTTATATAACGCTTTTCCACCTTCATTAGGCACTCAAAGCGCTTTTACAGCAAGGATCCACTCATTCATTCACACTCTCATTCATACACCAGTGTACGCACACACTGGTGTATCTCCTCCAGGCCGGCCTACTCCAATGCACTCCTCATCGGGATCTCTGGCAGGTGTTTGCAAAAGCTGCAGTTCATTCAGCTTTCAGCTATTTCCGTCCTGAAGAGGGGGTGGAAATACGACAGCATTACACCTGAACTTCGCACCCTGCATTGGCTTCCAATCCCACAATGCGTCCACTACAAAATCTGTCTCCTCGCTCACCAATGCATTCGTGGATCTGCACCTCAGAACCTCAAAGATCTCCTGACCGTCCACATATCAGGACTATACTGAAAACCATGGGAGACAGGGCTTTCCAGTCATCAGCTCCCAGGCTCTAGAACACCCTGCCTGACCACCTCAAACGTATTCATTTAACCTCTTACCACCCGCCCAAATGCATTTTCTCTATTTTGGCAATTGGCCAGTGTAACGACTCAAAGCTAAGACCCACAAACGGATCTTTTTCCATCACTTTTTTCACATCTCATTTTTGCCACTTTTTGGTGGCTTTTTTGTGGTTCTTTATTGCATTTTTGTCACATTTTGTAGAGTATTTGTCATTTTTGCTGGACTTTTTTGTCTGTATACTTTATTGTCCCCATAGGGAAATTTGTCCTCTGCATTTAACCCATCCTTCGATGCCACTGGGGCAAAACGTAAGGAGCAGTGGTCGACAGCAGTGCCGCGCCCGGGGACCCAGCTCTATGATGTGGAGCCAGGCTGATTTTTTTTAGTGGTAGGGGAAACCGGAGTACCCGGAGGAACCCTACACAGACATGGGGAGAACATCCAAACGCCACACAGAAAGGCCCCGTCCTGGTGGGAATCGTTAGTTAGTTAGTTAGTTTATTGTTTATTGAAACAGGGACAGTGTACAAAACCATTAGTCTTTACAAAAGAAGAGATGATTTGTACCAGATTTAGCAAAGTAGCTATTTTCCATCTGCAGTCCCTGGAATCGAACCCAGGACCTTCTAGCTGTGAAGCGGAGGCGCTTACCGTGCCGCTACCATACCGTTGTTGTGTTAACATCCTCGTTTTCTTCTCGTCTTTTGACGCTTTTTTTTAGAAACTTATAGATTTGGATAATGCAGAACTGAAGAAAAATGTGCTCGGTTCAGGTGAGGGTTAAGAGGTTAAAGGGATATTTCAGGATTTTTGACATAGGGCCTCATTTCCTAGGTAAAAAAAAAAATCTCCAGAAATTAACAACTGTGGATAACTGGGAAATTAGGCCCTATGTCAAAAATCCTGAAATATCCCTTTTAAGGCCTTTTGATTGTTCTTTGTTTGATTTTATATTACGCTGCTCTGTAGCTCTTTGAGATTTGTGTTCAAATGTAAAGTGCGTTACAAATAAAATGCGTTATTCTATCAACTGGATTTAAATGCGCTCAAGAACAACTGTCAGTGTAAAATATGAAATTTGCTGCCACCTGCATAAACCCTGTGACTTTCATTTCAACAGACGTAAAGTGAAGCAGCCCTTGTACGTAAAGGCCACACATCCAGTGAGGAGACACTGACATCTTTCATCACGGCTCTAAAAATGTTCTACGTATCCACGCCGGGGGGAGGTACACCCAGGTGGTGCTTTGCTTTGTGTGATAATGATCACTGCTCACCGCCTTCACTCCTCCGCCGGGGCCCGGAGCTCGCCGTAAGACTCCAAATTGGCCCCGCAGAGAGGCCGCTTCCAGTTTTTTTACCATCTCGAGGGCAGTTACGATCACCGAAAAACCGCTCACAAACGGCCCCACCGCTGCCGCATGTCCATTACCCCGAGCAGTGGGGCAAAAATATAAAAGAAAGAAGCCTGCGACGGAGCAAATGGGGCAGAAAGCCAAAGCGCAGAAGTGGCGGGGGGAAATGACGCGAAAGATTTTTTTGGGTGTGAAAACTGTGAGAGGTGTGAGAAGGTATGAAAGAATTAATGAGCGCGGCGGAGAGAGTGTGAAGAGGAGCCGAGGAAAAGGTCAGAATACGCGGCCTGTTTTCGGAGGGGTTTATGAACGGTGTAAAGGATGAGGTTGTAAGGTTTGACGAGTCCCAAAAGATGTACGCGAACAAAATGTGGCATAAGGTCAATAAACGCTCCTACTTTGGGAATTTAAAAAAAGCCATCTGACACTATAATTATCATGTCTTTTTCTATGGACTGTATCCATGCAAGCATCACGTGACCGGTATCAAAAAGCAGGTATCGTTAAAGAGTTACTAACCCCCCTTCCAGAGCCTCAGCCTCAGAGCCTCAGATTTGAAAATCTCAACAGTAAAGGGGCGTTGCCTGGAGGACTGAGGGGTGCGTGGGAGGGGTGGGCGGGGTCTGGGTCTGTGATTGACAGGCCTGAGTCATCTGACTTTAACACAGCACCTGTAGCGCTACTCGTAAACAAAGTCCGAGCATGGAGTTCCAGCGAGCTAACTTGTTTAGCAACCTGTTCCACTGGGACAACTTTACAGCTCTCTCTACAGGAGAAGCATCGTGACAGACAGAGGCCTTGTACCTGAGACTGCTCTGAGGCGCTGGTTTATTTATTAGAGTGATTCCTCTGTAATTTACAAAGCTAGCGGCTTAGCATTGAGCTCGATCGATGTTAGCATCGCAGCTAAGGGACGAACTGTCCTTTCAGAATTTACCAATCTATTTTAGATGTAGACTTTTTGCTGTAGTCTACATAAGCATGGGAGATGTATCTCAGTGTCCTCAGCAGATAATGTGTGAGGTATAGAGACGTGACTATATGTATTACAAAGCTTTATTTTATTTTTCTTACAGCAAAGTGTACAAAACATCACATAAATAAAATAAAAATATCTTGTTGTGCAGGAAAACTGTCTTTGAGAAATTGTTTTCGGTTTGTCATTGAAGATAATACAGAATCATCCAGGTCATGTTTATCTAAAGGCTTGACTAAGGGTCTGTAACATTGTGGACCCAAAGACCCAGTTATTCCCCTAAGTAAATAGCCCAAAGTAATTTCTATTACTAAATTTTAAGTTTAACCAATGTAGCACGTTAACTAAACTACCACTGAATGATCACTCTGTAGAGCAAAGGCTATAATAAAGTCTCTATCTTTATGCTTATTTAGTTGAATGATGAAAAAATAATGAAAATTATAGATCTTCATTTTTCTTACTATTCTTACTAACACTGCTAACACTATACAATTATCTATAATACAAAAAGCTATACTAATAAAATCTACCTAAATGCTATGTTAACAATTCGCAAACCTGACAATCGATGAAAATATTCAACTCCAACTCGCTACGGGGGCGTGAGCGAGACTGGTCCACTTTTATAGCCCAGAGTGACAGGGCAACTGACGTCATCTCTAACACTCAACGTCATCTCAAACGCCTGCGCAAATAGGGGCGCCAAATTCAAAAATCAAATGCAGTACCGACAGTTCGTTGTAGATGGGGCCTCACTGACGGTTTTAGGCAGAAAGTTGATCTTTCAACTAATTTGCACTAAATAGCCAAAATAATGACCAGGACATGGAGACAACACTATTGGACACTCATTTATACAGTTTATCAGGGGGAAAAAGTGGATTTGAGGGTGAGTTACTCTTTAAAGTAGCGGTTTCGGGGGAAAAAAGAATGGTACCCAGCCCTAGTCACGAGTCACACGCGTACACAGAGCCTATTGCAGGGTATAATTTATGTAGGCAGACGCAAGTCAAACGGAATGCTTTTAAACTTCCAGATGCAATAACCTACAGCGCCACGACATTCGGGTGACAAGTTTCACCCTGGAAGAGGAGAAACTAATGCTGTCTTTGGATCGTGTGGACTTCTGAGGCAGCAGCAGCAGGAGGAAAGGAGAAGGCACGGAGTGGATTAGCTGGACTTCTGACAATGAACTGTAAGTTTGAGCTGTCTTTTTCCCCGCTTAAATGCACTCCACACTCACATTCAATCAACACATCACGGACATTCAGAAAAAAAAAAAAGTCAACAACGGCTGTCAATAATCTGGAAAAGGAATTGATGTCGCCCCGTCTGTGCTTCTACGTTCATCCATCCATTATTCGACCTGTCATATTGGACTGTTCCACCTGCTATTTTAATCTGTTAAACTGTCAAAAAACAAACGAAAGTCCCCAAGGTATCAAACACTGCAGCAAAAATCATAGGACTCCTCACACATCTGTAATTGAATCTTCTGCATTGGTCAGAACAAGAATTGGAATTCCCCTCATTGCACTGCGATGAGCCTGAAGCATAATATCAGTAGTAGGGGAGACCGGGACTATTTGTCACGCGGGGTAATTTGTCACATTGCTTTCTATAGCCACACTAGATGGCGCTGTGCACTGGTACTGATATACAGTATAATATGTGTATTGGTATTCGTCTTCTCTTCCAATAATCATTTTCTCATTTGGACTGCCAACATGTAATCATGTTTGTTCCTGAGAGGTAATGATTTAGTAATGCATGAATGTATCATGAAATCATGCATTGATTCATGCATAAGTTCATGAAAATCCTGCATGAACTCATGTACTATTATTATAAAGTGTTACCGGTTCCTGTTCTGTGCGATGGTGCAGTAATATACACTCACCTAAAGGATTATTAGGAACGCCTGTTCAATTTCACATTAATGCAATTATCTAAACAACCAATCACATGGCAGTTGCTTCAATGCATTTAGGGGTGTGGTCCTGGTCAAGACAATCTCCTGAACTCCAAACTGAATGTCAGAATGTGAAAGAAAGGTGATTTAAGCAATTTTGAGCGTGGCATGGTTGTTGGTGCCAGACGGGCCGGTCTGAGTATTTCACAATCTGCTCAGTTACTGGGATTTTCACGCACAACAATTTCTAGGGTTTACAAAGAATGGTGTGAAAAGGGAAAAACATCCAGTATGCGGCAGTCCTGTGGGCGAAAATGCCTTGTTGATGCTAGAGGTCAGAGGAGAATGGGCCGACTGATTCAAGCCGATAGAAGAGCAACTTTGACTGAAATAACCACTCGTTACAACCGAGGTATGGAGCAAAGCATTTGTGAAGCCACAACACGTACAACCTTGAGGCGGATGGGCTACAACAGCAGAAGACCCCACCGGGTACCACTCATCTCCACTACAAATAGGAAAAAGAGGCTACAATTTGCACGAGCTCATCAAAATTGGACAGTTGAAGACTGGAAAAATGTTGCCTGGTCTGATGAGTCTCGATTTCTGTTGAGACATTCAGATGGTAGAGTCAGAATTTGGCGTAAACAGAATGAGAACATGGATCCATCATGCCTTGTTACCACTGTGCAGGCTGGTGGTGGTGGTGTAATGGTGTGGGGGATGTTTTCTTGGCACACTTTAGGCCCCTTAGTGCCAATTGGGCATCGTTTAAATGCCACGGACTACCTGAGCATTGTTTCAGACCATGTCCATCCCTTTATGACCACCATGTACCCATCCTCTGATGGCTACTTCCAGCAGGATAATGCACCATGTCACAAAGCTCCAATCATTTCAAATTGGTTTCTTGAACATGACAATGAGTTCACTGTCCTACAATGGCCCCCACAGTCACCAGATCTCAACCCAATAGAGCATCTTTGGGATGTGGTGGAACGGGAGCTTCGTGCCCTGGATGTGCATCCCACAAATCTCCATCAACTGGAAGATGCTATCCTATCAATATGGGCCAACATTTCTAAAGAATGCTTTCAGGACCTTGTTGAATCAATGCCACGTAGAATTAAGGCAGTTCTGAAGGCGGCAGGGGTCAAACACAGTATTAGTATGGTGTTCCTAATAATCCTTTAGGTGAGTGTATAAGGCTGCCAATCAGCGCCAACACAAGACGGATGCCCAAGGACACATTCACTGCTGTTACATAATTGAGGGGATTGCCAGATGGTGCCATGCCATTAGTCCGACGCCCTCTTACCTAAATCTAATTTTATTTTTCAAACCCTACTCAATGGGACATTTTCGGACTAATGAGATGTCGGACTAATGGAGCGTTGGACTAATGGGCCGACCCCCGCCAGATTTCCCACGTAGTCTGACTAGAACAGGATTGCCCAAACCCATGTAAATCAGGGAGGTTCAACTTTCCTCTGAGCCGAGTGGTGACCTGTCTGGGCCAGCTAAGCAACTGTCTGTCTGTCTGTCTGTCTGTCGGCCAAAAGGAACAAGATATTGTCAAAATACATCGCGTTAGCTACTTCTAATGGACTGCTGCTGTTGTTCAGCAAAGCTGTGCAGCACTAGTCCAACATGGATGACAGGAGAGGCAAGGCAACTTTATTTATACCGCACATTTTGTACACAAGGCAACTCAGTGCCTTAGGAGAGCTAACTTAAGTGGCTGGATCAGTGCCGAGAATGTGTGTTGGGCCATGAAAGACTCCCATCAGAGCTACAGCTAACATTAGCTTGGTTCGACCAAATGAAAACATGAAATAAGCACCAGTAAAAGTAAAGACAACAATAGGCCCTTCCGCCATGTATGGCGCTCAGGCCTAACAAAACCATCTGCAACATATATAAAACGGACGGTAAAATTGTGTTGTGCTTGCTGAGTTTATCATTTATTACACACTTCTCGTCATCAGTAGTCTTGTTTAGGATATTGTAGCATAGGATATTGTAGCATAGTATCAACTCTAGCCATGAGTGCTAATCAGCCGCTGTCCAATAGTTGGATTTGAGCTTAACCATGGGGAGAGACCCTGGCGTCGACCATGAGTGGATAATTAAAGATCCGTAGGACATTGCAATTTACCCCAAACTGTAGACATTATTAATAGACCGTCATTACTCACTCCTCTCCGTTTATCATAATGACCACGTTCTAGGGAAATCATGGAGGATTTACAGACTCCTCCTCCCCAGCTCTGATGAAGCATGTTCCTAATAAGGCATAAGGGCGGGATCTTCACTGTAGACTCGGCCCTTGCGTGACGTGTAGCTCGCGCAGCTCTAATGCTAACAGTCCGACACTCATTAAGTACGAGATTTCAAAAATGTATCCTACGATAACCAGCCCGGTGCCTCTGATTGTGTCTAACCCAGTGTAATCACAGGAGGAATATCTAGCTGTAGACAGCTCCAAAAATGAGGCACCGGGCATTAAAGTTGTTTTTAACGTGTCTAAAGTCCAATGCATTCCAATGGGGACTAGCGGCTATATGGCGGTACTACAGCTATGGCAGCCATTGCCCCAAACCAGCAGTTCGGTCTGAACACAACCTTGTGTGAATCGGGGCTAACGGTTTGCCAACAACAAACATAAGAAGGCAAAGGTCAACCAGAAATGGTGCACATAGCAATCAACCCCTGCCCCTGCTGGCCGGGAGTTGAACCACTCCACTGCTGCTCCCAAAGGACATTCGATTAAGCCCCTGTCATGTAGCAGAGACACGACTGGTTAGGGCTGGGCAAGTAATCAAATTTGAATCTAATCGTGATTTTAATAAAGATCGATCACGATAATCGCGTGGTGCGTTTTAATCAAGGAGAAATGGCCAGTCCTGTCGCATTCTGGAAAAAAAATATGGACGGCGCAATGCTGCAGCGCCTGTCAGATCAATCCTAGGGAACAGTTAGCCTGGTTGGACCAGAATGATTCCCCTCTGTATTTTTGTATACAGCGGGGGATCAGTCTGGTCACCCCGCCCACGCTGGCTGTATCCACAAAATCAAACCGATCCCGTGCAATCAGATTCGTTTATTTGCCGTGACGTGTTGTTAGCGAGCAACGTCACAAAGTCCCTCAATAACAATCTACGAACGACGCACGAAAGAGTGAAAGAGCGTCTCCAATCGGCGGTAAATGACCAAAACACATCGACAGTAGGTGATTTTCGTGATTCATAATCCTGCGCAAATATTAACGCAAAATCACTAATAACACCGCATCAACGGCAGACGCCTGCCCTTTGCTGATTGGTTTAATCCGCTTCCTGTTTGCTTGCGTATCTAGCGCGGTGGGAAATGGATTTGACGCAGCGGCAGGGGCGTGCTGGGACCTAATTTCAGCCCGGGAATTTGGAGAAGACCGGCCCGGAATTATGGCTCCGTAATAGTGCGCTGGTCTCAAGTACAAGAGGTTGCTGGATCAAATACCACATTGTCAATTTTCTAACAATTTCTCTTTTCATATGGGCCGCTGCACACACAGTCTGAGCCTGATACAAACCCACAATCAGCACAAGCTATGTAGATAAAAACATTTATTTGACCACTTTTCTACCTTTCACTGCCTTTTAGTCTCTTAACACTTGTCTCCGCTGGATTGGACTGCACCAACTTGAACTAAAGCGGAGGGGTGTTCCACTTAAACACCCCTCTGAGTTAGTTCAATATGAAATGGTATCTCCCCGCCGCAAGAATGAAAAGTTCGATGCGAATATTTTTCAGATTTTCATTCATCAGTCGTTATATTGATAGATTTCCATGACAATTACGCTCGTGTTACTTCATTTATATCTGGAACAGCAGCTCATGCTCCAGCTGCAGCCCAGTTAAAGCCTTTAGGCCTGGTATAGTGAGTTATTATTTCATTATTTTATTCTGATGGCCCGGCCCAGAAGCACCGGAACCGAGCGGCCCACCGGGAAACGTCCCGACTCTCCCTATGGCCAGCACGCCTCTGCGCAGCGGTGACCAGACTCACTCGCTGGTACAGCGGTGAGTCTGGATTTTTCCACGCTAGGGAACAGTCGGCCCAAACAAATAGGAAGCAAGGGAGAACGGCACATGCGGCAACAAGAGGAGACGACCTGGTGATTTTACGTGTAAAATCAGCTACAAAGTAGCGCTAACTCGTCAATGGGCAAAACTGAAACACACGAGGAGCCTCAGAGGAACAGGACGCGTGTACTTGGATGAAGAGTTTACCTTCGAAGATAAAACTATCGATCTCTATTTGGACCATGTGGACCATTTTTGAGGCTGCAGCCGTGGATTAGCTGGACTCTAACGGTGAATTGTAAGTTTTATTGTATTTTATACTTGCTTTTATAAATGCGCTGTTTACTAGTATTTCTTTATGTACATATTAAGTTGTTAGCACTTCACTCCGTAAGTCGTGGCTTTGTGATGCTCTGCACTGAACACCAAACTCTCTCTGTCTGCTTCTGACATTCTTCAAACATTCACTTTTTTCTCCTTTGCAGATTTTTGTGTGTTGTTGTGAGGGGATGTTGTACTGTGAGGCTAGAAGTGTGGAGTTTGCTTTTGCTTTTGAGTTAGCTGCAGTTTTCATTCCGGCCGCAGCATCTGTTACTTGCTAGTACAGGAAAGGCCACATTTATAGTTTTTTCTTTAAAACAAAAAATCGAGATCGATAATCGAGATTGATCAATATGGGGGAAATAATCTAGATTTTTTTTTTCCAAAATCGCCCAGCCTTACGACTGGTTTAACTAGACTAGACTTCACATGTAAACGTAGTGATTGAGAGTCTGCACCCGTGGGAGCCAGAACTCGAACCGCCAACCTCCCACTAATAAGGCAACTTGTTCGACCACCAGAGCCACCTTTGCAATGTTGAAACTTAACTCCTAACTCAGTCAACTTTCCACAAACAAACCTACAATTAAAATCCATTTGATGTGTATGGTACCTGATAAGCCCCGTCTTAAAAAGATTTGAGCAGCCTTAGAGGGACACATTACTTTTTAACTCAAATTGTCGTTATCCGAAGATGACATTCTCCAAATGGCAACATGAATTGATTTTGGCTTCTCATAAATCTCTGCAAGCTTTTCTTATTCTGTTTTATGTTTCAAATTATGTGACTTACTGAGACATTTCCAACCCCGCGGAGCGCCGTTATTACAATATCGATCCGAGCTCCAACTTTTTACAAAAGTAGATGGCAATTCACCGCAAGTGCAAGAGACTATTTGGAGAAAAACATTTCAATTTTTTCCCCCACCTTGTTTTGAAAGGAAACGCACTTTGCAATGCAAGTTAGAGTGGAACTTTAAAAGCCTAAAACAGACATTCTGACTTCTACCTGCCACACGCGGGGACATATTCTTGCGGAAAATGTCTGGCTAGCCTGATTGGTCCAAAGAAAAGTATAGATTTTCCTTCCAAGTCTGTAACTTTGATGCATTGGGTGCTCCATGGTAGCGTCTGTGCCGGTGGGGATTTCTCGGTGGAAGTGTTTAGCGGCTAATGCGTGCTCCAAAGTGGAAAAAAATAAATAAATAAAAAGAGAAAGTGTCAGGAGGAGTCGTCTATATTTTTCTTTTCTCTCCTCTCTAAAACGTCGGAAATCGCACGGGAAGTTAGACGCGCTCAAGACAAACAAAGTATTCACACTTTTTATATATGGGATTCTTCACTCAGAGAAAGAGAGAGAGGAGACAAGGTAAGGTGTGACACAAATCCGTGTTATTTCTGTATTCCGCATACAGGCTTTAGCACTCTGAAATACACAAAGGAAAAGAGAGGATATGAAAATACCTCTTCTACAAAATTGCAGGAAATATATTTTGTCACTGCAGTGTAGCTAACAGCGGTCTTTTATCTACAGCTTATACGGAAAACCAATCTAAAGATCAACGTCCGTTACATCGTGATGATAGGATCTGAAAGGGAGTGACATTCCTTCGAACACAAAGGTCAGGTTGGCGAAATGCACAGTCAACTTTTTTTTTTAAACAATTTTATTGGTTTATTTGGTCGGGACAGTGCATGTTAATGAACATACATGTAAACATGCATGTAAACAAGCCACACCGGATTGTAGCCTTGGGCTAATTTGCATCCGTCCGTCCCCATGCGCACTCTCAAACATCCTTGGCTATTGTACATGTTTTTAGTGGTAGGGGAAACCGGAGTACCCGGAGGAAACCTACGCAGGCACGGGGAGAACATGTAAACTCCACACAGAAAGGCCCCGTCCAGGTGGGAATCGAATCTGGGACCTTCTAGCTGTGAAGCATGAGCTCTAACCGCTGTGCTACCGTGCCGCCCGGAGTTGACTATGGCGCCCTGGGGGATGTTATTCCATTCTCCCTAGAGCAGGGTAGGCAAGTTTGCTTGGTGGAGGGCCGAATTGCTTCATCGTCAAAATACCAAGGGCCAGACTCTCCAATTAAAGTAAAGTATCACTCTCTACAAATGCCAGTGTTGTACATCATATGTGGTCTAAATGGATGATCTGCTAAGACATTTTAAAGGAATTGACAATCATGTTCACATTTCTATAGTTAACAGGCATTTGATTTCTGATTTGCATATTAATATTCTTGCCAGAGGTTCTGTGATGGTGGGCCGGTTTTTGTTGCCTACCCATGAAAGCCACCATGAATGAATGGTGGTGGTCAGAGGGACCGTTGGCATAGATGTGCGCGGTTGCGACTGTCAGTATCCCCCAGGTGAAACTGAAGCTACAAAGGTAGCTTACCACCACCGAGTGTGGAGTGAATGTAAAATTGTCTCATGTAAAGCGCTTTGTGACCATATCTGTGAAAGGCGCTATATAAATAAAGATCTTCTTCTTACCCAGAACACGGTTGCAAACACGTTAGACCCATAACTTCTGAAAAATGCTATACAGACAAAATGTCCAGCAAATATACAGGCTAGTTCAGAACTGAAACACGCTCTTCTGAAAGTGTACATTCAGCTGCACAGAGATGGCTCTGGTGGACATCCCATCGTCCAGGCAAGTTTCTTAAATTTGGGAGTACAGTGGCAAGAAAAGTATTTGTTGTTTGCATCTTCTCCCCCGATATTGTTTCTTTTTCCACTACTGACAGTGTCCTCTGCATTTTCAAAGGTGGGGTAATAGCTTTTTAGCTTTTTACCATGTTACAATGTTGTATTCAAAAACAGACCACATCTCTGAGTAATGTTTGAATCTTCCCCAGTGGCTGTCCTTAGCACTGCAGCGGCAACTTCCAAAACTCCCCCTGAGGTCTTACTTACTTACTTACTTACTTACTTACTTACTTACTTACTTACTTAGCAAGTAACGTTTATTTATATTGCACCTTTCACAGACATAAAGTGCTTCATAAAATTGCAATAGAAATACAAAGTACAGTTACAGTCACAAAACAGCTCTTAAAACATCAACAGAATTAAGCAAGCGCAATAAAAGCGGAAGATCGATCCAGAACGTCGGCGCGATCGCCTGGAGGGAGCGATCTCCTCTGGTCCTGCTGTCCAATTACAGTGTTCATTTTTCCGATACTTGTGTACGTGCATGAAATGTGCATGACGAGAAGAGTGCATTAGTGTAAAGGGAGGCGTGCGCTTTGCGCTTGTTTGCGCTTTGTGGGAAGTGCACTTTGCTTTGCTTCAAACACTGCTATATGAATTAAGAGCCCCTTCACCAGCACTGAAGGCGCTCGGGCCTAACTAGTAGCACGTACAGAATCAGAGCTGCTAGTGCTTTGCTATTTGTATATTGTATTTTGTCTTTGTTTTTTCTTATTTATTAATTTTTCTTAACTTAGACTTTTGTGAAGCACTTTGGTCAACGGTTGTTGTTTTTAAATGTGCTATATAAATAAATGTTATTTGATTTGCTCTGGGCTTGCTGTCAGAGCAAGTCCGTCTGAAAGCGTCGGTTTTCGCAGCTTGACAGTGAAGCGCTCACACACTCGAAAGCTGCCAAATCAAATCTCGCCGTGCGAACGATGGAGGTTAACTGTGGGCAGAGTGGGGTAAATCCATCAGTGTCCGTCATATTTTCTTACTTAAGTGACCGTCCGACTCAAATACTGACAGAGGACGATGGGAAGCATCAAAGTGGGTTTTCAAACATCGACGATGGAGAGAGGGAGGAGATGGAGAGGCGAATGATTTCAAAGTGCAAAGTGTTTAATCTTAGGGCGCACCCATGTAGGAACTTCCTTTGGACTTTATACAGCTTATCACTGAGATGAACAGCTTAACCTGCCATAGCTGGGGGGTTTTCACCAGCTGTTTTTAGTCTGGTATTTGTGATAATCATCTATCACATTTTTGTAAAAGCCTGATCTATTCAGTAGTATCAAAGTTAAGAACTAGCACCTGCATTTAAAATCCTTGTGCATCACATCAGCTGCAACACTTTGCTTTGTAACTACGATGAATGTGTACTTTATAGAGCTCAACAGTCCCGCCCACTTCTGGTCACATGCTGGGAGCCGGAAGTAAAAAAAAAATCCCATTCATTTTAAAGAGGGGGTATTATGCTTTTTTCAATCACATAGCACCAGTCTATAGCATACTACAATGATGACATAACCTTCTGTTGGTCTGTATATGCAGTAAATTAAAATAACTGCCTTGAATAAAATTGCTCTCTCAAAATGGCTGTACTGAACGTCTTGAAATAGGCCTCTGTCTCTTTAAGAAGCTTTCCGACACGCCCCTTCAGCACACTGCTGTGGCATCTAAACAACACTACTGTGCGGGGAGGGGGCTCTGCTGAGCTGAGGAGCAGTGGTTGGTGGCTTGGCTGGTGACAAAAGGTCCAGAGGCGTCTCCAGGAGGTGGGGGCGTTCCTAGGAGGACTGAGGCATAGCTACACCTAAAATGGCTGCCGTCTAACTTTTTACTGATTACTCAAAAATATGTGAATGAGCCAAGGCAACACTCCAGGCATGTGTTTAATGAGGGAATGACATAATAACATGATATAAAGCTTGAAAAAGTCGATTTTACATAGTACCCCCCTTTAATGCATTGGTTTTTAGAATAGAGTTTAAAAGCACGACACCGGTTAGGCGCATTGCGTTGCCTTGTGTACGAAATGCGCGGTATAAATAAAGTTGCCTTGCCTTGCCTTAATCAGCTACGTGCTAACAGATATTTTACAGGAGAGAAAAACACTAAATACTTGAAAATACGGCGAAATTATTTGAGCTCTTTTCAGTTTATAAAGTTTAAGATTTATCTTCAATTTAAAATGGTGTGTTTTATGTCCATGAGCTAGCACAGAGATGCTGCAGGTGAATAGGGAAAAAATATATCATTTTGAGACATGTCCGATGTAGAGTTTTATTTAATATCTTTGACTACCCGCACAGCAACGCGACGGTGAGTCAATGGCAATGACAGTGCTACCTACTGCTCTGGAGTGTGGATTTTTAAGACTGTAAGAATAAACAAAACACATGGCCACATTTACTTTTCAGTTTGGAGCCTTTAAAGAAAGGCAGTGCCTCTCAAATGTAGTGGAGTAAAGCTATTGAGTTTTTGATCATTTTTGCTTCAGTCCGCTGGAGAGAAGGGGGAACCATTGATTTTGCATTGATGAATATTAACCCAAATCTTATCTGTGATCTGCTGGTCCTGCGCCAGCCCAAGCCGTATCCACCTGCTGTCACTGTAGCTCACTGTGGAATTTCATTACAGCACATTGCCTGCACCAATTCCAGCCCCTAAATGCCGCCTGCTATACAGCTCTGTGCCGGCACTCGCCCGTGTAACGTGTCAGTCCCAATTAGCTTTGACAAAATGGCCGTCACCGAGCGCTCCGGGTGAAGATTACAGGAGATTCTGTGGCGGCGCAAAAGTAAACAACGGCAAACACAGCATGGGCAGTGCAGCAGGTGAACAATGTTCTAGCATTATCATTACCATGCAGATGTTCTCAGACAGCGAAAGCTTTTACCAGGCAGACTCATTTTACAAGAGTGTAGTAGGTGTAGTTGTGGGTTTGGATCCATTTCCAATTTAGAGTTAGAATACTTGCCTGTCCAGCTGTCCACTCATGCCTTCCGTTTCAAAAGCAGGACCATCTGGAACTTTGCTAACAGCTAATCAAATCTCGCAAAGTTTTATATCGATCCAATCACAGACCGAATAAACCTCTAGTAAAATATTTCTTCAATGTACTGAACAAGAATGTACCGGCATAGATCGTAGAGAAGCTAAATCATTGACTGGACTGTGTTTTGGTAAAGTTGAGGAAGTTTCGCTTCTAGTCACAGAAGCTTCTTCTTAGATCTTTTTTGTCAGAAAAATACACTTATACCCAAACTGGAGTGGTCTAAATAAGACTGAGGCTCCTCCCAGGAGGAGGGAACCAAAACTGCCAAACACCCCTCTCAAGTTGTTTACAGTATCACTCAGTTAGCAAGTCTTTGTTCTGCTCTACTGCTGAATCACTGGGCATTGACGACCCAATAGCCTTAACAAAAGAGGGTCGTTCACCTGATCTCAATAAACTGTTACAGAGCAGGGACAAGGCATGCCTCAGTCCCCCATCTCTATTGACAATGACAACAACTTTGTTTATGATTGTTTATGTATTCAATGCATGTAAACACGCCACCCCAAATCATACACTGAAGGTGGTTTTCACACTGGCTCTGGTTAGGTCAATCTAAATGGGCTCTCGACCTGAAAGTATGAGTTCAGTCTAAACAGTCTAAACAGTCGGTGGTGTTAGAGCGGCTCCTCTCACACTCTGGAGCGGGTGTGGCGTGAAGACGGCCGACCTTGAGCCGAACCAGTTTCGCTTTCATTCGTCATGTTAGAGAGAAGAAAGGGCTTATTTTTAATGAGGACGCGCTGCATGACAGGACGAGGCAACTTTATATCATCAAGGTATGTCTCTCCTCTGTCCCTTTCTCTCTCTCTGCCTGCTGCACAGTAAAGCTTTCCTCCACCTTGTGCCGATTTAAGGGCATTTCTCCACCGTTTCGCAGCCTCACTGTATTTAACCACAAGAGAGAAACATGGGAATGTTTCTCTCATGGGAATAGGTTCGGCCAACAGCAGGTCATTGTTACATGGCTGATGGTGCGGCTTTTGGAGCGAGAGCTTGAGAATGCCGACTAAACCAAATACAGATGAAACCAGCGCGGCCTTGGGTGGGCCCACAAAGCGCTCCAACCAACGCCCTTCGATTCAATTTATATTTTGCACATATTAGCAAACAATCCAATACATCAATAAAATACAAAAGTACAGTGCAGGGAGAGGCAGAAAAACCTGATGGGCTTCTACATCTTCACCTAACAATAGATATAAAAATGAATACGGTACAGTATTGATTTTACACCTTAATTAAAGTGAGAAATATAACACCACAGAAGTAAAACTAAGTCATTCATTCAAAGAAACTCAGTGATGTGCCTTATGCAAGATGGAAAATTGACTCAAAAACGTACGTTTGTATCTCAAAACAAATTGTGCTCCAGATATAACTGTAACTGCAGCTATGAGCTCGTCCGGGAGTCAAACATGGGACCTTCACAGCACCACTGTGGTGCACCTGTGATTGAAAAACAAAAGGAGTGAATTAGTTTAGCTGAGCCTTTACCCTTGATTCCAGCCCATTCCGCTGTGGCGTTATTTCAATAAGCTTCTACAATATCGAAGAATCCAGTGCTGCATTAATTTTTCTCCAAGATTGATGATGGGAAAGTGTGACCACTGCGCAAAGCCTTCTCCAGCACATGCCAAAGATTGTCAACTGGGTTAAGATCTGGACTCTCCGGCGGCCGATCCATCTCATGTTCCCTGAACATGCCATCAGGGAAGAAGAAATTCATTCTTTAGGCACACAGGGCCCGAAGGACAGCTTTGCTCCAAACGCGACGGAGAGGGCGTCGCTTACAAAACAATAGACATTGACTAAGGCACTGAGCGCTGCTCTGCTATTGCAGCCTTAACATTCTTTTCCTCGTTTACATCACACTGTCTCATGTTCTTCCTTTAGCATTATAGACTTTTATAAGCTCTATCAGGTCAAACTAAAAACTTTATTTATCCCACTGTGAGTTAAAAACTGTCTGTGTCTGTGGCGCGGGTCTGAGTCTATGGTCTACACTCGGCCGAAACACAAAAACAAACAAAAGCAGAAAGAGTCTGATTGGAAGTTGTTCTACACAACATCGCCATTGGCCATGGGAGTTTGTCCAGCCCACTCAGTGTGCCAGGTCTGGAGCTGGAAGATCTCACATCAGAATCAGAACCAGAATCAGAATCAGAATCGTGTTTATTGCCATTGTTTGTAACAAGTTCACAAACTAGGACTTTTTTCTCGGTATATTGCCCCACCTAGGGCGAAAAGGTTACGCAATTTAGTCTGCGTTTAGAAACATTAATTATGATATTACTTTAATATTTATCATCATCATCATTATCATCTCAGGCTCTTTTCTATAATGCTGTTCTGTTTATGAACCATCTTCCTCCTAAGCTTCTCCATTTTCTCCTCTTCACCGACACTAAGAGTGCCTTAAACAGTTCCATATCATCGGGACATCCAGGGTGAGTAAAGTACTGTACTCAATCTATCTGCATATTGTCAAGGCCATTACCAATGCAGCGGTTGAAATCATTTCCACCACATTGTGTACAGGTATAAATTAAACTTTAATTGGCTCGTTTCACTTCTCCAGTCTGCCTCCGCTCAGTGAAATCGGAGCAGAAATAAATAGTGTGAATTAAATTAAACGCTTCCGGAATAATGATATCAGGCGTTTTTATGGAGATTAACAGGCGTCACGTTCGGAGCGCGGGTGCAGGGCTGAATACCAAAATAAGACTCATTATTTGTTCATGGGTTATTTGACTAATCTCCAAGATTCAGGTCTGCTGCTTTTAGAGAAATGACAGAAAATGACTTTCAACAAATGTTCCCCAGTCAAACAAATGGAATAGTACTCCGACTCAGGGGTTAGCCATCATCGCCTCACTACAATATGGTCTCTGGTTCAAGGTGGGGGCTAACCACAATGCGACACTGCTAATTGATAATGTCATTTGCTATAAGATGAAGTTAATTAATAAAATGGTACACGCGTTTGTACGTTGTGTGCACAGTCAGGTCCATAAACATTGGGACATCGACTCAATTCGTATCTTTTTGGCTCTATAAACCACCACCACCAAGTCCCAGGTTCGATTCCCACCTGGACGGGGCCTTTCTGTGTGGAGTTTGCATGTTCTCCCCGTGTCTGCGTAGGTTTCCTCTGGGTTTCCCCTACCACTAAAAAACATGAGAGTGTGTTTGAGAGTGCGAGTGTGGGACAACAGATCTAAAGTACAATCCGCCGTGGCGTGTTTAGATGCGTGTACGTTCATTTGCACTGTCCGAACCAAATAAACTAAACAAAAAAACATGCAGTGGGTCCGTGGGAATTTGAAGTCTGTACTGAATGTTTCGTACTAAAATAAATCATAAAATATGAAAACATTCCGTGAAACATAAAGATCATGCTCCCAGTTATGTAGCCTACCTACTGCATAATGTTGGGATTAGGTCATATTTATTATAAAAGACCTCATGGTTGCACAGTGACGATTAACTTGGCTCTCCAACACTGCTGCTCACAGGAGCGATGACAAATGTGAGGCAAACTCGTACTTTCAAGGAAAATATTTCATATCTTTGCACAGTTTGAGACTGAAATAGGAATCCGGGATCCATACAGCAGCAAACACTCACCTGAAAGTCTTTCCTCTTCATGAAGGAGTCATTCCTGGCTGATGTTACAGTGCTAATACTAATCACACTGTAATGTCAATCGGACTCTCAAAAGGTTATATTTATAAAGTGTCTGTCCCTTGGACCACTGTTGTATGAAGTCCACACAGAAAAACAAAAATCAAAACACTTTTTATGTTGTGGTGGACAGTAACAACTACAGATATGAAGTACTTTTACTTAACTTAAGTACATTCTGTGTTGAATGCCTTTTACATTTTAGAGCCTGTAGCTGTGCTTTACTCCACAACATTTTTAACTGGATTTAAATAAATTGTGATCTTTTTTTTTTTCAGTGACTTCAATCCGTCAGTTCAGTTCCAAAAAAAATTGGAATAATAAAATCCAAAACCCCAGCGGCTCATTTAGTCTTTGAAGTTTAACCATAGCACAAATTTGCATAAAAATATCACTAATATAAAGTGAACATGCTGATTTTGAGGTTCAAAAATAGACTTAAAAACATTACCTCAACTTTGATACATTACGTTTATACTATTAATAAATGTAAAAAATATTAATAATAAAACTTTGACGGGGCTCCTCCTGCTGGCAGCTGTGGGAATAACATATATAAAAACTAACTTTCTCTTTCGATTTACGGTGTAGTTTACAGCTTCAGCACTGCCTGATAAACACTTCAGGCGCAGAACGACTCAGAACCGATATGTTAGATTTAGGGCTTTAAAAATGTGGAGGACAGTTTTGGATTTCGACAATGACGGGATTATAATATATCCAGGAAGTACAGAACAAAGAGCTGACACCGTTGAGCAGTGGTTCTCAATTATTTTTTGCGGCACCCCCTTTAGGTAGAAGAAAACATCCCCCCCCCCCCCCCACACACACACACACACACAGGTATATATACACAGTGGGGCAAAAAAGTATTTGGTCAGTTCCCCACAGACTTTCTATTGGATTTCGGCCAAATACCTTTTTGCCCCACTGTGTGTGTGTGTATGTATATATATATATATATATATCAAGATCCATAAGTACATCAAGGACAAGGCTCCAACAGATGATGTGCTCAGTGAATGTCTCAGACAATGGGGAACAGAAGATGAGGTGCTGGAGGTCCCGTCATGGGAGGACAAGCCCCTACATGGGATGTACCACCGAAACATAACTGAAGTGGCGGATATCAAGAAATCCTACCAATGGCTAGACAGAGCTGGCCTGAAGGACAGCACAGAGGCACTCATCATGGCTGCACAGGAGCAGGCCTTGAGCACCCGAGCAAGAGAGGCCCAGATCTATCACACCAGACAAGACCCCAGGTGTAGACTGTGCAAAGAGGCCAATGAGACAATCCAGCACATAACTGCAGGGTGTAAGATGCTGGCAGGGAAAGCTTACATGGAGCGCCATAACCAAGTGGCTGGTATAGTGTACAGGAACATCTGTGCAGAGTATGGGCTGGAAACCCCAAGGTCAAAGTGGGAAACACCTCCAAAGGTGGTAGAGAATGACCGAGCCAAGATCCTGTGGGACTTCCAGATACAGACGGACAGAATGGTAATGGCGAACCAACCGGACATCGTGGTGGTGGACAAAGAGCAGAGGAAAGCCGTGGTGGTTGACATAGCAATTCCAAGCGACTTCAACATCAGGAAAAAGGAACACGAGAAACTAGAGAAATACCAGGGGCTCAGAGAAGAGCTAGAGAAGGCCTGGAGAGTGAAGGCATCAGTGGTGCCCGTGGTCGTTGGGGCACTCGGGGCAGTGACCCCCAAACTGGAGGAGTGGCTCCAGCAGATCCCAGCATCAGACATCTCGGTCCAGAAAAGTGCAGTTCTAGGAACAGCAAAGATACTGCGCAGAACCCTCAAGCTCCCAGGCGTCTGGTAGAGGACCTGAGCTTGGAGGAAAAAGAGACCGCGGAGGGTGAGGAAGAGTTTTTTATATATATATATATATAATTTACTTCAGCATTTAGGCAGCAATAAATATAATAATATATAAAATATTATTTATTAATGTGACCCAAAAATAGTGTGTTGATTAAAAATGTAATATTTTTAGTTAAGCGTTTGCTGTGATAATTTAATAATTATTCGCCAATATATTATTTATTTATTATTTTGGCAGTTTTGGTCCCCCATACAGACCACTAGGGATTGATTAACAGCAATGGGTGCAGGCAACAACAACAGCCATGTACCAACGACAAGAAGCAACGACATATACCAACGACATGAACCAACAGCAGAGAGCAACGGCAGTGACCAATGACAGTCAAGACATGTGCAGACAATTACATGAATCAACCACAGGGGGCAATGACATGATCCAACAACAAGGAACAACAGCATTAAACACTCCCAGACAGTGAAGTCATGTGTAGACCACATTATAGGCAACAACTACATATACATACATAATGCAACAACTACATATGCAACAACTACATATACAAAGACCAACAACAATTAGCAACAACATCTATACCATAGACATAAACCAACAACGCATAGCAACTACATGTTTAAACTGCATACTTTTGACACAAATGGAACCCCATACTTTTTATCCGCTTAGAAAATCGACATGTTTAATTTTGTGTAACTAGAGTTGGATAGTGTAACTTTTCACGTAACTGTATTTAAATAGGAGAAAGGTGGAACATCTTGGTAGCTTCTAACTTCACCCCAGTTTGGAGCTATACCTATGCTGGGAGAGGCTAAATGCTAACAACATTTGCGTGACTGAGCGCAAACACAAAGACCAGACAGTTACGCATCAACTCGTCTAAGCTAAAGTAAGAACATATCTCAGTTTGTAAAAACAGTGGTCTGTTCCTTTAACTGAATTTACATTTGAAAACGGAATGTGTTTGGTCTGATACTTTCACGTTTGCTTTTGCCAAGTAAACAATTGCACTACTTCTTCCACCCCTGGTTTTAAGTTACCGAAGACTTTAAAGTTCTTCGAGCGGTTGACCCTGACAACATTTCTTATTTCCCTCCGCGGGTTGTTTACGGCTCCGGGACTCCATCCCTCCTGAGTAGGCCAATAAAACTTGGGTACACTGTGTAAACTTCTCTCCTCTCCGTGATTCATTCTCAAAGTCTGCCGACCGCGGACAAATTTCCTTTTCTCTGCCTCTAAAATGTACAGGTTGTGCTATTCCCCTCTCCTCCGGGTGTGCTCCGAAACAGCCCAATGAGTGATGGCGCAGGTAGCACAGGCTGGGAGCGCCCGAAAGGTTAATTGGTTTTGTTGACCATCTGTCTGAGAATGAGGAGGTGCGATAGAGTTGAGAGACCTTGGATTGAATAGTAAAGACTGGCAATTACCTCCTCTGTCCTATTCATAGAGCAACTTTATCCATCAAATTAAAGGCGGCGGAGCAACTTCAGTAGGTTCTTTACTGAATCGTTGGAAGGGTCTTTTCTTCTCTGCTCCAGACTGACAGTATCTCAGTTGGTATCAGTGGTTTCGCTAGGGATAATTTCTCTCCAACCTTTTGACGGGCAGGGTCATCCGTCCTGATCTGTTATTTCCCCTCATTTATTAACCTTGCATGTTTTTTTAGGTGTTCAAAGATATTATTTATGTTAGGAGAAAATGGGAGGTTTCAGAATGGAGCGAAACTAAACATGAACAGAATCATTGAGCACGAATTTTGCAACAGAAATGTGTTCAAACTTGTGCGTACAGTAAAAGTCTCAAAGGGGGACGACTTATTCAGAGCGTCATCAGCTCGTCAGTATCAAGGCTCATGGGGACTGGTTGTGTTTTCTGTTGGTTTGGGAGAGACATTTTCGCCTTGACGCTGTGTTTTAGTGACAACTACAGTGACGTTTGCTTGAGGGCAGGTCTGAATCCATTCCGCGGGATTTGGACCGGTCAATACAGGACTCGTTTCTATTTTTAAGTCGTTTTAGGTCAACATGGTAACTCCACTTATAAAGCGCTTTTCTACCTTTATCAGGCCCAAAGCGCTTTACAGTAAGGAACCAGTCGCCCATTCACTCTCTCACTCATGCACCAATGTACGCAGACACTGGAGGGAAGTAGGGTGAAGTGTCTTGCCCAAGGACATCGACAGTGTGCATTTGCGTGAGCTGGGATTCAACCCACGACCTTCCGATCACGAGACGACCCGCTCTACCAACTGCGCCACTGTCGCCCCATTGCCTCTTGCGATGTGTTAACTCAGTCACTCACCTAACTAGGGATGGGAATTGGATAAGATTTTATTGATATCAATACCATGCCTGACTTGTCTGTGTGTTGGGGAAAAGCAAGGAATGAATGTGCTTTCGATAAACTCTATCAAAAAATACACATTGTTAGTTTTCCCAAGAAAAAAATATTTATTAAATAAAGCAAGTTTCCAAATACAGTGGTCCTTCGTTTATCGCGGGGGTTACGTTCTAAAAATAACCCGCAATAAACGAAATCCGTGAAGTAGACCGCTTTATTTTTTACATATATATATGTTTTAAGGCTGTAAAACCCCTCACCACACACTTTATACACTAATTTTCTCTAGTTCACGGGTTCTCCTTATGCCTGGTGTCACTGTGTGATTTATTTTTTTTTGTCATATATTATTTTTAGATTCACATTACAGACGTGGGGATGGTAACATCATGAGCTGCTCTTGTCTCCGCTGTGCACTTGTTCAAACTAAGAGACAATTGTAGCTACGACCAGAGTTCTATCGTAGCAGTTTCAGGCTTCAGAAGGCGAGTGTTTAGCTCAGGCGAGCGCCACATGCTAGCGGGTTTATTTTCGCGGAAAAGTTCAGAGAAAGTGTACGCGGTGTTTGACCCGCTCATGCCTGTGCTGCTGTGACTCTGAGCTGTGTAGTGTGTGCGCTGATGTGTTGACAGGACACACAAAGATCCTCTATGCAACAAGAGAAGCTCACTCTGCGACTAGCCAACCAGGACGCAGAATACAATGTGCGTATGGCGTTCATATGCTGTAAAAAAGCATACACAATTGTGCTAAAAATAAATCCGCGAAAGAGCGAGGCCGCGAAAAGTGAACCGCGATATACCGAGGGACCACTGTATACTGCGGCTCCTGCTGGCACTCAGCCTGCCTGGCATCCTCTAAAATATAATGGTAACATTTGTACTTTTCAACAAGTGTCTGTAACTTGTAACAGACTGATGCTGTTTTGTAACACCTAAACAACAGGACTCGGTCTCAGCCCAAACCATACAGATTTTCATCTATTTCTGCTTCATCCGGCGCTACCTTCTCCTCCATAGAAACTCCAAAGTCAGCCAATACAGCGCAAATAGACGTTTGCAGCAGCAAAGCGAAAACGTAGAACTGACACATTTATTGCAATGGACTGTTTTAACTGACGACACGTCTCTTGTGAACGCGTAAAACGGAGGGGAAGGGCAAAGCGGAGGCTAAGGGGTAGAATTGAGATTGGGCCGATGTTTCTCTGCTTACTTCGAAGCAGCGTCAACAGACTTGGAGAACCACATCATTACGCACGTGTGTCTAGCTCCGCGGCGCACTATGGTGTCCGAAAAGGGGAAAAAAGAGTGTTTTCAGAGCGGGAGCATCGATAAGAGGGATCGATAATGAAGTAGACCCGGTTCTGTTTGAGCAAAGCATCGGAACCGGACGTCTACTTGTAGAACCGGTTCTCGATTCCCATCCCTACACCTAAAAATCTCGTACACATTCGTCACTCTTCATCCCCTCTTTGACCGGCTGACCGAGTATTTCAGCGTCTGAGGGCTGTTCCCTCTCATCCCTCCACTCTGTGCTCTCAACAAGGTGAAAGGGACTCCGGAATCCTGCAGAGAAAATGGAGCTGAGCATTTCCTTCCCTCTAAAAGCACTTTTCTCTTGAGGCCGAACTGGCAAAATTATATATACTTTCCAGTGCTTTCAGCGCCTTCTTCTGCGGAGCGTTTCATCAGACCAGAAGAGGGATGGGTGTGGATTTAGCTCAGTGGAACAGTCACTTGACTTATGTTACAAGGGTCACAAGTCCTAAGAAAGTGTGCACACATATTAAGGGGACTTTACATGAGGTGACCAGATTGGGACACCAAGAATGATGAGCTGATTTTGTTTATTCATTTTAATTTTTTTGTCCGAGCTAGGGATGTAACGATTGAAAATTCTTGAGACACAATTATTGTGAGAAAAACTATTGAGATTTTAGAATTATATCCAATTATTGACATTAGAAAAGGAAAAAAAATCTGAGATTTTTCATTTTTCTCTTTTTTAAAATACTTTATTCATTACTTGGACTTGTAAACATTAATTAAAAAATATAATGCCTACAGACTCGCTGAATTTCTTCTTAAAAATATTAAGATAAACTGTATATTTGTAACTCTCCTCTCCCCGTGCGGCCCCTCCCATCGCTGCTGTGCTCAGGGACCAATGAGCTGCTCTCTTCCCCTTTCTCCTCCTCTCTCCCTTTCTCCTTGTCCCCCTCCTTTCTCCTCCTCTCTCCTCCTTTCTCCCTTTCTCCTTCTCCCCCTCCTTTCTCCTCCTCTCTCCCTTTCTCCTCCTCTTTCCCCTCCTTTCTCCTCTCTCCCTCTCTCTTCTCTCTCCCTTTCTCCTCCTCTTTCCCCCTCTCTCCCTCTCTGATCTCTCTCCCTTTCTTCTTCTCCCCCCTCCTTTCTCCTCCTCTCTTCCCCTTTCTCCTCCTCTTTCCTTCTCTATCCCCTTCTCTACGCTTTTCTCCTCCTCTCTCCCTCTCTCTTCTCTCTCCCTTTCTCCTCCTCACCGCCTTTCCCTCCCCTTTCTCCTCCTCCCCTTCTCTCCTCCTCTTTCCCCCCTCTCCTCCTCACCTCCTTTCTCTCCCTCTCTCCACCTTCTCCTCTTCACCCCTTTCTCCTCTCTCTCCCTTATCCTCTTTCTCCTCCTCTCTCCCCTCTCCTCCTCTTTCTCCTCCTCTCTCCCTTTCTCCTTTCTCTCCCTCACTCCTCTCTCCTAAGCCCCAAAATAAGGACATGCCTGGGAAAATGAGGACGTGTGGTCACCCTAATTTTACATCTCCAGCAGGTAGCAGATCTGTAACCTGGCGATAGAAATGATCATATGGTCTCCTTTACTTTAGTAATATGCCGTATTGCAGTTCTGAAGACTTTTGATGATAGCCCACACTGCTTCAGTTCTTTCTGCGTAGGCTTCATAACTCCTACCCTTTCTTCTGAAGAAATATTTTCTATTCTTTCTAATGCAAATATATGGTAGTGGCATTTTTAAAAATACAATTTAATCTGAAAATGTAATAGTGTGGTTCATGGCAAGTGTAACAGGGGGAAATACTCGGCGCTTTGTGCGTTTACGCCTTTGATTTGAGCCAATAAAAGAAAATGACTCTTACAAACCACCCACGGAAATGCACGGAGCAAACCCAGACGCGTGGCTTGCAGCTGTGTGACATTTGCAAAGGCAGTGGTATATAGAGTATATGTGGACGGATATGAAGCTGCTGAACCAACAAACTCTATTCTGAAGATAGAAATCTGCAACAAAGACCTTTTTGCGTGAAATTATTTTTACCAAATACAAAGCAGACGGGAAAAGAGGCAAATGACCTTCAACAACATACAGTACACTTCTCAACGTCAACACTTTGAGCAACACTGATCTTTTTACTTTTTTTTGTTGAATAACCTTCCATTAAGTTAAAAAGGCCTGGTGCTGATTTTGTTTTTCTTTTGTGTTGACAGCAATGAAAGATGAATCTATTAGCTGTAGTTCAAACTCATTCCCAAATCATCCCTCACATCCCAACTCCTCACATCAGAAACACGTGCAATAGGTCAATGCAAAGTCCAGTTGCAAATACGGCCGAGAAACCGGAAGCTCGGACATAAAGATCAGCGTAAATGTGCCAAAACTTGCGGGACATAGGGAATCAGTCGAAAAGCACCATAAAGTAGAACTAAAAAAAAAAACTATCTGAAGCAGCGGAAAAGAGAAATGTTGAGCTCAAGCCTGACACTCCCACAAAGAAGAAAGAGCTAAAGTTGGCCTGTTTGTTAGCAGGTAAGTCACTGTGACTTTTTATTATGTTGGGTCATGTTGTGCGGCTATAGGCGTTGGCAAGTTTGCTTAGTAGAGACTTTCTTCATTGTACAAAGACCAATGGCCGAACCTGCCTGGCCCAGAGTAAAGCACCACTTTCTATGAATTGGAAAGGGAGTTCAGCCTTGTGTATGAAACTGTTCTTCAGTCGACTGGACCTGGCCCATAGATTCCGCAGTCTCCTCCCTGAAGGCATTACCTTGAAGAGTCTGTGTGATGGGTGCGTAGGGTCCCTGGTGATTCTGACGGCTTTGCGGGTGAGACGGGTGGAGTACAGGTCCTTAATGGAGGGGAGAGGAGCTCCGCAGATCCTCTCCGCTTTCCAATGGTTCATAAAAAGACTGATCTCCCAACATAAAAATAAAGATGAAACCTATCCATGGAGCATTCAAACATGCTCCCCGTGCGTGCCATGGTTTTCCAGTGTTATAATCTGCAGACTGGAGCGGCAGCACATTTGCGACAGCAGATACGACCTGTTCTGCCGGTGAGCGTTAAGCACTTTTTGCTTGTCTAATTCGTGGTAAATAAGCAAATTAAGCATTAATAAACGGCAGTGCAATGAACTTACCATGTGTTTATTCCTACATCATGAGTATACACTACAATAATATATGGTGTATTTAAAAAGTATTTAAAGCTTTCAGAATACAGTACTGTGATTGGCCAGAGCATGTGCTTTTGTTTTGGTCACAATTACGGCCGAGCGAGTGCCGACCCACGCAGCGGGACCGGCTGTAGCTACATCTCTTTCTCTCTGGACACGAACATTGATTAGCTCACGATGGGGTTAATAAAGTTTTTAGTTTGACCTGTGAGAGACTATAACAGCTGCTGTAATAAACCACGCCTCAGTCCTCTCTCTTTTTATTATCGACGCCCTCTCGCACATAGCGCAACAGCTGCACCGCATGGACGATAACCATAGAGCTTGAAGCTTGCGCTGTCCTTGCGCCAGGCACAAGATCTATAGTACTAAGTATAATATTTGTCAAAGTCATTGAGGGCCAAAGGTTCTATAATGTATGGCCGGATTTGGCCCCCAGGCCTGATGTCGCCTACCCCTGCTATATGGCCATACCATCTCCGTAGTACAATCATGACCATAGACTGTACAAAAGAATAGACAACTCCTCCTCACTCCTCCCCGTTTACCATAATGACCACGTTCGAGGGGGAAATCATGGCGAATTTACAGGCTCCTCCTCCCCAGCTCTGACGAAGCATGTTCCTAATAAGGGCATAAGGGCGGGATCTTCACTGTAGACTAGGCCCTTGCGTGACGTGTAGCTCGCGCAGCTCCAATGCTAACAGTCCGACCCTCATTAAGTACGAGATTTCAAATTTCAAAATTTTTCTTTCGAAAACCAGCCTGGTTTCTTTAATTGTGACTAACCCAGTGTTATCTCAGGAGGAATATGTAGCCGTAGAAAGTGTAAAAATAGAAACCAGGTGTTAAAGTTGTTTTTAACGTGTCTAAAGTCCAATGCTTTTCAATGGGAGACTAGCGGCTACATGGAGGTACTACAGCAATGGCGGCCTCCAGTGTTGCGGTCGTAAAGCAGAGCAGCCAGCGGCCATTGGTCATGACCTTGGTTTCATAATAAATGAACAGGCTAATGCCAATGCAAATACCAATGCGGCTAGTGCTAATGTGCAGCACGTCACCTCCATGGGACAACGCTAGTTTAACCAGTTCCCTGCCATCTACCACGTGTAAGTTGTGTTTTGCTAACACAGATGTTGCACATATTTTCAGAAAGTAGTCTTAGCTTTCAACTGAGGCATTACACTGGTCTATGAGCAACAAACGCGTGACAAAAAAGCAGATGAAAAAAAACGGGATGAAAACACAACAAAAACACATCAAAAAGGGACAACAACGCAACAAGTATGGGACAAAAATGTGCCACAACAACACAAGAAAAATAAGCAAGAAAAACACGACCAAAACATGTCAAGAAATCGTAAAAAAAATAATAATAATAATCGATGGAAACGCGACAAAAAGAAAAAGAACGTGTGCCTGGAAAGCAGAGCGACAAAGAAAGAGCTGAAAACACGACAATAAAACATAAAAAACAAACAACAAACTGACCCTAATCCTAACCTTAAGGATAGTGGAGTTTACTACAGGCGTCGCATTGACATTCATTGAAATAAATGTGGCGTGTTTTGGAAGTGAGTAATTCTGCAGCTTCACCATACTCCGATCTCTCTCTTCAGTGACCCTCATGACCTGGAACCCGCAGTGTGCCTTTTAGACAGCGATTCCGGTGACTCCAGCGTCCCATTCCAGGCTTTAATACAATGAGCCTAATCTGAATGCATTACCCTCACGTGCGGCAGATGGGCCTTAAACATGTTGGCCGTCTCACAGAGGAGCAGCTGGAGACCGTTCCATCATCCACGCGGCTTCATCCAGGGCACATTTGGACCAACATCTGCTGACATTCACTTGAAGGATTCACCGAAAAAGTCGCACGACGGGGAACGAGCCGCGGGGCCACGAGTCGACGCTGAGAAGAGGATCATTTGGAGAATGTTTGAGAGTCACTGTTACATTTGTTTGTACGAAATAAACCATAATGTGAATTGCTATGGGTTTTTCTCTCAAGTTTGAGTTTGTAACTCTGTTGGGGCATCGTTTCTCGAGATATTGTCTTATAATTGTAAAGTACATTAAAAACGGAGAGGCGATGAAATAGACCATGAAGCTTCCGCGCAGTCAACACAAGAAACTGCTGTCACTGAACACTGTACTGGATTCTAGAAATTTGACTTGTTTTTGGTCCAAATTCGCAACTCGTTATTCAGTTATATTATGTTGAGGTCTCAGGAAAGGACATACCGAGCGTCACACCAGCTCTGCCTCAGGTCCAGACGCGCTGAGGAGCTGGGACGCCTCGGCCAAACCACTGAAAACCACACTAGAATCGAATGCACAAGACTGGGCTGGGTTTTTTGAAAACCATGAACAGCCTGATGTAACATCACCAAAATGTTTGTTTGCAGTGGAATGTCAACACGTTAACTGGGCATTCGAGCGTCTCCCAGGGAGAGCAGAGGACACGCTTAAAGTTTACTATAAACATCACAATCAATCAATCAATCACAATCAATTTCCCCAAATTATTCCCCATTTTTTTAGACATTTTTTCCTTATTTTTGCTACAATTTCCCCGAATTTGCCCTTATTTTTATTGTAAATATATTGTACCTTTCTATATCTTCCATTATTATTCCGGTTCTAGATGACAAATATTTTAGTTATAAGTATTGGAAAAAGTTCAGGTATCGGTATCGAAAACCAAGTATCGTTAAAGTACTGACATCGAAAAGAATGTAACGGTACCCAGCCCTAACCGCCGCTTTGGTTCAGTTTATTGATACATCCTTTGGGGAACAAATGCCACATGAAAAAAGCTGCTTTATCCATACACTTTCCTATTGTCAGCGTTTGAATGAGTGAAGCGAGGTTGCTACTGAAGGCCTTGACTGAAACCCCATGGCACACCTCTGGGTTTGATTTGGAGCACGCCTCTTCGAAGGGTGCATCTTCACCCGCCCTGCAGGTTTTACACAAACAGATACAGTGAGCTATTAGCTCACGTTTTACACAGCTTAGAGCCAACATTCATGCATTGATTACACATTAATATTACTGAAGTAGCTCATCAATATCCTCTCTGTTTCACACACAAATTGGATAGCTTGACAGGAGGGGCGGCGCACACACATTACACACTGTGAGGGTTATTTACTAAGCCTGGAGCTAAATTGCAAGTAGTAGCGAGTGGGCGTGTTGCTCCTGATTTACTATTAGAAACTGCGTATTATTAGTGCCGCAAATGAGATATGCAAATGACTTAACTGCGCGAGCACAGTCTACGCAAAACTGCTGCGGTTTTGCGGCTCTTATTCCTGAGCGCCTTTGAGGAAACATTTACAAGTGATGACAGATAAATGACAGATGTCCACATTCGATAATTATCACTGTTTAATAAAAAACGAATTATTAATAGGCTATAGCTAATAAATACTCTTGGCTTTAAAGAAATAGTCTATAGATACTGCCTGTGATTTGTGTTGGTTGCCTTCAGTCATTCCGACACCTCTCCATTGCGACATCCCGTCAATCTGACACTTTTGACACTGCTATTCCGACAATAGGTCTTTAAGGTTAGGGCTAAGGTAAGGTTAGGGTTAGCTTGTAAACTCCACTATCCTTAAGTTTAGGGCTAAGGTAAGGTTAGGGTTAGCTTGTAAACTCCACTATCCTTAAGTTTAGGGCTAAGGTAAGGTTAGGGTTAGCTTGTAAACTCCACTATCCTTAAGTTTAGGGCTAAGGTAAGGTTAGGGTTAGCTTGTAAAGTCCACTATCCTTAAGGTTAGGGCTAAGGTGAACGTAAACTAACAAACTAACGTGTGTCGGAATGGCGGGACGTTGCACAAAAGATAAAAGTGTCACCACTCCGACAAAGGGGGAATAAAAATTAGACCTCAGTGTCCGAGTGGGGGGTGTCGGAATGGCAGGGTGTAACCTATTTAATCGTGTACTTGCATTTGTTGGCCTCCACATGCTCATCCAGCGGTCTCCACGCGCTGGTCTGAGGAGCATGTCACCTGCTGGGGATGGGCAATACCACATTTTTTGGAATCAATATGATACCGATACTTTTGGGGTTACTTTTGTCGATACCTATACGGATACTGATACTGGTCATTTTACATGGGTGAATGTACTGTATTTCAAATCAATATACATTTCTAAAACTGGTTATGTTATATAATTAATAGGTAAATTAAAATGATATTACTTTACTGGTTAATTAAACAATGTTAATGTGAAATTAAATACATAACAAAGTTTGAAATTAATACTTCAATGACAAACTAAATCTAAACCAGAATGATATGGCTGGCTCAGTTTAATCCTCTGCTGCTGAGGACTGTTTTGGCTCAGAACAAAGATATCAATCGTCCTTTCTGCCACGCCTTCTATTTACATATGCAAATTCGTATCGATACTTTTTGCCCAATATTGATACTTAAAAAGTAGCCGTTTGGTATCGATATATCAATACTGTGGTATCGATCCGCCCATCCCTGTCACCTGCTGCGGTACGGAGCGCACAGGCCACAGTCATGGTCATATCTGGGATGGAAACTAGCAGGAAACAGCTCAGTGCTGCTGGATGTTTGTCCGAGGACTATGAGGCTTTTACCATGGACTCCTCGAAAGCAGAGACTATCAATCCAGCAGGAATACACGTGCGTACCGGCCCGCACTTTGGAGAGGCCCGGGGATGAGCGGCAGGTGAACAGTCAACGTATGGATCGTGCCTCCTCATGTAGCCTATCATCAATACGCCGTCACCGTTGTGCACAAACTCCGCAGACTTCGTAAGGATTAAGGACTGTAAAAGGACATGGGACAGATTCGTGGTGCCGGTTTTTTGGACAGCGGTAGTGAACTGCAGTTTAAGAGTCAAAGGAAACAAGGTCGCAGGTAAGGTGTACTTTCTTTATAAACCCGCACACCCTTAAAGGAGCCATATCATGCAAAATCGACTCTTTGGAGTTTTAACCATGTTGTTATGCTATTTCCTTCTCAAAAACACCCCAGAGCGATTTTTGGCTTCATTCACGCAGTTCTAAGTAATCCTCTTGAATCCTACCTTCATTATTTTTTGTTGTAAGAGAGAAAAAAAAAGAAAAGAAAAAAAAGGAACTCTCTGACGCGTCTGTGCTGTCCCGGGAGGGTAAACAAACGCACCCCCGGCTGGAGGATCGAACATAGATCCATGGATCCGAACAGAAGTGTTGTTTTGAAGACGGAGCTCTTTCTAACCTACTCAGGACACGTCTGTTCTTTTTTCTTACCGAACGATAATGTCACGGATGCGCGTTTGGTTCTATTAGATCCATGGTTTGGCTAGAGAGGACTATTCAACCTTTTAAAGAAGAGTGCACTCGCCAGAAGTTGGAATTTCTTTCTGGGATTCAGCTACTATGTATATCAACCAACCTGATGGATGCTTGGTGAACCTTGGCCAGAATCAAAGTGGATTAACTTTTATAACCATAACCCGATGGGGAGGCCAGGCTGAGCGGTGAGTCAATCAAAACGCGTGTTAGCATGTGTGTTAGCCATTTATGAAACTTATAACTGCATTATGTGAAGTAACATCACTTTTTGCAGCGATATTTATATTTATAATACTGTAAATGTGGAATGAGCGGAGAGAGGGGCGGAGTTAACTGAATCGAAGCGTCTTGTCTTCCGGGTAGGGAAAATACCCCCAGAAAATACTTATATTTCTCTCAAAAATGAGTACTCCATAGTGATAGAGGTACAATATATCATATATATGCCTATAGTTTACTTTGGAATGGCTAAAATAGCATGATACAGCTCCTTTAAAACAACACAATTATTATTATATCTTTGTAAATGAGCCAGATACAAACATTTGTAAACGTTTAGAACACCACATTGGTGCACAAACTGCATTATATTTTTCTGCGCGAAGGTTTACACCGGCTTCTCCCACGTGCTAATTCCTTGCGCAGTTTTACTTCAGATAGTTATGATAAATACGACAGCGCTCGCTAAACGCTATCATTTGCATTTTCCCCGCCCCTAATTTTGCGCATCGTGGCAAAATTGCCTCTGTTTGCATATTCATGAGGACAATGTGCTAAGTTTGCTCTGCGGCCTCTGCTGTTTTTTAGAAACACAAATATCAACTGCACTTGCTTTTTACTCCACGTTAGTACACTCTACCGTGCTTGTACGTGTTAAAACGCTTCGTAAATGACCCCCTGTGTGCGTCTGTGAAACTACTGGATATTTTTTATTTAGCCGTTTCATTTCAATGTTGCATTTGGCTCATACACAATACCGTCACCTCTAAGCAGGGCTCTATTCATCTTCTTCTTTCTTTTTTAAAAATAGTCACTCGCGAAACGGGAGAAAATAATCCGATTGTGAGCGGCGAAGCATTTTTAATACCGTCAGTGAAGCTGGCAGATTTTTTTTATTTAACGATGCACTTGACATTGGCCACTGAAACGAACCTCTGCTCAAATAATAATACAAACTAATTTACTGCCGTTAAACCACGATGAACACCCGACTGTGATAATGAAGTGCTCCTTTTTTCCCACCCCTTTAAAACTTCTCCAATAAATTCAATCTGGGGCCATTACTTTCAATATATTACGGAGTCAGTTTGATGCCATGATTTATATCTGTTCAAAGGCCCATGCTGTGGACTGACTTTGAGCTTTTCCACCAGGCTCTAATGCTGCGTCCGTGTTTTTAAACTTCCTACAGATTCACCGGACTCGCTCTAATCAGTTCAATGCTAGAATTGGCTTTGCTACAAAACATTTCTTGCCAATTTCTAACAGCTATTGGCTTCATTAAATCTGTATCACTCCATTCCATGCACTCCCTGCAAGCAAAACATAAAATGTATAGTATGTGTGGAGCTAAACAGTCCTGTCTCCCGCAGGGTTCTGGAAGTATAGTTCTGAAATGAAGAGTTTAAACTGAAACTAATGGATGGTATTGTGTCTCAGGGCTCTTTGAATCACTGACATCAATCTCAGACGCCTGGGACGATTAGTTGTCAGGTGAATTCCAGTTAAAGGGATATTTCAGTGTTGTTGATGTCTGGAGATATTTTTTTCCTTAAATTCATGCAGTTCTTATATTTGAAGAGCTTAGGGGTGCTAGGCTAATGCTAGGCTAACGCATTACTATGGTATCAGCAACACTGCATTAAAAACAGTCTGACCCACTCCACAGTGCACCTGAGGCAAATCACTTATAACACCAGACTAACCATATAAATGTCTGTGTTAATAGAATATTATTTGAAATATAACTGACCTTGTATCACATGAATTACCGCATTTTGAGGGACTATTTTCTCGCAGATCACTCCGCCGCTGCGTTAGCTTACAGCCACGAAGCTGATGCTGCTGAAATATAAGTTATTTTAAATGCAAATGGTTATAATGATTCTATCGACACAGACATTTATATTGTTAGTCTGGCGTTATAAGTGATTTACCTCAGGTGCACTGTGGAGTGGGTCAGACTGTTTTTAATGCAGGCTAACTGATCCCATAGAAATGCATTAGCCTTGCCCTAGCCTAGCGCCACTAGACTCTTCAAATATAAGAACTGCATGAATTTAAGAAAAAAAGATCTCCAGACATCAACAACACTCTGGATAACTAGGAAATGAGGCCCTCAAAATGTGATCCTGAAATATCCTTTATGGGTAAAACTACTGAAAAAGGACGTTCCACATTATTAAGCAGACCACCATTTTCAAGCAATATGGGAAAGAAAAGGATCTCTCTGCTGATGAACAGAGTGAAATAGTTGAATGCCTTGGACTATGTATAAAACCTTTGACATTTCATGAAAGAATAAGCATAATCATCGCACTGTTAAGAGATTTGTGGCTGATTCAGAGCACACACGGGTTTATGCAGATAAAGGCACAATGAGGACGGTTTTTGCGAGACAATACATCAGATTAATAGAACAGCTGCTAGTTTAGTTAGTTTAGTTATTGATGTAAACAAGTTAAACAACAATCCCGTCCTGGAACCGCCACCTTAAATGATCCTGGAGCTCTGTTGCCGGGGGCTTCGTGCCCTGGTAGGGTCTCCCATGGCAAACAGGTCCTAGGTGACGGGTCAGACAAAGAGCGGTTCAGAGCCCCTTATGAGAGACCAACATGCCCATTTAATTGTGAGGCCGTCCTCCCGTGAACCTAGGTCCTTCTAACCGCTGCGCTACCGTGCCGCACCCTGCTGGTGCCTCTGGAGTCTCCCAAACATCAAGGTGTAGGACCATCCAGAGGCTGCAGTTGTGCATAAACCTTCTATTCGGCCTCCCCTAAACTGTTCATTGAAGCTGACGAGTAGAAACGACTGCAGTGGGCCAGAAATACATGAAGACTCATTTTCAAACAGTCTTGTTCACTGATGAGTGCCGTGTAACCCTGGATGGTCAGATGGATGGAGTAGTGGATGGTTGGTAAATGGCCACTATGTCCCAACAAGGCTGTGAGATCAGTACGGAGGGGCCAGAATCATGGGGAGAGAGCTGGTCGGCCCCTTTAGGCTCCCTGAAGGTGTGAAAATGACCTCTGAAAAATATGTGGGAGTTTCTGACTGACCACTTTCTTCCATGGTTCCAAAAGAAGAACCATGCTTTCCCTAACAAAATCCTCTTCATGCATGAGAACGTACCATGTCATGCTGCCTCTGCATCATTGGCTCCTATGGGCACAAAAGGAGAGAAACTCATGGTGTGTGAGAAAAATGTCATTTGCATAATAAGTTGGAACAGGGTTTAAAAGCTTCTTGGGAAAAAAATGTGTCAAAATAGCGACAAAAATTTGACGCAAATGAGCAACGAAAAAGAGACAACAACCTGACATAAAAGCGATGAAAGCGTGCCAAAGCTTTCACAGAAATTTGACGTTTTGGATGTGCCTGTCAAACTTCTGTTCAGTCTGAAGTCGGTTGAAAGCGGTCTTATTGTGAACCCCGAGGTCTCTGAGGCAGACGAGCCCAGAGCACCAAGGTCATTTTTGGTCGAGGGGATGATTTCTTTGCGGCGATTTGGAATGGGTTTTTACTTCCTGAACCATTACCGTTGCCTGATTTCCCTATAGCATAGCAATGGTTTCAATTTGAACCCTGCAGCTAACCCAGTTGTTGCCTTTTACCAAACAAAATGGCAAAATGTGGCCATGAAATGCTCAAAGCGGCGTCATGAATTTGCTTTCCATGTTTTTCAATGGCAAGTGCTTTTCGCCTTGATTCTATTGTTGGGTTTATGCGGCGATCTGCTTAGACACACATCTCCAAACATGAAGGGGGTGCATTTAATTACGCTGAAGTGTCGGAGGCAGATTTCAAAGACAAGGATTAGGCCCATAATCCAACATGAGAGCTGTTCAGAGCCGCTGGGATTAGCTCATGTGGGGCCTGCGTGAGTCCCAGGGGATTCGATATGATTTTAATCCATGGGAGGATAGCACTCCTACAGACGGAGACGGGAAATTTGACAATATAAACAGGCCAGCGGCGAATCTCAGAGCAACAGCCTTACTTACCATTATTTCAATTTGTAGAACAAACTATCAGCGCGGAGGTGACTGTAGACATGTTTCTAAGCCTAAATTATGCATGAAATATCCTTTGACACTTGATCAACGTGTAGATTGATGGAACAGCACAATGATTAACTGGCTGATTTGCTCTTGCAGTCAAAATCATGAACGTTTAACTCTGTACATTTAATATACAAGGGGTTTCCTTGACCACAAAACATCAAGGCTAAGATTTCCAAAGCAGTCTATGAAGCCAGAATAAAGCATAAATACAGGAACTTTATTTGAGGTGTAACCAAAAAGTGCCAAAAAAGGAGCCACAAAAAGTGCCGGAAAAACACGACTAAAAAGTGACAAAAACGAGACGAAAACATGACAAAAAAGTGCCAACAAAGCAGAGGGAAAAAAACGATGAAGAAAGCAACAAAAAACCAGACCAAGAAGAGATGAAAACATGTCAAAAATGGCTTAAAAAATGTGACAAATCCGCTGCGACAACGCAACAAAAAAGTCACGATCATTTTTGTCGGCCTTAGCTTTCAAATGAGGCGTACACTGGCCTGTAGGCTGTGAGCTTTTAGATTTGGGTAAAGCCAAACTGGAGAAAATGTGATCGGGTAGGGGGGTAAGAGGTTACCCCACCCAGCTGTTAGGGAGCTGGGTGGGGTTTGTTGAGGGGAGTTACTGCCTCTTCAACTGGCCCTCTACCCTGGCTTTTTATGCACCACACTATGCAGGCTTACATCATATTCACATATACTCAATTAACAAATTATAATAATGATAATTAACCAATTAAATTATATTAGGATGGTAATGACAACTGGAGTAGCAAGATCTCAGAGTATATATGTATTAATGACCTTTTAACATAAAGTAGCACATTCTTTTGTTTTTATTTTGCTGTTGTTTTTGTTTTATTCTTCTTCATCATTTTTGTTACTTTGCCCTTGTTCTTTGTTTTGATTTGCTACTTGTAATATTAAATGTAATGTTATTATTTTTTTTGGGGTGGGCGCTTATAAGCCTTTGGCTTCAGCCACTCCTTGAGCAGGTTAACTGCTCAAAAAAAATAAACTAAATGGAACGACCTGCCGGAGGAGCTCAGGACCGCAGAGAACGTTCATGTTTTTATAAGCAGGCTCAAGACCGACCTTTTTAGTTTAGCTTTTAACTGATATTTATTCTTGCTAGGCCTATTTATTTAATTGTTATTAATATTTATTTATTTATGTTTTCTTTATGTATTTTACCTCTCGGTCTTATTTAAGTGGTCCTTATATTCTTATTTTTACTTATTTTAACCATTTTTATGGTCTCTCAGTTTCCTCTGGAGGAGCCCTCTGCCTCGGGAGCGGTCATTGGCTGTGGCTGCTGGGGTGCTGTCCTGTGGGTGTCTGGATGGAGGTGTGGTGTTTCTACCGCGCCTCCTCCGGGCGCTCTGTGCTGGTGCCCTGTGGCTGCAGCCGAGATGCCGTTCCCGATGCAGACGGCTCCTTGGATGGTGTTTCCTTACCTGGTTTATCTGTACTCAGCCTTACCTCAGCCTTATGTCCATTGCGTCCATTGTTTTACCTTGAGTGTGTGTGTTGTGCTTGTGTGGTGTGTCTCTGGGAAGGTGGGTGGGGAGAGTGTGAGTGCGACAATGTGTTTGTATTTGTGGGAGGAGGTGGGTGTGAGAGAATGTTTTTAAATCTGTAAAGCACTTTGTGTTACATGAAATGTATGAAAATATATATAAATAAAGATTGATTGATTGATTGATTGATTGATTGATTGATTGATTGATGATTGATTGATTGAATAAAAAGTATTAGACCACACTTTTGCCCAGTGACTCATACAGAACAGATCTTTAAGATGTTTAGATAGAGAGTCAGAGCACAGTCAGGCCACAACGTATCAGACGTGTCTAGTTAGACACGCAGCCACAGTTTACCTGGAGGCTCCGGAGGACGACAGGTCTGTGCATCTCTGGAATACAGACGAGTACTTTTCCACTGACGAGTAAACAGCGGCGCGACAGAGGGCTAAAGTTTCACTGACAGAAGCTGTGTGCGAGTGTTTAAACACTTTGGGTAGTTCAAAGATTGATTCGTGTGATCACTGCTACTGCTCAAATTACGCACTGATAAATAAGACACCAGAATAAGTCCAAGGACAAGTCAGTCACTCAATACGGTCTGAGTGAAACATTTGTTCTGCTGCGTTTTAAACTTGCGCTACTAAATGAATGGACTATTTCCTGTGCCTACCCTTTATACTTAAACAAAACAAAACACTTAATATGAACTCGTCTGGGCATGCTTTTGGTGCGGGGACAACACTGTAAGAAGCTTTCATATTCGTTTTGGAAGGCGGCGAACTCTCGTGCTAACCAGCTCCTCCCTTGTTATCACTTCACCTCGAGCGAGAGGGAGGTGAGAGCTCTGTCATCGTGTACATATGCCAACAGGTTAGTAAGACAGCTCATTAAAACGAAACAGGCATAAAATAACAATCATTTCTTCTCAAAAATCAACACGTTTGAGGGCTGGGGTCCCCGGGGAACACAGTGTTGGTTCTGCGCAATTACTTTCTGGCGTTCAATAAAGCAGTGAGCCAATAAAGTGGCTTTGTGGTAATCCGGGATTAATTCTCATGAATATTAGATCAAGACAGGGATTTGGAAATGGGAAATTGTCTCTAGAGATTACAGAGCAGGGGTCACAGAGCTGGTAGAGAAAATATCCATCTGTTCTTTTTGTAATGTAGAACTGCAACTCAGGAGAATCAGGAGTGACCAAAGTGAGGCCCTTAGAACGACTTTTTTGTGGCCCCCAGGCTTCTTGAACTGACACTCATCGCCAGAGATGGGAAATGAAATTATTCTACACAACACACACACTAGTGTATTGTGAGACAGAACTGACATTAATGTTCAGAGTCTAAATAAAGATGTGAGCCATACTTTAAAGGTGTATTATGGAACTTTTTATATATTTTTGTTTTTTTAAGTATTTTTTTTCTACATATTTGACCCAGCGGCTGTATGAGTGGTTAGCATGGTGCCTTTACTTTCCATCCCGCGGTGGCCTCTGAGATGTGCCATGATCATTTTTTTTGGGCTTGTGGCAGGTTTTCACTGCTGACGGACCCTCTCCATGGTACGCATAGGGATGCACCGATACTATATCGGATATTGGAAGTGACACTTAAAGGTAGACTGTGTAATTTTTTGGACTATTGCCATCAGTACAAAATATGCTCCTAATGACCAGCTCAACACAGAAAATGCAGTGGGTAATCAAAGAATTGATTAGAATGAGAATCAAACCTATTTAAATCTCAAATTCTGCTGACTTTAGTCACATCTCCATGGAGACGAGCTGGAGACGTACCCACTCCTGGTAAAGTTACAGTCATGCCTTAGGAGAGCTGAGCCGCTCACAGCAAAGGCACTTGTTTGTTTGTGCATTTATGAGGTATTTTTTAATTATGAAAATATCTGACATAAAATAAATGCTTGTATTAACATTATACGCAGTGTGGATTTAGAAAAAAAAAAAGGTATGGGGTGTTATTTCAAATATCCAATACTGAACCTATACCCATTTCGGCTTTCTCCTTTTCAAAAACACAACTTTCAACAATTTAATCTAAGTGAATATGGACATGTTGCAGTTTAAAGCTCTGAACCTGGAGAAGGCAATTGCTGAATAGTTTGAACTTCTGCAAACGTGCTTTTGATCACCGCGCAAAATGCCACAGCTAGCAGCCGTATGCTAATGCTAGCGGCAGTTAATCAATCAGCGGTACTGGTCACTTGGTGTAAACAACCCTTCACATTGGTATTATCCCAACAGTAATAATTAAAAAAAAAACCTTGTCATTTAAACCCAGGGGTTTCCAACCTTTTTTTATGTAACAAAAACGTCAGAGCTACTTCAAAGCTACTTAAGTTAAATGTGTTCAACCAGGTGAATTAGTAGCCAAGATGATATTTCTATGAAAATCAGTTGAGTTTAGGACTAATACTTTACAATAATTGACCCAGATGTTTGCAGATTGGTTCAGCATTTTCAGAACAAAAAGAAAATCTCTGCTTTAACCTGTTATCTGTCATCTTAGGGTTAGAGTTAGGGTTAGCAATTATGCATAACCAAATCTTAAAGCATATTTCCAGGAGAGCTTACAGCCTATATGCTAGTGTGATTCTAAAACTAAACACAACTTATATCACATTTGCCGTTCCTAACCCTAATCATAACCCTAAGCCCTGACCCTAAAGCTAAAGCTAACCCTAAGCCCTTGGGACAGCAAGTCTGTTAAGGTTAAGTACTTTCCATTTAGGGTTAGTTTTAAATGATTTAGTTGAAACCTGTTACAAAACATAGTGAATGAAGTCAACAGCGCAGATACTGCGGAGAGTTTGAAAGTGGTCTCAGAGGTGTATTATGGATGCAGCGTGAGGCGGTGGCTTTTCAGAGCTCTCCATTTGAGCAGACACTTGTTCCGTTTTTGTGACCAGAGAGAGAAGGTGAAAAGTCGACATAAACAAGGCACGCTCACTGAAAACACTCTGCAGAGGGCCGTGTGGAGGGATGTTGTTTCCCCGTGATAATAGATATCGCAGCCAGGGACAGAGAGGCGAGGCAGTTGGGAAAACAAATGAGTCCGCAGCCAAAATATTAAAGATGAGAGGCTCGAGTGCGATGGATTTGTTTAGTGAAATATCCATCCCCGGAAAGGCTGGCAATAAAGCCAAATAAACAACATATTTTTCTCCGCACGTTGATTGAGCTCAATGTCAGATTCGGTTTTATTTTTTAATGATGAAAACAAAGGAACACGACTTGTACTGAAACTAATACATACATCACTGTAGGTTTCATGAGATGTTTCAAAACTACAAATGAATGCTTTCCACTCCTGTAGTGTGCGTTTTTCAAACTGAGGTATGTGTTCCACCGGTGGTAGTCATCAGTCATCTAGTGCCCAAATACAGACTTTATTCATTTTGATAAGAGATCTTTTCATTGATACTTATGTTTTTCTAGTTTAGACATTAGAGCCTCTCAAACATGCTCAACAGGTCATTCAAAATGCCGTCAATAAAATGCACCTGTCTTCGTTGTCCTTATCAACAACTTGGTCAACTCTATGTGCTGCACAATGGCAAAGGCAAATGGTAAAGATACTGACTGTTGATATTAGTGCGTATTTGACCTGTCAGTGACCCAGTGGCTGTGTGGGTGGTTAGCTTAGTGCCTTTACATCCCGGTGGCTCCTATGATGCTTCATGATCAATGTTATTTCAGGTCTTTTAGGGTTTCTGTGGATTTTCTGAATTAAATGTGTATGTAACCATGGATAGGTTCAATCAGTAGTGAAAACCTATAAAACTATTGGTCCTGGAGCGTCTTACAGGCCATCGGGATGGTAAGTAAAGGCACTATGTCACACATCCGCTGGGTCACTGAAAGGAATACGTGTTAATATAACTTTGTTTTTTTACACAGAAAGTTGCATATTGCACCTTTAAGCCTGGCTCACATACGACAGGATAATTAGGCCAATTTTAGTCCCGATTCTCCCCTTCTGACAATCTTAAGGATGCGTCGATTGTCGTAAGATAATCTTATCAGATATTCCTGTCGTGTGTGGTGTGTTAAGACGTCCTTCCGTCTGTCTGGAAGGACGTTCAGCCTCAAATGGGGGATATTCGACATGTTGGATTGTTCTGGTCCGACTTCTCATGGTGCTTGGAGAGCCCCGAGGACAAACGGGCTGCAACCTGTGGACTGTGAAGTGTAGCCAATTAGAAAGCGAGGTGACGAGGCGGCGAGGAAGCACCGGGAAGCACGGAGGGAAATCCAAAATCAAAACAGCTGTCATGGTTTTTTTGTCAGTTAAAAACAAACTATCGCCACTGCCTCTCCTTTGTCCACCATGTTTGTTTACTCTGAAGTCATGTTTGATCTCGAGATGTTTTGCGAGATTTCCCCAGAGTGAAATGGGTTTGTGAGATGATGTGTTTGATTTTGCCATGTACGGCCCGTGATTTTTTTATCGCCATCTCTCAGGTTTAGACGGATTTGTGAACAGTATTTGAGAGAAATGGGTCTATTGTGTTTATAAAGAAAACATGTTTTATGTGTTTGAGTCCACCCCATGAAAAATGAGAACAAAAATAAGTGAGTGTAGAATTTTGGGCAAACAATAACACACTTATTTAGACCAACCCCTGACATAAAAAGTAGGGTTTTCCTAACAGTGTTTGCAAACTGTGTTGAAGGTTTTGACATGAGTTCAAACAGTTGGTGCCTTGCGCTGCCGATGGCATTTAGTGTCTCAATCAAGAAAAACGGTCAGAGCTGCCATCACACGTTCTTGGCTGTGAGATCAATAAAGTTCCATTAAGTTCCAACTGTAAGTCATGCACTGTAATTAAAATAAAATGGAAGAAGAAGTGTCCTCACCCGGCCCCTTTCACCTGAGTGTGGGCATTTCTTCTGTGCCTGGTGTCCATGGTCGTTCATTCCGTGGGCCTCCGTCCTCTGTGGTGCCTGCAGTAATGAGTCCGACACACACTGACCACTACCTCCTCGCTGAACAGAACCGGGACATAAACCCGGACGTTTCAACCGCACTTCATCTCTGGTTTCTGCTCCAGGGCCCGCGCTTGACCCATATAAAGTACACAAATGAATATCACCACTGTGCTTCTTTTCTAAAGGTCTAAGTATCCGTTTGAGATTATGGCTTAGTTAGACTGATTGTAGAACTCTTAGTTTAGTTTAGTTTAGTTTATTTGTTTGAGCAGTTAACCTGCTCAAAAGGAGTGGGGCCGAAGCCAAAGGCTTATAAGCGCCCACCCCAAAAATAAAAACAATAGCATTTACATTTAACATTTACAAGGTAGCAAATCATAAACAAAGGAACATAAGGCAAAGTAACAACAAATAATGAAGAACAATAAAAACAACAGCAAAATAAAGAAACAACAGCAAAAGAATGTGCTTACAACACTGACAATATTTGTTCATATCTAAGAAATATAAAGTCTTTGTAAACTTTTTTAAAATGTAGCAGGTTTTTGCAAAGTTTGATGTTTTGATCTAGATTTCCCCAAATTTCAACACCACGTCTCGTGGGACACATGCTTTTCATGGTTGTTCTGGAGTACTGTTTATCGAAACTCATCTTATCTCTCAAGTTGTATTTGACTTCTCGTTTGCAGAACATATTTTGTATACTTTGAGGAAGCGACTTTTGTGAGGCTTTGAACATGATTTGTGCCATCTTAAATTCAGTAAGGTCCTCAAATGTCATTGTTTTTGATTTAAAGAATTACGGTATCCTGCTAAATGGATTATTCTTATTGCCTTTTTCTGAACTTTAAACAATGGGTCAAGATTACTTTTATACGCATTTCCCCAGATCTCTACACAATATGTTTTGTTATCAATGATATATTTGAAATGATTCATTATGGCTGAAAACTTTGCAACTTTAATTTTTATGATTTTATGATCGTGTGTTACACCAAGAAATGTATGTTCATAGACTCTTTCACTGGAACATCTTAAGCCAGGCAGATGATCTGCACAGTTATGTCTTTCATTCACCTTCTGTGCCCCCTCTCTCTTAGTGTTGCAGAGTTGATTTCATTATCGCCTCTCATCCCTGTGGCAATGTGCGTAGCGTTGAGCTGTTGGCATCACATCTGGCGCATTTGGCTGCAGGTGGCTCCTTGGGGCTCGCGGCTCACCCTGACAGTGACGGGCTAATGACCTGGAAGCAGCATCCGCCCCTCCAGTGTTACCCTCCAAGCCTGTCTTCATCCCGCAACAGGCGCAGCACATCTGGTCTGAGGGCAAAACGCCACGCGATACAGAGACAAGGCAACAGGAACCATACAGACAACACACTTAGGTTAGGTTCAGACTGCGGGTCTAAATGCTCGGTTTTGGGGGGGTCAGACACATCTGACCCCCCATCATAAGTCATAAGACTTATGTCAGATGTGTCTTTAAAGTGTCCAAAGTCACACGGCACTGCAGATCTGGCAATGTTCGGACATAACACATTTCGTACACAGAATGAACGGAATTCGTAGTGTATCGATGATGTGTAGGTCTGACGAATGCGACCTGGGAGTTCGTACCAATATCAAAGATAATTTCAACCAGAAAAGACTGGCAGAAACAGAGTGGCTTAAGGAGAGTTTATTGAGCATGAATCATGATTGGGGATCAGACCCCGGCGGAAGACTGAATTAACAATATGAAATACACAGCAATGATCAATGATTGACGGAGTCTTCCTCCGGAGTCTGTACACTGGTGGTGGTAGAAGATGAGACCCGGGACAGCCAGTTAACAACAACAAGCAGAGCCGAGGAGAGGCCAGGCGCAGGAGAGGCCAGGCGGAGGAGGGTCACAGCACAGCTGGGAAACAGGGGAGTGATGGACGAGGAAGCTGAAGAACAGGGACAGGGTCATGAGCTGTTCATATCCACCATTATTAATCTCTCATAATGCATGTTTTAGGTGTTTAAACATACCTATTATGTATGATAGGAAAAGCAGATATCACAAGATAAATGGAATCAAAGTAAACATGACTTTTGAACAGAATCATGGAACATGAATTTTGCAACAAGAGATTGTTAAAACTCATGTGTAAAAGTGTTTAGAGCCATCCTCTGCGTCTTCAATATTAAAGCTCATATTTCACAGTTAGAAATACTGATAAGAACTTATTAGGATTTCTTAAATTTTAGCTTCATGTTTGAGAAACACAAGGCAATATGTGACCGGAATCAGGGACACATTTCGGCTTTGGGGCATTTTGAGATTTTCACAGATTATTAAAGTGTAGTCTCCAAGCTTTCCAACAATGTGTAACACATGGAAATCTGATCATATTTGGAGACGTAGCAGAGATTTGAATTTAACAGCTTCAAATTGCCCAAAGGGCAGAAAAACCCCTCTGAAGTTTTGGGCAGTTCTCACCTCTCTCTGCTGCTCGAGTGACAATAGTGCTCAGTTACATCTCATTTAGATAAGCCAAACCCGCTCACCCCCGTAAAGCTGTAAAGCACAGGGGGAGAAAAGGCAAAAAGCAAGAAAAATGTGCCATCAAAGAAAAAAAAAGGTAATATATAAATAAATAACGACTCTGTTATATTATCCGTAACCTGGACACACAGCTTTCTTTCTATAAGGTTAGGTATTGCATGCTTATTAGTTGTACCAGAGCCACAGAAAACACTAGGCCATAGTGATGTAGATAATGGACATAGTGTAGCCTACCCGTCTGAAGTAACCTCTGCTCAGCAAACTCGAGGTAAATCCTCGCTCAGTTCTTTTCAATGTAGAGTTTGGCAAATCCGCGCTACATCCTTCTGTCTTAAATCACGCTCTGAAGGCAAGGAGTTGGCTCGGGAAACGTAATGGTCAGCAGGGGGCGCTGTGCATGCTTACAGCCAGGGCATCATCAGTCGCACTGGGAAAGTCAGCCTGGAAAAGGTCACTGGTTTCACGCAGAAAAACGAATCTCTGCAGTAGTATTCCAGCGTTAGCAGCAGCGGCCTCCGTGAGACACAGGAGACATAGTCATGAAGCCGCACACGCTCCCACGGCGTGCGCTATTTCTCTATTTCTCGTGGCATTTGTTTGCTAAAGCATATGTCAACAACACAAACCAAAGCAGCTGTGCCTCTCCTCCGCGGTGTTTACCCAGTATGTAAATAGACACAAAGTCACGCCCCCACAGCGCGCTCCGAAATCTTCCAAATCAAGGTGGTTAAACATGGAGAGGCTTCTTCGTGACTTCAACTGAACGATTCTGCAAAAAAGTGAAAATCACCAATTTTAAAAAAAACAACCTTGTTTTGCGTTTTTCTCGAAACTCGGACTTGTGTCCCTGGTTCCCACGGCGGGTCACATATTCAGATGTTCACATTGTGCGTAAAAAGCACGCTCCTAAACCTCCCTCTCTCGCCTCTCTATCTCCTGTGTGTATTTTCCAAGTCGATGCGCTCTCTCTCTATGCAAACTCCGCAATGGTGCAGTAGCGGTGCTTTATACTTACAAACTTTTATATTGTGACTAGGGATGTCAAGATTAACCGGTTTTACAATTACTGCAGTAATAAAATCTCACGGTCAGTTTATCGTAAGAATTCTAGGACCAATGGTAAACCGCTGTCATTTCTAGTGCCAAACGGTGCCACTCGCCGGTAAAGACTGAAGAAACATGAAGAAACGGCCCAGTGTTGAATCCAGCACAAGTCAGTGGTGTCAAATAATCATATGTGCTGAGCAAATCTTTTCCATTTTCATGATAACTCCATAGCGCTGCCAGAGGAAGAGTCCCAAAAGAACCATGCGCGACTGCGTTTGTTATGTCACGGTGAAAACAAAAGTGAGTCATTTGTTTAGGAACTCTTTTGAAATTATAGTGAATTCATGAGACACAGATCAGAGGAAGATCTTATTATAGAAGATCATTTGAAAACATTCACACCAATTTGCTCCCTTTAGAAATGACTCAATTGACTTTAGAACCGCGACATCCCTAGGCTAATTGTGACACTTGGCTGGCCTGGTAATACCTCGGGTTCCCCCTGGAGAGGCTGGAAATGTACATAAAGAGAAGGAAGTCTGGGCATCTCTGCTCAGACAGCTGCCCCCGGGTGCAAAGGTGTCCCCCATCAAGAAACATGCATTATCCTCCAGCTTTGTACTCCTGACAATCATGAAGCTATTTCACAACGTTACAACATTAGTGGGGCTTTTCCAGTTCATGCTATTCGGTTAGTATTTCAGTTTGAATATGGTCACTGTTACCTAACACAGCTCTGGGAATGTGTTTCACGAGAGAACACAGACAAAAAGCGGAGCCCTTTAACTATTCACTCTTTTGCCTCCGCTGCCTTTGTTTTGTGAACTCATCAAGCTCGCCCTGTGTTGAATTGTGCTAATGGGAGTCATCGCTGATTCAGAGCCACTCTTCACGAGCGTTTTCAGCCCGTGGTGAGAACAAACACAGCTCTCATTCTCACTTGTCAACTCCACAAACAAAACACGCACAAAAACCTCATCGCTCTCTGCGCTAAATTACGATTACGTCAATAAGGAGCACTGAGTTCATTTAGATTATTTTGGACCGTAAAATCAATCTGCTGGTTGTGACTTGTTTAATTTTAAATCATGTTAATCAAATATATGAAAGAATAGAAGCAGCATACCAGTCTTAAGGTAAAACTCAAGAGATTGACAAACATGCCAGTGATACCAAGCATGGAAAATATAGCTTTGAGAAGTGCTGGTAATGTCCCCATCTTTGCAATGTTACGAGTTGGGTCTAAAGAGAGGTTAGCCGTATTAGGTGAAATGTTATGCTGTATGGCTTTGAGGAGTCCCAAGGTATACTGGTAGTTTTCTCTGGTCAAACTACACTAGCAGTCTCTATGATATCGCCCGCTTTCTTGGAACGCTATGGTTCATAGAAATACAAAGGAGTAACAGTATTCTATGCTAACTTGTGCATAGGCCTACAGTTAGCGGGGTCGGCCCATTAGTCCGACAACCCATTAATCCGACGTCTCATTGTTCCGAAAATGTCCCATTGAGTAGGGGTTTAAAAATAAAATGAGGTTCAGGCAAGAGTCCACTGACCTTAAGGTTGGGGCCAATGGTTGTATATGGCTCTCTAATCCACAACACAACTGGGTTAGAGATGTCGGACTTATGGCACCTCTGCTCAATGGTTAGTTTTTGGAATAATGAGACGTCGGACTAATGGGTTGTCGGACCAATGACATGGCACCACAGTTAGCAAGCCGCAAACGTTCATATAAGAAACCACATAAATTAATGTCTAGAAACGGACAGGCCATACTGTGCCATACATTTATATAGAGTATTTATGTGGAAAAGGGACCCGGGAAAAAGTAGTACACAAGTACAGTACCCGTCAAATGTTTGGAAACAGTTTTTATGTATGGCTTTTCTTTATTTTTTAACACTATTCCCATTGAAGACATTAAACTATGAATGAACACATGGGACAGGAAAGAAAAGAAAAGGGCAAAAGGACCCAAAATGTGTTTCTTCAAAATTCTTCAACATTTCTACAGTCCCTGAGGTCAGTACCATTTCTGGTGACCACATCGTGAAGCTCATTACGAAAATGTCAAAAGTGTGCAAAGCAGAAAATCAAAGCAAAAGAATGCATGTCGACTTCTTTTGGTTTTAAACAGAATTCCAGGTAACACTTAATTTGACACTGCGCCGATACATTAGTACCTTCCAAATTTAGCACAATGTAATGTGCTATGTAACAATGTGTAATAACTTGTAAAAAATATGTTGTAGTTTGGAGGTACATAATGTAATAATACAAAATTTAGTTTTGGGCAATGTATCAAGGTGTAAAATAAAGTGTAACCAAAAACAGAATAATAAAAAAAATACAAATAAAACTTTCTAAACTTTTGACCGGTACCGTCAGGGGTTAAAGTGGGCGGGAACGGCAAAAAAAATAAATAAATGAATAAACAAACAAAAAGTTAATGATTGCGCCTTTGTCATTTGCACACAATGAAAGTCTGCCTGTGAGATAAATCAATGCAATAAAAATACTACGTCAGGCCAGGGGTAGGAATGGCGTTCCGGCACCTTGGGTATTTTATTGTTAATTTGCTAAATTTGCGCTGGACAAAAGTCCACTCTTCAGAGAGAAGCTGGAGAAATAAGATCAGCAGCAGCTCAGTCTGCTCCTCATGCACACGGGTTTAACGCGCCTCAATATAACAGCATTTATCGTGAAATCATCACCTTTATGGACATAAACTAATCCATAAACGGAGTCTACTCTTCCAAAGTTTTTGCCCACTTTTTATTTCATATCAATCAGCCTCATATTTTCGGTTTTACCGATAAATTAAGGAAGCATAAGAGAAAAGGCGATAAAACAGTGCGGCGTTACGGCACGATGTCGGCTTTTTTCACAAAGTATCCTATTTTCTCTGATCAGATCCTCTGAATCTGTCCGCGGATTAAAAATAACAGTAAAGTAATACAGTCATGAATCCAGGCTAAAGTTGAGTCTTTAGACTTGGCTGGAGCATGCGTCTCCTCCTCACTGATCAGCGCGATGAGCAGCTACAGACGGAGGAAAAACAGCTGACATGTGCAGCAGAGGGACTGGGCCCCACAGGGAAACACTTACACAGGATGTTGACAGTACATAAAAACAATAAATAAATAGATTAAATAATACAAGCAGTCTAATTTCAGCTATAAAAATCAGTGTTGCTTTGTTCTCTCTTTTTTTTAGAAAAGTAATCATAAAGTAGACAGTTCTTATTATCATCACTGTATAAGGCTTATTTAAACAGCATATTTTTGCCTAAAATACACCAGATTGCACTAAATTGTATCTGATTATTCAAAATATTTCCTGGATAGGACTGGCTGTTACTCTAACTTTCTGGGAGTATCTCAAACAAGAGCACAAAGAAGAGTTATTCTGTTAAATGGTTTAAAACTTATTTTTAAATAAATGAGTTAAAAGTAATATAAAACACCTCACTTCTGTTACATGTAATATACGCACGGCCTTTCATATATCGACCTAATGTAGCGTTCTGAGTCTTCGAAATTAGAGTTCCACCACCTCCCAAAATCCACTTTAACCACTGGGTACTGTACACATTTGTAGCTAACGTGCACATAGCTAATGCTGTTTCTCTTGAGCAGGTTAGCGTTACTGCATTGGCTGGAGTGTTTGGATGACTCAGACAAAACTAGTAACTTTTCATTTTGAACTAATATTCCTTTAGCTAATGAACCTGTAACACGAAAAACCACCCCAGACAATCTAGTGCAAACAGTTGCAGCGCGTTTAAATCAAACTAAATCCATCATTATTTCACCCACTGAGCTATAGGCTAATGCTATGTCATTCGCTAACGGCTAATTACAACTGCTCTGCATGCGGCGCGCGCTTACATTTCTCACAAGAAAACAACACACATTTCAAAAGTATTACTACTGCCTTAAAGCTTGGCATGGGCTGTAGCGCGGGACAGTACTGGGCTAAAACAAAGCTAACGGTGGAAGGAACCTTTTTTTCCCCCTTTTTTTTTTTGGCCGAGTCCCCGTGCCTCTCCCCGGGCATCACGCTGCTGCGGTTTCTCTGGCGAAACTCTGGCCAAAGCCCCGGAAAGGACGGCCAAATCCCCCAACCCAGAACAAATAAGTCCAGCCTGCTGCAATGTGCCGCGGAAAGGCCATCGTTCATGTCTAATTTGAGCTAATGGCAGTGGGGCAAATGGCGATGGAGAGTCAAACTTTGTCAAACTTGTTCACTGTGGGTTTAGGAAACAAAGGGAACAAATTAAAGGTAGGGTTTAGAATAGTATTGTATACCGAGGTAGAAATTCATCTTTGGCTCACCGACACATTAAAACACAAGACAAGGGACAACGCGAACATGCCCAGTAGAAGAATACTTAAGAAAAAGAAACATAGAAAATAAAACAGAAAAATATATACATATTACAGAACAGCTCAGTCCATTTCTGTGGTGATTGTGTTCAGGTCGCTGCTTCATTCAGAGTTCCCACAGCACAGAAGATAAAAGACTTAAAGCCACACGCATAGAATTTTATCCAAAAAATGAAATTTAAATACAGGCTTTTATTTTATGACAGATATTTTTAGCATTGAAAAATACCTCAAACAAACATGTGATTTTGCTGTGAGCGGCTCAGATCTCCTAAGACATGACATAACTTTACCGGGGTTGGTTACATCTCCAGCTTGTTTCCATGGAGATGTCGACTAAAGTCAGCAGAATTTGAGATTTAAACAGGTAAGGTCCTCATCCCAATCCATGCCTTGATTACCCACTGCAGTAATAGCATTTTCTTTGTCGAGCTAGTTATTAGGAGCATGTTTTGTACCGATGGCAACAGTATAGTCCAAAATGTTACGCAGTGTGCCTTTAAACACAGCCTTTGTGTATCGCCTCCTAGAGTTCGGAAGCTCAAACTGAGTGTTCAGAGGGTGAGCGGAGTCAGAGGCAATAGCTCGAGCTTTAGTCAGTGTCCTCTCCTTGTACAGCTCACTCAAAGGTCTCTGAGGTCTCCCCACAATCTTAGAGCCCATCGACACCACCCTGTTCAGTTTGTTTTTTGTTCTGCAGGTCATGTGATTGTACCATGCAGTGAGGTGGAATGTCAGAACACTCTCAGCAATTGATGTGTACACAGATTCTAGAATTTGTGGACTGACCCGGAGTTTTCTGATACCGAGTTTCCTCAGAAGGTCCGAGAGCACTTTTTGAACACCTCCTCAGCATTGCTTTGGAAGTCTATCTTGGCGTCTAAGATTGTGCCGAGGTACTTGAAAGTGCTCACTATCTCCACACTCTGACTGTTGAGTGACACATGATGTAAATTTGTGTTGTGATTGGAGCAACAAGTTCCTTGGTTTTGGCCACATTATTTTGAAGCTGACTGCTGTTTGTAACACCAGTTTTGTTTGTGAGGTGTATTCTATGGCCAAAGGACTCTCTCCTACTTCTACAATCCCAGCTCCTGTCCCCAGTCAAGTCTAATTTTTGTAGTACAGCTCAGTGACTGAATTTCCGAAGGTTCTTAGATTTCAAATGAGGAATTCCAAGTCTATGTGGCAACTTGTGCTCGTGTCCTCCAAGGCAGCTTTAAAGCAACCCACGGCCAGTAGTGTCTTATTGAAACTAAAATGTTTTCTTAAAACCATACTATTTACATACATATTGGGATGTTTTTTTGCATCTTCAAAGATCGTGTGGAATATATGGTTTTAAAGATGTTAGTCTTTGGCTTAGCCCCAGAGCGGGGTAAGTTGAACCGGGTCTTGCGGTAAGTTGAACCACCAGTTTTAAAGGTGAAATTGACACTAAACATCATCAAATCTTCTTCTTTTTTTTACCTTTTAATGTTTCCCATTAGCAACTGTATGCAAAAAAAAACATCCCTAAAAATAATTGTATGTAATATTTATTAATTTAGTTGTGCTTGTCTCTACCAAACCCAAAACCAGAAATTAAAAAAAATATATTGTAAATTAAAACTTTCTGATTCATTGTTTCGCCTGGACGCCCCTGGGTCATATTACTCCATTTTCTCTTTTTTGAAAACACCAAGATAGTTGTGTTTATTTAAGAAGAAATCTACTAATCTAGAAATCTATTAATCTACTTTTCTACCGGACAAAATGACCCACTCTCCCTATGCCAGTAAGCAATGCATCATGATAAACTTAGTGTTGCCATAGTCCTTTAAGTTCTTTCCATACGTACGCCCTCATCTGGACAATCCTCCTCACAATCAGGTCATCGTCTACTAAAGGTATGCACACACTACACGACATTTCCAGTCTTATACGATTTTATAAAGAAGGGGGGTCCACACTACACGACTGGATTTAGTGCGATTATAGAACGTCTGGGTGTTCACACTTAACAACTGAGAATCATAAGAGCGAACACTCTACACGATTCTGTCAAACAGCTGATGTTTGATAACACAGCGCGTCTGTGTCTCTACCGCTTCATTTCTCCTCCCGTTTCAAAAACTAACCCCAAATCCGCAAAGATAGGCCTGTGTTTGTGAGCGTGGGAAAACATGTGTGTGTCCCGATTGGTCAGCGGTGTCAACAATGTCACAACATCGCAGAAGCTGAACAGTTCATCTCCAGACTCAGTAAGTGCCGCTAAACTCTGTTCACGGTTGAATTTTAGCTTGAAAAGGTGGTTCTCATGAACATTTGGTGATATAACATTGTGCTGTTTCGTGTAGAGAAATGAAAAAGGAGGCGCTGCGGTGTTTTTTCTGTCTTTATTTCACTCTGTCATTGGCCGCTACAGTCTGTGTGTTCACTTTGGGGACGGTAAAATCACCCACGTTTCTTCTGCGTACAGAATTGGGCTTAAAAATCAAACATGTTTGATTTCCTGCGACTGTAGTCCAGTTGCGTCTGACTGCTGCCCACACTACACGATTCGAACGCCGGTCCAGTCGTGACCTCCACACACTACGCGACACGACTCTCTGCAACTGCCTTCGACTAGCCATGACTCGGGAAGACTCGGCACGACTGAGAATTGTATCAAAATCGGGCATAAAAATCGTGTAGTGTGTGCGGACCTTAAGAGGTTGTCTTCACGGAGCAATAGTATTTCTTTTTTTGTTCGGAAGAAGAAACACAACTATGACTTAAATCACACATGAACGATATATGAAAATAATTCAAGTATGTTTGAGCTGCAGGCGCTATTACACCATAGATGTTGATTAAACTTCTTTAGTTTCTGTAAAGAGACGGTGAATTCATCACATGAGCTGAAAAGTAAGCAATATGGTGCTATTTTTTGAAGGCAGTGTTTGTTGAGGCTTTAGGGCATCTTTGACGTGTGATTCATGTGAAGAACAGATGGAACAGTATTCAGAGATATATCACTTCATTTACACCATTTTCAATCGCCAGGACGTCTTTGAGGCAAGCAACACATACAGGTACGTACTGTACACAGTTCATATAAATATATGTATACAGCAACACATTCAGGTATACACATATATACACATTGTACATACACTAACCTGGCAAGAGCATGTTTGGAGCAGCATTTGCAGCTGATTGGATCAAGAACACTGCAAATCTATTCAATGCTTAGTTTTGAAACAGTTATGTGTGTTTGTGTTATGTGTTGCAGCATATCGCTGCATTGTTAATTAGTGTCTTATTTTACAGAACCAATTTAGGTTCTGTCTGAATGGTGAAGGCATGAGCAGTTCAGGATGGATTCTCGTGTGTTTGTGAACTCACAAATACCACAAGATTTCAGCAGTTTACACGCCATTATGTAATTAAAGTCCAAAATGTAATAAATTGTTCCTTCATTCTGGGGGTTGGAGTGCAAAAAGACATGACTACTGACTAATCCTTTCCTCTGAGATAAAGCTTTAGCATCAAATGTGTGCCCTCAGTGATTAGTCATTTTTGATCATGTCTTGTTCCTGAACGTTGCTTTGTCAAATTCTCTATAACATGCAATCTTTCAGGCCTGAGCACAAAACCACCATGTTTCACTGTACACTCTCTCGCTCGTATCTTCCCAAGCACAGGCCTGGTACAATGTGCAATAATGGGCAATGGCTATAGAAAAGTAAAGGGGGGTGGTGGTGGTGGTCTGGTGGATTGAAAAATGAGTAGGGTTAGCAGAGTGGACGGTACAAAGAGAAGGAGGAGAGAGCCGGGCAAGTGAAGGAGAGAGGGGACTGGAATGAATGGATATTCTCATCAGTGTCTGCGGTTTAAAAGAAAGTGGAAGAGAAGGTATGAGGGGAAAATGTGGGTGGTCCGCGACAATGACTTTTGAACGACCACGGTTAGAAAGGTACGCTTCTGTAAACGTTCCGAGCAGTGACCAAATCGGATGTATAATGCTGACACTGTTCCATCAATGTGCCTTAATTTCACCAAACTCTTTCTTCACTTCACCCACCTTGGTCTCGTGACTTTCAGACCGTGCCTCTTTGTCACGTGTATTGAGTGTGTTCTGTGCTCAAGCCCTGAAAGCGGATGTCTGACGAACAACTTTCTAGCATTTTTGTCTCGTCAACAAAAACACGTATTCAGGGCCGTGCAGAGAGCTACAGAGGGGCAGAGGCTCAGAAATCAAAAGAGGAACACAAGTCTCAGCGCCCCTGCAGAAACAAACTTTGAAGCAGACCTTCACTAGTGTTTGTCTCCCTCATTTCACTCTATTCACAGGGCTATGGATGAAAACAAGGGCTTAAGAAAAGAACATTGAATATTGAGAGTGTCTGGGAGCAAGTTTCACGTTGTTTTATCAGAACAGAGCTGAGACATTGGGAGGCACGGTGGTGGCGCAGCGGTTAGCGGTTTGTTCTCTGGTCCGATTCCCACCTGGACAGGGCCTTTCTTTGTGGAGTTTGCATGTTCTGTGTCTGCTTAGGTTTCCTCCGGTTTCCCCTAACACTTAAAACATGTACAATAGGTGAATCCTCCAGCCAGGTGTTTCTGACCATCAGCCTGGCTCCACATCTGGAGATGGGTCCCCGAGCGCCGTCCCCTACGCTGGTAGCTCACTGCTCCTACAGGTCGCCCCAGTGGCATTGAGGATGGATCAAATGCAGAGAACCAATTTCCCAATTTCGTATTCTTTACTATGGACAGAAGACGGAGGCTCGTTCTATTAAAATCAAAATGATTGTTTTATTCTCTGAATTACAATCTAAACACAAGTTATGCAGAGCTCTACATCTTGGTCGTCCAGCGAGGAGGGAGAGAGACCGCACATTTTGTGTGCGAATAATTTATAGGAACAGGAAGTAGGCGTCTCCTTGTCGAACCAATCAGTGCTCTTGGAATGTTCTTGTCGGCACTTCCTCTGCACAATCTGACTCCTCCTTTGAACACACTGCCCCCCAGTGGCTCCAACAGTAAAGACAATAACAATGTAGTAATAAAATGTCCGCCCAATTCAAATGAACCTTAAAGCACAGATTACATTAACACAGTTTCATATATAATCATTAAAGCCTAGTATGATAAAAATATTATAGAAATATTCCAAACTATTGTGACAAAATACATCTGACACAAGGTTTATTTTTAGGTCATGCAAAACTGTTGGCTGGTTGACCTTGCCGGTCCGTGATTATGAGGCTGATTGACAAAAAAATAAAGAGCGATCCGAAGCACAAGCTGCAGTGAGAGTTGTCCTGCTATTTTAGCTTTTCACTGTTATGGTATCATCCTGAAGAAAAGGTGCGTCAACAAAATGACTTTGCCGTCGGCTTCGTTGACGTAAACAGCAGCGCAAATTGGCAGCCACTCAGTCTACCTCAGGGCAGCTATGACTACATAGCTTGAATGGCCGACTATGAGACACCTATAAGAGCTGTCGTCACGCTGCTCACCTGTGCAACAGTTTCAGCAGTTTCAGCTCAATCTTATTTAACGTCCGTTCTCTGCAGTAGGAACTCATTTACATGAATCACCCCAACTGGGTCTTTGTTGGAGCGGTGAACAACATTGCTGTAACGTCACGAGCTTTTAGTGGACCCATTGTAGAGCAACATTAACGGTAAATTACTATCACAATAACGCGCTCCATGCACTGTAGACTCTAATAGGGGAACAGCTCTGTACATGTGTTTAAATACCAGTCTGAACAATAACAGATACGGAGTGATTATCTGCTGGGAAATGTACAGGCCTGGCCAAAGAGGATGGCAACAAAATGGCCAGAAAAGTAGCTGTATCCATGTTTAACAAAAGTGTATAAAACCAAAATACATCTTAAAATGATCCCAAAACTTGAACATAGATTCTTCTTTCTTTAATGTTTTGGAGGGGGATTTATTCTTTTATTTCTATTATTTTTTTGAAACCAATCTTGGTCAGCTCTACAGAACATCATTCATCATCGACCGCACACGAATACATTGATTGCACGAACACTAATAATGTGTTCTGATGGTGCTGAACCAATCTCCAAAGACCTGAAATCATGTTTAAGTTAGTCATCGCCGCAATAACCGCGCTGCCGGCTCTGTTCCCCCTGGGGCTTTTGCGGAGCGGAAAAATCAATGTTATTGTGTTTAATGGGCTGAGATGCTCCCTCCCTCCCTCACATGCAAAAAAACGCAGCACAGTAAAAGCATTGACCGCTAAGACCTGTAAACGCATCAGGATTTTTAGAGCTCTGACCCCATTGACCACAGGACGAAGAGCGAAGAACAGAAGCAGGAATGTTATATTTTTAAACTCTGTATATATAGTCCTTTTAAAGTGATAGTCTGTACGTTTAAATCTTTAACAAATCGAATAGATAATATAAAATAATTATAATTTCTAAAGTCCCTCCCGTTACTGATTTCAGCAACTAATCAGAATCTTCTGTGCCATCACTTTGACCAATGACGTGAGCTTTCATGTGAACCAACCTGTCAGGTCCAATCAGGAGGAAAGGGGGGGAAGGAAGCTTGATTGTTTATCTTTTAAATTTCTCTCCTCATTTGGCTATCTTTCAGACTATCACTTAAAAGGTGCACTATGCAACTCTTTATGTAAAAAAAAAAAAAAAAAAAAGTTGATATTAAAGCAGCACTAAGTAACGTGTTTACCTAAATAAATACTTTACATAGTTTCTCTGGGGGTAATACAAGTGTTAATGGGATTATTGGGGGGTCTTTCATCTCCCCCTGGTGTCTCTGGCCAGAAAACCATGCTTGCAACTTAACTGCCACCGGGGCGGAGTAAGCAATACACACTAATAGAACCACGAAGAAGAAGCTAACAGGCAAAGCTAACTGCGGGCTAGCGCCACTTTAAACAGTATTTACAGCCAGGTTTGGTGAAAAAAATAATTTCCATTGTATAACTGGATGTACAACACCCCTCTCTCCCTTCACCTTATCTGTCAGCGTAGTATTTACTCTCCAAGACATTTAATAAGTAAAGAAATCGTAACTCGCTACGACACCTGCAGTTGCGCTTATGGCCTCAAGGGACAAGAGTTACTTAGTACTGCTTTAATACGTAATTGACCGTTGAGTGATCCAGCGGATGTTTGGGTGATTAGCATAGCGTCTTTACTTAACGTCCGGGTGGCCTGTAGGACGCCCCAGCATCAATCGCTGCTGATTGAACCGTATCCATGGTTACATCTACATTTAATTCCGAAAACCTATAAGAAATCCTAACAAAAACTTAAATAAAATTGACCCTGAAGCATCACAGGAGCCACCGCGATGGAAAGCGAAGGTGCCAAGCTAACCACCCATACAGCCACTGGGTCACTAAAAGCTAAAAAAAAAAAAACGCACTGATATGAACTTTTTTTTTTTTTTTTTTACATGAAAAGTTACATAGTGCTCCTTTAAAGTAAATTACAGCTCAAAACTTAGATTGTCTTTATCTATTTTCTGCCAGACTGTATGTATCACACACAAATAAAGTCAAGTCAACATCAGGTCCATACAGATGTTTTGAAACAGCAGAATGTCCAAGTGTCCAGCAGAAGTCGAAGCTTACGTTAGAATTATGGTAAGCCTTCTCTACTATTCATGTATTTATGGGCTGTTGAACTGCTTTGCTCCTCTCCGTATCTGTAGTAGTAAACATATTCATAATTCAGCATTTGTTCAAGTAATTTCGTGTAATGGGTGAAGAGTAGTTATTTTCCCTCTTTGTTTCCTCTCCTCTGGCAGCCGTAAACATGACAATTCCAGAGATGCTTGCGTTCACGTTCCATATTATGATGATGTCCTATTCTCTGTGGAGGCCAGAGACCAATAAAACCCTATGGGAAAGGTGCAGGTTTTTGAAAGAAGTAGAGAAAATGTTGAACCTAACCATTATTTGGTAACGATTGGACTCACAAACCTGCCGTATTACTCTCTTAACCCCCACCTGAACTGAGTACTTTTTCTCCAGTTTGGCTTTACCCAAATCTGAAAAGCTTAAAATAAAAAGGCATCAAAATAGAGATGAACACGACAATGAAAACGCAACAAAACAGGCCAGAGAACAACAAAAATGTGACATAAAAAAGAGACGAAAACGCTACAAAAACACTTAAAAACATGACCACAACGCAACAACAGTTTTGTAGGTCTTAGCTTTCAAATGAGGCATTACACTGTTGCTCTCCAGTCAAGAAGCTTTTACAGTGCCTTGCGAAAGTACTGATACACCTTGAACCTTTTCACATTTTGTCATGTTTACAACCCTAAACATAAAGATTTTATTTTGAATTTTTTACTGAAAGTTCACACACAAGTAACAGACAACTGTGAAGTGAAAGCAAAATGATACATGATTCTGTTATTTTACAAAAAATAGAAAAGTAAAAAGTTGGGCGTGCATAAGTATTCATACAGCATTATTCTGAGTGCATTAAACTTTATAACATTCCTAATGACTGCAGAATGTTCACACCTTGCCCTAACCATTAAATAGAGGCCACCTGTGTGTAATCTACTCTCAGTATAATTCCATCTGTTCTGTGAGGGCCTCAGAGCTATGGTCAGAGTGTATTGGTCACTAAGCAACATCATGAAGGCCAAAGAGCACACCAGAGAGGTCAGGGATAAAGCTGTGGAGAAGTTTAAAGCAGCGTTAAGTTATACAAAGATTTCCCAAGATTTGAACATCTCACGGAGCACTGTTCAATCCATCATTCGGAAATGGAAAGAGTAGAGCACCACTGCGAACTTACCAAGACACGGCCGTCCACCTAAACTAACAGACCGAACAAAGAGAGCACTGGTAAGAAATGTAACCAAGTGCCCCAAGATAACTCTGGAGGAGCTGCGACATACTGCCGACATTATTGAAAGGAGGCCATAAGAAATCCCGTTTGAAGTTTGCTAGAAGTCATATGGAGGACACAGCTACCATGTGGAAGAAGGTGCTTTGGTCAGATGAGACAAAAATTGAACTTTTTGGCCCAAATGAAAAACGTTATGTATGGAGCAAACCTAACACTGCTCATCGTCCTGAGTGCACCATCCCCAGTGTCAAATATAGTGGGGGGAGCATCATGCTATGGGGCTGCTTTTCCTCAGCGGGGACTGGGAAGATTGTAAGAATAGTTAGGAAGATGGATGGAGCCAAATGCAGAGACATTTTGGAGGAAAACCTGCTGGAGTCAGCAAGAGAATTGAGGCTGGGATGGAGATTCACCTTCCAGCAGGACAATGACCCTAAACACAAAGCTAAATCTACAATGGAATGGTTTAAAAACAAACATATTAATGTGTTAGAATGGCCCAGTCAAAGTCCTGACCTAAATCTTATTGAAAATCTGTGGAAAGACCTGAAAACTGCTGTTCACAAACGCTCTCCTTCTAATTTGACAGAGCTTGAGTTGTTTTGTAAAGAGGAATGGGCTAAAATGTCAGTCTCTAGATGTGCAAACCTTGTAGTCATACCCCAAAAGACTTGCTGCTGTTATTGCAGAAAAAGGGGGTTCCACAAAGTATTAATTCATGCTGTATGAATACTTATGCACGCCCCACTTTTCGGTTTTCTATTTTTTGTAAAATAACAGAATCATGTATCATTTTGCTTTCACTTCACAGTTGTCTGTTAATTGTGTGTGAACTTTCAGTGAAAAATTCAAAATAAAATCTTTATGTTTAGGGTTCTGGAACCGCCACCTTAACGTGGTGGAGGGGTTTGAGCGCCCAAATGATCCTAGGAGCTCTGTTGTCTGGGGCTTCGTGCCCCTGGTAGGGTCTCCCATGGCAAACAGGTCCTAGGTGACGGGTTAGACAAAGAGCGGTTCAGAAGCCTCTTATGAGAGACCAACAGGCCCGGTTAGAACCATGAGGCCGTCCTTTTGTGGACCCACCACCTGCAGGAGGAGCCATAGGGGCTGGTGCAATGTGACTTGGGCAGCTCCAACAGCTGCCCCCACGACCCGGCAACGGACAAGTGGAAGAAAATGGATGGATGGATGGATGGATGGATGGATGTTTAGGGTTGTAAACATGACAAAATGTGCAAAAGTTCAAGGTGTATTAGTACTTTCGCAAGGCACTGTAGATTCGGGTAATGCTGAACTGCAGAAAATGCGCTCGGTTAAGGCGGGGGGTAAGAAGTTCATATGGCTGGATGGACACTATATTTTTCTAATATAGTCATCACTTTTGGACACATTTATGAGAAGTATCAAGAAAATGAGTATCCATTACCTGTATGTTACTAACTGTTCTGACCTGAGGCAGTTGGTCATGTCTAGGTTCAGCAACACTACAGCACGTGCCCGAAGAGTGACCAGGTTCAATGGATTTCTTCTTCCCTTCAGTATCAGCTTTTAAACTAACTTTTGGTGAATGTAATTTAGCTGTTTGCTGTAAGCTGTCCCCTCCTGGAACCGCCACCTTAACATGGTGGAGGGGTTTGAGCGCCCGAATGATCCTGGGGGCTCTGTTGTCGGGGGCTTCGTGCCCCTGGTAGGGTCTCCCATGGCAAACAGGTCCTAGTTGACGGGTCAGACAAAGAGCGGTTCAGAAGCCCCTTATGAGAGACCAACAGGCCCGGTTAGAACCATGAGGCCGTCCTTCTGTGGACCCACCACCTGCAGGAGGAGCCATAGGGGCTGGTGCAATGTGATTTGGGCAGCTCCAATGGCTGCCCCCACGACTCGGCAACGGAAAAGTGGCAGAAAATGTATGGATGGCTGTGAACTATTGGTATGTTTGTGATCAATGTTTTCACTGGAAGCAGATTTGTAATATCTCAGCTCTAATACTTCAGTTCTCTTGTGTAATTCCTTCCGTCCATTCGACTCGGAAGTTGGTGAAGTGCATCAGGTTTTTCCAGCGCTCCTCCTCGATCCACTCCATCCTCCTGTACGGCTTTATTTGTTTTGTCGTGGAAGCACATTTTGCCAAATTGACACTTGCCGTAACGAGCATCTGTTTGGGCCATCTGCAGACTTATGCAAATGAAGCGTGTGAGTATTCAGACAGGGACGGGAGGCGTTTCCAGTCCCGCGTTTGCGTTGGGGCAGAAGAGAGAGACTGAGCGGAGAGTGCCCGAGGACAGCAGTTAAATCTGGAGCTGTTAAAACTCCCCCTCCTCCTTTCCGCGGTAGCTCCTCCCGCAGTTTATACGGCCATATGCTGAAGGCAAGCTCGGCTAATTCTCGACAATTTATGACAGACAGGCAAGACGTGGATCTGCACAGTCACAACAGACAGGAGGTGGACTGTACCTACTCTTACATCAATACTGACATTAGTTTAGCTCTTCAGTCCTGGTAATGTACTGTCAGTGCTTAAATTATGTTGTTTCTATTCACTTATTTGGTTTGATGTTCAAACACATTTTTTTGGACTAAGAATTGTTCATCAGACATGATGAAGGGCTGGTGTCAATGGGCTTAGTCCACTTAATATGTGCTTGAGTTATCCAACAGCATTTTAACGACACTGACGCAATCTGCTGAACGGAGGTCAGACCAACTGAAAATTGAAAAAGTTTAAGATCAATATAGCATTTTCTAACTGGTAGAATGTAAGATAGTAATACAAAAAAATGTGTTTGAACATCAAACATCAAACCAAATAAGTTTATGAAGAAGAAGAAGAACTTTATTTATATAGCGCCTTTCACAGACACAGAGCTTTACATGAGACAATCGTACATTCACTCCACACTTGGTGGTGTTCAGTTTCCCCTGGGGGAGACTGACAGAAACGTTGTCCTGACTGCACACATCTGCGCCAACGGTCCCTCTGACCACCACCATTCATTCACACACACACATCATTCATCCTGGCCTATTGTACATGTTTTTAGTGGTAGGGGAAACCGGAGTACCCGGAGGAAACCTACACAGACATGGGGAGAACATGCAAACTCCACACAGAAAGGCCACGTCCAGGTGGGAATCGAAGTTGACGTTGTCAAAAGTCCACAGTTAGACATTTCTTCTTCTACTGTCGAAGTACTCCTTCTGTATCCCTCTGCATTTTTAGTCAGCACCACTGATTTGTTAGCATTCCATTAGCAAAAAAGGTGGTTTGCATCTTGTTTTTATGATACATAAAGCCCCTTCAAGCATGTGAGATTCCTCACAGACCTTTCTTTTTTCTATACCCCATGTTGATGTGTGTTTGCTTCCAGCCGGCAGTCTCTTTATGAAATGACTTCTATGTCAATGGGCCATCACTTGAGTTTAGCGGCAGCCGCTTGTTGATGGCAGATTGGAGGTGATGTGGTAATGACTGCCGCTAAGGTGCAATGTCAACGTTATCGCCGCCTGCTATTAGAGCCATCACTCAAAGCCGGGGGAAATGAGAGGGAGGGCGGCTCTGTTCAGGAGCAGACTCAGAGTCAAGTGCCGCTGCAGTGGAATTGATTCCTCGCCAAAATTATGCTCTTTAGAATTAATGATTTAACAACTGTGAGGAAATCAATGGGGACGTTCTTGGGTAAACTTTATTTCAGGGCTGGTTTGCACCTTTGCAGGTTTAAAATGGTACCACCATCACAGCTGACTTGAGCTGCATATGAAGGAAGAAAGGTAGAATCTTTACCAACAGTCTTGTATGTGGATATGCCAGACCTTGGCTCAGAAAAGCTCAGAATCTCCAGAGTTTAGTCACTGAGCTTTAACAATTAAAACTACATGAACACTAAGTAGGCTACTTGATCAGTTTGCAGGCGCTGGGATTTATGATTGTGAGCGTTTAGATCACAGAGAAAATCCTTCTAGGGCGACGGTGGTGCAGAGAGTAGAGCGGGTCATCTTGTGACCAAAGGGTCGGCGGTTCGAATCCCGCAGGTGCCCACTGTCGTTGTGTCCTTGGGCAAGACACTTCACCCACCTTGCCTCCAGTGTCTGCGTACACTGGTGTGTGAATGGGTGACTGGTTCCTTGATGTAAAGTGCTTTGAGTGCCTAAAGCAGGTAGAAAGGCACTATATAAAATGTGACCATTTACCATTTAGGTTTATTGCTAACTACTATAGGTCTGGGAACCCAAAGGATGGAACTCATAATTGGATAGGGCTGCCAACCGTCCTTATAATGACATGAGTGTGTTTACATCACTTGAGTTTCCCGGTTATTATAGGGAGTTTTTAATATTCCAGTTTTGTCTTTGATCATATAAAACAGCCTACTCAAACTCCAGACTCAGGTCCAGGCTTCGAGGCCATTTGGTCTGGACCCCGGTGGCGCCTCTGTGCAGGGAATTTTATTTCTTTTATTTCAGGGGGTTCTAAGCAGAATTCGACATGGGGCCCTCACAACGTCCGCATCGCACAGATTCAACAATTGATGATTCACATTCTACACACACACAACGGCACAGCTGTTATCATCTCCCCTCACTATTTTAAAATACCAACAACAAAGGTACATTCTAGATGTACAGAACACCTGACATCATTATTTCCTGTTTTCATGTGCATTTAGTATGATTACAGTCTTAATTGTATATTTGTGGTCTTATTATTGACAGTTTGAGCCTTTGTCTGAATAAGCTCTAAACACTAGGTCCACTGCCTTAAGAATCCTTCCACTTAAAGCTCTAGACAAATAATTGTAAAATCATACATTTCAGCATCATGCACATGTTTATGATTTGACACAATAAGCTGTTATGGTTTTGGACCTGGCTGTATCAGTGGCATGTGAGAGGTACAAACCAAATTACAGCACATTGTTTGATCAACTAGGCCTAATGTACTACAATAAAATAAAAATAAATAAATAAATAAACCTTGAGTGGCTATAGTATAAGTACTGGGTCACGTGTGTATGTTTTTTATTTGACCTACCCATAAAATACATTTCCAAATAAGTTATGTTTTGTATTCTCAGGGATTCTTCTATGGCCAACAAAAGGTCTATCAACTTAGGCTGCACTTAAAGGGGGGGTATTATATAAAAGTCACTTTTTTAAGCTTTCTATCATGTCAGTGTGTCATTCCCTCCTGAAAAACATACCTCCAGTGTTGCTCAGATTGATTCATGTATTTTTGAGAAGTCTTTGAATCTCCTGCCAGGAGCCATTTTCCTGCTGTTTTACTAAAGGGGACGAGGCCCCTCCCATGTTTCTCTTCCTCAGTTCAGCCCACAGCACCCGCCCCTGCAGACTTAGCTTTAAATTGATATATTTAAATAGTGTTGTTGGTTTAGAACAATGAACACATAAAGATGCTACGTAAATGTCCAGAATTAGCGTGTGATTAAATGCATTAATATGTGCAAAAATGCGCAAATTGAAGTGTCTTCTGGACATTTCAGATCGGTTAAAGCTGCTGAAAATGAGCCTTTATTAATCTCACAATTTAGAAATTCACTATGAAAGATAATGTATTCCTGAGCTTTATGTGTGATTTTTCTTCAGTCTTTGATGTTACTTCGCATCTTTCCTTGTCAACTCACTTCTTACGACCCTGTTGGCTACTGGCAACAAAACATTAGACGGCTCAGTGTCCCGTCTCGATATTTTTTTATATTTCAAGAGGGATGCATCCTCCGACCAGCTTTCAACAATTTGTCACTTTTCAGAGTTTTTTCCTTTCCCATTTTGCGTGAGGGAAAATAATTCAGAGCGTCTGTGTTGCTTTGGCCACACTTCCTCTCATTACCAACACCGCCATCACCTGGGACGCTTCAATCAACAGCCTTTCAATTTGGAGTTTGAAAAAGTGAAGAAACGATAATAATAGTATCATGTCAAAAAAAAAAAACGGCAGCATATTCAGACCATTTCAGATCACGGGTCTGTTATTGCTTGTTTACGTGAGGTTGACAATAAGCCCAATGCGCATGCGTGAGTCAACCAGGCTCCTAATTTCGACTACCAAACAAACCACTCCGCCATTGAAATGTGTGAGCGAGTTCAGGTAGCAAAGTATATTGAGCCGTAACCGTGAACTATAAGGCTCACGGGCACTGGTTTACAGACTTTAAGTCTCAAGTCACATTTCTTGCAAATATTTAAGTTGTCAATATCTTGAAAGCGAGGGAACAGTCAGGGCGGCGGCTCCGTAGGCAGGAGAGGACCATCGCGGACAGGGGAACGACAGGACCTGGGATCAGCCTGACACAGACACCCTCACTTTTTAAATCATTTCAATTTGTCTTGTAATCACAGGGGAAAGTTCCAAAACGGTGTTGATGTTAAATATAGTGGTCAATTTCCATCTGTCAAATTAGCGACCGATGTTGTACCATCAGATCCCTCGTAAAAAAATAAAAATAAAAGTACATTTAGATGGCAGAGCCTATGTGTGTATGTGGATCTCTCTGGTCACAATTAAGAAAAAGATTTCGTCTACTGTCCACCTCCTTATTGACAAAAAAAGAGGGATTCTATGTTTTTATTTCTCATTTCAGTTTAATGTTGTGAATATCGGTGACATGAGGCCACAGTTTCAGACCCTGGACTTTGTCCATCAGTCGCCTTCAAGGGTCACAAATGTTTTTCTCACATAGTTATTCCATAGTTATTCCAACGGGGTCAGCCCTATGTTCCCCGGTACCTATGTTCCCCCACTTCTATTGATTAAGATTAGGTACCAGCCCACTATCCTTAAGGTTAGTGGCTAGGGCAGGGTCAGGGTTAAGTTGCTTGATATATGTATGACATTTCACTCTCATGACTTGTGATTGGTTGAAGTACCAACTCACCTACGGAAAAAAAAATCGCACCCGGGAACATAGGACCCGAGGAATATAGGTATGCAACCATTCCAACTATATGAACAAGGACTGGTCATCACTTTTGACAGCATCTCTTCGTATGAATGGCAGTTTCGTTTCTGTCTATCTCCGTACGCAGCCCTGGTTGTAAAAATAGACTTTAAGCTAATATTGTAACAGGCTCCATGGCGACGACAAAAACGCTTTAAATCATCCAATTTCCAGCGGTTAAAACGCTCCAAATCAGAGCTTTCTACGTTATTTATGCTAACTATCATTATTGTTTGGTAGCCAAAGGCATTCCATTACCCATAATGCAACGGGCAAGCCGAGATGGGCATTGGGCTTATTCAGCGACTCGCCCTGTTCACTTGTCCTTATGCTGCCTCATGTCGGTCTGAAACAACAGCTCCCTAATCCCGCTCACTGCTTTGGAACCCAGGTAAACGGAGGTGAAGCGCGCGGTGTAATTGTGCCTACATCTCCCATCAGCCCCCGGTGCTGTCCCCAAACTGACAGCGTACATCTGCCGTGCGTCTGGGCTTATTTAAAGGCCTCACTGTGGAGATGTTCACTTTAATTGTGCATACGTCTCGGCTGTCCCTCCAGGAGACAGCGGGGAAAACAGGGGGGGGGGCGCGTCTTCATCTGTGCGCCGGTCGTTTGCAGGATTCCGCTTCGTCTCTCTCTTTCTCTTCCCCTCACTCACTCTTTCCCTTTGGGCTTCATTTAAGGAACTCACAGACTAAAGCCGCGCAAATCCCTCCAGTTGGACGTGCGCGGAGGGAGAGCAGGCGGCAGCTGCTGAAACTGGCCCCAGATCATTCCCAAACAGAGCGTCGGAGTGAGTGACCAGAGGGGCCCGCGTCGCTCTGCCGATTCACAAGTAAAGTGGCTGTCAGAAGTTTGAGCACAAAGTTGCGATAGGCAGGCTTACCGTAATATAATTATTTTTCTTTTCTTTTTTTGGACTGACTGTTATTTAACAGGAAGAGTACAGTTTGTAAAAATGGGTCAGTATTTATCAGATACTCTTGGTGTTGCTTGTGGTGTCCTCCAGGGGTCAGTGTTGGAGCCAAAACTGTTTAATGTGTATATAAATGATATTTTTAATACATCCAAAGATCTGAAACTCATACTATTTGCAGACGACACTAATATATTCTACTGTAGTGATGATTATAATGACCTTGTAGAGACGGTAAACAGAGAACTAAATACAATAAAAAAGTGGATGGACACAAATAAATTATCCTTGAATATAAACAAAACTAAGATAATGATGTTTGGTAATCGCAATGCTATGTCTGATCAGACCATAAGTATTGAAGGTTGAAATCGTAAATGAGACTACATTTTTGGGCGTAATTATTGATAGTAAATTGTCATGGAAACCCCATGTCAGACACATTAAAACAAAATCTCAAAAAGCCTCTCAATTATAAATAAAGGAAAATTATACCTTGATGGAATGCACTCCGTACTCTATACTGCACCTTGGTACTCCCATACCTTACGTATTGCGTTGAAGTGTGGGGGAATACTTACAAGAACATAATTAATCCTCTGATCATATTACAGAAAAGAGCAGTGCGGATCATTCACAAGGTTGGTTTTCTAGACCATACTCATTATCTGTTTATGCAGTCAAAGTTGTTAAAATTTGATGACCTTGTAAAATATAGTACAGCTATAGTTTTATACAAAGCATTCAACAAATTATTACCGCCTAACCTACAACGTTTTTTTATAACTCCAGTGCGAGCTTATAACTTGAGAGTTATAAGCTCTCAAGTATTTTTACCTATGGTAATGCCGCCACGATATATTATTTGTAAAGTAATCCTTGAGCAATGCAACAGTGAAGTTGAATGTGGTGAGCTCTGAATGGGGAATTGGGGGTGGGATTTAATAAGTTATCTTCTTCCCACTCCCTTTCGGGTGGAAATGGATCGTTTTATTTGTATGTTTTGTTTTTTGTTGTTGCCATTGTCTGCCCGGAATGAATAAATAAATGAATGAATGAATGAATGAACTGTGTGCGGGTTGTACTGTCTAGGGGTGTGTATTGCCTTAGTCTCTGGCGATACGATTTGTACGATATATCCCCAATATTCTGCAGTGTTTCCCACACATAGACTATTCTGTTGCGCACCGCCACAGAATCAACACCTCCCGCCACATATTGCGTTTCGTTTTCAAAGTGTCTACGATGCCGTCGGACGGTTCCCGCAACTCCCCGGCTATTTTGCCGTCACATATGTTTGATATGGACGTATCTAACGCGCCAATCCGACACTATTTGATACCCGTGATTATAAACTCCACTATCCTTAAGGTTAGGGCTAAGGTAAGGTTAGTTTATAAACTCCACTATCCTTAAGGTTAGGGTTAGGGTTAGGGTTAGGGTTAGGGTACGGTTAGTTTATAAACTCCACTATCCTTAAGGTTAGGGCTAAGGTAAGGTCAGTTTATAAACTCCACTATCCTTAGTGGTCTATTCCTGTAACAACCATTAGCTCTTCATAGCTTCAGGGATTTCTGTGGGTTACAGCCTGTGTTGCCACCAAGGTGGCTCTGCAGAGAAAGGCAGAAGTGCGAGTGTCGTCACATCCGGTGAGTACATTCTGTGTTGAAACGCTCGTTGTGGGCAAGCCAAGCTTTTAGTTCTCTCTGTGTTACTATTGTTAATCCACGTATTAAACGTAGCTTTAGAGTCCACTCTAGCTTATTGTAGATCTAATTTGGCCTATTATCTCCACGGAGACTTTTTTCCTCCGCTTGAACCAACACTTCTGCGTGGATTAAATCCCTTCTCTCTCTTCTCCGTAGCGCGTTAGCTCTCTGGCTAGCTTAGCCATGGCTACCCCGTCTACTTCTGCCTCTTTCGCGCTGTCCTGCTCAGTTTGCCGTATGTCGAGTCAGAACCATGCCTCCTTCACAGATGATAGGAGTAGTTGCGTTAAGTGTAGTGTAGTGGTAGCTTTGGAGGCCAGGGTGTCCGAGTTAGAGGAGATGTAGTGAAGGCTAGTGTTAGCTACAGTCAGATAGTGGCAGGGACCGCAGTCCGCTCCAACAGCGCTAGAGAGGTTAGTCAGGCTGAGGCTAGCCCCGCAGCGGGTCCCGTGCAGCCGGGGCAAGACCAGGACGGATTTGTGACTGTTCGGGGAGGGGGAAGTGCTAAGCGCACACCCGTAGCGCACCAAACTCTTCACGTCCAGAACAGGTTTTCTCCCCTCAGCGCCACACCGGCTGAACCTGATACTCTGGTGATTGGAAGCTCCATAGTTAGGGACGTGAAGATCCCAGCAGCTTTGGTTAGGTGTTATCCGGGGGCCAGACTTGGTGACATCGAAGGTAACCTTAGGCGCTTAAAGCAGGGAGGGAGGCGGTTCCGTCGGATCGTGATCCACGCGGGTGGTAACGATGTCCGGTGGAGACAGATACCGTAATATACTCCGGTCCTCTGCCCAATTTGGTCAATGATGAAATGTATAGCAGACATTTATCATTTAACTGCTGGTTGTCTAGATCAGTGGTTCTCAACCTTTTGGAGTCGCGACCCCCATAATAACAATTAATGGGCTTCGTGACCCCGCCCACCGCCGCTACCCCCACGCACGCACGCGCGCGCGCGCGCGCACACACACACACACACACACACACACACACACACACACACACACACACACACACACACACACACACACACGCGCGCGCGCGCAAACATAGAAACATAGAAATATATACAGTACTGTAACACTGGACTGTATCATTTATCCACAATAATAACAACAACACTCAGATCTGCTCAAATAAACAACTCATGAAGACAGACCAATGCAGAGATAATAAGCTTTGTGAACATCCATCTTCATAATAATGAAAGCTCAGTCTTACCTGTAGCAGACAGACTGTTTTAGCTGAACTCTTACAGATGGATTTTTCTGCAGCTCTGTTACAGAGGTGATTCTTATACAGGCTAATGTCCGTAAATGCATGTTCTGGAACTTGTGCTGTCATTGTAGTTTGTCAGGCACCATTCTGTCTGAAGTCCGCCTCATCTCAGGGCACAGAAGTTTGTTTGAATCCATATTTACCCCTTTGTTTTTATCGCTTCTATGAGGCCGAACGGCCCGGGGCACAAGCCAAAGCGGAATGTGGCGCTGCTCGCCAGCGTTGCCAGGTGGGAAATGTAGGATTGTCGTACCAGAGACTCAAAATTATCGTATTTTGAAAGAAATTATCGTACAAATGTCGAAAACAAAATGACAAGGCTACGAGAGAGCTATAGTCAAATAAAATCACTCTGGAGATCGTGTCCTATGGGTTCTTAGAGTTTTGTGGCACTCACTAGTTGTGTAGACCAATGTGTCCCCCACAAACAAATACATAGGAACTAACTATTGAGCATCAGAATCATGGGGTGGGCGCAACTGAGCATCCCACCAATCATGCTCCTTGTTCTGAAACATACACATAAACGTCACTCCTTCATATCCTCTCACTCCCAGCAAAGCACGGGGTTTAAAAAAAAAAGGCGGGACTTGCTAAACAGCAACCGAAGAGAGTGACGCTGACAGGCAGGAAGAGCAGCCAATCAGTGTTCAGAACAGAAGCCCATGCTCAAACCATGCAAAAACAGCGTGGTGTGTGTTTACAGCGGAGAGAGAGAGGAGAGAGAAGACACAGATGAGCACAGGTCCGCGGCTCTGGTCTGCGCGCCGTGTCCTGGTACTCTACAGGAGTTCTAACATATTTTTCGGGAAATTTTTGGCAAAATCTAATCATTAAGAACAAATAATACACCTTTGATAAAATACCACACACATGCTACAATAAAATAATATTTTTCTAGTTGATTTTTTTTCTTCTTTTTTTTTACTAGCCTGATCTGGCGACCCCCCGAATTTTTTTCGCGACCCCCACGGGGGTCCCGACCCCCAGGTTGAGAACCACTGGTCTAGATGGTGCGAGCAAAATGACGTTGGATATGTCAATAATTGGAGCGCCTTTTGGGGAAGCCCAAGCTCATGCGCAGGGATGGCATACATCCACATTTGGATGGTGCATCCCTTTTATCTACGAATATGGCCGATAGCCTTAGTCGCGGCCCAAATTGACGGTCCAGATATGAGCCCCGGGCGCAGAGCAGTAGTGTAGAACACTCCTCTGTAACCACCGACCCTGCTCCCGGATTGTCACAAATCATCAAGTGTGTAGATTCTCCAGAACAAATAAAGACTGTGTCTGTCCCCCGTAAACCAAAAACTAAAATATCAAAAGCTCACATAACAACGCTGGCGTGCGACCAAATAACTTAATACAAATACCAGAACAAATAAAGACTGTGTCAGTCCCCGTACACCAAGCACTAAAACATTAAAAGCTCACAAAACAAACGCTGGCATGCGACCAAATAACTTAATACAAATACCAAGAGTAAACTTAACATTAAACAAAACAATAAACAAAGCGCTAAGGACATAACATGTGGGTTGTTGAATATTAGATCAATCTCATCAAAGTCCTTTTTAGTAAATGACTTAATTTGCGATAACAACATTAACCTTCTCGCCCTAACTGAAACATGGCTTCAGCAGGATGACTATGTTAGGCTTAATGAATCTACCCCTCCTAGTTATGTTAATTTTCAGGCTGCTAGAACCACAGGCCGAGGTGGTGGGGTTGCAGTGATATCACACTCTAATCTTGTTCTAAATCCCCAAAATAACCTAAAGTTAAATTCGTTTGAAAGTCTAACACTGTCTCTTACCTGTCCCAAATGGAAAAAACAAAAAGCTTTACTACTTGCTATTATTTATCGACCTCCTGGACCCTATTCAAACTTCTTAGCAGAGTTCTCTGAGTTTTTAGCTAGTATAGTGTTGGATTGGAATAAAATTATAATAGTAGGTGATTTTAACATTCATGTTGATAATAATAGTGATTGTCTGAGCAAGGCATTTAGTGCCCTACTAGATGGGGTTGGCTTTACACAAAATGTGAATAAACCTACTCACTGTCATAAACACACTCTTGATCTGGTTTTAACATATGGGATTGAAATTAGCGACCTAAACATTCTCCCTCAGAATCCCGCGCTTTTGACCATTTTCTAATTACATTCAAGTTCCTAATCGAAGATTATACTAATCCACATGATAAAATTCAATTAAAACGTACACTATCTGAAAAAGCTGTGTTAAAATTTAAAGAAATGATCCAGCCAGTCTTTAATACTATGTCTATAGAGAATAGCTCGCTTATTGATTTAAATGAAAGTGATCAGTTTGTCGACAGTGTTATGCGCACACTAAAAACCGCCCTTGATGTTGCGGCCCCACTGAAACAGAAAGTTGTTCGGCCTAGGTGCGTCACTCCCTGGTATAATGCAGAAACACGCGCGCTTAAGCAAAAGACTCGCAAATTAGAACGGTTATGGCGCAAGTCTAGCACTGAGCAATCTCTTAGATCTTGGAAAAATAGCCTACTCGCCTATAAGCAAGCCATGAGGGAAGCAAAACTAATTACTACTCTTCATTAATTGAAGTAAATAAAATAACCCTAGGTTTCTTTTTAACACGGTAGCCCGGCTAACAAACAGTCACAGCGCAGTAGTGCCTTCCATTCCTGATACCCTTAGCTGCAATGACTTCCTTAAATTCTTTAATGATAAAATCACAATCATTAGAAATAAAATAAATGATAAGCTTCCCTTGTCTTATTTTAATCTAAATCCAGCTGTAGAATCATTGTCTCCTTTGAAGTCTTAGACAGGTTCATAACTGTAGATGAGGCTGAGGTATTATCAATCATTATGTCTTCAAAACCGTCAACTTGTCTTCTAGATCCAATCCCAATTAAACTCCTCAAAGAAATTACTCCTGAAATCTCAGATACCATATTGAAAATAATTAACTCGTCTTTAGAAAATGGGTATGTGCCAAAGTCCTTTAAATATGCTGTTATCAAACCACTTTTGAAAAAACCCAATCTCGATCCTGACATTTAGCAAACTATAGGCCCATATCTAATTTGCCTTTCATTTCAAAAGTCTTGAAAAAGTAGTGGCTAAGCAGCTTTGCAGCCACCTACAGGGCAATAGTTTATTTGAAAAATTTCAGTCAGGATACAGAACTTATCATAGCACAGAGACCGCCTTAGTCAAAGTTACCAACGACCTGTTATTAGCAGCTGACGCCGGATTAGCTTCAATCCTAGTTTTGTTAGACCTCAGTGCCGCCTTTGACACAATCGACCACAATATTCTCCTGCAGAGGTTAGAAACTGACGTAGGCATTAGGGGAACAGCCCTCTCTTGGTTTAAATCTTACTTATCTGATAGGCACCAATTTGTTAATGTAAACCAACAGTCCTCACCGTGTTCCAAAGTGTGCTATGGGGTGCCACAGGGCTCAGTTCTCGGGCCAATTTTATTTATATTGTACATGCTTCCACTTGGTAACATAATCCGAAATCACAATATAAATTTCCACTGCTACGCGGACGACACACAGCTGTACTTATCAATGAAACCAGGTCAGACAGATAAATTAGATACGCTTAGTTCCTGCGTAAAAGCCATTAACACCTGGATGACTATAAATTACCTCCTCCTTAACCCTGATAAAACCGAGGTTATTATATTAGGTCCTCAAAAACGAAGAGAGTCTTTATCTCAGCAGATCATCTCCCTGGATAATGTTAGCGTATCGACGAGCTCTACAGTACAAAACCTTGGAGTTCTGTTTGACCAAGACCTCTCTTTTAAAACACATATAAACCAGGCTTGTAAAATTGCGTTCTTTCACCTGCGCAACATTGCTAAAATACGAAATATCCTACCTAAGAGTGATGCAGAAAAACTTATTCATGCCTTTGTTTCATCAAGGCTGGACTACTGTAACTCCCTGCTAGCAGCGTGTCCTAAAAGTTCCTTAAAAAGTTTTCAATTAGTTCAAAATGCAGCTGCAAGATTGTTAACGCGTACAAAAAGAAGAGAACACATTACACCTGTGCTAAAGTCTCTCCATTGGCTTCCTGTTGAATTTAGAATCAAATTTAAAATCCTGCTCCTCACATTTAAAGCCATAAAGGGTATGGCTCCGCTTTATCTCCAAGACGCTATCGTTCCATATCAGCCAACCAGAGCACTCCGCTCTCAAAACTCAGGGCTACTAGTGATTCCTCGGGTCTCCAAAATCACTGTAGGTGGAAGAGCCTTTAGCTACCAAGCTCCGGTTTTATGGAATAAACTTCCAGCTCACGTTAAAGAAGCAGACACAGTCCCTACATTTAAGACTAGGCTCAAAACGTACCTCTTTGAATTAGCTTATGATCAGGTCAGTTAGGTAAAGCTCTAACCCACAGCCTGAAGTAAAGCTGCCTTAGGAGAAACACTGCTGTGGGAAGTACGGTACACTGAGCGCTATCCTCTTGTTCTTCTTACTGCAAACTTTGTCTTGTTATGATACAATATTTATCTTATCTGTAGTCTGTTCATTACTATTCACATGGTGTCTCCTGTCCCACTCCCCCTTGGGAGTGCCTGTCTAGATCGAATGGAGGAACCCGGCTGAACGGAGGAACCCGGCTGAACGGAGGAACCCTGCCTACTGGATTGACAACAAGGACTGGATGGTCTCGATCCTGGCCCTTCTGCTGAGGGGATCCCATCGGCCTGGGTCTCTATAGCCTGTCCGTCCATGGGAGTGGATCTTTCCAGCTTCTGTGGTTCTCCCCGAGGTTTCTCGTTTCTCCCACCGGGTTTTTGAGTTTTTCCTTGCCGTGCTGGAGAGTCTAAGGACAGGGGACACCCGCGCCGCTCGTCGCCACCCACTGCTGACGCTTATTTGGACATTATGTTTGCCTGGATACTTGATTTAAATGTTGTAATCTGTAAAGCACTTTGTGATGCCTTTGGTATGAAAAGCGGCTCTTTTGAACGAGTCTTTACAGTGAACGATATGCGAACGGGTTTGCGGAGGTGAAGTATTTTTTTTATTCCTCTTAGGGGGAGGGGCGTCACTTTAGTTGTGCATGCTTATTCTGCGAAACAAAACTCACTGCTGGAGTGGGGTGGCGAGAGGTGTAGGATTGGCATAGGGACAGTTTGTGAATGCACGGTAGGGCTGGGCGATATACAGTATATCGATATTTAAGATATATCGATATATTTTTAAATGAGATATGGAATTAGACCATATCGTGTATATCAGGATATTTCAAAATCAGATAAGCTATTAAGTTAACAAAAAGAAACAGGTAATCTCAAGCTGATTTTAAAAAAAAAGTTTATCTTAAACTTTATTTTGTCATCTCTTTATATATAAATACTGCCCTCAGAAAAATATTTTATTTTATAGGCTATTTTTATTTAAGATTTGTTTGATTTAAATGTACAGTGCTTTGTTTATGTTTACATTTTATAGTGAGTTTTCAACAAAACTACTCGTATTTGGCTTTGACTATGACTTAACATTTCATTTCACAGCTTTCACTTTGCGGAAAAAATATCGGGATATATATCGTATATCGATATTCAACCAAAATATATCGGGATATGACTTATGGTCCATATCGCCCAGCCCTAATGCACGGTTACAGAGGAGATCGCGTTGAAGCAAAACACCTCTTTCACTTGCGTTGTTTTCTCCCCTCTTGAGCGAAGGAGAGATAACAAACTCCATAGAGGGGAAATATCGATGTTATATTGTGTGAAATAGTGACATTTTCGTTAAAATAAAGTGGGGGACTGGTGAAATTCACTAAAGGCCTCCCGACCGCGACAACACCCATACACCCCCCCGGTCCAACCACCACACATTGCCTTCAAACCTGTGGGAAACACTGTTCTGATTTTTATTAGTAGTAGTAACAGCTCCAGACCATGATTCTCCTGCTCCAGACTTCACAGTGAGCATAGGGTTTTGATGTTGATGTTCCGTTCCATTTTTCCTCCACACATGACCTTGTGTGTTCCTCCCAAACTGTTCAACTTTGGGCAAATCAGTCCACTGAATATTTTGCCAGTAGTGCTGTGGAGAATCCAAGTCTTCCGCAATCCAAAGTTGAATAGTTTGGGAGGAACACGCTGTAGTGGGGCTGCACGTTTTCATGTTTTTCATTAAGGCCCTTAGCGGTTAATACTCGGTTAGCCGTTAGTGTGTGCGCAAACCGACCAGCGCTCTGGCGGTCTCTGGTGGTGCAAAAATGTATTATAAGTATATTCAATCCCACGGTAAATTATACAGGGCAGTTAACCCAGCAAAATGCTTTTACTCGGTTACGCAATTTGTTAACGTTTAATCGGTTAACTATGGACATCCCTACACTGTAGTGATTGTTTTGTGCTCACGAAGAGGCACCAGATTATTGCAGCAAATCTACACTTTATCCTCACACACAGGGCATGAGAAATCGCAGTCTCTACTTTGGTCAATCTCAATAATCGTCATGGGACTTTATAACCGACAGATTTACAGCCATTTCTTTGGCACAAACAGGACCTAGTTTGGGACTTTGGACGAGACAGTGGAAGACTTTTGTGTGTTAAATAAGACTTGATGAAAGCGTTTGTTTTTGTTTGAGCTGAGGTTTGAATAAAAGATGTGTCTAATTTTATAAATCAGCAAGACGTATTTAATTTATTATGAAAAAATAAAATCGAATCAAAAATCGAGATCAATCAATATGGGGAAATTAATCGTGATAATTTTTTTTCAAAAATCATCCAGCCCTACTAAAACATATAGTTCAACCGGTTAGGAAATCCAAGAAGGGTATAATTAAACAGGGCACCACCTACTGGTTGACTAGCTTTTGCCTTGTTGTTGTCTCGTAATTCTGAAGTATGTTTTCATAAACAGTTTAAGTGACACTGATATACTTAAGCATAAAATCAGTTGAAACGCAAAGCTTAATGCATTCATAAGTGTATTGATTTATTAACAGCTGAACAACACACACGGCATAAAATTACTATTAGCAAATCAGATTTGACAAATGATTAACTTCAGTTCATGACATTGCTTAAGGTGCAAATACGACATACCAAACATGTCAATTTGTGAATGAATACACGTGTGAAAGACAAGGTTTCATTATATAAGCAGTGCAAAGGGTGACATGGGCCTATTTTTTACTCTGACATTAAAACTAAGATGTTGTGGGAGAAAACCAATGGCCGCTGGCTGCTCTGCTTTGTGATGACGACACTAGGAGCCGCCATTGCTGTAGTACCGCCATATACCCGCTAGTCCCCCATTGGAATGCATTGCACTTTAGACACGTTAAAAACAAATGTAATGCCCGGTGCCTAATTTTTTGGAACTGTCTACAGCTAGATATTCCTCCTGAGATAACGCTGAGTTAGTTACAATTAAAGAAACCGCAAGGGCCGAGTCTACAGTGAAGATCCCGCCCTTATGCCCTTTTTAGGAACATGCTTCGTCAGAGCTGGGGAGGAGGAGTCTGTAAATCCGCCATGATCTCCTTCTCGAATTGTGGTAAACGGGGAGGAGTGAGGAATGACGGTCTAATAATAATATGTCTATGGAGAAAACAAAGATCTCTACATTGACCACTGCGTGAGAAATGAATGCCTTAAGGTGAGACACCAGGTGAAAACATGGACTCTTCCTGCAGGGGTCAGTGTTGAGATTTTTAGCTAGTTTTCTCCTTAATCATTTTCGTTTTAATATTAGAGTAAAATATAGATTTACGATGCTTGTTTTATGACGCTTTGCCGACATCTGATTCTGTTTCATATCTATTTACTAATACTGATACGTTTGGTATATACCCGACGCCTCATTGATCCAAATATGGCTTTTTCCTTTGTGGAAGACGTCAGCAAAAGTCCACAGGGCCATAAACGCTCATATTAGGTTTTCATCCCACTCCTGCAACAACATTTCCACTTTAGTCTAAGCATTCTTGTACCTAAGAAATATCCGATTACGAGCCTGATTTATTGAGCTTTGAAGCCAAAAAAACAAGGTAAAAATGATTTGGGTTTTATTTTACTTATTCAAAACTAAACAATCCCAAAAATCCCATCTGAATAAATTTTTAAAAAGCTTTGTTCTCTTTAAAACCAGGTTAAAGTCTCCAGGCAAATGCTCATATTTCAGCCTTTTGGAGAAATTAAATATTAAACTCATGGAACAAATGTACAAACTGTTTCTTGTTAAATGGAGTTGTTCGGGCCCTTAGGTTTGTCATTTTTAATGAAGTAAATATCATTAAAAAGACTTGCCGTCGGCAGTGTTCAGTGAGACTCGTCAAACGCCCTCAACTCCTGCCCTGGGGCCGTTTCACTCATATTGGGAAATCACTTCTCCCCTTGGTACAGTTGTTCCACATTTCAGTTTGATGAAATAAAACATTTGTATAGTTCAGGCGTATGGAGGATGCACTGTCAAAGGAGGACCAAGCGGTAAGCCAGAGGGGCTTAGGAAACATAACAGTGGCAGCAGAGAAATGAATTCTCTGTTTGTCTCTACGGAGTCTTAAAACACCTGCTGCCCTGTAGTTTCGACCTACACAAACATTTGGAAATACATGAGGCCGAGCTGTGACCCCTTAAAGTGCATGTTTTATTTATTTATTTTATTTATTAGTTTATTTGACAGGGACAGTTCACATTAATGAACATTTCTGTAAATGTGTCAGTATTAGCTGCAAAGCTAGTTTTCAACTGTTGTCCCTGGGCAAGGTGTATAATGCCAACAACAATTATAAAACATAAAACAATTTAAAAGTTGAGGCTACATACTTACGTAACAAATGTTGATACAATTCATACATTAATAACATCTGAATGTTCGTTCTGTGACTTGCACAATAGAATGGAGATTTTAGTGCAAGGGCAGGTCATACAGTTCAAACAAACATAAGGATAAATATGTACAACTATTATTTACAAAGCAACATCTGTGCAGAGGATCCTGACACTTGGCTCAGTCCTGCAGCAGGAGGTCTGTATAGGGTCTAATGAGCACATTGTTGATTTGATTTCAACCAGTTTTTTAATTGAGTCCTAAATGTGTTAAACGTGGGGCATTCTCTTATAGTGAGAGGGATGCTGTTCCAGATGTTACAGCCCCTGACTGAAAGAACAGTCTGGCCAAAGGTGGTCCGTCTGAAGGGCACTTCACAGTCTCCTCGAACCATAGACCGAGTGGCTCTGCCAGAAGAGGATTTCAATTTTACGAATTCCCTTAATGGCGGTGGTGCAAGTCCATTGAGTCCATTATTTTGTAGACCATACAAGCAAATTTAAAGTATTTAAAATTTTCGAAGTTTAGAAGGTTGTACGTCTCAAGAATGCGGCAGTGGTGGTACGAAACAGGTTTTCTAGCAAACACTTTTAAAGCTTTTTTATATAAGGATTCTATTTGTCTAAAAGTGGTTTCATTTGTAAGAGACCAGTTTGTAAAACAATATTCGATGTGCGAGAACACCATAGCATGCAGAAACATCCTACTGTAGCTGCCTGAAGTGTCATGTGGATAAATTCAGTGCAGAAGGAAAGACCAAAGAGGAACAACATGTCCAGAGAGCCCTCTCAGACTGCAGCTATCCTAACTGGTCTTTCACTAAAGCACAAAGGGCAAGAAGACCCAAAGAACAAGACAGACAGACTACAGGATTCTAGTGTACCTGGAATCCTGTGCATAAATTGGTTCATTCCAAAGACAAAACTCCGAGCCACAAACAAAGCAATGTGGTTTATTCTATTCGATGTAAAGAAGAAGAATGCAAAGAACATTATATTGGAGAAACGAAACAAGTTTTACAGAAGAGACTTTATCAACACCGAAGAGAAAGCACAAGCGGCCCTCAGTCGGCGGTGCACCTCCACCTCAAAGCATCCAACCACTCTTTGAGGACGGGGAAGTCAACATTTTAGCTAAAGAAGAATGTTGGTTTGAAAGAGGAGTAAAAGAAGCTATTTTTGTCAAGAAAGAAAATGGTGGGCTCAGATTTAATCTTCCGTCACTTTACTCCAATCTCCTTCGGGGACAGCCGACAGGGCACGGCCAGTCCAAGGAGACGGCACCTCAGCCAACAAAAGAACAATAGGCAGGTCATTAGCAGTGATCAGCCATGAATAGGACAGGACTGATCGATACTGGGGTGAGCAGATCGTTACAGACGCTCTACTTCAAAGGTTGTTTACCCACAGGTGAGAGTAGCTGTGATTAGAGGGGAGGAGCCGGGCCTACCCCAACTCCTCCCTGTGGTCTTTATCTAAGCTGCGGGCTGAGCGGGACTTTAGTCCGCTGACGAAGCCTTTTGGATGACATTTTCTCCATGAGCTTTATGGTTTCAGTCCAAACCCTTTCTGTGACGACGTTGTGAAGCTCATGGAGAAAATATCATAAGTGCAAAGCAGTAACCAAAGCAAAAGGTTCAAAACAATATTCCACATGTGTTTATTCATAAATAAACGCCTTAGGTGAGAATCTACAATGGAAACGGTGGATTCTTTTTAACCTTATAATTGAAGATTTTGGTTGTGTTTGTGTTGCCTGCTTATTGTGTTATTGTTGCTTTTGTGGCTCGTTTTTGTCACTATTACTGTTGCGTTTTCATCCTCGCTTTTGTCACTATTCTGCCGCTTTTTTCAAGAAGCTTTTAGATTTGGGTAAAGCCAAACTGGAGAACATGCGCTCGGTTCAGGTGGGGGCTAAGAGATGAAACAAAACTACATAATTCTAACTTGTCCTCCTTTTATCTGTGTTTATTTCTTTCATAAACGCGGACCACCACATGTACTTGAGTTTGTTCATACAGTAGTTATCTCAAGTATTTCTAAAGTATGTTTGCGGCTGACATCTGCCTGGACGAGGTAGTTGGTGTGGCTTTTCGTTTTTGTGTTATCCTGTCATTTAGTGCCGGAGTGTGCGTGAGGCAGTGGCTGTTGTTTTATGTTGTTTGTGCCGCTCTTATAATGGTCGAGTTCAACCATTATCCCACGCTCAGAAGTCCAACAAGTCTTGAAAATGGGCTGCATCATAGGGTCTCACAGCGTCTTTCTGCCGCCCACATCGCTGCCTCTGCCCTCAACTAGTCGTGACTTGGGAAGATTCATTTAAAATCTGTCAAACATCATTCACTCATTTCTCATGTGCATTTTTCTTAGATGTTTAAGAAATACTCTGAGATGGCAGGATGAATGGCACTAAACTGAAACTGACTGATTTCTGAACAGAATCACTGAACACAAGTTTTGCAACAGAAATGTGATCAAACTTGTGCGTAAAAGTCTCAAAGGAGATATTAAAAAGGAGTTCTTATTCAAAGCATCATCTGCTCGTCAGTCTTAAGGCTCATATTTCACTGTCACAAATGCAAATTGGAGCTTATTCTTTGCATATCGTCAATTTTAAGTTAAAGGGTCTATATCATGCTATTTTAACCATTCAAAGTAAACTAGAGGCATTCATATAATATATTGTACCTCTATCACTATGGAGTACTCATTTTTGTGAGAAATATAAGTATTTTCTGGGGGTATTTTTCCAAACCGGAAGACAAGACACTTCAGTTAACTTCCCCCCTCTCTGATGAGTTGATGCCGCTCAGGCAACATTAGCAGTAGTAGAAATATAATTATCGCAGCAATACGTGACGTGACTTCACAATGCAGTTATATAGAGTTGACTTATGTAACACAGCTTCATAAATGGCTAATACACATTATTAGTTTTTTTTTTTAGTTTAGTTTAGTAGTTTATTTGAGCAGTAAACATTCTGCTCAAAAGGAGTGGGCCGAAGCAAGAGCTTTTAAGTGCCCACCCTGTCGTGACAATTTCTCACCACTATAAAGGAAAACTTGAAAGTATTTGTCTTATCAAAAGTGTAAGTTTAATTTAACACACGTGCGGAGGGCCAACACACAGGTAAAACTCATGGTTAGCTCTGGGGAGCCGAAGTCTGTCCCCTCGTTATATAGGTACACATGAGAGGCCGTCCCCGCACCAAGATGGGAGGGGCCACAGGAAGGCCTTTGAGCCAGGACGCGTCTTGGCCATTGTCCTAGGTGTGAAGCAGAAACTCAGCATGTGCTTTGGCCGGGATAAAGCACAGGAGACGGGTCCGGGCATTGATTAAGCGGGCCAGACGGTACTTCACAATTAGTGTATTACTGACTTCAATTTAATTAACTCTAAAACTGTCATTACCTCAAGTGGAGGAGTTCAAGTATCTCGGGGTCTTGTTCACGAGTGAGGGACGGATGGAGCGTGAGATCGATAGACGGATCGGTGCAGCGTCAGCAGTGATGCGGTCGCTGTATCGGACTGTTGTGGTGAAGAGAGAGCTGAGTCAGGGGGCAAAGCTCTCGATTTACCGATCGATCTACGTTCCCACCCTCACCTATGGTCATGAGATCTGGGTAATGACCGAAAGGACAAGATCGCGAATACAAGCGGCCGAAATGAGTTTCCTTCGCAGGGTGGCTGGGCGCACCCTCCGAGATCGGGTGAGGAGCTCAGTTACCCGGGAGGAGCTCGGGGTAGAGTCGCTACTCCTTCACGTCGAAAGGAGCCAGCTGAGGTGGCTAGGGCATCTGTTCCGGATGCCTCCTGGTCGCCTCCCTCGGGAGGTGTTCCAGGCATGTCCTATTGGGAGGAGGCCTCGTGGAAGGCCCAGGACACGCTGGTGGGACTATGTCTCCGAGCTGGCCTGGTGTCGCCTCGGGGTCCCCCAGAACAGCTGGAGGAGGTGTGCGTGGATCGGGAAGTCTGGGCATCTCTGCTGAGACTGCTGCCTCCGCGACCCGGCCCCGGATAAAGCTGAAGAAAATGGATGGATGGATGGATGGATAAAACTGTCATTACATTCCTCTCTCCTGATAATGCCAAACCCCAGTTTTGCATAAATCATATTTAGTTAAACAAGTAGAAAAACAAGGTAAACAAGAGGGGGAAAAAAGAAAACATTTGAGTCGCAAACATTGTGTGGCTGTGAACCTTTAGCCGCGGACAAAGTTAGTTCATCATAGTGGATCCACTCACGGACCCTAAACCCCTCGTTGTGAGTAACTAAATTAGACAAAGTCGTTGTCCGAGTCGCTGATATAATCAGGATTGGGGTTTAGTAGCTTTTCCCGCGGAAATGCTCACGAGCACTGCCGCCTTGCGTTCAGGGGCACCACTGTCTCTGAGCGTGTGTGGAGCGTCAGTGGTCACGGCGATGTTTGGTCCTGAAGCGACGAGACTCTAATCGCTTTGCAGAGTGCTGGGGATTTGGGATGTGACCTTGGGCAGGGGAGTTGGGCAAAGGGAAGTTGGGCAAGGGGGAGCCGGGATGTCGTGTTCTTCGGTACTTCACAATTAGTGTATTACTGACTTCAATTTAATTAACTCTAAAACTGTCATTACAACCCCCAAAATCAATACAACATTTACAATATAGCATCTACATAGACATTACATGACAGAACTATAATAATAACTTTATCCTATTGCAATTACATTATCAATCATACAATTATATATAGATAGATAGATAGATAGATAGATAGATAGATAGATAGATAGATAACAGAAACGAAGCACAACGACAACCACAATCTCGTTGTTTAGTACAAAGCAAGTAACAAAAGGCAACCCTTAATATAATATATTCAGCATGTTACCAATGCCAAACCTTGGTAACATTACCAGAAGTCACTATTTTTATGTTATAAAGGCACGTTACTATGCAGTACATATTATACTTCGTGATCTTGCTACTTCCCAGCAGTCATTACCATCCTCAATATAATTTTAATTTGAGTTTAATTATTATTATTATTATTATTTATTTATTTAATTGAGTAATGTGTGAAGTATGATGTTAGCCCTGCATAGTGTGGTGCATTAAAAAGCCAGGGTGTAGAGCGGGCCAGTTAAAGAGGGCAGTAACTCCCCCTCAACAAACCCCCACCCAGCTGCCCTAACAGCTGATTTTGTAGATGATGTTCCTATGCTGAGTGGTGCATTAAAGACAAGGTTTTGAGCCCGTTGGGAGGGTCCCTCTCAACAGATTCATAACTTGCCTACCCTAATTCTCTATTTGTAAATTTGAGCAATAGAATGACAACCGTTCCAAGCAGCAACACTCTTCCTTGATTATAGAGATTATATCATTAACATTTAGCTTGTGTTTTGATTTACTTACTGCTCAGGACTCTCCATCAGGTGTTTTTATTGTGGGAATCGCGCTGGTTATAAGAGTTAATCCACTTTGGTTCTGGCCAAGGTTCACAAGAATCCATCAGATTAACTGCTCAAACAAATAAATAAACTAAACTAAACTAAACTAAACTAAGAAAAAAGAACAGGCGGTATCCAGAGGAGCCCATTTCTTCACAACTTCGGCGCATAAATGTTGTTCATAAATTGTTCAGACGCTCAGGGGGTGTGTTTGTTTACTCTGCAGGGGCAGCGCAGACTCGTCGGGCACTTCTTTTTTCTTTCATTTTCTTTCTTACAACAGAAACAATGAACAAGCAGTTTCACAAATTAAAATCAGGACATAAGACACACATGCTTAGTGCCAGTGTCTGCGTACATTGGTGTATGAATGAGAGAGTGAATGGGTGACTGGTTCCTTACTGATAAAGCGCTTTGGGCCTGATAAAGGTAGAAAAGCGCTACATAAGTTGAGTCCATTTACCATTTTACCATTTACCATGCTTACATTCTGCATTACAGTGGCCCCTCGCTGTAACGCGGTTCCCCTTTCACAGTCCCCTCCTGGAACTCCTGGAACCGCCACCTTAACATGGTGGAGGGTTTGAGCGCCCGAATGATCCTGGAGCTCTGTTGTCGGAGGCTTCGTGCCCCTGGTAGGGTCTCCCAGGGCAAACAGGTCCTAGGTGACGGGTCAGACAAAGAGCGGTTCAGAAGCCCCTTATGAGAGACCAACAGGCCCGGTTAGAACCATGAGGCCATGAGCTGCCCCCACGACCCGACAACGGACAAATGGAAGAAAATGGATGGATGGACCTTTCGCAGCCTCGCTCTTTCACTGATTTATTTTTAGCACAATTGTGTATGCTTTTTTAAAGCGTATGAACGCCATATGTGAATTGTGTTCTGCGTCCTGATTGGCTAGTCGCAGAGTGAGCCTCCTCTCGTTGCAAAGAGGCAAGGCAAGTTTATTTGTAGAGCACAATTCATACACAAGGCAATTCAAAGTGCTTCACAGCTGCATAAAATTACAAGAAAACAGATCAAATCAATCAATAAAACATCAACATAAAGTTAATCAATGACAGTAAAAGGCAAGAGTGCAGATAAAATACTTTCATTTTCATATGCACGGGTAAAAAGAGCTGTTTTCAGCCTGGATTTGAACATTGTCAGAGTTGAGGCCTGTCTCACATCCTCATGAAGACTGTTCCAGATTTTAGCTGCATGAAACTGAAACGCAGCCTCACCGTGTTTATTATTGACTCTGGGAACCACCAGGAGACCCCTCCCTGAAGTTCTCAGGGCCTGAGATGGTTCATACGGCTCTAACATGTCAGAGATGTACTTTGGTGCTAAATCATGAAAAGAGGATCTTTGTGTGTCCCGTTAACACATCAGCGCACACACTGCACACCACAGAGTCACAGCAGCACAGGCCGGGCACGAGCGGGTCCGACTAGCATTACAACATGATTAAAAGCTCCAACAAAGTTGATTTAGCATGACATAGGACCTTTAATGTGCATATGACACAAAATCATTGCAAAAACATTGTTAACACTACTATATTAAAGATGTTGCTAAATATTTCCCCAGCTTTCTTTAGTTTGACCATTTCTGTGATGTTTATGGTTTCACTTCCTTATCGGACACCGACAGGAAGTCAAACTGCTCTGGAACTTTACCTCTATCTATGTCACTTCCTGTCAGCAGCTTCAAAAATGCCTTCATTCATTTGCTGCTTCACTGAGATAAAATGATCATTATGACTTACAACAAATGTTATCCATCTAAGTCATATTTTCAAACGCATTCAAACTTGTCATATGCACTTTAACCTCTTAACCCCCACTTTAACCGAGCACATTTTCTCCAGTTCGACAAATCTAAAAGTTTCCGGACAAAAAGCGTCAAGATAGCGACAAATACGAGACGTGAATGAGGATAGTAACACAAAGAGGGACAAAAATGCAACAAAGAAAGCGACAAAAACAGTGAGGATGAAATACAGCCAAGAAAGCATTAAAAAAAAAAAAAAAACACAACGGAACAGGCATCAAAAAAGCAACAACAACGTGAGGAAAGTCTTAGATCAGTTGTGTAGGTCTTAGCTTTCAAATGAGGCGTGACACTGGGCTAGAGGCTGAAGCTGAAGTGGAGAAAATGTGCTTGGTTAGAGAGAGAGCAGCGCTTCATTTAGACTTTCAAACAATGACGGACGGCCTTCACAATGTTCCATTTAAGAGAGTTCATTCAGTATGTGGCTTGGAGTTTTATAAATTAACCCCCGACTTAACCTTAACACACACACACACAGAGTAACACCTCATTTGAAAGCTAAGAACTACAAAACAAATTGTAACGTTTTTGTTGCATTGTCGAATTTTTTAAGCATTTTCGGTCATGTTATTTTTTTTTTTTTTTTTGGCGTTTTGGTCCATTTTCATCTCATTTTTGTCACCTTTTGTTTCTCTCTTGTGGCTTTCTTGTTGATTTTTTTGTTGCTTTTTCATCACTCTTTTGCCGCGTTTTTGTCACATTTTGGAAGTGTTTTTGTTGAGTTTTCGTCTTTTAATTAAATCGCTTTTTTTCGTTGCATTTTAGTCACGTTTGTAATTTTAGGGCCGGGACTTTTTTCGATTAATTGCGATTAATTAATTACATGAGGTTTAGTGCGATTAAAAATATTAATCGAAATTAATCACACTTTGCTTTCCACACTTCAGTTTCCTTTTTTCCTGCAGACGCACAATTAATGGCAATATTGCACTGGTCTGTTGGACTTGGTTGAACAAAATAAACAATATTTTGTTGCTTAAGCTTATGTATTCAGTCATTATTCAATGGTATACTAAAAATCCTTATGAAAAAACTTACTTCTCACTGTTCTCAGGTCAAATATTTATATGCGATTCATTTCGATTAATTAATTACAAAGCCTCTAATTAATTAGTCCCGGCCCTAATTTTTTTATTCTAGCATACATTTTGCTCAAAAGGAGTGGGCCAAAGCAAGACACTTATGAGCGCCTACCCCCAACTCAATATGATAAAACATTTCATTTCACAATAGTATAATCAGTGTAAAGGGAACAAAACAACAACAAGGAACAATAGCAAAAAAGGATTAGGTGCACAGTCTGGTCATGGTTGGAAAGATGGCATTTACGTTACGGAAGATTACATGTCTGAAATGACATGTCTATCATGCACTATAGGCTACACCTTCCCCAAACAAGTAATACTAATTACAACAATAACAATAATAATTCTATGTAATGAGATCGTAATCACTCTCGACCCCTGAAGCTTCAGTTTCCACAGCAATAATAAGAAAATAACATGTTAATAACATTACATGTTCAGTCATACATTTAGCCACATCATTTTGTGACGAAACCAGACCCTTCCGCTGCACGTCGGGGTCCAGTTCGCCCTGAAGGTACTTATTTTCCCGATAATGACCGGCGTTCTATACATTATCCCGCTTATTATACGGCTGTTTGCCAACTGTACACACACAAATAAACTTCATACACTTTTATGAAGGCAGAAAGGTTTATTTAATGATTTCCGCTGTAAATAGTTCCCGAAAGTTTGCGCAACGTTTGGCAACATTTGTTGATTCCAGGCAGTGTGGCGAGGCTAGTAGCAGCACGGCTAGCTACTTATTGCTAGCCTAGCTACTTAGTTGAAGGTGCAGTTGGAGAGGAGGAATGGTGGTGAATCTCTGGGTAAGTTGAAAGTCGGACTCCCATTAACTTCACGAGCGATTCCCCCAACTTCTCTCGCAGAGACGGGGACAGAGATAGTGTCCGCCTGTCCGCTACTACTAGTCGCGGAGTGATATGAAAGACCTGTATTACAAGCACGAACTCCATTGCCATTGGCAGCGGTCATTATTTTTTTCAGAGGTCTTCTATCAGAAAATAATGACCGGTAGAACGTTGGGAAATCACATTCAAATCAATGGAGCGTTCTACTTGCATTGTGAAGTATAATAATAATTAATAATAATAATAATAATAATAATAATAATAATGCATTGGTTTTATATAGCGCTTTTTTGGACAGTCAAAGATGCTTTACAGTTGCACTATTCATTCTCTTCATACTTGGGGGTGGTCAGCTACTATTGTAGCCACAGACTGACGGAAGTGAGGCAAGCAGTCTGTGCCATCGGCCCTCCGACCACCACCAACCACTCACTACATTACCAAACGGTCTCCCATCCAAGTACCGACCAGGCCCTTCAAGGCCTGAGCAGGAAGGGCCTGGCAGACCAAAGGTGGTATGGCCACTTTATGGTTGGTCTTTCCATCACTCTTCAGTCGTGTGTTTTGTCGCTTTTTATTGTGTTATTGTTGCTTTTCCGGTGCGTTTTTGTTGCTCTTATGCCACTTTTTTGCTTTTAGATTTGGGTAATGTCAAACTAGAGAAAATGTGCATGGTTAAGGCATGGTTAAATGTTGTGAATAACATCAACTTTTACTCCGTCAACTTCACCAGTGCACCTGAGACTTTTTTTCTTTAACAGAGAAACTTTCCCAGAGAAAGGCTGTAATGCTCTGATTTGCGAGTCGTCTCTATATGTACCTCTCTGTTTTCTAATCCCACTGCGCTTTGAACATCCCACTGAAATCCACCGCATTATTTTACCCCCAACCTTCAGTGACAACACCATGCAGCGCTATCACCCTGCCCCGAGCTCCAGCTACAAACCCCCCCCCACAGTCCCGCGCGATAAATGCAGCCAGACAGCCATGCAGTGCTCCCGCCGCCAGACAATGCTCGCTCTCAAACTGTTTACAAGAACCCAAAGATTAACTAAATCTGGTGTCAGGACGGCAGTGGGGGGGACGCTGCTTTCATGGGCTTAAGGCGTCGGAGGATTTTGGAGACATGACCAAAGTGAATTCCGCCCTGAAATAAAGTGGCGTGTAGAGATAGTGGTTCTCACAGGGGGGTCTGCGGGGAGGGGATTCGCTCTGTCTTAGCTTTGTCCATTGGAGATACAGGCCTGTGGCGTTGGGGAAATCTGCCTTCAGTTTGATATATTTTATGCAAGCGACCGCAGTACTTAGTCATTTTTGAGAAATTGTGGCGGCGCACCGATCCAGATTTTTTGCTTCCGATACTGATACTAGGGGTTTGAGGATCTGCCGATATCCGATATAAACCAATACCAAGAGACAATCTTAAAAGTGTCTGAGTGATAAAGGGTCCTCTTTACTTCATTTTAGGATCAATAAGATGTGGCATCTCAAGGGGTTTTCCAATAATAAGTGATGTTACAGATCATTTATCAATTAAATCTATTGATAAACTAATGGAAAAAATTTAACAAGGATCACTGGATCATAGACCGTAAGAAATAATAGACAACTCCTCCTCACTCCTCCCCGTTTGCCAAAATAACTACGTTTGAGGGGAAAATCACGGCGGATTTACAGACTCCTCCTCCCCAGCTCTGACGGAGCATGTTTCTAAAAAGGGCAAAAGGACGGGATCTTCACTGTAGATCCCAACCAAGGGATCTGGCCAATCAAGCACCGTAATCTGATGGTCATTTAACCAGGTTTTGGTACTTTTCGCCGTGTGGGCAGGTGCCAAGTCCTGCTGGAAAATGAAGGAATGAATGATGACAGTTGCGTTGACTCTGTACTTAATAAAGCACAGTGGACCAACACCAGCAGAAGACATGGCTCCACAAATCATCACAGACTGTGGAAACTTCACACTGGCCTGCAAGCATCTTGGATTGTGTGCTTCTCCTTTCGTCCTCCAGACTCTGGCACCTTGGTTTCCAAATGAGATCCAAATGAGCTCTCATCAGAAAAGAGAACTTTGGACCACTGAGCAACAGACCAGGTCTTTTGTTTCTTTAGCCCACACAAGACGCTTCTGACGTTGTTTGTAGTTCAGGAGCGGCTTAACAAGAGGAATACGACATCTGAAGCTCATGTCCAGGATCCGTCTGTGTGTGGTGGCTCTTGATGCACTGACTCCGGCCTCAGTCCACTCCTTGTGAAGGTCTCCCACACTTTTGAATGGCCTTTTCCTGACAATCCTCTCCAGACTGTGGTCATCCCTGCGTCTTGTGCACCTTTTTCTTCCACTTAACTTTCTGCATTAGTATAATGCAACCTGCCACTAGCTTTAGCATGCTGTTTCTAGCCGCAGCATTTTGCGCTGTGATCAAAATATATTTGCGTAAGTTAAAACTAACTCAGCGATTGAATTCTCCAGGTTTTTCCCTTGAAAATGACATACAGCATGTCCATATTCACTTAGATTTAGGTGAAAGTTGTGTGTTTAAAGAGGTGAGAGCCAAAACTGGTATCGGTTCAGTATCGGATATTTGTAGCCGTATACCTGATATCGTATTTTTACAGTATCGGATATCAGTGCATCCCTAAATGATATTTTTAAAACTAGTGGCCGTGAACTTTCTATTTTTAAGTCTTATCGTCGTTTTTTTTTTTTTCATTTAAAAAAAAATCTTTTTATAAACTGGTGTATTCTGACATTGTTTGAGTTCTGGATCCATATTGTTTTATTGGTCACACAAAAGCTACTACTGTTGTGTTTACTTTTTAAATTTGGAAACACTAGATGTTTTTCTTACAACTCCTTAAAATGCCTCTTGTATATGTGCATCTTGTGAGCTGTTACGTAATCAATGAGTTCCATGAGGTTTTAGAGGTATATATGCAGCTCAATGCTTAATATCGTGAAAAAAAAAAAACATAATATGCTAGACATCAAATATTGAAATTGAAATTAATCGAATTAAAAATTAATTAATTATTTGAATCGCGATATCTGTCGGAAAAAGGTTTTTTATCACACTCGTGCGTCGAAGTAATCTCTCTTCGCTCTTTGGATTTCAAACTGTCACTGGACTGTGTTATTGTGTTTTAGTTCAACAATGATCTGGCCTCAGCAAGAAGACTGCGGAGTCTGGATCAGTGACAGGTCCAACTGACTGAAGGACGGCTTCACCCACCAGGCAGTCAGGAAGCTGAACTCGCTCGACCCCTTCCCCTGCTGCCCCTGTTGTGTTTTGTTTTTTTTAAACCTAAAAGTTTGCTGCTTGTACATTTCGTCTGACACGACTTTTGTAAATCACTTGAGAATTTAATGTGCTGCTTATGTTCTTTTGGATTTCTTTTTCATACTTATCAGTTTAACGTGTGCAGACAGGTTTAATTGCCTTTGCCACAGCTCGAAACACCTCAGTATTACACATCAGCGCCAATTTTAGACCTTGTTTGCAGTTTGTTGTCAGCCGAGGCGGATAAGACAAAGTGTGCTAAACTCTAAAGAACTCACGATCCAATTAATTTAATAATCCAGGAAATCAACAAGGCATTAGAAGGAAAAATATTTTAAATGTTTAGCGTTGATGTAATTAATAGACAAATGTTAAACAATGAGTGAAGTTCTACAGAAATGACAAGGCCTCAAGAGAGGTGTCATCTAAATCAGTGGTTCCCAACCTGGGAGGCGGGCCCCACCATGGGGGGTGCCTGGGATTGCAGGGGGGCCCAGAGCTTTACCTGTTCAGAGGGTCAGGTCCTAAATAATATTATTTGAGCAAATAAATAGTCTGAAATAATCAAATATGATTGAGTACTGTAAGGACTACAGGTGCATTAAACACTCAAATTTCAGTGTATTTGTTTGATATAAATACTTATTAGCTTGAAGCCCCACGCAGGCTGGTTGGGAAACACTGATCTAAATAACCCACTGGTCCAGATGATGTCTCTCCTTCCACCGTAATGATTTATTTAAGTGGGTTGTCTATATACACACACATATACATACATATTATGTACTGTATGTGTATATATACACATATATACACATACATACATATACATACACTCACCTAAAGGATTATTAGGAACACCTGTTCAATTTCACATTAATGCAATTATCTAAACAACCAATCACATGGCAGTTGCTTCAATGCATTTAGGGGTGTGGTCCTGGTCAAGACAATCTCCTGAACTCCAAACTGAATGTCAGAATGTGAAAGAAAGGTGATTTAAGCAATTTTGAGCGTGGCATGGTTGTTGGTGCCAGACGGGCCGATCTGAGTATTTCACAATCTGCTCAGTTACTGGGATTTTCACGCACAACCATTTCTAGGGTTTACAAAGAATGGTGTGAAAAGGGAAAAACATCCAGTATGCGGCAGTCCTGTGGGCCAAAATGCCTTGTTGATGCTAGAGGTCAGAGGAGAATGGGCCGACTGATTCAAGCCGATAGAAGAGCAACTTTGACTGAAATAACCACTCGTTACAACCGAGGTATGGAGCAAAGCATTTGTGAAGCCACAACACGCACAACCTTGAGGCGGATGGGCTACAACAGCAGAAGACCCCACCGGGTACCACTCATCTCCACTACAAATAGGAAAAAGAGGCTACAATTTGCACGAGCTCACCAAAATTAGACAGTTGAAGACTGGAAAAATGTTGCCTGGTCTGATGAGTCTCGATTTCTGTTGAGACATTCAGATGGTAGAGTCAGAATTTGGCGTAAACAGAATGAGAACATGGATCCATCATGCCTTGTTACCACTGTGCAGGCTGCTGGTGGTGTAATGGTGTGGGGGATGTTTTCTTGGCACACTTTAGGCCCCTTAGTGCCAATTAGGCATCGTTTAAATGCCACGGACTACCTGAGCATTGTTTCTGACCATGTCCATCCTTTATGACCACCATGTACCCATCCTCTGATGGCTACTTCCAGCAGGATAATGCACCATGTCACAAAGCTCGAATCATTTCAAATTGGTTTCTCGAACATGACAATGAGTTCACTGTACTACAGTGGCCCCACAGTCACCAGATCTCAACCCAATAGAGCATCTTTGGGATGTGGTGGAACGGGAGCTTCGTGCCCTGGATGTGCATCCCACAAATCTCCATCAACTGCAAGATGCTATCCTATCAATATGGGCCAACATTTCTAAAGAATGCTTTCAGCACCTTGTTGAATCAATGCCACGTAGAATTAAGGCAGTTCTGAAGGCGAAAGGGGGTCAAACACAGTATTAGTATGGTGTTCCTAATAATCCTTTAGGTGAGTGTATATATATATATATGTATATATATATATATATATATATATATATATATATATATATATGTTTCAGTCGTGGTGTGTCCGGTTCAAAGAGCTGTCGCTTGTCTCCTCTGACTCTCACAGTGCATTGTGGTCTATACTGACCTGTCTAGTGACCATAACTGCTTAATACTTTTCCAAGATGCATTGTGGGAAACAGTGGTTTCACCAGGAATAATTCTCACCGCCATTTTTGACAGACGGGGTCTTAAAAATCTGTCATGATCTATTTTTTCCATCATTAATGAATCTCATAATATTTTTAGGCGTTTAAAGAGATACATCCAGAAATACTCAGAGATCACAGGATAAGTAAGGTACTTATTTTCCCGATAATGACCAGCGTACATGATCCCGCTTATTATACGGCTATTTGCCAACTGAACACACACAAATAAACTTCATACACTTTTATGAAGGCAGAAAGGTTTATTTAATGATTTCCGCTGTAAATAGTTCCCAAAAGTTTGCGCGTTGCTTGGCAACGTTTGTTGATTCCAGGAAGTGTGGTGAGGCTAGTTGCAGAGACGGGACAGAGATAGTGTCCGCTACTACTACTTGCCAAGTGATATGAAAGACCTGTATTACAAGCACAAACTCCGTTGCCATTGGTAACGGTCATTTTTTCAGAGGTCTTCTATCAGAAAATAATGATTGGTAGATCGTTGAAAAATCACATTCAAGTCAATGGAGCGTTCTACTTGCATTGTGAAGGGCCGTATAATAAAGGAAGATAAACTAAACATGAATTCTGAACAGAATTATGGAACATGAATTTTGAAACAGAAATAGGTTGAAACGTGTGTGTAAAAGTCTCAAAGGAGGATTCAGCGCCTCATCTGCACATCAATATCAAGGCTTCTATTTCATCGTTACAAAAGGAATTTGGAGCTTATTTCCTCATTTCCTCAATTTTAACTTAATGTTTACACAGAGGATCAAACAGGGCAATATTTAGCATGGTTTGTATGTGAAGCCTGCTCTAAACACGCCTCTTACTCTTACTTCCTACTCTTTCTCCTCCCTCTGTCCTTTGCGGATTTATCCAAGTCTATGCTCTCAGCTCCGATGTGAGCGTGCATCATGTTGGAGCCATCGTGGCAGTAAAGGCTGTTTAGTCGCCATGCGAAATGCAAAGAGAAACCACATGGCGCTCCACAGGGATGTAGCTGCTTTAGGGAGAGTCCAGAGGTCGCGCTCAGAGACAACGCTGCGTTTAGACTTTCAAAATATTCCATTATTTGGGTATATGGAGTGCGTTACTTTTTTCTCACTGGACATTCAGACACCACTACAAAATCACGAGACCTCGATCTAACGCACTCCACAGGGAAGTGTGTGGATATTCTGACACAGAACCACAATTTGGCAGTAATGTGATGACTCATCTTTAACACCTGTGCACAGTCATGTGACAGTATTTTAGTGAAGAACAATGTCCACAGCAGCCCGTCCAATCAAACATGTTTTTAATTTTTCGTGTTAAATCCCACAACAGCACAACTAAAGAGACCTCTTAAAAATGTCTACGGTCCGCTTCTTCAGAACATTGCGCACACATCTCCGCAGCTGTCCCGGACTAAGTTTTTGAGCCAGTGAGGTGTAAAGCGCCGTCGCGCGTGCACAGTCTTCCTCCTGGAACAGTGAGTCCAGATGTGTTATGTGGAGGGGGGCCTCAGCTGGATCTGACGGAGCCCAGCGGAGTCCAGAGACAAGCGCCGGCTCCGAGCAGCTGTTTCCGACACCTGGCTGGTTCTCTACCTGGTATTCTGTCAGGTCTTGGTGCTGAGCCTGCGTCGAGAGTAACACTAGCGATCCTGGCAACGATAGCTGTCAGTGATTAACTTGGAAATGGTCAGTTTGGTGAAGGCGAAGTGTCTCGAGCAGAGGAAGAGACAGACTCAATATGCAGGATTATTTAAACAGGCGTGAGTGAAGCCAAGCAAGACTCCGGGTATGTTTTTGACGCGAGGACGACATTATAATGTAAAAAAAAAAAAACACAGACAAGAATAAATGAAAAAGGTCAGGTTAGCACATTTTTAGTAGGTTTGGGTGATATTTTAACTGTACTGATAAAAGTGCAGTGCAAAAGTAAAAGGTGGCTCCCCCTCTTCAGGACGGTGGGGAGTCCATGCCTCAAGTGGAGGAGTTCAAGTATCTCGGGGTCTTGTTCACGAGTGAGGGACGGATGGAGCGTGAGATCGGTGCACGATCGGTGCAGCGTCAGCAGTGAGGGGTCAGCCCTATGTTCCCCGGTACCTATGTTCCCCCACTTCTAATGACTAAGATTAGGCACCAGCCCACTATCTTTAAAGGAATAGGCCACTGTTTTTACATACTGAGATATGTTCTTACCTTAGCTTAGACAAGTTCATTTGTACCTGTCTGGTCTCCACGTGTGCCTTCCATAACGTAAACACAGCACAGACGGGGTTAGCATTTAGCCTCTCTCTTCTCCTCTATAGCTCCAAACGAGGTGAAGATAGAAGCTACCAAACTCTTCCACATTTTCCCTATTTAAATATGGTTACGGGAAGTGTTACACTATAAAGTATAATTACACAAAATTAAACAATGTGGATATTCTAAAAAGGGGAACTATATTGTAGCTTCTATCTTCACCTCGTTTGGAGCTATAGAGGAGAAGAGAGAGGCTAAATGCTAACGCTTCTAAATGAGGCGTCACACTGGCCTCTAGGCTGTGAGCTCTGGTCCAGAAGCTTTCAGATTTTGGCAATAAGGCCTAATCTTTAATGCATTTATCATGTATTTGGAAATGATTATCTTAAAGCCTGCAAAAAATAGAGGCTAAAGGTGACAGCACCTTTAGAAATGTCAACTTCAAGCTTGTGTGTTCTGTAAAAGTAAGGGATAAATTGTAACTGGAATTGGAAAGCTCACAGTGAAGTGAGTTTTTTTTTAACAGATGAAAAGTAGAAACTTGCTTGTACTTTAAGTGATAGTCTGTAAGATTGCTAAATGAGGACAGAGGAAGGGAATTTTCTAAAGTAAACAATCAAGACTCGTTCCCTGGCCTCCTGACTCCTAGTTCACAAAACGAGGACAAGGAGAAAAAGATTTCGGAAGTAAACGATCCTACAGTAGTTCCGTCCCCCTCACCTCCTCATTGGACCTGGAAAGCTCGTCTCATTGGTCAAAGTGGTGGCACCGCGACTCTGATTAGTTGTGGAGATCAGGAAAACTGTAGGCCCAGGCCCTCATTTGTGAAACATTTAAAGGGGGGTATTATGTAAAATCGACTTTTTCAAGCTTTATATCATGTTATTATGTCATTCCCTCATTAAACACATGCCTGGAGTGTTGCCTTGGCTCATTCACATATTTTTGAGTAATCAGTAAAAACTTAGACGGCAGCCATTTTAGGTGTAGCTATGCCTCAATCCTCCTAGGAACGCCCCCACCTCCTGGAGACGCCTCGGACCTTTTGTCACCGGCCAAGCCACCAACCACTGCTCCTCAGCTCAGCAGAGCCCCTCCCCGCACAGTAGTGTTGTTTAGATGCCACAGCAGTGTGCTGAAGGGGGCGTGTCGGAAAGCTTCTTAAAGAGACAGAGGCCTATTTCAAGACGTTCAGTACAGCCATTTTGAGAGAGCAATTTTATTCATGGCAGTTTAAATGTAAATTTCCTGCATATACAGACCAACAGAAGGTTACGTCATCATTGTAGTATGCTATAGACTGGTGCTATGTGATTGAAAAAGCATAATACCCCTCTCTAAAACTTACAGACTATCACTTTAAATGACAACTTACAGTGAATGTGCTCAGAGCCTAATTTGCTGTACTTGAATAATACATATATCTGAATATGCACACGATCAGAGCGTCAGTGTCTAAAAGTAATTTCACAAAGACGCGTTACGTAAAAAGAACATGATGATACTGAGATGACAGAACCATCTGTTCAGTCGGTGGGAAATGAAACTTAAATGAAACATAAGGCCAGTTACGCAGTGGATGATGACCTATGCAGATCAACACAGATGAAAAGGACTTTTACGCTCAAGATTTCAGTCCTGAAGATGGAATAGTCCTCGAGATGGAAGCAAATTGAAACCTAAGAATGCTCTACTACCATGGTGGAGTGGTTAAATGTCATTAGAAAAAAGTCTATGGATGTGTCAGGCGCAGTGAGTGACAGCAGTGCAGCAAGGCTCTCAAGTCTCGCACCGCGTGACACTTGCATTCCACATTCATGCTGCGCATGTCTCACGCTGAAAAACACATCTTAAAGGGATATTTCAGGAGTTTTGACTTAGGGCCTCATTTCCTAGTTATCCAGAGTGTTGTTGATTTCTGGATTTTTTTAATTCATGCAGTCCTTATATTTGAAGAGTCTAGTGGTGCTAGGCTAGTGCTACGCTATAGTGCATGTCTATGTAACTAGTAGCCTGCATTAAAAACAGTCTGACCCAAGCACAGTGCACATGAGGCAAATCACTTATAAACCAGACTACCCATATACAGTAAATGTCTGTGTTGACTGAATCATTTTTCAAATATAACCATTTTGCATTTCAAATAACTTATATTGAGCAGCATCAGCTTCCTGGTTGTAAGCTACACAGTGGCGGAGTGATCTGCTAGGTTACCGGATCTACAGTAGTTTGTTTACCTGCGGCCGACATTACCATACTTGCCCACTCTCCCGATTCGCGCGGGAGACTCACGATTTTTAACCCTATCTCCCGCAGTTCTCCCGGTTAGTCATTTCTCCCGCTAATCTCCAGCTTTTACAGTGAAGGAAACAAGTGAGATTGTGCGGGATTTATTTGCATGATCTGGCAACCCTATCCTTGAGAAGAATCCTTTGCCTCTCTGTCATCGCTCTATAATATGTGATTTGGGCAGCTCAGACGGCTGCCCCCACGACCCGGCAACGGAAAATTGGAAGAAGATGGATGGATGGATCTTCACACTTTGTTTTAAATTGAAATACCACAGGTATTCCATTTATTTTTATTTTGAAATAAAACATCATTGCGTAATGTGACCAAAGTAATAACTGTGTCACAAGTTTCTCAAAGTACACTGTAGTCATTATTCATTCACTCCACACTCTGTGGTGGTAAGCTTCATTTATATCCTGGCCCGGCTGGACATGTGTGGGATTCTTTTTGATTTATTTAAGTTGCCCTCTAGTGGCTGGAAGGGGTATACTGGTTATTTAGTTTTAAAAAAATCGTACTCTGCACAGGAATGGGCTAGAGACTTTTTATTTATTTATTTTACATACTCAGGGATTTGTGCTCTACAAGTCAGGGTCAGGGTTAAATCATCTCCGCAGTTTGAGGACCCCTGGTGTAAACGCTCACGTAACCGTATTTAGGTAGGGGAAACGTGGAAGACCTTGGTCGCTTCTAACTTCACCCCCGTTTGGCCCCATAGAGGAGAGAAGGAGAGGCTAAATGCTAACAACATGTTTGGTCTTTTGCTGACTGAGAGCACGCGTAAAGACCAGACAGGTACGCATCAACTCGTCTAAGCTCGGGTAAGAACATATCACAGAACAGGTGGCCTGTTCCTTTAACAAATGCTGAAATATGGATATATTTTCTACTAAATAAAGCTACAGAGACATGGAGAGGAGCAAAGTGGTTCAACAGCCCAGAAATACATAATAACAGAGAATTCTGGCGTTAGCTTCATGCTACATATGCTAACACTAGCTTCGAGCGCCGCTTTTTCACTTCTCCTGGACAATTTACTGTGACAAAAACATTACTAATGGTCCAATTTTGACTTTATCTGTGTGTGATAAATATGTTCACAGTATGACAGGAAACGGCAAAAAATAAATAATGGAAAATTGCCAGAGGGTCTGAATCCAGGCAATGGAGTGTCACGTGGCTAGTGGAGCTCCACACCTCCAAAGGAAATGCATTCACCTCCACTTTTTCACATTCATTTCAAAGAATCTCAAAAGACGCTTTCAGTAAACTTCACTAGCTTACATTGTCTGTTCAAGGAGTTAAAAACTGTACTGTCCGTACTGACTGGATGGAGAGGTGCGTTTGAAATGTATTATGTAAATCACCAGAGGCAGATTATTTGCTGTGACATCCGCAGAGGGGAAGTCTATATTAGAAATTCAAAACATCGAAGCCTATCTTTTTTAATGCAATTTTACAGTTTGAAAATAGCCTTCACAAAACCAGGTTGAGTTTGTGACGCGAGGACACATGGCAGCGCTAACAAGCATAAACAACACATTCATCCCCGCTTAAAGCTCCTGTCTGAGCGCATTAGCAGCCTGTCAGTTAACTGTGCGTCTCTAACACCTGAAGCTAATGCCTTCATAGATTCAGCCTTGGAATGTGGCCTGTTACATATAGCTCTATTCTTCCTATTAGTTCAACCCAACGTGGTTTAGGACACAAGATGCTATTTGCTTTACTCTGTACTTCTGCCTTTTCTATTACCATGCTATTTTGTAGTTGTGGACGGATTGTCCCGTAAGTAAACACTGTGGACAAATACCGCCTTATGTGAAATTATCCTCAAGTGCCCGAAACTAGAGGAAAGAAGCAGTTAAAGTTGTGCTTACAGTGATAGTGTCACCTTTAACTATCATGGTATGATGTAATGAAATGTTACTCTCATCGAACTCTTTCACCTGTCATATGAGAGACCAGCAGTCTGTATTCACATCGCGAGAGCATCAGGGCAGAATGTACTGGCCTGAGGCGGAACATTGGTACAAAAGTGCCCTCGCCCTGGACTGACACGGTCATACCCCGTCGAAATGCAGTTAAACAAGGTTAAATGGGCAGTGTGATGGCATATGACGGAATTCTCACGAGATTCATCGAAATACATCTTGAAGGACTCCAATCACCATTTATTTTATTTTTTTATTTATTGGTTTATTTGGTCGGGACGGTGCATGTAAATAAAGATACATGGGTCTCATGCATGTAAACACACCACACTGGATTGTAGCCTTCCATCCGTCATCCCCATGCGCACTCTCAAACACACTCACATTCATCCTGGCCTATTGTACATGTTTTTAGTGGTAGGGGAAACTGGAGTACCCGGAGGAAACCTACGCAGACACGGGGAGAACATGCAAACCCACACAGAAAGGCCCCATCCAGGTGGGAATCGAACCCGGGATCTTCTAGCTGTGGAGCACGAGCACTAACCACTGTGCTACCGTGCCGCCGATACAGCGATAATAACCAGCACCTTTATCTATACTAATTAGCAACACGGCAACAAAGGGGAAAAATGCTACAACAAACTCATTTAAAAACAATATATTCAATTGCTTTAGTGATCCAAGTTGACACTTGGATTGGCTGAGACGAAATTCGCTTGAAAAGTTCAAATCAGCAGCAAATATCCCGTCAAAAGTCTGCCTTTTTCTTGAACCATTTAAATGCAACCTTTCCAGATTCATATTGCTGTACTAATGAAATTTGAACTGTAATTTACTGATATATTTCTTCTTTTTTGTGTGCCAGAATAAGATCTCAGTCTAGGCCTGCACTTTATCATACACTGAGGGACAGCACATTTACACTGACATTAATGTTTTATTATTATATTAGTGAAACTACAGTGTATTCAGAAAGAAATAACAATGTTGTTGACTTAAAACGTGGAGTCAAAATTATGATTAAATGATAGGCAAGGCAAGGCAATTTTATTTATACCGCGCATTTCATACACAAGGCAACTCAATGCGCCTTGATAGGCATCATTTATTAGTCCACTCTGTATTTAATGGATATGTCTTTGCACATGGTGTTGTTACAGTATTGGAATAGAAGCTTATTTGTGTAGTGTTGTTGTTGTTCTACATTCACTCCACACAGTTTCCCCTGGGGTAGACTGACAGAACGCTGTCACGATGGCACACATCTGCGCCAACCTCCGACCATTCATTCATGCACTCACATCATTCATCCCTATTGTGCATGTTTTTATTGATAGGGGAAACCGGAGTACACAAAGGAAACCTACGCAGACATGGGGAGAACATGCAATTCCACACAGATTTACAAACGTCCAACATGAGGAGCACTTCAATATCAAAGTGTCTCTGTGCTTTGTGAGGGATTTCTGCAGAGATGGGCGTTTCCTCTCCATAGTCTAATCACTACAATATTATACATGCATATTAATATAAACCATAATTAAACTGTGAATTTCTTCAATATCAGAACAAAACAAGTATTAACCAGGACTAAAGCCGGAATAAACCGAGTGTCATTCGACTCATGTGACCTTCGCCTGGATCCAAAATGGCCTCTCTTCCTCTGTCCTCGTTCCCCCGCCTCTCTCTGTCCTGCTGTTTTTTAGCATCTGCTCGGTGGCACTGGGAAGTGAAGCTGCCATGTTGAAGCTCCCCAGGGATCGGCTGTACCCTCTGCTTGACTTGGACGGTGGGGGAGGAGGGTCAGAAAGCGTCCAAATGCTCCAGCCCAGAATTTGGACTTTGATGACGGTTTTTGGAGGGATCATCTGGGAAATCCAAATGCACCAGTAGTTTTCTCAAGCAATAACAAATGAGAGTTTCCCCCCCAATGAACACCCACTACTATTCAGAATATGAATTTTGACTGCCGACATTTGTTTTTAGATGAAACTGTAGCACTTATTTTGGGATATTCTTCATTCCAATATATTTAATTCTTCTTATAAAGAACAGAAAAAGGGCACTCTCCCTGCATCCAAATTCAGGATTTACATTTTCTAATCAGCCTTTATTTCCAAACAAAGCAGCCCTTCAGGGAACAATCCGACATAAGAAAATGGCGCTTTTCTCCTTTTGAAGAATAAATGCCTTGAAAGTAAACTTTAATTTAGCATTTGTTCTGAAAAACAGATTTATCGCATGCCGTGAAGCAGTGGTTCGCCCTGGGGGTACGCAATTGACGATCCGAGGTTATGAAGGCGGAAGTGCCTTTTAATGCAGACATGCATGAGCTTGTATTAGACCTAAACACCGTCTACTCTCGAACCAAACCCCAAGAGCTGAGCTTTGAACATTTGATCGAGTTATAGACCGCACTTGTGTAAAGTATGTTCCAAATTATTATGCAAATTACATTAAAATGACAGTCATAATGACCGCATAATTTTCAAGTCTTTAACTGTTAGAGCAGCTATTCCCAAAGTCCAGACATTGCAACCGCCTTATTGATCCCAAAATCTATCGGGCCCCCCCAATAATCATATATTTCTCTGTTCAAAGTAATATAATTAAAGTAATAATTTTACAGCTAAACGTACATAAAATCAACATCTATGTTTGTAGATTAAATACTGGTTTAAACTAGTATAATTTAGCAAATAAATGTAAAGTTCCTTTCAAAATATCCTTTTTTACAATGTACTTGTTTGTTAACTGTTACAAGCTTTGGAGGCCCCCCTGTAGTGCCTCTGAGGCCCCCAATGGGTCCCTGGACCCCACTTTGGGAACCACTGTGTTAGAGGATCATTTGAATGTGATTGAAAACTCCCAATGACAATAACAGTATATTATGTGCTCTTCCAAATGATTTTGCACAGCAGTGTTTCAATACACCCTTCCAGGAACCACGACCTTAACGTGGTGGAGGGGTTTGAGCGCCCGAATGATCCTGGAGCTCTGTTGTCGGGGGCTTCGTGCCCCTGGTAGGGTCTCCCATGGCAAAAAGGTCCTAGGTGATGGGTCAGACAAAGCGGTTCAGAAGCCCCTTATGAGAGACCAACAGGCCCGGTTAGAACCATGAGGCCGTCCTTCTGTGGACCCACCACCTGCAGGAGGAGCCATAGGGGCTGGTGCAGCTCCAACAGTTGCCCCCACGACCCGGCAACGGACAAGTGGAAGAAAGTGGATGGATGGAATGTTTCAATACAATTTATAGGTTGTAATTAACTGAAAATTGTCATTTGTTGAATTTGCTGCATTAGGAGGTCATATTTACTGAAATCAAAACCATTTAAAACAAAACATCTTAACAGGTCAAGTTGCATTTCAACATAGGACCCTTATTTAATTGCAGCTTTAAAATTCTTAAATCCATTAAACTTTTGGAGAGTTTTGGAGAGTTTCTTTGCAGGATGTCAGAATAGCCTCCCAGAGCTGCTGTTTGGATGAAAGGTTCTCAATAGGGTTGAGGTCAGGGAAGGATGGGGTCCACATCATGAGTTTCTCTCCTTTAATGCCCATAGCAGCCAATGATGCAGAGGTATTCTTTACAGTGTGACATGGTGCGTTTGTAATCCAGCACAAGTGACATGGCATTTTATTAGGCCCGAGCGCCATCAGGGCTGGCGAAGGGGCTCTTGTAATCGTATAGAGTGTGCGGAGCGCACTCCCCAAAGTGCGCGGAGCGCACAAAACGAGCGCGAAGCGCTCGCCTCCTCTCAAACATGCACTAACGCACTCCTCTTGTCGTGCACGTCCCGTGCACATACATATATAATGCAAAAATCAACATTGTAATTGTACAAAGCCCATAAAAGTCTATGAGCGACTGAGAGCCCATAGACGAAGTGCCCGTCAGTGACATGAGGTAGGAATGCGCGAGTGCTTTCCGAAAATATATAGTTTATGGTACCCGCGTAAGCGGGAACATTGTTTTCGTATGGGAATATTATTCTTTCTTTCTTTCTTTCTTTCTTTCGTTCGCACTTTCGCACTTTCTTTCTTTCGCACTTTCTTTCTTTCTTTCGCACTTTCTTTCTTTCGCACTTTCTTCTTTCGCACTTTCTTTCGCACTTTCTTTCGCACTTTCTTTCGCCTTTCTTTCTTTCGCACTTTCTTTCGCACCGTCGCAATTTTCACCCAGTGAACATTGACGAAAGTCACAGATTTTGGCCCAAAATTCAAACTCGAGCCGACGCAACTTTTGACTATTTCCAAATTTTGAATTTCAAATAGTGGTGCGATAGCGCCACCTCCGTTTTTTTTAACATTGCGAGATAGGACTTGGCCAAAATGAAGTTTGTCGTAGAATCATAAAAAATCATGACAAGTTGAGCAAAAAATATTATTACGGCAACGCCGTCCGCCATATTGGGTGTCGGCCATTTTGGATGACAGCCCACGAAGCGGGAATCCGCCTTTATTTTTCACTTCGTACAAAATCTATCTCCTCCTAGAGCGTTTATCGGAACGACCTAATTTTGGGTGGAAAATAATCTTGAGAAGTAGAACTTTAAAAGTTATCCAAATTACTTTTCTAAGTTTTACGGTTTTTATGCGGCGAAGCCGCAAACTGTACGAAGTATTTTGAGATTTTTCGCAAACAAAAATGGCTCCCATTCGCACATATGAAGCCCGATTTTGCTCATTTTGTTATCAGTTGTTAAAGTCACAGTCCTAAACATTTTCATCTGGCAAAATTCAAATTGGGCGCGATAGCGCCCCCTATAGGAATTATATGGAGAGTACAAATTTTAGTTTTACGAAATTCTATTTGGTCGTTCCGATCAGAAAAGTCAATCACACCCATGCCATATTTTTCACGGTGTTGCCGTAGCGATGACCAGAACGTCCCATTTTATTCTGATGGAAAAATGTTAAACTCCATAATTCAGCGAGAAGTGAGGAACCAAAGGTTATCCAAAGTACTTGGATAACCTTTGTGGATGTTCTACGGCGCAGCCGCAGCCCTAAGTAAAATGTAAAATATGCTTCAGTTTGCAGATATAGTGTGATACAAATTCATACTCATTTTTCTCTGTATAATGTCAACATTGAGCGTGGAGTGCGCGTTAGCGCATTCCAATAATCCTAAAACTAAGACCCTTGGGAAAAAAATTAAAAGCAAACATAAAGGCAGTAGCAGTACCATAATTTTAGATTGAGGGAGACAAAGGGCGCGAAGCGCCCCCTTGTTTTAGGCAGGGCGGTCGGCGAGGGCCGATAATCGCCGCTTGCGGCTATATTTTTGTTTTTATTGTTGTGCTGTGGTTTTAGTGTGTTTTTATATTGGCTTTATCTTTGCAGTGCATTTTAACTTTATTTATAGTTTTAAGAACTTCCAGAGTCACATGCTTTTACCACCTGATTTATCACATGACTTTACCCCAATCCCTGTGTCTGGCGGGAACTGGGGAACAAACAAAGGGAGCACAGGAGCAACGACAGGAGGAGAAAGCAAAGACGCACAGAGCAGGAAAGCCGTGGCACCACCACGAAGTTGAAGAGCAGGACGGCACACGCATCGGGGACCACAAGCGCGCTGAGACCGCAAGTGTTGCGAGGTAGCCTGGCCTTAGCCATCCGTAAACTCCGGTCAATTATATTTTCCCTACATGTACGTCTGGGTCTGATCTCAGTGGCCGCGTTTCATCGGTTGAATTTCAACCTACCATTCAGTGAGCGGGGGAGGCGGGTGTTTTAGGTGACGTCAAGCATTTGCGCCGCATTTGCTGGTTGTAGTTCGGCAATAGCGGCGGATACGAACGTAAAGGAAGCTCTTCAATCCGTTCCGGCTCGGCTCCCAAATATCAAAAATTATAATTGAAGCCTTAAATGCGCAAGGAATGCTCCCAAGAGTTATGATAGCTGCTTCACTCAACACGGGCGCATTACATACGTCACGACCAAACGCTAGCGAAAATCAGATCCAATCGTTTCAAAGGAGTTCACCCCTCCCACCTGTTAACGGAGCTCAATTGTGAAGATCCAGACCCTCTGTACAAAGTGAAATGAGTACAAAGGGTATGGTAAACCAGGCTAGTTGCGAGGCTATATACACGCAGGGGCAGAGGAGGACTCTGCCTTCCGTGTGAGTACCGTTTGGGAACGTAATAACACTTGTCGGATAAAGTTAGGTTGAGAATACCACGGTTTAGAACATTTGACTGCCGCTAGTTTCCGCATAGGTGTCTCAGCGTGCGGAGAACGGGAGCCAGACGGGAGGAGTCGAGACTGAGTGAAGGAGTGTTGTGATGCTGAAAACACACAGGGGCAGAGATAACTCTGCCTTGTGTGTAAGTATTGTAGCGACACTCCACCAGCGTAGCCTCAGGCCTTGTAGTCTCGGACCCCCGTGCTGGCGTATGCTTTGCATTCCAGGAGACCCGGTGCGTGTGACCAGGAGGGATAAGGAGGGCCTACTTGCACACCGCACTTTACCGTGGACGGTGCCCTTTTTAGTATTGCAGTTTATTCCTTTTTAGCCCACCTTGTTTTTACTGGACTTTTAGTATGAGAATGAGGAGTCACGTGCCGAGTTGGGGTGATTTGGGGGGGGCTCTGAGCCTGTCGGACATATTGGCTGCGGATTGGGGGCACGCTCCCAGAATTTCACGCATTCCTCATATTCCAGAGCACTTTAAATTTTGCGCATTTACGTTTTCGGCGAGACAGAGACGGGTCTACGAATACGACAACGAAAAGACAGAAAGTAAAGCAATGCAAAGAGATAAGGCGAAAGAAAAGGGACCTTACAGGAACAAGCTCATACCAAGCGCAAAACAGCGGTATTTGGAGAAGCTTGCGGACATTCAAAACATCAACACACGAGCTCCCTGCAGCGGAGACCTGGACCATTTACCTCCGTGCACAAACATGGACATAGTAACCTACCTTGTATTTGTTGTAAGTTACTACACGATGCTGGAGTTTAAAAGCCACAAGTCTTTGGAAAGTTATGAGACTTTCTGCTGTGGCTGGATCCAGGACTTGGCTCTACAAGCCTCCCGCTGGTGAAAACAGCGTTGTACTGGCAAAAGTAACTTTCCTCACATGCGTTTTAGTGTGTTGTCATTACATTGCATTTAGCGGACACTTCTTGACCAAAATGACAAAGTAATAAAGTGCGTGTTTCGTAAACACTACATTGTTACGAGAGGTTCAATGTACACAAACGTTTCCAACATGTTTTGACAGGTCAGAGGCTTGCGCTCTTTGATGCTGTGTCCATTTCTGTAACCTAAAAAACTGTATCTCATTGTTCCTACGTTTTCCATGTCTATCGTGTGAGGTATTGGAGCAGTTTTTAACGCAGCAGTGACTTCCAGGCGGTAAAACAGTGCAAGAACCTCCGCTACTACCGCGTTAACAACACACGTAAACAATGTGTATTGCCGCCGGAGCGCAGCCAATATGGTGGCGAGGGGGGGATGGGGGGGGGGCTCTGTGCCGTGACGTCAACTCCTCATTCTCAATAACGTTTTTATTTGTGGGCATTTTTACTGTTTTTAATTCTCCAGTAATACATTTTAGATTAACCTGCCGCTCTTTGTCCTCCTTGGTAAACAGTGTGCTCTCCCCCGGTGACTCACTCCCCTTTTACAATAGTTATTTCCCGGTTAAATTCATTTTAGTTCAAACACCTCCATAGCCCCCCTCTTACACGTTGTAATGCTTGAAGATGATTTGGTTAGGGAAAGCACGGCTCTTCTTTTTGTACCATAGAAGAAAGTGGTGAGTCAGAAGACTGCATTTATGGTTTCTGTGTTCCACATTGTTTACTGGATACTTTTGTACGACTTTGACATGTTTTATGGGGAATGGTGGATTTATTTTACTCAAAAGAGTCCATAATGGTCCTGAAGAAAGCAGCTTTTTAAAAGTAAACAGTTAGCTTATGAGCTAAACCCATTTGAGACCTTCAAATTTCTTCTTCTGAAACACTGAAGAGGCACCAAGAGCCCCCCACACCTGTAGCACAGTGGAGGCGTCACAAGAGGCGCTACAGGAAAGAAAAAAGGGACAAATGAGGAGGTATCTGGGCAAGACTCACAGCTAAGCCACACATGCCTTCTATTTTTCTAGCTAATGGACATTCACTGGAGAATAAAACAGATCAACTGCTAAGCTCTTCAGAAGATGGTGAAAGACTGTTGTTGGGCGGAGGGAGCTGCACAGGAGGAAGAGGAAGGAGGAGGAGGAGCTGACCAGTGCAGGACACCACGCTCTGAAATAGTGACAAACCAGGAGGCGCTGCACCGTTTCAGAGGATCAGAGGAGACTGAAGGCAGCCAGCCAGGTTTCCTCCGGGTGCTACAGTTTCCCCTACCTCCAAAAACATGTTGGTCAGGGTGACCCACAATGGCAGCGCGATTCAGTGGCAGCGGCTCAGGACTAACACCTGAACACTATTTTGTTGTACGCTTGTACAATGACAAATAAAGCACTTACTATGTATTTGCCTGTCAGAAACCGTCCTCATTGTGCCTTTATCTGCACAAACCCGTGTGTGCTCTGAATCAGCCACAAAACTCTTAACAGTACGATAATTAAGCTTGATCTTTCATGAAATATCGAAGGTTTTCATACCTAGTTCAAGGCATTCAACTATTTCACGCTTTTCATCAGCAGAGAGATCCTTTTTCTTTCCCATATTGCTTGAAAATGGTGGTCTGCTTTTTCAGTAATTTTTCCCTTAACTGGGTTTACCTGACAACTAATCATCCCAGGCGTCTAAGATTGATGTCAGTGATTCAAAGAGCCCTGAGACACAATACCATCCATGAGTTTCATTGAAAAACTTTTTTTTTTTTTTACCTTTATGACACTGAAATACAATTTGCATAATCATTGTTAAACTTTCCTGTTATGGATTTTGATGTTTTTTTGTTTTTCCAGATTGATCTTTTAAATATCTTATTCCTGGAGCCTGATTATTGAGCTTTTAACGACATAAAACAAGGTAAAATTAGAATTTTCCAGATTGTTTTCACACATAGGTTATTAAAAAATTAAACAAGATCCTCTGAAAAAGTTTTTGTAAGTATGTCAACAAAAAACAACCATAAACTTAAACCTGGCTCTATCCATGATTTAGATTTGCTGAAAACATAGACAATTTTCTTATTTTTCAACATAAAATGAAAGAATGTGGAGGAGGCCGGAGGTGCTCACTGGATCTCGATCGTGTGTGGTGGTACCAGGTGCTCTTCGGAAGAAACGGTCAGAGTCAAATGAATGAAGAAAATAAAGTTTCCGAGGCACAACTGGATTAAATACTTATTTATTTAACACCGACGCGTTTCGACCTTTGGGTCTTTTTTTTTTTTTTCATGCTGTAAAAATAAAATAAAATCCAGGCAGCTCCCGCAGTTCTCTACAGTATTTTGTTCTGTTGTTGGGCGCTTGTCTGCCGCCTCTGGGGTTAGAATTCACTTTGTTTCGATTCACTTTGACCCGAGTTTTCCCAAAGCCACACACACACTGCCGCCGACGCACAAGGCACCTGACCTCCTTCCCCGAGCTTCACCGCAGCAACACACGATACACAAACCTGATAAAAAATGTAAAAAATCCCTCCAGTTTGAAGCAGGTTTTCCACGGCCTTCGTCTCTCAAACGCAACGAATCTTATTGGAGAGGTCAGGAGGAGCACGAGACGCGGCGCGCAGGAGATAAGCCACAAGCCAGAAGCAAATCTCTGCCTTTCACCGGCAAAGAAAAGGTGCGTTTAAGATTCAGGCTTATCCAAAACGGACTGACTTGAAGGCTGCGTAGGGTCGTGATCCGGTTTCAGTCACGAGCTTGGACATAGTGAGACCTCGTTGGAGCCGTATGTGCCACTGCTGTGTCACAGAAAGGAGCAGCACGGATTAGATTACAGGCAGGTGAGGGGGAAAAATACTTACATATTAAAGCTGGACTCCATACACCTCCATCCAACCAAAACATGCACAATGGAGGATATACGTGTGATGTCATAACATAGCAACAGCATGCTGCATTCCATTTCAGGGTTCCTGCACAGTTCGCAAGAAGAAATGTAAGACCTTTTTAAGACCTAGAATTACAAAATGTAAGACCACGAGCTCCTAAAGATGACTACACTTTATGTAAAATGATTTAACATAATTTAGACCAGAAACAAGCAACCTGTATAATATCAATTCACAAATGCTTGTGGAAATAAGTATTAGGGGGGGGGGTTTATTTATAATTTTCTACAGATTATTTATGTGTTATATGAATTACAATCATTTCTTATTCCAAATGAATGAACAAGTTTAAACTTCATGCAGTTTTCACCACAGAATTACACAACAGAAAGAATCCAGTGCATCAGACACTCTTAAACTAAGACACCTGTCTTTAACAGCAGTTTGTCTCATGGCACACGCACTGTTCACCATCTATTTCTCCAGTTCACTCAAGTTAAAGCAATCTTTATCAGAACGGTGCTACTCTGGTGCAAAGGAAACGCAAAATGAGTCTGTGGCGCTGCAGAGCATCACAAAAAAACAAAACACACTTCACTCAGGTGCACACCCCGTCCCCCTCATGCCCCTGTCCCTCGCTCAAAGCCTCAGGCTGCCCTGTGCAAAACGTCGATACAGACATGCAAACCATGGAACTTTTATATTATCGTAATAACTTCTGTAAGCTAGCCGCGCCGCGTGATGCTAAGGATGTAGCCGACCAGATGCACCTCGTGCTGTTTCGCACTGTCCTGTCCTGCTTCTCCAGTGTGCATCCTTCTGATCTTCTGACAGACACAGCAGCTTCAGAGAAAGTTAAAAAGGATCCGGTGGAGCAAAAAGTGACGCGGCGATGCTAACATGGCTAACAGTGTTAGCTGCATTGTAAACAGCAGTTTCCAAGTGCTGCACCAGGCTCTGACCCTCACCTCGTTATAAAACAAAAGAAAACTCTTATTAATTATATAAATAACTTGTTAGAGGAACAGGTCTTAAAAACACACAATTTGTCTTCTGAGGTCGGCAATTGGAGCTGGGGAAGAGTTTACTTGTCAATGCGGAAAGTTTAAAGGGTGCCTTATTCGCTACTTGTGCAATACCATAATGCATTGCGCCTTGGGGGGGTTGCTAATGTAAACAATATGCTGTCATTGAAGAGACTAATATTAATCTTCCAAATACCATCAAAAAATATCAATTCCACAAAACCAAAGCTTTAAAAAAAATCTGTAGTTCCAGATTGCGTTTTCGATTGTTGGAGCAATTATGAACACAGCAGAAGTTGTTTTTCAATAGCTTCACTCGCCTCCAGCTCGTAGCTACTCCCCAAGGCGCAAAGCATTATGGGTCACGTGTAAGTAGAGAATGCGAAGGGGGAAAAAAGATACTTGTATCTTTTTGTGATGTATAGGTGGTTAGCATGGCACCTTTACTCTTCATCATGATGCCCTCTGTGATGCTCCAGGATCAATAGTTTTTTTTAGGTTTTTGGTACGTTTTCCTGGTGGAATCAGTGCTGCCGCTCCCTATACGCTCATAACCTGATGTGTGTCGGGCATCAAGTGCTCCGAAGGGCCCCACATTGAGGCCACTGTGATCCAAGGCAGTGTACAGTATTTGTGCCGACGTTTTATTAATGCAGCTGACATTAATAAGCTGCATTGAGAATTACCATGAAACATTTCTGCTCACCAAAATGGCTTGCATCGGCCCTGGATGGAATCAGTAGAGAAAACCTACCAGAAACTCTAAAAAGCAATTGACAATGAGGTGTTACGGAACACAAACATGGAAAATTGTCCACAAGCACATTTTTATGATCTCATGTGCAGCACTTTGGAAACGTTTTGTTGTTTAAATGTGCCATATAAATAAAGTGGATAAGATCCCATAAACCAGGGGTGTCCAAACCGGTTTCATCGAGGACCGCGTACAGCAACGAGGGCCACAGAATGGTGGTCAGTGCAGTAAAACATTCAAGTAAGAGAGGCTTAAATTGTTCCCCACACCTTTATTTAGGCTTCATATTCTTCCATTTTGCATTTTCGGACGCACTTCCAGCAGTCCACATTTAGTTTGAGAAGAAACTGCACAGTTTGTAAAAAATGAACAAAAAAACATGTTACATTCAAGCCTTTTCCCCTCTCGCTCCTACTTCATACACACCTGAGCACGTTCACCATATACTCTCTGACATTACAACCTCTCACGGCCGAGAAGTTTAAATATATCGTACTTCCCTGAGCATAAGGAGTTGGTATCTCCAGATAACCAATTTGGCGCCCTAAGCAAGATTGAACTTACACATTTTCACCGCAAGGTTACACAGCTCTCCTGAGGCTCCTTGGAAAGCTTGAAATTTCCGGTTTCCAACACTAAAGAACGCAAGTCTCTATCCCTTTCTGTTCCAATGTCATGTCAGAAAATCGGCGTTGTTGTCGATGGCAGGAGCATGGACCTCATGGATTTCAAAAATTAAAGCGCAGATGGTGCCCTAGGCGGCCGCCTGGGTGACTCATGGCCTGGGTATCGCTCTCTGAGTCTGTAATAAAGTTGAGCTAAATTGATGTAAATACACAACCACATGAAACGCCAAGCTTCTTTTGTTTCTACAGCCATGCTATTTACTGTATTTACTATTCTCCAAAGCCCTGCGCACACGACACCACCACACTTGTAAAATGAGCTAACTTACCGCCACATTATGTTTAGCGATAAAGGGCTGCTGTTATCCGATGCAGAGTCTGTAAAATGATCGCGCTCGGCCCATGCAGCCGCGGCTCCCAGCAGCTACGAGGTCAGTGGGCGTGTATGTTTTCCTGTGCAAGACGTCTGTGTAGGCTCTCACTCGTACAGCAGTTTTCCATCTTCAATGAAGGTTCTAATGGATCCTGTATTTAACCTTGATGGCCAAGTTCGCTCAGTTGTAAGGTCTAGCTTCTTCCATCTGAGGCAGTTGGCCAAGGTAAAGCACTTTCTGTCACGTGAGCACTTTGAAACTGTAATCCATGCCTTCATCACTACCTGGCTGGATTACTGTAATGCACTTTATTTTGGGGGGAGTCAGTCCTGTATTTCCCGTCTGCAGCTAGTTCAAAATGCAGCTGCACGTCTTTTAACTGGCACACGGAAATTTGAACACATCACCCCAATTTTGTCTTCTCTTCCCTGGCTGCCTGTGCATTTTAGGATCCATTTTAAATGGCTTATATTTGTTTTTAAATGCTTAAATGGTGCTGCCCCTTTGTACCTCTCTGAGCTCTTCAAACCCTACTCTCCTTCTCGGTCTCTTCGGTCAGCTGACCAGCTCCTCCTCAGCGTCCCAAGTACAAATCGGAAGCTCAGAGGGGACCGGGCTTTTGCAGAGGCAGCACCAAGTTATGGAATGAGTTACCTTTATGTATAAGACAGGCACCTTCTGTAACTGTTTTTAAATCTCTTCTTAAAACGTGGCTTTTTAAGTTGGCGTTTGGCACACCCTAAGAAGTTGACATTTTAAAATTAGCTTTTAAAATTAGCTTTTAGTGTCATTTTAACTGTTTTATATATGTTTTATATATTTTAAGGTATTTGCATTTTGTAGCACTTTGGTCAACCTGGTTGTTTTTAAAGTGCGTTATAAATAAAGTTGCAGTTGCAGTTCTTAAGTCATCTTCTGTACTCTGTAGTTGAAGTGTCGAACGTTTCGCCTCTCATCCGAAAGGCTTCGTCAGCAACACTAACATTTCAGCTCAGCCCGCAGACCATATATAGACCACAGGGAGGAGTTTAGTTTGGCTCAGTTCCTCCCCGCTATTAATGGCTACTCTCTTTTACCTACAGGTGAGAGTGTGTTTTCACCAGTCTTTCTGTCCACAATGCACATAACGTAGAGCTCACACAGTTTGACCTGCATGGGCCTCCTTGTATTCAATGCACAAACTGGTTGTATTGTTATTTCTAATGATATTGGGTAACTCTATGCACTATTTTCAGAGGCTAAACCGTTACATTCCGAGGTCAGGATGATGAATTGTATTTGAACACAATATCCGGCCAGAAGCAAAACACCCACTTTCGACAATTATGAGAGTGTCAATAGCATTTAATACTTTTTTATGTTGCCTCCAGTAAAATGTGGCTCTGGGGAGACTTTGTTTTTCCACTCTTGTATATTACAGCTGTTACCAAGTGCAGTATTGCTAACAGTTAAACGGTATATAAAGCTATAAGTGCTGGATTGATGAAGATAGTGAAAGGTTATGGCTAAATCTCGGTGCTGATAGCGGCTGTAGTGCTCAAGGAAAAAGCCGTTTTCTCCATGTCGACACTAAACTAAAGAGTAGGTGGATTGAAACCATACGCATATCCCCAGAGACCATTAGAGAATTTGGGCCAACAATAAACGGTCTTCTCCACAACTTACATTATTAACTATTCAGACCCATAACTACATTTGGGTTTTGCAGTTCTGCTTTGTATCTGATGAAGTATATCCCTAATTTCTACACGTACAAAAACTCATCAATCTTTGCATATACTTTTATTTGTCTAAAATGTATAAAAATAAAGGCCTGAGGTTCTGTGGGTCCTGGAACCTGGGTGTTACAATAAACTCTTTTCACTTATATTAGCAAATATGATGTGGGACATGAGTAATGTTGTATCCGAGAGGCCCAATGCTCATAATACTGTAGGCTATGAGATTATCTGAGAACCATAACTTGAGAGGATGAGTTGTGTAATTGCAACCAAATAATGCTCTGCACGTCAATAGAACTTGTAGGGCCAGATCGTGTGCCTGGCGCATGGAGGGGGCGCAGGCTTCTGGCGAATTTAGATTGTCCGAGTGGCGGATATGCGCTATTCGCCTCCGCCACTTGCGAGAGGACGTCACATGAGGAGGTGACTGCTCTGATGGGAGCACCGCTGACATTCATTTCCTCGTTTACATCGCGCTGCCTTGTGTTCTTCCTTAAAGGGGGGTATTATGTAAAATCGATTATTATGTCATTCCCTCATTAAACACATGCCTGGAGTGTTGCCTTGGCTCATTCACATATTTTTGAGTAATCAGTAAAAGCTTAGACGGCAGCCATTTTAGGTGTAGCTATGCCTCAGTCCTCCTAGGAACGCCCCCACCTCCTGGAGACGCCTCTGGACCTTTCGTCACCAGCCAAGCCACCAACCACTGCTCCTCAGCTCAGCAGAGCCCCTCCCCGCACAGTAGTGTTGTTTAGATGCCACAGCAGTGTGCTGAAGGGGGCGTGTCGGAAAGCTTCTTAAAGAGACAGAGGCCTATTTCAAGACGTTCAGTACAGCCATTTTGAGAGAGCAATTTTATTCAAGGCAGTTATTTTAATTTACTGCATATACAGACCAACAGAAGGTTACGTCATCATTGTAGTATGCTATAGACTGGTGCTATGTGATTGAAAAAAGCATAATACCCCCTCTTTAAGCCTTAGGTTCTCACAGGTCAAACTAAAAACTTTATTAACCCCATCGTGAGCGAAACAATGTTCATGTCTAGAGAGAGAGAGAATGTTCACCCCCCACAACCCTCTCCCTCCCCCTTCCCGGCCACGGAGTCGATCCGATTGGAGGAAAAAGTGTGTCTCCACTCCAGTACTTCCCATTTAAATGTGCTAAATCTGGAGTGGCAAGATCACAAAGTGCGCTCCTACTCAGCGCAAAATGTTACGCTATAGTCTGCGCTTTGAGACACAAGATCGGGCCCGTAGTTTCTGAAGCGGGCCGGTGTGATGCAGTACAGGCCTGTTCACTCATCTGGTCTGACCAGTCCAAAAGTACGTCAGCCCACCGGAAAAACTCCTGGTCCTCCCGATGGCCAGCCCAGCCCTGAGTGGGCCTTAGCATGTTGGGACGTTGTCTTCGTCCAGTTCTTCAACATGAACTCCAACTTCATCCATACAAATTATTTCAATGACAATTCTCCCCTGGGCCTGCGTACTTGCCTGATGTAGCCCCTGTGATTATTTCCTGCGGGTTTTGTCCAATCCCTGGAAGACATCCGAACCCAAACTGCCAGCCAACCTTTTTTTTTTCTTTTTCTCCATTTTCAAAAAAGAGCCTGTTGAGTTTTCCCAAAAGCTGAGGAGTTCATAATAATCCTCATCATTGGCGTCTTTGTTTTCGCTGCTCCTGGTCTTCTGCCTCTCGTCTCTTCTCTCTCTCTGTTTTGTTCGAGCTACGACGGTCTCATCAAAGTCAAGCTAAAGGCCACGGCGCTTCAGAAACACACCGACAAAGACGAGAAGCCAGGAGACGGGGGAGGCGGCGGCCATTGTGGCTCTAACTCCTTCCGCGGCGACGGCGTGAAAGGCCTTTGTTTTTGGGCTCATTCACACGCCCCTGGCCCCGTTCCAAATCCATAATGAGCTTTACGCGCAGACTATGTTACCGAGCTTGTCCCGCGGAGGAGGAAAAGACTAAAGCAATCAATGAAAAACAACCGGCGACAATTTAACAAAAAAAGGAAACCGAGGAACAACAATAGTTTTCAAGGGACATACGGTGACGCGGAAATACAGTTGACGTGCTGGAACAGTTGTGGCGGAGGAAAGTCGCAGCTGAAGTGCAGGAAGATGAAAGGGAGAGAGAGAGCATTTATATGAAAGGTGTGAGGTGGTGGAAACGTATACAGGCTCTGATCAGCTGACAGTGACAACCTAATCGAGTCCAGTGTCCCTGAAGTCCTGGAATTTGTGTGGGGGGGGAAAGGGTACACTGTAAAATGTAAATTATTGTTTCAACTCAAAAACAATTATTCCAAGGGCCGAGAAATACGCACACAAGTTTCGATTTGAAGTTGTTGATTCATTAAACTCACAGCTAAATCATCACAATATAACTTTAATTCGGTGAACCTACTTTAGACAATTGAGTTCATTTGGAAGTTGACATAACTGCTTTATACGGTTGTCTGAAGTGAAAAACATAATTTATATCAACTATCTGCAGCAGTTGACCAAATGCATCATCATTAATTCATAGAACTCTTTTGCGCAATTGTTTTGAATGTAACATTTATTTAATATCAACTTGTTTTTAATTGACTCAAATGAGCTTTACATGTGTATATAGCCCTTTTCTACCTACATTAGGCACTCAGAGTACTTTACACCTTCACACACATTCACACTTCATTGTCTTTTTTTTACTTTTATTTATTTGATCAGGGACAATGCACAAACAACATTAGTCTAAATAAGAAGAGATGTCATGTGCCAGGTTATAGCAAAAATGCTAATTTCCACCCGCAGTCCCTGGACAGGTTGATGTTATACTCACAAAAGTTCATAAAATATATACAGAATAATACATAGAAGCTCACATCATAAAAGCACTTTCTATCATTCACTCTCACTCACAGTTTACAGCGTTCATATCACACTCATTCAGTGCGTACGTCGGACACTGGAGGAAAGGTGTGCACCGGCAGGATTCGAACTACTGACCATTCGCTCACAGCACGACCTGCTCTACTATCTGCACCACTTTACTAGCTGATACAATTACTTTAAGTAGTTTTCTTAATTGTTTCACCCTCAGTTGTTTAAATCAAGTCCAATACAGTCTGTACTTTCTTTGTCAGCTTCTTAAATGGATTTGATTTGGTCAATAGCTGCAGATAGTTGACATAAATTATGTTCAGACAACTGTATGAAGCAGTTATTCAACCTAAAAATCTAAATGAACTGAATTGTATAAAGGAAGTTCACTGAATTTAAGTTCTCATAGTATGATGATTTATAACTGTGAGTTCACTGAATTGACAGCCATGTAACCTTGTTTTGTTTTTTGTTGAAACAACAGTTTACATTTTACAGTGCGCCACAAGACCAGAAACACTTTGGTGAAGTGGTAAATTGGTAAGAGACGGCTGAAAGGGAAGTACTTGTGCATTACTGACAGTTGGACCGTCTGTTCACTTTTGGGTCGCTAAATCGGTCCACGCTTCTCATGTGTGCGTCCAAAATCGCCATCAAAATTCAAAGATGAATCTCAAGACACGATTATCTGTGACTGCTTCCGCAAAATTCACACAAAATGATCAGGAAAAAATAAAATCGTGTGTGCAGTTTGGTAATAATTCAAACCTATGTCACAAGAGGGAGGTATTCAGCTGGGCTAAGATTTGTATTTATATACCTTGGCACCGGTAAAATCATTTGACCATTTTAGAGGATGTAAGTGAAGTCTGTAGGAGGAGACTTTATAATTTATATGCTGGGGAGGCAGCATCAAGAAGGACCCCTCGTGGCTCGACAGGCTGGTTCTGTAGTGGGCGCAGAACTGGACTCACTCACTTCCATAGCAGAAAGTAGAGTCCTAAGCAAACTCTTGTCCATCATGGATAATCCCCACCACCCGCTGCATGCCACCTTCACCAGACGGAGGAGCAGCTTCAGCGAGCGGCTGTTGTCTCTGTCCTCCAAGGACCAGCTCAGGAAGTTATTAAATGTATGTATGTACAGTGGGAGGAAAAAGTATGTTTTGGAATTTCTTACATTTCGGCCTAAATTGGTCATAAAATGTGGTCTGATGTTTATTGAAATCACAACAAGGAGTAAATAGTGTCTGCTTAAACTAATACCACCCAAACATTTACATGCTTGTAAACATTCACAGGACAGGGAGGAATAAGTAAGTGAACCCTTGGATTCAATAGCTTTGGCAGCAATAACTTCATCCTGTAGTTACAGATTAGACGTTCACAACGATCAGGATGAATCTCGGACCTCTTTACAAAACTGCTGCAGTTCAGTGAGATTCCTGGGATGTCTGGTGTGAATCGCTGTATGAATCGGTTTAGGTCAGAACTTTGACTGGGCCATTCCAGAATGCGTATTTTATTCTTCTGAAATCATTCTGAAGTAAATTTGCTTTTGTGCTTTGAGTCATTGTTTGTTGCAGCACCCATCCTCTTTTGAGCTTCAACTGTTAAACAGATGGACTCTGTTTTTTCCACAAAATATCTTGATAAACTTGGGAATTCATGTTTCCATTGATGATATCATGTTGTCCAGGCCCTGAAGCAACAAAACAGCCCCACACCATGATTCTCCTGCTCCAGACTTCACAGTGAGGAGAGGGTTTTGATGTTGGTGCTGTTCCATTTGTCCTCCACACATGACGTTGTGTGTTCCGCCCAAACAATTCAACTTTGATTTCATCATTTTATGACCAATAAGCTCCGTGGATGTAGAGTGCTGTCAGGTCAGCTAGTATCAGAAAATGCTGGAAAATAAAAGTTGAAAAGCCATAGAATTCTTCTCGGAACAAAAATTGCTAACATGCTTTAGTCACACAGTTTTTATTTTATTTTAAATGAGACGTCTCATCCTGACACACCAGCGCTGAAAATACCCAGCATGCCTTTGGGCTGAGCTTTCGATCAGACGAACCCCGAGGCCCATTCTCCCGCTTTATGCATAACCGGATTCAGCCTGGACTGCTCCAAAACGGGGCTAAACTGTTGGCAATATAAAATAGAATCATTTTACTCTGTACAATCAAGTCTGACGATGCAGGTGAAAACTAACGCAGTGGTCAATGTTAGGATTTGCTTAGCTAGTTTCTCTTTAAAGGTGCTTTAAAGAGAAACTTTTTATGCTGAAAAAAAAAGTTGATATTTGACATTTCAGTGGTTGTATGGGTGGTTTTTAGGGTTTCTGGTAGGTTTTCTGGATGGTATGTATGTACCATCAGCAGTGAATCCTACCAGACAGCCTAAAAATGTAATCCATCCTTTCCACTGTGATAGAAAGACTTTTGTTGCTAGCAAGCCGCAGATAACTACATTGCGCCACACTGGCCGGTTACCCAAGCCTATCCATCCATCCATCCATCCATTTTCATCCACTTTTCCGTTGCCGGGTCGTGGGGGCAGCCGTTGGAGCTGCCCAAATCACATTGCACCAGTCCCTATGGCTCCTCCTGCAGGTGGTGGGTCCACAGAAGGACGGCCTCATGGTTCTAACCGGGCCTGTTGGTCTCTCATAAGGGGCTTCTGAACCGCTCTTTGTCTGACCCGTCACCTAGGACCTGTTTGCCATGGGAGACCCTACCAGGGACACAAAGCCCCCGACAACAGAGCTCCAGGATCATCAAACTCCTCCATCACGTTAAGGTGGCGGTTCCAGGAGGGGTTCCCAAGCCTATACATTTACAAATGTTGTGACATGTTTGGTATCCACGTGCCCTGCGAAAGACCAGATGATCCAATTATGGTAATTTCCTTTCTGGGGACACACGCAGGCGTTACAAAACTTCTAAAAAATTAGGTTTTTGTTCCAATGCAACAACGTCTCTACATTGAATTCCCAGCATAATTTATTGAGCTTTTTAAACCAAATAACAACAAGGCGAAATTTGAATATTTGAACACGTGCTTGTGTTTGATCAAGCTTCTGCCACGTGGAGAATCTCTTTGATACCAGCGCCAGAGCGGGACCGTCGCTTTCTCTCGGGACATGGACAGTGTGTAAATAAAGTGTGTAGTTTGTCCTGTGAGAGCTTATAAAAGATGTAGCCTAAATGTTGAATACATGACTTAGCGCGATGTAAGGGAAGCGACGAGGCCACAAATGGGAAAGCCGCCCTGAAGCCACTGGCTGCAGTGACATGGCACAACATTTGCACACATGTAAGATGACGGTCTTGTATGGACCAATGCTGTTTTTGCGCCCGGCAGAACACACTATGATTGTGTCAACGAGTCAGGATTAAATCTGGGTTATTTTATCATTTATTAGAAACCTAGATCTAAGATATTGAAAAAACATTCTGAAAAACCTTCAAAAATATGTGTAAACTGACTGGAAACACAATGTGTGAAAAATGGACTTGGCCTTCAAGTTACACATTCTCATATAAAGCAATGAATATTTAAACAACTTATCAGTTCAATTCTCTTCGCATCACAACCTCCCAATGGGGACGACATGGTGGATGAAAATGGGTAATTTCATCTACAGATCAAAGGTCATCATTGATATTTTAAACAAATCTGTAAATTGGAACATTGTGGCGTCTCCGCTTTAAATGCACAAGATAAAGATGAAGAGAGGAGAGATGAGTAACGAGGAAAAAGTGATTGGATAAAAGGATCGCAAACAGACAGCATGAAAAATGTCAGATCTGCGAGTTCAAAGTATTTCTTCAGGTTGAAGAAATGCAGATAAAAAAACAAGAAATGACAAGCTGCGGTAAAGTAAGGAGTGATAATGAAGTGTAAAGACACCGCCTGGATAAAGATGACAATGCTTTGAACAGACACGGGAGCATTTCAACAAAGATGGTAGTCGCAAATGTATGGTTTGGTGTGATTGACTGAATGATGCAAAAAAAAAAAAACATTTCGAGATTCATCCAGTTCCTCTCTCCAGAGCCAAGGTTTGTGACAGGATTCCACCAACAGAAATAAATACTTTAGTGGAGTTTGTCTGCGGCATTTCACTGATTCATGTGAGTGCTATTGAGGGTAAACTTGTCGGAATCTTATGGTTCAGACAGATTTAAGAACAGTTTTTTCCCTACTGCCATACGGACATTAATCAAATGCCTATAGTAACTCTACCTATATCTGTTGTCTGTAACGTTGCATTTATCTGTATGTATGTGACTGACGCAGGAGAGATGTGAGCATGATGTGCTGTACAGAAAACACATTCCACCAGCTCTGTTGTGTGGCCATTAATAAATGATTCTGATTCTGATGGTTATTTTGCCTTTCATTTTAACTATTGGTGCAAGTAAAAACAAACTTCACTTTCGTAGCTGTGAAAAGATGAAAGTAACTTATAGCGATATTTGTCTTTTTTTTCTACAGTAATATCGGCATCGGTCCGATATATATATATATTTTTTAATTATCGATACATCTGCTAATGCTACAGCAGCTATCGCGACTATCGCTAACGTTCTACAGCAACTTCTGCACTCTCTGAGGAGGCTCTGCATCTGCTATTAACATTATTTCAGAGAAATGAAGCTTAAGCATAAATTCAACCTGGACGACCTACCGAGGCACCGTCTCACCCAATCATGGCTTCACTTTGGACGAGTGTGGTGACGGGTGACGGTGAAATGATTGGCTGCGAGCAGCTGTCCAGACGGTTCTTCTTTTCAACAGAAAGGAGGAGCATCTGGCCAGGCAACATTTGGTGGTGATGCAGCTCGTCCTGAAATAGCAACATATTGAACCTGAATTTGTTTTAACCTCTTAACCCCCACATTTTTTCCAGTTTGGTTTTATCCAAATCTAAAGCTTCTCGACTGGAGCTCACAGCCTATAGGTTTAACGCCTCATTTGAAAGCTAAGACCAACAACACTGATCGTAACTATTTTTCTGCGTTGTTGCCACGTTTTTGTTGTGTTTTGGGCGATTTTTCATTGTTTTTTGTGGTATTTTGTTGCTTTTTCATTGCTTTTTTAGTTGACATGTTTTCCGTCACGTTTTTGTCACGACAATAACAGTTCATATACATTTGCCATATTGTGTCAGCGTGACAGCCAAAAATCGAATAATAGCCGGCTATTTTTTAAATAAAGGTGTGATTGACTCCATATTCTCATCTTGTTCTGTCCCGTCAATCCAACTCTCTACCAAAGCAGAAAACAACTAACAGCTGCCAAAAAATATGCTCAGTCCAATGCGGAATGGGAATGTTACATTAAGAATTTGTCAGACATTGTTTAGTCCGTGCATTTTGTCATTTGACTCTACAAAATGATTGATATTTTTTGAAAGGGTGTGGGTGAAGCCACATTTTGTAAGGCAAATCTGTTTACTGCATAGAGACAACGCGGCTTATCTGTGAGGTTTTGCTGCCATCTTGTGGTTTCAACGTTCGTCCACGAAAAGGATGGACTGGTGCTGGAGAAAATACACATGATGAAAAATGCGTGTAGGTTATTTAGTGTTGTAGATTCATGGATCACCACAGCAGATACCATTTAAACGTTGTGTTTCTAATTATTGTTTGATGGGTTAAGAGCTGCTCTTCCAGAATGGACACATGACCAGTCCGCCCGCCCCTGGCTGTATGTGTGATTTTGAGCCAAAGATCGCAAAGGAAATCGATCTTCATGTCATGTATGTTTGAATTTCTCATGTCTGTCCCTCCATCATGTACTGCATCACATGACTTCCCCCACTTTCACTCCTATTTTGAGTTGGTCGCCCTATAATAACGAATGGAATGTTATGGAAACTCGACTTCTTTGTGTGTCACGTCCTAATTTCTAGAGTTGCCAGATTGTGTATTGTGGCCCGAAATCACACATACTCTACACATACAAACAGGTCACAAAATATCCTTATTTGGAAAGTTAGGACCCAGTACTGTACATTTAATGCAGAATTACATTTTCTTTGTAATGCCTCAAATGCAACACGTTTTTGCATTTGTCATTTCTAATCATGTGGAAACGTTAGATTAAGCCGAGGGATGGAGTCAAATTTGGATATTCGACAAATTGGGCAGAATAATTGATACTGAAAATTTTCTCCGAACATGCAGTTGAATGTGCTTTGGACCATATTATTGTATTCTTTATTAATTCATGGCATAAAAGATCAAGAAATGTGGATGAATGCCTAAACTGTACTGCTTTTCAGTGACGAACTTTTTAACCCACCTTCACCAAGTGCATTTTCTCTCTGATCTTTGTATCAGCTTTACCCAAATCTATAAGGTTATCGCCTATATAATAATAAATTGGTTTTATATAGCGCTTTTCTGGACACTCAACGACGCTTTACAGTGCATTATTCATTCACTCCATACTTGGTGGTGGTCAGCTACTATTGTAGCCACAGTTGCCCTGGGGTAGACTGACGGAAGCGAGGCAACCAGTCTGCGCCATCGGCCCCTCCGACCATCACCAACCACTTACTCACTACATTCACCCCAACTTCCTGGTTTCCCAAACTGTCTCCCATCCAAGTGCCGACCAGGCCCTTCCCTGCTTAGCTTCCGAGGTCTGACGGGATCAGGCAGAGCAAAGGCGGTATGGCAAGGCCAGTGTAACGCCTTATTTGAAAGCTAAGACCAACAAAACTCATCTAAATTGACTTTACCTATTTTTTAATCGCCCTTTGTTTTGTTGCAATTTCTTTACTTTTTGGCCATTCTTCTGTTGCTTTTTGTCACTTTTCTGGTGCGTTTTTGTCACGCTTTTTTCTAAGAAGCTTTCAGATTTGGGTAAAGCCAAACTGGAGAAAATGTGCTCAGTTCAGGAGGGGGTTATGACTCCAAAAACCCTGAAACACATTTTGCCAGGCCTCAGTTTAGCCACACTGGCCTCACTCGTCCTATTCACTTTAAAGCAGTACTAAGTAACTTGTTTACCTTAATAAATCCTTTGTAGTCCCTCTGGGGTAATGCAAGTGTTAATGGGATGATTGGGGGGTCTTTCATCTCCCCCTGGTGTCTCTGGTCAGAAAACCACAATTGCAACTTGCCTGCCACCGGGTCGGAGACACTAACAAACACTAATGGAATCACGAAGAAGCAGCTAACAGGCTAACGGGCAAAGCTAACTGCGGGCTAGCGCCACCAAGTTTGAGAGAAAAAAACTAAAAATCTCCATTGTGTAATTGGATGTACTATATCCTCTCTCCCTTTGTCTTTTGAGTAAAAAAAACGCAACTTGCTAAGACAGCTGCAGTGGCGCTTATGGCCTCTAGGGGCATGAGTTACTGAGTTCTGCTTTGTTCAGATTGCCATAAGGGTGTCACGATATCAGGCCAAGGCAAATCGGTTGACGCCTCAACACGTTTCTGACCTGAAGCAACAGCGACGGAAAGATACATATAACGAAACAAGAAAATTAAAAACAAAACATCCCACACATGCGTCAGAATAGATTTGTGCTTTATTGAGAAAGGATCGTACAGTTTTCCACCTTTTGATTACGCAGAGCGGTGTTTGAACAGCAGGCGTTTTCCTTTCCTTCTCTCTACGTAAGGATCATTGCGTGGATCGACGAGCAGAAAATACATTTAAAGCGAGACCCAATGACGAGTAGGAGTCAAAATGTCAAATTAGTTGGTGTGTATTCAACGTTCACAGAAGCTCGCAGGCAGAAATGAATTCCCGTACTGCTTATTTATCCAAAGTCGCAGCATAAAAAAAAAAGGTGCACATTCAGATTATGGGTGTATTAGGAATTATTGGCATGGACTGAGACTTCACCGAAGCCATAAAAGCAAACGGGGGTCGGGCCGCACGGAGTTTCTGCAAGGCATGATCTGGCCGCGATTCAGAGGTAACGACAGGCGCCGCTTATCCTTCCGATGGCTTTCACTTTCAGATGACGTGTTCGTATCACACACCGGGTTTCTTGGAACACTCAACAAAAACAGACAATTAAGGAACTCGCTGTTATGTGGAAAACTGCCCTAGTTACAATATCAGGACTTATCAGAAAAATAATAATAAAAAAGGTTTACTGTACAGCTTTCATTTGTTCAAACTTGGATTTTAAGGGAAGGAAGCATTACGTACTTGATCAATGTTGAGTGAGTTAACATGAAGTATTCCCAGCATTTTAAGCCCCTTTAGACACCACAGCAGCAGTAACGATGCAGGATTATATACGGAGACACACACATGATATTTATAGTCCTATTGGTGTCTAAAGGCTCTTCTATTGTATTACTTCGAAGGACTGAGTCACACCCGGAGCACATGGCTACTGAATTTGTGTAACAAGGATGCAGTTTAGCTCCAATTACAGCCGTTGGCTCACGATTCTAGTTCTGAGTTCAGACTCTGCTCTAAAGGCAAAATGAAAGCACTGCAAAAGGTAATTATTTATCACAGCTCTCACAGCCTTCTCAGTGAGAGCAGAAGCTGCTGTGGATGTTAGCATTAGCCGCGTTAGCATTAGCAAGGGTGTTGCCATTAGCCTATTTCAGCCATTCCCAAAGTCCGGGACATCATGGCCTCCTTATCGATCCAAAATTGTTTCGGGGCCCCTCCCAATAATAATTTATTCTATTTAACGGCATTTGTTATTATGTAAGTGTGAGTAAATGCAAGTAAATGATGTCACCTTTTACGTAAAATTCATAAAAAGCAACAGCAATACCCTTAAGCTAAATGCTAGTTTTAAGTAGTACATTTTAGCAAATAAATATATTTTTCCTTCCAAAATTATATTTTTTCAAAGTACTTCTTTGTAGAAATGCTTTGGAGGCCCTCCAGGGACCTCAGACCTCACATTGAGAACCACTGGCCTATTTATTTCATTATAGAACCAAGCTCATTGCTGTACAGCGTGACCCAATATGATAGTGATTTAAATGGGTTACCAGGCGACCAAAAGTCACATTGACTTAAGCTAACCGCTAACTAACGGGCCTTAGCTGTCCCTCCTTCGCTTTGTAAGAGCGCTCCTCAGGCTCCAACATTTCATTTTACCGCTGCTTCAACTAAGTTTTTTAATTCAATTTAAATTCCAGCAAATGTTTCTAGAGTTCTGGCACATTTACACCGATGTTTATGTCGCAGCTTCCTGGTCTCTCTCTTGTGTTTGTGCATTCGTGACTCGCCTCAACATTGACCAAGCACGTATTTGGGAAGTGAGAAATTTCAACCAAATGCATTCCAAAGCTTTAACATGTTAACACAACTGTTAAACATTTGTGTAAACAATCGTACCGTCTCAAACATTAGCCACTGGTCAAATACAGGTATCTGGACTTGTATTCTTATTACATGTTTTGGGGGGGTTTGTGTGATCATAATAGTTACAGTGTAGATAGATAAATGATCAAACTCAAATAATTAACAAAATAGGAGGAATAAATGTTTAAGGCTTAAAAATCTCCCGTTGATTACTGTACACAACACCCCAAATAAACTACAATAGTATTGCATTTGAAGAAATTATTTAAGCGAAATACAACACATGTACATAAAAATCTAATAAAATAAAATAAAATAAAAACAATGAAAAGGCAATTTGCAAAAACAGAGACAAGAAAATGCTAAGCCTGGGCGTCGCTGAAGGCTAAAGTGGTGGTTCTCAAACTGTGTAGCAGTTTCCATCTTTTAGGCCTAAAATATACAAGGTATGCAGATGATGTCACAGTATAGCAACAGAATGTGTCGCGCTAGGCAATGTGTCGTCTTGACAATGAGGGTTCTGTTTAGAATGAAAATGACATTAAATGCATACTCTCGATACTGTAACTCTAAGGAAGATTTAAACAAAAGAAAAGAAAAATGCAGGTACTTCAAAAAGACAAACATGATTGATGAGGGAAGCGTTTGAGAACCACTGATCTTAAAGTGAATGGTCAGTAAGAGTCTGGGAGGACGGCGTTAAAAGATGTAGTCGCGGGTGATTTTGAGCGAGGGCATGGCTTCGTTGACGTTGGTGTCCAGGCGATGGTACTCCACCGTGTTCCTGGAGCAGAGGCCGTCCCTCCAACAGCGGCTCTGGGCCAGCAAGAAGATCTGAGAGGGACAGGGCAGGGAGGAGAAGAAGAAGGGGTCAAAGTACTTGATTTATTACTAGGACAAATGGTACGGTATGGTTACTACGGGTGGGACAATACGCATTTGTTGTTGTTGTCAATTCAGAAACCATGGATTACAATACATTGATATTAGGGTTAGGGGTGGGCGATATGGCAAAAATAGAATATCACGATTTTGGAATTATAAACTTACGATTTCGATTTTATCACGATTTTTTTATAATGACAAAAAATAACTTAAATTACACACTGAAGAAGAAAATACTATACTAATTTATTCAACTTTGTGATAATCAACACAGCAATAATAGATTTGGATCTAAAGCAAACTCGCTTTATAAATGAAAAACACAATCAAATTCCAGATAATAAAATGAGGTTGATGTAAGTAAAAGAGTAAGTTAAGTAAAAGAGTAAGTTTGGTAAATGCTTGTTGCTTGGCATCTTTTCTGAGGTCTCTCTCATGACATCAAGCTGCTGTAAATGTAACGCTCTGTCGCTGTCGCACTCTTTCACCTTAAGAGTCTTACTGAACCAATAACATGCAGTGACTTTTATTGTGTAAAACTCAAACAGGAAGAAGTTTGTCACTGTTAGGCGACTTGACAATAATGAACTCAGAGTCACTGTGTTTTTGGGGAACTTTTATATTTTCAAAGACATGGATAGACGGCGCATTTGTGAACACGGCCTAGGATTTAAATTAAACAAATGAGAAGGACGCGGCGCCTGACAGAACTGTAAGGACGAAGGACACACTCGCTTCTTCGCACATGTGCTGCCAGGTAAATAAACACACGCTGCGATCTACGCAGAGCAGCGGCGTTAGCGGGGAAAGACACTGACATGACCGCTGAAATAGAGACAGAACGCTGGGTTTAAAACATTTTAAGTTCTAGATTGAGGAGCCTGGTCGTATATACGCCCTGGAGAGGAGCGTCTCGCTGTTAAATGCTCGCATTAGCGTCTGACATTGCGTAGCAGAAAGTTTGCGGCTTGGGTTTATTTCACTGACGGTGAAAAGAGTAAACTGTGCTGAAGTGCATAAAACCGTGATAAAACGATCCCAAAAAATGACAGATCGTCTGCTCTGGAGATCGTAAGACGGTCTAATATCGTCATATCGCCCAGCCCTAATTAGGGTCCATCATGATGGATGATGATGATGGAGAGCCACCATCGTGATGCGACGCCCCCCTCCTGTCAGAAACACGCACTGATCTTCTGTGGGCCTTGTAAACCTACAAACTTTGCAGGGATTGCACTGTAAATTAAACCACGAATATAACTAATATGCACGCTAGTTTAAGTAGCCTACCAGAAGCCAGAAGACATGATGGTTAGCCGTAATTAATAAAGTAAAGACGCAGCACTGCTGGGGCTCTCTCTGAAAGCAGCTTCACTGTTTAACCGCGTGGTTTCGCTTTGCTTTTCGTAAGTAAACTAAACTGTGTTAAAGTGCCGCGATGGCATCACATTGGAGCTAGCTGATAGCGCATGGGTTTGGATATTCTCACGAAGGCCAAGAGAGGAGAGAAAGAGGTACGAGGCTACGAGCACACGGACCGGGCGGCGTGTGGAGCAGCTTCAAAAACGTAGGCTCCGACGCAAACTTCTAAATACTGTCCTGTTCACCCACTGTTTCTTAAAAATTACGTTAAAACTGAGCAAATGCAAATAATACGCTCCAATTTATATTTGTATTAGTGTGATAAGAGCCTTGGTATTGAGGAGCACATGACGCTCTGAAGAAGTCGTTCTCCTCTGAGACTTTATGCACGAGTTTTAACGCATTTCTATTGCAAAATTCATGTTCCATGACTCTGTTCAGATCATGTTTAGTTTAGATCCATTTATCCTGCAATCTCACATTTTTCCTAACATAAATAATATGCAGCCTATATATAGGCTATGTAAATGTCTTTAAAAATGCTTATAATGAAATAGCTGCGGTTTAGTCCTTGTTATACTGTATATTATTCCAGTTTAAACCCTATTAGCATTGTACCTACTGTTTGGACTTGGTTTAGGACGGATGTAGGAATACTACATTTCCCCGAAATATTAGGCCTGATTAAATTGAATTTTAACTACGAGTCAAAAGTCTAAATAAATCCTGCATGCACAAAAGACTGTTTTTCCCCTGTCTGAAAGACCACCAGCCGCAACTGTTCAATAGTGGACATAAATTCTCCAAGGACAGGACAGGAGATAGCAGAAAATGTAGGCACCTAAGGCCAAACTATAACATAATAAGACAATGGCCTTTTGTGCATGTGGTGACAAACCTCTAAACAAAATATTACAAACGTTCGTATTGTCAACACCAGATTTGGTACAGATTGGTCCAAACGCCGATACGTTATTAACGCGATACAAAATGATGCCCCCTGCCTCACCTTCCTCTTGTTGTGGTAGGTGATGTAAACGATGGCCACCAGAAAGGCCAGGATGACCAGGTGGAAGAAGAAGTGAGAGTTCTCCTCCTCTGCATCGAGGGGCTCCAGCCGTCTCACGGGAACATTGGGCAACAGCTGTGGTCCCGGATTCGAGCCAGCGTCCTTCCCTGCCTTTGCAAAATTGGGGATCAGTATGCTGTCGTACTCGTTGTAGCCGTCGTCGTCGTCGTTCCCCTCCTCTTCGTCTTCTTCAGTGAATGTGTTAGCACCCGGCTCCTGTTGGTAACAGCATGAAGCTTCAGTAACAAAAAGATCATTTAACCAGATCTGTCGCATTTAATGTGACGCTCTGTCACTGACGTCTTCCATCTGACAGTTTTCATTCTTTTCCTTAAGGAGCCCTGAGCAGGTTAAGGCACAGCAGGTGGACATTTTTTATTTAGTGATATCATGTTTAATAAGTACTGAATAATTACCTTTAAAAACTTCACAAGGGCATGATACACGGCCACCATGTGGAGCTGTTTTCCCAATAATGACCAAAATAGCTCCCGATCGTCTTCTGACAGTTAACTGTTCCTAAGCGAGACACTTACACTGGCTTGGAATATTTAATCTCCATAATGAGATATTTCCTATCTGCTGTCGTACTAATTCTCCTTTTGTTTTCACCCTGAGGGGGCCAGGACGCGGCTAAAGTGCCGGATGTTGCTCATATACTAACTTTGAATCCCATTCGGACACCCGGAACCAGCAGTCCCATCGTTAGTAGGACATATGGGGTGTATGCACTGGCAGGCCATACCCAGGTCAGTGCCTGGTCAATCCTACTGAGCCACATTTCCACTGAACACGGTTCTGCCGTGCACGCCACGATCTATGTACTTGCCTTGTCACATATCAACTCTACCCAGTACACACTTGAGTTTCCACTACACTACACAACCGCAGTTGTTGTGGGCGGCTCCTCCACAGATGTGCGCTGTACTAAAGCAACAACAGAACAACCGGAAAAGTGTTGTAAGCCGTGATGAGAATAAAATGTGGACACACAGCCTTCTGGTGGGGGTTATGGAATCATTCAGAGGAGCCACTAGAGGAATTAAGCAGCTAAAAGACAAACTATGAAGGTAAGCAACATGCAAATGTTATGCTAACACAGTTAAAGAGGCGCTAACAGCGGCTAAATGCTAATATCTGCAAAATCACCTTTTAGAACAGCAGTATAATAATATAAATCCGTATGACCTGCATTGTTAATAGTGAGGGCAGTCCTCTCTCTCGTTTGCCAATCAGAGGGCAGTGTCTGTTCACGTCACAGTCTCGGTTCCACGCACTTTGGCCACAGCCAGAGGTTGGTGCCAAAAGCTTTTAACTGCTTCATTCCCTAGTGTTTGCCTTGGCACCTCTGAATAATTCCATAAATCCCACCAAAAGGCAGTATTGTCCACATTTGTTCTCATCGCAGCTCACAAAACTTCTCAAGCCTCCGGTTGTTGCTTCGGTAATGTGTGCGCATCTGTGGGAGCACCACCCACAACAACTGCGGGCCTTGACTACAGTGTTGTTTTGGCAGCCCTTTTAGTTTTAGTTTAGTCTTATGGACGAAAATGCTTATAGTTTTAGTCACATTTTAGTCATTTCTAAATGTGATAGTTTTAGTCACGTTTTAGTCAGACGAAAATTTAAAGATTTTAGTCAAGTTTTCGTCAGTTTCATTATAAAAGGTTATAATTAATTTCGATAATTGAAGGATAATAGTTATCTATTGGCTTTATAGCTTTTGACAAACAGATTACACCACAATAGGCACTAGTAGAAGTGTCATGTGAACAGACTTTCCCCAAAAGCGCCCGCTCTCCTCGTGCTCTGATCACCGCTTCCAGATTATTATTATTTTTATAAACAGCGCTGTCTGCACATACGTAGCCTAGCTCAACTCGCTTTCTGCATTCATACGCTACGGTATTTAAAACTGTCCTGAGTTCGATGTCCCTGTGACATCGATGTCAGACGCTCTCCGTGGAGGATGTACGCTAGCAGTGCACTGCACGCCACGGTGAGAGAGGGATAGATAGAGAGTGAGAGAAAGAGGCGCCGCTGCCCGGCAGCATCATGAGAGCTGACGGTGCCGCTCTGTGTCACGTTTACCGGTGTGTTCTCCCGCTCCGCGTACAAACTGTTTGTGAACGATCTGACGAACCACTTTCTCCCATTTTAGTCTGTCTCGTCTCGCTGACGTAAACTCATAAACGTCTCGTCAGGTTTTAGTCCCCAAAGAGCTATTTTTAGCTCGTCATCGTTACGTTATCGTCATTAAAAAAAGGGGCGTCAACGAAATGATATCGTTATCGTCTTCGTTGAAAACAACACTGCTTGACTAGTGGAAACCCTCGTGTGTACTGGGTAGAGTACACACGAGACAAGGCGAGTACATAGACCGAGGCGTGCGGGATACAAGCGTGTTAACCAGGACAATACCAAACTAGGGAAAATCATGATATTTTTGAGCTACCATGTGTTTCGGTAAGCTGCGTTAGCATAAAATGCGCAACTCTCATGTAATATATTGTGGCTTCTTGCGATTAATATTGCAACACCTAATATTGCATTGACAATCATTTGGCGGAATATTAAACAGCCCTAGATTGGACAGTATTCCATCCCCTACCTGTTTGTTGGAGATACCGGGCAAGAGAGTGTTCGTCTCCGGCAGAGCCAAGTCAAATTCTGTAGCATCTGTAAGTTCTGTGGGCTCTGTCGGCCTGGCCTCGACTCCATCATCTACTTCCAATTCCTCTCCATCCTCACCATCTGAAGTGTCAATCACAGTCATTCGTGTATCATCCAAAAGATCCTCTTCGGGCACTTTGATAGTCACGTTGTTTAGAGGTGATGTGATGGGACCCCTGGTGTTGGTTGTATCTTGCGTGTTCAGTTGGTTTGTATTGTTGGCTTCACCCGTAGGATTGCTAGCTTCACTTGTAGTACCTTTCTTGGTATCAGGAACTCTTGACTCACTCTTACCATCTGTAATGCTGTCTTTTGGTGCCGTGACAACTACTGTCTTATTCGAGTTGTCTTGATTTGTCCCATCTGCAGCTGCTTGCGTGACTTTAGTATTAGCATTAGCATCCACATCGTTAGTAGTGTTCAATTCTGGCCGTGTTACGGCAGACTCTGAACTGTGAGAATCCGGGGGGTCTTTCCAGAATTTGTCGTTCCCTTATCAGTCGTTTCGGACACCAATGCAGTTCTGGAAACCAACACATCTCCGGAATCATTCGACTTTGTGGCGGCTTTTGCAGGGTCTGCAGAATTCTTTTTAGGCTCTGAAACAGGACTATGCAGATTACTGATGGATTTAGATCGGCGTTTTGTGAAGCGGTTGAGTTTTTTTTGTCATCCAAGACCGGCTGAGGATTTTGGAGGACTGTAGTTGTGTTCATGATGTTCTTTGGGAGAGTCATTGAAGGCACTGCGGCACTCGCCTTATTTGAGGCAACTGGAAAGACAAGATAAACAAGAATTAGCTCATAAATCTGTAGTTACTTGAATCAATAGAGATCGGGGTCATGTTGTTGATTCCTGGCACATTCCCTAAAAGCTAAGGCGGTGTCCCAGGCAACTGGTAATTTCCTGACCCTCCACTTGGAAAGCCGCTTGAATTGGTAAATGGACTCAACTTATATAGCGCTATTTTACCTTTATCAGGCCCAAAGCACTTTACAGTAAGGAACCAGTCACCCACTCACACTCATACACCAATGTACGCAGACACCGGATGCAAGTAGGGTGAAGTTTCTTGCCCAAGAACGCAACGACAGTGTGCATTTGCGGGAGCTGGGATTCAAAACCGCGACTTTCCGATCACGAGACGACCCGCTCTACCAACTGCGCTACAGTCACCTCAATGGTAATTACAACATGTAAATTTGGAGATGATCAGAGAGCTCCGAGTTCAGATGCAAGACGAAGACAGCAATGGCGCCCCCCCAGTGGAGAAATGTGATGACAAAACCACTGCATCAGTGAAGTGAACGTTACTTTTGGACAAAGCCTACAATGTAAAGCAAGGAAGCATGTTTTGAATTATATCTGGTGTGAGGAAACGTTCGTGTAACGTTAGCATCTTCTTAGCCAACTGTACCATTAGTCGTTTTGATTACATACGAGTTTATTCAGCTGCAACTCTCGAGGTTATAAATCGTAATTTTCAAGTGGGAAAAATACCAGTTATCAGTTGCCTGGATGTATGTCTATAAGGTTAAATGCAATACTTAATTTTATCCCCGGTTTAGGGAAACTCATTCCCCCATCTTTCAGTTTTTCAGGGTAAAGGATAGAGCAGCTATTTGCGAGGACCGGCAATGATTTGAGATGATAGAATGGTGTTTAATGAGACAACCGTTTTGTCCCGTTTCCCAAATCCATCACAGGTTAACACTGGTTAAATGTTTTGACCTGTTGATCTCTGAATCCCTGTTTTCCTGTAGTGGCTTCTTCCTCTGTAGGCAGGAAGAGAGTCATAGGCTGTGATTAAGATTGCCTTCAATAAATAAATGTTGCAAAAGTGTTTTTTCAATCTCACACACTTACAAATCCTTTACTCTTACTTCCTTAAATTATACAACATTTAAAATTAAGTTCACTTAGTCTATTCACCTTTTTCCACCCCGCCCAGTTTTGCCACGGATCAGCACCATTGTATTGATACCATCGGTAGAGCGCGAAGTCCCTTCATTTAGCAGAGACCGAGAGAAAATGTTGGCCTCTAAAATCTGATGTTTAGTAGATTGATGTGTGTATAATGTCCAATGTTCATTTGCACCAACAAGTCAACACTGCACGGCCTAAAAACTGATTTTATCTGGACTTCTCCAGTCCTGTGTAAACTAATAGGAGTGAAGGGGCGGGCACAATTCATGGAGGCGCCCACGAGAACTTCCGGAATGAGGTGAATAGTTTATGTGGTTTAAAATTGATATAACCAAATGTATAAATCTAGATGTTTTTTATATTTTCTTATTTTATGAAACTCTTGACAAACATCCTTCTCAGTGTCTCACACTGCATTGCATGTTTGTTCTGTGAACTAGTCAATCACGTTTTTCAAGAAACAGGTCAATCGTCACATAAAGCTAGAATGACAAGCTCCAGTTTCTCTTTCAGCCTGAGACAAACAATCCAACCATACTGTATCTACACCTCAAACGTAAATGTAAAATATATTTCTGGAAACTTTCAATGGGAACTTTAGCTCTGAAATTTGGGTAATTGTCAAATATTTAAAATGGTCAAACGTTTAAATAAACATATTTTTCTTTTCTTTTTTGTGAATAAACAATTGGTGCACTGTTGCTTACTTGTCATGTCAAAGCATAACACAACTTTCCTAAACCTACATTCTGCTCTTCCTAATCAGTGGTGGGACAAACAGCAAAGTGTTATATCATGGTTGTCTGTCTGACACAGAGCAGAATTAAACAGAATAAACTAAATTATAGACCTTTAAAACAATATAATATTGTAATACTGCACACACTGGATGAATATATATAAGAGGATATACAAATGGAATGAATCTATTCCATTTCTAAAAGCTCTTTGTACCGGCCACAACCTAAAACAACACTTTAAACCCTGGTGCTCAGACGCGGTGAAGATGATTTCTTTGAGACTTTTCCTCTCTGCTGTGATAGATATTTCAGTGTATAACTATCAAATGTTTATGCTTCAGTTCAGGTTCCAATTAACACAACCTTAAGTTGTGTTAATTCTCTATTTTCACTAGGGCTGGGTACCGTTAAACAGTACCTACTTCATAAGACTCTTCACCCTCCTTGCCTCCAGACGTGTCTGCGTACACTGGTGTATGAATGAGAGTGTGAATGAGTGACTGTTTCCCTGCTGTAAAGCCAAGTGCCAATGTGGGAAAGTGGAAATATAAGTTGAGACAATTAATATTAGAGCTTATTTGACCTTTCTGTGACACAGCGGCTGTATCGGTGGTCAGCATGGCGCCTTTACTTATCACAGTGGTCTCTAGGATGCTTCAGGATCAATTTGGGTGTTCCGCTCTCCCCAAAATCTTATCCGATGGGTGGGGGAGCGACTAATTTTTGCGTTGCATTATGGGTAATATTTGCGATCGCAACTTCTGGAATTGTCTGCTGGCGAGAAATCTCGTATATTAATGAAGGCCAGACTTTGATTAACAGGCCGTTTAGTATTAGGGCTAACATTTAACCATCAGAGTGCATTTTAACATTTTATTTGAAAATTGTACATGATATCAAGAGTAAAAAGCAGCCCTATGATGGACACAAGAGTTCTAATGAGAGACATGGCACCGCTTGTCTGTAAGCTCCTAAAACATGGTACAAAGGATGTTGCCAATTTCCTGTTTAACATCACTATGTTGCAAAAGACAGTTACTTATTTTCCAATAAGAGGAGCTTCATGTCTCCAACACCAGGAACAATTGTATATTAATAGTTACAGTTCTATAATCAGTTAAGAATATGTATTATAATGCCATTTTTATTCAATGATTTTGATATAAGCCAATAGTCTTGACGGGACCTCAAGAGCTCATTAGCGGCTGTGTTTAAAGGGTAGAGTCATTCCAGCAGACTGCCTCTATATACGCTGCCCCTATGTGCCAAAGATGCAACACTTATGGGAATGCAACAAGCTCTGCTCTGGCAATAAAATTCAAAGCGCAGAGAGGCCACCGGGTCCAGACCAAATCACCTCGAGGTGATTTTTTTTTATCACAGCGCCGCTCAGGGAATTACATTTTGGGAGAGCAGAACATCCGAATTGTTTGGAAGGTTTTCACTGCTGACAGTTCTCTCACCAGAAAACCTACAAAAATGAAAATTGATCCTGGAGCGTTGTGGGGCATGATCGAAAGTCCCCTAAAGGTGGCATGCTGGGTCACATAAAGGTCATTTCCCCACAAATTATTTTTCCACATAAAAAGTTCCATAACGCACCTTTATATGATTTGCATCTGTTCCTAAACTGTTTTACATTTAACCAACTTGTCCAGGGGGAGTTTAGGAAATTTCCACCGACCTGAGTGAGAGTGTGATAAACAACAAAGTCCTCTGAGATTACCGTCTCCAATGACCTCAGGACAGAAACGACTGCACTGTTTCACATCATAACAGTGCATCAACGCCACATACAACTCTACATTTATTCCAACTAGGCCTGCCGCGATAATTACTATATCGACTTATCGCTCGATAAGTAAAATGAAGGACGATAACATTTTAGTCTCGATAAATGCACGTGCTGCGTGTGCTTAAAATAAATACAGAAGAATGAACGCTATCACAGCGCTGACTGAGCGGAGCGTCCATCCAACCCGTCTCCAAGTGCGTAAAGACAGCACTGAGAACATCAGCCGTATCCCCGCATGTATCCAGATCATTTTATAGATCAGCGCTGCTTTTGGAAAGAGGCGGGGTGTAAACAAAGTGCCGTGCTGATTCCGACACTTTCTGTGAACTTTATCGCGGAGCAAGAGGGGCTCGTGTGAAAACACTTGGAGTTCCAGCCAAAAGAAGCATCACGGAGATAACAACATTAATGCGCACTACAGTATGTCCAACTGAGAACGAAACTAAACCACCTGGGCGGTGGTTTAACAGTAGCGCTGATTAGCTTTGATACACTGACTGGGCGTCAGTGTATCAAAGCTAATCAGCGCTACTGTTAGCGAGAGGAAACCGAGCGCTTTAGCCACTATCCAAATACAAGCGCGATAGTCCGGAGAACATATTACTGGTCCACACTTTTCAAAAGCCAGAGAAACGCTGCAGCAGTTTGACAAACAGTCACCAAGTTCCCCCGCCCCCAAAAAAGCTGCTTTACTCCGACAGCCGTGTATACAGGAGGTGAGATTTGAAAAGAAAAGGAAAAAAACAAAACATATGGCTACTCTATTTTTGCAGTAATACAGTATTATCTGAATCCATACATTTAATATACATTTTATTCTAACCAGGTTTAATTCAACATAGAAATGAGTTTTTGTCGGGGAATATTTAACCAGACTAATGTAGATGAAATATCAATATTGTTATTGGGATATTTTTTAAAGAGGACACTGTATATTGGCTATTTAAAAAAATGTCATGACAGACCTAGTTCAACACAGAACCTGGTGAGAGAGTAAGTTATGTTAAAAGTTGAGAAGCACAGATGGATACAGTGTCCTAGAATATATCGACCTTCTAGTTGGCACTTTGTTTGGTATAAGGTGTTAATATTGAATGCCAAAAGTTCAATACATTTCAATTAAAATAGTTGCTTACAGTTTTCTTTTATTGCCTACAGTATTTGCTTTATACTCAATATTATCGTTTATCGCGATATTTCTGAGACGATATATCGTCCTCAAAAAATTTATCGTGGCAGGCCTAATTCCAACTCTCTTATAAAACCTGTGTGTAGTTTTACACTGAATGAATGGATGTATTTAAATTGATGCGTGACCGTGAGACGGAGCTTTGTGGAGAAAGCAGGAACAAGTTCCCATGAGTAAAAAAGGACCTATTCATAAACGGGGGCTGGGCCAAGGGAAATATCCCGTCAACAGCAGCGCGTCTGTGTCAGCTGAGTGCCCGGAGATTATCAAGAACAGATTACTAACCCAAAGGTGGCTTTAAAAATGTAAACCTAGTGAGTAAAATATCCACTAGGTAGTAAAGATTATAATATTATTGCAATATTTTACTAAACTATTCAATACATTTGATCCATTAGTAGAGCATTCAAACTGATTTACAGGAGGACTAAGCAGTAGGTCTAAACCATGACTAAACCAGACACAAAACTGCAATATTGAGTGGACAGAAATAGGCCAGCAAGAAGATGATGGCATTTCTCAGCACACCTGCCTCTGAAACTATCTCGGCTCGCGAAACAAACAATTCTATCACAAAATCTCAACAGCGATGGAGAAATGGGCCAGGTCGCCAATGTAACTGATGCTATGTCTACAAGGAATCAAGAAGAGTTGGCCAAAGTCCGCCAAAACAAGAACCGACCTGTTAAAAACAAACAAGGAGCCTGGGCCAATATACTGTTTGTCACTGTCTACCGGAGAGGAACTTCAAACAAAAGTCATTTCTTGCACTGACAGGGGGTTCATTACCAGTGTCGATATATATGGCAGTGACACCTGGAACAAGACATGACCACAAAGGACAAGCGTAAGGACCTTAAATAGTGGTGATTAGTGGCATTTTAAAGTACATAGCATGGTTGGACGTCATAGGTTACGGTTCACGTGACATTGTGAACTCTGAACAGCCTAATTCAAAATTGAGATAGTGGAGAATTCTTTGATGGCAACTGTGGTAACCGATAAAATGGCTCCTAAACCCCACATGAGTGTGTGACATCGTCACATACTAGAACCTCAATCAACCATTCGTTCATATCAGTGACGTGCGCTGAGGTTTGTTGCTGGTGAGGCACATGCGATTGACTCCAATATAAAGTAAACAAAACTGCAGGATGAAAAATGCAGGAAAAAATGCAACTTGCTGTCTCTGGTATTCTCTTACATTGAAATAACATTCAATAGCAACACATTTAAACATAAAATACATTTTCACATATTGCAAATAAAAATTAAAAGACAACATAGTGAACGTAACCCGGGACTCCACCCCGCCCATCCAAATAAGTTATTGACAATCCTGATGCTCCACGCGGGAGGTGCGTGATAGCGTCGTCATTTTCAGCATAAAGACTCGTTACAGCATTTCATCTATAAAATGTCAGTCTAATCAGTTTTCCCCTTTACTTACTCCTTTACGTTTAAATTGCCTCTCCTAAACCGTGCAGAGTAATAAAACAGACAGTTTTAAGAAGTTTTAACAAGTGGACAACAGTTTTCACTTGTTGTCCACATGTTTTGTAGAAATGTGTAGCACTGACACAGCGCCCCCCTCGTATCGTCAGGGCAGTGCATTGGAGGCGAGCCTCACTTCGGGGCTATCAAAAGTGAATTAAAGTGAAATTAACATTTTAAACAAGTCGTTCTTATGCCTGATTCTTTATACAGGTGATAGAAAACCAACGCACCCAACAAAAACCCATTAACAAATGTATTTTACTTTTAGGGGGCGAAAAAGCCCTGAATGGGACAGAGCGCTGAGTGAATGAGCCGAGCTCAATGTGTGCGGGATGCTGGAGGCTCGCCGCACCTCCGCCCTCTTTATACGATATGGACAACTGATAAAACATTTGGGCATTTTTTAACCACGAGATTGATTAAAATCATAGGAAATCCCAATCATCTTAAGAGAAGGGACTTGATTTGATAAGTTTATTGTTTTTTTCCATGATGACTGGTGAGGCCTCACCTGCCTCCCCTGACCGCACGTCACTGGTTCAAATAGAATTTGATGTCATAATTTCAGGCATCATAATTCTATGGTAAACCTTCAAAAAGAGAATTGACAAATATTGTACTTGGTCATTATCTGGTAGTGATTGGATTCACAAATGTGACAACTTATTCTTGTGGCTCAAAGTCCTTTCTTAGCAGACATCATGCACCTGGTTTCATATATAGTCTCACTTTTTGACACCTTTATGATCAAATCATTTGACCTTAGTTCAGGGGTCTCCAACCTTTTTCTTACACGGAGAGCTTCTTTTCACATACCAAAACCATCAGAGAGCTACTTAATCTTCGTAGACACTCGTGTAACTATGAAGCTATAGAGGAGGGGTTCAACCTTGTGAGTTTGTAGCCAAGATATTTCAACAGAATTAAAGAAAATGGCTTTAATTTTGTCCATGTCCATTACTATATTTGCCTAATTGGTGCAGATTCTGTTCAAAATGTTCAGAACAAAAAGAAAATGTGGTGTAGTAATGTAGAAAGCCTTTGGCGAGCTACCAAATAAGGCCTGTAGAGCTCATGTTTGGAGATCCCAGCCATACTTTATACTGAGATTTTTTTTTTTTTTTTTGCGTGAATTACCCTTGTAATAATTGAAATAATAGCCATAAACCAAGACCCAAAACCATTCTGCATTTTGACAGTTACCATAATCGCCACCATCGAATTTTCAGCTGCCCACCACCTCAATTTTAAACAATGTGATTTCATATTATCGAAATACAGTTCTTCATTAAGAAACATGAGATGCATCAACCTTGCCAAGGGGGAGGTAAATGAACAGTATAAAAATAAAACTACATTTTCACTTAAACCACATAAATACTGTATCACGATCCAGATTACAACAGTTTTTTACAGCCTTTATCGAACATGGCTCAATGATCTGTGTGGAAACCAAAATAAAGCCTCTTTGTTTACAAATGTAGGTGACAGGATTGTAACTGTCACGGATATAATCCTTATGACCTGTGTAGAGCAAGGATACATTTAAAGCTACAAAGCCTGAAATGTGGACTTGGGAAGCATTTTCTTTTCAACATTTTAACATGACAAAATAATCATGAAACTAAAATTTGATAATACACATAAAACTAAAATTACGGTCAAAGCCTTAGTATTTTTAATTGATCACTCACTAGTCATGTAACTCCTTTAGTTAGCACTACATTACGACATTTGCTTTACGTTTAAGAACAACAACAATCACACGTGACGTGGAAGTTAGCCAAAATATCAAAGCTCGGGGTAAAAAAAAAAAAATGTTTCCTTAATATACGATCTGTCGATAGTAAACTAAATATCTGGCTGGTGATGGTGAAGATAAACAGTCAGTGAGATAATAATATAAATCTTATGCTCGTAAAGTCCCTATTTGTAACTTGAAAGATAGAAGTGACATTACACCAAGACAGAGCAGAGATAGTCATTTCCTCTATCGATCTAACAAAAAATCAATACGTATTTTGTGTCATGACTTAAATTTAAGGGGATTTTAACTGTGGACATGTGTTGTACATGTGCTGTCGTATTAAAAGAAAACGCAGAAAGTTTTGTTTGGATTTTTTCCCTGTCATCCTTGCTGCTCGCACCTGATTCGGAAGTCTCAGCTAGCCAGCTTAGCACCGCGATGCTAACAACCAGAAACGCTGAGTTAAGTCGGGTAAATCACAGAAATCAATATGACATTACGCAAATATTTTAAGATACAAACCTTGTAGTGCCGTGGCGTTACCTACTGGAGCCGCGTGACATGTCTGCGCTAATAATCGGACGAGGAAGATGACGGAAATGGTGAAAGTATTGCTCCTCTGCCTCGCCATGTTGGATGCGTGAGTGAGGAGCGAGACGGGGGCGTGGTTTTTGACGGACGGAGAAAAGTTGTGTCATAAAAACGTATCGGTTGCTTTCCTTTCTCTTAAATAAGGGTAAAATATGTGGAAATCATGCGTGTTTCAAGTTTCAACATACTATCTTTGTGGGTTTTTTGTTGTGCGTTTAAAAAAAAAATATATTACAATTATTGTTTGTGCCACCATGGGATTTGCAGCAATAATAACTAATGAGATTTTAAAAGGTAAAATGCTGGAATTACTGCTCACATCAAAACATTTGGACACAGTACACTACAGTGAGCTACATGTATTTGTTTTTAGCTAATGTTAGTCTATGGAATGTGTGCTAGCACCCACAAACATGGCGAACCTCTATGGTCAGTGTTGGGGAGAATACTTTGAAATTGTATTTAGTTACTGAATACTGAATACTTGCCTTAAAGCTGGGGTACCTGATTTTTCCTGTTCAAACTGTGAATTGTTTAGTTTTGGCCCAAAATTCTTTCTAGCTCTCACAATCCCCCCTGCACATCCGAATTGTTCAAGCAAATGAATTATATGCATGTTTCACGCCCGCATACAGCTTTGAGCGGTGGCAAGGGCAGCAGGGGGGACCACCCCCAAAATAAACGGCATTAATTCAGATTCTACTTCTATCTTCTATAGCTCAATAAGCATTTCTGTTTTGTGCATACTCTGAAGTGACAAAAACAAAATTACTTTTCAACAACAAAAGTCAGGTACGCCCAGCTTTAAAATGTATTGTGTAAATATTCCGTTTCTTTGTCTAATCAGATTACTGTATTCTGAATACTTTTAGATACTTTCACATTGTCATTATATTTATGTATTATACGGCGTATAATTACAAAAATGAAGACTGCCATTGTTTAAACACTTCTTATAAACTCACTTGCCATTAATTTGGAACTCTTTAACTCTCTTGGCAAATGGAGCAGCAGATACAGCATCATTTGACACACATGTTGTCATTTTAAACTTGAATGGTTGAGTAGTGGGATATATTCCCTTGATATTTGGAAAGTTCTAAATACTCTCAAATGAAAGTGTAACTTTACCAGAATGTACAGCTACTCAAAATGAGTATTCTAAATACGTATTCTACATACATGTATTTAGTTACTCCCCAACACTGTCTATAGTCCTCTTTCCATAGGATCAGAACAGTTCAGTTCACTTGAGACCGGTTCACTGAGGGATGGGCAGCCCCCGCAAGTTTGCGTCTCAAGAGTATTTAGGGTAAAATGGTCCAGGTCGTCATGGGAGTGGTCAAGGACATTATGTGACAATAGGAAAAAATGATATGTAAATGTTTTCCAAAACTAATTCATAAAATAGACTCTAATCTCCTTTATTTCCAGCACTGGTAACTCTTTTATTTCTTTATTTGAGCTGTTGGGTTTTCAAGCACCAGTTTAACAATTATTGAGAAAAAAGAAAACACAAATAATGCCTTAAAGCAGGGGTTCTCAAACTTTTAATCAAAAGGTCTGAAAAATATAATTCACAGAAGTCAAAGGTTTAAAAAATGTATTCTGTGCTCATTGCACTAAATCATTATATCATTTAACCATCAGAGTGCATTTTAACAATTTATTTGGAAATTGTACATAATATCAAGAGTAAAAAGCAGCCCTATGATGGACACAAGAGTTTAATGAGACATGACACCGCTTGTCTGTAAGCTCCTAAAACATGGTACAAAGGATGTTGCCAATTTCCTGTTTAACATCACTATGTTGCAAAAGACAGTTATTTATTTCCAATAAGAGGAGCTTCATGTTCCAACACCAGGAACAATTGTATATTAATAGTTACAGTTCTATAATCAGTTAAGGTGTTGAAAGAATATTTATTATATCTTTATTCAATGATATACACCAATAGTCTTGACGGGACCTCAAGAGCTTATTATTAGCAGCTGTGTTTAACCTCTTAACCCCCACCTGAAGCGAACACATTTTCTCCAGTTTGGCTTTACCCAAATCTCAAAGCTGTCAAATTAGTGACAAAAAATGAGGCAAAAACAAGGATGAAAATGCAACAAAAGAGCAACAGAAAAGTGACAAATAAGGGACGGAAAATGTGGCAAAAATGTGACAAAAACCCATCAATAAAGTGACTGTATAAGGCGAGGAAACAGATCCATTTAGATGAGTTTTGTTGGCCTTAGCTTTCAAAGGACGCGTTACTCTGGCCTATAGGCTGTGACCATATGGATTTGGGTAAAGCTAAATTGGGGAAAATGCCCTCGGTTAAGAGGTTAAAGGGTAGTGTCATACCAGCAGACTGCCTCTATATCCGCATCCAGTCCGGAGTTTGAGAAGGCCTGCCTTAAAGGAATAGGCTTTTTATGTATTATTTTTATTTAATGTTTTCACATCCAAATGAGTCATTTGTGTAAAATTATGACGAGAAAGATTACGTTCACTTTTGGCTGTGGGAAAACCCAATCCGTTCCTATGGAAATGCCCTTACCTGTATATGGTAACAGTGATTGTTCCCAAACTCATATCCTTTTAGTATAAAAGTATGCAATTGTTTTGTAAATGTCTGTACAATTGTTGTAAAACTGGACTGGGTGTGGGATACAGCTTGGGGTGGCTTTTGCGTTTTCTTTCATCCTTTTCATTACCCTTCTAAACGCATAAAAAAATATAAAGTTAGTTAGTGTTATGAAAGTTAGTAATCTAATTTACTGGCTCGTTTCATGGTTTGTAAACATAAAAATCAGGTACAGGGCCTTTAAAATCAAGTTTGTGCAGCAGAGTAAAATCCAGGACACGGCTCCAACTTGCGTGATTTGAGTTGAAAATGTTTTGATCACCTTGGTGCTGCTCAAGTATTAAAAAAGAAATAAGGAGGAACAGGCAATGATCCTGGTTCAAGACTTTATTTCAGGGAATGACAACACTGTCCAATATATTCTCATTATGCCATTGACCACCAGTGGAAGACTGCCATTCCTGGTCCGTTCATTCATCGCTGTTTCGCTTTAAACTCACTCCAACAGTATAAGGACAGCTCATCTTTGTGAATGACACGATGTTAAGACGTCAAACATGTGAAACAAACTACTCGGTAAAATATGTTCATCTGACTATATGTAACAAAACATTCACCAAAAGCACACAGAGGACGAGGTGAGACGGGTAACGTTTTAGGCCGTGGCGTCTACCAAAAAGCTACAAACCCTGCGCCTTTTATTTTGAGCCAGGTGTGTGTGAAAAGCGCCCCGCAACGGTGCCCTCTAGAGGTCAAAACACATAATTGCAATTCGTCATATCGATTGCATCAGAAAGCTCAATGATTTAAAGCATAGTGTACAAATGTAGTGACATTATTCAAAGTGGCTCAATTTTTACAAGTCACACATTCCAAAAACCTCGTCTTACGCTTTGTTCTGAAATGGGCATTTGAGTCCCTTAAGTGGCGCTCTTTAATAAAATATGCCAATCGCTGTAGTACGTCTGGGGGGAGGGGGACATTGGGGATAGACTCGTGAGGTTTAGAGCTAATCAATTAAAGGTTTTGGAGGTGTTTTTTTTGTTTTGTTTTAAAATACGGGAATGAGTGAATGTGGTGTGGTCCCGGTGAGGTCTACGCCTCAAACTCGAGCCCCAGGCCCAGCTTGTGGCCTCCGGCGTTGATGTTCTTTCCATCCAAGAGAGCGGAGAGGGTCATCTTAATGCCTGGAAAAAAATAAAATAAAATCAGTCAATCAAGAGAATACGTAAAGCTATTTTTTTTCCATACAGGTACTCTAAACCAGTGGTTCTCAACCTTTTGGAGCCGCGACCCCCATTATATCAGTTAAAGGAGTTTGTGATCCCGCGCCTGGGTCACACCATGAGAAATAGGAACATTAGCCTACATAATTCTTAAAAAACAAAGGAAAAAAACAAATGGCTAAAATAAAATTAATCAAATTACGAACAAAAAATGGCACTCTGGTAAAATTTGTCACGCAACCCCCAGGTTGAGAACCACTGCTCTAAACGATACTTGGTTTTCGATACCAATACCTTTCTCGATACTTATGCTAAATTATTTGAAATATACATAGAACCATAAAACATTGCATTTAATTTCTTTTGCATTTGTATCATTTATTTGAGGCGAAACAATGAAGAAACTTCCTTAAACAACAAAAGGGGAAAAAAACATTTTTCAAAATTTTTCAAAAATTTTTCCCATTAAAAAAACAAACAAAAAAACATCCCAATTTTTCAATTTCTTTTCCAATTTCCCCCCCCAATTTTGCCCAATTTTTCCCCCCTTTTTTTATTTTTACCACGTTTCCCCAATTTCCTCAAAAATGTTTTGCAATTGTTCCACTTTTTCAAAAAAAAATTCAACTTGTGTTTCCATTTTTGTCCCCCTTTGGGTAAAGTTGAAGTGGAGAAAATGCGCTTGGTTAAGGCGGGGGTTAAGGGGTTAAACAAATTGGTGCAATATTCACATACTCAGACGGCCATTTACACACATCGCACTCACCGGGTTTCAGAGTCTGAGTGTAGCCCAGGCCCACGAGACTGGAGTTGTTCACCTTTGCCTGGAAACAAAACAAAAGTACAAGTTTATTATGAATGAAGATTGCTCTGATGCGCAGGAATTTGGCGATTTTAACCTCAGCTAGCAAAAAAAAAAATCATAAACTGGGGAAACAGACTGACTGAGCAGACAGATTTGAGCAGGAGATGGGACAGAAAGGCCCATGCCTATCCAACATACAGCGTAAATGAGACGCTGCAGGTGAATAAGGAAAAAAATGTACTTTAATCATTTGAAACGTCTGCTGTAGATTACTGAGATACTGTATGAGAAAAGTGATGATTGCAAAGTTTTATATATTTTCATATAAAGATAAGGTTGTTTTTGGGGTTTAAAGCTCAATAAATCAGACAGGAATTGGATATTAAAAAACCCATCTACAAAAAAATCTTCAAAATATTGTTAAGTCCAAGACAGGAAATTTAGAGGTCTGTAGGAGCTAAATTATGAAAGCTACTCATTTTGAAACAACGTGTCTTGTAACGTTTTGTAACGTCTGCACAGAAAGGAAACAACCATATATTTGGATTACGGCTTCCTCTTTTGTGCTACACGTGGATACCAAACATGTCAATATTTGTGAATAAAACGTAAGTTAGGCCGCAATGTTGTAGTTACTTCCAGGACATCTCCGGCTAGCGACTAAACGCCATAAAATAAGCATCATAAAGGGTAAGTTCCGTCTTTATTTATACTGACATTAAAACTAAGGCTACGTTCAGACTGCAGGTCTTATTGCTCAATTACGATTTTTAGAACAAAATCTGTTTATTTTTGCAAGGTCGTTCATATTACTCTCAAATGTGACCTCCGTCTGAACAGGATGCAGCATACGGAATTCAGCGGCGGAGAGGGAGGTGAGCGACGTCACTCACATGAACTTCATTTATGAACAAGTGCACGTGTTTTCTAGGGCTGAACGATTTTGCCAAAAATCAATATTGCGATTTTTTCAATAAATATTGTCATTTTATTTCAATTTTCCTTTCCCCATTTACCATTAATAACTTTTTGTTGCATACAACTTAAATTATAGCTTAAACTGAGACAATGTTATTGCTCATGCAATATTTACAACTGACTTATTTAAGTATTACTTACTTTTTTACATTTTTATAATTGTATACCCTACTGTAATATTTTTGTAAATAGCCTAAATCATTTCTTGCTATTTGCATCTTAATTGTGTTTTAGTCAGTGCTTATGAGATAAGTTCTCATCCAAAACATTCCCAAACATTAGCCTCCTTTTAGGTTTTAAATAGTCCCAACTGAGCTGCAAACAACTCTTTACAAGCAGCACGGGCTCAGCTTCATCTCTGTAGAGGCAAAGACAGTTTCTGTGAGGGAGTTTCTGTGATCAGAGCATCAGAGCGTGGGGCAGCACGACCCGGCACTCTGAATAGAGTGATTAGCGCAACAGCTAACGCAATGCTAACAGAGAAAAAAGCAATAGTCCGCGGTGGCTGCATCATAAACGCTGATATTTTCACTGTACATCCACCTTAACTAGACTGAGAAGTAAACAAAAGCACGCTGCGGAGCGGTCGCCGCCGCCGTCTCTCGCCGCTACATTCACTTCTATGGGTTGTGTGATATCGCGATAAAATTGCAAATGCAATTAATCGTTCAGCCCTAGTGTTTTCCTGTCCACTCCCGTCTACTTTAATGCAGAATCAATGGTATTTGAAGTGCATGGATGACGTGTGTCAGATAAATGCGACCTGGCCGTTGAGACTCAAGTTGCAAAAGATCAGATACGTATCAGATTTAGGAGATATCTGAGTGGCCTGGGTCACATTTGAAAAGATCGGATCTGTGTCTATCAGACCGTCATGAAAAGATCAGATACAGGTCGCATAGGGGCAAGAATAAATAAATAAAAAGTAGCTATACAACAGTAAAGCTCTACATTGACCACTCCGTGAATAATCAATGTGTCTCGCCTTGAACCCAAAACTATTAACAATAATAATTAGGGATGCACTGATCCGATACAGGAAAAAAAATACAATATTGGGTATCGGCTACAAATATCCAATACTGAACCGATACAAGCTTTGGCTCTCACCACTTTAAAAACACAACTTTCACCTAAATCTAAGTGAATGGACATGGACATGCTGTATGTGATTTTGAAGCTCAGAACCTCAGCAAAACGTATTTCTGATCGCCGCGCAAAATGCTGCAGCTAGCAACAGCATGCTAAAGCTAACGGAGGCATGCTAATGTTAATGAAAACTAATCAAGGCTGGGTCAGAAACTATGATAGAAATACCTGAAGTAGCCTATTAAAATATCCACTGCTGGAGCGGCGAGTGTTTATATTGTAGTTTATTAAATGCTTTACAGAATAACCGATATAAGATAAATGCACAAGTCCGGTGATCCTTGTTAAATGTTTTCCATTAGTTTATTAATAGATTTAACTGATAATTAATCTGTAACATCATGACAAGAAAATTCTATTTCAATTTATTATTGGGAAAACCCAATGAGATGCCACATTGTATTGATCTTAATGATCTTTCACCTTTTCACTCAGAGAAAGACACTTTTAAGAACGTCTCTTGGTATCGGTTAATATCGGATATCGGCAGATACTCAGTATCGGTATCAGTATTGGAAGCAAGAAATCTGGATTGGCGCATAACTATGAATAATCTAACTTTTTCCTCTGTGATTTAAACGTAAACCCAGTAAAAGCGTCTTCCACCCTCAGAGCGTTAACCCTGTTCCCTCTCCGGCGCTGGGACTCACAGAGAAGGCGGCGTCCTGGTCGATTTGGTACTTGGCCGCGATGCCAAAGCGTGTGTTGCTGTTGCCTGCGGTCCACGCCAGGTTCACCGCCGTCTCCAGCTGGTTGTTCACCTTCTGATAGATGGAGCCGCCGAACTCTGTGCCATCATTTCTGTGTCAAAAAAAACATTAGAAGTGTCAAAATAGCAAATCAATTCAAAGATGCTTGTGGATCTGTAGCGCGAGACGGTCAAAGCTTAAAATAAAACTGACCCGGTGATGCGCCTCTCCAGTCTGTGCCGTGGAGGTTATTTATACTCTGAGGTGAAGGGATTTTCACTGGGCCGTGTAGGCATCAGGCCAAAAGTGAGGAGAGAGCTTGGCTTTTACTTCGGGCTACTTTGTAAGCCGGTAGTACACAATTCATAATCTACAGACAGGAGGTCAAAATCAATAGACTAATGGACATTCTTCAAGTGCGGGAGTTTGGATTTGTTGTGGCTAAAATTAGATCAACTTTCGATTACTTTTTTAAATGGCATCAAAAACAAAAATGGCCTCAAAGACACTGGGAAAACTGACAAAAGAGGCGGCGTCACCAGGAGCGCAGACTCAAGCCTGGCTTTCACAGCTCAAAAACTAAATATCAAGCGTGGGTTGGAATGACTCATTGAGACTTTTTTCCCTGATGGGCCCAAGTTTACTTTGCTAGTTTGAGGACATTTCTCGCTGGAGGTATTTCCAGGATTTCAACATGTTGCGATCACAACTAGAACACAAAATAAAGCAAACTCAGCGCGGCATTGCCACTTTTCCAAAAGACCGCAACTATTCCTTCACCTCCCTGGAACTAGTGAGTTCTACTCGATATATTTGATCCAATTCATCGGTTCCCCGTCCGCCTCTCACTCGCCTTGGCCCGGACTTTACAGCGAGCACCGCCCTGTGCTCCTTCCGCCCTCTGTCCGAGTCTCATTTCTCTGCTGCTGGATCCGTATTTGGCGATAAACTTCTATACATCGCTTCTTTCCCCCATGGGATGCGTTGGAGTTCATGTGAGGTGCCTTTTGGCTGCGTGAACTGTGTGAAGCCCAATGAATGAAATAAACTAAGCATCATCTTTCTGCCCATTTTACGTCTTTTCTTATTCCCCAGAGTCCCTTTGGTTAAAAGTGCAGTAAAAGGCAAAGAAAAGTGTCATTTTAATGTAAAATTATCTTGTTTTAAATAGAGGAAAATTGCAACTTTTGAAAAAATCCCCCATGAAATCAGGCATTTAAGCAACGATCATAAAAATTGCCCGTGAAATCAGGCCAGTCATTCCAAATCTACAGATTCACCAACAATCCAGCACTAGACTTGTTATATTTGTCGCCGTCATTCTTACACATTGGTGTGGAGCTGGAACTCGTCCGTCTTGTATCCCACGGCAAAGTTGCTCTGAGTGACGCGGTTCCTGCCCGCCTCGAAGGTCATCTGGTACCCGGCGAGCCAGCCCTCGTACCCCACCACCGCCACGCCGTGGACCGCGGTGCCGTTGATGTCGTAGTTGACGTCACAGCCCACGTTGACGTGGTCACACTTGTACGCCGTCTTCACCTTGCCGCCCTTCTTCCTGTTACCGAGGAGACGGGGAGCTCCATTAGTCCGTTAAATTTCATTCTTTAGAGTTTGTATCGCATCTGGAGACACAAACACTGCCATTTTTAGGGGAAATAATGTGATTTATTTAAAATGTGCTTGGTTCAGGTGGGGGTTAAGAGGTTAATCGTGCACCCGTTTTAATTTTTATACAAAATCAAACCCAATGGAGAAAGGATATGACTTCTCTAGAAGACCTAAATAATTTGATCTCTTACAATTTACAAATGTTCTCAAATCAAATTGAAATTCTAAGCCTTATTCGCACGGGGTTAAAATGACTTTGGGACCTCGGTAAAACTACATCCACCCCAGGAAATCTTTCTTTTTTGATGAGCATTTGCACGCAATCAGAAATGTCAGTAATTCACTCATTGTTAAAACATTTAGATAAACATACTGAATGATGACGACAATCCTTTTGTTGCACGCCGATCACCTTCAGGGCTATGTGCTTTACGTCGTAGTTTGTGGCTCAAACCACAGAGTATGATCCAATCGATTTCAGAAGGTAAAGAATGGACCTGGCTTGTTCTCAGTAGACTGGGCTTCTGAGCACAAGCCCAATAGTTTACGGTGTTTTTGGTGACATCTGGTGGTACAAAGTTGAAGATGCAATTCCATGTTGTTTGTGTAAGTTCTCAGTCGTAGAGGAGTTGTCCATCTTCAATGAAGGTACTTGAGTCATCTTCTGTACTCGGTAGTTGAAGTCTCCAAACGTTTCGCCTCTCATCCAAAAGGCTTAGTCAGTGGACAGCGTACGCAGCGTACTGAGCGGGACGCTGTCCACTGACGAAGCCTTTTGGATGAGAGGCGAAACGTTTGGAGACTTCAACTACTGAGTACAGAAGATGACTCAAGTACCTTCATTGAAGAATTCCATGTTGTTGTTTTTTTTTAATCGTTTGGTAATGAATGAGAAGCCCTTACCCAGTGTTTGGTGAGAAAGACGAGTCGAACGTCAGCTTCAGGCCTTTGAGCAGCTGCAGAAAAAAATGGAGAACTATTGAAACATGACATACATTTAGAAAGAGAAACGCATGAAAAAAAGACGCTGCAGGCGAATAAGGGGGAGAATTAAATGTAGATGTATGAATTTGATGTAGATTACTGACATGAATATTAGCAAAAAATGTATTGCTAGTTTTCTATCATTTCATGTTTTCATTTAAAAATAAGGCATTTTAAGCATAAAAATTGTCAAAATTGCTGATTTTTTCAGAGACGAAATCTAAATAATGGACAATAATGTCCAAGACTAGAAAGTTTGGAGTCTATAAGAGCTACTAAAGTGTTGCAAGAGCGGAACAAAAACTAAATTTGAAAGAAAACGGGCTCTAAAGTTTTGTAACGCACGCGTGTATTTCTCCCAGAAAGAAAATTACCATATTTGGATTACAGGGTCATCTCAGTCAACCTTCGTAGTATACAAGAATACCAAACATGTCATTATTTGTGAATGAATCAGCTTAGGAAAAAGGCCGTACGATGCTGACATTAAAACCAAAATGTTAAGGGAGAAAACTAGTTTAAAAAATATCATCTCTTAGTGTCTCGCCTATACACAAACAAGCCTCCTTTAAGCCGAGAACTCCTAATAAAGATGCAAGGGTTAAAAGATTTTGTGTGGCGTCTCGTGTCTCGACCTGGTCTTCAACGGTGATCTCGGTGCCTAGAGTGTTGTCTGTGTTCCACTTCTCGGTGAAGGTCAGACCGTGCTCGGCCCATTTGTACTTGGTCTCCAGAGAGCCGTTGACCTTGCTGGTCTCTGTGTTGGCCGACCCCGTGCTCTTGAACTCCTGCGGGAACAGAACATGAACCAAATCAATCAGTCAGGCGGTGTCAAATGTACTTCAAAATGTAAATATAGTTTTAAAGACGGTTGGGTCAGTCCGGGAGAGGGATCGCCTGAAACACCAATATCTCTGTCAAAACCCCCGAGTGACCGAGTTGTTGATACTGTAAAACATGGCTGACTTAAGCGGAGGCAGCCTGTCGACGCCACCGGGTCAGGCGACCGGAGTCAAGTGCAGCTAATCTGCGCCCGGTGTCTGGGGCAAACGCAGAGCAGGGCCTTAATCTGATTTAGGGTCACACTTACCAGGCCGTTCTTTGACTTTGTTTTCAAGTCCAGCTTGATGAGCCCGAAGCCTGGAGAGAACAAACAAACACAACGGTGGAAGGAGTTTACTTTGTGAGTGAGCAACATGGGAGAGGAGTCAAGTGATGTGTGAGGTTATAAACATTGATGGAGTCAAAGGCTTAAATATAGGAGTGAATGGACAAAATTAACACAGTGAGCAATACTACTACGACTACTGCCTGACCAAAGGAAGGTGACCTTTACCTGGAAGTAACTAACTGTTCTGGGGCTGCTGCACTATGAGCCCAAAGAGTGAGATCAGCTGACAATCAGAACATCCAGGTTTATTCCATCATCCATTCTTCTTCCCTGATGGCACGGCATATTCCAAGATGATGATGCCAGGATTCATTGGGCTCACGTTGTGAAAGAGCGGTTCAGGGAGCACGAGTTGGATTGAATTCGACACTGGATCTTTGGACATTGCTGAAGCTTATTGAAACAAACGCCAGTTTCTTTTTTCTTTCCTTTTGTCTAAGATCTTCAAATATATTGGCAAGAACTTCCCAACACTTGAGCTGTAATTCTAAAAATCAACTTTAAAAATTACACAACTTTTTGTGTGGGGAGAAAAAATGTTGATATTTTTGTGTATGAATATCAGGCTTCAGAAGACGTGTGTTTAGCTGAGGCAAGTGCCGCATGCTAGCGGGTTTATTTCCGCGGAAAAGTGCAGGTAAAGCCCTGTAAAATGTGGAGTCTGACCTGCTCATGCCTGGCCTCTGGCGGCGTGCGGAGTTGACGGGACACTGACAGAGACTGTACTGTGAGAGGAGGCTCACTCTGCGACTAGTGTTCCAAAATATCAGAAACTGCCTGATGTCATTCATAGCTAGTCTTTGGTCGTACTACGGTTCCATTTTAAATCTTTGTCCCTGTCCCACTGTACGACCTAAGATTTTGAGCTGCGACCTAAGATTTTCCCCATGACGAGTGATCGTGCAGTGTACACCCGGCTCAAAGGCGCCCAAACTGGATTCACATCAAGTGTAACAGGGTTTTAGACTGTTTTAGACCATAACTGTGAAAATGAGGGTCACTTGCACAAAAATGCCCAAAGTTGGACTGGTAACAACAGAAAAGATTCCTCCTTGGACTTTTAACATTACACATCTCTTTGTTGAAGCTAGTCTTCGATATGAAAGACTTGTACATCATTCATTATTGACTATTTTATTTCAGACTGAGCTCAGAGCAGTCACATCCCGCTGTTCTACCACATGTGTATTGATTTTTAATGGAGCTGTCATCTGAATAATAACTAGGTCGTGTTCATAACTCATAGGCAGACACTTGCAGTTCAATCATTGATTATACAAAGCTACAGAATGTCCTGTATGTACTGTATATGGCCATAGCCTCGTCATACAGACATAACATAACATCAAGTGCGCCTCAACAAAGCTGGAGCATTTCTTGGCAAACTAGTGCTGACATCAAAGCGGGCAAGGAGCACTGAGCATATGTCAATGTCAACTTCATATAGCACGTTTAACATCAGCTACATCTGCCCAAAGTGCTGTACAATATACTGTATATGCATAACGGCTCTACCCACTGAGCCACACAACTTACAGTTCAACTGCATGAGACATACTGGCCAAAATGTTCACAAAAACAGTTACGATTTGGCTTAAATTTGTACAAAGTTTTCTTTTTTTTTATCATTTCACTTCCTTATTGCAGTGGTTCCCAGCATTTTGTCTTGTGAACCCCTTGAAC